>CM073427.1:70114110-71511193 GCA_037114965.1 Monochamus alternatus
AGGGTTAAGTCTCCATTTCAACATGCATCAATGGTATGTGCGAAATACAAGGAAAAAGTCAGAAGACTTTCTGGATTAGGGATGCAAATTTCACCTGCTGTGGGTAAGATTAAAAATATCTCATTTAGTTTGCTTAATTTTCAGATCATTCAAAGTATTCGAATTTGTACGACTTTTGGTTGATAGAAATATGAACTCTGAATCATTTTTTATTGTATTAGAAAGGTATTTTAAGCTAATATAAATCAAATCTCCTACAATTTCTTCAATGAAGTCATATGTATGATCTCTGATACCAAATATCTAGGTATGCTAATGAACAATTCCACAGACAGAGCTCTATTTATAATTATCTAAAAAAATTAATCTAGCTAAATTTACTAACCTGGTTTAATGAAAACACTATAAATATCTAAGTTCACTTTTGAAACTGTGGGAACTCGAAAATTCAACCACAATAGAGAAGATCTGACCATCGGCATTTTTAGGATTGCTTCTTCAGGTAAAATTATTTTATCAAAAAATTTAAATTATTTGAAATTAAATATTGACAGTGTCAAAAATATCTTTAACCTGTCTTACTGTCTTACTTAAATAATGTTTACCCTTTATGTAATTGTTTTTTATATATTTTTAGGTATTAACAATATTGTGTGAAACTAACTACTCCACGGATTAAAGCCCCAAGCAGCGTTGAATTACACCCACAATATCTACCCATATATTCTTTATTATTATTTATTCTAATACAGTAAAAAATGTTACAAAAGCTAGTAATAAAGAATATATGGGTAGATATTGGGGGTGGAATTCAACGCTGGTCGGGAGTCGCTAGTCCGCAGAGTAGATAGTTTCACAAAATATTGTTAATACCTAAAAATATATAAAATGAACTATTATGTCACATTTCTGAAATGTCAAATAATATCCCCAATAATATGTGGGTTACCATGAAAATTTCTTTAAATTCCTAAAACTTTTACTTTATGGTATTCTAGTATTAAAGTTCCCTTTTTTGTTCTAAAAATGATCCAAAAATGCATCATTATTGTAGTATAAATAAGTATAATCAGTATAAAATGCACATGCCTCCTGCGATTATTAAAAACTCACCCATTTTTAAGTAAATATTTAAAGTAATGATTCAAACTATTAGAGGTAGTTGCTTATATTCAGACACTTAGTATATTACAAATTAATATATTTCTTTTTTGATTTATCAAATAAAATACCGTTATATCCAACAGAGGATCCCGACAGGCCATGCCGAGTAGCTTGCCAGGATGATTCAATCTCACACCGTTTCTACTTAGTCAATGGAGAAGAAGGTTGGTTTCCCTTTGGAACAGATTGCTCAAGAGGGAACTCTGACAAAAAGGCATACTGTGTCAGTGGAAAATGTTTGGTAAGTGTGGCTGCAATAGACATATATACGTTTTTTCACAAAATTTAATACCCATAAACAATTTTCCTACACATTAATGATTAACAGCAAAAACTATTTCAGGAGTTTGGATCAGATGATACTCCATTATCAGAAAGTGAATTTACCCTGCCGCTTTTATCAAGATCTCGAAGATCTCTCGAGAACAATAATACTACAAAAATTACTGCTAAACTAGATGAAAAACAATTGGAAGAGATAATAAGTGAACTAAACAAAACACTATCAGGTGAGAAAAGTACTAAATAATCTTCATATATGAGGTAAAAACCATAACAGTTGATAATGAATGCAGTCATCTCTTGACAGCTTACTTGAATTAAAATAGACTGATTCAGCTTATATGTTACTTAAAAGTTGATGATAACTAATTGTACAGCATATCAGAGTTAATATTTTAATATTTGAAAAATCGATTCTCCCGATTTAGGTACTCGCGGCATTATACTATAACACTGCACTTCTGCCACCAGTTTTTCATTTTATTTTATTTTCCCACTCCTAAAACTAATTAGACCACGGTATATAAAAACTTCAAAAACTCATAGTAGATTAAATGAAATATTATTTTATTTATTAAGCAGCTAAGAGATGAAAATCGAATTAACAAACGAAAAACTTTGAAATCCTGTTTTAATTATTTTTAAGCACATTTTCATCGTTTTGAAAATTTAGTTCCAAGAAAGATCTTGAAATCGATTTTAGAAGCTTCCAAAAGTCATAGACTCAACTTAAATGCTAATAAAACTAATGTTACGTTGTTTGGTAACAGGAGTCAGCGCTCTGGGGTAATCGACACCGTCATGATACTGACCTGAAAGTTGTTCAAGAGTTAGGCATAATTATTGATACATCACTCAGATTTCATTCTCATGTATCTAAATGTATTCAGTCTGCATATGCATGTATGCGTATGCTGTATCCACATAGAAACTCGTTAACTAGGAGTAACAATAAAAACTATGCTTTCTGATTCTCTTATTTTATCTAAGTTTACTTATGGTTCAATGATTTATAGTACCTGTTTAGATGTAAATTATAAATATAAGATCCAAAAAATTCAAAATTATTGTGTACGTTTTGTCTTCGGCTTAAGAAGGTTCCACCATGTATCCTATAAATTGCGCGAATTAAACTGGTTAAATATGGAGAACAGATTTCTCTTGCAGGTAGCTACCTTGTTTCACACTATTAACATAAGTCAGAATCCTTACTAGATACAAGTCGCGTGTAGTAATCCCACACCACACTACTGCACAATTTGAAAGATCTTTTACTTACATGTACAATAAAATATATAATTCTATACCTGTATTCCTTAAGTCACTTACAGTTGGTAAATTTGAGGTTCGATATAAAGCCATCTTTCAAGAGACACAAAATAATAATATCTAGTTGCATGTTAAATTAGTATTTTGTTTAGTCATATGCTGCACCTATTGTCATTTCTTTTACAAGTAGTTTTATAATTGTGTTGTAGATTTTGCGGAGTTAAATGGAAGATCAGAGTGCAGCTCACTAGCTGCAGTCTGAATTTTGCTTCGAGAATTTTTTTCATTTTGTTATTGTATTTCCTATGTGACATTTTTCATGAACTTATATTTAATGGAACAAATAAAATATGTTATTATTATTATTATATTTTGTTTATAATGGATTTAAGGGATCATTTTAACCAATTTTAATATACAGATAGAGAAAATATTTAACCGATCATGGGGAGATTCTATTACATACATTTCAGATGCATGGGGTAGAGATGGGCAGTTCCCGAGTGAACTGATTTAAAAGAACGGGTTTCGACACTGAACTGCGAGAATCAGTTCTCGGGAAGTTGACAAATCAGTTCTTTGCGAACTGATTTGTATTGATTGATGTACAGTGCGAGAGATATTTTCAAATTTAGACGTCGGAAGTCATTAACTAACTCTTGAGTGAATAGTGAACGAGTGTTCACAGCCTATGTGCGGTTCAAAATCGTACGAGCGATCTGAATTCTGAATAACTGATTGGTTATCCGATTCCGGAGCGTTAATATCATTCTTATTTAAATATATTATCCAAAAACTGCATACCAGCACACATAGGCGTCCGTGTCAGATTGTAAAATTAATAAGAACGATATAGGTATGTGTCATTAATTATAATTATATTATATTATAATTAAGAACTGAATTTTATTAACAAAATTAAAGCTTTACCTACACTTAAACAACAGAAAGTAAAATACAACAATTTTACAAAAATATAAATTAAATTCTGTAATAAAAAACAAAACATAAATAAAAATCAATATTTAAATGATTCGAGATATTTTGAAAAAGAAACCGACCGACTGCAATTGACGGAGATGCTGGATTCGGAAAGAAGCGTATATCTGTTGCAGTGTTTGACGTAAAACCAGTTCTTAAAGAGCTGGTTTTAGGAATCAGTTCTTTTTAGTGATTCAGTTCTCGAGAACTGATTCATTAAAATGAACTGCTAAGCCCATCTCTAGCATGGGGTATTGGTGGGAAGATGACGCACGGCAGGTCAGTACTCCCCTACTCTCCTACGCCCACGGCCGAACGCCAAACGAATAGTGTGCTATACGAATACTGGTTTAGTCCGCCAAAATAGGGGAGGACGCTTCAAGCTTGGACGACGAGCAGTGGAAGGGATTATTCTTAGCATTTCATATGATCGGTTAAATATTTTCCCTATCTGTATATTATCTTTTCTGTGGACTGATCTACTGCCTGTTTACTATTAGTATTAAAAATATTATGTGTATTTATTAATGCACCTAAATTATTTTATAACCCAATGTATACTTTTGCTCAAACCTTTTAATGAAGTAATTTATAAATAATACTTGAAAATTTTACGAAAAATATTTAATTTTTTATTATTTTTAAATCGGAGTCTAAGAGATTCGGAAAAGGAATGTCAGCAGTTAAAAGTTAGATGCATTGGAAAATAAATGGTTGATTTGTGTTTTCAGAAAAAATAAATCATGAATGTATTTTTATAATACCTCGAAGCTTCCATGTCTTACAAATACAAGCACAAGCCAGTATTTTGATCTATAAAGGCATAATCTACTTCCCACAAAATATAACTACTTTCTGACAAAATAAATCTGGCAAACACAACCTCAGAATCCAAATTGCTGAACAAGTATTTTGTTGAATTTTATTGCAACGGAAAAACTACTACACTACTAAGTACTACAGTCTATTTGATCAATCTGTAAAATTTTATTTGATATTAAATCTCTACATGCCTGTACCCTATTGCATAATGAGTTCTTTAATTTTTGTTATAGGAAGTAACAACCAGGCTAATGGTACACATCAGTTCAATATTGATTTGAGCAACCCCATCCATGTCAATATGGAAGTTGGCGAGGAAAACTATCCCCAAAACTATTTTAGAAAAAATGATTATGATTATGCAAACTATGCTTAACTCATTTTATGTGATTTATATTAAGTTCCATAATTATGGAAATATTATATGCTCTATCTTTATACAATGTATTTTTAATAAATTTTTAAGTTTTTATTTTTTGGCCTATTTTAATTTTAAAATTTCCTTCTCATATCTGCAGAATGTTTCAAAGCATGACATCGTTAGTGAGAAAAGTCCTCCTAAAATAATCTATCATATGACCCTGTTAAGTTTATGAGGCCTAACAGATTTATACACTACATGGACTAAAGTTTTGAGATATTGACAACAGCGGTAGCTGGTAAGATTTCAGGTATGCCATATTTCAACCAGACATGGGATCCAAACCAAACTTTAGGATATATGTACTGCGGCCATATATACAACTTTTGTAGGAGAATCTTTTTGCAGTTTGCGAAAAAAAGTTGAAAAATTGTGCAGCTCCTGCTAGGAATATTCAGATTGGTTTTAGTTCTAGTGAAACATTTTATTCCATAAATTAAATCTAGTTTTATCAAGGAATTTCAAATTATATTGAAAAAATGACAGTATTTGTTAAAGTTACAGCAGTTTGAATTTGAATTTTATATTTGTAATACAGTATGCGCCAAAAGTATGGAATAAATTCAATAAAAACGAAACAAGTATTTTTTGGGAAAAATCTTCGAACAGGTCGATTTTTAATTTAAAAAATACATTCAATTTTCAAATGTCATTTGTTTTCGAGTAATGAGTAATCATTCATAATGTACAAGAAGAATTTCTTCACAGACTTGCGCACTGTGGAAGTTGGTGGATGGCAATTCGAACATTTAATTTAAGTATAAAATTTAATCAATTGTATTTTATTTTACATACCTCAGAATTGTTACTTTTTTATGGATAAAATTTACGCTTTCTAACATTCAATCGTCATTTACTCGAAAACTTTCCAATGTAAGAGGGCAAAATTTTAGTACTGTCTGATAGAGAATTAAACAATCTTTCAGAATCGAGGAAAAAAATATGGTGTTGCCATTTAAAAAAAATCGATGACGTCATTACTCGAAAACAAATGACATTTGAAAATCGCATTTTATGCTAAAATATGTATTTTTTAAATTAAAAATCGACCTGTTCGAGGATTTTTCCCGAAAAATAATTGTTTCGTTTTTATTGAATTTATTCCATACTTTTGGCGCATACTGTATATTATAAAAATTTTAAAACTCTGTAAATTGTACAAATATCATTACTTTCTAATAAAATTTAAAATACCTCAATAAAATTACAACTAATTTATATTTTTTAAAGTTAAATATAATTGGAATGAGGTCAGAAAACTTGTTTATATTTTAATTGTCAAATGAATGGATTGCATGTCTCCCTAGAATTATTTGTTACTGGAATATGTTCGATTAGACAAATTAAAGACAAATACTTTTCAGTAGGTACTGCCCGTTTTAATAATAATTATAACTTTAATATTGTTTTTTTTTTAATTTGTCTGTGATTTGTAGCATCTTGATGACTTTGTATAAGTTGAAACGTTGATGTCAATCTGAAAATTCCTAGGGGGAACTGCATAATTTTTCAACTTTTTCTCACAAACTGCAAAAAAAGTTCTTCTATAGAAGTCTATATGGCCACAGTACATACAGGGTATCCCAACGAAAATTTGACCCCCCCCTACAATTGGAAAACCGAATAATATTTCAAAATTCGCCGAGACCCGTCGATTTTTGTTCTTGGGGGGAGCTTTTTTGACAGTCAAGCCAACTTGATATGTTCATCCCCCTAATGCCTAGCAACCCCAACTTAAAAATTTCAAATGCAACTACCCCACTTGTGGCACATCATTTTAAAGCCCTTTTCATTGCGAATACAGTGACGTACCGTTTTTAGAAATCGGTTGAGATTTGACAGAATTATTGGTTACAAACGAAAAGATGACAAACCAACTTACGCGTAGTAATTTCTACACAAATGCCCACCACTAATAAGTTTTTCATCTACTACACATGACCGCATTACCTAATTGTTATTGATGTGTCTATCAGTTTACAAAAAAGTCAGAAATGAAATAAAAAAGCTGAAGCAAATAAAACTAGATACTAAAATAGTTATTAGTAGAAGATACTTAAGTTTATAGGAATTCAGACCTTTTCAAAATAACAAAAAATCAGTACTACAAAAAAAGTCGGTGTTTTTTGCTTGTAACCAAGAAATCGTTAGTTTCAGCAGTTATTGAAAGTATTAACGTGTGTTCGAAATGGTTTATTCTATAGCGGAAAGAGTAGAAATTGTTGCAATATATTATCGAAATCATGATTGCGCTAAAGCTACAGCACGAATTTTTAATGCCAATCATCCTGAAAAAAAATGTAAACCACCAGTACGTTAAATACCTGATTAACAAATTTGTTGCAACAGGTTCGCTTTTAAACAAGAAACGTGAAGTAATTGGGCCAGTTCCAAATAAAGCAGTTGAAGTGGCAGTTTTGGGTCATGTACAGATGGATAATAAGCAATATATTACAACTGTGTCTCAAGCTTCTGGCGTATCCCGTTCCAGTGTTCATCGAATTTTGAAAAAACACAAGTTTCATCCATTTAAGATGACGCTGGTTCAAGAGTTACATGAAGATGACTTTGATCTCCGTAACCAATTTTGTGAATACTTTAGTGAACAACTTCTACTGAATCCAAATCTTCTCTACAGTACATGTTTCTCCGACGAATGCACATTTATGTTGAATGGCGAAGTGAATAGACACAATTGTCGTTATTGGAGTGATACTAATCCGCATTTAATCAGGGAATTTCATACTCAGACACCTCAAAAATTGAATGTTTGGGCAGGCAATTTGGGCGACCATCTTGTTGGACCATTTTTCATCCAAGGTAATCTCAATGGAAAGACCTATCTAGAATTATTGGAAAGTACAATTGATCCTAGGATAACAGAGATTTTAGAAAGTGACGACAATTTACTAGAAAATGAAATAACCTTCCAACAAGATGGTGCGCCCCCACACTATGCTGCTGCTGTGCGACAATTTTTGGATGACCATTTCCCGGGGCATTGGATTGGCAGAAGAGGTTCCGTCGAATGGCCACCAAGATCTCCGGATCTGTCCCCTTTGGACTTTTTTCTGTGGGGTCATTTAAAATCACGAGTGTACACCACTCAGCCGGAAACATTGCAAGTGCTACGTCAGAGAATTGTAGAAGAATGCCGAATAATAACTGCGAATATCTTTAATAATGTTCGAACAGAATTTGAAAACAGACTGTATTATTGTTTGGAAGTTAACGGGGGTCATTTTGAGCAATTCATCAAATAAATCTGATTTATTATTTGCTTCAGCTTTTTTTATTTCATTTCTGACTTTTTTGTAAACTGATAGACACATCAATAACAATTAGATAATGCGGTCATGTGTAGTAGATGAAAAACTTATTAGTGGTGGGCATTTGTGTAGAAATTACTACGCGTAAGTTGATTTGTCATCTTTTCATTTGTAAGCAATAATTCTGTCAAATCTCAATCGACTTCTAAAAACGGTACGTCACTGTATTCGCAATTAAAAGGGCTTTTAAATGACGTGCCACAAGTGGGGTAGTTGCATTTGAAATTTTTAAGTTGGGGTTGCTAGGCATTAGGGGGATGAACATATCGAGTTGGCTTGATTGTCAAAAAAACTCCCCCAAGAACAAAAATCGACGGGTCCCGGCGAATTTTGAAATATTATTCGGTTTTCCAATTATAGGGGGGGTCAAATTTTCGTTGGAATACCCTGTATATCTTAAAGTTGGTCTGGGTTCTAAGACTGGTTATTGAGATATATACCTGAAATATCACCAGTCCACTGATTAACAAATTACTGCTTTTTAAAGATAGGCCATTTATAAGTTCTCATATTAGAAAATTTCCAAAGTGGAAGCTTTCCAGGAAGGGAAGAATCTCGTTCAGGAAATATGTACTGCTAATTTTCCACCAAAGATTCCATAAAGTTTCCTGAGAATATTTCTGTATTACTTTGAATTTTTTGCCAAATTATATCCATTATTTGCACGTTTTTAAAAAATGTAGATTGTTCGTTACAAGAAAATACAAACAATTATGGTAAACATGTTGGAATATTTTCAAAATTTCAGGTTCAAAAATAATACTTAATATGAATCTCTTTAATGGAAAAAACACTAAGTAAAAACATGTAAGTATTGTAGCAAAAAAATGAATCTAATGGTCATTAAAAATGTTTAAACGCTTGTGCAAGTTGTATAAATAAAAATATGGAACAGTATAAATAAAAAAATCTACCATCGGTACAATTATATATTTCCTCAAAAACAGAATCTAGATGTTACTTTTAAATGTTAATATTCATCATAATTAATATCATAATAATATCCATTCATGTTGCCACAATAAGCAAATTTGTTTGAAAAACAATATATATATAGGAAATATTTCTAGAAAATGTCCAAGGAAACATACTCTAGTAATATTTATGGGAAACATTTAGCAACATTCTCGAAATATGTTTTGGAAATATTTCCAAAAAAATATCTTCCCAGAAATTTCCCATCTCTACACCTTATAACATTCCAATCCTTAATAGAACTAAACATATAAATTTACATTCTATCAAAACAGGTAGAAAGTTTTATATAACGTATTTATAAAATTTATAAATATTTCATTGTACAAACATCGAACCACAACGTGTACTAGAAAGTACTAGAAAAATGCACTTGATTTAATGGTGGTCGATTTAATATAGTTGAACGATTTCATAAAAATATTAAATAGGTCACTTATTCTAGACTTTTCAATTTCTCAAATTCAAAAACTTACTTTTTAAACAATTTTTCTTGAATAAAATTACAGGAGCATTAGGTTTTATTTAATTTATTTTCTTAAAAAAAATACATACGTATCTGGAAATACTGATGATCATTTAAAATCATAACATTTAGTTTTTTTTATATAATTTAAAAAAGTAGAAAATATTAACAAACCAAATTTATCACAAAACATCTTTCCTTTCATTATGAGTTCCATTGAACTTTTTACTTTTAAATGCTTCTTCGATCTCTTGTAATATAAGGAACATCTTCTTGGGGTCGGTGTAGAAGTACATCCATAGTTGCCTGCGGTAATTTTGCCATTTGTTGGGGATCTTTTTCTAAAAATAGTAGAACATTTAAATAATTAATGAAATATATTCATGTAAGAACTAACCATAGAACAAGACATCTGAACAGCAGATTTGATAGAAACAATTTGCTTTTTCAAGTGCTCTTCTACTACACTTAAGACTTTCTGAAGTTCTGGGGGCATCACGACTATTCTGTGTGTAGGACCACAAACGAGGAAAGATTGGAGAATATCAATATTGCTTCTCCTGAAATTGATTAAATTTTCCAAATGTAATAATAATTATAATAATTGTATTTGCAATTAGATATACAGGCTGATTGGGGGGAAGTCCCAATATTCGAAAGGTGTGTTCAGGGGGCAAAAGTGAATAAAAAAGCCTAATAAACATATGGTCAAATATCAACGGTTACTGAGTTCTCAATGAAAATATGTTTACCAGAGTTAATTATTGTAATGCATCAGTAGAGAAAAGTGTTTATTCTGTAGGTATTATAAATTATAACACTGATTAAAGATCTAATAAACCGAAATTAATGAATTAAATTTTCAAATATACCACCGCCCGCCTCGATGCATGCATCAACTCGTTTGTGGATAGCACGGGTAGTTCGTTGAAATGCATGGTGATTTTCTCTTATGAGTGCTGCACAATTGACAATCCGATTGTTAAGATGATTGATCACAACACGACTAAAATGGGCAGGGACACCATCATGCTGAAAGTACATGTTTTGCTTAATATCCAATGGAACATTGTCCAGTAGATCTATGAAATTATTTTCTAAAAATTCTACATGTCTAGCTCCAGTAAGACGACCATCTCGCACAACTAGGCCACACGTTAATGCTGAACCGATGCTGAAAGTTACTTTCCACCGTGGCATGCTGATTTTCATCTGACCAACGATGTTCATTGTGGCAGTTATTTACGCCATCTTGAGTGAATTGAGCTTCATCAGTGAACAAAATGTATTTGTAGTGTATGGTTTGTGTTTATCCAATTGCAAAATTGCAACCTCAAATCATTATCAATGCCTTGAAGATTCTGGATGCGCTGAATATGGAAAGTTTTTAAATCATTTTTGTGAATGACTTAGAATTTCTTCTTCCACTGCTAAACCAGGACCAACTTGCCTCTCAGATGTAATTCTCACACTGGGAAACATTCCAGTTTCATGTGCATTGTTGAAAACTACCTGGAATACATTTCTATTTGGCACTCTTTTGTTCGGGAAGCAACGTTGATATTCGGCAACTGCACGATTAGCGCTACCATCGCAATATCCACAAATAAAAATAATATCAGCAAATTGTCAATGACTAAATGTGGCAGGCATTACGAAATTATGTGCCTACAATATCAACTAAACGAACGCACATGTAAAAATAAATGTGAGAATTAGCAATCACTTGAGTTTGGTTTAGAATGCATAACCTAATCAAAATGAAATATCAAAAAATAACAGCTTTCGCAAAAATAACAATAAAAATGATATATTATTACAAGTTGTTACACAAAGGTCCTTGAACTGCAATGTTGTTTAAAATAGTAGTAGTCAAAAGGTAATCAAATTGTTGAAACTTTTTCTGGTGGCAATACGACAATATTATACATTTACTGGAAAAAACATTTAAAATCCTATTTATACAAGTTAAAGTGTAGTAGGTACATTTCTCACACATTTTTAACATTATGAATTACGATAATTTCCATATTACAGTATACAAAACAAGTCATAAATCAACTTCACGCTGGTAGAGACGCATGTCAAATAATAACATTATTTCACTACATTATACAAGGTGTTTCTTAAGTAGAGGTCACAAATCCAGAGACATATTCTGTGGTCAAAAATAAAAAAAAATTGTTATATAAATGGGGGGCGTAGGACAGTCACTGTTCAGCTACAGTGTAAAAAATAAAAAAAGGTTTCAGATAATTTAACCAAATTCGGTATGCATATTTAGTGCAACAGTAAGTATGAAACAAAAAATTATCATTTTTAGAAACTTACCAGTGGCAGAGGTGTGGGTTTCATCAATCATTATTTGCCGAAAAAAAATATCTTCCTGTATAATATTAAATAAAATAAGTCATCACATGCGCCATTGTATTATCTTCACTTTTTGCTTCTTTACACTTTTTTTATTCCAAACCGATTACCAATAAAATTGTTTTATTTATTGATCAAGTGCATTTTTACAATACTCTACATTAATTAAAATAATAACAAAATATTAATTAATAATGGAATTACTTTACTATGATTCATTATAACAAATATTGGAAATGGCCACCTTCAGCCAAAATACATACCTCAGGTCTTCTTGAATAATTTTTCCAGAGATGCTATAATGAACTGCCACAATACACATGTTTGTTCTGATAACCACACCTCAGTGACTGGTAATTTTTGTTCACTGGTAAGCTTCTAAAGCTGGTAATTTTTTGTTTCATACCTACTGTCATACTAAATATGCATACTGAATATGGTTCAACTATCTCAAGCGGTTTAGAAATTAAAAACTGATTTTTTTAATTTTTGAAATGCTGTAGCTGAACATTGGCTGTTTATATAAACCCCTTATTTTTGGCTACAAAATACACTCCTGGATTTTGGCCTCTATTTAACACGTTCAGCGCCATGTGTATCTTTTTGGATACACAGTGTTAAAACATTGTGTATCGTAAAAGATACACAAGCACCGTTTCTGTTTTGCGTTGTGTATCATTTACGCCCATGATTTACAGGTATCTTATAGCGCAAAAAGAAGGTCTTGGCCTACACGAATTTGTTGGTACATCTGGGTTGGGACACGGATGTCTAAAATAATAAGTATCACTAAGGGAACCAAATAAAATTGTGACAATAAAACAAAAGATGTTCATTGAAGTAATTTATTTGTAAAACGTAAGAAATATTCATGAACATGAAAAATAAATGTTAATAGATCTTATTGAAGCATTGACGACAAATAGAAATGTCACATACGGAACACTTAGTCCCAACTTGAGCTGCTCTGACTATTTTTCCTCCGATTTGTTTTCCCTCTCTTCCATATTTCTTGTAACATTTGGCACACCGACCACGAACGTTTTTCCCGTTCACTTCATTTTTTATGAAGTAATATCAAATATTTATGTGTATCTAATGATACATGGGGCCCGTGAAAGGAGTTATTACAAAAAACTTTTTCCTAGGCCAGTGTATCGAAAAAGATACACGGTAAAAAAAAATGCAAAAAACACATAAAACCAAAAAAATTGTTTAGATTGTATATATAACTTTTTTTAAATTGGTGGAATTTGACAGATTGGCTTGGCGCTCAACGTGTTAAGAAAAACCCTGTATATCCTAAGCAAAAGTAACATATCTCTGATATGAGTGCAAATTACTTATGAAATGAGAATTGTATCCAATTTACAATTTTTTTTCGAGTAATTCTGAAATACGGTATAATTCATTACAGTCTGTTTGGAAATGAAAGAGAGTAATAAAACCCCGAGATAAGAACCGGCCATGGGCGTGGTAATATTTCGTTTCAGGTAATTATCGTAATTTTATTTTAAAAAAGAAATACCAACGCTAAATAAAATTTTAAGTGAACTTTCAGAGGACAACGATTTGCCAAAAATCAGTAGAAGCAAATTATGGGCCGTCTTACGAGAGTTAAATTTTTGGGAAAAGCAAAACAGGAAGTCAGTTCTTATCGATAAAGATGAAATTATTTCTTGGCGAAGATCTTACTTAAGATCAGTTAGAAAATTCCGTGACGAAGGGAGGAATATTTATTATCTAGACGAAACTTGGGTCAACGAGGGATATACTGTAACAAAAGTATGGCAAGATAAAAATGTAAAAAGTTTTCGACAAGCATTTTTGGATGGACTTTCAACAGGGTTCAAGGCACCTTCAGGTAAAGGGCGAAGATTAATAGTTACACATATAGGTAGTGCCAGTGGTTTTGTAGATGGCGGTTTACTTTTATTTGAATCTAAAAATACAGGTGACTATCACGAAGACATGAACGCAGATGTTTTCAATGAGTATTTTACACAGATGTTGGATCTTATTCCTCCGGGGTCTCTAATTATCATGGATAATGCCAGTTACCATTCACAGCAGACCGAGCGATATAATTCAATGGTTATCCGGAAAAAACATTTCTTTTGAAACATATATGGTGAAAAAGGAACTTTTGACACTTGTCAATCTTAATAAAGATAAGAAAAAAATATTTTATCGATGAAATGACAACAAATCGCCTAATAACGGTACTACGGTTACCATCTTATCACTGTGAACTTAACCCAATCGAATTAGTCTGGGCGCAGGTAAAAGAAGATGTAGTGCGAAATAATACGAATAAGTGACGTGAAAATTTTGTTAAAAAATTCCTTGGAACAAGTAACTGCAGACAACTGGCAAAGATCATGTACATCATCATCATCATGTACAAAAAGAAGAGGAGAAAATGTGGGGACTCGATAATTTAATTGACGCTACTGTGGAACCTATCGTTATCAATTTAAGAGACGAAGATAATTCATCAGAATATCATCAGAGGATGAATTTTAATATACCTACTTTTTTATTTTCTTTATTGTACAACACTATATTTACTCACCATAATTTAAATCTTCAAAATACATATATTTTTGTGTGGAATAAAAGTTTATTCATTAAATTTAAATAAATATTTTGATAATAATATTGAATAATTTAATGGTTACGGTTATGATGCTTAAAGCAGCCTCATGTTTTGAAATGCTGTTTTTATACTGTTTGGTTATAAGAGAAATGGACCAAAAAATTGAAGCGCCATCGACAAAGACGGATTGTCGGGGATTAAATTTTAGCTACCTGCTACAATTTAGTACGGTTCGATCACACAAAGTTTATTTAAAAGTACACCTCATCTATACCAATAATACATAATATAAAAATATTCAATATAAGCACCAGTACTACATTTATTTACAATTTGCATACATAATAAGCTTTTATTACTCTCTTTCATTTCTAAACAGACTATAGGTGTTTTGTATTCCTTTTTTATGAGATATGTCAGTTTCGCTTAGAAAATGGGATGAATTCGCTTAGGACTATTACAAATTATACATATATTAGAAATGTGGAAATTTTGAATTATATCATTTTGGCTACCTTTTTCAAATAATATCAAAACTTTACAGAGCGATCAATTCTTGAGATACCTGCACTGTTTGAAAAAACAATACCTAACCCTTAAGTACTAACAAGCTGTCTCTCTAATGGCATTGCCCTGATTAAAGTATTGTGCTAAGTGAAACACTTCTTTTAGTCGAAAGCTAATTCGCAATTAGAGTGTGTTAAAGTTGTGATGCCGTCTCTGAGACATATAATTAGCATGAACGCCTCAGTAATAAGTAATAGTCCAACAAGAATTCAAAATTAGCTTTCCAACTGGTAACATCAGAACTTGAACATGGTTTAAAATGTTGAAAATCGAAAACTCGAAAACTATGTATTGTAGATATGCTCAAGAAAACAATGATTGCAATGAAAATCGAAAAATTTATAATAAGCAAAAACTGTTTTTGTGTTTATATATTAAGAAGATGCATAGTTTATGTCCAATATTAGATCATAATATTAAAATATGTTTGTATACTCGCGTCAAGAATTCAGACGACCTACGTCATACGAACAAATGAATAATTCATTATAATTTCATCAAAATATTTAAGAAACTGCAACTGATAGTAATAAAACTATATACTACACTAAAAGTTTGCATTATATACTGCACTAAATTGCAAGAAATCATTGTTTTTAATGCGACCAAATATCGAAAATTACGTTGACAATAAAAACAAATGTGTAACGTCAGCCGTGACGTAAGACGTCTGAATTCTTGACCCGAGTATAATAAAACATAATTAATACATTTCAGCTGATTTGACAATTTTGACGCAACGAAAAACAAAAATATTTCATTACTCTAACCATCGTCTGCCAAATCGCGTCGCCCTTATAATACTTGTCTGTCAAATCATCTGAATTTCAATCTAGAATTCTATACATTGATATTTTATGGCATTGATACCATTTCAATATATCACACAAAGCTTTTGTGACTAAATATTTTACATTTTTCATAACACTGGGTACATACGTATTAATAATGAACTGCAACTTCTACACTTTCATCATAAAAACACAATACTTATTATTTTAGGATGTATCAATTTATAAATTTAAGAATGCTATGTAAACAAAAATGTACACTTTAAGAGATATTTGATATTTGTCATAATTTCTATGAAAACAATAGACCACTACATCATTTGTGATGTAGCGTGCTACTGCGCGCGGTAAGTCTCTGTTGCGATTTAGCCAACGATGCTATAACTGACATTACATAGACATGACATTGTGGTATTGGTGGTTGCATACCTACGATAGCAAAGTTTACATTCGTGTCTGGCGAACTGCTATGGTCGTCAATAAATTGGTGTTACAAGAAGACAATTGCCGGTTTCAACATATTTCTGTAATATTTACAGTTATCAAATTACTGAATTTATTCCATAAGTAGTTTCAATGTTGTATACATAACGAGTTTTCAAAAAACAAGACAGGTGTTGTCTATCTCTTTTTAGGTACTAAAAATCTTCACTTTAATTATAAGGTGAAGAAAGTGGGAGAAAAATGATTCATGTACTTCCAATACATGGCACAAAACAGTAAAAAAATACACAGGAAAAACTTTTCCCATGTGTGTAATAAAATAATATTGAAAAGCCAATTAAATAAAATGGGTTGCCAAAACAACACAAATGAAATACACTTGTCTTGGCATCTTCTAAAGCAATCAAAATATAGAACACTTCATAACATATCAAAATTGTACTTACAATTCTTTAACCATTTCTTTATGACTGTAAAAGTCGGAGTTGAATAACTTATTTTCCAGTCTACTCAATTCACCCTTGAATTCACCAACAACTTCCAAAGACTTCTGCAAATCAAAATTCTGCTCATTTGCAAGAATCCTTACAATTGATTTGATTATATTGAATCGTTCCCCAATATCCTTCGAATTATAATCCCCATATTCGCAAATGGTCTTGTTCATTTTTTTCTAAAAAAAAAAAGAAAAGGTAATTTATATAGATTAGGGCTCCCTTATTATTATTATTATATAGGTTAGTGGTGCCAATTTCGCAAAAAATTTCGATGTAGGAATACATACTTAGAAGTTAGAATTTAAAAAAAAAATAAATAATTGATAATTGTTAAATTTTTTAGACCTGGTCACTAAATTAAATATAATATCTGTGTATTAATTAATTATTCTGTGGCCTCGTATTTCACATTAGACCGCAATGTATCTATAAAATTGATAAGGTCAAACCAGAAAATCCCGGAAACCAAGCTGGCGGCATCTCGGGATTTTTAGGGATGAAAATTAGCAGAATCCCAGAATCCTGAATTATCAGAATCCTGGGACAGGCGTAATATAGATATGTTGGATGTAAGATATCTGAAAAAATCTTACCGTTCGTAAACTACAATTCTGCAAATCTTTGCTGATGTACTGCAGAATTTTTCTGAAAAATTGGTCGGAGTTATCAATGTCTTTTTTCTCTTGGACATACAGAATGCTTAGTAGAAGGTATTGGGATAAAAATTTTATAATAATGTCCTCAATTTTCTTAAGACTTTCCAGTTTCGTCCTGAAAAAATTATAATATACTTTAGTATTGGAGTTCTATTTAGCAAAGACTGTAACATACTGATACATTTCTAGTTCCTGCTGAGCATACTTATATTTTGTCTGAGAGATATGATGGTCAGCTAATTTCTCAGAGATATTGTCCAACATTCCGCACATTCTACGTTTTGTTTCTTCTTTGCTCTCTCGGCTCATTTGTGTAAAAGCACTGAAAAAAACTGGTGCTTATTATTATTCTGAAAATATGTACAAACCTGCAAATTGACTAAACCTAAAACTGGAAAAGAATCTATTCATTTCTAGGCCTCAATTCTTGAATGCAGTGGAATAAATTCAAGTGGGAATTAATTGCACTTAAAAAATTCATATGAGGATCGTATTCCCTATGTGTGTATTTACAATTCTTGAAGTCTTACATTCTTTTGGCAAAACTCGTGAAAAGATTTCTGTTTTTTTATGTGAAATAACTCCAATAAGAATGATCAAGAATACAAATTTGCTTTTTTTCATATTTTGTCATTCTCCTGTAGGAATGTGTTCCACAATTTGAGAATCTAGCCCCTGGGAGAATTTATCTTTATATAATTTTTTATTCTACTTACTTTTCCTCCAGATGTAGTATAGAATTGATATCAGTCTTATTTAAATAATTTAACATTTCTTTTGCCTTTTCTACCTCAATTCTCGTTACAACATAATTTTGATGACTGTGCAGGATCCTTAAATAGTTAAAAGTTGATAGGTATATATACTTTTTTTATAAATTACATACCTGTTCTTCATAATATTTAAAGAATCTATTTTAGAATCATTTACATTTATTGTTGCAGAAAAAGTTTGATTTCCTGTATCGAGCATGCTTAAGCTATAGGGAGATAATTCTGCGTCTAACAATGGAGTTAAGAAAGATGTTACGTTGTCAAAATTTTCCTGACATTTCTTTATATCCATATTATTTATAAAATTAGGCACAGAACCCTAATAATTCACTAAATTAGTCATTTATAATTTGAAATAAAAGTATTTTCACTTACAAATTCAAAATCATATAAATTTGATCCATATTTCACTAACTGACTATGAAGTTTTCCATTTATCTCATCTAATTTTTCTCCTAACAAATTGCACATTTCTTGTGTGGATTTTAGTTTTAATGCAGTCTTAATTTCTTCAGACGTCTCACTGACTAGATCTATCGAAAGTTTATTTTGCAGGGCTCTACAAGCAACATATTAATAGGTGTCATAGTAAATAAATATATTGTTAAATTACTCATTAATGTTTGCCAGTTCATCAAGGTGCCTCTCTTCTTCTAAAGCTAATTCAATTTCATCTTCAAGTAGTTCAATTTCTAGTTCAGTCATGTCCACATCAAATATACCTGGATATTCTGTTTTCAAATTTGTAACTTCTTGGTCATATTTGTCACCAGTTAGAGGCACTTTCAATTCTAAAAATCTGAAACTACTTAATAGACAAAGATTTATATTGAAGTATAATGACTTACTCTGCATTTTCTATAGGAGATAAATAATTTTCTTTCGACAAAGACGTACACATCCAGTTTAATAACCTTTTCACATCTGTTTCATCTGTATCAAACCAACCTTTAATAACATTAGGGCTTACATTCAGTAACGAGATATTTAACTCATCGAATACTTTAAGTAAATCCTCTCCACTATAATCTGACATTTTTAAATATTTATCTTTCAACGACCGTTACCACATAACCTCAATATCGCATTTAAAAATTAAAAATGATCATAGAACAACTTGCAGAAATTAATTAGTGGTCTGTGGTGTGCTGTGATCCACTGAAATGTAATTTTATATCACAAACCTAGAAAAAATATAGACTGCGTCGGTTCATTATATAAGTCACGTGACAGGTGCCGCGTTTTCTAGGGACCTAAGGTCCAGAAAATGGATATTTTATTTGCTTTATGTTGGCGGTTGTGCAAATATGATGGCTACATTGCAATCTGAAATTAACTAACTTGCTGTCATTTTAAATGTCATTAAAGAATGTGACATGAATGTGACCATTTACAGCAAACAAATGAATTCACCCTACAATACAACCAAAGTAAATTGGCATAAAAACTAAGTTTTAGCGATTCTGGACCTTTTAGGGCAGCCATGAATTTGCGGTCGCCAGCAATATGACACTAGCACAGTCTATATTTTTTCTAGGTTTGTGATCAACCGCTAATTGATGGCTGCCCTAAAAGGTTCAGAATCCCTAAAACTTGATTTTTATGCCAATTTAAGTTGGTTGTATTGTAATGTGAAGCTCATTTGTTTACTGTGATTGGTCACATTCTTTAATGACATTTAAAATGACAGCAAATTAGTTCATTTCATATTGCAATGCAGCCATCATATTTGCAGAACTGCAACATAAAGCAAATAAAATAACCATTTTCTGGACCATAAAACCCTAGAAAATGCGGGACCTGTCACGTGACCTATATCATGAACCATAGACTTATAAAATATATCTATGTCATGAACCGACGCTGTCTATTTCTTCTAGGTTTGTGGCAGTGATTTAAATATCCAGTAATACCAATAGTAAGAATGTAAAATTATTTACAGTGCGTTCCAAATGTAAACATTTCTAGATACTTTTTTTCTCCTTTACTTCTTCTTTTACACACGGTGGCTAGGTACTTGAGATGGTTATAGAGTAGCTAATGTGATCGATGATAAACCTTGGTTTCATAAACTTCGCTAACAGATAATAAAGCAAGGATGGCACATTTTGGAGTTTAAGTCTTTTGGATTTAGAGGGCTTTGCGGTTGCTGCGCTTGAGTTGTAACACTTTATAGAGGGTGTTTTTAAATGAAGTAGCAAAAAAGAGACCACAGATTCCTTAGGTGAAAATAAATCGATTTAACCTAACATACCTATACCCCAAGTCGCATAATAAAAAAGATACAGGGTGTCGAAGTTAATATTTATTTTCGATATTTGTAAATAACTTCTTAAGAAATCCAGATATTTACATAAAATTTGTAAATCGGAGGTTTTTGCCTGGCGAGAAATAAAAATTTGTTTCTAATTTTGACGTCACTAATAGAGGGCGCCACTAGTGCCACACCATATTTCTTTTAAATGACAGAACTTTTTTGCAGCTTAGTGTATCCTTCTGACTATCGAAACAATCGATTCTCCTACCTGTTTTATTTCAAAAAGGTACACTTTGCTGAAGTCGGTAGGAGTAACCATTTTTTAAATAATCTTGTTTGAAATGCTCAGTGCACCGAGCAAAAAACTGTTTTGGTTTCAGGTAAAGTGCCTTTTCTGCTGAAAACACAGCAAAATGTCACTTGAAAGAGTTGTTTAGAATGGTAAATTATGAAGACGTGCAGAATTTCACGACGATCGGCGAGGTATGATGAAACCATTTTTTAACAAAGCACAAAGATTTTATCAAAGCAGGCTAATTTTTTTGAAATTTTGTACATCTCTATAATTACCGTTCTGAACATAAACCTAGAAAAAATATAGACGGCGCCGTTCCGTAATATAGGTCACGTGACAGGTCCTGCGTCGCCTAGGGTCTTAAGGTCTGGAAAATGAATATTTTATTTGCTTTATGTTGCAGTTCTGCAAATATGATGGCTGCATTGCAATATGAAATTAACTAACTTGCTGTCATTTTAAATGTCATTAAAGATTGTAACCAATCACAGTAAACAAATGAGCTTCACGCTACGATACAACCAACATGAATTTTAGCGATTCTGGACCTTTAGGGTGGCCATGAATTAGCGGTCGTCGGCAATTTGCCGCTCGCACCGTCTATATTTTTTCTAGGTTTGTGGTTCTGAAAAACTTTTTCAAGTAACATTTTGCTGCATTTTCAGTAGAATAGTCACTTTACCTGAAACGATAACAGTTTTCAATCGGTGCGTCCTTCAGGGACACATATCTCCGTAGGGAGGGCATGTAGGAAAAAATAAGAAATTAACATCTTATTTTTTTATGTTCTATCTGCACCCGAGAGATGTCTCACATTTTCCCGAACACCCTGTATATTTTCATTATATAAGCTTCGCTCACAAAGTATAAACTAGATATACTACTACTGTGGCTTCGCTATCTATACATTTAACGATAATAGTATATTATTCAACGAGGATATAATGATAGTTGTAATTCACGAGGGTTAAGGTAAGTCCCGAATTAATTAGAGCCATTATATGCAAGTGCCCTTTGCAAGTATAGTTTGTCCATGACTATTAACAATGTTTACCAAACTTTGTACTAAATGAAAACATTACACAATATCACAAAGTATACTTTGTGAACAATATTTTGACTCTCATAATACGAACATGACGTAACGTACAATTCTAAACTGTCTAAACACCTTACTCTTAAGTTTGACATTTGTCGTTCACTTGAAAAATTTAGAAAAACAAATAAAACTTTAATAGTATAGTTATGTATGTACCAAGGGAGATACAGGGATGATTATGCCCACAGGCGACAGATTAATTCTGAGGGCCGTTAGACAAAACTCACAAACTAAGCTTCAATACGGTTCTGGGACATTCATAGAAAAGCCAATAGCTCCAGACAGTCCCGACAAGCGATAATAGTGTTTAATCCAGATGTAGTAACGGTACAGGCCTTCACATAACTTACTCAAGAGGTCGCAGAAAATGGCGAGTGCTCAATCATACGATCTGTCGGGTTCTACGTTTTCAAGGTATCCTGCTGAAAATCCAGGGTTATATCTTCATAAACTTAAATAAGATTACCTGGTCACAAGGAATATACCTATATCAAAATTTGTCACCACAGTTACGTAAATAGCTCTACAGCGAGCCTCAAGTATTCCATGAAGCAACCTACACATTTAAAACACTTTTGGACACCCGTGTCATTACGAGGTGGAAGTATTAATCAAGACTGATAGAGATTGAAAGAAACACCGGGTACGTGCGAGATCACCCTCTACTATGCCAAGGTCAACACATACTACACGCGCCGTTACTTACGAGCCACCTAGCTCTTTTCATGGATGTGGAGGAAATTATTATAATAGAGACTGTCCGCACCTAGAGGTCATCGCCAGGAGAAACAATAAACAAGGCTGTCACGAAACACGCTTCCAAGGGTCCCAGTCACTCCTCTAGAGGGCCTACAACTATACACACTGGTAGATACTGTTGCTTCAGAAAATTTTATCAAAGTCGAATTCCTGTCGAAACCATAACATCATAAGCTAGTAGCAGGCGAGAAGGGTGTCCATTCCTGTACAAATCGTTATGTCAAAATCACAGGTAAGGCAGAAATACAATTAGCCATCCAAAGTGTAAATTATCTAGTCCATACAGGATGTATGCTGGTGGAACCTGAAAGAATTTTATCGTCAACCTCGTCGATGAAAAACGCAACAACAACGACTATGCAGCATCGCATGGCAAGAAGAAAGGTAATAAATCAAGAAATGCCGATATGCTAAGGGTTGAAATTATTCGTCGTAGTATTTCAGAATATTCAGGTTCCATAAAAATAATACAGCCGGCAACAACTCTGCTTGGATTATAGGAAACTAAATCACAAACATCACCTATTTCAAACAAGCTACGTAAGCTGGAGGAGGTGAAAATTTTCACCACCTTAGATGTGAAAAGCGGATACCGGGAAGTGCTTTACCGGCTTCTCAACACCGGACAGAGTATTCTACAAATTTAACGTAATGCCTTTTGGCCTGGGAGTACCAGGCATCTTTCAAAAGCTTATAATGGCAGTTCTGGAAGAATATTTTCATAATTTTGGTTATGTCGATAAAGAGATGTGTAACACTGTGTTGAGTGGCACTTTTATGTCGACACATTTCGGTAATATGAACTTTTTGAATTATTCTTTTTTTCTGATTTCAAAAACATAACCTAACATTTCTATCTTTAACCGTTTTCGAGTTATTGAACATTAAAAATTAATCAATTATTAAGAAAGCTACAATATTTTTATTTCAATTATTTCTTTAAATTTTAATTGATTTCATTATATAAATTTTATATAAAAAAATACTTGTCATTTTCATAGACTACTTTAATAATTGTAGTTTCCGTTCGTATAATAAATAGCTTAAATACGATTTTCAATGATCAATGTCGAAAAGGGCTAAAGATAGGAATGGCATAAGTTATATTTTTGAAATCAGAAGGAAAATAATAATTCAGAAATTCAACAGTACACAGGGTGTTTCATTAAAAAATATATTATTGCTACTTGTATCCCTCAACTTCTGCAAGCCACCATGCTTCTATTAACATATTAAAAAGGTTCGGTTCCAACCCTACAACTTTATTTTGTCTCTCTAATAATAACGATAATCAAAGGTGGTCCAAATATAATGAATAACTCTGTATTTATAACATTAAGAGTAAGTTATATACCGACAATCAATCGCTCCTTTTATTGATCCGTTTAGAAGAAGATGAAGCAAAGCTCACACGGTAGGCTTTGATGCTAACTCCCATATAGCACAAAACGTCCAGAAGATATTCGTTTTATATCCTTTTAATATCCGAACGTCCATGGACTTATTTGGGAGGTACAATGAACATAAAAAGTTGTACGACTTATGGACAGTACGTCCATAAGTCGTTTTATTTAGGTATATCTGCAATAAATGTGAATGGTCCATAAAGCAATATAAAAAATTGGTAGGTAGGTATAATAAAATTTTAACCATTAGTAGGTATATGGAATATATAGATATCTTCAATTGTTATCCATTAAATCAACTATCACGACTAACGGAATATTTTTACAAATCATACAAAAAGTAAAAAGAAACAAATAAAAGTAAACGCAAACGGATCAAAACAAAGCGTATTTAATTGTTTAATAGTGGAAACCAATTCAAATTCCAATCCACCCTATTTTCGAAGGAACTGAACACCAACGTAAAATTAGTTTTGTGGGGTCGACTAGTTTTCGAAAAAAGTCAAAATTGTAATCTTTATGTATATATTACATTAAGTTGTGATTGTATTTGACTTTGTTCAGTACTGTTTTTATCCTTCTTCAATGTAAATTGGCGGGTTCAGTTGATATTAACGGGATGCTCTCCTTCAACCTTCAACTTATAACTTAACTTCCTTTGTGAATTTATATCGTTATGCTCGTTATTCTCCGCAATTTACTGGATATATTTGTTCTGTTGTGTTTTTGATATGAAGAATGTTTTTATAAAACATCTTCAAAGCTACTAAGGTATGTAGGTACAAATACTTATTTATTTATATGCACTAAAATTCAACTTTTTGCTACAAATTTGTTTCACTAACATGAAATCTAGGCACATAAACTACATGGAAAATATACCATGTTTTAATTACATTTTACTCAAAGAAACCCTGTTTCATTAAAAAGCATTGCACATGTCAGCGTAATGTTTATCTCTTATCTCTGCCACTTAAAATAAAAATATAAAACAATGATTTATTTCATAACTGAATTCTTGTATTTTAAAATGTTTTTCATATGACTCACTGTTTCTAAAATGGTGTTTTTTGCGTCATTAAAGTAACTGTTTATTTGGGATTAGAATGATCTCGAGAAGGATGTCTGAGACTGTTTTCTGATAAAAACTGCGACATGTTAACAGAGAGTCTCAAATTGACAAGTTGTTTCTTGTTTGTCGAAGTTTACTTTCAGTATTCAAGAATAATTAGAAATTTATTTGTCTCGAGATTTGCAATACAGTGGAACGGCAAAAATACAAAAAAATAATAAGCTTGTACAAAGAAAATGTGTTTCTGTAGAATGTGAAACATGTTGACTACAGAAATTGAAACAAGAAAAACTCAGAATTTATGGAAATCGCTTATGTGTTTGGTTGTAATTGACAAGAGCTTCAGCGGAAAATCCGAATTGTACGGCAGACGCAAAATTGTCTTCTATTTTAATTTTTAGGCTAGCGGCTAGCCTTAAGCTTGCTCAACTAACTTCAACAGTCCACCCGCTGCTGAACTGTATTATCTCACAAGTCACCAGTACTGAGATTAGCCTCAACTTTTTTACTCTCTGAGACACTCCATTAGTCACAAAAGATTGAGACTTGTCGTAAGGTTTCGGCAGAAATCTCGAGATTTTCTCAAATCAACGAGTCTCAAATGAACTTACTTTAAGTATATGAGTTATTATTATTATTAAAATATTTTGCAGCTACAGCAGAAGTGGCAATTAATGCTGACCAGAAAAGCACAAAGATTAGCATTCAAACTTGGTTAAGACCTTCAAAGGAGAGAAGAATTACAGACACATACATATAATAAATGTGAGTTGTGCCTACTCCATGGATCAAACTGATGACTGAAAATAAAAGGTTATTATGACGGATACATATCCAGTTACAAATTTTAATTGTTTAATTTTTACCTACAACTGGCTTATAACAAGTTAATCGAATTTACCTTTCAGTATTTTTTCACTTTAAAAGTACAAATAGCAACAGTTTGTCAATCTGTTGTACAGTAAATAGTGTTAATTTAACTAAAATAGTAACTATGTTTTTTTTGTTACAGGATGCCCAGAAGTCAAGTTACTGTATTATTGTAGGGAGCAACAATATATTTTTTATGCAATATTGTATTGAATATTTTTTGTAGTATATATTTGTTTTTTTATATCTTTTTCTACTTATTTTTATACCTGCCTATGAAATGAAAAAGAACCTGCACATCTAGGGTCACTTTGACTTTTTTTATAGTTACATCAGATGTCCCACAAATTAAATTCACTCATTTTCATAGAAACAAATAAAAATTAATATGCTAAAATTAACCCCAAATTTAGTAAAAATTTGCAAAAGAGAAATATAAAGTACAATTCTTCAACATTTGAATATTTTATACTGACTTTTTTAAGTTCTGGTTTATAGTTTTTACAAATTTTACTAATACAACATGGTGTTTTGGCTAATTTTTCCATATTGATCTTAATTTTCTATATTATGAAATGAGTAAATTTAATTTGTGTGATATCTGAGTAACTATAAAAAAAGTCGAAGTGGCCTTATATGTATAGGTTCTTTTTTGGTTTAATGGACATCCATGAAATGTCCCTAGAACAAGAAAAAACGTCTTTAAGATATCTATAAGATGTCCTCATATGTAAATAGCATGTCCATAAAAAGTCCAAATTTGTACAAATAGGTTCTCTTATAGTCCAAATTTGTGGAATTCGGCCTTCGGAAAGACATCCGCTGGATGTAAATCGACTCTAGACCAAACATTCTTCGGATGTACGATCATCCACAAGCGCACATTTTAAAGATGTCCATGATACGTCACTGTGCTATTTGGGCTCAGGTGTAAAACGAGCTGCTAGATTATCTGTCGAGAAGACGTCTACTGAGGAGTAACCCCTGGATGTTTGACACAAATTGGGTAAGTTAGTCCAGCAGAATTAGTAAAAGAGACGCAGTAAGAAGATCCCTCTTGCTGACGCGACAGACTGCTCTTGGCTCGAATAATTACTGCAGGCCCAGTTGATGATGGGGAACGGCGTCAAGTAACTCAATATACCCTGAAGGACTGATTATGATGGAGAGAAAAAGAACATCTATTGTTGTTCGTTCCGAAAGCATTACGCCAACGTATCTTGCAGAAGTTCTATGACCGTACATGCGGCGCATCCAGGGAGCGAAGAGACCCTATGCTCCGTTCAATAAGCCTACTAGTGGAGGAACCTATCCTCCAATGCTACCAAGTGGGTAAGAACCTGCGAGACCTGTGCAGCTGTTAAGGTGGGTTGTCCGCAGACGAAGGCTTCCTTCTGTCTGAATGATACCGATTCCTTATGGTGCTAACAGATACCTACCCAGGTAGGTGGAGGCTAAACTCGCGAAGCAAGCGCGAGTAACCGACCAGAAAAGGTTCGATATACCATCGAAAACTCTACCCCAAACCAAGAGCTGCTCTACGACACTATAAGGAAGGGGATCTGGTACTTAACAGGATACGACTAGGACATCAGGTAGGATATTAATAGGTTTGTAACTGGCAGCAAAGGTTAAGTACCTGGCTTGCGAAAGAAAATCATGTCGATTTTCTTCCACCTGTCAGGAAATCCGGGAAGCCGAAGATAGCGTTTATGACGTTCAGCAAGGTTTAGAGGCATTATCCTCTTACAGGGCAGTTTTTTAGCAACAGGTTTTCTATCTGGCGCTTTACCTGGCATGTAGCAGGCCTAATTTTGTCATAGTCGGACGGGAGGCGTTGATATCATCAGACATGCCATTTTACTTTGCTGGTATAGGTCTCGCGTCGAGTAGCAAATTTTCCCTACACTGTTATTCAAGGTGATCAGTGAATGCCTGGCCTTTTATACCTAGTATAAGCAATTCCATTCTTCCCGAGTATCAGCGTCAACGGCTTTCCTGGTAGCACTCAAAGTCTTCTGCGTCTGTCACAGACTTCGGTGTTTAGCGGCTTCCTAATGCTCGACAAGCACAGATTTAAAGCTCCGGGTCAGGTGATTTAGTCAATCTGTCGAGTAGAAATTAGATCAGTTAGATGTAGTAAATTTAGAAACAAGTTGTTACCATAAACATTAGAAGTTTTCTCCGTTTATAATTTAATGGAAACTATTTAGATTTTTAAGCCGTATCAGGCGAAACTGATCTATACTAAAAGGTTTTTCTTTAACTTAATAGACAATGAAACAATATAAAAGTCAATACATTTTTATTAAATAATAAATAACCTCAATAAATAAATAATTGTATAAAATGACAAAAAACGTTTGTTAAATAATATCAGCCTTCAATTATTAATTGCTTAATTTTTTGGATGCTCGATTGTCGGTTCTGGGTCTGTGGGTTGCACGGTATTTTTAGCAGGTCCAGTCTTAGTGATTGGCACGACGCGTTCAGTGTTGAGTGGTTTCTCGGACTTCTTTGGCGCGCTGACGGTCAAAATACCGTCAGAGGATAGTGACGAGACTACTCCACCGATGTCGTGGCTCTCTGGCAAGACGTATCTTCTGACGAAATGTCTAGAGATGTAACCGTGCTCGTCCTGTTTCTCTTCGTGTTTTCCTTCTACTACAATGTTGCTGCCATTTGTTTTTACTGTGATTTCGTTAGGAGCGAACTGTTGGACGTCCAAAATTACCTGGAAAAATAAGTTTTGTTCAGTTAAAATATGTTCTTTTCCTCAATTTATTGGTTCTATAATTACAATATTTAAAAAGGTTAGGGATAGCTGTTATTCAGTTTAAAATTTACATAATGGTGAATTGAATTATGAATTCATCTGAAACAATTGATATTTCAATAATTATTTTGATGGTGATGTAATTATACGTATTCGTATTACATCTGGCATATAAATGAGTTCAGTTCAGTTGTTCACAAAATTAGTACGGCTCATAAACAACATATAATATTCAGTATCGTATTTTTTTTGTTTACTCATCGTCCCCTAATAAAACGACTATCATAGCCATTTATTATGTTGGATAATTTAGTTAGGTATTGCATAGTTCATTTAAAAATACCTATATATAAAGTTGAATGACCTAGTAAACACGTAAACAGAGTTGTTACTTATCAAGTTCTGAAATTTTAATGTTTAATAATAATAATAATAATAATAATAATAATAATAATAATAATAATAATAATAATAATAATAATAATAATAATAATAATATCTCTAGCCCTCATTCTAATCATGGGGATTAGACCAGAAGTCGGAGACTTTGCGGGAGAGGGGGGCGGCATATTATTATTTGCCAGGTCGCCCAGAAACGACTTACGTTGGTAGGCCCTAACTATCATTCAGTGCAAGAATGAGGGAAACCTGGGAAGCCTCATTAAGTAGGGAGGTGGTCAAACGTCGACCGGTATCAATCTCTCACATTAACCCAAGTCAGAATTATTTCACCCTGTCATACCCGCAGAGAGGGTGCTAATCCTCTCCACGAATATAGCTGATATGCAGTCTACCTGCCGCGAGGATCAAACCCACAGCGGTCTGGCCACATCGATTCAGGTATACTGACGCCTTAAACCGCTTGACCACTGACCGATATGTTTGGTTTATTTTATTTAGTTCTGTTGTGAGCACGCAACAAAATATATTTTTTTACTATCAAAAAAAGTGATAATAACTTTAGGAGAACTTCGAAGATGCGTTTATTTTTATTTTACAACAGCATGTGTACGAGTATAATCTCTTGGTTCTCCGTTTGACATTTGATCCATACAGATATGCCAGTATATAACTTTATATAGAATAAGTGTTTGTTTTTATGGTTCTTGAATGTGAATTAATGCTTCTGGAACTGTATTAAAATATAGGTATATAGGTATAGATTATTTGTAACCTATTCCAAAAAAATAGCGCCCACGGTTCTAGCTAAGTATGAGTCGTTAGGCGTTCAACTATCTAGAATTATACACGGACTGTATATTTGAAATTAAAGAAATGATAGAATAGAATAAGTGACCAACAGATACACAGAAATGTTGACCTGTGTCCGTTTCTTCAGTTTAAAAATTTATTCTGCATAATATTAATATTCCAATTGCTAGATATGATTGAATTTTCTATAAAAATTTAAAAAAACATAAGGTACTTAAATAAGAGACGAACATGTGAGATTGTAGAAAATTTTCTCAATTTTCATTCTACTCGTTTTATTTCAAGATATACAATGTGGACACCAGTTGTAGAACACTCTAAATATTCAATCCTCTGTTTACCTAAATTCAAGTGCAAAGCGCTCGTGGAGGTCGATTATGTTTTCCAAAAATTCATCAAGTTAGGTAAAGCAAACTCCTTACCACCTACCCCCTCATGGTGACATAATTAAGTTTTTTAAATGGCATTCAACATTTTGTTTCATGAATTCTGATTCTTTTTGAAATTCTGCGTACAGTAAATACCTGGTTACATAGTATTGCCTTAATATCTTCCGATACATGGACGTTTAAAGTTTCAAACTGCACAATTGAATGTCGAAGTTGGAATATTTGTCTATATTAAACAAATGAATGTTGTTGTATACCTACCCTACCACTATCAAGGTAAAGTAAGTTTGCACTTTCTGGAAAAATAAATACCTAAATAACAATTCCGCAAAATGGAAGTAATGACAATACAGAAACAACAATAGTCAATTACAATAATGAAAAAAATGTAACAAAATAAATATAGAAAAAAAAACAATATAATTAGAATAGAAAGAAATAAATCTGAAGGGGTAAGGTCAAGTGACCAACTCAGCCATTAAATTCTTCCCCGTCTGCCAATCCAGCATCTTTGAAAACTTCGTTAAATAATTTCTAACAGGAATCAAATAATGAGAAACTTTACAATCAAATTACCTAGGTATGTCATAAAACTGTTAACTATAAAAGACTATTATTTAATATTAACAGTTGTTTTCATAGCTTAGTTTGGCATTCATCTGTATTCACGAGTAATAAAAAATCTTGGTTTTATATAAAAAATAATATGATATCACCGTGAGGGGGTGAGTGGTAAAAAAGTCTCTATTACCGGAAATAATCAACTTTTAAAAAACAGAATCGATCTGTTACAGGGTTTGACACTTAGGTAAATAGAGGGTATATATTTAGAATGTTCCACAGCCGGTCTTCGCACTGTAAATTAATTTGTTACTTAGCTTCTACTAAATAAATTTTCAAAATGCTCCCTTAGTAATAAAATTAAAAATAGGTATAAATATTTCAACAGTTTTGGACCTTGTCCAAAAAGGTAATAAAATTTGATATCTTATTATTGGTAACAGGTATTTATTTTTCTGTCGCTATTTCAATTTCGTTTCCCGGTAAATTAATTTCAAAATACATTAGTAGTAACAAAATATCATATTTTTAGGATAAGTATTTTCTAATTTGAATATGTTAGAAAAGGATGACATATTTAGGAATTTGAAATGGCGTGTACCGACTTCATAAATATTTACTAATTAATAATAGAAAGAAATTATGGTACCTGGAATTTATCCTTATCTTGTGTAATGGTGGACCCAGAATCCTGTCTTTGAAGAGACGTAGTAGTGTTCCATGGCCTAATGTAGTTGTTAACGCGAGACCTCCTAGGGAGCGAACTCAAAGAGTTGAGGAGGTCGTCTCTCCTCAATCCAAGTCCAAAGTGTTGGTCCAAAAGGCGGGATGGACGGGTGAAGTCATCTTCATCCCACCAGTCGCGGAAAAGAAGTGGTACCATGGACATCTGGAAGAACAAATATAATCAAAAGTTATATATACAACACGTTTACGCATACATTTTCAAAAATTTGATAAAGAAATTTTCACTCAATTTTATCATGTCCATTTTTGAATATGGTTTATTCCGTTCATGTGAATCATTAAGGAAAATTATAAACGAATCTATTTTTGGAAGGCTAAAAATATATTGTTTTGCTTAATGCAATAGCTCTATCATGATTCGGATGACTGAACTGGTTCTAGTTTTGATGTTGCGGTTATAAAATTGAATATATAAATTTAAAAATCGGCTTCTGCATGCTCAGATCATTCTGGAAATAAATTTAAAAAATGCAATGGTGTACTCCATGCTACATTAAAGGTAACATTCCTTATGCTAATGGAAATTATAAATATATTATAAGGATATATCTAAGCAACATAACATCTACTATTAAAAATTGCAGATTTATCAGTGAACATCTGCTACTTGAGAAAAAATATTTTTTTATTTAAAACCTAGAGCCTAGAATATTTCTAAAATTTTTATAGAAGAAAATGTTTTCAAATAAGGCTGTACAACATGTTCAAATATGATGTCATATTTTACTTTTGATAACGAAAATAGAGGAATTTTTGAAACGTTAACTACATGTTTATTTAATGTTAATAAAATTATCTACTTTATCAGTGTGATATTTAGTTTTTTAGGCAAAACAGAATTTGTAAAACTAATCCCTTGACTAATCTATTAGGGGCAAGATGTTATTTGATAATATTTTTATATTTCAGTAGCAGGAATACTCAGTTAAACAAAAATATTAACAAAAAAAAAGTTGAATTTATAATTTTCAAAGATAAAAAATAAGAAAAATGAAACTGATAATATGTGGGACAAGGACAGAAATTGAATTATTATAACAGAATATTTAGTTTTCCCCCATTCATTTCCTCTTGACTTTGAATATTTTATTACTTCTATTATTCTATTGCTATTTCATTTAATGAATGAATGTTAATCACGAAAATGAAAAGTAAAATTTTACAATTTTGTTAATTAAAAAACAGCACCATGAAACTTATCCAATACCAAGAATGTGCCCTCTTTAATTTAATTCTAATAAAGATAAAAATTTAAATAAAACAATAAATTAATAGTAGTAATAATATATAATAATAATAGTATAATAGTAGTTTCTTACCTTGAGTTATGGCTTCTTGAGTCGATTCAAATTGAAACTGCTTGTATTGGTCGTAAGTTTGAAACTGAAATTCCTTCTCCTTTTACCTGAATATATACACAATTTCAAATAAACCAACTCAACGCGTCTGACATTTCTAGAAGGATTATGTCAGAGACCCTCTACTGAAAACCCTCAAAATAACCCACTGATGAATAGTAGAAAGAGATGGTGAATATTTAGTATTTCTGAATATATGCTGAAACACAACCAAGGCTGAAAATAGCAGGAGTGAGTAAACATAAATACGAGTGAGAATTTTTACGCGATCCTTCATTATGGTTTTATTAATAGGACCATGATACATCGGTTCAAGTCTCGTCTATTTTAGGAGTTTTGTGGAGATGGATTAAGATCAATTTTAGTTTAAGGTAGAAATAGAGGATTAGGTAGGTGTGACTATGATGATGTGATAATGTGAAGGTGTGAAAAATCTTGACGTATCAAAAATGAATCATGAACAACTCCTATAAACTCCTAATTTGGTATTAATATTAGAAAAATTGAAATTACTTTATCTGAAGTCTAAAATTCTGGTAATATATGAAACTATAGCCAGATTATCATCTAAAATTGATTCCCATAAATAGTAGCTATTTACAATACATATGTAAATTTATTGGTAAAGAATGTAAATAATCTATCTTTTCTGGATATAATTGTGTCAAATAATAATTTTTAACTAATGCAGACATACAGTTTTACTTCAATGCAGCAATCAGTTATATTGGTAGTAAACAAGTTCAAATATGCGATAAATATTCCTGCATTCCTGTATAAGTATAATAATTTTTATGGAAAATTATAATTGTGAATATATTATGTGGTAATTTTTTGTTAATTGTAGCAATCGCTGACAAAATACTATTTGTAAAATATTATACTTAACAATTCAACTAGTAGTAGTACAGTAGTATAAATACTATGTAGGTATGTACGAGTATTTACTTTGATATGGGTAATTTTAAAAACGAGCTGTTATTATCACTAAGTATCTAAAGGTGTAAGTCAGGAATATATTTAAAGGTAAGTGTCTACTTATGTTATTTCTAATAAAATCAAACAATTTGTGATGGAACAATGTAAAAAGTTGGTACCTCTACCTACATAAACAATTCTTTATTATATTTGTATTTTCTTGAAAGCTATACATACTATAGTCTGTTTGGAAATGAAAGAGAGTAATAAAACTCCGAGATAAGAACCGGCCATGAGCGTGGTAATATTTCGTTTCAGGTAATTATCGGGTAACACTAATGCTAACAGGTAATGGGTGTACATTTGTATATTTTACTGGATGCATTATAGGGCAGGAGCCAGTGTATTGTGACAGATCAATCCAGTCTTAGGGCTTAGTCCAGTCTTATACGAAGACGTGCTAGTGCAGTAGAGTAAAATTCGACTTGTGTTTAGTGACTATTGTGCCAGTGGATATAATATTGTTTGGGTAAAATGTCGAACTTATCAGATTACGTACCTGCTAAACGCGTGAAAAGATGTGCGCTGTCTCAGAATGAGAGAAGATTATTATATTAAATGTATTTATTGCATTGAAACACCAAAATCCTACTAACAGTGTTGACGACATTGTGGAAAAGTGTTCCAAAATGACATGGATTGGCAAATCGACTATCTACAGACTTTTAAAGAAAACAAAAAATGAACAAGATACTGTAAATCCTCCAAAATCATCTACAGGGAGGTCAAAAGTCGTTATAGATAACTTCTTCAAAAATGTCATTCGCAGAAAAGTACACTCATCTTATTTTAAAAAAGAAATACCAACGCTAAACAAAATTTTAAGTGAACTTTCAGAGGACAACGATTTGTCAAAAATCAGTAGAAGCAAATTATGGGCCGTCTTACGAGAGTTGAATTTTTGCTGGGAAAAGCAGAACAGGAAGTCAGTTCTTATCGATAAAGATGAAATTATTTGTTGACGGAAGATCCTACTTAAGATCAATTAGAAAATTCCGTGACGAAGGGAGGAATATTTATTATCTAGACGAAACTTGGGTCAACGAGGGATATACTGTAACAAAAGTATGGCAAGATAAAAATGTAAAAATGTTTTCGACAAGCATTTTTAGATGGACTTTCAACAGGGTTCAAGGCACCTTCAGGGAAAGGGCGAAGATTAATAGTGACACATATAGGTAGTGCCAGTGGTTTTGTAGATGGCGGTTTACTTTTATTTGAATCTAAAAATACAGGTGACTATCACGAAGACATGAACATGTTTTCGAAGAGTATTTTACACAAATGTTGGATTTTATTCCTCCGGGGTCTGTAATTGTCATGGATAATGCCAGTTACCATTCACGGCAGACCGAGCGGACGCCTACGACTGCTTGGAGGGAAGCCGATATAATTCAATGACTATCCGGAAAAAACATTTCTTTTGAAACAAATATGGTGAAAAAGGAACTTTTGACACTTGTAAATCTTAATAAAGATCAGAAAAAATATGTTATCGAAGAAATGGCAATAAATCGCCAAATAACTGTACTACGGTTACCACCTTATCACTGTGAACTTAACCCAATCGAATTAGTCTGGGCGCAGGTAAAAGGAGATGTAGCGCGAAATAATACGACGTTTAAATTAAGTGACGTGAAAATTTTGTTAAAAAATTCCTTGGAACGAGTAACTGCAGATAACTGGCAAAGATGTAAACATCATGTACAAAAAGAAGAGGAGAAAATGTGGGAACTCGATAATTTAATTGACGTTACTGTGGAACCTATCGTTATCAATCTAGGAGACGAAGATAATTCATCAGAATATTCAGAGGATGAATTTTAATATACCTACTTTTTTATTTTCTTTATTGTACATTTATACAACACTACATATATTTTTGATCTTTTAAAATTATTTTGAAGATATCAGCCTACAAATAATATATGTAGCATAATATCTATATTTGAATTCAACCGGAGATATTTTCGACATTTTATTAACATTTTCACAGATGCATGGATTTACAAAATTCTCTACAGCGATATCATAATAAGATATTTTTATTTGCTTTCTGACACTTACCAATAAAATGAAAAATTATTTTAAAACAAAATTTGTTTTGTAGTATACGAAGTGTCGCAAATTTTCTGTTACATTCTGTCTATTTGGCATAAAAATCTTTCACATTTCAAATGTTAAAAAAAACCTGTTTTTATTCTCATATAATTCTGGAGCAATTTCCGTACAATATGATACCTACTGAGAAGTAGGTAGTAGATATAAAAAATTAATAATTTTTGAGCCTACTGTGTTACAAAAACAAACTTTTGCTTGTTTGACAATATATTTACCAAATTTCGATATCAGTGGAAGGAAAATACAACATTTGACATATCTAATTTTTGAAATTGCCGTTCAAAAGACTGATTAAACATTTAAAAAACATGAACAACACATGACAATGTATATATTCTTAAAAATTTTAAATTCGTCTATTCAAGCATTTGTTTAACTATCCATAAAAAACAAATCATTAATTTTATTTCAGTGTGTATAGTCTTTAACTGTATATACAGTATGTCCAAGGTTAGAGTGGAAAAGCGGGAAAATATTTTTATTTTTTATTTTACGAGAAAATTGGTTCTTGATTAAAAATTTAGCTTTTTTTAAAAATGCAGTTGACATAGAAGACTTTGATCTAACATGTATAGGGTGAAAATCAGCAAATATAAAAATCATTCAAGAATAAGCTGCCTTTGTTTTTAACAATACGAATATGCTTTGTTTCTTTATTTATGAAAAATGCATTTTGCATATATAGCGATTTTTTAGTATATCTTCCTCTACGTAGAGTAATGTAGGGTTACCTGAAATATATATGTTATAGTAATATTTTCACCATAACATTAAGTGGCAAATATATGAGAGGAATAATCAGTGAAACTACTGTGTATGCATTAAAAGTACCGTTCTGAGAGACATTCATACTGTTATGTACATAATATATATTTTTTTAATTAGTGATAAATGATTTCATTTATAATAAGAAGTATTTTGAATAACAGTTCACAGTGACCAAACTGAAACTCCACATCGTTCTATCTATTTATAGCCAATATATGATGTCTCAAATTTTGTTTGAGAGAACATAAAATAAATTTCTATATAAAATAGGTAAAAGATTTTATCTTATTTTGCCATGAATTTTTATTTATGGGAGTATTTCAAATAAAAATTATGATTTGGGAAAATATCAAAAAACAAAATTACAGGCAATGTTAAAAAATGTATTTCATTGAATGAGGTACAACATTACTGCAGATACTTTAAAACCGTGATTGGACTATACATGTCCAAATGTCAATTAGTTTGGATAATACTTAACTTACTTTTATTTCGAATACTTATTATTTAAAACTGTATGAATATAAAGGTATTTTTTTAACATCCTATATATTGAAATGTAACTTTGTAGTAATATGATTTTTTCGCCAATCGTCATATTAATGAGTCGTTGGACAGGCTATATTTATATTAGTATTTACAGGTCCAAAAATATTGTTATATCGTGATTACTGTACTGTACGGGTTCGCCAAGACATGAAAAAGATATTGGCAATATAGGAAAAAATAACACAACTATATTTAACGTTTATGGAAAAAATAAAAATCTTGAAATCCTATAAAATGAGTAACTACAAAAGATAAGTTGTTGCTTAAATCCTAGATACGTGAGAATTAAATTTTACACACTGTAAACCAAATAATTTACGAAACATGTAACTTTGCTTCTTTTAGTTATTATTTTTTATTGCAGTAAATATAGGTACAAATTCTTTAAGTAGTATTTACACATTTAGTAGATATCTACATATTTTACCGGTGTATATTGTTCGATTGTTAAATGCGTTAGTCGATTGTCGATGCGCCAAAAGTATGGAATAAATTCAATAAGAACGAAACAATTATTTTTTGGGAAAAATCCTCGAACAGGTCGATTTTTAATTTAAAAAATACATATTTTAGCGTAAAATGCGATTTTCAAATGTCATTTGTTTTCGAGTAATGACGTCATCGATTTTTTTTTAAATGGCAATACCATATTTTTTTCCTTGATTCTGAAAGATCCTTTAATTCTCTATCGGACAGTACTAAAATTTTGCCCTCTTACATAGGAAAGTTTTCGAGTAAATGACGATTGAATGTTAGAAAACGTAAATTTTATCCATAAAAAAGTAACAATTCTGTGGTATGTAAAATAAAATACAATTGATTAAATTTTATACTTAAATTAAATGTTCGAATTGCCATCCACCAACTTCTTTACAATGCGCAAGTCTGTGAAGAAATTCTTGTTGCACATTATGAATGATTTCTGGGGTTAACTCTGCGTATTCGTCCCGAATGCGATTTTGAAGTTAGAGGATTTTTTCCAAAAAATAATTATTTCGTTTTTATTGAATTTATTCCATACTTTTGGCGCATACTGTATAAAAAATTGTAAATTTGTACGTGCGGAGTCTTTGCGGTGAAAGATTGAGTGTGGTAACGATCACGGCTATACCGTATTCGACTTTTTTTTAATTGAGTATAAACTTCTTCGCAGTAGACGGAAGTCGACACTTGTTTGATATGGTCGTTCTCGTAATATTAGACGTAAATCTTTTATATTTTATTGTGAACTACATAAGTTTGGACAGTAAGAAATTTCAAAAACTGTGAGAAATTAGTCAAAACCTGCCTGAAAATGTAAGAACAGCAATTTTAAGAATTGAAAATAAAACTGCCATTGCATCATTGAAATTATTTGATGGTTCAAATAGAGTATAAATAAAGGTTTATATATTTATTTATCTGTATAATATATGCATAGCATAATTATTATTATGTAAAGTACAAATTGGCTCTTAAAAAATATTTTTTTACATACATATCATATTTCAAAATCTATAAAATAATACGCTATGCGCTTAACTAAGAATCAATGGTAAATGTGACGCGAGAATGGAAATCAACAAAAAAAGCACTGCATCGGAATTCGGATTGGTTTTTTGTTATGATTTATGATAGAGCGCTGTTTCTGTATGAGCCGATGCCGATTGCCGAAGACCGAATGCGAAAGCACGCGACAGCACGCTCTATGTTTTGATTCTTGAAATAGTGTTTTCTACAAATTAATATAAATAGTTTTAGACATTTAAGGAATGAAAAATATAGTTATTTTACGGAAGTAAAACGAATATATAACAAATATTTAGGTACATAGGTACATAAATCTTTCAAAATATTTACGTATTTTTTTTTTATTTAACTGTAGACTTAAATATTGTTATAACATAAACTTACATAGTTCTGCATATAAGATCGTTCAATTTTGTCTATATGTATGTGAGAATAATTGTAAAATTGTAGGGTTAAAATTGCAAAATAATATGTGTCTTACAAACACTATTTAAAAGTTATATTGTTTGAAGATAATTTAAATAATAAAAGTGGTTAAATAAAAGATCCAGGATTTTATTTTTGATATTACTTTTGTTCTACTTGGTAAATATTTTGATATTTCTATACCTAAATGCCCCACAAATTTGAAAATTTTTCAGTGAGAAATACGGCGACGTTACATTTTGTGGAACACAAATTGAATCCAGTTTATCTATTTTTTTATATTCCACCAATTGCTGTTTTAAATAGTTAGGATTTATTAATACATTAGTTTAAACTTGGGCAACCACTGGCTATAGTAAACATTGTTTAAGTTTTATTGGAAAAAAATGTACCTAAAGATATAGATTTTATAATTTTGTAATTGTCTACCTATATCCACTATTCATTGTTTTGAAACATTTGGTCTCTTAATAGATGGTAGGAAAATAGTTTTAAATTAGAATTATTTTTCGATAATTTTTGGCAGTTGTGTATTCGCAATAGCGAGACATTTTTATTTAAATGCATTAAAAAGCAGACACGGTTTATTATGCTACAAACGAGCTAAAATGTTCAGCGCAACGTGACAACGTCGGAGGTTTCGAAGATTTACTACTAGAGCGCCACCTCATTTTAACTGGTATATACTAATGTTTCACTGAGTTTGACTGGGTTTTAGGTTGTTAATAAAAGTAAGCATAACATGGAGCAGTCTATACATTTAGTCTATGGTTATACTGTCTTGTTGTAAAAATATGTCTAACATATTATACATTTTACACTTGAGTTTTTTAACAAGAAACTATTGAATTACCTTCAATTCTAAGTAGAAAAGGTGTATCTCCTACAAATCGATAATCTCGATTACCGTTTTCGAGTTACAGATGATTTTAGTTTTCTATATTTGCCGGAAATTAAATTAGAAGTATTTTTGTAATTCTACTCAATTTATACAGTAAAAAATGTTACAAAAGCTAATAATAAGGAATATATGGGTAGATATTGTGGGTGTAATTCAACGCTGGTTGGGGTTTTTGTCCACAGAGTAGTTAGTTTCACACAATATTATTAATACCTAAAAATATACAAAAACTTATACAGGGTGTCCGGAAATTATGCGTCAAGACTTCAGAAGGTGATTCTTCATATGAAATTAGGGTCACAAAGTCCTATAACAATTTTTCGAAAACTCAATATTAACGGAGATACAGGGTGTTAAAGTTAACATTTTATTTTCGATATTTGTAAATAACTTCTTAAGAAATCCAAATATTTACATAAAATTTGTAAATCGGGGGTTTTTGCGGACGAGAAATTCAAATATGTTTTAAATTTTGACGTAACTAGTAGAGGGCGCCACTTATGGCACATCATGTTTATTTTAAATGACAGAACTATTTTGCTGCTTAGTGTATCCATCTGAATATCGATTCTCCTACCTGTTATATCTGAAAAAGGTATGTATACCTTATTGAAGTCGTTAGGAGTAACAGTTTCCGAAATAATCTTATTTGAAATATTCAGTGCACCGATTGAAAACTGTTATGGTTTCAGTTAGTGTCTTTTCTACTGAAAATACAGCAAAACGTTACTTAAAAAAGTTGTTCAAGACGGCAAATTATGGAGATGTGCAAAATTTTAAAAAATCGGCCTGCTTTGATAAAATCTTTGTGCTTTGTTGAAAAATGGTTTCATCAAATCTCGCAGATTTTCTTGAAATTTTGCACGTCTCCATAATTTACGATTCCGAACAACTTATTACTTCAAGTAATATTTTGCTGTATTTTCAGCAAAATAGGCACTTTACCTGAAACCAAAACAGTTTTTACTCGGTGCACTGAGCAATTCAAATAGGATTATTTCAAAAGTTCCGTAGGCTCTGCTGAAGATGGTAACAATTTATTTGCGATTGAAATTTTATTTTGTATGAAATCTATATTTTATATATCTCCCATACACCATACCGTTTAATGGTGTTAATATCGGCCCCTGCGTCGGCCAACAGACTGGCGGAAGAATGTCTAAAGCAGTATAAGTTTCCGGATGAGTAAATTGAGATAAATTGCTCTTTGTTATGGCACATTTTCTTTATTTTGTTAACGCTAACCACTTGATTAACACATTTTTCCACGACATACATACTTTACTATAAATCGGCGACTTGTATTAAATGCCGGACGTAAAGCACAGTATATATGATATATCTTCATTAGGTATGAACTTTAAATCACAAAACATTTCGGAGTATGAGTTTTGGAATCGTCAGACTAGCTTGTCTCTGCAAACCTGAGAGTTTAACTTTGGCTATCCTTTGAAGACCTTTGAACCGCCAAACTATAGAGCCGTAAGTGATAATTGGTCTGATAACCATCACGTACAGCCAGTATAGTTGTTTAGGACCTAGTCCCCAGGACTTTCCACAAATGCGTCGACACATCCATAAGAACATTCTGGCCTTGTGGATGACTTTTTCCATATGAGAGTTCCAATTGAGCGTTTTATCTAGAACAACTCTCAGATATTTTGCTTCCTCTGCAAATGGTATTGCCTCTCCCCGTAAAATGGGGGTAGAATATGAATTACAATACGTATATAATTCTGACACTATTTTTTCAAACAGCAAATTTTCGTTATTAGGTTGCTATAGTTATGATAGTGGCCGGGTCTAAACCGTCTTGATTCAAACACGGTTCAAACGATTTCAAATATAAATTAAATTGTTGTACATAACACAATTGACTTATTAATTATATAATATAATATAATAGCAGTTTTCGAAAAATATTAAACACGAAATGCTTTTGCGTTCTCGAATGGATATAACTTCAATACTTAAATGCAAAAGTACCATTTCACGTTCTAGATACAAAATAATTTATAATTAAATTTCTGCTGAATCTTAAAAACTTCGATATCGATAATTGAATTTATCGTTTCAGAGCAGTATAACTATCGTCCCCTAGAAGTGACCGCAACATAATTAGTATATTTGTAATTGTCACTTCAAACAACATAAGACTACAAATTTTCAAAGCGTACTTAAACCAGCATAAAATATTTTTTTCAGATCAACAATCTGCTCTTAATTGCTGCTATATACCATTATTAATAGCTCACCCTGTATATCTAACTCGGAGCCTATTTTCATATTACCATTACTTATTGCATCGAGTAATTATTTTGCTATTTCTGGTGCTCCTCAGGGTTTAAATCTTGGTCCATTGTTATTATTAATTTTTATTAACGATCTTTGCTCTACTTTGACAACATCTCACTTGCTATTTGCTGATGATCTAATGTATATTATGAGTATATATTTTTGTAATATGAAGTGTGATTTAATTCAACTCTATTTATTATAATATTCCTGTACTTGGGTGTAAACTTGTTGGAAATAAATGAAGTTGTTATTATTATTAGGGTTGCGTATTAACGACATCATGTGTTAAATAAAATACTTTTTATTCTTATAATTTAAAAATAAACTAAACTCTTATCAGAATTTACTTTATCTGTTGTTATTCTAGGATCTGTGCAATTAGTGGTTACCGTCAGTCACAGAATTATATCGTACATCATCAGCTGGGAATTTTTAACCTGCGTTTATAGTTTCCGGTAAAGATATCAGTTTGTAGATCTGTTCAAGGCCTCCTAAGCCAATAATTTCAGAAAACAAATTATTTTTACAAAATGCCCCTTTTAAAAATCCAATTTCCCGAGTGGATTTTCTCCCTAACATACTCTATAAAAAACAGTACAGTGGAGGGACTCCCGAAATCTCGATTCGATGATTAGGGATCGAGATCGAAATAATGTCGATATATTGGTACTCTTGAAAATTTTACCATCGAAATAATGTCGAATATCCGTCCATTCGAATCGAAATGATATCGACGGGTCTTGGTCGACCGAAACGATTTGCTGTCTTTTTCTATCACGTGTACTGAATTCTGTTATTTCTTTTTAATATTACGAATATGAATGTCGCGCTACTGCATTGGTTTTGCCCCTTAAACCTGGTCTACACGTAATGTTTTGTCGCCAATCTTGCATTCTCTGTAGCGGGACTCCTGAAATCTCGATGTCATTGTATCGATATCGAGATAATTTCGAAGTCGATCTCGATCCATTCGTTTCGAAATATAAATTGGTACTCTTGAAACGTATCGAAATCGTCTTCGGATAGGTTCGGCAATTTCAGGGTAATTAGATATACCACCACGGTTAAGCCAACTCAGCGTATGTTTCGTTTCATTTCTGTCTAACAGATGATTTTGATTACCTGTCTCGTTTTATCCAGCACTCCCGCTGTTTATTTGAATTTTAAAATGAATAAATAGAAGGTTATAAAAGTCATTTATGTGTGTAATGCAAACTTTAAATTTTTTTACAAGTGCAAGAATTAGCCTAATTAGAGTAATGAGAAGCCTTTAGGAATGAAAATATCTGAAGAAGGCAGTCAACTATAGACTTTTTCTGACAAAAAATTTGTGAAAATTATGGTATAATGTAGAATTTGTTGCTGAAGTAATCACTATAGTTTGTGTAATTTTCCGTAGGTAATACAAATTGGAGGGAGAACTAACAGAAATATTAAATAATAATATTGTTACATTGATTTGACTAATAGATTTATTTTATTAAATATAATAAGTATAGACAGTAACCCATATCTATTGTTTAGGTACTGTTATAAAAACACACACATTATTTTAAATAAATAAAAAAATACATTAAAAGTCAATGACATTTATCTTACTTTTTCATTTTGCTTAAAATGGGAAGTCTTTAAAATCTAACACCTCGTTGTTCATTCATAGTTTCTGACCGAAATTCTTCCAACACTAAACCCCATGGGTTCCTTTGATAGTCAAAGTTTCAGAAGTCTGAAATTTTACACTTATTAAAAAAATAATGATAATAGTGAGTTGTTACGTCATTAAATGGTTATTTGAACAAATTAACAAAAATAAAACTTAGATTTTCCTAAATCGTAGTTTCTCCTATAAATAATGTAGGCACAAAAGACATTCATGAAAAGATCCACTTCAAGAAAAGATAAAATAAATGTATACCTACTTGTAACAATTTTCTAGTCCTTATTTTTTATGTGCATGATATATAACATATTTATATTCCTTTTCCAAAATCACTTTAAATATATAAACAAATATTTCACACCCTCATCTCAATATTCTAGGTTAAATGTGGTATTTTGTTTGAAGTAAAATAAATAAACAACACAACACATTCATATTCGTAATATTAAAAAGAAATAACATAATTCAGTACACGTGATAGAAAAAGACAGCAAATCGTTTCGGCCGACCAAGACCCGTCGATATCATTTCGATTTGAACGGACGGATTTTCGACATTATTTCGATGGTAAAATTTTCAAGAGTCGACATTATTTCGATCTCGATCCCTAATCATCGAATCGAGATTTCGGGAGTCCCTCCACTGAGTTAATGATGACGATAGAAAGAAATAAAGTCTGCACATCGATCCTGGTGGTCCTGGGAGTGGTTACCCGAGAATTACAAGAGGAACCAGAAGGCGTAATTATTTACGTATGGGCATAGATACCTACTTTAACCTTATTTACGTACCTGCCATCTCCAGGGTCTTGGTCTATGAAAACAGGATATTTTATTATCAGAGAAAATATTCACCTGCTAAATTTCTAAAATTAAAATAACTATTTTTGAACGTCGAAGGAATGCTAGTCTGTAGAGAATTTAATTTATGCCATATGTCGAAGATATATTTACAAATGTTAACCAATCGAGTCAATCAGTATACAGGGTGTCTCATAATTAGCTGCCAACCCTGCATAGGCCGATTCTATGATCAAAACTAAGTAAAAAAGTTCATATGAACATGGGTCCTGAAATGCTTCCTAAGGGCACAGGGACCCATTGAAGAGGGAGGAATGGAAATCATTTTTTTGCAATATCTCTCAATCGCGTTGTGATAAATGAATGAAATTTGGTATACACAGCTAAATTTCGATGAGCAATTTGATGGACTAATCCATTTATTTCTACAAGGTCCATTGGGGTGGGTACGTGGAGCCCTTAGTATTTTGCGTTTGTAACTTTTTCATCTTTGACTTTTTAACAAATTGGATAGCAAACTCCGTTTTCCCAAACTGTTTTACGTTGAAAAAGTACTCTTGTTTCAAATCGTTATCTTTAACGGTTTCTGAAAAAATCGCTCTTGAATTAATCCCATTTTGGTCAATTTCATAGTAATTTAAAAAAAAATAAATAAATAAAATAATAATTTAATACGTAATCAGTAATACACATTATTGATGTAGAACAATTATGATATGATGATTTGTTTATGGCTTTTGCGATGGTAATGCTGCGCGGCAGAATGCGAGTACGGCAGAAGGTTTCCAAACAGAAGCCTGATATCAAGGAGGACATTCCTCACTTTATTCCGCAATTTAGCTGCAACCGTCACTTTTCGAAGGGATCATAAGATGGAAACTTAATTTTGATAATAGACAACAAGCTATTTTAAAAACTGTTCAAAAAATCCTCGAAGCTATTAAGATGCTAAAACGGTTTTGACGAATTTCATTGGCTGCATCATTGATACGCTGCAGCAATTCCTCACGGGTATCGACTTCGGTGGCGTAAACTTTTTGATTTAGATATCCCCAGAAAAAGAAGTCCAGCGGGGTTAGGTCGGGAGAAAGCGGCGGCCAAGCTACCGGTCCGTGCCTCCCTATCCACCGTCCAGCGAAATTTTCGTTTGTGATATTTAGAACATTGCGACCACTATGTGTCGGGGCTCCATCGTGTTGAAAAAACATGTTACGTCGTAAATTTAGAGGCAGATCATCGAGAATTTGGGAGATTTGGGAACCATTTGGAAAGATTTTCTTGAAGTAAGTTTAAATAAAGATTTGAATTGAGACGTTGTGGACTTTCAATAGGTCCAATCAGAGCGTCGTGAATTATTCCCATCCATAAATTTATGGAAAACCGTTGCTGGAAGTTTGTTCTCCGAACAACATGTGGGTTCTCTTCTTCCCAATAATGAGAATTAGAAAAATTTTATTTTCCATTTCGGGTAAAAGTAGCTTCGTCACACCACAAAATTTTGCTTGCTCGTTGTCCAGCGACAAAATTGCATACGTGGCACAAAATCTTCTGGTATCAAGCCATGTACACGTCGATAATAATAGGCATGTAGACCTTGTCGCTTTAATATTCTTCCAACCTGAAATGTTAGTAGCACATCTAATCAATTCTGTTAAGGAAATCTTTAAGATATGTAGTACCGTTGGCCGAGGAACATTTATTTGCCTTGAAATGTTCCGTATGCTAGTCGTAGGATCTTGTTCAATAGCGTCAAGGACCTCCGGTTCCCTATTAATCCTGGGACGTCCTTGCCTTTCGAAAAGTGGCAGTTGCAGCTAAGTTGCGGAGTACCGTAGGGAATGTCCTCCTTGATGGCAGCCTTCGGTTTGGAAACCTTCTCCCGTACTCTCGTTCTGCCGCTGCAGCATTACCATCGCAAAAGCCATAAATAAATATCAGATTAACTAACTCTTGTCCCGTAAACTCTTCCATTTTTTTCGCTTATAACTATTAAATTGGCAATCGGGTTGACAATACTTTGACATAGGAATACCTTGATAATTTTGTTTAAATTACTGCGAAATTGACCAAAGTGGGATTAATTCAAGAGCGATTTTCTCAGAAACCATTAAAGATAATGATTTGAAACAAGAGTACCTTTTTAACGTAAAACAGTTCGGGAAAACGGAATTTGCTGTCCAATTTGTTAAAAAGTCAAAGATGAAAAAGTTACACACGCAAAATACCAAGTGTAGTCACTTGATTTGATCTGAATTGTCTTGATTAAACGTATTGGATAAGTAAATATAAGTGCGTTTCAGTTTCAAGAAAATACTCATATATTTGAAAATATTTATTATTAGTTATGATTACTAGCTGCAGCTAAAACGTGCGTTCTCATGTCAGAAGCGCAAAAAATTAATAAGTATACTTAGAAACAATGAAAAAGCAACAACAAAATAACAATTTGAAGTTACCTAAAGTTAAGAAGTAAGTTAAACTACCAACTTACCTATTCCTGGATCCCTTAGAATATATACACAGAAATATAAATATTTGATATGGTCGCGTTCGGTTTCTACCTGACAGAGCAGAGATAAGTTTTGTAGATTTTTTGTCATGTGGCACAAAAGGCTTTATATTCCTTGTTAATATCCGAACGTTTTGTGATCACTTGTAGAATAATGTAACCTATAATTTCCAAAAAGTTTTCTCTAGAGCATCTCCCTAAAAGCACATCTCAAGAACCAAAATACAAAAATAATTATATGGCAGAGCTCTTAATTTCTTTTACGTGTGGTACCTAAATAGTAATAATAAGATAGCTACCTAGGTATTCTCTCGTTTAAATGAATGCCATACACACAACGAACGTACAATTACAAATTTATTTTCTAGTATTGGAAGCGTTGGTTGGATGGTTTATTCCAATGCGGAAAGGGTAGATATCATTTCGCTTTACTTTATGAACAATAAATGTGCGAATAGAACAGTTCAGCTATTTAATGAACAACATTAAGATCAGGAAGTATGTTCTAGAGTTAGTAAAAAAAATTTAAGAGACTGGGAGTGTAGCCAATAAAAAACTGGAAATTGAAAAACCTATAGTTAATGAAGCTAGTGAAGTTGCAGTTTTGGAATAAGTTCATCTTGATCCTACATTAAGTACGAGGCAGCTGGCATCTGTATCTGGGATCGATCGAAATAGCATACAAACCATTTTGAAGAAGAATAAATTCCATTCATATAAAATACATTTAGTCCAGGAACTTCATGAGAATGATTATGACCGCCGCACAGTGGCGCAAAACGCCACTGTGCCACTCAAATTACTGTACACCCCTTAGGGTTGGGCCGTTTGAGGTGATTTTTTTTAGAATGTTCGTCATTAAATTCCCTATCGATCTCTCTTTCTCAATTTTCGATTTGAGTTTTCACTTTCGCGGAATTTCACTCCAAAAATGAGTTTGCATGGAAAAAACTAGATTTTTCGCACAAAAATGACCCTACGGAACACGAGATTGAGATTTTGCCGGACTTTTTTATGGGGGAATGCTCGCCTTGGAAAGCCCTACAAGACTGTCCACTTAGATTTCGGGGAGAAATTTTCCGTTGCTCTTAAAATGGCCACAATCATCCAAAAGTTTTCACATATCAGAAATCGTTCTACTGAAAACTGGGAAAGTATTGGAAAAACTGTCATCTCACAAAAATTATTTATACACATTCGAGGAATCCGCAAAAATTTTTCCAGAATTTTTGGACTCATTTTTTGACATTCACCAAAATGGCCACATACAGATTTTCCGAATTTTCCCGTAAATGATTGATTTTTCCCGGAACTGTTCGGATGAAAATGTATGATAGTGAAAGTCTTCAGCATCTACTGGATGCTTTAAACTTTCGAGACCATAAGATTTTATGTGGATCTTTCTTTTTTTTGGTCATTTTGATCCAAAATCCACAAATGTTCAAAAATACTGGGAAATCATCTGGCATTCCCGAAACGTTTAAATATTTTGGCTGTCCAAACAAATTCTCAAAAAGCTCAGTCTTTTGAAGGATTATTGTTATATATTTTATAAATACCTTGTATATAAATTAATGTAGAATAGTGTATGTTTTTCTAGGACAGATATTGTTTTTGTATATTTTATTTATTTATTTATTTTTGGTACAGCGCTCGATATAAAAAAGCAAATTTCGACGTTGTTTTATGTTATCTCTGTGTGTTGGGAAGAAAATAATCAAATCAATCATTTCTTATTAACAATGAACTATTGTATCCAAAATGGCCACTTTTATAAAAAAAATGAATTCCCAAAAAAATGTTCAAAATAATTTTTTATGGAACCTTTCTGACCTTTTTCAGAATTACGGGAAAATTCGGAAAATATGTATGTGGCCATTTTGGTGAATGTCAAAAAATGAGTCCAAAAATTCTGGAAAAATTTTTGCGGATTCCTCGAATGTGTACAAATAATTTTTGTGAGATGAGATTTTTTTCCAATACTTTCCTAGTTTTCAGTAGAACGATTTCTGATATGTGAACACTTTTGGATGATTGTGGCCATTTTAAGAGCAACGGAAAATTTCTCCCCGAAATCTAAGTGGACAGTCTTGTAGGGCTTTCCAAGACGAGCATTTCCCCATAAAAAAGTGCGGCAAAATCTCAATCTCGTGTTCCGTAGGGTCATTTTTGTGCGAAAAATCTAGTTTTTTCCATGCAAACCCATTTTTGAAGTCAAGTTCCGCGAAAATGAAGACCCAAATCGAAAATTGAAAAAGAGGGATCGAAAGGGAATTTTATGACGAACATTCTAAAAAAAAATCACCTCAAACGGCCCAACCCTAAGGGGTGTACAGTAATTTGAGTGGCACAGAGGCGTTTTGCGCCACTGTGCGCCGTTTGCAATTTTGCGAAATAATGAGTGAGCGAGCAGGGAACAATCCACAGTTCCTTTTTAACATCTGTTTTTTTGATAAATGCAGTTTTTTCTTGAACGGGACGGTAAATTGTCACAATTGCCTATTGGTCAGATTCAAATCCAAGAGTTTTTGACGAGGTGCATACACAGTGACCGGTTGGTCACTTTTTTCTACCTGGGAATTCGATATTATTGAAAATGTTCAAAAGTATGATGATCATTTGATTTTTCAACAGTACGTTGCTCCTCCGCATTATCCGTTAATTGTTCGTCAGTATTTGGACCAACGTTTTCCACAAAATTGGATTGGGAGAAGAGGCAGCATTGAGTGGCCTCCACGATCATCGGATTTATCGCCCCTTGATTTTTTTTGTGGGGATACCTAAAAAGTAAAATCGCTGCAAGTTTTGCGTCAAAGAATCGTCGACAAATGCCGTCGAATCACTTTGGAAATGCTTCAGAATGTGCACGAACGTTCCGAGCAAAATCTTTATTCTTGTATGGAAACGGGCGGTTATCAGTTTGAACATTTAATGAACTAAGTAGTAAGTAAGCAACTAAACATAATTTAAATTTTAAAATGCAATTTTTTTTCAAACTATTGGGCTGAATGAGTGGCGGAGTCAAAAATACCAGCAAAGAATTTCTCCCTTTAATCTAAAATCGACGGATCTGAGAGTTTCTCTACAATCTTGACGTAGTTTCTGAAAATTTTTCGGTTTCATCTGGCCAACCTGTATATTACACTGAATTATAAAAAAAATATTGTTTTCAACGCGACAAACTATGGAAAATTATGCTAATAAAAACAATTGCGTGACGTCAGCTGCGTACGTGCATCTGAATTCTCACCACGACTACTCAAATTTAGCCAGCAGATTATCACACAGTATCAAAGTCATGAAATATATGAAAAAGTGAAACACAATTGTATATAAAACATCTTTTATTATATGCAAGAACAAAAATATATTGCACATTCATATATTTATAAATACAAAACAGTAAGAACACAAATTCTTTATAACTAAAGTATACAATAAAACAATAATTTAAAAAACAAAATCATATAAACAGTATGCACGACCAGCATGCATATTTCAATGTAAAATATACATTTATAATATATTAAGGGAGGAGGTATAGATAGACATCTTTATGCAGGGATGTACGAAACGATATGCTCCATTTATTTGTAGATACATTCACAGTTTCTTGAGTAAAAAATGTCTTAAGTCACTGATGTCCACACTGTGACCTGTAAAATAAATCGCTAGATGACGTTATTATACAAGATGAGCCATTATTGTGACAAAGTATGTAAGTACAATAACCTTGGTATAAATTCATATAAAAAATGCTGAAATGTAAGTTGTAGAAGCCAACAAACTATATAAGAAGAAATTGTTTTAAGTACTACTTTTTAAAAAATTATCAATAAAACCACAATAAATAACAGTAATTAATTTTCCATTTCATTTACACGATTTTCACAAATTTAAAAAAAATCATATTTTTATGAGATCTCCATTTTACAAATTCAATTTATTTATTTATTAATTATTATTTTTTATACAATACACCATAGCAACTACTCCATGAACATACAAATTTAATCATATCTAGAGTACTATTTTGGAGATAAATAAACATTCATTTTCAATTCATCGTTTTCAATGAGTGATTTTTCAATATCTTTTATGAACATTGTAATTAGATCACCACCTGGCTTACTATACAAATTCATGAATACTTACGGAAAAACTTGGATCAGGCATCCGATTTGGAAGATTTAGTAGGAATCACGGGAGACATAAGTACAGTACTTTGTAATTTCTGAATATCAGCTAGAGTCGTATGACCTTGCTCATCAAATTCTTTCCACCTTATGTAGTTCTGCCTCATGTATGTTAGCAGTTCTGGCATATCAATAAATGCTGAAAATGATATGTAAATTACTTACAGATTAAGTCTTATAAAGGATTTAATTTTATCAGCACATTTTACAAGTAAAAAAAATGTCCCCCAGAAGTTGTTTATATCAAATATCTTCAAGAACGCCGAAGATAAAATAATGAAATTTGAAACTAGGTTTTGAATTTAAAAGTTACTATACTTTTTAAGTGAACCACCCTACGCGACACAAAAATTATTGTATTAGTAAACGTGATTTAAAAACGATGTTGCATGCCACAAGAATATTTAAATATTACATCATTTAATTTAATAGAAAGTCATATGGTAAGTATCAATTATTCAGAAATTTTAAGTTAAATACAGGGTGATTCATTAATAATGGGACAGAGCTTAAGGGCATGTTGCCGACCTCAAAATAGAGCGATTAAGCCAAATATGCCTTATCCGAATGTTGCTCCTTTTCGATCTACAGGGTGTCAAAGTTAAAAAAATAAATCAGATTCTCTTCATTATTTTTCGATCGCATCGACCGTATTTTATGAAATTTGGTATACGGGGGTTTCTTGGTACGAATACGTCGACAATTTTGGTGTATCTGCTAGAGGGCGCCACCAACGATGGTTTGAACTCCTTTAAAACGATACGACTTTTTTGTGCTACACTGTATCTCATTTTGGACTAGAAAAATTTTCTTCGCTATCTTATTTAGTTAAAAAAGGCACACCTTGTTGATGTCGCTAGAAGCAATGGTTTCTGAGAAAAACGCATCTAAATCTCATGATGCATGCAATTTATCTAAAAGTAAAGTAGGATAAGCTAAAGTAAATCGAATTATTTTGGTCGCAGTATTATGCTATTACAGTATGGCCCATTACTTACGCAACAATTTGACTTTACTTTTAGATAAACTGCATGCATCATGAGATTTAGATGCGTTTTTCTCAGAAACCATTGTTCTGTTTTGTTCTCTATCATGTATCAACGCAAACATATTGTCGTATCTTCTTCCCAAAGTTACATTTGCTGACACTTACATGTATATGTTTACTGGAAATCTGCACTTATGTTTATGATAATCAAAATTTATTTGCTAGGAATATCCATCATCATTATTTTACTAGAAACAGAAATAACTTTTATACTCCTTATAAGAGACTTAATGTTTGTAAAAATCTGTCTTTTGTTACAGATCTAGACATTTTCAACCGATTACCCATTAAACTTTCTAGTACAAAAAACATGTTTGCTAAATATCTTAAAAAGTATCTAATCAATAAATGTTTCTATGACATTAATGTGTTTTATTCATGTACTAATTAACTTGTTTGTCATATTACTTGTATTATTGTTTGTATTATTTATATGTGATTTATATTATGACGATATATATTTTGTATATATCTGTATTATTATATTGTATGTGAACATTTTGTATGTGTATAGATATTTATTAATCGGATCCTATATTAATGTAATTATTAATCAAAAGGAATAAAGTTATTGTATTGTATTGAAAGTCACTTCTGCAAGTCGCTTAAGCTCCATATTCATTATATGTGTACGGCAGCTGCGAGTTGCACGTGATCGACTCCGGCTTGTCGCTAGCTTGTCGCGATTTAGTTCCTGTTGGTTTCTTGCGACGAATACAAAGGGATTCCACACAATATTCCTAGCAGATTATTCCTAGCTATATTAATAGAGATAATTGAGAGTAGAAATAAAGAAAAAAGAGGAACAAGTAAAAAGTACACAATGACAAAAATATTCTTGAGATTTGTGGACCATAAATCAATCTATGTTCGAAGAGTACTGACATCGGGTCTGCCTCCAGAGAGCCGAGGGGTAAACCACTGGGGAAGTAGGTGTACACAACGAGGAAAGTAACAGGGAAGTACGGAGAAGTAAAAGAAGTACGGGGGAAGTAAAGGAACTACAGAGGAAGTATGAGGAAGTACGGGGGAAGTATGAGGAAGTACAAGGGGAAGTATGGGGAAGTCAGAATGAAATATGAGGAAGTAACGAATAAATGTGATTTTGCATGATGATGTCGCTAATAATGCAGTTGCATAAACTTATAGCCATTTGTACATATTTTTTTTATACTGGTTTCCTACGGTGAATAAAAATTATTATAGGACCAAATAATTGAATAAAAGAATATTACTTTGTGATGAGTGTGTGTGCTGCACGCTTAGCATGAAAGAAAAGTAGTATATTATTGTATTAAGGCTCAATTACATTAGGCGAGTTTACTAGGCTACTAGCCAACGAGTTTAGAAGCGGCCGAGGCAGCTAGTGCGATGACACACAAAACTTTCCACTCGCTGAGTAGCAAACTGACTAGCGAATAAACCTACTACTGTAAATACGTTGTTGTTGTTTGTTTTTTTTTCATTTACAGTTTTTTGGGTTTTTAGCGTTGAGAAATGAAGTAAAACGCAAATAATATTATGGAATTTCTTAACGTCTACCAGCAGTACCTATTATCATGTGTTTCTATCTATGGTTTCACCTACACTTTTCTTTGCCTCAATTTCAGCTTTTCTTCTTAACTCGTTTATAATACCATGAGCTAAAATAAAGACTCTCGCGAGAAATAGTTCTGTCGACATTTTGTAGACATTGAAACCAGGAACCGCCGGGATACTCTACAACTAGTTCACTAGCAACTATGATGACACACGGTTAGTTTACTAGCTAACAAGCCCTACACGCCAGCGAGTAAAGTAGCCCGGTTTTCAACTTTTCTCGCAGATTATCTGCAATTTGCTAGTTAGCTAGTGAACAGTGTAATCACACTTTGCTAGTTTACTAGCAGCTAGTGAAATTGCCGGGTAGTAGCTAGTAAATTAGCTCAATGTAATCGAACCTTTATACGTATTTATCTATGTGGTACCTATTGTAATCTACAATCTACAACTCGCTGTCGTTTACATAAGGAAAGCATGGTTTAGATAGTAGTACCTCTTCAGGCGAGGAAGGAAATAAAATTATTCCAGTTGATGAGTCAACAGATGTAACAGGAATATTGTAATATCTCGGGCTGTATTAGTCTGATTCGCTCGATATTTTCATAGTTGAGTTGGTAAACATTTCTAAAAAGTATCTCTGTATTATTAGCCATATTGGATGTTTAGTCTGTTGTCACTTGTCATAAAGGTTACATGTGTTTTGATATTTTTTTAAAGAACGAACCGAGAATTTACATTTTGCTATAAGAACGGAATAAAGTCCAATAATATTTTAGAAATGTTAAATGTTACTTTTGATGAGTCTCCTATAAGCAAAACAAGAGTTTACGAGTGATACAAGCATTTCCAAAAAGCTGTGAAAACATTAAAGATGACGAGCGCCCTAGACGCCCCAGCACATCAACAACTGACCATTGAATTTGAAACACAAACAACGGCGAATGGAGTCTCTAATGAAATCAAAAACGATGCAGAACTACTGAAATGTGTTTTAGCGGTGCATAACGTGTTATAACACTTTATTTCATTCTTATTGTCAAATTGAATGCAAATTTTCTGTTTTTTTAAGTCGCCGATCGTAGCAAAACACATGTGTAATCTTTGTGACAGGTGACAACAGACTAAACATCCGATATGGTTAATAATGTACTTTTAACTCCCGAACATTGTCTAATACGCCTATAGTCTCTCAGCGACTATACTTAGTACTTATTATTATTAAATCATTGATAATGCTGGTAAAAAATTCTTCTTACAAATGAATTTACAGAAATATCGACGTTGTTAATAATTAATAATAATTATTACCAATATACAATCCTATTCGTTATTCTACTTAATTAGTTTTTCTTCCTAAAATTTATTATTATGATGAGAAGTACTATGCAGTTTTCTACGACGAAACATATTGTACAGGGCAGTTTGTTTGTAGGTTGTTTGTTTGTAAAAGTAGATAGAGACCCTTAAATTACAATTTTTGCATCAAAATTTAGATGAATTTTAATTGACAAAAACAGCAACCATTGCAGTAGTTATTAAAAAATATATATTTTACGGCCCCATAAAGTTGATTGGAAATTATCTTTTTCAAATCAGTAGGAATGACTGCTTAAAAATAAAAGAAAAACAAATATAAACAAAATAAAAAAGATAAGTGATATATAAACATGATACGTTTCTAAAAAAGTGTTCGTTACAAGTGTTAGAGAATATTGATATAAATATATTATTTTTATGTTTTAAATAATGTTATGTATTTGACAAACACCTTGTATATAAATTTATGTAGAATAGTGTATGTTTTTGTAGAGATATTGTTTTTGTCTATTTTATTTCTTTTATTTTTTTGTACAGAGCTCGAGATAAAAGAGCGAATTTCGACGTATGTTATGTTATCTCTGTGTTGGGAAGAAAATAAAGTAGTAGTAAAATCTACGATTTTCATTTATATTACTCCAATATATCACAAATAATGACAAATATATTTTTGTTTTTCTTGGTTAAGAATAATTATTCTTTCTTTTTTTCGAGATTGCAAGTGTTGTGAAAACAAACGTCTCCACAAAAGAATGTATATGTGTGTATAATATTGAGAAAATAAATGAGTAGTATGGGGAAGTTTGAGGAAGTGTGGGGAAGTACAAGGAAGTATGGGGAAGTACGTGGAGGTATAGGGAAATACGTGGAAGTATAGGGATATATGAGGAAGTATAATGACTTAAAATGAAGTATAAGGAATTATTTAACAAAGTATGGTGTACAAAATTTGAGTCAGTGGTTTACCCCTCGCAGAGAGCCTAGTCTGGGAATAAGAGTAGATCAAAAAATACCAGCTAAGGCTAGGAATGTTTTCATTAATCTTGGCAGCAATTATGTGCACTATATTTCCGTTATTTGTCAGCCTAGTGCACGCTCCTAATGCTTGAAATAAAAATAGTTTTATTGTATGACTAAATGCAATCCGATTCTAAATCTCATTGTTTTATCTTGCACGGTTTGGTCATTCTTTAAATGATATTTTTGTATCTATATTTGCAACATTTGTCTTTCATTTTCCATCATGTATTACGCAGGAAGGGTGATTTTACTTGTTAATTAACTTTTTAAAGAACTTGATATAAACAAAATTTAGTCTGAAACTTACCGTTCCAAGCTTCAAACATGTCGTTGATGATGTAATCCACGAAACCAATCTGCGACTTGGGTATCGAGCAAGTATGCCTGTCGAACATAGGCATCACCACAGGAAGCCCTCTGGCTTTCTCCTCGTCTGTTTGTTGAAAGTACTCTTCAGCAATCCGTCTAGCCCATTCCACGCAAAGTCTCAGTGGCCTGGTGGGGTTTGAAACGTCGGAACACTTGATCATCATCCGTTTTACCAATGTTACATTCTCTGGGAGAGATAGAGGCACGTAATCCTGACCATCCTAGATACAGATAGTTAAAATTCAAGAGGAAGAAGAAAAGTCCTATCACTCACAATCCTTAATTCATTAACGAGAACCATTTTCGAGGTTAACGAATAAAGGATTGTTCCCTTTGAAATTTATAATGGACACATCAATTTTGAATTTACAGATAGATAACTTTAGTTATACAATTTTAGTGATTAGTGGTATTAATGACCAGATCTACTATGACTACCTACGCAATTCTTGAAGAAAAACAAGTTACTTCATATTTCATAACTGCAGTTTTGATTCTAAAGGCAAAAAGTCATCCAGAGGTTAGTATCCGTTTTGTTTTTAACATATTTAGGCACTAAGGAAATTAGTTATTTTTATTATGGGAAAAACAGTCAGATACATAGATGTTCCTTTTTATTTTCTATTTCGTTTTTTGTATTTGCTTTTATATTATTTTCCAAGTTTTTCAAATGGACTTAGTCATTGAAATGGACATTTTCCTTTAGATCAAATTAATTGTATCTTATCTATTTTACTATAGATATTAGATAATGTCAAAGTTTACGGAATAAATACCTATAAGTTTTGGTTGACTTTTGCATACATGTATAGGTTAGGTACTCTACTGTATAAAGAAATATAGTAATCATTAAGAAAATTTGCAGTAAAATATTAATTTAAATATTTAAAATTAAAAAAATACATTATTTTAAAACTAAAATAACAAATAGTAATATAATCTTTAATATTGTTTATAAAAGTCATAAATGTAATATAGAAAGTTTTTAACTTTGCAAGATGCTCTCAAGGTTTTTATATTTCGTTTAGCAGAGAAATTAATAAAATAATTCAAAGAAAATATTTTATATGGATGATTAAGTTATATTTGCAAAATTAATTTTTTGTGTTTGTCCAATGTGTTCTTGGCAAACTATTTTCTAAAATTTACTAATAGAAATATATTTTATGTCAATTTTTAAGCCCCCAAGATATTTCATATATGGTGTATATCTCCTGGGATTGTTAGTCAATAAAACAAATTATGTTTAAGTAACAAATAATAATTTAGTATTAATGACTCAATTTTACATCAAAAGTTTTAAATTTTTATCGTGGTTTTAGATAGAGTGGCGTGATTATAAATTAATATTAGGCTTATTTTTGCAGCAGTTGGAAAAGGTTTCAAACTGTCAGAAATATTCGACCAGTTAAGTTGAGAAGGCGTTATCATTGAATTTAACACAATTAATAGTTAGACGGACATTTCTGATAGTTTCAAACCGTTTTCAACTGCTGCAAAAACAAACCTATTGAACACCAATGACGGGCACACATTTAGAAGTGGTGATAAGAACATAAGAACTTAAAAAAGGTTATATAAAAAGAAGAATGTACAGTAAGAAAGAAAATACCTAATTTAAGTTAAAGTATACATGTGATAGGTTATTAATATCAGTATTATTGATAAAGGAACTCTCGTTCTGTTGCATGTTTAGAAAGTGCAGTGACAATACTTACACAAATGTATCTATAATCACATATACAACATACAACCAATAATATAAATTCCACTGAGGTCGAGAATTGGCTACTATGTAAGCATTTGGGTTGCTGGGTACCAAACAAAAGGGGTGGGGAGAGCGGAGTATGTAGCGAGGGGTGTGGTCGAGAGTGGTATAACTATATTTATTCCGTAAACTTTGATAATGTCACGACGTTTGATCCGACGCCCTTATCACTGTGTGAATCGGTTTCATAAGGGAAACAAATTTCATATATTAAAAATTAATGATATTAACTTACCTCAACGTCCGATCCGGACGCTCTCGTGCAAAAAACATTAACGAACTTGGCTAGATGCTCGAAATGCTTTGTCATTTCTGTTGCTAGAATCATATCGACGACATTGGACCTCGCTATTTTATACGTTTCTCTATCTAAGTTTTTAAATATATTGACTCTTTCATCACCTGAAAAAAAATTCACAACATTACAAAAATTGTGTACTGATTTTGTAATAAAGTGGGATAATTTGGCTTACCTAATGTAAGTTTGAACGTAAGGGCTGCATGATGTGACTCTAAAACGGTCACATCATTATATAATATGGCTAAAGGATTGTCTGAGTTTGATAAGAAGGCGCTGGATTTTCCGGGATGGTCGACGTCATGAGCGGCTGCTGCTATCAAGCTGGTAGCCTCGTCCATTTGTTCCATAATTGCCTTCATGCGTTCCTTTTCTAGAAAACCAGCTGTTGCCTGAAAAAAGTGATGGATAAAGCAAACGCAGTTTTTAATAGGTTTGTTCCAACCACAGCAAGAATCGATTCCGAATCGTCCAGAACTATTCAGTCCAGTTGTTAATGTACTTTGAACGAATGCCACGTAAGACATAGCTGTTCAAACATTTCTTACAATTCTGAACCAGTTCTCAACGGCGATTGGAACAGACCTATGACATGATAACTATTTAATTATAAGAGTATCTTATAATTATTACTATATTGTCAAAATAAGTAAATTACTTTTCACTTTTACTTTGAATTTTTTACCACAAAGACCAAATTAAAGTTAAGTTTTTTTAAGATTCGTCTCTCTCATTTGGATATGTTTCCAAAAATGTTCTAAATAAATAATGATTATTAAAATCCACTTTTGCATAAAAGAATATTTTCATATAGTTATTTCCTCACTAGAAAGAAAATGGCATTTTGTTAATTACGCCGTATTTCTGATGTCTGTAAGCATCAAAATATAATATATATAAAAAAAGTACAAAAATAAAATTATTGATGCTTTGTTTATTCATTGATACTATTTAAATTTATCTCAAGAAAATAATAACTTTTAAAGAGCGTTTGCAATAAATAAACGTAAAATTTTATATCTATAACTCCAATTCGAAAATAATAGTGATTCATTTCATAAACCCGCGCACAATTTATAGCAGTTAACACAAAGAGATATAGCAGCAGTAGTAAATAATTTGTATAAAATTGACTGTTCCGCATATCTCATAGAGTATACCCAAATTACACAGCTCTGATGCAACAAATACGCATCCACCACATCAGAATGCTCAATTTCCATTGGTAATTATCCTATTCCATTTGGACAGCTGCCACGGGCGTGCGCGTGGTAAAATTTCGGGTATATCTCTTCGCTAACTTGATTGTGATGGTAATTAATTTATTAGTTATTTTGTCTCATGTTTATGTTCTTAAAAATGGAAAATAATTGGAGCTCTACAGCGTGTTCTCAAAATCGTAAACATAAATCTAACAAGTGAGGAATATCGGATGATAAAAAAACGTGCATGAAAGGATTAGAGCGCGAAAGTAAAATATGACTGTTAAGTGACTCAGTTGCAATGTGTAATTAACAAAAGTGTCCGTGAGTAGTGTATATCGTGCAATAGTGGCAACGAAGAGCATAGAACTGCGAACCGGAAAATAGTGGAAACTCGTGGAAAGAAGAAGTACACAGAGGTGACACATAATACACGGTTTGTAGAATACTTCATGAATGTTATTTCCAGAGGATGCAACTTTGCCTAGAATATATAGAAAGGTGTTTTTGCAAATTATGCGTGACATGAATTTCCGTTTTATATAACATCGAAAGAATTTTTCTACACAAAAAAACAAAATAGTGATATGGCGAAGAAACTATTCAGGATAAATAAATATTAAAATATCGCAATCGGAATCGAAGAATATATTACACTGACAAAACATGGATACATGAAGGCTGTAGATACATGAATACAAAAGTGTGTCTACAGGGTTAACTATGACAAATATTTTAAGAGGGGATAGGGAAAATTCAGAATTAACGGAATCACCCTTAAAAAAATTCCAAAGTTATTCATAAAGCGAAAAATTTTTTTTTCAAAACCTTATTAACCCCTAATTTCTCGGCGACTATGCCGCCTGTCAGCTGCGAGGTTAGGTATATTGTGTCAAAGTCAAAGTTGTCAATGGTAGTGACAGAGCACCGAGTTGCCACGTGTAACGATTTACGACGCTTTTAAAGAAAAATTTTTGTTTACAAAATATTAGATTATGTAATGAGAAACACGATATGGTAGCACTGAGAGTAAAACCTACCTTACTGATACTTCCAGAACTGATATTTGGAGATTTCAACAAAGTTAAATTATTTTCTGTTTTCTAACTTGTTTACATTATAACTTGTCGTTGTAAAAAGTGTTGTACTTACTGGGGACCTCTTCGTTTCCCTCGACCATTTCATAAATAAAAAAATACTTTTTTTCTGTAAGTATGTCTATTGTAGTTTAAAAATGCTTTATTTTTATGTCACTAAGTAAAAAAGAAGTTTCAAGGAATTAAAAAGTATGAAATTGGTTCTTTTTTATTTTCAAGTTAGGTAGGTACATACGTATTTAAAACTCCAGCACGTGTAAAACAACATTCGTGGACGTTGTACAATTCGTATAAATGTACGAGGATTTGACATATTCTGTCTATTTGGAAAACGTATTTGATATTCTGCTGCTGCACGATATGCACTTTCGTCGCACTTCCCATAAATTAGTACCATATCCGTAATTTCCGCGATTACACGAATTTGAATGTGCGAAAAGCAAATACTGAAAACTAATAATAGTAACAATATTAACAATTGTTAGGGTAATATTTTCTTTGTTAATTAAATAAATACCCAATAACGTTTTACTACTTTCTTTATTTCGCACTTTCTATCTTTACAACAACTCAACTCTGACACACCTCTTCTTCTTCTTCTTACATTCTTTCTGATCTACATTTTACAAAACATATATTTATGCTTACTTTACTACAGTTTAAACTAAGATATTTTTATTAACAAAATAATTGTCCACATAATAATTGACCATGTTTGCATATAATAATATTGTAGTATTATTATTTTAAATTTCCCGAGGCGTTTACAGTGCTCTGTAATATTACTTTTCTGATCACTACTGCTGTTTGACATTTATAGAGTATTAGAAACAATGCAACCAACAACACAGTATAGGTTTATATCGACTGACAAGTGCTATGTGCGTGTAACCCCATGTCACGGAGGAAGTGTCAAAACAATACTAGAATGAAGAAACCCACGATCGTACATAAAAGAAGATAATATTGATTATATTGATTGCCATAAGAATATTTATCTGAAGAATATTAAGTTCTCGGTGTAGGCGGACCGAAGACTGAACGGTGGCGTTGACATTGTAATTTTAGTTTTCCGTTTTTAGTGACAGTTTCAGTTTTAAACGTTTTATTCATTAAATAATGGATGGTTGCGATATATTGGGACATGTGTAGTTTTCCACAATTTTCTTTAAACGTACGTGAAGATATTTCCTAGAGTTGAGAGCAATGCAGTGGAGTGACCGTTATCGGACAAAATTTTATAAATTAAAAACTGCCACGGGTGTATTCGAAGTTTTCTGTTAGTATGTCTTTCAATCAATTTTCTTAAAATAAATGGGCAATTTTATTAACTGCATCTACGTGAAGTGTGTATTTTGTGGCGAGTAATTCTGACGGACCTGTAATGAGTGAAAATGAAGTTTTGGCAGTTTGGAACGAAGGAACGAAAAACGAATGCAAAATACTGTAGCTAACCGGATTAACTGTTATCTATCAGGTACTTCGTTGTTTCTAGATTCGGCAACGTTGGAACGTTGGTACCTAGTTGCACAGAACATATGCCTAGTTGACATATGTAGCCATCTTGGGCGATGACTGATGACATAGGCGCCGGCTTTCCGTAGGAAAAGAGAGTTTTGCCCCATTTTTTTAACATCGAGCTAGAATTCCGAAATAAATTTTTTATTGTCTTTTATGGTTCCCTGAGCACGTGGTTAAAATTTTTGTATACTCGCGTCAAGAATTCAGACGTCTTACGTCACGGCTGACGTTACACATTTGTTTTGATTGTCAACGTAAATTTCGATATTTGGTCGCATTAAAATCAATCAATTTTTGTAATTTAATGCAAAATATAATGCAAACTTTTAGTGTAGTATACAGTTTTATTACTATCAGTTGCAGTTTCTTAAATATTTTGATGAAAATATAACGAATTATTCATTTGTTCGTATGACGTAAGTCGTTTGAATTCTTGTCTCGAGTATACTTAGTCATAGTTAACCTTTTATAAGTATTGGTTGATGTCATAATTCTGTCTTTTGTTTCATTTAAAATTTATAATATCTAAAGTAAAGGGCATATTGAAAATACAGGATATTTGATACAAGGGTTTACTTGACGAACAGGAGACTATCATAAGGATATGGATACCGAAGTATTTTATAAATGGTTTGAATTTGTTTTATCACATATAAATATCCTGGTACTGTAGTTGTAATTAGTAACTAGTAATTGTTGTTGTAATTAGTTAACTAGTAATACCGGAGTAACAAGGTATCCTAGCATCCTTGGAAGGGGTGATTGTATAGTCAAAATAAATGAGGTTTACAAAAAACATACTTTATTATACTTTTTATTTACTTGGAAACCATTCGTGAAAACAACAATAATTATTTTTTTAAATTTTCTTTAAAATACATTGTATGTAAGAAATTTTTATTTTAAATTATCTTAGATTGATTAAAAACAAAGATAACTAGACTAGATAACTAGATATGTAGTTATTAAAACTTTTATAAATGTGTTTACAATACAATATGGTTTAAACACTATAGAGATTGACATTTACGTTCATAGACAGTGGCGTCACTAGGAAATTTAATAACAATAGAGCATTTAAATTAACTCAGTGTCATTAAATTCCAATAGGGGCGCTAGCGTCAAAGTTAGGTATTAATATTAAAGTTCTATGGTCTAGTTCACGTGACTATGGTTCTATAATTTTTTATTTGTATTCGTGTAAGACAAATAGTGATTGTAAATCTAATTTGAATACGTATTATCAAAATAAAATTTGTACAAGTACAAAAAGTATTAAAATCATATTTATGTTAACCTCACATAACGTTATTTATTTGCATTTTACATTAGCAATTTGGAAAGAAAAGTAAAACAACGTTATTTAACACAGAAATTATTAACGCTGGAGTGCCTAAAGAATTTCCTGGTAATTCTTAATTTAAATCTCTTTGTTTTTTAAAGAATTGAAATTTTATAAATATTGCATGTAATATGCCTAGTAAATAAAAAAGTACATTAAATGCCCAGTTTATGAAAAAATACGAATAATATGTAAAAAAAATCAGTGTTTTAAATAATACATATCACATATATAAATAATAAACATATGCAGTTTTTATTTGGTATTTTTATTAGAGTACAAGTACAATACAGAAAAAGTTGAAAACCCTGTTAGCTGTTTTAAATGGTTTTCATTTAAAAAGTTGACAAAAGTTAACATTTTGAATCGCCATATCGTAAAATAACTTGTTACTGCTAAATGCACTTGCTATACTCTCAGAATTACCGGTCATCCAAGTAATTTTCGTATCATCACATTTGATTCGTGTCACATTTCTACTTTTTTCCATCTGCAAATTTGCTTACATTTTCATCTTGTTTTTGCCTTTTCATGTACCTTTTCATGCGTTCATTATTTTTACAGTATTGGTATCGTATTTTCGTGTACGGGTAAATATAATGTTGAAACAGCTGTTTTTTGAGAATTTTCCATTGTCCTAAAAATAAGAATGAAACCTTATCAAATAATGAAAAATATACACTGAAAATAGATAATGTATGCTTGTACTTACCCATACTAGTAATAGTATAACAATCTTCTGTGAAATGTTTTCAGCAGATCTTTGTGTACTGGATTGGTTTCTTGCTGGACTCAATTGCTATTAACCATTTTTTCAGCATTATTAGGGAACTTGAGAAACAGAAACTCTTTATTTTTATTAGCAACTGATAAACAATGCGGTACACAACAGTTATATGGCATGTTTTTTTACGCAAATTGAAACACAACAAAAATTAAATAGAAAATATTTGTGAGGTTAGATTTAATACCTAACATTGATCGCATCGCCGCCTACATGTAAATGCTCTATTTAATTGTGTTAAATATATTAAAATTGGTTTACCATTCGTGTTTAAATGTACCATATTTTATTACACTTTCTGACTCTAGTCCCATTTTTATAGTTATCCACAATTTCTTCCCTTGTATGTAATGATAAAATTGACAACCTAGGGGTAATGATCACTTAGATATGTACCAAAATAAGTATTTCCGTTATATTTGCACACCGAATCAAACAGTTCTACTAATAATGTTCATAGATCTAATCTCTTGAAATAGACGTGGTTCAACCTCAGCTATGTACAATGGACGCAACATAAAGGTATAATAATAATCTTTATTATTCCAACAGGAACACCCAATTACAGGAATAAGTAATAAACATAACTAAGTGGTAATAAGAAATTAAAATAAATACATATAATATACACTAATAAAGAGACAAAATCATATAACACACAAGCAATGTATAAGTTACACTAAGTGAGAAACACAATAACACAGAGACTTTAAACTGCCATTAAAAATATCACAATCCTTAGCAATTTTATTATACAAATTACACATTAAGTAAATAGAAGATTTTGCTAGTATATTAGTTTTAGGGGAATCACAGTAAAACAAACTTTGTTGCCTCGTGTACCCACGTGGTATACGAAAGTAAACATTACTCAATAGTATGAGACAATCAACTCTGTTGTTTAAAAGATTATACAGAAAACGAATAAGAGATACGTTACGACGTAAATCCAACGACTCTAATCCGAAACGGTTCAATAGGTTAGTGTGATTACAACCCTGAAGTGAATAAACGCCATCTTGTCGATATGCAAGAAGTTTTAAAAATCTTCTTTGAACTGATTCCAGCCGGTGCTGATGCGTATTATAAATCGGGTACCATATTATGGAACCGTATTCGAGTTTAGACCTGATCAGGGAACAATATAAAGTTTTCAACGTGACCACATTTGTAAAATCTCTACAATTGCGGTATATAAAACCATAAGTCCGGAAAGCACTAGATACAATATTATTAATATGTTCGATAAAAGTAAATTTAATGTCAAAGGTAATCCCTAAATCTTTATATAGCTCAACACGACTAATGATGTAGCCGTCAATAGAATATTCATATGCAACAAAATTAATCTTACGAGTGAAAGACATAGATTTGCACTTGGAAATATTAAGTGACAGATGATTTAATTCACACCATACAACCAAGCGATCTAAACAGAACTGAAGATGTTCGCAATCTGAAACTGACTTAATTTTAGAATAAAGCTTAAAGTCATCAGCGAATAATAATTTTTCACAGGAAACAACATCAGGAAGGTCATTAATGAATAGTAAAAACAAAAGTGGACCCAAATTAGAGCCCTGCGGCACACCAGATGATGGAACAAAAGAACGAGAAGTGAAGTTTTGATATCTAACCTCAAACTGTCTATTAGCTAAATAAGACTCTAAAAGTTTAATTAATGAGTCGGAAAAACCAAACTGATGCAATTTCGCTAATAAAATATAATGATCTATCTGATCAAAAGCTTTTTTAAAGTCGGTCAATATTACATCAATCTGGCCACCACCATCTAATACTTCAGAAATGTATTGGGAAAAAACTGTAAGATTAGAAATTGTTGATCTTTTCTGCATAAAACCATGTTGAGGTATAGATATCAACTGCTTAGTAAAGTAGTAAATTTCCCTATATAAAGCAGATTCAAAAACTTTAGAGAAATTACACAACAACGAAATAGCTCTATAGTTCTCTACCTCATTCTGATTACCCTTTTTTAAAAATTGAACACACATAAGCCTTTTTCCAAAGTGAAGGGAAAGTACAATGCTTCAAAATAGAGTTAAATAGAAAACATAAAGGCTCAGCAAATGCGTGCGCACAGTCTCTCAAAATAAAGCTTGGTATTCCATCTACGCCCATGGTGAAAGTGTCTTTCGAATTTTTAAGGGAACACAGAACATCTTCTAGCTTGACCGATGATACTATAAAAGGTGTACCCAAAAGTTCATTTTCTGAAAATCTAGATGAATTAAATGGTTGCGACTGTATAAAAACACTGTTAAAAAATTCTCCAAAAGCATTAACTATATCAGAGGGGTTAGTGAGTTCCTTATTTTCATAAATCATGACAGATGGGATACGCGATGAACATTTTTTCTTTTGTATAAAATTCCAAAATTTTCTTGGATCAGTGACTAAAGATTTTTCAGTATCGTTGATGAAGGATTTGTAGGCCTCATTTATAAGCCGTTTACAATTGGAACGATGATGTTTAAACAAATCACAATAAACAGTTGTTCTAAATTTTTTATACTTTCTTAGGGCAGAGGCCTTAGCACGAATAGATTTAATAATCTCTCCCGTGAACCAAGGCGGATACTGATGACGGCGAGAGTGAGATACCGACGAGTACTTGGGAACAGCTACATCTAATAAACTATACAATTTATCGTAAAACATAGAACATATACTCTCGACATCGTCGATACTCACAAGAAAAGTCCAGTCTGTTTGGAGAATGAGATCATACAGTAAAGGGAAGTTTGCCTTTCGAAAATTATAAGCAGTACTTGGATAATTCATAGGGAACTGATGTTGATTTTGTACAAGAATCATATTAAAATTAATTAAAAGAGAAGGATGATGACGATTCTCACCAACAGTCAGATTTATCAACAATACAGTCAAAATTGGAAAACACAAGATCTAAAATATGGTTGTTGTCATTAATAATGGTGTTGTGTTGATCAACACCATGCAATTGTTGAAAGTTTAATTAATTAAGAGCAACACTATTTCTGTCAGATGCAGTACATACAAAATTAGGGGTATTAAAATCTCCCACAAACAGTAAGTGAATATTGTCCATTACACAATCTAATGAACTAATCGAATCCAAAAACGACTCGAAATTTAGAGCAGATATTTGTGGAGGAATGTACGCGACGAACAGTAAAATTTTCTTGTTAGCATTACAGACTTTTCCCCCAATCACATCAATGCCAGGAGTAATATTAGAAATCTCAGATAAATCAAGTAACGTACAACTAAAGCTGTTCCTAATAGCAAGGAGAACACCGCCACCCTTTGATAAACCTGTAGAAATCAAGCATCGATCTTTACGGAATACAATGTAGTTGCCAGGAAATAATTCGCAATTATTGATATCAGGCGTTAACCACGTTTCGGTTAATGCTATAATTTCATAATTTTCCGTTGATACATTATTATAAAAGTCTCCAACCATAGAACGTAAACCATTAACATTTTGATAGAACAAGTGGAAATTGTAATTGGGTGAGGAAATTAGTTTAAATTCCCATTAACAATTTTGGGAACGCCATTGAAGTGTCTAATTTTTAAATTTGTTTCACCATTCCGCTTACGATCGTTCAATTCCTCTTTCACTTGCTTGTAAAATTGAATTTGGCGAGGCGTTTTATCCGAGGAAATAAAAACATTATTATAGTTATCGGAATTTCTCAACTTCTTAGCGTGTCTTAGAAAATTACTAACTTCCTGCCCATCGCGTAGAGATATTTTAATAGGCCTATTACGATTTCTAGAACGACGCCCTAAACGTTGGACATGTAATTCTTCGCTCCTGTAATCCGGTAAAACGTATTCTAAAATAGCTCGCGTTTGAATAGAATCTTGCAATGTAACAACATCACGATCGATCTAACCAGAAAGTGGCATCAGTTATTTGGAGGCGTCAAGATATGTGTGACGGACAAGCGGTTAGACAGTCATAATTTAAACAAAATATGTTGCGGCAAGTGTACCTACCGTTTGCATATTTCTTACCTGCATGACGTCCGCCGCGTGCGTCGAATTATGATAAGAGTTCTCCGAGTGGTAGTTGGCCTCTATGACCGTCAGCCAATTATAAAGCGTTTTCTCATCACAGTTGAGCACGTTTGCCACCTCGAAGTGATTGAAGAGGTTCATACCCAGGTGTTGAAGCGGCCTTTTTCTCGATAGCTCCTCCAGCCGGAATATGTCGAACTCCCAAGTTAGAGAAGACTCCATCAGCTCTCTAAGAGCTGCAGGTACCTGAAAATTTATTAAAATATCAACAAAAATTCTAATTGAAATATAAAAGGTATTCGCAACAAAAACCAGTAATAAGTATAGAATACAGAAAATTTTCAGTAAATATTATATAATATTATTTAGTGCATAATAATTGGTGACAATAATTGTTCATTTCGGTGACCATTGTTCGGAAACCTGCAAACCAAACAACTAATTTTCAGTGCTATAATCTGATTTAAGTATAACAATCTAGATACTACTGTCTTTAATAGTATGTCTAATTACTTACTATTAATAAATATAATGCATTTAGATACTCTATAAACTTATACCTACACGGTATTGTTTGGCTGTGAGTTATGAATTCATAGTTCACAGCTACTGACTGAAAAGTCTTCTTAATTTTGATTATTTAAAAATTGCATCTTCGTGTATCTTGATAACGTGTATCAAGACATGTGGGTAAAACGTCGGAATTGGTGTGTATGATGGGACCAAACGCAAGGGTTTCCATGCTTGGTCTTGGCGTTTGATTGCGTTCGCTATTCAAGTGGTACTTCAAAGCAAAGCAGTTTGGTTTGATCTGTACAGAAACTTGTAGAGGAAGCATGGAGTCGGATTGCAGATAAATCAAGAGAAAAGTAAGCCTTTCATAATAGGACAACAGAAAAAAGATACCAAGTTCAAAGTGAGAACGCAGTACGGAGAGATGGAATTTGAAGAAATTCAAGAATATGTGTATTTAGGGGCCCTGATAACAGGTAATAGTGATGAGGAGCAAGAAATTAATAGGAGAATAATAAAAGCAAACAGTTCGACAGCAGTCAACCACTTAATAAAATTTTAAAAAATGTCTAGAGGAGTAAAATTTAGAATGTATAAAACAATTATGGGACCGACAGCGTTGTATGGCAGTGAAACCTGGATCCTCAATAGAAGTCAAGAGAAAACCTATTAAGGTGGGAAAGGAAGATCTCAAGAAGAATTGTAGGGGCAAAGAAGATGTAAGAAGGCTATGTAAGGAGAAATAACGAGGACATATATGCAATGTACCAGGCACCAAAAATAGACGAATTTTAAATAGCAACCCCCAAAATTGGGGGTTGCTATTTAAAAAATTTGTCGCTGACGTCGTATTTCGAACAACGATGACGTCACAGATATGGGTCGTATGTCAAAAAGTGCCTTTTTTAAAACAAAATCAACGAGCCAGGGGATTTTTTCGAAAACCACTCAATTTAAAAAATAATGAAATTATTTGTTACTTTTCGAAAGCACTATATATACAGGGTGATTCTGGTTTAATCTTGATAACTTCAGAAATCGATAGAACAGGTTAAAATAATGTTCATTTGTGATATAAACTTATTTCCTAAAACGCATCGTTTCCGAGATAGAGGGCGTTGAAGTAGGAATTTTTTTCTCGTTATCAAGATTAAACCTGAATCACCCTGTATAGTGCTTTCGAAAAGTAATAAATAATTTCATTATTTTTGAAATTAAGTGGTTTTCGAAAAAATCCCCTGGCACGTTGATTATGCTTTAAAAAAGGCACTTTTTGACATACGACCCATATTTGTGACGTCATCGTTGTTCGAGATACGACGTCATCGACAAATTTTTTAAATAGCAACCCCCAATTTTGACCATGCCATTTGTAAGAGTCTGTCATTCTACATACATACATCATGAAAAATTATGGTGGCACATAACAAAAATTTCAAGAAAATAATGTTTGAAGACTTTAAAATTTAATTTTCATAATACTGTGCACCTCCCCATTACGCATCACCTGTCCGTGCTTATTTAGATGAGCTGTTCCCGAATCGTTGGATAGGGAGAAAGGGGCCGATGGAGTGGCCAGCCAGATCGCCTGATTTGACACCCCTAGATTATTTCTTGTGGGGATACTTAAAAAGCAATGTATACGTTACTAGACTGGTTAATTTAGAACATTTAAAAGCAAGAATTCGTCACGAGGTACATGGTATACCTCCTGAAGTTATTGATAATGTCCAAAAAGAATTTATTAATCGCCAACGGTGCACAATTTGAACATTTAATTTAGTCGATGTTTTACATAATCATTATCGTTTTCAGTATTGTGAAAATTAAATTTTAAAATCTTCAAACATTATTTTATTGAAATTTTTGTTATGTAACACCATATTTTTTCATGATGTATGTATGTAGAATGACACGGGTCAAAATTGGGGGTTGCTATTTAAAAAAATTGTCGATGACGTCATATCTCGAACAACGATGACGTCACAACTGTGGGTTGTATGTCAAAAGGTGCCGACGTGCCAGGGGATTTTTTCGAAAACTTCTCAATTTAAAAAATAATGAATTTATTCGTTACTTTTCGAAAGCACTTATGTAGAATTTATTCCTACCTACCTACCTACGTAGGTACCTTTAAAACTAAACAACATATGTATTAAGTAGGTACCTTATTAGTTTTTTTAATATCTATAGATTGTTTAATTTTTGGTTATACAAGGCGACCCAACAAAAAAATTCAAACTATTAAATAAAACTACTGAAATTCGTAAGCAATTTAAATTTGAATAATAACATTTATAAACTAAACATATAATTAATTAAATTAAATTAAAATTTGTAGTTATTATTGTGTGAACTGGGGTTTTCTTTTAGTTAGAAGAACCATTTGTAAGTTTCTCTTTTAATTTAAACATAAACTGCACTGCAATATCTCCGTAGCTTTCTCGTGAAGAACTTGGATTTTTTTTTGGCATTTTGAATTTCATATACAATTTTTGAATATTTACAGACAGAAAAAATAAATTTGAAGATTTGTTTACACACCCTGTACAATTAATAATGAAACTTTAAATTAACTAAAATTGAACTATGCTGGCTAATGGGTAATATAACAAAATACATGTTTTGTTTTGCTGTAGGCACCTACATAAAACACAACTATTTTTTTAGAAACCAAAATATTCCATTTTATTATTAAATTTGTAACAATAAATACATATTTTTTAATTTCTGAAGTACCTATCTACATTATTTGAAAACCCTAGCTGTTATTAACGGTTTTGTTTTAGAACTTACAGTTTCGTTTTTACACCTCTCATTTCAGCACATACAAATTGGTGTTTTATGTTGGAAGTTCTGAGTAGCAATTTCATTAAATCTCTTCTATTGGAGAGTGAAACAACTAAATACTAATGTTAAAAGTTGAAAGTAGATTTCATTATAAATACGTCAGCAGTTCAAAACAAATCGTAAAATTCAATTTAAAGGGTGCACCTATTATTGCAAACGATTGTACATCCAGATGGCCAGTGAAATCAATGGCTGTTTAGCTACTTGATTCAGTAACTTGTTTTAGTTAGCCGAGCTACACGTGCAGAATATGTAGCACAGTATGTAAGTCTACTGCCTCAATAGATAATGGTTATCTTGTTCGTTGAATAATGTACCTACTCTTGATTAACAGAATATTTATTGAAAAAATTCAATAGATTGACAATTTTGAATTAAACTCGAATTCAAAATTGAAATTCAAACTAAAATTTTGAACTAAATTAATTAATTAAAACAGTTGTTTTCAGTTATTTATAACTTTTTTGAATAATACTAAATATAAACGATTACACCTATTTGTACTTGTATAATAATACTAAATATGAATGATTACACCTATTTGTATTTGTTATGCGAAATAACTATGCCACAATTGAATCTTTTAATAGAAAACAACGATTTATCTTACTTATTTCCCGTTACGAAGCATATCATTTGATTTGGCAACCGCGAGTACATAAATTTTCCATCTATAAATAAAATATGTTACTTTTTTATTTCATGTGATTTCGACTTTCAAGAAAACCCCTTAAAATGAAATATATCGTATAATCTCTTTAACGGTACTTACTACGTTAATTTGATACGAACTAATTCAAAACATTTTCCAAAATTTTCATCACATACTGTTTATTTTAGAACAATTCTTATGTATATGTATAATTAAAAAAATACAACATCTCTTGAAAGAAATATTTTGTTTATTGATGCCTTGATATATTAGTACGCAAAGACACATGGGTTAAATTTGGAGCATAGGGAAATAGTAAATATAATAAAATTTGAATAATGCAATTGGCATTTTGTACATGCCACGCTATTACCTGCAACACTCAGATCTTGTGACTCATTGTGCATGCTGCCATTAATAAAATTTAAAGCAAAATCCCATATTTGAATAAGGACTGATTTAGTGTAAGACAGGATATGTACTGGCATTTTACTTGATCCACTTTTGAAAAGTCCTATACTTACAGAATAAAAATTTGTACAAGCAGGACAGAGAAATTGCATAAGGTGTTTCTCGTATTTTCCCAGAAGAATAGCAAAACATATTTAAATTACGATTTTTTTATTGATTTAACGGTTAAAACCAGTCATATAGCAAGTATTTAGTAATTGTAACAAAATAATCACAAAAGAGTAAAAGCAAATAAGCTATGTACCAAAAAAGCCATTTTAAATCAGTTATGTGCATTGGAAATCAGTTAATAATTTATACCACATAATATAAATAGCATTTGTCATTTTTATATTGTGCATTTTGTTGCTCATACCATCGACTACTGAATCCCATTGTGCGTGAATTTAGCTTCCATTTTTTGATGAAATAAATGTTTTGCTGAATTTTACAGGATTTGTGCTACATTTTGCCGTCAAAATTTAAAGAAAAATAATAGCCATCTTTTTTGAAAATGAAAAAATCGTTTTTTCGTCTTTTTCCTTAATGTGCTATATTATGCTAGTATAGCTATTATGCACAATTTACCACAACCGTTATTTTTTATTTTATCAAAAAATAGGGGGCTAAGTTCACGCCTAAATTATCAGTTTTCCAGATAATGTATGTAGATATCAAATGTCTTTAAACGGCACAAAGTTTGGAACAGCTAGCACAATAAAGAAACATACGATTTATGCGAAGTGGAAATATATACATATATAATTATGATTATTTATATATGTATATACAGTATGCGCCAAAAAGTATGGAATAAATTCAAGAAAAACGAAACAATTATTTTTTGGGAAAAATCCTCGAACAGGTCGATTTTTAATTTAAAAAATACATATTTTAGCGTAAAATGCGATTTTCAAATGTCATTTGTTTTTGAGTAATGACGTCATCGATTTTTTTTTAAATGGCAACACCATATTTTTTTCTTTGATTCTGAAAGATCGTTTAATTTTCTATCAGACAGTACTAAAATTTTGCCCTCTTACATAGGAAAGTTTTCGAGTAAATGACGATTGAATGTTAGAAAACGTAAATTTTATCAATAAAAAAGTAACAATTCTGAGGTATGTAAAATAAAATACAATTGATTAAATTTTATACTTAAATTAAATGTTCGAATTGCCATCTACCAACTTCTTGACAATGCGCAAGTCTGTGAAGAAATTCTTCTTGCACATTATGAATGATTTCTGGGGTAACTCTGCGTATTTCGTCCCGAATGCGATTTTGAAGTTCTTCTAAATTACGTGGTTTATTAATGTACACTTTTGACTTCAAGTATCCCCATAAAAAATATTCAAGAGGTGTAAGATCTGGCGGTCTTGCAGGCCATTCTATCGGTCCGCGTCTGCCGATCCACCTCCCAGGAAAATAGTTGTCCAAAAAATCTCATACAGGGCGCGCATAGTGCGGAGGTGCACCGTCTTGCTGAAACCATATGGTATCGTCAGGAATGTCGGGGTAATTATCGTTAGGAAAAATTACTGCAAGGGCTGGAACAAGGTCATTTTCTAGAAACTCTAAATATCTTTGTCCTGTAAGGGTTCCTTCAAAGAAGAAAGGCCCTACTATTCTGTCGTCAACTATTCCAGCCCACACATTTAATTTCTGAGGGTGTTGGATATGTGCCTCTGCCATCCAATGAGGATTTTCCCGACTCCAATATCTGCAAGTTTGACGGTTTACTGTACCATTCAGACAAAATGTGGCCTCATTTGAAAAAAGTATTTGCCGGTGTAAATTTCTATTTCCTTGACATAAATCCATTAGAATTTCGCAAAAGTATAAGCGGCGATCGGGATCATCTTCATTGAGTTCCTGCACAAGTTGAATTTTGTAAGGATGATATTTTTCCTTCCTGAAGATACGTAGCACTGTGCTCTGACTAGTGTCATTGTTTAATGCAACCAATCGTGAAGAATTATCAGGATTATCCACCATACTTATCAAAATGTTCTGTTTCTGATTTTCATTAATGCTTGGACGTCCAGGTTTTGGAATGTTTACAACATTGCTAGTTTCTCTAAATTTAAACTCTACCTTACTGACTGTTGATTGGCTGATAGGGCGATCTGGATATTTTTCATTAAATAAATCGCAAACTTCCTGCTGAGTTCTAGTCATATTCCCGCATCCGATAAGAATTAAAATTTCAATTCTTTGAGTAACAGTTAAATGTGCCATAATACTTTAAATTGAATAATAATTTCTATGTCGCGTACAATAGTTAATAGAAAGTCGGTGTGACAATGACACTTTGCAAAGATTTTCACCTACGTGATCCATAAAAGAACTATGGAATTCGGAAAACTAAACTTGATAACGTTTTTGCTTTACTTTAATTGATTTACGTTTTCTAACATTCAATCGTAATTTACTCGGAAACTTTCCTATGTAAGAGGGCAAAATTTTAGTACTGTCTGATAGAGAATTAAACGATCTTTCAGAATCAAAGAAAAAAATATGGTGTTGCCATTTAAAAAAAAATCGATGACGTCATTACTCGAAAACAAATGACATTTGAAAATCGCTTTTTATGCTGAAATATGTATTTTTTAAATTAAAAATCGACCTGTTCGAGGATTTTTCCCAAAAAATAATTGTTTCGTTTTTATTGAATTTATTCCATACTTTTGGCGCATACTGTATATAAATGTATTATAAAAAAAAACTAAGAATGTATATAAAAGTATTATAAATATATGTATATATATTTATAAATAAACAGAAAAACTTCCGTCGTTATATAAATCCAATTATTTTAAATATTTTTCTATAAATGTAAGTAAGATTTCTAATGACATATCATATTACATATATTTTTAAACAGTCACAAAACATAATTTTTTATAATTCATTTTTTTATATACTTAAGTGTTCCACTCTTAAAATTAAATACGTTTCACAATAGTGTCTAAATTGATTATAATTTAATTTAAAATATACATTTTGCTCTCGAAAAAAGCGGTGCTTTACTCACTTGTTGCATAAATAACCATTTTGAGCAACCTGTTTGATTAAGCATAAATTTCAAAGAGCACCGTCTTCTTCACGAATAATTTGAAAAGTTTCTCCATTGTCGACGCCATTAATCACCAGTTTATTGTCAGATATTAAGTCGAGAAGTTGTGGCGGGCTTTTGCGGATGATAATAACTTTGCCTCCCCGCTCATTTGTTTCGCGAAATAGAGATACATTCAACTGAAAGCTTTTGGAATCAGTAATGGGCCGGTATGGAAGGGTAACTTGTTGCGCAAACAAACGTTTTCCTCAAATATTTTCACACCGTATAGGGAAGCGTCTTTAACTCTTAATACATTTTCTATTCATTGTTCCACGTATTTTTAGACAATTTATAAATTTTTTTTCCGCGAATTATTCTAGTAGAAAAGAGGAAATAATTAATAAATGAAGTAATAGTTCGTATTTAATACAGAATATTAAAAATCTAGATTCCTGACAGTAAATGAAGTAATAGTTATTTATAGTACAAATGGGATATATGCATTATTATACAATGAGTGAAACATTTTCAGGAATATAATAAAAATTGCTGTTATCTCACGTATACTATATAATATTTCATATAGAACTGCAAAACATTTTATCAACAACTACCTTAAATTGAGAAAAATCCAAAATCAGATCCTGTTTGTAAGTTCTCATTCAAAATCAAACTTCCTGTCAAACATGTTATAAACAAAATTGAGTTTTCGTTTTTACATTTTCTTGTGAAAATAGTGGTGTTGATTGAAATAATGAGTGATTCAGAAACAGAAAACTTGCTTTTTAAAATTGAAAAATCTGCTCCAACTGCACTTCACTTTTATCAATAAATCGAGAACCAAGTACGAATAATTTTATAAACGATTTACTGATTGGTGTGCATCTAAGAATATAAAATATGAAACAAAAGAAAAGGTATTATTAGCAATTTTTAAAGAATTATCCAACAAGTACAAATCATCTAGTCTTTGGGCGTTTTATTCTATACTGCGGAGGATGTTTCAAAATTACATAATATCTACTCAATTTATGAGCATATATATATATGAAGAAATGTTCAAATTGTCAAGTCATGCTCTGTGAAAGAGAAGATATTTGGTTATTGTATTTATGGATTTGCATTGTGCTATTTGTTTTGCTGGTCTGATTTCAGTTTTTTAAGTAAAACCTTGTATTTTGCGTCTGCAACATCTTATCTCGAATCACACATTACCGTTTACAGAAAAATAACCAATTCACTTTTACAGTTTATTTCTCTCTATTAAAACGGATTCTATTAAACTGCCAAAATTATTAATTAATGTCCCCATTTATACTGATTTTGAACTGCATTTCTTGCTGGAATTTAGGCTTGAAAAAACAACTTATTTTAACCCTTGCCAACTTTTCCAAATTATTTTTTTTTATTCTAGTCTAGTATACTGAAGAAACAATAAATAAATAATAATTATGAGATGTTAAATCCAGTTAAAAATTTATTGTAGTATGAAAACCCTTTATCTACTTAATTATTCGTTTTACAAATTTCCGTAAAATTATACCATCTGGCAACACTGTCCTTTGGATAGGTAACCGCTATGTTCATAGCTGTCAAACGGTAACATTACAAAATGTAAATGTCCTTTAAACGTAAATATAGAACTTTTTGATATAACACTTTTGTATTCTAAATATCTCTAGAAATCTGAATTTATTTTTTTCTGCATTAAAGACGCCACAGCCTGTATAAAAATATGTCCATAAGGATAACTGCCTCTATTCCCTGGTGTGGATAAAATATATGTAAACACTGAATATGTGGGCTTTGTATAACGTACAAAAAAACGCAACGTATTCATGGAAATCTGAAATTGGCAATTATTCTAAAAATAATTTTGGGATCGGTCTAAATATAGCACGAATTAACTTCTGTACTAATTCTTTTGGAATTTGTTTTTTAAAGTATTTGTCGGAGTATGCAGGTATTTTACTAATTTATACCTACTGTATTTAAGCCGCAATACAGACCGTTTGTTTTACAGAATTTCTCCAGGTTTTATTAAATATCAAAGAATTAGAAAGCTAGGAAACATGAAATATATTCGTTTGCCATCCAGTAATATCTGTGCTTGTGCTTTAAATTACACATGAATATATATATACAGAGTATAGAATTTAGTAAAAATTAAATGAAGTATGACTACACCCTTGGCTCTGCCACTGAAAAATTTACAAAGATGAGAGTTGTACGTTATATAACCACTAACGTACCAAAATCATGTATCAATTTTGAAAAAAAATATTTCACGTTGTTAAGAAACACCCTGGTCAAGGGACACCCTGTAAAAATAACGCACTCTAGCCCGTATGATTATGTATTAAATTCAACTTAATTTATTTCGTAGAACATCCTCCCAATTTTTCTGTCCATACATAGGAAACACGCTGTATATGCAGCTATTTAGTTAGAAAGTAGATGCCATAGTTACCCGCTGCATACATTCCTCTATTCCACTTGCACACGCAAGGTCTTTTAAAATAGAAATAAATTCGTAAAAAGACTTAATAAATTAATGTGGACACGTTATCCCTAAATTGAATCGCTTATGTCGTCGTCAAAAGCCTTCTAGAATTGGAATTGACATTTGTAAAGTGTATCTTCTGATAAGGTAAAATTTGGATTGAGTCTTGACTATTCAATTACAGTTTATTTTGTTTTTTGTTTCAAATCATCTAGTAGTATGGAATTATGGGAATTGCACGAACATTACTGGCAGTTGTTACTTGAATTACGAATGCATAGCTTTGTTTACAAAATCTATTAGAGATATTCCGACTGTTTTACTGTTATAGATTACAATGCCTCACCACATCGAATAGAGTTATCTCTTAATTCACTCAATTTGCATTCAAGACATATTAGATTGATAACGTTTTTATTGAATTTATAATTAGATCTAATAACGTCTATAAAAACTTGTTATTTAAGAATAGAGACCTCAATTTGCTAACTACATATTCAACAATAAAGTAAAATGATTAAACTTTAAGCAGTTATTTACAGATGGTTCGAAAATAAACAATCAAATAGGCTGTGCATTTTACTACGAGAATAAGGAATATTGCAAATGTTTTAAACTTCCCGAGATGGCTATAATTTTCTCTGCAGAACAGTTTACAGTTCTCAAAGCTATACAGTATGCAAATACATTAAACAATCCCAATGTGGAAATATTTACTGTAAAAGTGTAGTAGACAAACTGTGTTCTTCTAATATGCTTTGGAAAATCAACAATATTCTTGCTGAAATTCTAACACTCCACGGACTAATGTTGAAAAGTAACAAAAAGATCATTCCGGAATAAAATCAAATGAAATAGTGGATATACTAGCAAAAGCAGCTATTACAACAGGAGATGAACCTGACCAAAAGATAGTGGTTCCATCTGATTCGAATACAGTTTTCCGCATGATATAGGCAGTGCTAGAGGTATTATAAGGAAAGCTAAACTGGGAAAATTTACGAGCAAGTGAACCAAGAATTTTAAAGAAGAAATGGTACCATTCGATTTCCAACTATCAATTTATCAAAATAATATCTGATGCGAGATCAGATCAAATCGTGCTTTATATCCCAAATATAAGCATAGAATATAATTAATCGAAAGTCCAAACTGCGCATGTAATGAAATAGGAGATTTGCAATATATTACATTGGAGTGTTCTCAGTTTTCAGTACAACGAAGAACATTCTATTAGGAGATTAATAAAATAGGCACAGAATTTCTAGTGAATCTTGCGTATTTGCTTTCTACAAATTTATTGAGAAATCTAAAATATGTATCTAGATTGCGATGGACAATGTAATTATAAAGTTGCAACATAAATAAATTTTGGAAAATTTAGGAATAAAAAAGCAAATAATAGATATAATATGATGAAAAAAGTAAATAATGCAACGAGAGCTACCAAACTACCTACGGTTCAATGAATAAGATGTTAAATGGAAACGAAGAAAACAAGAAGAAATAGTGTATTAAATAAAAAATAAAGAAAATATTAAAAAAAAAACAATCGGAAATTTTTAGTTTAATACTTACACTACTAATATTACAAATAGGTATTAATAATGTAAATACGAATAGCATATGTCATCATACATAACTAACATAGCACTCAATAACAAAATATATATAAAACAAAAGATAATTAAATGTATTTATCAAAAGATGTGACTAATTGGTAAGACCAGTGTTTATATAAGTATAGTTAGTCAACCGCCCTTAGTTGTGAACCATGTCGGCTAGATGACGGGACTATAATATGTGCAAAATCTCTTAAACGAGCCCTAGGCAAGTCAGTAAACAGAGTCAGTCTAACTTTGTTTTTAAAATAAAATCAGTCTGACCCTGTTTACCGACTTCTCTAGGGCTCGTTTAAGATATGTTGCACATATCATAGTCCCACCATCTAGCCGACATGGTCCACTAAGGCCGGTTGACACATTTATTTATTTTTAATGAAAACACGTGAAATCAAGGGTATATTCTTATCAATTGTTTAGAATTACACTCAAGATCTGGTAGTTTTTCTATTTCACGTTTGAAAAAAACTGGTGATTTGGAAATAGGGAAAGAACCAAGCCATGTTGGAAGAGCGTCGTCGTCTTTAAAAGATATTCCTCGAAGGTTGCTCAATAATGAGCAACGTGTGATAGAGATAGAAAAGAATGAAGATCAGCAGATGTGGAGTAGTCCACCAACGGTGCTCCTGATCGTTTTATGATGGTAGCAGTAAGAGGGCGGGCACGGGAGGAACAATAAATCTCGGTGATGATTTCTGAACATGGAGAATCGTTGATGTCAAAATAAGCCTGTTTTTAATGAGGAAACCATCCAATGACGTTCTCTTCGTAAACAGCACAAATGATTCTAGCGAAAATGGTCTTTTTTCTACTTGGCACTCTATTTTCGTTTGCTGAATTTACTGAATTTTTTTACAAATTTACTTTCGAAGTTCAAGGACTATTTAATTAAATAATAAATAGTATTTTAAACAACCTAAACCTAAGCCTAACAATAGAAAATGGTGCATAATTACAATATTTTAGGATGCAAATTGTGAAAATACATTTCAAACTTAAGGTCGCCGTATTTCTCGCCGTGAAATAATCAAATTTGTGGTGTTTTTTAGGTACTGAAATCTCGAAAAATAAAACACGTAGAGCAAAAGTAATATGAAAAATAAAATTACTGATGTTTTGTTTATCCACTTTTACTATTTAAACTCTCCTCAAATAATATAAAAACTTTTAAAATGCATTTGTATGACACACATTATTTCGCTATTCTAACCCCACATTTTAACAATTATTTTCACACACTTATAAACAAAAGTGAACAATCTTATATGCAGAACTATGTAAGTTTATGTTATAATAATGTTTACATCTATAGTTGAATTTAAAAAAAATACATATTTTGAAAGATTTCAGTACCTAAAAACTTGCTGGGTAGATCGCTTTCTGACATATATTGATTTTACTTCGGTACCTTTGAATACTCACAAGTGGCATGATATAACATTCTTGTTATTTGCTAAACTCTATATTATTCAGTTCTTAAATGTCTAAAATTACTTGTATTTGTAGAAAACACTATTTCAAGAATACGGCGTCCTTAAGAATATTCCACGAATGCAGGTTCGAAAGAATTGATATTAAGAGAGTTGCAACAAATTGTTATATTTTATGTGCTAGAGCAGACTTTTTCATACAAACAAGGAACATTGAAATATATATTATGCAAATTAAAAATTTCACCTAATATACTTATTGTGCCTCTAATTATGTGGTTGGTTTACCACTGTATACATTTGTATTGAGGTGAAATAGATGCATAAAAAATGTAAATTTCAGATTTATTTTTTTCTCATCATATTGTAATAATTCAAAACAAACTTAAACGCAGTTATGTTATTATAGTTGCCATCTGCTGAATTCCTAACAAACAAAATGATTGCTGTAACATGTCTAGTCAGATTTCGTAGGAAATCGACGCTTTCGTAACATAATATCGCAACAGGAGAAAATAAAAGAAAACATTTACTGAGAATTTAATGACGATCCAAGATACTTTGCGATAATCCAATAAAGCAAATATGCATTAGGTATTTAAAAAAATATTTTTATAACTGATTTTTGAAAAATATAGCGGTATTTACAATACTTCTTTAAGAAGTAATGCCAAAAGGCGTTTATGAAAACAGCAAGCATGCTTTGCGAAAAGCAATAATGTGAATGTCTGTTTTGTCAAATTAACATTGTTAAAAGAATGTTGAAAATGTTTTGATATTATAAAAATGTCAGAGAGAAGTTATCATCAATTTTTCAATTCGATACTATATAATGCTATTTTAAGTAAGTATATTTATTTATTGATCACATAATAGAAAAAAGGTATAACAACAAGTAACAATAAAAATTATATAGAACATATTAACAAGCTACATATTATGAAGCTCTAGGTATAACATTTTTTTTATTATTCGCTTAAATGAATATTTGTTGATAAGTAGGTATTGGTTTGGGTATATATATGATCATAAAGAATGGGTCATATTTTGAGGCTAGTTTCCTTACAAAAATAATGTGAATTAGTACAATGTTTGCTTCCTTAAAAAGTTATAGGTCTGAAAAACTTTCTTTTCAATAATTTTTTTTACGATAATTTTCTTATTGGTTGGGTAATTGTACTCAAATTTTGGAAAAGAAGGTTCTTCTGAGCGATATATCGCCCATTCTTTACTGAAAACTCTTTTTTTTAAAGGACTGAATGATACTTAATACAAAGAATTCTAATTCAAATTAAACTTTTCTCATGTTTTTGAAAATATGTCTGCTATGTTCTGCTAAATCATTTTATTTGATACAATATTTTTTCCAAAATCAATTATTACATTTTTTGGCCGTTTTCTATTGCTGTTACGGTAGACGCATGTCTTCGCTAAAATATCATATGAGTTATGTCTGTAACCATAAGCGCTGCACATGTGACTGATACAGCTTGGTATAGAGATTGTAGAGGAGGTAAAAGAAAAACACTGGTTTGTACAGAGACATTCACGTAATATTCTACCTCCTCCTACCTTTCTTCCATTTATATGCATAAAAATGCACTTCTTTAGTCTTGTTCTTCTACAAGGAACAGAATCGAATTTACTAACCTACATTTAAAGCGTCCTAAACTATTATTTTTTTTTAAATATATAGGGCGATTCCTCTAAGACTTTCAGTGGGTATAGCTCTGTCGATGGGGAAGTTAGTACGACGAAACTGGTATATAGACAGCAGATGGCATGTAGTGTTTAATATTAGTATAGCACCATAAGATTCGAGATCAAGTGAATTAGGAAACGGGAATAAGTAGTTTCTGCAGATTTTCGCAAAAGAAAGCAGATGAAAATTAGACTAAATATTTGTTTTAATCAATGTAAATTGAAAAATTTTTAAATACCATCATAACTTCGTTTATATGGCGACTAAACAATTTGATACTTACTTTGATGAATCCTCCTCTGGAAGGCCTGAACACCGACGAATCGTTGCTACTCCTCCTTGAAGAGGCCGAGAAAGTTGGCTGAGGTGTTTTCTAGAACACATTCAAAGAGTTTAAATTGTCTCCAGGTCTATGCCTTTAAAACTGCTTACCGATAGGAGAGCCGTGATCAGATCCGATACCACGGCTTCATCCGATTTCATCTTGAAGTCCTCTTTCACGTGTGGTGAGTATAGCTCAGGACATCTTAGAATATCTTCTACTTTATCTAATAATTGCATTACTTGAGGATTTGAGTTTGAGCCGTCCCTGGCTTGGTCTATCAGACTTATTATCTGGAAAATAAAAGAAAGCTGTCAAAAGAGTCTTTTTACATCTTTATTTTTTATTTATTTGAATAGTACGAGTATATTTCAAAGAAAACATGGTTTTTTTTTTATATATTTTTAGGTATTAACAATATTGTGTGAAACTAACTACTACAATATCTACCCATATATTCTTTATTATTAGCTTCTGTAACATCTTTTACTTTGATATATATTAGCTTAAAATACCTTTCTAATACAGTAAAAAAAGTAAACATTGATGTTTCCCTATTCTTTCTTGTCAATATTAACTAAGATACATACGCAATTTTAAAATATAAACATGTGCTGTCCTACAACATTCTGTTATGTAAAAGCATGATAATACGCATTATATTTTAAATTTGATCTGTTACAATTTGTTTACACATTCATTGAGTATGCGCAAGTTACGTTATAGAAGATCATTTTGGGGTAAGAAATAATTATATTTTATTTTGACATAGTTTCAAACATATCGTTGATGTCGTCGTATATATAGACATTCAATAGTCCTTTCTCATTATTTAAAATTTTTGCCAAAACTGTAAGTGTGGTTTTTGTTCTTAAGGGGGAAGTTTTTATACGCAAATTTCCAACGAATTTCATAGCTGTTTGTTAGGACAGTCTAAAAAAAATCTGAAAAAAGTTAGAAAGAATATCTTTTCACTATGTCAATTATACAAGTTTTCCCTAGGTTGTATAATATTTTCCAGGCTGACAAGTCATTTAGAATAAGAAAAAAGGCATCATTTGCAACTGTTATATATCATAAAACATTCTGAATTTTACAGGTCAACTGCACGTTGATAAAATTGTTTACAACATTATAAACATTATCACATCTCGTAGAATTCTTTAAAAAAACTGTCTAGAACGCAGTGATAACATACATTTCACGGTATTTCATGTTATCAAGAGCATTTTACCCCAAAAAGTTAAAGGAAATGATTCAATTTCAGCATTATATTTTAGTACTACGCTAACAAAAACCTCCACCTACTGGGTGAATTTTATTTGTGCATCTCTAAATACGATTCATTGTCCGTGAAACGCCAGCACGGAAATAACAACACTGCTGTCTCCTTAAAAACATATTTTAATTGTGTAAACAGGCGAAGCAACTCTCGACCTCCGCGGCACCCGTTAATTACCTAAACGCGTCTTCGTTGTCATAGCAACCACCGTACATAAGACCGCCGTAGATAAGGCTGATGAACTGCAGCGGATTAGCACTGATGCGGTTCGACGACACTTCTTGCTTATGCATTGTACGAAATCGGTAGTCGCGCTCAGTCACGGTAATGTTTTTTTTCAGTAGGTGCCCTACGTACTATTCTTTTTTATTTTCGTATTTTGTTGGTTTTGGTGTGTTTTCTTAAATTAAAACCTAATGGCAAGAAAAAATAAAGTCAATTATCTCCTTAATTATTGATTAGATAATTTGGAGGCATACTTTGATTGTAATGGTAGATAGGACAAAATCACTAAATAAAACAGTTATATAATTAATTGAATATTTATTCTAGTATGTGAAGTAATAAACAAATAGCAGAAATGCAAGAAAAAATGAAATAATATAAATTACTAGTTAGATATATCTTTTACTCATCATCGATTATCATTGACTGGTGAGGTTTCCCAAAATTTCATCAACTAAATTGCGCAATCTTTCATATTTCAGGAAATTTTTTATAGACTACTAAAATTATATGTTCTAAATACAGAAATATTGCACATAAGATAGTTTGTTATAGAAAAACATAATATATTGCTACATAGGACAACTGTTTTTAGTACTTACTTGCTTTATTAATGCAGATAGGATTTTGTAAGTATGTTGGATATATAGAGAACATAAAGAGTTTTCCAACGGTACTAATATCTAAAAATCGCAAATTTTGCAGTTAGGGCAACTACTCTTAAGACGGCAGGGGCTCTTTTAATAAGATAATGGAAGCACAGTGCCGTTCAGAAGTTGTGGAGTACAAGAAGCAAAATATATTTATTAAAGGAACACCCTGTGCATTGTTGAATATTTGAATTATTCTTTTTTTTCTGACATATTATTATTCATAACTGTAACCGCTTTCGAGTTATTGAACATCGAAAATTGTATTTAAGCTATTTATTATACGACCGCAAATTACCATTATTAAAGTATTCTATTAAAATGAGAAGTATTTTGTTATTATATGACATTTATTTAATTAAATCAATTGGAATTCAAATCATGTTCAATTTCATGTCGATAGAGTTTTAGGCACTGTGCTGAAAAAAACTATTCTTCTATGAGATTAATACAATGTATTACACAGCCCCACAAAAAAAAAGTTCATACACAAGAGAGTGACATATGTATTCCCATGTATTTTTCGACGCTGAATTCGATCCCGAGCTCAGAATTGGGTCTACACGTCTGGAATTGGCCCCAGGGGCTGAAAATGGCCTGAAATGCGGTTCCCGGGATAAGGCGAAGTCGACGCTGAATTTTGGAGGTAAAGCCGGATTTATGCTCGAAAAGTTTATGGCCAACTGAAATTCCGGGTTTGGGTCCGGGAAAATGACCCCTTGGAGCAGGAAAATCCTGTTTTGGACGTCCCGGTTGCGACTGTGGTATTTTTGTGTGTTTTTCAATTCTGGACCTGAGACTGGGTGTGAAAAGTTTTTGGTCAGCTGAAATTCCCAGTTTGGGTGCGGGAAAATGGCTCATTGTGGCCGGAAAATCATATTTCGGACATACCAGTCGCAACAGTGGTATTTGTGGTTTCGGAAGTAGTCAGTGGTATTTTTGCTTGTATATGATTTCCTTCTATTTTATTGCACGATATTCTTTTGTTTCGTTTTTGTATTTGATTTTATCCTGTTTTGTTGTATGAACATATTTTTTCTTGTTCTTGGTTGCACCTTGTTGGTCCCTTTTTTGTTACAATGTATAGATTTTTAAATGCAAGTTTTGTTACTGTTAATTTTCTTATCGCATGTATTTTTTGCAAGTTTTCTTATTTTTTTAAATATTTCGTTATTGTTTTTTTGATGCATGTTCTGCTATTGTTTTATATATATATATAGAGCCGCACAAAAAAAAAAGTTCATACACAAGAGAGTGACATATGTATTCCCATGTATTTTTCGACGCTGAATCCGATCCCGAATTGGGCCTACACGTCTGGAATTGGCCCCAGGGGCCGAAAATGGCCTGAAATGCGGTTCCCGGGATAAGGCGAAGTCGACGCTGAATTTTGGAGCTAAAGCCGGATTTATGCTATGACCGAGACGTCCAAAACAGGATTTTCCCGCCCCAAGGGGTCATTTTCCCGGACCCAAACCCGGAATTTCAGTTGGCCATAAACTTTTCGAGCTATGCTATGATCGAGATGTCCAAAACAGGATTTTCCCGCCCCAAGGGGTCATTTTCCCGGACCCAAACCCGGAATTTCAGTTGGCCATAAACTTTTCGAGCATAAATCCGGCTTTACCTCCAAAATTCAGCGTCGACTTCGTCTTATCCCGGGAACCGCATTTCAGGCCATTTTCGGCCCCTGGGGCCAATTCCAGACGTGTAGGCCCAATTCTGAGCTCGGGATCGGATTCAGCGTCGAAAAATACATGGGAATACATATGTCACTCTCTTGTGTATGAACTTTTTTTTTTGTGGGGCTGTGTTATTTATATCTGTGTCAAGTTTCATTTGAATCCCATATTTCATTTTGGAATTACGGAAAATATGTGTTTAGCAATACGCCTTTCATTCTATAGCATTTTCTGTATTTTATTTCAATTCATAATACCTATTTGTATAAATAAAAAATGTTTTTTTATTAAAAGAACTGGGTAGAAGATCCGGAATTTGTTATCTGATTGGAAAATCTCTTTTAATCACATACATCAACATCAAATTACTTATGAAGTACTTTTAATAGCTTTTGAAAAATAAATAAGAGTAATATAAATTGAAAAAAAAAATGCGTCCAGTGATTCAAATTTCTACGGCAAGTAAGTCTATTCGAAGCTGAAGCCGTAAAATTTAATTACAAAAAAGAAATATATTTACCTTAGGGCAGATTTGAGAGCCGAACGTAATTTTCCAAGAAAAAACGTCAGGGTTAATTTTTCTTTTTATAACGAGATTAAATGAAAACGTAAAACTACGGCTGGACCTCAATAAAGGGAATTAGGGAGATAATTTAATTTAACATTTCGGCTATACAGTGTTCTCGAATGAGAACAATTACGTATCTACAAACAATTTGAAGGGAATTTTAAGTAATAAAATGAAGCATTACCAAGCATTTGAAAAATTATTTTGAAATATTCGTAAATAATTAAAGTATGAATATCTACGAGTATACTTATAAATAATTTTTTCCACGGTCGGGAGTAGAAATCAGTTTCTATGACATCAAAATTAAAACAGAAGTAGTCGATTATTCCCAAGGGAGTATAGTGCTCCCAAGGGAGTTTACATTTTGGAGAACGTTTTTCATGCAAAAAAAAGATAACATTGAAATTATTTATTGACATTTAAATTAAATGTTACATTTGTACAATTTTCAAAATTAATATTAGAAGGAATATTACTTTCGCTTACATTTACAGTTTTTGTGATTGCGCTAGTAGTGGTACCTACTAAAACCTGATTAGCAATTTTGGTCTTATTTTCAATGGAGTTCTCGACATAACCCTCAGCGACTGTCGTTGATTTCCAACCAGCATGACGCTTTATTGTCGTGATATCCACACCAGTAATGTCGCTGAAGATCTTTGTAAGCAGTGACCAGTATAACATGCAACATTAGGTAATTTTAAATACGAAGCTACTACACTCGGTATTCCCATGGTATTCTAGCCAACTGGCTGCGAGCTACATTTTCCTGCTTTGTAGTACAAAAAAAGGCGCTTATGCTTGACGTGGGGAGGACGAAAGGACAGGTATTTCCGAAACATTTCAAGCATATTTCCCACATCGGTAACGAGAAAGGTTCGTGGAATCTTTGTCTTAGTGTTTGGAATTTTTACAATCAAGGAAGAGCCTACATCCTTAATATCATCTACGGTTAAATTGACTAGTTCATCAGTTCGACAAGCTCCGGCAATCCCCAGAATTAATCCAACCTATAAAAAATCAAAATACTTAATAATTGAAATACCTAACAACAAAAGTAATCTTACCTTAATCATTAAGAATTCTTTGTCATCTGGACTTGATAGAAAACGGTCGATTTCACCCTTTGTCAATATTTTCGATTTTTTCGCTTGATATCCGTCACCGGTTCTTTTCAAAAATGCGATCAGCTTGGGGAATTTGCTTATATCTATGTTGTCGTAAATTATCAAGCACGACAACCATAGAATATTGCGCCCATAATGTGGAAGACTTGTAATTCTTTGCATTTTCAATGAAGTATGCCAACAAAACATTCTCACTGTATACTTGAACATTTTTCTCGGCGCACCACTTTTTGAACCGATTGTAGGCTATATCGTATAAAGATCTTGACAGCAAATTGCTTATTGCTATATTTGCAGCATCCACAATCTCTTCCGACTCACAATTATTATTCATTGTGCACTAAAACTTTAAACTAAACCAAACTAGCACCTTAATTTGACAATTCTTTTTGTTTGTTTATTTTGTAGTTATGACAATAACTCAACGACTACTAAATAAATGCTCAAATCCGAATACAATAATTCTGGTGCTACTTACTTCATAATGACAAAATATGTATTTTTAAGTTAATGAGACCGTGGAAAAAATAGTATATACCATTCGGGAGAGATGCTATTTCTCTCCCTTATAGTATAATGTACTATTAAATATATCACTTTCGAAAAAAATCAACGAAAAGTCTGTACCATACCCTAGATAGATTAATTCAAATGCAGGTAATAAAATGCATGAGAGTAATTATTATTAAAGACATGAAAACATATCCATAATAAAGACAACATGTATATAGTGTATACACGGATAGAATTGAGAAAAAGAAGAAATTTTATAGGAAAAATTAATTCTTCAAGTTAAAAAATACATAAACGGCTAATCGTTTTACAATATTTAATATGTACAGCGTGTTCCTGATTATCTGTAAATGACAACAACATTAGAATTCAAATTCTGCGAAAGATAATACTTAATTAAAAAGTAATTCATTATATATTTATGTTTCTAAAAAATTAAGTAGGCCCTGATACTAGTACGGAAAAGTTATTTTTTATTATTTGCATTTTCAAACAAATTATTATTGTGTTTTAAGAATGTTTTGATTAAATAAATATTATGCCACACTAGTCTTTATCACATTAAACACACTAAAATTAAACAATTAGCAAATGTCAAGTAAAAGTTTCGAAACCTTTTAAAATTAATGGTTCAGAGTGTATATTGTCACGGAATTTGCCCCACTCACACCCAAATCGACGACTGTGGTACCGCGAATTTCTAAGATTGCCCCGATCGCCCCTACACGATTCTGTTAAACAAACAAAATGCCGTGGATCGAGACGGGACTAGAAAATTTGAGAAACGACGACGACGTGTACTGAGTATAGTTAATAAAGAAGTAATTAATTAACGGATTGTTTTTCTGGCAATAGTAAAATTCGGATTGGGAAATCCGTGACAATTTGGTGTCGGAAGTGGATTTAACTGGAAGTTTTAAAGAGCTTTCTGGAACCCTGTCCACAAAGTGGGATTTAGCTGGAAGTTTGAAGAACTTTCTGGAACCCTGTCCACAAAGTGGGATTTAACTGGAAGTTTAAAGAACTTTCTGGAACCCTGTCCACAAAGTGGGATTTAACTGGAAGTTTGAAGAACTTTCTGGAACCCTGTCCACAAAGTGGGATTTAACTGGAAGTTTAAAGAACTTTCTGAAACCCTGTGCGTGGGTGGAATAAAGACCCAAGTGTGACATATCACTGCACTCGTTGTGACTTGAGGAAGTGAACGGTGGTATTCGCGAAGGACAATCTCGAACATTCTAGAACTTTGTACGGGAGTGAAACAAAAACCCAAGTGTGACATATCACCGCACTCGTCGTGACTTAAGGAAGTGAACGGTGGTATTCTCGAAGGACAATCTCGAACATTCTAGAACTTTGTACGGAAGTGAGACAAAGACCCAAGTGTGACATATCACCGCACTCGTTGTGACTTAAGGAAGTGAAAGGTGCTATTTGCGAAGGACATTCTCGAACATTCTAGAACTTTGTACGCGAGTGAGACAAAGACCCAAGTGTGACATATCACCGCACTCGTCGTGACTCAAGGAAGTGAACGGTGGTAATTGCGAAGTACATTCTCGAACATTCTAGAACTTTATACGGAAGTGAGACAAAGACCCAAGTGTGACATATCACCGCACTCGTCGTGACTTAAGGAAGTGAACGGTGTTATTCGCGAAGGACAATCTCGAACATTCTAGAACTTTCTAGCGAACTGAGGCAAAGACCCAAGTGTGGCATATCACTGCACTCGTTTCATTCTAAGGAAGACAACGGTGACATTTACAAACACATTCGTGGACATTCTAGAGCATTCCAAAGAAAATAGAGTGAATGCTTGTAACTAGAAGTCAAGTTAACATGGATGCACAACTAGCAAAGCTCTTAGAAATGATGCAAACGATGCAGGAACAGGGACGGATGATGCAAGAGAAATTAGAAGAACAGGGACGGACGATGCAAGAAAAATTTGAAGAACAAGGGCATAAAATGGAAGATCAGTCTCAAACGATGCAGGAGAAATTAGAAGAGAAATTAGAAGAACAGGGACGGACGATGCAAGAAAAATTTGAAGAACAACGGCATAAAATAGAAGATCAGTCTCAAACGATGCAGGAGAAATTAGAAGAACAGGGACGGACGATGCGGGAGAAATAAGAAGAGAAACTGTTGGCACACAAAAAGGAAATAGACGAAGAAATAAACCAGGTTAGAGAAGAACTTAGACATAAATTAGACAAGATAACAAAGGAAGGCGTAATCAAATCAGAAGGACCTGTTATCCGAACTCAGAAAACGAAACCCCCTGAATTCGACGGCAAGGTCTCCTGGAATGTCTATTTGCGTCAGTTTGAAGCAGCAGCTGCGGCAAACGAATGGTCTGATTGTGAGAAAACTACTGCTCTGATAGTTGCTCTACGAGGGGAAGCTCTTGACGTCCTGCAAGGAGTTCCTGCTGGGCAGCAGAATAACTTCAACATTCTAAAACAGCATATGGAAATGAGATATGGTGATAAGCACCTGCAGCAAGTGTACCAGGCACAATTAAAGAATCGTCACCAACAGAGTGGTGAGAATCTACAACATTTTGAGACCGATGTTGCCCGACTGGTTCGATTGGCTTATCCGACAGCCCCGTGCGAATTCTTAGACCAGCTCTCCATCCAAGTTTTTACTGATGGTCTAAGAGATTGTGAAACCCAGCAGGCACTGCGACTAGCTAGACCTAAAACTTTGAATGACGCCCTCTCGCATGCACTGGAATTCGAGGCAGCAAAGATGGCATCCGGTAGACATGTTGAAGTTCGGGCCATCAGTGACAACAACGATAGTATAGCAAATGGAGACCTAATAAAGATGCTTAAGGAGATGATTGATAAATTCAGTCTATCTACTGGGCCAAAGAAAGAACAATCTAATAGTCGAAGAGATCGCCTTCTTAAATGCTGGAACTGTGGACAGACAGGACATCTAAAAAGACAGTGTAGGGCCCCAGCCACAGATCAGCAAAAGTGCGACTCCCAGGCGACAGCTACACAGGAAAACTAGGTTCAGCCGGCTTGACGGGGCAAAAGCCGGCTGCGTCCTCCTATCATGCCCCACGCGAAGAAGTTACGTTATCACGTCTTCAGGACTCTGACTCCTTGCTAGTAGAAGGAATTATTTTTGGTCGTATGTTCCCTATGGTAATCGACACTGGAGCGGCAAGAACTATTGTACGGCCGGATATTATTGGTGATTGGCGTATTAAGAACCCTGCCAAACGTTATGTCCTTACAACAGCCAATGGACAACAACTGCCAGTCAAGGGGGAATGCGAGCTTGAAGTAGAATTAGGAGACGTCAAGTTCAAACACAGAGCCCTGGTAGCAGATATATCGGACAATGTTATACTCGGACTAGACTTATTACGAGCAAAGGGGGTGAACTTAGATTTAAATGCTGGCACGCTACTGATAATGGGTGAGAAAGTAGTGCTAACGACCACCACTGAGAATAACGCTGTACGGAGACTCGTTGTTAAAGACGATGTGGTACTACCTGCTCAGACCGAAACCTTGGTTGCCGCTGTAATGGATGGGGAAATGTCTTGCAGTGTAGGAGTGGTGGAACCCAGTAATCCGGATTTGTTCAATAAATCTATAGTCACCGGCCGCACACTGATTAAACCTGAGAAAACGACAATAATACCGGTAGTTAACCTGAAAACCTTTCCACAGAAAATTACAAAGGGAACTGAAGTAGGAGTCTGTGAACCTGTTACCATGGTCAGAACACTCAAAGAAAACAACGAAATGGAGAATAAACCAAATAAGACCAGTCTACCAGAATGTTAAAGGGACATCGTGAATAGGGCCAAGGAAAGATTAACAGAGGTGGAAGTGGAACAACTGGAAGAGCTGCTAAGTGAAAATGAAAATGTGTTCGCACTTAAACCAGGCGACTTTGGGAGAACCAATGTAGTGAAGCATCGAATCGATACTGGTTCATCGTCTCCTATAAAGCAGCCACCACGAGGATTTCCACTAGCCAAGCGAGACGAAGTTAACAAGATGTTAATTGAGATGCAAAACCAAGGCACCATAGAGCCATCTCAGAGTCCTTGGGCTTCTCCTGTAGTACTGGTCAAGAAGAAAGACGGCTCCACCCGATTTTGTGTGGACTACAGAAAATTAAATGACGTCACCAAGAAAGACAGTTACCCATTACCGAGGATTGACGATACTCTGGACACCGTGGCTGGTGCGCAATGGTTTTCCACTTTGGATTTAAAGAGTGGATATTGGCAAGTCGAGGTCAGCCCAGAGGACAAGGAAAAGACAGCGTTCACTACCGGAAATGGATTGTGGCAGTTCAATGTAATGCCATTTGGTCTATGTAATGCCCCTGCCACTTTTGAGCGACTGATGGAAACTGTACTTCATGGCCTGCATTGGGAGACCTGCTTGATTTACTTGGATGACGTGGTGGTGCTGGGACGCTCTTTCCAGGAGCACCTGAAGAACGTGTCCGAAGTGTTCAAGAAGTTGAAAGCAGCGAACCTGAAGTTGAACCCGAAGACGTGCAGTCTGTTCCAAAAGGAGGTTAGATACCTAGGCCACATTATTACTCCAAATGGTGTGAAAACAGACCCGGAGAAGACAGAGTGCATAAAGAACTGGCCGGTTCCTAAAGACAAACATCAAGTTCGAAGTTTTCTCGGCCTATGCACATACTATCGACGATTCGTCCAAGGATTCTCAGACATTGCCAAGCCTCTGCATAAATTGACAGAAGACAGCATCCCGTTTGAATGGACTCCGAGATGCCAGCAAGCCTTTGAGACGCTGAAAGAGGCTCTCTGCACTACCCCGATTTTGACATACCCAATACCTGGACAACCATTTATAGTGGACACGGACCCAAGCAACATTAGAATTGGCGGAGTTCTTTCTCAAGTACAAGATGACCAAGAGTGAGTAGTGGGCTACTTCAACAAAGTCCTATCAAAAGCCGAAAAGAACTATTGTGTGACTCGGAAAAAATTACTTGCCATCGTCAAGAGCCTAGAACACTTTCATAAATATCTGTATGGCCAAGAATTTCTCCTAAGAACGGATCACGCTTCCCTTAAATGGCTGAATATCACTTTGTTGTTGAACATCGAGCCGGCAGGAAACATGGAAATGCAGATGCCCTTTCTAGGAGACCCTGTCCTGTCAACTGCAAACACTGCAGTAGTCTTGAAAGGAAAGAGAACATCTCACCAGTTCCTTGTAAGGTGGTAGCAGCCCAACCTGAAGATCGTTGGAGTTCAGCGGCGATTCGGGAAGATCAGCAAGCTGACTGTGACATCAAGCCTTTAATAGACTGGAAAGAAGCCAACAACCGACCCTCTTGGGCAGAAGTCAGTAGTAAAAGCCCAGCATTAAAGAGCTATTGGGCTCAATGGAATTCTCTGGTATTGGAAGACGGTGTCCTAAAAAGAGCATGGGAGAACAATGACGGAACGGAGGTCAAGAAACAAGTATTACTCCCGAGGTCCCGAGTTAAAGAAGTGTTGCAGGAAGTACATGGAGGTACTGGTGGTGGACATTTCGGTATCAATAGGACTCTACAGAAGATTAGAGAGCGTTTCCACTGGTTGAGCTGTAGGACGGATGTAGAAGATTGGTGCCGAAAATGTGACTTATGTGCAGCAAGCAAGGGACCGAAGACCCGTTCCAGAGGCAAAATGCGCCAGTACATCGTAGGAGCACCGTTCGAGAGGATTGCCATTGATATCGCTGGTCCATTTCCGAAAACTCAAAGTGGGAACCGATATCTGCTAGTAGCCATGGACTACTTCAGCAAATGGCCAGAAGTATACCCCCTTCCCAATCAAGAGACCACGACCGTAGCAGAAGCTCTAGTCAACAACCTGTTCTGCAGATTTGGTGTGCCCATGGAACTACATTCAGATCAGGGCAGAAATTTCGAATCAGGCGTGTTCCGAAAGGTCTGCGAGCTTATGGGAATCCGAAAAACCAGGACCACCCCACTGCATCCCCAGTCAGATGGTATGGTAGAACGCTTCAACGCCACACTAGAAACCAATCTGAGGATGTTTGTGAACGAGAACCAGACAGACTGGGACAAGCTCATTCCACTCTTCCTGTTAGCTTACCGCTCAGCTGTCCATGAAACTACTGGGAAGACTCCCGCAAGGATCATCTTTGGAAGAGAGCTTCGCCTTCCAGCAGATTTGGTATTTGGTCGTCCTGCGGAACAGCCCTCCAGACACTTATATCCATGACCTAGAACAAAGACTAGCAGCCGTACATGACCAAGTCAGATCTCGAATGCGACTAGAGAGCGATCGCATGAAAACTCGATACGACGTCCGGGCCAATACAGTCGGATTCCAACAAGGTGACCTGGTGTGGCTGTACAACCCCACGCGGAAGAAAGGAAAATCGCCTAAGCTACAGAACCGTTGGGAGGGCCCCTACACCGTCATTAAAAAAATCAATGATGTCGTCTACCCGATACAGAGGACTCCCAGGAGTAAGATGAAGGTTGTCCATCTGGAGCGTCTGTCCCCATATAGAGGTGTATCCGATCGGGACGATCGGTCCTAAGGAGGGGGCAGTGTCACGGCAGTGCCCCACTCACACCCAAATCGACGACTGTGGTACCGCGAATTACTAAGATTGACCCGATCGCCCCTACACGATTCTGTTAAACAAACAAAATGCCGTGGATCGAGACGGAACTAGAAAATTTGAGAAACGACGAGAAGCGTTCGAGAGATGCTAGAAAATAGATCTAGAGATGCTAGAATATACCTGGAATATTCGTTGGGTCTATAAAAGAAAAATAAACGGCCGATTAAGTTAGTCTTGTATAAGTCTTGTATTACAGTGTTGAATTGAAGTGTTTAGTTGGAGATATCAAAGTGATTTAGATAGCGATTAATTAAATAAGTGTTTAGTTGAGTTCTAATTAGTGTTCAGTAGTGTACTGAGTATAGTTAATAAAGAAGTAATTAATTAACGGATTGTTTTTCTGGCAATAGTAAAATTCGGATTGGGAAATCCGTGACAATATATTCCGGATAAGGAAGATGTCACAAATCTGGGTTTATTGCATGTCAAAACAGGTACAATACCTGAGAAAAAGTACACGCAATTTATGACTTGGTAATAAGAAAAGTGTGTAAAAATTATAAAAAACCGTTTTAGTCTATTTGATGGAACTGAGCAAGGCATTTAAGCCAAATATATCAGAAATGTTCTGAACATAAACAATTTTTGTGGAACGAATTTCGTATTTCAAGGCACATATGGGTTTTAAATCGAAAATTGAAAGATTTTTAATAAAGACAAATTAGCAACATTCATGAAGCACAAGATGTGACGACAAAAATTGTATTTGGTTGATACCGGTCGTCGGGATACAATTACAAGAACAATTAATAACATCAAAGAAAAAACTAGCCATTTTAAGAATTCCTGATTGTAAAAAAATAAACTTCTAGAATGCTTGTGTAGGTTGGAAATCGACATCTGTTACTCAGGGTTATCTGGAAGATTTCATTACACACAAAAAAGATATATGAAACAAAATTTTATTCATCAATATCTTGTCAATTCGTTAGGCAACGATTGAAATATACCGATTTTTAGCAGACAGTTCACACTAACTGTACCCTACTCCTCATGTGATGATGATATTCATTTTTTTTTTGTATGACATGTCTGACATCATGTTTTTTAAACATCGGAATTTAGTGCGTTTAGCGTTTTCGTAAATGTTCCCTTATGACACCTTGTATCCTATCCTGATCGGACTAAATATGCAAAGGGGCTGGTGGGGTAAACGTTGATGACAAAATAAGTCGCTATAGTTTATTCCTGTATTGAATAAAACTCCATATATATTACCCTGGCCAACTTCAGCGGCTGCCAAAAATAAGTGATGGATTTCACCACAAATTTCAACTTTGTAGGTTGTGTCGTTTTTAAGAAAAATAGTTGCTGGTAGCGCTATCATTAAATTGTTCGACAATTAAGAAAGATATCAAACCGATTTTTGCACCAGATTTTGTTGCTGAACAAGTACTTTCAAAAGGGGTATAGTTTTTTCGAAAAATAAAAAAAATGGCTATTCAACTCATAGTTAATTAAAAATTGTCTAATTATGAAAAATTAAAAAGTCATTAGTCAAATTACAATAATATTAGTTACATCATTAAACTGAAGTTCGAAACAAGACTCTCGACAAGATTTTTGGTGGCCGTATCCGATTTTTCGTTTTTAGACAAATTTTTAACTGACTGTATTAGTTGAATGGTTAATTTTCTTATTTTTGGAAAAACTATAAACCTTCCGAAAGTACCTACTGGAAGAGATACAAAACATTCCGACTTGTTTTTGCCTGACGTATTTGATTATTCGCTTTTAGACAAATGTATAAGGCAGCAAAAAATTAAGTAACTATTAGCACAGTTTATTATACAGTTCGTCGAGTGAAGGTTCCAGAGGGTGTGGCTAAATCGCGGCTAAATGCGCAATGAACACCAATGAAATTCATATGTACACGACGAAGTGGGAGAAATTCTATTTCTCGGCAAATCACAGTGCCCCTTGGGCGCGCGAATGTGCGCGGCTAAATGCGCAGTCGTCTTTTGGTCATCTAAAAAAACGAAATCTGGGACCTCGACATCAAAGGAGCCGACGTGAAGACGACGGACTGTATAATAGACTGTGCTATTAGTTACATAGACATTTTTTTATTTAAAAAAAAAAAACTATACACCTGATATACTCGAAGAGCAATATAATCTGACACAAAAATCGCTTCGTTACCGTTCTTAATTGTGGAGATATTCTATATGATTTAGTAGCACAATATTACATTAGCAGCCACCATTTGTCTTGAAAACGGCAAATACTACAGAACTGAAGCTGATAGTACAAATTAGTAATAAACTATTTAAATTTGTGTTTAGAGGCAGTATTTGGTTTACAGACCAACATATAAGACAACAACAAATTAAGTGACTGAGTTGAATGGCCAATTTTTTTTTAATTTGGGAAAAAACTATACACATTTTGAAAGTACTCGAAGAGCAACACAATAAGATACAAAAATCGCTTTACTATCGTTCATAATTACGGAGCAATTCTATGTACAACTATATAGCAAAACAAAATAAATTATTCCTGAGCTAAATATCTGTTTATTGGATGAAATCCTACTCATAAAAATATGAAATACGTATCAAACAAAACGAATATCACAAAATAAAGGGACTTTTTCATATTATAGTAACCTTGTAACCGCTTGTCGCGCCTTCTCAACAATGTCATTTTAAATTCTTATGACCTTAATTAGTAAAAAACGCTAGGGGGCTTCCTTGCAGTTTTATTGGGGGCGGGACAAGCACCCCATTTGCCCCTGTTAAATCGGCGCCTATATTAGGGAAAACCATAAACTATATTTCGAATAATACTTCAGGAGTTTAAATGTTTTTTCCGAAAAAAGTAGTGACTTACACAAAATCTTTTTTGCTACGCTAAGAATTTTAACGCATTTTCCTTTCAAACACACACACACTCACACAATTGCAATTTAGGAATATTTTCATTAAGAGTTTGTCGCGTCAAATCTCATATCATTAGTCAATCATGACTCTGGCCTGATTTGGCTAAGGCATGTAAGGGTAACGTTTAATAAAAAATAGACATCTTTATATTTGAAATCTGTTTTCACAGTGTTTGAGAGACTAGTATATATTTCATCACTTACTTTGGTTATTGGCGCCTCCAGTGGCAGCGAGTTCAACTTGGCCAAGCTTGTCCTCCTGAGGTAGTCACTGCCGACACTCCTGACATCAGTCGAGCCCCTCCTGATGGAGTGGACGCTACCACGGCTCTGACCAAGGATATTGGGATCCATCGAACTCGTATCGAATACCAGAATGAAGTGCGTGGGCATCCTACGACATATTCGTTGTTTATATTTAAAATAAAACGAAGCTTTTTGACATTCTCATAGTGATGATGTCATAACTGTTTACATACTGTACTCAGTAAAATGTATTGGTATCACAGTTTTAATGGATTTTTCAGTGCTTAACAATTCTGGATTATCTGGAGAACGAGAGCTTTAACAAATTAAATTTAGTTGTGATCAGTTGATTCCCTCAGGTTCGTCAATGTTTCGAATTTTTTAAATTAATTAAAATAATGCTTCTGCTGTGCCTACATAATAATATGCATCCTAAATGGTTTTAGATTAACAATATAGTACTACCTGTTATTTGAAATGTGTCCCTCAATTCTACTGCCAAGCTTTTAAAGGGTTTTGTTTGGTTAAAATTATCATAAAACGTTTAATTCTAACTTTTTATTATCTGTTATTTGAAATGTGTCCCTCAATTCTACTGCCAAGCTTTTAAAGGGTTTTGTTTGGTTAAAATTATCATAAAACATTTAATTCTAACTTCTTGATATAGCTTGTAGATGATTCGTTTGCAATGGCACAATCTTCAAAACCATATACGATATAGTTCAATGAGGTCAAAATCATGTCAGTACTTTGTTATTGAGTTGCAGACATCTAAAGTTAAAATTTTAAACTTCAAAACACAATGCAAATTTATTGATATATAGCACATGCGCATAATTCCTTTTTAATGTTGTAAGTGAATTAACCTCGAAAACTCCAAGGACGGGGTAAACCTAGTGATTAATTGTTCATAACAATTACGATCTGAAAATAGTAAAAATAACTCCCTCAAACAATTTGCTAACCAAAATGTACTCCAATTTCATTTTATGTGGCTGTGCATATTATCAGTTGTTTGATCAGTTTTTTTTTGTAAGTATCATCATTATCGTTATCATAACTGTGGATGATTACTTCTAGATAAAATTTCACTTAAAAAGGAATAAAACAAATTATAATTTCATAACATACATAATAGTAAATTAACCTCGATTAGGTTCTGTACAAAGTATAATAATTTTTAAAGAATCTATACAGACAGCCGACATCTGGTTTTACGTAATCATAAGTTACCAACTAGATCAGCATGGGAATGCCATCAGGCACTGGCAGTGGCCTCAACCAACAACAACATATCTATATGCTGGGTAGAGACACGATCGGTGCAATGGCAATAAAGTGGCTCACAAGCTGGCTAGGAGTGCATCGGGTCTCGATATTTTTAGGCCTGGTTCGTCCAGTATGCTTTTGTTGTCAACATTTTTTAAAATTATCAAATAGGACATCCATAAAGAGCTGTCAATTTGCTAAGGAATTCCTAGAGTACCCCTGCAAAGATAGATCCAAAAAATACCTGGCTATGCCTAGGACAAATCTTCGCCTGATGACAGATATTAAACTGGACATTGTGGGTTAAGGAATCACGTTCATTACATAAGAAAGTGTGAAACACCTCTTTGTAGAGGTTGCGAACAGAGAAAGACGAGACAGTACTTCACGCACTCTGTGAGTGCATTGCTATCTCGTCAATAAGAGAATCCGTTTTGGGAAAGTAATGGCCTTCTATGACCTACATTAGAGAGAGCCCCCTGAGCAACATCACCACCTTTTTCTCCTTATAAGGTTGGTTGGCCGCTCAGATGGATTGATCTCCTAATAGGAGAAGGTACCTCGAATAAAAGAGATATCACGAAAATAAATTCGATGTCATTGGGTACTGGAGTAGTGTTTATAACATAAAAAACAGTATATTCGAGTCATTGGGCTTTGATTTTTTCCAAGAATTGGGATTATAAATGAAATTAATTTTAATGAAAGAGTCGAAAAGTTAGTAGCGGCGGTAATTTTATGTTATACTAGACATAGGTATTCATAAAAAATGCAAAATTGTGCTCTATATGTTTTTAAAAATTGCGGCATTATCATAGAAAGAATCGAATCATGTTACCTTCCAGCACATGAGAATGGCACAGCCTTGCAGGACGACACCACCGTTTCCGTGGGTTTCTTCTTGAGTGTCATGGGACCGCTCCATTCTCTCCCTCTCAGTAGGGACGAGCCCATCGTGTTGATCTGAACTGGGTCGGCGACCAGTTGCTCTTGCAGCGTTTTGCCCAGTGTATCTTCCTGCCGCATATTGAGGTTTTTTTCAGTAGCTCGGTTCATGTACTGAAAACAAAAAAAGTATAAAAATATTGTAACAAGAATTTATAAAAATAATCAGTTATACAAGGCGTTACAGAAAGAAATATAGAGGAAAGTTCTATGTTTAAAAATAAGAAAAAAGTTTATATGAACATGGGTCCGGAAATGCCTCATTTTCGAGATACAGGTTGTTTAAAATTTTCTGCCTTTACTACAGTTTTCATTTACCGAAAATCGATCGAGATGATATTTGGTACATAAGAATGATAGTAAAGGGCTACATTTACGTGTATAAATTTCTCTTGTAATATACTAGCATCAGTAGCGTGCGTGCCGTCTTTCACAAAATAAGTAAATATGGTAAATTATTCCTTTGAAGAATTGACCGACATACATTTCATGTATGGAAATGTAAACAGAAATTCGAATGAAGCAAGGTGTTTGTATGAAGATGCATTCTTCACTTCAACGAACAGACGAAGTATTTTTAGGTAGACCTTCTAAGAGACTAAAAGCACCCTTGGGGAAGATGGCGATTAAAAATTACACATATTTGAAGCAGATTTTTGATAATTATTTATATCTATTCAAGCCGCAACGAACAAAAGATTAAATTAGCAAACAAACTGGAAGACCGTAAGAACGTCTTGTTTAAAATATTGTTATTCTTTTCTGGGATAAATGCTCGCCATCTGAAATATTTGGCATTTACCGACAACCGTCGGGAATTTTTCTATGTTTGACAAATATCAAACATTTGTTAATTTTCGTGTTTGAGATGTTTGCCAAATAACAAACATTTGCTATTTGGATATTGTCAAATTTCACATGTCTGTGGCTGGCTTTACAATAGTTGACGAATAGAAACACCGTGTACATCTGCATGTCGAAAAGCAGCAATTATAAAATAAGTGTTGAATGAAAATCATATTGATTATATTGACACAGTTAAAAGTACAATTATTGACAAAAGAAGAAGCTAAATTCAAAAAATATGTAATGCATGGAATAGAATATATAGATTTTCTACTTAGTCAAACTTCCGGAATAGATTTCTTACGAAATCTCATGTAAAAAATGTAAATACGACATACATTTTATCTCACTCCTCAACAGTAATCAAGTTAAAAAAAAACATTACAACCAGGTACTGTAAACAGTGTTTGTGAAATTTAACAATGATTCTACATTGACATTAGGTAGTAGTTGTTTTAAAGCGACCCTGCCTGGATAATAATAATAATATCTCTACCCCTCACTCTAATCACAGGGATTAGCCCAGAAGTCGGAGACTGGTGCGGGAGAGGGGACGGCATATTATTATTAAGCAGACCGCATTTGCGCCCAGGAACGACTTACGTTGGTAAGCCCTAACCACTATTCAGTGCAGGAATGAGGAAAACCTGGAAAACCTCATTAATTAGGAGGGTAGTCAAATATCAACCGGTATCAATCTCTCACATTGACCCAAGCCAACATTCTTCCACCCTACCATACCCGCAGAGAGGGCGCCAAACTTCTCCACGAATATAGCTTATATACGGTCTACCGGTAGCTGGGCTCGAACCAACACCGATCTAGTCACCTCGATTCAAGTACTGACGCCTTAAACCGCGCGACCACTGACCGATGTATTTGTTTAATTTTATATTTAATGCACCGTTTTCATAAAAATCTGACGAGTCCTTTTATGTATTAAAGAGATTGGGAATTCCAAAATCGCATGTTTTATTTTACTCTGTTCTGTGGCCTACTAAATATTTTTCTCAAAGTGTGTCGTAGTCTACTCATATCTCCGCCACTGCACTGGTTATAATTTGCTTCTGGTTTTTAGTTCACGAGATGATCCATCCTAAGTAATAAGTACCTTCAAATTTTAGGAGTTACTTCTTGTCATGTTCGAGCAGGCAACCGAGTAAATTTGATTTCTTCCCTAAACTTGATTACCCTGTATCTTTTTTGGAGAGCGAGATAAAAGGTATGATGTATTTACATTTTTTCTTAAAATTTTGTCTGGAGTTTGACTATTTAAATTGACTCTTACTATATAAAACAGATTAAAATTATTTAGAAATTAAGTTAATTATTGAAAAGTACGAATCAAAATTATTCAGATGCAGGCATAATTGAGGGAATCCTTATTTGGAGCTCTGTGACTGAGTATGTCCTGTTATGTTCTGAACGCTCTGTATTATAAAATATTTGTTGTTTACATATAAAATTTAAACTTGAATAAAATCAAAAACGCACAAGTAATCAACTATTTTCTTTTTTATATGAAATTGTGTAATTCTACAATTATGTACTTAATAAACCTACAATTTGAATTTAAAATTGTAATGTCGTAGCCACCCAGTATATGTATATGGGTTAATATGTAATACGATATGAAAATATATTTTCTAATGATTACAGCAACTATAGTTACAATATTCAGTAAAATAATTATTGCTACATAATAGGTAATTTCTAAACATTGGATATTATTTAAATTAGACAAAATACAAAGTTCAATTTTTTTCCAATGTTATTAAAGTATTATTTATGCTTCATTTTGTTTACGGGTTTTCACAAAACATTATTTTTCCTATAATGATCATTACCAATTAACTTTTGGACTGTTTTTTTTATTGATACATACGTATTTGGGTATACGTTCTTATAGAGACAAGCTTATACAAATTAATTATATTGATTAAAGATGGTAATAGTTATTTATAAGTGCTAAAAGTAACATTTTAAATTGTAATAAAGGGAGGTTTGTTGACACGACATTAAAAGCGGAGTGTCTCATCCCCTTGGAAAATGAAATCTGTCTCTTCGCATTTTTACATTATTAAATTTATAAAACATGGAAAGTGATTAAGATCGAGAAAATTATTTTCTCCTACAGAAATCAAAAAACTGCTAATAAAACCGCTTATTGCAAAGTAAGTCAAAGCAACAGTACGAGTTTTCCTACAATTGTTTCTTCAGATGATGTGCTGAAAAATGTTTGTGGCTAGTTCAGTGAAAAAGTGCTTTTGGCATACTTAGAAAAAAGTCCAAAATATGGAAATAGTCGATGCGTTGATGAAATTAGTCCATATCCATTATTACATGTTACTCTAAGGCGATGATGAACATAAAGGATCAGGACATAAGTAAATATTACAAGCTTGTTGCTTTTTTGAAGGGGCGAAGAATGTCGACGGAAAAAGTTGAAAGTATTGACTGGGAAACAAATCGACAAATTTCTCGCAGAAACGCAGAATGAAACATATCTCATGCAGACGGTTGTCGTAATTTTTTATATATATATGGAGGAGGCGAGGAACTGTGTAAATTAAATAATATCGAAGATTTGGGAACTTATAATTGACATACATATATCATATCTACTTATACTATTAAATATGTTATGTACGGTACAAATTTATACAGAAGTACGGCAATTAATGGCACTTACCTATACCTCAGTGTTATTTCTTTCTTCTCGTACAAACATATTCTTTGGGATAAGATGAGGATAAGGAAATTGATAGATTGAGAAAGTAAAGAAAAGTAGGAAATATAATGTAAGAATTGCGAAATAATAGCGAAAGTCGAGTCTAACTATCGAGCCGAACTATGTGTTGAGGTTCGTGTTTTTCTCAGTAAGTGCCACTTTTTCGCGAGGGATTAATTTTTAATAATTAATAGAATATTAATAACGAACAAAAAAGATTATTATAATATATTCTCTTAAAATTACATAGTGGTGCAGTAACAACTACTTATTACAATAAATAGTAGGTACATAGCCCTTCGTCCAGCAGACACTAACCGTTCAAGAGTTTTCATAAACTACATTAAGAATAAATGTGCCACGACTTCATTTGGAATCAACACATTTGGTAAGATACCTGCCAATATTGTTGAATTTCTAAATTTGCTCGATTTTCACCTTTATACTGTATATTACTTCCGACGATCTTCGACTAGTATATTGGCAGACTCTACTAGACTTACTACAATTAAGATATACAGTGGATGGAGCTCCAGTACACTAGCGGAGTGATATAGCGGAGCGGCCACTTTTCTGTGGCCTACGTATTTTTTGATAGTTGTAACACCTCAGATTCCTTAAGCTTTTGTAAATATGCGAGGCAATGAAGCATTATGATAGGAAATCTTTTAAGATAGGACGTATCGGAATGCGGTTTTTCGCATTCGCTTACAAAAATTATTTATATCATTCGTACCTACTTTATACCTATTACAAACCGGAAGTTGCATTGCTGCAGCCAAATATGCATGCAAAAATGCATCTTTTGAGAGGCCTTTTGGCAAATTTAATAACTTCGTAAATAAGAGTCAGAATTGGCTCAAGTCGGGTACCCGGGGGTTTTCGAGGTCGCTGATCATGATTGTGATGTTCAAATTGACCCCCCGAACACCTGGAGCTCAGGAACGCCGACGAACGTCATCTCCGGGGACTATCCCGAACTTTATGCGAGAGAGGAGAGAAACTGGGCATCCGGGGGTTTTTTGGGTCGCTGAATTCGAATATACCATCGGCAAACACCCCACGGATACCTAGTGGGCCCCAATCTGGACGCGGACGTCATCTTCGAGAATTTTTCCTGAAATATCGACAATAACGAACCGAAAATCGTTATGGGGGCTTTTTGTGTGCGCTGAATCCGAATTTTATATTGAAAACGACCACCCGAACACCTGGTGCGCCCTAACCTGGCCCTGAACGTCATCCCCGAGGGTTTTCCAGACATAATTGAAAAAAACCACCCGAAAATCGTTACGGGGGGTTTTCGGGCTCGCTGAATTCAAATATAAAACCGACGCACACCCCACAGACACCTGGTGCGGTCAACGCTGGCTCTGAACGTCTTCCCCGAGGGTTTTCCAGACATAATTGAAAAAGACCAACCAAAAATCGTTACTGGGGGTTTTTCGGATCTCTGATTTCAAATTTAGCACCGACGCACACCCCACAGACACCTGGTGCGAAGATGACGTCCGCGTCCAGGTTGGGGCCCACCAGGTGACCGTGAGGTGTTCGCCGATGGTATATTCGAATTCAGCGACCCAAAAAACCCCCGGGTGCCCAGTTTATCTCCTCTCTCGCATAAAGTTCGGGATAGTCCCCGGAGATGACGTTCGTCGGCGTTCCTGAGCTCCAGGTGTTCGGGGGGTCAATTTGAACATCATAATCGTGATCAGCGACCTCGAAATCCCCGGGTACCCGACTTGAGCCAATTCTGACTCTTATTTACGAAGTTATTAAATTTGCCAAAAGGCCTCTCAAAAGATGCATTTTGGCTGCAGCAATGCAACTTCCGGTTTGTAATAGGTACAAAGTAGGTACGAATGATATAAATAATTTTTGCAAGCGAATGCAAAAAACCGCATTCCGATACGTCCTATTCTAAAAGATTTCCTATCTTTGGCCTTTTTAGTGCTTCATTGCCTCGACTAAAAAGCCAAATTTAAAGAGTATATTTTTAGTGCCTATTGACTATATAACAATAAGAATCAATCTGCAAGTTTGTCGTCGTTACACACTGTGTTTCAGTTTTATTTAATAAAAAACTTATAAATCCCATAAATGCATGAGATGGAGTTTGGTGCCATCGCTGAGATGTTTAAAAGGAATTTGCAGAAATCCCTCGAAATACAACGAAATCAATCTGAAGACTTGCTCCGTATTACTAAAAGCCTATCCGGTTCAGTAGTATCGGATTTAAAAATGAATACAGGATAAAGTGGATCAAAGCATCAGGAGGATTTGCATGAGATGTGACGGTAGAAAGCCTTATGCTCCGTTTCCGTTCAGTAACAAATCTCATTTGATAAGATATGAACTAAATTTAAACATTTATTTTTTATAAAAGGTAGGCCAAAATTTAGAATAAGAATTGACTAACCTTTTATTCCAATGGCCAAGTGGTTCAGTCAATAACTATTATTATGTTAGTACTGCTAAATTTACGTTAATGTTAAATAGAACCTGTTTTACATACAAAATAGGTATGAATATTGTGGCAACTTTCGTAATGTCAGTACATGATTGGCAAATATATCGGAAACAACGTGACTATACTCGACTATTAAACATCCAGTATTTTTTTCTGATTCTGATGCTTATAGAGCATAAATACAGCATAAATGAGACCACAGATTCCTTAGGTGAAGATAAATCGATAACATACATATAGCCCAAGTCGCATAATAAAAAAGATACAGGGTGTCAAAATAAAAATTTTATTTTCGATATTTGTGGATAACTTCAAAAATCCAAATATTTACATAGAATTTGTAAATTAGGGGTTTTTGCGAAATTCAATTTTTTTTATAATGTAACTAGTAGAGGGCGCCTCTTATGGCACATCATGTTTCTTTTAAATGGCAGAACTTTTTTGCTCCTTAATGTATCCATCTGACTATTGAAACAATCGATCTGTTATATCTGAAAAAGGTATACCTTGTTGAAATCGTTAGGAGTAACAGTTTTCGAAATAATCCTATTTGAAATATTCAGTGCACCGATTGAAAACTGTTATCGTATCAGGTAAAGTGCCTTTTCTACTGAAAATACAGCAAAATGTTACAAAAAGTTCTTCAGAATGGTAAATTATGGAGACGTGCAAAATTTCAAAAAGATTGGCCTGCTCTAATAAAATCTTTCTGCTTTGTTGAAAAATGGTTTCATAAAATCTCGCCGATCTTCTTGAAATTTTACACATCTCTATAATTTACCAGTCTGAACAACAGTAATATTTTGCTGTATTTTCAGCAGAAAAGGCACTTTACCTGAAACCAAAAAAAGTTTTTACACGGTGCACTGAACATTTCAAATAGGATTATTTCAAAAATGGTTATTCCTACCGACTTCAGCAAGGTATATTTAAAATAAAACAGGTAGGAGAATCGATTGTTTCGATAGTCAGATGAATACTGAGCTGCAAAAAAGTTCTGCCATTTAAAAGAAACATGGTGTGCCACAAGTCGCGCCCTCTACTAGTAACGTTAAAATTGTTTCTAATTTGAATTTCTCGTTCCCAAAAACCCCTGATTTACAAATTCTATGTAAATATTTGAATTTTTTAAGAAATTATTTACAAATATCGAAAATAAAGTGTTAACTTTGACACCCTGTATCTTTTTTATTATGCGACTTGGAATATGGTATGGTATGTTAGGTTAAATCGATTTATTTTTACCTAAGGAATCTGTGGTTCCATTTTTGGACTTCATTTAAAAGCACCCTCCATGACTACTTTAGATTTCTGTGATCTAAAAATGAAATAAATATTTCTGCATATAACTTCATCCCATTTTTCAGCCCCCGTTAGAAATCTAGTGACTTTACTTTAGATATTCAGAAACTACAAGCCAAGTAACACTACTAGCTCATGCCAGAAATGATTTTTTTCGGCCTCCTCCTCCCCGGAACTTAAAACAAAATACGAACTACTACAAGCAAGTGAAGGTGATGGAAATACTTCACCTGCAAACGATTCCCTATAAGGATCAACTGTATTAGGTGAAATAACTATACAGGATAGTCTGTTTTTCATGGTTCACCATTGGCATCTCGGAAACCATAAAATATACAGGGCCATTCAAATTTGAGAAACGTTGCACTTTTTCATGGCCATTAAGTTAAACCAACCAGGTATCTGCTGTCGTTGTTGAAATATTGTGAAAAATTTGAAAATAATGATTTTAGAAAGTGCCATGATTTCTTAACATATATGGCTGAAATTTGATACAGAGGAATAAGAATATACGATAAATCGTTTCCGTCGAAAGAAAATTTCTACGACCACTAGTTTCTGTTATGAAATATTCAATTGTTTATTTCTTATGGGCGCTATAATGGATCTTGACAGTAACAGATGTAGAATAAAATTACGGACACGTAAATATATAACACTACTATTTTATTTGAAATATACATAATTTAAATAAAAAATGTAATTGTTTCTGACAAAATAAAGAAAAAATCAACAAATATTTGGATATATTCGACATTTGCTATTGTTTTTGTTGTTGGAAGTATTTAAATATCTTAAAGATGTAAATGGAGAGCACACTAATAATCTTCTATTAAATTATAAGTATTAGAAACTCAGAAATAGTTCACCAAAATGGCGGACGGTCTTATAATGTTGCAATGGTGTTCCAATATTTAAATCGACGCTTTCGAAATACATAATTGGATTTTTCTTTACGGTGTCCATGTCTCAACCCATTAAATTTCTTTCTTTGGGATAGTCCGAAAGATAAAATTTGTTACAATCTCTGTGTACAAATTTCTGCTGCTTTTAGATCTATTTGTAGTATCAAAACGTTGTGGATAGTATTAGCTATGCTGTGAAATTAGATTAAGAACTGAGCTTTGTGTGGGCGAAAATGGGCTTTGAAGCATTTATTTGGAATGTGTAGAATATTTCTGTTTTGTTTGATTAAGTATTGTAGTACACTGTACGCTGTTCCGAGATGCCAATCAAAAACAGACCATCCTGTAGAGTATAGTTATTTTACCTAAAACAGTGGATTCTTATAGAAAATCGTTTAGAGGCTGAAATATTTCCATCATCTTCACTTGTTTGTAGTAATTTGTATTTTGTTTATAGTTCCTCGAATTAGGAGGCTGAAAAAATGAATGAATCGTTTCCACTAGTTTCTAGTAGTTTTATTTCGTTTGCAGTTTTTGCAAAGCTAAAGTAAAGTCACTATATTTCAAGCGGGGGCTGAAAAATCGTTTGTAGTTATATGCAGAAACATTTATTTCATTTGTAGTTCATAGATTTCTGAAGTAGAGTCACTACTTTAAACAAACGTTAAAAATATGTTACAGTCTCCGCTAGAATAGGTCTGTTTACACGCACGGTTTTCTCGCAGTTTTGAAGCGTACGCTCCAATCGCAAACGACAGATATGTGCGTCTATAATAATAGGTAGCCACACACAAATACTTCGAACGGCAAGTTTGATGCGTGCCATTCCAAGATCACATGCAAATGTGTTGGTTAGTGGAGCGTAACATAAAAACTTTATTTTCAGATTTTAACCAACCACACACGAAGACTTCTAAGTGCGCGTAAAGTACAAGACAGTCCGGAGCGAGGTGTTGGAATGGACCAACACTTTTAGCGTCCGCTCTTTGAACGACACACATCAAATCTGTACTTCAAAGTTTTATTTGCCATGCTCCACTGACCACTTTTGCGTGTGATCCTTGAACGGCACACACCAATTCTTCGTGTCGAAGTCTTCGTATGTGTCTGGCAATACAAAACCTTTGAATGTGCAACTCCAAACTGTCGATAAAACTCGCGTGGATATTTATTTTATTTTAAAAACAAAGTCAGACTGACTCTGTTTACTGACTTGCCTAGGGCTCGTTTAAGAGATTTTGCACATATTATAGTTCCGGCATGTAGCCGACATGGTGCACAACTAAGGCCCGTTGACTAACTATACTTTATATAAACACTGCTATTACCTACATATTTTCTAACAGGCGCCACATTTTTTTTTTGGTGTATAAGTATTGGTTTTTACTAAAATATACAAAACATTGTCCTGGTCGAAGAATAATTTGGAAAAGTTTATCGAACTCTGCAGAGACTTCAATGCTTTTGGAAAAATAAAAGTGACGATTATAAAAATAAAAATTTAAAAAATCGGGCATATAAATTATTTATTGATGTTAGATATTTGGCCCGTTTACACACAAGTAGAACATTTTAAATTTTGAAAGGACATCACAAGAACCGTAATATTGTTATTAACTGTTCTTCTACTTTTACGCATTTCCTTATACTGTGTCGAGAAATATATGGTGTAACTAACTTTAAAATGAAATCAAACTATAAGTTCTAAGTAATTTTTTAAATGTTCAGGATTATTTCCCGAAGTTCAAAACTTTTCAACTTTTGCGTTTACAAAGGTATTTTTGGACTGGATGCTCCAAATTCTGGCGTCTAGGCTTTTAGCGTTATTCTTTTTAACAACACACACTTGGAGCGTACGCCTCAAAACCGATTGGCGTTTACGTGTAAATGAAAATGGGCCTATTCGAAGGAACTATAAACAAAAGAAAAGTTACTACTAAAGTTACTTTCAGTGTCCATTTAATATTCTCTGACTCTGCAGCTAGTGGTAAAACAAGTTTTTGCAAGTTAAACTTAATGAAACTATTTAAGAAATTCAATAAGCCAAATAAACTTTATCTGTTATTAATTTCTATTCAATCTACATTGGTTGGAACTCAACCTACACATCCTGCCGTAATTAACAAATTTGCTACAGTTAAAGTTAGAAGGGAAAAGTTTTACCCTTACCTTTACTGTAAAACTGTAATAAAACATATGTTATTTTAAAGAACAAAAGGGCGGGGTTTGAAGACATAGATTATATTGAGAAAATCTACCGTAAGGCACTGTTTATAGTATTGGATGTAAAGGGGCCACGCTAGATGCAAGTCAACTCGATCGTTTCGCCAGGCGTACTGCAATCGCCCGATTTCCCTTACATCTTCTGTTTTTGTCTGCCTCGTATCTCAACTCCTTATACTATTTGAATGTAAGCGAATCCTTAAAAAAATGCGCTTTCGTAGTTCCAAATTTAAAGTTATTTTCAATTACCTATTTTCAGAAACAACTTCACACTTCTGAGGTACCAGAGAACAGAAACTTAATCGAGCTTGAGGAAACGCGCGGATTAAGGTCAGGTAATATAAGAGATAACGCTGTAGACGAAGTACGCGAACGCGAGGGTAAAATTGTCACCGAACGAATGCGCAGTGTACAACAGTATGTATGTGATTATTCATATTAATTATAATACAACGTTTTTTTACATTTGCTATTCTTTTCTTTTAAAATAAATAAAACTTAAAATAATATTAATTTTTCAAAATATTTCGACATTGGCGACAGGACTCAATCCCAAAATTTGGGATTATAAATTTCTAATCCCGAAATCCCGGGATAGACAGTTTTTCCAGGATTGACAGCCCTAGTATCTACAGAGATTTATTATGAACAGACTCACCTGGATCTTATAGCTGTCGTCCGTAACGATGACGACGTCTCTGCACTTGTCCAACGCCGCATACAGTGCCTGGCAAGTTGCGTGCTGTGCCGATGGCCTGATATCGCAGTGCTTCAGCAGGATGATCTCGTTCACACAGGTGACTACGCTTGTGGTCTCTATAAGACACTGACAGACATATAGGTTAATCAACAGTCAGGAGTGGGCCCATTACTTTTCATTCTTACATCGAAGGTACACACGTGACAAGATTTTAAGGTGAATTTATACGTATCAGTCACTTTGGGTGATCAAATTTTATATTTACACATTACACTGAAAGTAAGATACTCATATGATTTTACAGATTGCATTTAGATGACGTTACGGTCATTCAAAGTAAATTATTCAGTTAAGACGGACGTGAGACTACAGAAAAGGGTATAATCGTGCACGACACGTTGCTGCAAATTTTCATCATCATTTCATCATAACACCCCAGCATATAGCATATAGTAACTTAGTGTTTGAGCAGGAAGATTCGTCGATTGTTGACCCATTTTTACCAAATATACTTGGATCCGTTTTAACTGATATACTTGAGTAATATGATCGTTATCAAACCGAAAAATTTCAACTAGACGAGACTCTTTCACATTATACGATGGATGTAAGGCAATTTTTAATTTACAAAATTTGGCATACAACCATTTTAGGTTAGATGCTGAATCCAGTGCAGTAGTTATATTTGAAGAAAAAAAATCGCTAAAACAGTTTTTATAAAATTTGGCAGTCAAAAAAATTCGGAGAAAATTAAAAACAAATTTTAATATTTTGCGTTAGAATAGAGATTTTACTAGGTACTCCATCATTTAGAAAAAATCCCGATATAAATCGGATAATAAATAACATTTTTACAAAACCTATTTCCATTTGAAATGGGCCACGCTGTATACAGGGTGTCTCTGAAATGCATGTACCAGCGAGCCACTCTAGATTTTTAAGGTCAAACTAAGCTGATTTATGCTAATTTACCTATACAGGGTAGTCTGTTTTTCATGGCTCACCGTTGCCACAACTAGATTTTTTTTGTTTAAATTATTATATTTCTAAAATTTGATGGGTTATTCTTCAAAAAAAAAAATAATAATATTGTTACGGATTGACTTGTTCGTAATTTAATTTTACTGTTACTGTCAAAATTCAATATGGCGCCCAAAATAAAGTAAACAATTGATTGTTGCATAACCAAAACTAGTAGTCGTAGAAATGTTCTTTTCGACAACAATCGATTCTCGTGTATTCTTATATCCCTGAACCAAATTTCAGCTCTATCTGTTGAAAAATAATGATGTTAGATGGCATTTTCTAAAATCGCTATTTTCAGCTTTTTCACAATATTTCAGCAACGGCAGTAAATATCTTGGATCTGTTTGATTTATATTAATGCTCATTTTTTCTAATTAGTGCACCCTGTATATTTTACGGTTTCCAAGATACCAATGATGAGCCATGAAAAACAGACCACCTTGTATAGAAAAATGCACCATTAGGACGTTAAGCGGGATTTATATTATAGGAGGTGCTTGGATCCGAGTTACGAACTTTAACGTATACATACTCGAAAATATAAACATTTACTTGAACATACTTGGACACACTCAGTGCTGCCACACAACTTTTTTAGAATGTATTGGAGCTTTTATAAAAGTGTACTGAATTTGAAAAATCAGATATCTTACCACGGAAGATATCTATAAATAGCAATATATGTTTTATTTATTTAATAAATCTATGCATATTTCGGCGGCAAATTTAAATTTGCTATTAGTTATTTTAGATACTTTTTTAACTCGTCCAATACATTTAGAATAACCAGATCATATTTTACTAAAAAAACAAACTATATTTAATAACGAGTTTAATAAAATATTAATATAGGTAACAAAAAGAACAGATAATAAATCAAAACAAAGAAAACTTTTAACTTTTTACTACAGCAAGATGGAAGAAAAACAACAAAAACTTATTATCGTACATTTTCAATACTTTTACGTTATTCTTTTTTAAAATTAATTAGGCACTTGTCCGGTTGTAAGCATCATCTATCGAAAAATTATTCATTTAAATCATTTGACTTTGGTGTAGACCTGTATAAGTTATGTTCATCGCCTAGAGGGTAGTTGACAATATAATGAACCTTATGTTACAGCCGGTGTCTGTTGACGTACTTAGGGAATTTTATTTTAACGTTTGAAATTTTGTAGTTTTTTTTTTTAATTTTGTTCTATAACTTCTTTCTTGATTAAATTTCATACTGAAATTTACATGATTTCAAAATGTAGTACCGAAGTACTGAATTAAGTTAGATTGTACTGAATTCAGTACTGAAATGGCAACATTGGCATATTATTCCGAGTTTTTATCATAGTACACACGTCAGATTAAAAAATATCAATAACTAGTTATAAAAAGGAAAAACATTGAATGATTAAAATCAAACTTGGTATATGAAAATATATTGCCAAAAGGTTTTTCTTCATGTAATTAATCATATTCTTTGTGTATTATTTGATTGTCACAAATTATGTTCATAAAGATGGGCGCTATTATTTGTTGTAAAACACGATGAACATCATCGTATTTAAAGCATATTTTCTTTCTTATAGATAGGGGAAATTCAGATATGCTCCGTTTCTTTAACTCGTAGGAAAATGATTTTTTGCAGGAACGTCGATTTTTATTGGAAGGGGGACTTCTTTTTGCAATTACCTGTTACATACTTTAAGCAAATTAATGTTTTGGTTTTGTTATGATTTTTAACAATTAAAACGCATTGGAACAAAATTACCTCCTCTGTATCTCAAGAGCGTGTTATTATACAGGGTGGCCAAATGAAAACGAAACAGAGCCATTGTCAGGAACTGCGTCAAGATTGAAGAAAAACTCTCAGACCCGTCGATTTTATATTAAAGAACATTCTTTGCTGGTGTGTTTGACTCCGTCACTTTCACCACCAACCAAGAGTAAGCATCACCCCAAAATATTTAAATGGCATTGGAGTTGAGTAATATTGAAAGCTCTTTACAACAGACTTTAATATATTTAAAATTCCGCCCAATACTTTGAAAAAATTTACATTTTAAAATTTGAATTATGTTTAATTGCTTACTTATTACTCGACTGTTGATTAAATGTTCACTGATAACCGCCATAAAGATTTTGTTCGCGCATTTCCGGTAGGATTCGACGGCATTCGTCGACGATTCTTTGACGCAAATCTTGTGTTTTATAGATTTTACTTTTTAGGTATTCCCACAAAAAAATCAAGGTGCGATAAATCTAGTGATCGTGATGGCCACTCAATACTGCCTCTTCTCCCAATCCAATTCCGTGGAAAACGTTGGTCCAAATACTGACGGACAATTAACGCATAATGCGGAGGAGTACCGTCCTGTTGAAAAATCAAATGATCTTCATCATACTCTGAAATATTTTCAATATATATCAGTCAAGGTAGGGTCAATAGCGTCTTCCAGTAATTGCAAATACATTTGGCCAGTCAAATTACCAGGTAGAAAAAAGGACCCACCAGCCGGTCACCGAAAATTCTAGCCCATACATTTAATTTTTCCGGTTGCTGTGTATGCACCTCATGAAAAACTTTTCAGTTTGAATCTGACCAATAGCGACAATTGTGACGATTTACCGTCCCGTTTAAGAAAAAACTGCATTCATCAGAAAAACAGATGTTAAAAAGGAACTGTGGATTGTTCTCTGCTCGCTCACTCATTATTTCGCAAAATTGCAAACGGCGGTCATAATCATTCTCATGAAGTTCCTGGACTAAATGTATTTTATATGGATGGAATTTATTCTTCTTCAAAATGGTTTGTATGCTAGTTCGATGGATCCCAGACAGAGATGCCAACTGCCTCGTACTTAATGTAGGATCAAGATGAACTTGTCCCAAAACTGCAAGTTCACTAGCTTCATTAACTATAGGTTTTTCAATTTCTCGTTTATTTTTTTTTATTGACTACGTTCCATGTCTCTTGAAATTTTTTTACTAACTCTAAATATACTTCTTCCTGTCGATCTTGATGTTGTTCATTAAATAGCTGAGCTGTTCTCTTTGCATATTTATTGTTCATACAGTAAAGCGAAATGATATCTACCCTTTCCGCAATGGAATAAACCATACTATTTAATTTTCAAAAACACAATTAAATAAACCACCAACCAACGCTTCCAAATAATACTAGAAAATAAATTTAGAATCCACTAATTTTACATTTATTGTGTGTGTATAGTATTAATTTCTGTTTGTTACAATTGCGTTTTTTACGAAAGTGACAACAAATTGCCAAAAACCAATGTAATGCAAGAAATACTAAATTTATACCATTGGCGTGCTTAACTCGAATGAGTGACATTTATACCATTGGCGTACTTAACTCGAATGAGTTACATTTTTACCGTTACTAATTGTTTGTTCATAAGTTTCAACAAAATTTTTATTTAAGTATTGGGCGGAATTATAAAATGTAAAGTCTGTTGTAATGAGAATTGTAAGAGCTTTCAAAATAAATATCTCAACCCCAATGCCATTTAAATATTTTGGGATGATGCTTACCCTTGCTTGGGGGTGAAAGTGGCGGAGTCAACAATACGAAAGAATGCCCCCCTTTAATCTTAAATCGACGGGTCTGGACGTTTTTCTACAATCTTGACGCAGTTCCTGAAAATGGCTCTGTTTCGTTTTCATCTGGCCACCCTGTATATCTAATAATTAAAATAAAAGCAAATCAAATTTGAGATGGTAACTGTTTTTTTGAAAACAATCATCATTATTTATTGAACGTCATATATTATAAGTCACATAGACGCTGAAACTTGAAAATTGCTAGGAGGCAAACGTTTGTGACGTAAAAATATATTACGTTAGCATATTATTGTATTTAATAAAACTCCACTTCACGTCTATTACCCTAGCAAGTCAACTTCAGCAGGCGCCTAAAACAAATGATGGATATTTTTTTTCATTTTGAGGAGTAATTCGATAATTTGCCAGTGTAAATTCAGCTACCACTGTTCTCGAACGGCACCAAATACAAAATTGAAATTGGTAGTACAAATCATCAACAAACTATTCGGACTTGTTTTAGCGGCCGTATATGATTTATGGTTTTTAGACAGACCATTTTTAAGTGACTTAGAGTTGAATGACCAATTTTTTTAATTTTTGAAAAAACTATATAGTTGAAAGTACTCGACGAGCAACAAAGTATAATGCAAAAATCGCTTTGCTATCGTTCTTAGTTGCAGATCAATTCTATGTTGTACTTGAAAGCGCTCAAAATTAATCGGCAAGGTTTGATGAAACTGAATTTTCAACAATAGTTTCATCGAACATAAAGATTTCATCAAAGCGGGCCGTAATTGTGCATATCGATAATTTACCATACTGAATAATATTTGCAAGTAACATTTTGCTGTATTAAGCGGAATAGTCTCTTTACCTGAAACCAAAACAATTTCTACTCGATGCACTGAGTACTCGATGAGCAACAAAGTATGATGCAAAAATCGCTTTGCTATCGTTCTTATGGTGAAGTTTGCGTAATATTACGATAGCAGCCACCATTATCCTCGAAAACGCCACAATCTGCAAAACTGAAATTGGTGGTAAAAGTTAACAACAAAATATCTAGACTTCCTTTTTAACTGACTGTATGAGTTGATTCAAAAATTTTTATTTTTGAAAAAAAATTATACACTTTCTAAAAGTACTCGAAGAGCAACAAAATATGATGTAAAAATCGTTTTTCTATTGTTCTTAGTTGCGAAGCAATTCCATGGTCAACTAGCGTAATATTACGATAACAACCATCATTTTTCTCGAAAACGGCATAAGCTACAAAATTTACCAAATATGATGCAAAATCACTTTGCTATCATTCTTATTTGCGGAGAAATTTTATGGTCTACTAGCGTAATATTACGCTAGCAGCCACCATTTTTCTCGAAAACGGCACAAGCTACAAAATTGAAATTGGTTGGACAGATTAGCAACAAAATATTCACCACTTGCTTTTGGCTGCCGCCAAAATTAGCTTGCCACGGAAATAGACGTCTCCATTCTAAATACATATATGTACATAGGTTATTTTACCCAAAATGTACAATAAAATATTCCTGAGCTAAATATTTGTTGCATAAATTCTTGCAAAACACAACAAAACAAAAATCACACAGTAAAGGGACTATTTTGTATGATCGCGACTTCCCAACAATGTTATTATTTTGAAATCTTTGAGCTAGGTAATAAATACTTATAGTTAGTAATAATCGCAGGGGGCGGGCTCTGCCCCCTTGCAGATTTGCTGGTAGGCAAGCGCCCCCTTGTCCCCGTTAAACTGGAGCCTATGGGCCCGTTCTATATTACCAGTTTTAACAGGAAAATAAACTTGAATTTGGCGAGAATATTAATTTGCGGCCTGCGAAAAATTAACTAGGCCCGATGTAATTAAAATATTTCAAATTTCATTTCAAAGCGCGCTCTGATTCAATAAAAGGTATTTTATTTTAATGGCGGGCACTTTACGTTCACCAAATCTAATCGACATAAAATACAATAGCCAGATGTTTTCCTCACAATTCACTTAGAAAGCACTGTTTGGAGACGACGGCGGATGAGACGGTTCCTGGCGTTTTACATAAAAAAATCAGCGCGCCATATCTTTCTTTTGCCCCGAACTGTCAGCATCCCCTAACGGTGCTGTTCATGTTTGATAAAGCGTTCATTGTCATTCCGACGGCTCTGTGGGGATTCTCTCCCTAGGGCATCCCTTTCGCGCACGTTATTTATTAAATAATAAGGAATTACACAGCGGCCGTGGGTTTTTAATTAATGTCTGATAATTCGGGACGACCTAGATTATTTTTATCTTCGTTCACAGTTCGTTGATACACATCAAGAATTGAATTATAACAGATATAGGTTTTTTTAAATACGTAACTACGTGAAAACGAGTTTTTGTAAATGCACTTCAAACATTTTTTTTTAATAATTCGTCGAAATCAGGTGCGATCACAATTTAAATTTCAAAGTTTATTTAGCTGTAGAAAGGTTTTTTAAATATATAATTTATCTAATTTCACCTTCATATGACAAGGTGCCAAATTTAATAAAATTTACAATAATTTCATAGATGATTGTTGCCAGATGTGAAATATAGTAAGTTGCATCCAAACATGTAATATTTGAAAGTAAGGTAGTATTTGAGATGCCCTACTGGTTTTGAGGCTTTCTCGGCCAGTGCTGTTAGTCAAAAGTTGATGATTAGATAGATACAGGATGTCAAAGTTTATTTTCTGTATTTGTAAATAACTTTTTAAAAAAACCAAATATTTGCATACATTTTGGAAATTTGGAATTTTTGGGGGCGAGGAATTCAAATTTGTTTTTAATTTTGACGTCATTAGCAGAGGGCGCCACATATAGCACATTATATTTTAAATGACAACTTTTTTGAGACTTAGTATATCCACCTGACTATTGAAACGAATTATCCACCTTTTTTATCAGAAGATCGGTAAGGTCTTCTTGTAATTTTGCACGTCGTCATAATTTACCATTATGAATAACTCTTTGCTGTATATTCAACGGAAAAGGCTCTTTACCTGAAACCAAAACAGTTTCTACTCGGTGCACTGAATATTTCAAATATGATAAACGGTTACTTCAAACGACTTCAACAAGGTATACCTTTTTCGGATGAAAAAGGTAGGAAAATAGACTGTTTCAATAGTCAGATGGATACACTAAACTGCAAAAAATTTGTCATTTAAAAGATGTGCCATAAGTGGCGCTCTCTACTAGAGACGTCAAAATTAGAAACAAATTTAAATTTTTCGCCCCCAAAAAATCCCCGATCTTCAAAATGTATACAAATATTTGGATTTTTTAAAAAGTTATTTGCAAATATCGAAAATATACTTTTAACTTTGACACCCTGTATCTTTTTAACTATTAGCTTTTGACTAAGGAAAGTTTCGTTACATCGCATTATTTTGCCATCAGGGATCTAGTATTGCTCTGTGTTGCATTAATTTCGGGACATCCTGTATAGTACTTTCCAGGTTGTTGTGCCGTGATCTAGGTAATTAGTCGCTGCCAGTAACAGAGTTAAAGTGCGCATTCCTAGTCTTAGCTGGGATTCTTTGACCTGCCCTTGTTATTCTTGGGTTCTACTCTTTCGGAGAGGATCCGTTATCAGTACCCCTGGACAATGGCGGCTCGCCAGGTCAACTTAAAATTATCGATTGAACATGTACCACTTAAAATTATTTTTAATTTAATAAAAATTTTACAATTTATATATTGTTTTTTAGATAAAAATACACGAATAATACAAATTTGTAGGTCAAGCCGTTAACCAAACATTCTTTGGACTAAAATAATGGAACTTTTCTCATACCATTTTTCATATTGAAGCTTCATTTTCAAAGTACAAGGCGCTAAAATAAAAAAAATTATAATGGTTTTTATTGATAGCTCCCATGATTTTAGAAATATTTGTTTGAAATTTAGCACTTTCTGTGTAACATTGGTTGTAAAACCCACGGACGCCCCCTTTACCACTACACCTCAAAACAAGTAGGTACTCTGTCCATTTGAACTCATCGCCCTAGGTTCAAAGTTATTCCAAGGTCAAAGCGAAAGATAGATATACAAGTGAACCAGACTGTCTTATGCTTTTGAGGTCGTTGAATCTGAATCCGGGATTTATTTAACCTCATCAGGTTAGTTTCAAAGTTATTTCAAGGTCAAATCGAAAGATATATATGCAAGTGAACCAAGTTATTGCACAAAATGAAGACATTTGTAATATCGGAATATACCCAAATTACAAAATTTATATTAGATTAAAAAAATTCCCGTGACCCAGAAAGATTTTTTGGAAAACTTTTTCGGGTTCGTTGAGACAACAGACAGAACAAAACAGAGACAACAGAATGCTAATTGTCTGACTAAATAAGCTTCGACCGTATGTGAATATTACTAGTCGCGACAAATTAGCATGAAAAATGTGAAAATAGACAACTTTTTGCGGAGAAGTCCGATTGAGATGCGGTTTTCTGCAAAATGTTCAGGGAATTTTTTATAACAAAAGGTACATCTAACCTCTGTACGCTCGTTTTTTAATTGTTTATTTAACAAATGACCCATTTTTGTTGAACATATGACAAATGTCACACACGATTTAACGAAAATGTCTGGAAAATGTTCTCTCGGGGGTTTTAGAGGTCCCTCTTTATCACTTTGGTGTTAGCTTTATTATTTATTGCTAAATTGTGGTAACTGGGCTAATTAACAAATTAAAAACTCCACCCCCGAAATCACTAGAGAAGCGGAATTTTTTCCAGGATTTCTGGTTATTAAAGCAAACCATCGGCACAAGATTTTTACAAATATAATTGTTTATTGTTCGATTGTTGCAACCTCGCTAATTAACAAATTAATAACTCTTCTCCCGGAATCGTTAGAGAACCAAATTTTTTGGTATTTGTTTTATTTAATTATAAAATACTGATTTTATTATTATACTTTTTATGAAAACAGTAAAGATATAGATTAATTAGGTACGCCTATCGAAAAGACATAAATCATATTTTCGAGCAAGCCGCCACTGTATCATACATTATTCATTATCATTACTAGCCAAAGGTAAACTGAAGTTTTAGTACTGAAATCGGAAATAACAATTTTTGGTTCATTATTTTCCATGAAGGAATATAACAAATACAATATTGACGTTGACGAGTACTGTACGAACTTGGAATAGTATCATTGAATTTGAATTGATCTTTCAATTCAAAATGTTAACTTTACGAAGAATTCTTGTTTATAAATTTTTTTTCATGCTAACGACAATGTTGCATTACTCTAACAAAGTAACAAACGCTTTAAAGAAGTTGGAAACATAAATAAATGACCCCGCCACAGAGGTAAAGGTTGTTTTGACGGATGTAGAAAAATCATCGTACACATTTAAATGAGCAAAAATGCGGGCGCTTGTATCTTTCTGCATAAGGGCTCCCTTATTAATCCCTGAATAAAAAAACAGAAAAAAACTGGTAGCTAAAGGGGACCGAATTACAGAATTCTGTTACAAAGGGACACAAAATAAATAAGACTGGACATAAAAGAGAATTTGGTTTACTAAAGTAATGGGCTTTAGGTACGGAATTAAAATTCTCCAAAAGATCAAAAAATTACCCTATGGAAACCTGAGTCCAGCAGGGAGGCGATCGTAGCGTCATCTTTTTCGAACGCACTGAAACAAAACAAATCAGTTACATAAAATTAGTTGTACTGACAATTTGCAATTAAACGTTTTTATCAAGATCAGGGAAAAAATCGCAAAAAAATTAACAACAAAATATTTCTAAGTGGTTTTTTTAAATAAACAATAGTATGTTGTGTACCTATAATAAAATCGTTTTTGGAAGGCGAAATAGGCAATAAAACGTTGGTGAAGCCCGACATGTACCTCTGCGCCCTTTCCAATTGTTTGTAATGTACCTAAATCATGCTCAGGTACGCCCCTTAATAAGGTACGACTAACGTTACGGAGAAATTACCTGCACTAGAGAAAGAGGGCTAATAAGATGTACTTCTTTTCATAAACACGGTCGGTTGAACAGAGCCGAACTTGGAATAGTTGGAATGTGTTGATCATTCTATTGCATTGTGTTGATTCTTCTGTTGTGGTGTGTTGGTGATACAGTTTTAACGAAATTTGAAAATGGCTCATCGTGAAGTTTTGAACGAGCAAAATAGGAAACTGGAATGTTTTGGAGCTTTTACTATCATTGATTATGGAAAAATTTTCCTGCCGACCCTGGTAATTTACATCCAGAGACAATTGAGTACCGACATACCTGCACTACTCTCATCTTTATACCGCACATGTATTCCTAAAAACGTCCTTCCTAGCATAACTTGAGCTGGCTCGCCAGCTACCACCCAGTTCTATCCGTCGTAAGCAGGTATCAATTGAAATGAAATAAATGTAGACATTTCGTTTCACCAACGTTTTATTGCCCACTTCGTCTTCCGAAAATTATTGTGTTATAGTAGTAAAAGTAACATATTCCCGGAGGATAATGCAAATTGTTGGCTGAGGTGTCAGCCAACAAGTTTTAAGTTCGGGAAAATGCTTTTACTACAAGATACATATATTTATTTCTGAAATCGCAAACAATATTAATTAATTAATATGAAATAAGAAATTTTTATTCATGCATACCTAACATTTATTAATTACAATCTAATTATGAAATCGTTTCCTTCGCAATCACTGTTTCGTTTTAATACCTAGTGCTAAAATATATTAAAACAATTTTTAAAATGTACAGTGATGATGTTCAGGTATCCGGGACGCCATCAGAGTTAGTAGCAGCTGCAAAAATGCCACTTTAAATTTATTACCAAATAAATCTAGGGAAAACTTACGAATTCGCTTACAAATGTTACTTATGTACTTATTCGCTTGATTTCTCGATTTATTTACAAAGTTGAAGACATCTACATTATGGTCAAATTACTCCATGTTGAGAGCAACACTTAGTACAAAGCAAAACATTAATATTTGAAATTACGTATTTTCCTGAAACGTCAATGTGACAACTACAAACTATAGAAGTCAACAGTTTTGTATAATGAATAACTTGAAATCTTTATTACTCAAGCACCAAATAATATACAGGGTGTGCGGTAAAATGTGGAAAATCTCTCGGGTGCAGATAGAACCCGAAAAAATCGAGAAAAACCGATTTACAGCGGCGTCCTTCAGTGATACATATCTCCGTAGGGAGGGCCTGAGGAAAATTTTTTAATAGGAACTTGTCATTTTGTTTTTTCATGTTCTATCTGCACCTGAGAGATTTCCCACATTTTCGGACACCGTGTATATTTAATAAATAAGTTACGTTTACATGTAAAAATTTTAAAACATTAGTTTTTCCTTTATAAGTTGCCTTAAGTAAATGTCGCGGTAATGAACTGTATTAATTAAATTTGAATGATATAGACGATTTGGGATTAAAACTTTTGATCAAAATATCAAATAATAAAATGAAAAACCCTAGATCATTTGTAATAAACGAAACTTATATGCCACTCTATAGAAAATGTGTCCCAGAAAATTTTGAAAGTTGCCAGTTATTCTTTAAATATTCAAATGGAGGAGGTTGCAGGCAAGTAGAGGGAATACATCAGTTTGGTAAAATGCCACAAATTGTAGCAAAAGTTTTAAATTTATCAAATGCAGATAAATACACAGGCCATTATTTCTGTCGATCCTTTGCGACCATGTTAGTTAAAGCTGCGGCAGATTTATTTGCATTAAACAGACATGGGTGATGAAAATCTTCAAATGTTGTCTAAGGATATATAAAGGACTCGGAAAAAATACAACAAACAGTAATTAATAAGGTATATAATTTTCGACTATGGCAACGTTTCGATTCAATTTTGAATCTTTTTCAGGGCTAAACATACAACAAGAGATAAATGGACCATAAATAATTAACAAACTAAACATATAACCCTGAACTACTACAAACTGCTTTATATAAACTCTTACAAATTTGGAAAAAAAAATTGGAAAGAACATATTTTTGTAAAGGTAATTAGCAGCCTTACCTAGCGAGATAACAACCATTGTCAAATAATAATAATTATATCATCCATTGTTAAAATAGGTTAAAATGTTTAAATTCGATATAATTTATTAATTGATGATATTTGGAGAACATATAAATATCTACTGTTGATTTTTTTTTATACAGAAGCAAAAACCAACTAAGAAACGAAATTAAATTTGCTTTAAACGAAACTTAATAAAATACATGAAAGTACAGACTTACCTTTTTTTGATAATAGCGACAATTATGGTGTGCTGGCTGCCTTTGGTATTGCGTATAGATCTGTAACAAAATGAATCTTGTATAATATGCAATTTCAGTTCAGAACATCTTAATTATCTTGAAATAAATCATTTAAAACATAGTCACTATTATACACACAGCTCATGATTCCAGCGATGACTTTATATCATGATAATATAATACATACAAAATGTAAGATATAAAAAAGGCAACTATTTATGGAAAAATTTCAATTATGTTCCCAAAAAAATGTCATAACCTACATAAATTATACTGTTCTCGTAAAGACGTCACAAGTAGTAAGTCGCCATTTGTGGTGCGATTTAAAAAATAAACATTAATGACTTTAATAGTCCATCCTCATTTCAAATTTATGCAAAATCTGTAAGTTTCATTTCTCTCGTTGAGTTCCGATGAAATTTTAACTCTTTAGACAAGAGTAGCTTGCGATTATAATGCTATTTGTAACAAGACACAAACGGGATCATAAAATAGAAACATTTCGACGAATTTGAATGTTAACATACGAAGAACCGCATACCAACACAAAAACTTTTAATTGTATAAACATGAGAAGCAGCTCACAACCTCCGTGACATCTGCTAATTCTGACCAGCTACAAGCATCTCCGTTGTAATAGCAACCGCCGTAAATAAGGCTGATGAATTGCAGCGGATTTTGCCTGATGCCGATTCCACCACACTGCCTACTTATGCATTATACGAAATCGGTCCTAAGAGGCAGAGAGCTGCGTGTGAAGGTGGAAGAAGCACTGTCCACCTATCGCCCCATGGAAGCCGGAGTCGCCCAAGGAGCCGTGCTGTCCCCGCACCTTTTCAACATCTTTACCACGGATCTACCCACAACAGAGGTCATTTCCATGTAAGTATGTGAGTAAGCCAAATATTTAGGAATGACCCTAGATAGGAAGCTGAGATGGAAGCCACACGTCAAGTGGAGTAGAGATAGCCGACAGAGCCTAGGTAACAAGGTAAGGATAATCAAAACTGTCTTGCAGCCACAGTTGACGTATGCCGGAGCGGCGTGGAGATACGCAGCGAAGACGCACCGGAATAGAGTGCAGGCCGTCGAGAATGTCGCCCTACGTTGCGCGACGGGATTCCTCTGGTCCGTTCGCAACAGGGATATTCGCCGGAATCTGGAATTCACGCCAGCCCTGGAAGCGATGAAAGCGCAAACGGAGGCATCCTTCGCACGCGCAGAAGTCCTCAGCAACCAGTTGATCCAGGCGGCGGTGAACTACCGACCCGATGCGACCACCAGGTACAGGCGGTCAAAGTTTCAACTCCTGGACGCGGGGTAAGTTGAGACATTCTTCTGTTTCAGGACTGCCAGGAGCAAGAATAGGACTACGAAGAGACACTGACTTTTCCCTATCCTACCCCGGAGTCCACCTAGACGGGCTTTGCTATCCTATCCTTTCCGTGACGCTGGTTGATAGGGCCTTTAAGGTTTTTTGTCCTAGTGTCTCCCTAGAGCCACAGTGCTAATCCGTCGTTACCCAAACCCTCACCCGGCTGGAGGCGTTTGCTTATACGAGTCAGCGAAAAAAGAAGAAAAGACAGGAGGACAGGAGGAGGTTCCTCGAGCCGCCGACATCGGCCACAATTGCGGTCGAGGCTGACCGGAGAAAGGAACCCACATCTACGAGGCGTCAAGGCCTACAGCGATGATGTAGGTAAAGAGAGATAGTCCCTCTCGACCCACACATCCGAGATCATTTATCCTGCCAAGGATATTGGCGCGGCGCACCTCACGTTTAGTACTTTTCTTACTAGCAGATACATTGATGACCATTGGTGACCTAATATATAAATTGATCTTACTAACTGTTCTGTTTAAATCGGTCATTATTTGTGAATCTGGTTCTAATTTTAAAACTCCCAATTCTTCAACCCATTGCACGACCGTCAAATCCTCTACAAATGAAACAAATTAAGCTGTCATGTGTACAATATATTAAAAATGTTGATATCGCAGTCTTCGTATTTTGACCACTGATTTTTATATAGACACATGTTCTACTTCTATTCTAAAATCTATTTTTTGCCTATAGACTTTTCTGACAAAGAAAAAATTACCCCATATTAGGTGAAGCGGTCTTCTGCGAGCCGCCACTGTCGTTGATCCTCTGAAAAAGCATTGACTATTTAAATAGGAAATGCACCAACTATAGTGATTATCCGAAGAATCTTTACTCGTCCAGGTACAACTTAGAGTTGGCTTTAGTTGAGGACGTTCAAACAATAGATGAACATTAATTACCCTGATGTTTTAGCAAAGTTTGGTAGCTTCTAACTAAAAGAGACTAGCATATCTTACAAAAGTTATTTTATGAACCAAGCATGAAGTTAGTTTACTATTAATTAAATGGGGAAGTGTAACTTGCATCTGGACTGGTTTTATTAACTTATTTAATTATTTAACTAGTAAAAATGAGGTAAAATATGATAAAAACCTAAACGCCACTTAAACTGCTCCAAACATCTTAAAGATCGGATACATGCCTGCACGAACTTGCACAGCACAGATCTGCAAAGCATGTTCATGCATGTAGCCATGTTATTTAATGGAGCAACGTACACTAGACCTGCATCACCACGTACCATCACCCGCAACGATCGTAAATGCAAGTCGTGTCAGTGACCTGCAATTTCTATGCCTGCCATGCTAGTCCTACGTAAGGTACGTTAGGGATTAGTTTAAAATTATTAGAAATATTCGACCAGTTAAGTTGTGGATATGTCGCTGAACTGTCGGGCGCCCTCGCTTATCAACAGTTGCAGTTTATTTACTTACCTTAAACAAACTGCGAGTATTTTATCACTGACACTGTTTTGGTGTTGTAGGCGAGGACGACCCAAATGCTTAATATATTATTCGGAAATACTGAAGAAAAATTTGTTGATATCTCTCCAATTCAGGAAATAAATTGTGAATTTCACCATACAGATTTTTCTTTTTACTGATTGTGTACCCAAAACTCTCTCATTTTCTTGGCTTCCTCCCCCTCCTCCTCTTCATACAAGATCGCTAAAATAATTTTTTTTTATTCCCAGCTACTACGAGTACTTAAAACGTCTGCCACATACAGAACTTGCATAAAAAGTTGCTGCTCTGTACTGAATAAAAGATTACGCGGATTTGCAGACCTGCACGACAGCACACTTTTCCAGCAAGGACCAGTAACTTTTTGGGCAGGTTATGTGTCTGGTAGCCGTTTTGAAATTTTTAAGTAGTAGTAGTAAGAGGAGGAGAGGGAAAAGCCAGGAAAATGAGAAAGTTTCAGGTTCACTCTATCAATAAAAAGAGAAAGCTGTATGGTGAGTTTCATTATATTCTGAAGAGAGATTAACATTTTTATTCTCAGTATTTCCGAATATCATAAAAAACTGTTTCGAGCTCTTAGATTGTCCTCATCTATAGTACCAAAACAACAAAGATTTCGCAGAGTAGTGTCAATTTGAAATCAATGCCTGACTTTCATGGGAACAGAATTTAGAAGCATATAACAGGCCACCGATACGACCTACAGTGACGGTCGCTGCAGGTGCTGGTATATTGTGTGAAGTCATGCAAGTTTGCAGGATCGCGCTGTGCTGGTCAGTGCAGCCTTTTAAATAGCTTTTTGCATCTCTTATTGATGTTTTGGATTAGAATGAAACTTTTTATTGATTAATTAACTATTTTTTGAAAATCAAGAGCTTTTTAAAGAAGCAAAATTGTAGCCTTTATCCCAAAGAAACCACCCTTAAAGTATGGCCTACATTAAAGACAGTATATCACAAGTAATTCAAGTGTTACATAATATATTAATTAATATAGGAATGTCTGACAAATATTTTGAAGTGATATGTAGTGTACATTCGTGTTTTGTGTTTTTTTCCATTTCATTATCACAAAACTATGATAGTTAAGTGGTATTAATTACCAAAAAAATCACATTAGATGTGTTTGGCAATGCAATGATAATAAAAAGCAAAATATGTATAAACATTCACTATATGAAGTGTATCATATAGATATCCAATACCACACTTTCAGTTTTTTTTATTTTATCTCAAATTAACAATATTTAGTAAACTTGCGGTCGCAAGCAGGATACATTTTAAAATAAAAAGATTTCTGAATAATTATTTACTATGCTATTCGTTTATAAGGGCGTATATAGATTATTCGAAGAATAAATACTAAAGAAAAGTAATAATATTCACACAAGTACTCTGTGAAAATAAGGTAACACATCTCAATTGTTTTAAAACTACCAAACAATAATTATTGTTTAAATTGGAAAAGTGTACCTCTTATAATAAACACGATTTTTAAAAAATAATTAATAAAAATACAAAACAGTACTTGCTATAAAAGTTTAAACAACATGTACTTAAGAAACAAATTATAAAGTAAAGAAAATTAACACCATTTTAATTAATACTATAGTTGATTCTTTATTTGCGAATAAGGTAAAATACGTAACCATTTGACTTTCAATTGATGGTCAAATTTTACAGTAATTTTTTCCAAAAATATATAATACCTAACTAAGAAACTAAAATTACTACCATATTCTTTCTGTACTGACTTTCAGTTTGTTGTCAAAAACATAATTTTTAATAATTTTATACTGTAGATACTGGAGCAAATGTGAGGTTTCTAGTGAAAACTAAAACATCTATTGTGATCTCCTTAGTTTTTGCAAATACGGAGTGAGTCAGAAAGAATGGGTTAACACTAAGCTGAAGATATTAGACACCAAAATATTATGTTTGAGCTCATCATACCTTATACGATGTCGGTAGTTTAAAAAATTCAGGATGTTTAATATTTTAAATTTATTATAAAATTTCTCAATAATTAAGAAAGTTTTGATAATATGACACTGAAAATTGGTAATGCTGGGTTTTTTGGTATGAGAATTGTGAATTTGAAGCTTATTTTGACATTACTCGTAGTGGGCGATAGTTTCACCGTGCGTGTGATTTGTTTAGGCAAATCAAAACATATTTTTTTTATCTGTTGAGCTAAAAAAGTTAAAAATCTTAAAGAACGATCAATTATACATAAAAAATGTACTCTTGTTTAGGTTTGCCTAACGGTTTCGGAGTTATTTGCATTTAAAAATTTCAATGTATTTTGTGGTGATTTTCTTAACAAATAAATTACTCAATAAAATCTGTAATCTGAAATAATTTTCGTGATGAAACCACTTGATTGAATGTTTAACATTTAAAAATTATAGAAGAATAGATGATATCAATATAATTTCTTAATGAAATTTTGATAATTGCAGAACGATAAGTTTGCTTTTTATTCGAATTGTTGTTTCTACGAATTTGAAATGTGATAAACAAAATGATTAATTAATACAATATCTCTAAATATCAATCTAATTGCGAGTTTGTAGACTATATAAGAAGATTGTTATAAAGTAGGCTGAATTTGCGCTCAGAAACAACTTACGTTATTAGTCCGTAACCACCATTCAGTGCAGAAATGAGGTAAACCTGGAAAACCTCATTAATTTGAGGGATGGTCAAACGCCAACGCCGATCGGTAGCATTTTTTCACATTGACCCAAACCAACGTTCTTCCACTTCAGCATAAGCACAGAGGGTGCTAATCCTCTCTACGAGTTTAGCTGATATATGGTCATCCGGTCGCAGGAATCGAACCCGGACGAAGTGGAACACATCGATTTAAGTACTGGCCCCTTAAACTATTTGACCATTGACCGATAAAGAAATTAATGTTGCTATTCGCTGCGTGCAGAGTATGGGGTGGGAGTAATGAAGTGGATGGCAGCGCTTACAGTGAAGACAAATTGCATTAAAACAGGCAGTAGTAGTAGAATGTTGATGTTAGCTCAAATTATATATGTGTCACAAAGTATGAACTAGATTATACTTTGTGATATCTGTTTACAAAAACGAAAGCAAGTGAGGAGAGTTATGCCATCTTTTCTACAAGACAAAAGTGAATTTTCCAGAGAGGAAACTTTAGAAACTTACAATATTACCCGTGTAGAATTGCCATTTTTGATAACAAAAAACCGGAGTACCATATCCAAATTTTGTTAGTAATTAGTTTTAGAAAAGTAAACTTTATTTAAACAAAATGCAGCTGCATACATATAAACACAGGTACATTAATTAAATCATATAAATAGATTTTGATTTAGAATTTCTGTTTCACCATCGACATGATCACTCATATTTATTTACACTGAATTACTGAAATAAAAATCAACAACGATATATAAATCAACTAAACAAAAAAAATCAGCACGCAACATCACATTGTTCTCAAAACTCAAACGTATAAAACTGCATTCTGAAACCCCGGAAATTCTGAAATTTTGCGACTATATTGCTATTTTGTAGAATATATAGAAATGATTAACTTAGCAATAACTATCGCTACCAATGGGAAGATGATATAGCCCCGTGATTTGGGAGAGTTCATTATTGCTTCCAGTAATTTTCCAAATTTGTTGACGTTCTGGTGTGAGAATGATAAGAAAACCGGTCTCTTTTGGATGCTGACCGGCAGCCGGCCTTGTTTAGCCGAGTTTTCCTAGGAATCGTGATGGAGACGGATTCTGGCAATGTTGCACAGATGCAAAATATAAAGTCAGGCCGGTGGAAAACCGGCAAGGTGGCAACCTTAGTCAGAATTCATAAAAACTAAGAACTTAACAGATTTTTAATAATATTGCGACTTATCTATTTAACCACGTTGATGCCACTCCACATATTTATTGTGTATTGGTAAAGTTACAACCCCCAATATTTAAAGAGCGAACATAATTATAAATATTTATTTACTAGCTTTCGACCCGTGGGATTTAATGCGGGAATCTATTGTCTTCCTGAGATAAAACGCATTTTATGTGTTAATCTAGATCATGATGTTTGCGAAATTTCATCTAAATCCGTTCAGCCGTTTATGCGTGATTGAGTAACAAACATCCAAACACACAAACTTTCACATTTATAATATTACTAGGATTATAGTTAAACAAATACAACATTTATTATGAATAATCAACATTAATTCTTTACAAATATTTTTTTTAATTATTTATATTAATTCTTATTCATTTAGTATTAAGTATATAAACTCAATGGTATTACATAAAATCTATATTAAATTGCCCACATCTTTTCTAGTGAAACTTAATTTTTCATGTATCACATTATTTTTATTGGTACCAGCAGTAGTATTTTTCAAATAACTACAACACCTGCAAATAATGTCCAAAATAAAAGCTTTCACAACATAATAGTATTGTCACGGATTTCCCAATCCGAATTTTACTATTGCCAGAAAAACAATCCGTTAATTAATTACTTCTTTATTAACTATACTCAGTACACTACTGAACACTAATTAAAACTCAACTAAACACTTATTTAATTAATCGCTATCTAAATCACTTTGATATCTCCAACTAAACACTTCAATTCAGACTGTAATACAAGACTTATACAAGACTAACTTAATCGGCCGTTTATTTTACTTTTATAGACCCAACGACTATTCCAGGTATATTCTAGCATCTCTAGATCTATTTTCTAGCATCTCTCGAACGCTTCTCGTCGTTTCTCAAATTTTCTAGTCCCGTCTCGATCCACGGCTTTTTGTTTGTTTAATAGAATCGTGTAGGGGCGATCGGGGCAATCTTATCAATTCGCGGTACCACAGTCGTCGATTTGGGTGTGAGTGGGGCAAATTCCGTGACAGTATGTTATCTGACCGACTGACTTAAATTTAATGCGATTCACTTGCAAATCTAATATTAATATTTGACAGACACAACCTACAAAGTTGTGAATTCTATGTGGCGCTAATGTTGCGTACATAACGAATACTTTAATTTTAGGAAGCACGAAGTACGAAATAAATATCATTTTACAATTATGTGTACTAACAGAGTAAGTATACCAAATATTTACTAAAAAAAAGTTCCGTTAGTTTAAAAATTTCCATCTACATTTGAAAAATTTTCCAGGTTGCAAAAATGAAAACATTAGAATTTTCTCCTTAACTATAAATTATCTTGCAATTTTTAAAAAGGAAGTTGGTCTCTGGTGCTTTGGACCAGGAAAAATATAAAAAGGTTCATTTTCTGCGATGATAAAAATAAACGAAAAAGCGAATATTAACAGTATAAAGTAAGGTTCATAGCAGCAAATTTTCGATTCACAATTCGCTAATATTGTTCTGATTTGTTAATTTATATGTAAATATTTTTCAATTTGCCTTTCACAACTTATAAAGACATTAAAGCAAAACAACTTATGAGACATTAAATTAATATAATGGTAGTTAACCAACAAAAAATAGAACCAGGCTATATAAATATATAGGGTGATTCTTAACCAAAACGCATGAAGTTATATCAACGCATAAATTATAACTATAATTTATCAGGTGAAATTTTTGTTTATAAAAACTATGAAGTAAACATTTCCATACAATATAATATATAGGGTTAACTATAACCAAGTACAAATATTTTAAGAGGGGATAGAGAAAATTAAGAATTAACGGAACCACCCTTCAAAGAAATTCCAAACTTATTTGTAAGCGAAAAAAATGTTTTCGATATTATATTAAATCCTTATTATGTCAGAGTAGGCAACCAACAAACAACGATAAAATTCGCTGTCATGTCATAATTCAATTATGTTGTAGTTTTGTGTGCTTCAGTTTTTAGTGCCTTATTTTAATTTTAAATGTTTTATAGCTATTAAATAAAGGAATATACAGGGTTAACTATGACTTAGTACAAATATTTTAAGAGGGGATAGGGAAAAATAAGAATTAACAGAATCATCCTTCAAAAAAATACCAAACTTATTTATAAAGCCAAAAAAATTGTTTTCGATATTATTTTAAATCCCTATTTAACGCCGCCAATGTAGAGTAGGCAACCACCAAGCAAGTTAGTTACCTACTCTACAAGCATACACCAGTCGCTCACTCGGTATCGCTGTCATGTCATAATTCAATTCCTATGTTTACGTTGTAATTTTGTGTTCTTCTTCAGTTTTTAGTGCCTTTTTTAATTTTTAAACGTTTTATAGTTATTAAATAGACATTTGTGTTGGGTGCAGATACTTTCCCACAATATAGTTCGCCGGTTTGGTTTTCTAGGTTATGGGACAAGACAACAAGACAAGTTTTAATGTTACCGCGGCAACATTAAAACTTGTCTATTATCTATTTCTTTCGTTAGATTTTGTTATAATAAATAGGCATTTTATCTAATTGTACCTACGGGAAGTGTCTTTTACCGGAGTGGCTGTAATGAGCGATTTTGAGCAATTCATCAAATAAATCTGATTTATTATTTGCTTCAGCTTTTTTATTTCATTTCTGACTTTTTTGTAAACTGATAGACACATCAATAACAATTAGGTAATGCGGTCATGTGTAGTAGATGAAAAACTTATTAGTGGTGGGCATTTGTGTAGAAATTACTACGCGTAAGTTGGTTTGTCATCTTTTCGTTTGTAGCCAATAATTCTGTCAAATCTCAACCAATTTCTAAAAACGGTACGTCACTGTATTCGCAATGAGTTGGCTTGACTGTCAAAAAAGCTGCCCTCAAGAACAAAAATCGACGGGTCTCGGCGAATTTTGAAATATTATTCGGTTTTCCAATTATAGGGGGGGTCAAATTTTCGTTGGGATACCCTGTATAAAATCAATGTGCCATACTCCTGATTTTACTTTTCAGCGATATGACATGCAGTAGCAACATTTTGTAAATAAACACCAAATACAATCGAAATTTAAAAATATTTCCTGGAAGTTAGATAAATTCCTTGACATTTGCCTGGTAATTTTAGATGTGTGAAATACCCTGAAATTTCTAGTTTCCCTGTTTTATTTTTAGATTGCTAAACACCCTGAGCTAATTAAAAGTGAAGTCCAGACTACTGAAATATACCCTTCGCTCCTACTGTCTGTAAAGTGTACAATTAACGCGTAGAGTTAATTATAAATAATTACTCTCTCAAGGGTTCTTTGTCTTATTCATTAATGGTCTAAAAACTGCATGAAGTTGCCTAAGACAGGTTTAAACTTCATCTGTTTCTGTTTGTCAACAGTCAAACCCTTTGCGAAAGCACCCCACATTTGCGTATAGTAAAAACACTTTCTCCCTCCTTCGGAGGTTTGTCGGCGCGTGTATAGTGTATATCAGTTGGATGGGGTGAGGGTGCAACTTACTTGTTGCTGTATCGATCGTTTTCTCAGCGTGCCTCGACTCGAGAATAGAGCAGGATGCGAAAATGTGTTTTAGAGGAATATCGAATGGAATCGTGTAATATGTTTTAGCTGCGTTTTAGATAGATAGCTTTTATTTTCCAGATAATAATAACAGGAAAAAAACAAGACAAATCGATTCTTTCTAAATAACGAAAGTTGTCAATCAAGTGACAACGTGTTTATGGAAAACAAGGCCGTCGAGAGCCAGAACGGAACCGAGACAAGAACTTTTGCCAGGACCCAATAATAGCGACATTAAAATATTGATAACTCGTGCCATCTAATATCAATACTGCTTCGACGTCGTGTCCCAAAGTTCCTTTCTCACCAAATAACATGTCACTTATATCATAAGTAACTATTTAAATCAATAATAATAGTTATTTATTGTATGCTTTAAGTCGCATAATAATATTAAACGTTCAAACTACATTTCTGCGTTGATAAATTGCTACTTAAAACCAGAATGTAATACATCGTATTATCCATAATCACATGACAATCATATTTGTGGAGTCAAAATGATTGGAATTTAATAAAAAAATATCCTACGTTATTAATATTATACTTAATAACACGTGATTGGTTTTGTTATACCTACTGGTTGCTATGGTACGTTGTTTATTATCAATTATTTAATGAATTTGGTAAAATGTAAGAAAGGAATTGTGTTCCTGTGGCTGTTTTCGAAAAAACTCAAGAAGCAAATTATAAATAAAGAAGTCATACAAGTCAAGAAAAATATGCGATTTCATCTACTTCTCAGCTTGTTGGAATCAACACATTGGCGAAGGTACTCTCAATAGTTGCTTCGTTCCAGAATATCGCAAATCCAGAAGCATATACTGGCTATTGTACTAGGCAACAACTTGGTCAGTAAAGATGCAGATCTTACAACCATTAAACGGCATGGTGAAAGGAAGAGCTCCTCTGTAGCAGAAAGTTATTTTGAGGAGTCCATATCTAAGAAACTTGATATTGCAAGGAAGATCCAAGGAAAATATGGTTGTTCCTTATAAGAAGAGACATCCGTAACTTATGCAAATTCTTCACAAACTTCGGCAGATGTTATGTATTCCGAAAATGATGGCAAGAATGCTACAAGGGTTGTTATTAATGGAAAGAAAGTTAAATGTGATAAAATAAAAAACGAAATGTCAATTACTAAAAATGTAAATGTTAATGTTAATTAATTTATCCACGACTTTCTTATAGAAGGCTTTTTAACACACTAATTGATTAGAATTCATAATGTCATGTTTCAATTTTATAGCAATTTATTTAGAATTATTATTATTAACATTAACATTTATCTCAAGAACGATCTTGTCATTTTGACCGGGATTATAAGGTCTGTTCAAGCAAGGAATCCGTAATGGTTTCAAACTGCCAGAAGTATTCGACCAGTAAAATTATGAATTTGTTTTCAGTAAACATCGTGCAGGAAGTGGTTGGACGAGCGTTTTTGACAGTTTGGAACCAGTCCGAATTCTTTGCTTGAACAGACATATAGACTCTCTAGTATTCAGCTGACAATCAATATTGCTGATTCAAATAAATTTGTCAAATATGACGTTTTTCAAAAAAAAAAAAAATGTTTTCACCTGCTCTCACACGGCTTTCACTAATTGACATGGTCGTGGATAAAATGTTTAACAACATTCGGGAAATTAACCAACCTTTAATCCTATCAAAAAAAAATGTAACTGCGCCTTCTCGTGGATTAAAAGCTTGTTAATTCTCTTACATAATTAATAACTAATAGTTATTTATGCAACAAGTACAAACGTAAGTGTCTATTGCACGCGACGTGAATTTGCAACGAGGCCGTCAGGCCGAGTAGGACAACACGTCGAGTGCAATAAACATTTTTTGTACGAGTTGCATACAATATTTTTTCAACGTTCATGCAAAAACCAAAAAATGTTTTATTTAGATGACACTAAGGGTAGCAAAATATGACGTCGATTTGAACTTATATGTTTGTTATGATGACAAAACGCTGTAGTAGAATGACAGATGAATGCAATAAACCTTTTATTGCACTAGTGCAATAAAGAACCATTTTTTCCACTAAATATAGTTCATTAAAGTTTTTTTTGCATGAACGTAGAAAAAATAAATTAAATTTGATTTACTACTTTTTTTCATTATTCTACTAGTGAAGTTTCACTTTAGACGGTTCATATGTGTGGGTAAAAGTCCAATTATAAGGTTATTGTGGATAAAAATATTTTATTATATGTTCTAATAGTTATTTATGCAACAGGTGCAAAAAGTAAGTGTTTATTGCATGCGGCGCGAAATTGTCCAACAAGGCCGTCAGGACGAGTTGGACAATACGTCGAGTCGAGATACTTTTTGTACGAGTTGCATACAATATTTTTTCTACGTTTATGCAGAAACCAAAAAATATTTTGTAATTCAGTTGATAGTCAAAGGAAACTAATTTTATTTTTAATAAATTGCATTGTCTAGTAATTTCGTAATCCAGTATATAATAAAAATTGAAAATAATATAAAATATGTAGTTGCTTAAAACGTAATACAATCTCACAGAAAATAGACTAAATATGACGTCGATTTGAAGGTTTATATTTGTCATGATCACAAAAGTCTGCAGTAGAATAATAGATGAATGCAATAAAAATTTTATTTCACTAGATAATCACTTTTTCCACTAAACATAGTTCAATATAGTTTTGTTTTTGGCATGAACGTAGAAAGAAATATTTAATAAATCAACCAGTTTTAACATAACAAAGAAACCCATACTACCCCATAATATACATACACAGAATTTCATAAGTTCTGGGTTAATTATCATAAATAAGTGAACATATTAATAATTATTGTTGATTGATAATAATTACCATTTAATCAATTTGAGAGTGAAGCTAATAGAAATTTGTACCTTAAAAACTCATACACTTGTTCATTCACTGTCAGAAAATAAATGATAGAGATATTCATTCATAGATTACATCTTTGTCTCTAGCGTAACGCCTGAGGCTAGGAGACAAAGTTTATCAAACTCCCATGCAAGAAAAACAAAAGAAACACGATACATCATCTCGGACTTGCTCTTCAGGATTGTGTATACAGTTTCCATCATTTTCTCAATGGTTCGTTATCGAGCGTCCATATAAGGCGGCCAGTCGATCACATATTGAGTGACAGACAATTTTCGGAAGTTCTAAGAAAAACTGAAAAGCGATATAGTGTCTGTCAAAAAGTTTGCATAGTTTCAAAAAATTATATTTAAACATAGTAGACAGAGAATTAAATTAGGACATTTTCCTAAATAAATGCTCTATCATTAGACTGAAAATAATTAACAAAAATAATGTTGAAAAACTGTTTAAATTTGATGCTAAAAGTGACGCATTTTACTTCGCATGCTTATAAACTTTCTAACATATGAATATTTGATACTGTTGTCAAAGCTACTCTCAATTTAGCAATTTCATAAAAGTATCTTAGGATACCTAACTATTTACTAAAAACAGATGTCTATGAAAGCAAGTAATAATATCAATGAAATGTTTAATTTAATTCAGATGCAATACTTCATTGTTCCTGTTATCAAGTCTAAATGATTAAAGTCATTTTTTTATATACGTTCTTTGAGTACGAACAATAAAGCTTTTTTATTTGAATTTATTTGTAATCCGTTGAGAACGATGTTGAGATTTTTTCAAGTAAAAACTAGTAAATCTACTTTTATCATCAAATTAATTCTTATTTTATACTACCATTCCGTTTAGGGAAAAACTATGAATGACAATTTTTCAAACATGTGAAGTCCATCTCGATGAGTCTCTGGAGTGGCCTTGAAGGCTACTAGACATCACTCCCCCAACGCTAAACAAAATTTTAAGTGAACTTTCAGAGGACAACTATTTGCCAAAAATCAGTAGAAGCAAATTATGGGTCGTCTTACGAGAATTGAATTTTTGATGGGAAAAGCAGAGCAGGAAGTTAGTTCTTATCGATAAAGATGAAATTATATGTTGGCGAAGATCCTACTTAAGATCAATTAGAAAATTCCTTGACGAAGGGAGGAATATTTATTATCTAGACGAAACTTGGGTCAACGAGGGATATAATGTAACAAAAGTATGGCAAGATAAAAATGTAAAAAGTTTTCGACAAGCATTTTTGGATGGAATTTCAACAAGGTTCAAGGCACCTTCAGGTAAAGGACGAAGATTAATATTGACACATATAGGTAGTGCCAGTGGTTTTGTAGATGGCGGTTTACTTTTATTTGAATCTAAAAATACAGGTGACTATCACGAAGACATGAACGCAGATGTTTTCGAAGAGTATTTTACACAGATGTTGGATCTTATTCCTCCGAGGTTTGTAATTGTCATGGATAATGCCAGTTACCATTCACGGCAGACCGAGCGGACGCCTACGACTGCTTGGAGGAATATAATTCAATGGTTATCCGGAAAAAACATCTCTTTTGAAACAAATATGGTGAAAAAGGAACTTTTGACACTTGTCAATCTTAATAAAGATCAGAAAAAATATGTTATCGATAAAATGGCAACAAATCGCCAAATAACGGTACAACGGTTACCACCTTATCACTGTAAACTTAACCCAATCGAATTAGTCTGGGCGCAGGTAAAAGGAGATGTAGCTCGAAATAATACGATTTAAGAAAGAGTCAAAATCAGTAAAACGCTCTGTATATCGGTAATAACAATGGTTACACCTTTCACCATCAAGGTTTTTTGAGGCATCTTCGATGTCCTGTATTCACTGTTAACATATGCACATTACCCAATAAAACACCCTGTATAACTAATTTATTTTTTGTTATAAATTTAATGCAGAAAGTGCTTTGGTATCAAAATTGTATTACCAACAATTCTTTTAAACAAATTGGCAATATATTTCTTCGCTAAGTAACAAAATATCCACCACCTGTTGGCCGAACGCCGAAGTTGGCTTACCAGGGTAAGAGACGTAAAATTTACCAACCGTTACGAATAGAACACAAAACTATGATGATCAAGAAATATTCCTTTTATTCAATCATTCACTCAATCAGAAAATAACAGATAATTTATTAGTTCAAAATTCTGCTGTAAAGTACCTTCACCCAAATGTTAATGGAACGAATTGCATTTAAACATGTGTGCTCATTATTTTTATCACATCCCCTATAACCCGTTTGAAGAAATACACTTATTTCAGAAACACGCTGTATTCGACGAGTAATGTGTTATTTCATCTATAATTCTTCTCCCTATCATTAATTGAGATTCATTGACTTTCCCTTGTTGTGCTCGGTCTAGGTTCTGCGTGGGTGAACCCGCTATCAGATCAGTTCTTATAGTTGATATTACGATTGCTATGGGGAACCTTTACTTATAATATAATGGTGGTCTTTCGAAATGTCGCGTATTAGCCTTTGCAACTGGTCACATCCCATGCTTTTAAACGTTTTTCCGCTTTTCAGTGTTGGCGTCTTCAGTTACACTTTAATAGATATTCTGTCAAATTCGATATTAATGATCTGTCATGAACTGTCACCAAAATTGTTTTATTAGTAAGTAGATTAATTGAGGCAGGAATCTATATAGATATATGCCGTGTGAAAAAGATAACAAAACAAAATTAAAACCAATTATAAATTTCAATTCCTTTTAAGTTGTACCAGCCTAACTACATAAAAGGAATTCGATTTTTGTTGAGAAACATTTCCACTGCATTTTTTTATTTCCGCACATCTGATCAATTGCGTGGGTATATATTTGAAACAGTTGATGTAATAAAAAAAAACTAAAAGAAAAACAAACGTGGTCAAATGTGTTTAATAAGAGGAAAATGGACATCTTGTGAGCCTTGGAAAACAGGACTCGCCAGTCGAAGGTTATATCCGTTGAAGCGTATATATCATCATGAGGCGAAATTAAATCCACCCGTCATACTTTGTTACCGTCGGGGGTGCGTTCTGACGACCTCCAGGGTGGAGTCCATAAAGGGTTGGCGTAAATTCTCCCGAGAACTGCACCCGCTGATGACAGAATTCAAGGCCAAATGTACCTAATCACATGTTTACACTGTAATTTCATTAAGAGATAATGCTAACATTAGTATGTGTACTTTATATTTCTAAAAAGCTCAGAAAGCGTGATGTATTTATATACCTATTAACATCAGTGATTTTTAATAGTATCTACTTATACACAACATATCTAAAATTTTTTTAGAATACATGCATGATGAAAAAAGGAGTCATTATTGTAATATTTTTTTTATGAAATCCTTATAGATTCCGAGAAAACAATTATTGATGTATTTTCAAACTTTACATTGCTGGACTACTGTAGTTTCTAGCATGCATTCTGTAGCGTTGTGTGCTCGTTCTTCCCGATTTCGAATACTGAAATCCAATTTTAGTGTTAACGTTTTTGCGATAGTATTCACATTAGTTTTTCAAGTGTCAAAAATAGCAACTTAAGATGTTGTTAAGATGATCGATGTTTCTAAAATATGGTTGAATTGAAACAGGAATTTGCAAGAATTTGCCATTTTGTGAAATAAGTTTCCCATTAACAAAGACCCGAAACATGCCCAGAAGAAGGCTATAGACCGATAAAGGTGCATTTCAGAATTGCGTTAACTTCATAATGACTGATAGGAATCAAAGAAGATTCGCTATAGGTTTTTAGATAATCAATTGTAATAGTCTTATGAATAAAATGTTTTTCTTCTCATTCACAGTGGCGGAGATGTAGGTAGGTCATTGAAGAATCTTTTATTTAAAAAATGATACGTAGTATTTTCGGTGCCTAATACAGGGTGTTAAAAAAAGAGTGTAAAATATTTCAGGAGGTAACAGTATGAACTAAAAAAAAAGCAGAAAAGTCTTAATAAACATGGGTCTGCAAAGTAACGGTTGCGGAGATATAGACCATTATTCGTTTTTCAAACATTTTATTTTATTAGAAATAAACCGACAAAGGAAGTTTTTAACAAACAAAAAACAAAGTTACAGAAGATGTTCAAAGTGCCCTCAGTACATTTCCAAGAAGGCAGGAGATCTTTGTCTCAACGATATTCGAACTCTTTCGAAAACACCCTCCTTGGTTTGGATTTCTTGACACTTTTGATTAATCCGTAGCTGCAGCTCTTCCAGCCTATTTACAGGAGTACCATACACTAATGTCTTCAAATATCCCCAAAGAAAGAAATCTTGAGGGTTAAGATCAGGCGATCTTGGAGGCCATAAAACATCTCTAACGGCCATGGAAAAATAAGCTAGAGCACCATCATGCTGGAACCACATTTGTTGCCTCTGATTCAAAGGAATGTCTTCCAAAAACTCATACAATGTGTTCTGCAGAAAGTTGAGGTAAGCAGCGCCTGTTAATCGGTTTGGTAAAACAACAGGACCTAGAAACCTGTCACCTACAATACCCATCCAAATGTTTAATGAAAAACGTACCTGATGTCCAGATTCTATTAGAGTATGAGGATTTTTGTCGGCTCAAATATGCGTATTGTGAAAATTAAACACTCCAATTCCTGTGAACCCGGCCTCATCAGTAAAAATAATGTTTGCAAGAAAACGAGGGTCTTCAGCATCATGACGTAGAAACCAGCGGCAAAAAACTAAACGTGCTTGATGATCATTTATTGGATTTAAGGCCTGTACTCTTGCACATGGTATGGATAAAGCAGTTGTTCATGAAGGATTTTCCAAACAACTAATTCCTACCTTGGCTAATTTTCTCCGCACACTCGTACCTGGATTCTGCTATACCAGTGCTAGAATTTCTTCTTCAGCTCTAGGAGTGGATACCGACATTGGTCTTCCGGATAAATGGCACTGTTTGCTCAAGGAACCGGTATCACGCAATCTTTGGTGAATTCTTCCAAACATGCGTTGTGAAGGAATCTGGCGATTTGGATAAGCGTCAACATAAAGACGTCGCGCTTCGGTGGCGTTCCCATTAGCACGACCATACATGAAATGCATGTCTGTTAATTCTGCGATAGAGTAACCAGCCATAGCGAAAGAAAACTTGTGCACTGAGAACAACTGTCAATTACGTACTGTATATTTCACTAAACATCAACCAACTATTATAAGAAAATACACAACGTTTTTGCAAAATAAAAAAGGGGCTAAAAACATAAAACATTCCATATCTCCGCAACCGTTACTTTGCGGACCCATGTTACTGACTAGAGACTTTTCTGCTTATTTTGGTTCATACTATTACCTCCTTAAATATTTTACACTCTTTTTTTAACACCCTGTATAATTTAACAGTTACCTGAAAAAGCATCTTAAAATACTTCGATAAATTGCATCGGTTTCCGGAAAAGTGAGAGTAATTATTGCCATGTACGCCTCGACCATACAATTTCTGAAAATCACATGTCAGATTGCTTTCAAGTTATGCTGCAACTTTTTCGTTTTTTAAATATATCAACAATTGCTCTGTTGCTTGCAAGATCCGTGCTTTATCTAATGAGCCGAAAATGTGTGTGTGAATTGATACTTTAGAGAAAACTATATTTACAACGTAAGATGGAGATCCGCTAAATTGATATAAGTTGAAATAGATCCATGTTGACGGACATTGTTCGTGCCCATGTGATTTTATTTTTACGTATTGCCCATATAATTTACTAGCAACTACTGATATTTCTACGGATATTGTCGTGTAAACGAGCGGAGTTTGCTGCTTCGTGAGGGAATCTCACCACATTAACAAGTATGTTTACTAAATTCTATACGATTAAGATATTTATTAGATGCAACAGTAAGTGAAGTGATTTCTTTTTATTTGACAATATAATTGATTTATCGATATTAATCTAGGTGTTCAATAACTTTAGTATTGGTACGGTGATTTTGAAACAGAGTTCTTCGGTATAATTGAGAGTTTATTACATTTGTATTATATTTTCAATGTAAAACATTTTTACATTTTAGTTATTTAAATAAATCACGTATTTTCAAGTTATGATCTTCTTTGATATTTGAATAGTTCATTCATTCATGTTCATGATACATAAAACAGACATTAGCTAGTTTGAATCCGCTGCTGATTACAGCATATGCAGATCAGTCCCTACTGATGCATTTTTACACCAAGCTACTTTTAGAATTCATTCATACTCCTGTACGTTTATTATTTCGTAATGCTACTAACAGATAATTATGGTCTTACCAGGTAAAAAGTAATTAGTAGTCATTTATTCTATAGTATTATCAGATACCTTTGGTGCCACGTTATGTGATGTGTCTGTGTTATGATTTTATTGATATTTACCTAATTTTGCGTGGATTTACCCAAGATTTTTACGACATCCTACTATCACATTTTAATATTTTTTGCTTACATATCCAAATTCATATTACATTTTTTGGTATACCTTCGTACTTTAAAATAATTTGATAGCCACCGGATACTTAGACAAAATCAACTGAAATAATTGATTTAAAATTAACATCTGCTCAACGGGAAATAATTAAAGACCAGAAAAGAACAAATATAAAAATTACAAATTTAATATCTATTTATATTATAAATAGATAAATAAATAAATAATCTAATAAAGAACAAAAGAAACAAAAAAATGTAACTTCCAAGTAATGTTTTTAGATAAAGCAACATTTTTTTCAGTTGTTGGATTTCATGCATAAATTACTGTTCCAGAACAATTCAACAATTTTAAAAAATGCTGCTTGTTAAAACATGAAAATACAGATTTAAGTGAGTTAATATAACTACATCTCTAGTTAATATAACTATATCTCTAACTAATAATTTTTTAAAAATACAGCAGATTTTAATATTAGAATTCAATAAGAAATACACTATTTTTATTTCTAAATAGTTAAAAGGCCTCGTCAGGAGCAGTCATAATTGTGTAGGAAGATTTGTGTAGTACACTATATGTCAAATGACATCTTATCTTCATATTATATTCCTTGGTTTCTGCAAGTATTTGTAGATATACCTACTCTGTGTATATCTGTGTGAAAATATTTTTAGCTCGATTTTTAATTACAGTAAATTTACAATTAACGTAGCAGCAACTACTGTTATTATGTATTGTAAACTGTTGCTATTTTTACTGCCATAAAGATAAATGTGTCGTTTGAAATTAATATTGTTGTATGGTTTAGAAATACAGGCAATGACGTACCGTTTCAGTTACTATAATATTTTTTATGAATTGTATAAAATTTAAGTTGACATAAATTGAAAGTGCATACTTACAAAATATAATCTTATACTTACTTTTTTCCAAATATCCCACAACAATTTCTTATTAATAGCCTGTACATGTTTGGCTACCACACCTTAACGTAACTAAAAGGAAATTCTGTAAAATTTCATAATAAATGGAGTAAAAATAAATACTTAGTTGCGAAGTAGTACTTACATTGTATTATTGCATTATTCATTTAAATTTCCGAATTTTATTAAGCAAAAACACATACAGTCTGGAAGAAAAGTATGGAATAAATTCATTATTTCTAAAACAAGCAAGTTTCATGAAATTTTCTCGGACACGTCGATTTTGCTTTTTAAAAAGACTCTTTTTTCTATACCAACGTATTTCCGACGTTCATTTGTTTTTGCGTGATAACGTCATCGGATATTTTTTTAAATAGAACCCCTATATTTTTTCATCGGATTCTTGTAGAGCTTAACTTGCTGAATTAAAAAATGTATAATTTCAACACTTTATTCCTTCAACTTTCCGAGAAAAAAAAATTAACTGATCCAATAAAATCGGCTTGAAAAAAATGTGAATATTCCTATTTGTGTCTGTGATGGGCTGGTTGAGAGTAAAATGGATATAGTGAATTCATCGGAAGTATCACAAAATAAGGATTCCTTATTTTTAAAACAATTTAACAATAAGCAACTAATTAAATAATTAATAATTAAATTCTGGTTGCCTCAATCGTATTTGACCCCCTAATTTATTATCTTGTTTTATTAGATTGCATGTTAGAATATTACATCTTTTGATAGCAAAAACAACAAATTAAATCAAGTCACCTCAGAAACTGTTTCTGGCAGCTAAACAAAATCTAATCAGAATTGACATTTGTCAACTGGACCGTTTATTTGATTGTAACAAATCGTTAGTGATTATTTTTTTCTCGGAAAGTTGAAGGAATAAAGTGTTGAAATTATACATTTTTGAATTCAGCAAGTTAAGCTCTACAAGAACCCGTTGAAAAAATATAGGAGTTCTATTTAAAAAATATCCGATGACGTCATCACGCGAAAACAAATGAACGTCGGAAATGCGTTGGTACGTCATACGAGCAAATGAATAATTCATTATATTTTTATCAAAATATTTAAAAAACTGCAACTGAGAGTAATAAAACTATATAGTACACTAAATGTTTGCATTATATATAGCACTAAATTGCAAAAAATTGTTGTTTTTAACGCGACCAAATATCGAAAATTACGTTGACAATAAAAACAATCGCCTAATGTCAACCATGACGTAAGACGTCTGAATTCTTGACGCGAGTATATAGAAAAAGAGTCTTTTTAAAAAGCAAAATCGACGTGTCCGAGGAAATTACGTAAAACTTCGTTGTTTTAGAAATAATGAATTTATTCCATACTTTTCTTATACACTGTAACTTGATTTTTCTATAATTTATGTATTTAATGTAAATATTAGATATGTAAAAAGAGCATAATAAAAAACATGGAAATTTCCAGCTATTTTTGTCAGTGTAATTAAAAGTAATTTTATTTAATAGAAAGCCTTGTATATTTTTACATTTTCTATCACATAATTTTTCTACCCTACTATAAAAAAATTTCGACATATAAGAATTACTAAAAAAAAACATATTCGTTATAATTTGTTCACCTTGCTTCTAATTTTGTATTCATCTTGTAACTTAATCCTTTTAAGTTTACATTTAATAAAACATTACCCTCACATAGTATAAAATCTCAACAAAAAATTAATTTCCTTTCAAATTTATTCCTCATTTATTGTTCTGAAATCTTTCTTGGCTTGTTAAATGTATATTTCACATATTTAAATCAAACAAAAAAAATTAAATATCAATCTCATTAAGCAGAATTAAGAATGACTTTAATAATTATAAATTTTCATTTTACATCGGCGGCAATTAACCCAATTAGCGATCTATTTGTCTAGTGGGTGGTTTCGAATGGCTAATTGCCGCTTGTTTAGCTCCAATTAATTCTGCATTTCAAAAGGTCCCCGGTGCTCGAAGGAAGACAATAGGAATTTTAACGTGTTGTCCTGTTTGACCGGAAATGGTAGTGGTAACAAAGATGTGATTAGTAAATACATGTACCGACAGTAATATTTCTGCGTAGATATCTAAATAGAATTTTTTAAGATGATTACATGATTTCACGCAAGTACTCTCCGAATTGTTTTAGATCAACAATTCATAATAAACAAAACAAGATTATTTCATACCTATATGATATAATAAACATCCTTACTCAGGTATCTTTAATCATATTTAGCTTATAGCGACAAAATAGTATATTGTAAAACAAGTGCCGAAAATGACATTTTTCATTATTACAACGCATTCTATGAAGAGTACATACGTTCGAATTTTTTGACAGTATGTATGTCAAAAACTAGGAGCTATAGTCTGTTTGGAAATGAAAGAGAATAATAAAATACACACTAATGCTAACAGGTAATGGGTCTACATTAGTATATTTTACTGGATACATCATAGGGCAGGAGTCAGTGTATTGTGACAGATCAATACAGTCTTAGAGCTGAATATACGAAGACGTGCTAGTGCAGTAGAGTAAAATTCGACTTGTGTTTGGTGACTATTGTACCAGTGGATATAATATTGTTTGGGTAAAATGTCGAGCTTATCAGATTACGTACCTGCTAAACGTGTGAAAAGATGCGCGCTGTCTCAGATTGAGGAGATTATTATATTAAATGTATTTAATGCATTGAAACACCAAAATCCTACCAACAGGGTTGACGACATCGTGGAAAAGTGTTCCAAAATGACAGGGATTGGAAAATCGACAATCTACAGACTTTTAAATGAAACAAAAAATGAACAAGATATTGTAAATCCCCAAAATCATCTACAGGGAGGTCAAAAGTCGTTATAGATGATTTCTTCAAAAATGTCATTCGCAGAAAAGTACACTCATTTTATTTTAAAGAAGAAATACCAACGCTAAACAAAATTTTAAGTGAACTTTCAGAGGACAACGATTCTTCAAAAATCAGTAGAAGCAAATTATGGACTGTCTTATGAGAGTTGAATTTTTGCTGGGAAAAGCAGAACAGGAAGTCAGTTCCTATCGATAAAGATGAAATTATTTGTTGGCGAAGATCCTACTTAAGATCAATTAGAAAATTTCGTGACGAAGGGAGGAATATTTATTATCTAGACGAAACTTGGGTCAACGAGGGATATACTGTAACAAAAGTATGGCATGATAAAAATGTAAAAAGTTTTCGACAAGCATTTTTGGATGGACTTTCAACAGGGTTCAAGGCACCTTCAGGTAAAGGGCGAAGATTAATAGCGCACATATAGGTAGTGCCAGTGATTTTGTAGATGGCGATTTACTTTTATTTGAATCTAAAAATACAGGTGACTGTTACGAAGACGTGAACGCAGATGTTTTCGAAGAGTACTTTACACAGACGTTGGATCTTATTCCTCCCTGGGTTTGTAATTGTCATGGATAATGACAGTTACCATTCACGGCAGACCGAGCGGACGCCTACGACTGCTTGGAGGAAAGCCGATATAATTCAATGGTTATCCGGAAAAAACATTTCTTTTGAAACAAATATGGTGAAAACGGAACTTTTGACACTTTTCAATCTTAATAAAGATCAGACAAAATATGTTATCGATGAAACAAATCGCCAAATCACGGTACTACGGTTACCACTTTATCACTGTGAACTTAACCCAATCGAATTAGTCTGGGCGCAGGTAAATGAAGATATAGCGCGAAATAATATGACGTCTAAATTAAGTGACGTGAAAATTTTGTTAAAAAATTCCTTGGAACGAGTAACTGCAGATTACTGTACAAAAAGAAGAGGAGAAAATGTGGAAACTCGATAATTTAATTGACGTTACTGCGGAACCTATCGTTATCAATCTAAGAGACGAAGATAATTCATTAGAATATTCAGAGGATGAATTTTAATATACCTTTTTTTTATTTTCTTTATTGTACATTTATACAACACTACAATTACTCACCATAATATGAATTTTCAAAATACATATATTTTTGTATGGAATAAAAGTCTGTTCATTAAATTGAAATAAATATTTTGATAATCATATTGAATAATTTTATTTGAATTACTAAAAACCCTCTTAAACCGGTTATGATGCTTAAAGTAGCCTCTAGTTTTGAAATGCTGTTTTCATATTGTTTACTTATAAGAGAAATGGACCGAGAAAACGGATTTTCGGGGATTAAATGTTAGCTACCTGCTATAATTTAGTACGGTTCGATTTTTTTTAAAAGTACACCTCATCTATACCGATAATACGTAATATACAAATATTGAATATAAGCACCAGTACTACATTTATTTACGATTTGCATACATAATAAGCTTTTATTACTCTCTTTCATTTCATACTATAGTAGGACATTTGTTTTGGATGCAAAATCTATTTTTGAATTCTCTCAAGAATTTGCAACTCCCTGTATATTTTGCAGGTAGTAGTAGCATAATATGCAAATTTTATTAATGTGGAATCAAACAAAATTGTATGGATTTGTCTTCTCCCATAAGACATGAATTTCATTTTGATCTTGATTTAATGTCCATTTAGGAGGACCTTATACAGGGTGATTCAGAACTAGAAGTCGATATAGTAAATTTTTTTTATAAAATCTTTATAGTTTCCGAGCAAAACACTATTGAAGTTGTAGTATTTTCAACCTTTAAGTACATCGTTGGCCCACTGTAGCCTCTAGTCAGACGATTCCGAATATTGAAATCCGATTACTTTTTGTAGGCACTAAGGTTTTTGTGACGACATTAGTTTTTCGAGTGTCAAAAATGGCTTACATGTATAGTAGCAACTCGGAGTTGATGGATATCGTTTTAATTTATGACGATGTGAAAATGCTTTAGCAGAACTATTTCCCGGTAAACATGTGCCAAATGTAGCTACTTTTACCGCCGTGTGCAGTGAGTGTAAATGCAGTGCAACGAGGGAAATTTGAAACCTAATCGTGGAAGAGATGGGGGTCCAGGGCGCATTAATACCGAGGGATTGAACGAGGCGGACCGGTACCATGGCCACTGGTATCCCCTGACTTTAAATCATTTGGACTTCTTTTTGTAGGTATATTGAAAAAATGAAGTGTATCGCACCGAAGTGGAGACATACTACTGACAATTTACGGAAACGTATCATAGTTGCCGACAATAACTTCAGGTATGTCAAACTATTTTATTAATTAAAACCACAAATTAAATCTATTAATAATTAATAACAATAGCGGCAAAAACAGTTAAATTTGCTAAAATTATAAAGTCGGCGTTATAAAATGTTATTTATTTCTTTCCTTGAGCATTTCTTTCCATTTTTTGTCCTGTCGCAGACTGCCGCCTTATCAGGTTTTACAATGGACCAGCTTCCAGTGTTGTGCAGAAGTGTATTTTTAAATCATTTTCGAACTGCCTTTTTCGATTCTTTCTTTACAAAATTGTATTAGTTCTTACTAATACCCAGTACATTCAGAATTTTTTTTAGAGAAGTTCTGAATCACTGTAGATTTTGTTCAGTGTATTTGGCCAAGTTTCATTTCATAATAATTTAAAGTGGTATTTTGGGAAGCATCTTGTGTAATGTAAATATATAACTTTATAAAGATGTGTCTTCATTGTCAGATGTATGTGATACGGATCAAGAAAGAGTTGATGAAGACAATATTAGTTGGATTATCCCGATCGACACGTAGGGGAATGGCGGGTATTGGCGTACACTTAAGCATTAAAATAAATTTTAGTTAAACCATACAAGATAAAGTTATAAAATTTCGTTCAAGTATAGTCTAATCTTCACTGTAACAGTACACGTAAGAAAGAAGTTAATTGATAATACACAACAAATAATAAAAAAATATTTCAAATAATACTTTATTTGCGGCATTATCCTCTCTTGCGGGTATTAGCGTACATGTACAGAATAAGTAACAGTTCTATAGAAAAATAAAAACAAATGCAACATTAAATAAGTATAAGTAGAGGCACAGATAAATTAATATACAGATAGCGCCTGAGCATATTAAAAAGTGTTAACAGCTTTGGATGCCGACTTCCCTGAGCCGGCATCCACCGTGGAAGCAGTGTTGGTTAATTCAGCTATTTCCTCACAGATGGCCGCTCGAACGATCCCACTGCTGCCAGATATATTGTCTTGTCTTTACTATTGAAAACGGAGAATTACATTCAGCTTGAAGTTTTTTTTCAGATTCTAATAAAAAATTTGCGTAAACTACGTATCTATCCGTTTCATTAGATGAGTGCATATGGTATTCAACTTTTTATTTAATATAGCGAAAAAGATTAAACATTTTTGGCAGTAACTAACATTTTTTATAAACAGTTATTTTACAGTAAGCAGGTAAAGATTGCAATATATTCATTTCAAATTCGGTAAATAGTAGATGTTTTAACTTTTTTATGTAACTGGGTGTACAAGGTGTCCCAAAAAACATGGGATCAAATTTATTCTTTAATATGGGAACAGCATTTTTTTGTTTCATCGATATCAGCTTATATTTCTGATTAACAAAATTTTACTGTTTTCATTTTGAAATAAAAAAAATTGTTATCATTAAAACTTATTCATAATTCATTTTTAATTAAATTTTGGTAATTTTGTTCAAATTGACGTGAATTACCATGCACGGTAACGGAACCAAATATATACCGGGTGTTCCGGTTTGTTTGGAACAAATTGAAACGGTAGACAGAATAAGCGATTTTAAGAGGAAAACTTTATATGAACATCTTCTCGATCAATAGCGGAGTTACGGGAGGCTAAAGTTTCAAAAAAATATTATTTTTTTTATTACCAAGTCCGTATTACACACAGCGCGTTCAACTGTTCACCTAGTCTTGGATATTATACAAGTTCATTATTTCTTTTCTCTATACCAATATTCTTAATTAATTATCTTGGAAAAATAAAGGCTATTATTATTATTATTATTATTATTATTTTACAAAATCGTTATACAGGGTGTCATTTTGTCAAGGATATGCTATCATGAAACCCTTCAGAATTTTTTTCATGTAAAGGTAAAGTTTGAAATGTTTTTTTACTCTCTTGATTCATTATCTAAATTTCGTCTCACTTGATACACGAAAATTAACGTTTTACAAGAAAATTTAGAAGAATACATTCAAAAGTCAAGTGAGACGAAATTTAGACAATGAATCAAGCGAATAAAAAACGTTTTTGTCGCATGGTGATTATTTCGGATAGTTCGTAGTCGTTTCGTTAGGAAATGTGAGGGAGACCGCGGAAGTTGCACATATGCAAAATACAAGAAGAGCTTTCCTCAGTAGCGAAGCGGGACGTGATACAACGGCGATTTAAAATAACACTGGCGTCATCACGCCAGGTGTCGGTCGGCAGGTAACTTCGATAGGACGGGATCAAACCGATACCTTATTTCAAAATTTTCACATTTTAAGTTTTCGAAAGAATAACCTAAATTATTAATAGATTTGGTTAACAGTGTACAATATATGGCACTAAAATTACTTCCATTCATTAAAGATAATGCATGAAAATTAATTACCGAAACTTTACAGAAACAGGGTAACTAAAATTTTATATTTGAGAGACAAATGTATCAAAAGATGTAAAAATAAATCTTTGGATCGTGATGCTTCCTAGGAAAGCAAGGCTATATACTTTTCTCAAAACTGTAATATTTCACAATGATTATTGCTAATTTTAAAATGTTTTGCTGTCTAGATGTCATCGGCTGTTAAGATAGGTATCTTAGCCTATGCAGTTTAGCAGCGCATCTTGTTTCTATGGCATTTACCCATAATCAAACTTTTCAGCATTAGTATATTGTCAGATAATATCAAAGTTTACGGAATAAATATAAGTTGGTTCACTCTCTGTCGGCACTGTTTTCAGAAAAAAGTCGTGCCGCCACACATGCATACTGTCGCAAAGAACGGCCATTTATGGAAGATTTAAAAAAGTATTTAGATTGCAACTGGGAATTGTTTGCACAATTTAAACATTTAAAAAACTGGGATGTTTGTATGTTAAGGGTGATCCAAATGTGTGATGTAAGGCATATTTCAAGATTAATATACTAATATCTTTATTAGTTATCATATAACAGAATATTATAGTATATAATTTATAGTTTGAGGCAAAAAATAGAGTTAGGGTTGATTCTAATAGTTCAATGAAAAAGAAGTCATTTATTATTATTATTATTATTTAACTGGAAAATTAAAATTCGGAATGTACTATCGTTTGCAATATTAATGACACTCACTAAAATGAATTTTGCGATTTCTTTTGAACTTCTGGCGTATTCATATTGAAATCTGCTTTAAATTTTTAACATTAGTTATTAGTTGTTTCACTTACCAAGAGACATTTAATGAAATTTGTATTCAGGCTTCCAGAAGTTCAAAAACTGTTTTAAGAGAGTGTCATTATTATTGCAAACGATTGTATCAGTCCAAAGGCACTAATAACTCATTCAACTCAGGCTGAAAAAGCAGTTGCACAAAGAAATTTTTATATCCAGGAACGTGTTTTTTGATTTCTGGATCACCATCAGCTTGTGACAGGCACCACTTTCTGTAAATTTTTTGTGTGAATGTGATTTTGTGTTACGCCGCTGCCTTGGCCGCACAACGGCAAGTTTTGTTTTATTTCGCACTCAAAATTTAAACTTTTCTCGGAGGGTTGTCGAAGTTTAGACCTGGAAAAATGCAGACAACTCTATATATTCTGAAAATGCAAGCTATGAGCTTTCGATTAGTATATATTTTGTTTCATTAAACAGCCGTTGTACTCCAACAATATAACCATTAATGTTTAAACAACCAATGTTGAGAACCTCCAAAGGTGTGACAACTCTATATATTTTTACTTATCAGGTTGCCAATTTCCAAATTGGTACATTATTTATTTCATTAAGACTAATTTGTAGTTCACCTCCATAATTAATATTTTTAATGCATAATTAATGCCTCTAGGACCCGGCTCTGATTATTATCCAACCTAGCAAATTCGTGTTAGCATGTATATGAAACACATGTTTAAATGCAATTCTCTCTATTAACATTTGGGTGAAAGTATTTTACAGTGGGATTTTGGACTAATACACATGCACGAACATGTCCGACGGATAAATTCGATACAAGCATTCGTATGTGAATATTGTCATTAGGCCTTTTTCTTCTAAACTTTAAAATTCGTTGTATTAATATTTGGGTGAATTATGCGTAAAATGTAGTCGCGTATGCCATTAAATAATGTGAAATTAACGTACAATTTTTCCGAAAAACAATTTAGATATGGATACATATACATCTTTTTACTTCACATCGTTAATATCTAAATTATTATTTCGATAAATTAATGTTTATTTTAATATTAATTGGATCTAGACATATTTACTTGCATTTTGTCAATAAATGATAATACAGTCAAATTTTTTAATTATGTATCTGACGAAAATATTTACCACAATTCAATATCCATTTATTGCATAATAATATTTCATTTTTAGGAAACCTAAACATTTTTAATTTGGGTGTTCCTTTTTGATTCTCCACAGTTTTTGTACATACATTTATTCCTCGACATGTTGATAGAAAAAAATTAATATTTATGCATCTAACTTGTGAATCTAGTGAGACTGAGCGAGCTCTAGGGTTGGGCAGTGGGCAAGACGAGCTCACAAAATACTGAGCTGGGCTGGATGGAGCTGTCCGGCGACTGGACTAGGGGGTATATGCCTGATATGTGTAGTTTGTGTAGTGTGTACGATAACGCTGAGCCGGCCGATCTAGATGTGGCAACAATGTTAATGGGTTGCTAAGATACGTATACACACTGCTAGTTGATATGATCCGCCGAATTTAAACTTTAGCTAAATGTGATCACTGAGAACATCTGTTGACGACACAAGAAACTAAATCGTCGCTCTATCTCAGGCGCTATCTGTATAGCTAATTTATCTGTGGTAGAGGTGTGTACTGTATTATATAATCAATGTTCCTTGACAGTAGTCACAAATATAGTCTTCAGGGCTGTCATAACTTGTGCGTAACTTATGGACCCAGCACCCACAAGAAACTCAACGATACCACTCTTCATCTTTTCCATATTCTTTACAACACCTTCGGTGTTTTCTGCATCGTTCATTTCATTGTCATTGCATATTTTGGATTCATCAACATCACTATCGCTTGAACTTTCTTGTATTTTCATTTTAACAGTTTTGGCAACCCTTGCTTGCTTCGATTTTTGGTTTTTATTTTTGGATGCCGCTTCAATTTTTTTTTCATTTTCTCTTTTTTTGGCTTAGCCATTTGCAATAATTGTTCTTTTAAGGGTGTGGCTGTCAGAATTTCGGATTTCTGTTTTCTTCGGTTCTGTTTTTTAGGTTTTTCTTTAAATTAAGCTGTTGTAGGAAGAGGAGTTATTGCCGAATAGTACCCACCTTTTTTAAGTCTGTCACGTAAGGTTCTTAAAGGTATATTAAAGCGACGTGCACAATCTCTATGGGTTCCTCCATTTTCTATAGCTTTTAAAGCAGATTTCATGAAACTTTCGCCCACGAACATTTTTCAGAAGTTCGTATTTTTTTATTTGGCATCTAAAAGAAAACAATATAGGTACTTAGTAAATATATCTATACCTAATACAAAAATAGTGTAGTACAAGGCTATACACTGGAGGATAATGACGTGCACTGGAGGGAAATGATGTACACTGAAGGATAATGGCGTGCATGGATACGGGAATACCCGAATTCGATTAAGATTGTAATGTAATTCGTAACATTTCAACTTACCTTAAACAATACCTTTTCATAAAACAGTTGCACTGTTAAAAAAATGTACTCCAACCACTGTTTTTTGTAAATATAAACTCACAACGTGCTTATATGACGCCATGCATAAAACTGTGATTTACCACAGCCCATTTCTGTTTATAAATATTTTTTTTATTCTTACAGGAATCTATTAGCTACTTAAGAAGGTACTATTTTGTGATTCTACTTTTTTCAAATAGATGGCGAGAGCAAAAATCTGGCATGTAAGAGATTACCCTCACGTGCAGTAATACCCGCCGTTCCCCTACCGAATAAGGAAATGCTTGTAAAATTGTTTCAACGTTTAAGAAATTCTGGAAGCATTGAACGTCAGTACGCTAATGTTGGATGAGGGAGTAAGAAGAGAAAGATTTAAAATGCAGTAGAAGATGACTCTAGTCACGCAATTAAGAATTACTTATGTATTTATTATTATTTTTATTGAATTTTCTGTTAGTTGACTTGTTTCTGTTTTATAGTTTAGTTTATTTAAAATAATTCATTTTCTGTTTAGGTATATAGGATAATAGGGCTCTTGGTGAATATCCACTCACACTCAATAAAAAAAAGTAACGCGTGACGGGTGGTATTGAAATTTGCTCTCTAACAGTAATATTCTTCATCTTTCTCTACCTTTCACTTCAATAATAAAATATGACAACAATGTAGGAAACTAATGTATCCGCCTACTTGAAAAAACTGTTTATTGTAGATAAACAAAGAGGCTGCCATACATAAATAACACCGTTCTGACCACAATTAAAGTAGTAAATGATTACCAACAAAAATTAGTGACTGTGCAAACATTTTAGGATTTTTGAAAATTTTCGTCAATTTGCGTAATAAATATTTTCTAAAAATTTTATATTAAGATCGCTGTATTTATCACCTTAAAATGATCAAATTTGTGGTGTAAAACAAATAAAACACGTAAAACAAAAGTAATATCAAAAATAAAATTCTTGATTTTGTTTATCCACTTATACTATTTAAATTCTCCTCAAATCAAATAATAACTTTTTGCTACGTTCATGCAAAAAACAAAACTTTATTGAACTATATTTAGTGGAAAAGGTGGTTATTTATTGCACTAGTGGAATAAAATGCTTATTGCATTCATCTGTCATTCTACAGCGTTTTGTCATCTGCACTTAGTGTCATCTAAACAAAACATTTTTTTGTTTCTGCATGAACGTAGAAAACATATTGTATGCAACTCCTACAAAAAGTTGAACAATTTCACGTCCCATACAATAAACACTTACTTTTCGTACTTGTTAAAAATTTCTTGGTTATGTCATTATGTTGTCGTTATACAGGGTGTCCGAGAAAATGTGGAAAATCTCTCGGGTGCAGAAGATGACAAGTTCCTATAAAATTTTATCGAAAATTTCACAATAGTATTTTTCAGCCAATTAAAGGCCTGTATTTTGTAGCGTTACTATAGCAACTAAGAAAATTTCCGGAAATCTTTCTCGTCCTTGGGGTAAGGAGCATGAAATTACACTGGAAATTTTTTGACATTTATAAATAAAATAACATTTATATTTAACTTCAAATTTATTCTATCATAATTTAATAAGTACAAATCATTTATAAATAATTATTTACCAAGTATGTACTTTTAGTAGTTTTAATTAAAGCGTCCAAATGTTGCTGAAATTCCTCAGCCACGTCTTCTTTTCTTAATGGGGAATAAACAAGCATACATTCACTAAAATTTATAAAATGTCTATGTTTCAAAAAATAAATGTAGTACTTTGAAACAATCTTATTCTGCTGTGATCCACGAAGAGCTCCATATTTCTTACACACCAGAAGCAAATGATTTTTAATAATCCCAAACAAGTTTGGCGAATAAATTTCTGGCCCGCATTCTTGTAATAAATACATTAAAAATTTTAGGTTCCGATGATACATTTTAATTTCACAAACTTTTTTGCAAAACTTGCACAAAACGTATTTCTCAAACCGCTTCATTTTTCAATTGTACAGCACAACGATTTTAAAGAAAATAGGCAAATAACGTCAAAAGTCACGATTACCTTGTTTGACATGAATTGCATGGCCTTCTTAATAATATATACATATGAATTTTATTGATATTACATAGTGCTTAAGGTTCTTTGTAAGAAAATATATTTCTACCAACTTTAGTAAAATGAGTATGTGGAAAACTGAGAGATTGATCTACTATTGACTTATTTTTTATTATTTTGCTTAACTAAAGTCGGTTAGTTGTATTTTATTTAACCTAATGTTATATGTATGTAAGTTACTTTGATTATATATACTGCTTCAAGTTTTTTTGCAATAAAATATATTTTTACCAACTTTAGTACACTAAATTTTTAGAAAACTGAAAGATTGAACTACTATCAACTTATTTTTTATTATTTCTGTCTCTTCAAAACAATCAAAAAATTTTAATATCTTTATATTTTTGTCGATATTTTTTAACACTTCATTGTGAAATTTTCTTACCGAATACCACTCTAGCTTCAATTAAAAACTGGACATTTTTTCTTGCACACGAATATTTTTTAGAAAATATTCGTGTGCTCAAAAAAATTTCCAGTAATAATTGAAGCTCTAGTGGTATTATAAGTGACAATAAACAAGAGTACTACCTTTTTTAGTCTAAGGTTGAAGCTACCCAGATTTATTATTGTAAAGTCTTTACAATACAAGGTGTTAAAATTTAGGCATTAAGTTGTAAAGCTTAGCCCGCCCCTGATAACCTAAAAAAGCTAAATATGTATGCATATGAGTTCTTACTAATGTCCATCACATTACATTTTTATTAAATTACATTAAGTACTTTAAAAGTTATTTAAGAAAAACCGATTTCCAGCGGCGTCCTTTAGGGACATATATCTCTGTAGGGAGGGCCTGTAGAAAAAAATTTATAGGAAATCGTCATCTTATTTTTTCATGTTCTATCTGCAACCGATAGATTTCCCGGATACTCTGTATATTCATTTTAATCAGGTATCTTTGAATATTCGCAGATGGCATGAGATAACATTCCAATAATTTGCTATAAGACCTATATTTTTCAGTTCTTAAATATCTAAAATTATTTATATTTGTAGAAAACAATATTCCAAGAATACGGCTCGACGGAGAAATAGATAAAACATTATTCCAAGGATTGTAGGAACCGACAATATCTCGCCTAAGCTGGGGGAATATGCCGAACAGAAAGGGTCAAATTTAGAAGTGAAAACAAGAAAGAAAACAGAAATAAAATGGAAGGAGAGATCATTTCTAAAGTATAACTTTTTGGTAGAAGAAACAGAAAATCCTAATAATAATTTTGTTACCATATCCAATTGAAGAAGCTACACGATACAAGTATCCTGGTTGTAAGGGCAAAACTCATGCATACTGTAAAAAATGTTCAATTTATGTCTGCTTTGTCAAGGATAGACATTGTTTTATGCTACATTATCCATGTTCTGTTGTAATATTTTGCGTGTTAGTTTTTATATTAGTATTTAAGATCCAATATAACGGACATTATTTTTGTTCTAAATAAGTCAATAAAACATTGTAATAATGTGTCTTCTACCTTGGTTTATTATTAGATCAGAAAAAAGCAAAAAATATTTTTTACAAAACAAGAAATTAATTTGGGTCTAAACGTTTATAAGACTACATGTGTAAAATTTAAACAGAAGCAGATACCCCTGTTTACTTAATTTATTCACTGTTTATTAAATTCGAAATACACAACACACGCATGTTTTGCAACTTGTTATTCCCCTTAATGATTAAAATCCTCTCTGACAATAATAGGATAAAACAAAAATCACCCTGATAACATAAACGAAGTCCCATTTGGTTCTCTTCCTGCCTTCATTATATCGTCGGGGAAAAGTTCGAATGCAAAGAGGAAAAAACCAATTTAAAAATGTATTTTCGACTTTCACGGAAACGGGGGTTGGTTCGGCAAATCCTCTGTTATTGAAATTTACCTGTTAAATTACGTACAGTTTTTTAAGGGAGAAAAAGGAGAATTTCAGTTAAAATGTACATTTCTAGAACGCTTCACAAACCGTCTTCAGATCGTTGTTAAATGTTGCTTCTTAAGTAATCTAAAATGTAATAATAGAAGGAAATTACGCTCAGGCCATTTTAAGAAAAAAATTGTATACATTTACACACGTTAAATAAGGTACTAACAGCTGTCGACCTGATGAAGCAATCCTAAAAATGCAGAAATAGGTCAGATTTCATCTATTGTGGTTGAATCTTCGAGTTCACATCTTCAAGAGACTTAGATATTTATAGAGTGTTTTCATTAAACCAGGTTAGTAAATTTAGCTAAATTAATTTTTTTAGATAATTGTTGAAAAGAGCTTTGTGGAATTGTTCATTAGCATACCTAGATGTTTGGTATCAGAGAACATATATATGACTTCATTGATAGCAATTGTAGGAGGTTTGATATATATTAGCTTAAAATACCTTAATACAGTAAAAAATGTTACAAAAGCTAATAAAAAAATATATGGGTAGATATGGTGGGTGTAATTCAACGCTGGTTGGGGTTTTAGTCCACAGAGTAGTTAGTTTCACACAATATTGTTAATACCTAAAAATATATAAAAAAAAGTAATGTCATGTTACTTACTACGTTCATTTTGATGACATAAAACGTATTCTACAACGACTACAGTCAAGTGTCATATTTACCATTCCTAGAATTTGCGAAAGATTTAGCATATATACATTTTAATTATTCACGGATGCCTTCAGTGATTCGCCGCCTTGAAGCAACTGTGACAGCTTCAGGATATTCAATAAATAATGCAGTAAAAAATATTTTTTATTTGCGAGTTATAAGTGCTGAACGTAGAAGATAAAAATTGATACTGTTTTGCAGAACAATCCGAGATTTCTTGACTTTATGCCGTATAGATCTTTTTGATGGCAAAGAAGTAAATTTTTCTGAACCCAACCTAAATGTGCCATCCATGAAACATTATATATACTTTCAATATGCCCCAGTGACCTCTATGGACGTAGAACACACGATTTTGAAACCGAAATGGATTATAAAGGACAACAATAAACATTTACAGCAATTGTTGGTTATTCAATTTTATTCCAGAACTACAAGTGGATAATTATGTCGTGCTTTGTAAACTTTAAAATTTAATATGAATAATGCTGGAAATTATGTTAGCAATACAAGGGAAGATGTTGATTTTAACTTTTTGTAGGTAGCTATATATTTACACCTCGGTTTCTACAAACATTAACGTAGCATCCTAAGTACGTCCCTGATAATGACGTCATCTGCGAACGAAGTACGGGCTTTAGCCATTTTAATTGTTAATTCTAAATAAATAATAATAATAATAATAATCTTTACTCCTTCAAAAAAAAATAATACATTTTTTACAGGAAGAGTACTCTTTAGATAACACAAAAAAAAGTTTGAATTTAATAACGACATACAACTAATACATTGTTTCATATTATGCAGTACAATATATAATCAACAACAAAGCAACAATAGTACAAAATAGCGAAAAAAGAAACAAATACAATAGGGCAGGATTATTCACTCAACACAAATGAGCGAAGCTTTAGAAAACCAGCTACAAATCTACACATTGCCTTAGCGTTGTTGAGTGTTAGATTATCGAGAAACTGCACTAACGCCTCGACAGATGTAATATTTCTTAATTCTGGCGGCTTCAAAGTATTATATATAGGACATTCAGTGAAAATGTGCTCAATGGTTTCCAATTTATATTGGTTACATATTGAACACAACTCTGAGGGATCAATTGAGTATGAAATACCATTGAAAAAGAACTTTATGCAGAATTTATTACAAAGGCGCAATTGAGCAATGATCCGTATAATGTAAATTGGAATTTGAAACTGCAGATAATTTTTAGCAGTACACCTTGGTATATCAAAATTTCTGTATAGTATAGGAGTTGTAGACTCCAAGAGAGAATGCAAGTCTTTTTGATAGAGCATCTCCTCGTATTTAAGTAGCAACGTGGGAATTTGTTTTTTTAAGATTAATATAAGTCAAGTTCTCCCACACATCGACACAATTTATACTAAAGCAAAATGATTTAATTTGTGCAAGCCAATTATATCGTGGATCGCCATTTAACAACTGTAGCTGCCTTTTAAGGCATAAATACGGAAAACGGCTATAATTCATAGATAATACTTGTTGTAAGTAACCAGTTAAGTGAAGATTTAAATACTGTTAGTGATAAACTGATAGCACCTGTTTCAAGTCTAACAATATAACTAGGAGTATTAATTATGAGATCTGAAAAAATCTTCAATGTCTGCTATAAAAAGGGCAAATAACAAAGGACTTAAAGACTCACCCTGTAAGACTCCTGTGGTTAAGTCGAAGGCCTTCGTTTGGTTAAAGTTTGAACGGATTTTAATATGCGCATTGGAATATAAATTCCTAATAATCCGAATTATGGTACAGCTTACCCCAGTTTTGTAAAGTTTTTCCCATAGAAGGGAATGGTTAATGGAGTCAAAAGCACGTTTAAAATCAACGAATGCTACAAAAACCTTGCGACCTTTAAGCCTTAAATGAAGTTGTGCGACTGAACTAAGCACATAGACATTGTCAATACAGCCCCGGCCTTTCCGGAAACCAGATTGGCATTCAGGTAATATATTATAATATTCCGCCCAAAGGGATAGTCTAGAAAGAAGTATGCTAGTAAATACTTTCGCAAGACTATTGATCAATGCTATATCTCGATAGTTAGCAGGATCGTCAGTAGGGCCTTTTTTATGCAACATAGATAGTGAAATGCTGGACCAACTCTCCGGGACCACACCCTCGTCAAATATACGATTAAAAAGAACACACAAAGAAAGTCGCCAATTCTGAGGTAGATTTTTAAGAAATTCGTACGAAATTTCGTCATCACCTGGTGATTTTCCGTTTTTACAGTGGAGTGTAAAATCTAGCTCTTCCATTTTGATAGGAGCATCAAGAAATGGGTCTCTCACGTCAAAAAATACACTATTATCAGTTACCCTCGGCGGATAAATACTTTCGTAGTAACGTTCCCAGATCTCAACAGAAAGGCATACAGAATGTTTGTTTCCTCGAAATTGTTGCAATGTTCGCCAATAAGTCCTCTGATCATTTACACAACTCAACTTAACGATGAAATTTTTTTCAAAAGCTTTCTTTTTACAACTGATGAGCCCTTTGTACTGCTTTCTGATACTAAGATAGTGCATTTTAAAAGAGTCCACAAAACTATTTGCCTTACATTCAGTTAGGCAACGCCCAAGTTCGGTTTTCATGGCTTTACATTCAGAATCGAACCAAGGTTTACGTTCTGAAATAAAAGTATCAGGATTGTGGGTACCTATTACTTTTGTTAAACCTACACTGATAGCCGATTCAAGTATTGCCGAGCACAAATTATTATAAGAATCTAATATATTTGCAGTAGGCAAGACACGAGGAGAATGCTGCAAAACCAAACTATAATTCTCAGAAAGTCATCCCATCTTAAAACTCTTCGTGAAATGTTATCAGACAAAGTGGAACCACATGTTGTGTTCAATAGAAAATACTTTAGTTTCAAGGATACTGGGAAATGATGTGACATTGAACAATCATTTAGAACTAACAAATCATCCACTATTCCGAGTTTAATATTATTACACCATACTAAGTCTATAACACTATTACCAGTAGTACTCGAAAAGTTAAATTGAGCAGGTTTGTCAAGAACGATTCTACCATTAATTAATGAAAAACAATTATTCTGCACAAAATTTAGGAGATGTTGCCCTCTTGAATTTATTACATAATCACAACTAGACCTCTCTTCAAAAAGGTTTGATCCCGATAGTGCCTCAAAAGGTATATCACCATGATTAGACACCCTGCAGTTAAAATCACCGCCAATAATGAAAGCCAAGTTAGGATATTTATCAATAATGTCAGAAACAACTGATTGAAAGAGGTCCAGTAAAAAACAAATGTCCTGTTTAGGACCAAAGTAAACTAAACATAAAATAAACTTAAATCTAGAGTGACTCTCTATTAGCAAGATTATCCACCAGGAAGATTCATCTAGCAACGTAAGTTTGAAACTATTTAACGCCAAAATTGCCAGCCCTCCACTCGCTCTACCACGGCACTTGTCTTTAACTGCACTGACACTAAATATCTTGTAAGCACTAGGAAGAGAAGAAAGTGACAACGTACTGGCGGCAAACCACGTTTCAGATACGCACAAAATGTCGAAATGTTCAGTTTCTTTGGCTGATAAAAATTCCTCAAGGTTCCTGACACCCTCCACGTTCCAGAAAATTATATTTAGTGGTTGCTATATGTTAGAGGTAGTAGGCAAAACGCTATTGCGCAGAAGCGCTTTATTAATTTTGATACCCTTATCCGGCTTTGGCGAATTTTCCTCATCTCGTCCTCTTTTTTGCGTGGAATGTTCGGTAGATATTATTTTTGGCTCACCTCTAATATACTTTATAGTAAGATTAGCTTCGCCATTGTTTTGTCGTCTTGATAACTCTGATCGTAAATCTGAGAGGTGTTTGATCTGCATTGGTGTTAAATCTTGATAAATTTTAATATTAGGAAATTGCTGCCGAAGGATATTACGTTTGCGTTGTAAAACATGTATAACTTCCTCTTTACATGAGAGAGTGGCTTTGAAAGGACGAGAACGAATGGAGGCACTCTCCTGACCAATGCGGAAACCCGAGACTAAACATGGAGTTTTTTCAGGAACCATACTTTTTATGAGTGAATTGACTGTTAGGATGTCCTGTTCAACTGTATTTTGCGCAGGGAGACCATATATTCTAAATAAACCCTTATTTTTAACATTTCTAAATTATATTCATTATTTCTGCTATCAATACTGGAAGTTTCAAAGACAAAGATCTCGAATACGATGCGAGACAGCGACTTCCATAAAGTACACCTTTTCTGTGGTGTAAGAAAAGTTGAAAAATTTGATCATTAAAGCATAAAAAGGTTCTCTTGTTTTTAATACATTTAATCTATCGCAGCTGGCACCCTCTATGAACTATAACCAAACAGTAAACAGATTTTAATTCCTGCGCTGGAAAGATTGGTATAGATATAGATAGGTCCTTTTACACACACAGTTTTTTCTACAAAATGGATTAAAGGCTCAGAATCCTTTTTTGGTAAGTAATTTTTAAATGTCAAAAAACTATTCGTCTAATGAAATCCGTGTCCACAGAAAATACTCTTCCAGTGCTTCACTCAAAATGCTTGGCGACGTTAGACTTAACCAATATTATACTAGTTCCATGAAGTTTGTTTTATAATTTAATTTAAAATGAAAAAAACAAAAAATATTTTGCTGCAAAACTAGAATATACATAAAAATATCAAGAGATAATTTTCATTTAAAATTAAAAGCTCCATACATCAATGTGAATAATATTTACTCGGCACAAGGTTGAAGAATTTTTTTAATGGTTACCATTTAATATTACCGCATATTAAGGCAATCTACCTATCTATCTTAGGTATGACACGTACCAAATTTACCACCTTTAGTTTGGGAAATATGTTTTTCGAAAACTGTCATTACCTAAAAGTCACATAATATTTATTAAGTGTTTTTATCTATAGAACATGAAAGTTACATCCAGAATGTAAAAGACTTTGCCCCTGCCTTGACAGCGGGTATTATGAATGTCCGGGGTGATATGGGTATGTTTATATATCCCGTATCCTAGGTATTATAATTATGTAAGGAAGTGAAATATAAAAATACTTTATCTACGACCACTATATCAAGAAGGTTTAATACGTCGGATTTCCGTGAAATAAAGGTCTTTTAACACACCAGTGGATCAGAATTAATAACACTACGCTTTGATTTTATAGCATTTTATTTAGAATTATTATCATTAACATGTATCTCAAGAACGATATTGCCATTTTTACCGGGATTATTTAAATTCACTCGATGAGGAGTTTCTGAAAGACTGGAGGGATCCACAATTTCGCTAAGTGGACTTGGATTTTTTCAGCAATTGCCATCTTGCTGGATAGTGAATCTTCAATATAACTTTCCGCTACAGTAGTCGATTTCGAAATACCATGACGCTTCACATTGGTAATATCTCCCTCAGCACTGGCCAGTAATGTTGCCGAAGAACGCATCATTCCATGTCCGGTAAAACTTTCGGGATCAGGGAGCCCAAGAAATCAGATCACGTTTTCGAAATTATGCTTATGCCTGCATGCCGTGTAGTACATTTTTCAGCCACATTTTTCGCAAGAAAAATTCCCTACCGGTATTTTTAGGTCGCAGAATGTTGTGTTTTTTTGACACTGATTTCTACAGAATTGAATGAATTGAATTGTATGAACAAGCACTCCAATGATCGTTACAACCTGTAAAGAGTTCAAATAAAACGCTCAATGTATAAACTGAAATTCAAATCGTATATTTTCTACCTTAACTTGTAAATATTCTTTATTCGGTGCTTTCTTAAAAAATTTTTCGATTTGGTATTTCTGCAGTATCTTTGCCTTCTTTGGTGTATATCTTTTTGATCCTACTTTCAAATATGAAGTAAATTTGAGTACTTCGAAATATCAATACCTTTGTGCATTTTCAAAATTGACTTTAGCATGGAATATTTTGTCCACATCGAAGAGGCAGCAAACCGTTTCTCCACAAGGAAAAAGTAAGATAGTAGAACCTCTTCTGTAACCGTTTCTTTTCCTATGCCCGTTTTTTCGCCAATTATCGAATTTCATCAATTCCTTCTCGTACACACTTTTTCCTTTCGCTGGTAACAGACGTAATGTTGCTTCTTGGGCTTCCCGCTGGATTTCAGCTGGAAAGAAGACATTCTCAACATTCTTACTCACATTTAGTGTCGATCTTGCAAATTTTTGCACTCTTGTTGACAAAAAAACTAATGCATGTCATAGAAACGGTTCCAAGACTTAGACTAGTATTCTGTTGACAACCAATATTCCCGATTAAAATAAATTTGTCAAATGTAAGGTTTTTCAAAACTATAATTTTTCACCAGCTCTCACACGGCTTTCTCTCCTAATTGAGAGTGAATTGGTTTTGGCTGTGGTCGTAGATAAAACATTGAATTACATTCGGAAAATTAACCAGCCATTAATCCTCTCGAAAAAATGTAACTCCCGGCTGCGCCTCCAATGTCCATTTTTTATATAATTAATAACTATATTTCCATTTTTTATTGCTCCGTATCATAAAATATATCATTATTGATAAAATGATTATATAATAAATTTTCTTCATTCTCTCATAATTGGACGACGTAAAATCTGATTCAACTTAGTTAGATATTAGGTTTTGCATTTGTGATTTTTTTAATAAAGGGTCTATAAGATGATTTGTTTTACCGGAAAAATAAAAGAAACTAAAAAATATAATTTCTGAATATCAATATTAAGGGAAAATGCTTATGTAACTTTGATAGTCTTACACTTACACTAAAGTCTGTTCCAGCAAGGTTTCAAACTATCAGATATACATAATACGAAAACGTTATAACGTGCCGAAATCTCAGGGCGTTAGGAAACAAATAAAATTCAATTTAATATTTATTTAACAACACAGTATGCTGTAATGTGGCACGCCATAGGGCGCGGCTAGCTGTATTCAATTCTAGAAATAAAAAAGGAATATACAAAAGAAAAAGGCAGTGCCTTTCCAAGATTTTAAGGCTAATTAACTTAAGATATTATGAGATAGGGCGCCATGTGATTTGATTTAACTGCCCCTTCTCCTTGTCTGAGAACTCGAAAACCACAAAAGAGTTCGACACAAAAAAAAACAAAAGAATAACGGATACTTGCAAATTATCAACTTTTTTTATTTCCGGTTTGTTCTTTTGGAATCAGAGTTAGAAGGAAATATTCAAATAAATGTTGTTTGTGAGGAGAGAAAACAGTATATTACTAAAAAAAAAAAATAATTATAAAAATAAACTAGCGATCATATACACCAATAGATTCAGAATACATTTTGTCCTTAAATTACAAACAGTAGTAATTAGGAATATTAATGGATGTCCACAATCTGGTTCACATGGAATATTAGTTGTATAATGCATGATTTAATTTGGATTTTTGTTCGGTAATAATGTATTATTTTATTTTTGTTTAGAAATTAAAGGAAAAAAAGATTAAATTTGCTTAATCTATATAAAATGTAAATTTAAGTAATTTTATTAAATATAGTGTTTGTTGTATTCCTCACAATTCAAGAAGTAACTTATAACCTATCTTGGAAATTTATTTTCCATATGCTGAACAAGTAGTGTTGACGATACAAAATCCCAAAACGGTTATACTTTTAATAACACTTTATCACCAATAAAACTATAAATATTTGACCAAAAGCATGTTTTAAGAGATACCAATCCACTAACAAAAACATTATCGGCACTCAAGGGAGGGAATTAGGTAAATAATAGTTATATTATTGAATTATAAGAATATAATATAATTATCAAAACGGGACGAACAATTTTAAAACTTAAAGAAACCTCCTGTATTTAGAATATCTGTACTCTTTAGAATAATCAATTGACGGCTCTGAACGGTAAACTATGCGTGAGGAGAACAAATAGATTTGGTGATTTCTTTCACTTTCCGGATCGCGATAATATTCACATAGGCAACTCAAATTACTTAGGTACCAAGATTTTGTATATATGCTGAAGGTTAAAACCGTCACAACGTAATTCAAGAAGAAGCTAGAGGAACATTTTTGGCAGTTTCAAACTACCTGCTTGAACTGACTTAGTGAATATTTGGGTATCCGTATCTAGAGCATTTTTAAAAATATTTCATTTCATTAGAGAAATGCCGGAAATGTTAAATTAGCATTAAATTTTTGACAAAACAATCTGTACCTTTTTCATTTGAAGAACTGATACCTAAACTAAAGTTAGATTTAGCTATATCCGAATAACCACTTTGTTTTATTTTGTATTAATATGTCAAAGTGTTTACAAAGAAGATCAATATAAGAGCTGCATCCATAAAAAAGTCTAACAGAAATATAATAGCCCACTCCGTAGAACAATTTAAACAAGAAGATTGAGGTTGGCATAACGGGCGCCGACTTCCACGCAATTTTTTCGATGACACTGAAATGTTAATTTGACACAACGTTTGTCTTCGCTGCGATTTTAATTAATTTTTAGACATTTCCTGAAATTAAATCGACCTACTCGCAGATTTGCGTGTAAGATTTCCAATAAAGATAAAGTTATAATTATAAAGTTAATTCTCAAAGGAAATGCTCCAGAAATAATTCATCGCAGGCGAATGTATGTCTTTGAGGTGAAATTCTCCGCGTCTTTTGGAAATAGATATTTACAAGATCAAAGCGCGGTATTAAATGGAATGTGTAATTATTTCTTCAGATGATAAAGATGGGACCGCCGACGCGAGCGAATCGTTATTGCAGGAGGTATAACGCTGAAAATCGTTACGTTCATAAACCGTTAAACTGATTATAGTAAAATCATTACATCCATAAACTGATTAGAGAGAGGAATAGAAATCGATATAATAGAAGATACTATAGGTTTCTACTGATTTATTATCTTCCCAAATATGCACGTCTCAACTCAAGTAGTATCTTCATTTTAAAAGTATATCATATCACCAATGTTCAGATTGAACTAGATAAAAAATAAAGTTGAGGTCAAATTAAGTTAGGTATGGGTAGGAGTTGTCAGGTTTAACGGTCAGTGGTCGCGCGGTTTAAGGCGTCAGTACTTGAATCGAGGTGACTAGATCGCTGTGGGGTCGACCTCCCGCAGCCGGTAGACCATATATACCTAAGCTATATCCGTGGAGAGATTGGCACCCTCTCTGCGGGTATGGTAGGGTGGAAGAATGTGGGCTTGGGTCAACGTGAGAGATTGATACCGGTTGACATTTGACTACCCCCTAATTAATGAGGTTTTCCAGGTTTCCCTCATTCCTTCACTGAATGGTGGTTAGGGCCTACCAACGTAAGTCGTTCCTGGGCGCAAATGCGGCCTGCTTAATAATAATATGCCGCCCCTTCTCCCGCACAAGTCTTCGACTTGTGGGCTAATCCTCGTGATTAGAATGAGGTGTAGAGATATTATTATTATTATTATACAGGATGTTGCACTAAAGAGATGAGACAATTTAATGAGTCATTTTCAGCAACGATATTGCAAAATAAAATCGTATTTTGGACACATTTTGAAAATTAGTGTTGGCATTTTCTCTTGCTTTGACAGTTCAAATTGCAAGACAAAACAAGATTTTAAAAAAGTCTTGTGGGACAAGATAAGAAATATTGCTACGGCAAGACATTGTAAATATAAGGGGTAAATACTAAGTGATAAAATAGATATTGTATTTATATACTTATATTTTATTTATAGGAAATGCAGCATATAAAATTATTTTTAAAATCGAAGTTTATTGAGTCTAGGTCCAGTTCTGCTAAACTACAACTAATTATAAATTCACTGTCAGAGTTCCGATACTGTTTTCCCTATTTAATATGATATAACATAATAATGTTTATTCATACTAACCATTGTAGAATAATAATAGTAATAATAATTAAATAAACAATCTACTCGATAAGTGAGAATACTATATTTTCCATTACTTATTTCTTATTCCGTAAAACTATACGACGATCGATCATATCCATGGTGGGACCGTAGCCGACTGAGATTATCTACCACTGTTACCAAATTGGTAATAAGTTCCATGCTTGTTATTTGTATGCAAGTCTCGCAAGAATCATGCAATAGTCTTGCAAAGTTGCGAGACAAGAAATTTGTGAGACTTGTCGCAAGACAATACAAGACATGATCTTGAAAGATCGAGCAAGAACAAGACTTTAAACGAAACTTTTTCTAATTTTAAAAGATTTCTTGTCTCAGCCAACACTAGAAAATCAGTGCAAAATTAATCCGAAAATTTCTTTTGATATGATTGGAAGTGATATATTTTTTAACCTTATAATATTTTCTGCTCATTTATTACATTGAAAAAATAATTTTTACAATGTTGGAATCATGAAAGTCTGAATATAAAAATTAAAAAAGGCACTATTCATTTATTATGTTTAGTAGTGTTAACAAGTGATCTTTTAACATGTGAAGAATAAAATAATACTTCCTGAAAAGTATGTAATAAAACTATCTACTTATATTGGGAAATATTATTATGATCCAGGATATAGATTTTGTTAATTGATAATAATTTCAAAAGTGAAATTTTTAACCATTGTAATTCGTTATAGATGAAATATAACATTAGGGGAATTGGAATTTTGTACAGTTGTTAACATAAGGCACATTAAGAAAAACATAAGCAATTAAATTTTTTAATTATAAATTCTGTATAATTTTTAATTTTGGAATTTATTTTTAACAATTCTTATATTTTTTCCCTAATCCTAACTCTTATATCAGGTAAATAAATATTTATATCGATTGTTAAACCACTAAATGGCCCTTTATTGCCTTCGTAAGCTTTTAGTTTAAAAAATAATAATTGGAATTAGGTGCATTACAATACTCCAAACAAGTATTACATGAATGTTTTATGAGGCATTTTCTCAAGAAAATATCCGCTCACATATACTAGCGCATTACCTTCTTTTATTAATAAACTTTTGTATTATATAATATTTTTTTAAATTTTATCTTTAAATTAATATATTACATATTATTAGCGTAATAATGTCTTACCATTCAGTTCTGGTAATAATTGTATAGAGATCGCAGATGTTTACAAACGTTTCCCTGGCAAAGTGCATTCATAATTAAAATACGCAGCACATATTCTTATACGCCTATGGGCCTCTGCAGGTGTTAGTTTGACAAATTTATGCTCTCCACCAACGCCTAAGCTATATTTCCATTGTTAACACCTTCAAAATGCATACGTATAATTGAACTTATAAGGCATTACCTTTAAATATTTTAACGAACACAGCACAACACTATGATTAAATAAAAATTACAGGTATTGGCAACTGTAATTCATAAATTTGAATTCCTGTTAATACATCTGTTATAATTATTTCTTACGCACCCAGTACAACCGTTTCACAGGATACTGAGTATCAAATAGACCCAATAAATAGCCGATGATCGATCGTCGATGTTTAGCTGGTGAAGTGGGTTAGCAGAGGGAAAAACTAGTGGCGCCCAAGTTGTTTTCTTTTAAACTTTCCACGAGTAAACATTGCGTCGTAAAACCTTTAAGGGTGCAATACTGACATTGGGAACAAAAAAATTGTAACATTTATAAGGCTCTGGTGCCACAAGTTCCTTTTATATTTTCATGTTTTAACCTTCTCTACAAAGTCTTAACGTTTCTAACTTTTTTATACACTCTACAGGGTGATTCAGAACTTATCTAAAATAATTTGGGAATAGATGCGTCATGTAAAATGAAGTCGACATCGTAATTTTTTTTTTTATAAAATCCTTATAGTTTCCGACTAAAACCATTGAAGATATTGTCTCTAGACAGACAATTTCGAATATTGAAATTCGATGTATAGCAGTAAGTCAGAGTTCATGGATATCGTTTCAATTTATTACGCTGTGAAAATACTTTAGCAGAACGATTTCCCGGTAAACATGTCCCAAATGCAGCTACTTTTACAGCGGTGTGATGTGCGTGAAAATGTAGTGCAACGCGAGGGAAATTTGAAACCGAATCGTGTAAGAGATGGAGATCCAGGACTTCCACGGTCTATTGCAGCAATGTGACATGTACATACACGAGGCTCAATTATATCCGTACCATGTACAGCATGTCCAAGCATTAACACCAAGAGATTGGACGAGGAGAACCGGTACCATGACCACCACGATCTCCTGACTTTAAATCATTTGGATTTCTTTTTGTGGGGATATTTAAAAAATGAAGTGTTCGCACCGAAGTAGCTATATACTATTGTTGATTTACAGAAACGTATCACAGTTGCTGTCAATAACTTACGAGTTCAAAACGGACAAGAAGCAGAAACATTTGTGTTAGTTTGTAGAAACTGGGTAAGACGGGCCCTAATTTAAATCTATTAGCAAAGTTTACTGAATAAATATAAGTTATACCACTCTCTGCCGGCACTTTGATGTTTTCATATCAAAGCCGTACCGCCGCACGTAAATACTGTCGCAAAAAATGGCCAAGTACGAGGGACTTAAAAAAGGAGTTTCTTTCCAATTGGGAAATATTTATATACGAGGGATATTGCAAAAGTGTGATGTAAGGCTGCTTATTGTATAAATAAATTATTTGTAATGTAATGAATATAAATATTACAAAACGATTATAGGTAAATGTATAAAATTTTGTTAGTTAATCTTGGAAGTCGTATATATTCACTTGTAAATTTTAAAATAAAATATATACGTACTCTACTATATAAAAATAATGTAGCCATGAGGAAAATTTGCAATAAAATGTTTATTCGAATATTTAAAAACCAATATACATTATTTTAAAACTAAAATAGGAAATAATAAAATATATATTGTTTACAAGTTACAAATGCTGCAGTATAGGTTTTTACTTGCTCTTTTAATGCAGCTTTGATTAGACTCCTACACGAAAGTGTTTGTGTCGTTTGGCAGTCTTGATCTGAAATATAATAAAAATGCATTATATTCTTGTTTTGTAATTTAATAAACTATATATTCTTTTCAGTAAAAAAAAAATACTCAAATGAAAACCCAATGTATAAGTATGTCCAGCTCATTTCTAGTACGTAATATTATTTTACTGATTTGGGCATTTCTATACGTATATTAATTAATTTGAAACAAATTATTTTAATTTATTTAAAGATGTTACTGTACATACCATTTTATTATATACTGTTTGTACAGGTATCACTTAGAATCGGTTTACCAGTTTGAACTTCAGCATCTGAAAATTTGGCGCCAAAATAATTTTGGCGTTATCAGAAATTCTGCTTGAACAGAAAATGCTTGAGTGTAAAAATTACATGACACAATTAAGTACCTACTTACATAATTATTGCATATTACACTTTTTTTTTAATAAATACCAGTACAAAGAACTTACTTGTCGGTTCATATAAAAACAATGTTTGATGTTTCATTTGAAAAATGTTTGCTTCAAATTCTAATTTTTTTATAGCATTGATCAGGACAATCTTTCTAATGAAGATTCTAATTTTTATTGGCATACCGCGTAAAATTTTATATCGTATCTTTATATTAGTTGATGAAATATTAAATACATACCTTGAACAATAGAAAAAGGAAAACCACGTCTTGAGGGACAATTATTCACAGTACAATATATCACGGTCATTTTTAGAAGAACAATAAAATAAGGTTTTTTGTCTCACACTATATCGATCGCACTCAACACGTTACAGTTATATCGCCGGCCACCGTGTAGGATCCTGGGTACCGAACGGTCCCCGAGACGAGTGAGGAGAGCGGAATTGGTAGGGCGGGGCGTGTTCGAGAGTGAAACAACTTATATATTTATTCTGTAAAACTTTGCTATTAGTAATTACAGTGGATCAGTTTTCAGTGCCGAACAGAAGTGTATTTTTAAATTATTTTCGAACTGCTCTTTTTGATTTATTCTTTACAAAATTGTATTTGTAAGAGTCCCCTGTACACTTAGAATTTTTTTAGATAAGTTCTGAATCACCCTGTATATGAAAATATTAACTCTATGTTAAACATTGTTTACTTGCATCAGCAGAGCACATTGAACCGGCTTTATATCTTGCTTTGCCTGCTAATGTCTGATGCAAGCTTAAATTTTCGGTTTTGGTATGCACTAATGGTCGGATGCGAAACCAAAATATCGGCCAGTGTTGGAGTCGAAGGTGGCGACCCGAATTCAGGCAAACACAATTAATATAACCAAATTACTGAACGTCGTTGCACTTAACTTGATCTCCTGGAATGCGGTCGCAGTCCCTCGAGGGGTAGTCTGGAAAGACCGCCGCCGCCGCCGCCGGGGTGAAATTTCCCGATGACGGAAAAGCTGCTGCTTTCGTAAAACTGAGTCGGCAAGGATAATACGATTTATTCGGAGACAGCGTCTGAGAAACTAGTGACAAGCTTTGTTAGGATGCAAATAGTAACGCCAGGTGCATGTTCAAGAGAGCTACATTAATTAAGAGTAGGACAAAGCTAGTAACACTGTATGGGATTAAAAAAAAAACGCGATATCCCACCTACAGTGCATACATGTGATCTTAAAATATGTAGTCAAAATTAAAACAAAAAATAGAACATCTTACGCTTAAGAGTTCGTCGCGCGCTTGAAATAAACCGATTTTTTACGCTTGGCCCATAACACTTATTTAGACAACGAATAAATATAGCGGTCCAAATAAAAAAAAAATCGAAAGACAAAGTTGTTTCCTAAGGCTGCTGTGTAATATTTTTTTCAAAATTAGTTTTTAATTATTTAAATTTAATGAGTAAACTGTGCAAGAAATCATCATATTTACAATTTATTTACTTAAAAATAAAGGCTTAAATCGAATATTGGTTATACGAGAGAAGTAAGTCTGTCTTTTAGCTTTGCAACGATACCAAAATTATATCGAATTGATAAAAATTCTATGCTAAATGCCGAACGTCTACAACTTCAGATACGAATATATTTTAAATGCTGCAACCATATGTGTTTCACTCAGTGGGATAGGCTCAGAGATTGGTAAATGCGGGCAGGACCGGAGTTCAAAGAAATACCTACATAGTCACTTATAATCTATACGTTCTTAATTGAGACAGTATTGAATTAATCGATCTTATGGAGTTCGATGCTGATTCTTTTTTTGGCGGTGGTGTCTAAACCTTTCTTGTAGAATACATTTTTTCGTTTAGACCAACAGTTCCGGAAATATAAGAAGTTCTACTAGAATTCCTTAGGTATGCAATTTTTACATTGCTTATTAAAACAATGTCATTTTTTCGTAAGTTCCAAATTGAACAAAATTCTCCGCAAATTAAATACGTATTTTCCATATTAAAATAATAAAGATCATAAAACACTGAAATAAATGTAGTCACTATATTTATTTTATATAAAAATGTACCTCTTCTCAAATCTTTGTTCTTCTAATTTTAAAGAGGGCAATGTCATAAATATATTAAACACAATCATAATATGTACAATAAAAATGTTTTTCTCATTATGGAAAATATAGATATTTTTAACTCGTTGACTGAATGCGCTGTCCTATTTCTGAAAACATCTTTTGCATCACAAATATGCACACGGCGCACAAAGTTAATTTCTTGAAGTGTAACACCGTAAATTGTTTTTAAACTTGCTTTGTTACTTCTTTTTGATTTAGTAAATTTGCTAGTTTTTAATTTTCTCAGTACTCAGTTTATCGAACATATTCTTTTCACAAAAAAGATTCAGAAAACAACATACATTTATAAATGTATTTGGTTTTTCTGACAAAAGATTTTTTTAACAAGAATGAGGGGGTGTCCAAGACTTTTGACGTTATGTGTATTTGCTTTAGCAATTATTCACTTATTTACTAAACCGAGCTTATATGGATCAGATACTGCCCGGCAGTACAGCTGCAGATGAACCAAGCGCGCTAAACACTTATTTATATGGATTTAGTAAATAGACTGGAGCAAGTGTCTAGCTGAGAAATATTACAAACCAGTAACTTTGCTAATTATTGTTCACACGTGTAGTAATGTTTCGTATTAGTAAATCAGTTTCAAAATAAAATATGATGTGTAAAAATGGATCAAATCATTTGGAAATCTACTATAGCCATTTCTTCTATAAATTTTAATAAAGATGCCTGCTGTGCTTGTCTGGTTTTGTAACTTGAGCTAACGAAACGTTCAGTTGTGGTTTCATCCCTTGATATTTTAAAGATCTAAAACTGAGTAGGTACTCTATAAATATACAAATGTTTCCCGTTTTCATGTTAGAATTGCTGGTGCTGTTAATGGATGATCCTAAATGGATTTGTGATATAAAATTGTTGTTTTGACGAACGAATATAAAATTCAGCAATGATTAGGACTATCTGATATCTATCAGGTATTATTATTAAATGTTAATTTTCATTGTTTTTACAAATGGTAACGCTGCGAAAAATTGTAGCATACCTGTTCGCAGGTCGAAACCATCTCGAACGTTGGTAATCATAGGCGATGATTTTCAGGGAAAAAAGGAGGTTTTGCCCCACTTTTTAAATATCAAGCTAAAATACCGAAATAATATCTAATCTGTTAGTGTGTTAGGCTCCTCAGAGCACGTGGTTAAATTTTTTGTAGTTAGTGATGGTTAACCTAGTATATCAGTACTATCCACAAACTAGCCCAACATTGCAAACATGATGAAGAGAGTAACATTTCAAAATTTTTCTAACTATTTATAAAAATGGTTTGATTCAACGGAAGGTTCCAGAATAACTCAATAACTAATAGTTAAACCAACATAAGCTAGAAATTCAGCTGACTATTTAGGGCTGTTCTATGATATAGTCAGAACCAGAATAAATCTAATAATAACTCATCCGTCTCATCATTGAAACCAGAAATAAAAAGTACAAGTTTTATGACCCAATAAACATACAGATACAAGTTTCAGATAATGATTACTTATGACAATAGTTGTTTATCCTGCAATTGTATTACATATTTTTAGACGCGAGAGAATTTTTTGAGCAGATAGGTAAGATAATATTCATTAGAAACTGGTAATATTGCGAAAATCCAAGCAAGTGGCCTGTTAAGATACCGATATCTATAATAGTTGTAATTAATTTTGAATTTTGTTTGTTTGTGTTTTCTGCTCTCGTTTACATTGTAAGGGCCGTTAAACAATGGCCCAAAAATCCTTGGCACCAACAGATATCAGCTTATAAATCCGATGCTTGTAATATTTATTTATTCTCATCAATGCTCAACAGATTAAAAATTCAATAATACGGCAACTACAGGTAGTAATCAAATAGAAAGAAGGCATATAATCATACAAATAAAATGCTAATCTAAATAGAACTAAGTATTTAGAAACAAAACTTCAAAACAAATTCAAATTATGGCAAAAGTATTAACTGTGTGGTGTAGCTTAGTTAAAGAGCAATTTTGAATAACTCGATTTTTGTCAAATAGATATGAAGTCATCCCTACACTTGCTGTCTTCGTTTATCGGTTTAATTCTGAATATCCTCTACTCCCTCATTGGACTTTGATAGGCAACTCCATAAATTAGCAACATATCTACTCCTTGTTAGTAACGTTATAAGATAATGAAGTTGAATATTATAAATTTATGTATCCCATAAAGTTATGTAGCGTGCTGATTAAAACTTCTAACTAACATAATTTGGGCTTGGAATGAATATTGTACCAGAATAAATATAAGAGAAATACACTGTTCAATATATAGTGTGTCCCCGGATTGACGCAACAAAAAAATAGAGGTGAAATTTTATCTTTTGGGATACACCCTGCTTGGATAGAAACTAATTTGTGTCATATCAAAAATCAAGGATGCCTTGGAAATTTACAAAAAAGTTATTTTCCCCCTCAGTAAACTGCATTTTCTGAAAGAAGCGGCAAAATATTATTATATATGAAAGTTGTTCAAGATGATAAATTTGGTAGGTATATTAGGTAAATTTTAAAGCCTGCCAAATTATGTGGTTCAAATGATTTTTAGATTCAAATTTGTTTAATTTCAACGTGACAATCTTGCGGCAGCTATCACTTGCTAAAAGTCTCAAAATTTCACTATCAAAAAAGACAAAAAACACACAATTAACTTGGAAATTTATAAACAGTTCAATAATATTTGAAATAATAATCAGTTGAGTCATTTGAATTATTACCTATCAATCTTTTTATAACTTACTCCCTTCCGATCGGTAAGTGATTGTTCTTACCGACCCAGCATTTGTAAACAAAATTTACTATTCCTTTTAATCCAACCAGTAGATACGTTAAATTGACGGATCTTGCAAAAAAGGTATTGTGATTAACAGAACGGATTTACTTAATTAAGTGTTATGGTTGGATTAAAAATTCCAGTGGTTATTAGACGTTTTAATATGATATTTACAAATACCGTCTTGATCAAATCTACAGTTCTCAGATTGATTACCAAAATTCCCGCTACTGGTTTTATACAAAAAAAAAGAAGAAGAAGAAGAGGTTGTCACTGAGAAAACGGTCCATGGAACTTGGTATTAGTAGACCATATTTATAAAGCATTTATAAAAGACAAAAGATAAAACCATTTAATGTCAGATTTCTTTACACACGAGAAGAAAGAAATGAAACCCGAAAGTTGGAATTTTGTCTTGAAAATTCTAGAGGATTCTTAGATGCTTTCCATAAAAATATTATTTTCTCACTTTTACAACTAATGGTGTATCTCTATCACAGAATTATCGACATTGATCTGAAAATAATCCCAATTACGTAATGAATTCCAGGCGACAATATTTTACGTTCCATAATTTTACAAATAATAGAAGTCAAGCTGATAGGTCTATAACTTCAATAATACGGCAAGTAGTAATCAAATAGAAAGAAGGCATATAATCATACAAATAAAATGCTAATCTAAATAGAACTAAGTATTTAGAAACAAAACTTCAAAACAAAGTCAAATTATGGCAAAAGTATTAACTGTGTGGAGCAGCTTAGTTAAAGAGCAATTTTGAATAACTCGATTTTTGTCAAATAGACTAACTAATGGTGTATCTCTATCACAGAATTATCGACATTGATCTGAAAATAATCCCAATTACGTAATGAATTCCAGGCGACAATATTTTACGCTCCATAATTTTACAAATAATAGAAGTCAAGATGATAGGTCTATAACTTCAAGAAAGCTCACTTTAACACTTTGTACCAGGATCTGTGTGATATCGACTGGTTTAATCTAAATTCTTATAGTAATGTTGATCAAGCCTGTGCCCAGTTTTATGATAAATTAAATGCAACATTCAGTCGAAGTGTTCCTAAAACAATCTCAAAAAGTACGTCATATCCTCCTTGGTTTTACGTGCAAATTAGAAAAGATATTAAACGTAAATCTCACTATTGGAGGTTATATAAAAGTGGTGGTAACCTAAGTGATTTAAATAATTTCAAGTCTTTGAGAAGCCAAATAAAGAGGGATATTGATATTGCTTATAGCAAATACATTGAGAACACTGAGTCACATATAAAAACTAATCCCAGCAACTTTTGGTCTTTTTTGAATAATATAAGGAAATCATCTAATATGCCAAACTCAATGTGTTATGATAATCGAAATTATGATGATCCACAAAGTATATCCAACGCATTTGCTCAATTTTTTCAGTCGGCTTTTATTTCTTCCTCTATGCATGATGCATCTGAACTGAAGGAACCTATTGATATTGTTCCACAGATTGCTCTACCGATTGTCACTGAAAGTGATGTTCTATTAGCATTAAAACGTTTCAAGAATAAGTTGACCACAGGTCCCGATGGAATTCCAGCTTTTTTATTGAAAGACTGTGCTTCTCTTTTTGCGTTACCACTGTCCATTATCTTCAATTTGTCTTTGCAGTCAGCTACGTTTCCAAGGATCTGGTGTAAATCAAAAGTCTGCCCTATTTTTAAAAAAGGAGACAAGCGACTTGTAGAAAACTACAGACCTATAACAATTCTTTGCAGCTTTTGTAAGTTATTCGAAATTGTATTATATCATATTCTTTCTTTTCAAGTAAAATCAAGATTATCCGTTTTTCAGCATGGATTTATATCCGGTAGATCTACAACATCCAATTTGTTGAATCTTACTCATATCATTGCTAATGTGTTGGACCAGGGTGGTCAGGCTGATGTAGTCTATAGGGACCTTTCAAAGGATTTCGATAGATTGGATCATGGTCTGCTACTGAGCAAGTTGTTATGTTTTGGTTTAACTTCAAATTTTTTAGCTTTCTTTGAGTCATATTTAGCAAATAGAGTGTTAAATGTTAATTACTTTGGTTACGAATCCACAGATATATACGCTACATCTGGTGTCCCACAGGGATCAGTTTTGGGACCCTTGTTATTTATTATGTTTATAAATGATGTATGTACATCTCTTCATGTGAATGTTCTGTTGTATGCTGAAGATTTAAAAATATTTGCACAGATTAACTCACTTGATGATAGTTACCTTTTACAAGAAGATCTCACAAAGGTTGATTTATGGTGCCAAGAGAACAAATTGCCGCTGAATATTGCAAAATGTAGTGTTATGACATTTACAAAGAAAATAAATTCAATAGATTTTGCCTATACCATTAATAATAGTGCATTAAACAAGTGTGGTGAATTTAAGGACCTTGGAGTTATCTTCGATTCTAAATTGAATTTTGTTGCACATATAAATCATATATTGTCGAATGCCTATAAAAATTTGGGGTTTATATTTAGAAATGCTAAATTTTTTAAGAATACATCTACGTTGATCACCCTGTTTAGTGCATTTGTCAGACCAAAACTAGAGTATGCTACAGTTATTTGGAGTCCTCATGCTGATATTCACGTTAATAATTTGGAGCGAATACAAAGAAAATTCGTTAAATATTTAAGTTTTAAAGTCAATGGTGTCCCACAAGGAACTCCACAGTTGGACTTATTGAACAAATTCCATTTGATTGATCTAGTCTCGCGTCGTATTTACTTTTCTCTATTGTTTTTACACAAACTATTGATAAATAAAATTGATTGTCCGAGTATTCTTAGCTATTTTAATTTTAATGTTCCGTTAGTTCATACTCGTTCATCTTCATTGTTTAGGTTTGCTACTCCTAGAACAAATGTATTAAAGTATTCTCCTATTTATACTGTATGTACCAACTATAGGTGCTATGAATTGAATCTAGATATTTTTTCTTGTTCTGTTAATGACATAAGACGTTGTGTTTTAAATTCGTTTGCAGTCTAATTAATATGTTGTGATTTGGATTGCAATATTTGGATTTGTTAACTGTATGCTGTCTTGTATGTTTTGTTATGACATAATGTTATTACTTGTTGTGTTTACTTGTTGCTTGTTTGTTTAGTTGTTTAAGTATACATTATTGTATTTTTCCCCTGCCCTATAATTGGATTTAGTCTGTATCCTTAAAATAAAATAAAATAAAATAAAATAAAATAATTGGATGAAACAAACTTATCACCTTTTTTATAGATGGAAGTAACTGAAGCATCTTTCTAGGCAGCTGGTAATATGCCTGTACTAAAGGAGCTGTTCATAATCAATGAAAGAGAAAATAGTAAATTTTTCTTACATTTTTTTGATAAATAAAAAGTAGTTTAAAGCCATTAGAACTAATCTAAAATCGTAGCCATTTAGGTATTACTGAACGAATCAATAACACCTGTAAGAGTTGAGCTTTCCTTCTTTTATCAGAACTAATGAATTTATTGAACAATTACCAACCCTTCAGAGCAGTTAATGAAATTCTAGATTTTCATTTAACTCGCCAATTCTAATCGCGGTTTATCGAGCCGCGCCTACACATTAAATCAATTAGGACGTTAATTACTTATTCCGTCCGAAGTGCCATCGTCTTCATTTGTTGTCGCAAAGCATAAGTAGCAAACAAAGAAGGAATTATCCTGGGCCAGGCTCCAATGAAATTGGATGAACTAATCCGGTGCGATGGACTAAGCCCCTGTTTTCGGTTTGGGTTTGTGATTGCGGTAGGTAGCGACAATATCCGGCAAGGATGAGGTGGATTTATGGTATGATAACATCAAACATGTTGCCCAATTTTAATTCAAGAGTGCGAACTATTTAATAATTTTGTCTATGAAACTTCGCATATCTAAATTTTATACAGGTTATTATAAAAAGTGAAATAAGCCGTTTTAGATTCAAATTTGAATGATCCTAGAAAAGTTGTAAATACTCATCCAATTGAATTCTCAGTTTGTCATCGCTTAGTACTAATTACTAATGAAATGCTCAGCTATTTAAAATCATTTAGGGACAGGCCGCTATCGGCTCTTTAGGAGAAAACTATAGGACACTTTTAAAATAGAAAGATTTTTATTAATATTTTCATAGATTTGTATCTTATACTGCATACTAGTATATCTTTTGTATAATATTGTTTCAAAATATTTATGCTGCGCAAACGAAGTAATGAAGATTGTAGTAGAAGCTGGTAAACTGGTAATATGTTTTTGATCAAACTTGATTGAAGGACTTGCAACCTTTGACTATATGATACGAACTTTATGCTTACACGCTTAATGTAAGTAAACTTGGCGCTCCACTTTTGGATAAAATGAAAAATAAAGATTGTGCTGAATTGTTCTGGATTTGTGCTACATTGTGCCGTAAAAGTTTTAAAAAAATAATAGCCATTTTCCTGGAAAATGAAAAAATCGTGTTTTCCACGCAGCCTGCCACTTCGAAAATCGTGGTTTTTTTAATATGCTATATTGTGCTAGTTATTGCGAACATTGTGCCGTTTACAGAAATTTGATATCTGCTTCCATTCTCTAGAAAAATGGAAACGGAAATTTTGGGCGTATGTATATGACATGTTAATTGATGCCAAATATCTAGGTATGCTAAGGCCACAGAAGACGAGATCTGACCTATTTTTGCATTTCTATGATTAGTTTCTGTTTTATATAATTATTCAATCAACCTTGTCTATGGAATTGTTTCTAAGTAAACCTAGATATTTGGAAGCTTGTATTTTTTTCCATTGCCAAGTTAGTTCCAAAAAAATCCGGAAATTTTCTTCCTTCAAGTAAGCTGCATGTGATTAAACTGGAAATTTTTTGACATTTATATACAGATTTGAGAGTATTTGCTATTTTAATTATATTATATTCTTAAGTTATATATGTACTAAAACAATCAGAAAATAATAGTATATTATATTCTACATGTACTTAAATATTTTCAATACAAAATCTAATTGTTGCACGTGATCCCTGCTTCTAGCTTCAAATTAATCGATAGTTTGGTGCAAAATTTTCAGCTATAATATCCCTAGGACATCGATAATGTACGAGATGAAAAATTTCAAATATGCAGCTGTCAAACTTTAATAATGTCGTAGTGATTGAAAACATCCCTGAATGATGCTATCGGTTAAAGGTTAAATTATTGGGTGATCTGTGTCATATGACAAAAAATAACGAAATTTAAATGGTTATTCGAGCTGTCAAAAGATTTTCTTATCGAATACCCCTGGAGCTTAAATTAATAACCGGAAATGTTTCTTACTATATTGGAAAGGTATTTTAAGCTAATATAAATCAAATCTCCTACAATTCCTATCAATGAAGTCATATGTATGCGCTCTGATACTAAACAATAATAAACAATATATTGGTAGATATTGTGGGTGTAATTCAACGCTGGTCGGGGCTTTAGTCCACAGAGGAGCAGTTAGTTTCACACAATATTGTTAATACCTATAAAAATATATAAAAAAACGGAAATGTTTCCTTGTTCATAAATATTTTTAGAAAATTATATACATTTCGAAATATTCATTACCTCAAAAAAATGTTCCCAATTAATTTCATCTCTAGGAATATTATAAATAAAAAATTTATAGTAAAATTAAATCAGAATTAAAAATATTTAAAACCGAGAAGATTAATATGAAAAAATTACCATCGTTACCATTACTATCTTCCTCCTCATCTAAATATAAGAAAAAAAGTTGATGATTACAACTGAGATTCAAAAAGTTTTTTTTTGATCTAAAAATTTTAGACCTCTAAAAATTTAATTGATTTTTGTGTCTATCTGTTCTCATTACTTTCAGTGCTCAGGTGAAATAACTATAATTTTCTAACTAAAATCGGTCTGTAAACCTATTAAACTAAATAATTTACTGTTAGTGTACCTAAAATGTATAAAATTTACTTTTATTTAGTTGTTTACATAACTGTTTCATCAAGAAAACAGAAAATTCAGTGGTATGTTTCGCTTTTTTCGAGATATCGTCTCCGCCCAGACATTTTGGTACCGGCTATAGGGAAGGACTTAGGAAATTTTATTATAAAAGCTTCTAGCAAGATACAAATTGGAAGCTATTAATGGAAAGGGGCAGTACAGATCTGTGGCGATTTTCAATTAGTGTGGGTCAGTCTCGGTGGATCCAAATGTCGTCGCAACAATTAAGTCACGGCCTACTTTATAGTCACATTTACGAAGTAATGGAGTGTGAAATATAAGAAAACTCCTATTTATACCAAATCCCTTTTCTTTCCTATAACTACACAATAAAGTTAAATGTATTGCTTTAATAACGCGGCAAAATAAAACAGTAGGCATCTCACGGGTGATGCAGAAATTTACTTTAAACTTATTATCTTTCTCGTAAACTATTAAATTTGACAACAGCGATCGCAAGTGCGAATATGTTGTTTGGTTGTTTGACGTCACTTAGCTGACTCTCTTCATTGGCTTAAGAATTTTTTGTTTATTCTAACCTATTTTTACTTCGTTGACCACCTATTGTGGCTTAGAGGAGTTTTTTCTCAAAATTTTTGTAATATGTTTGAGTAATCGGTGTTCATCCTGTTTTTTTACCAGTATTTTAATGGTTTCTTTTAATATTGCACATGATGTAAGAAGTTGTGGCATTGTGATGATGTTTTTTGAAGTTTTCTGTTCTGATGGATGGTTCCATTGCACTTTTATTAATCTCAATATTTTTCGTAAGTCCCTTTGACTTATCCTTTTAGATTTTGATAATTATTATACGTTTTTGTAGTTTCCTGATGAAGAAGCAATAAAAGCTTCGAAAGTTTGAATAGAAATAAGGAGTTTTCTTTTTTCTTGCCTAGTGACTGCTATACCTAGTTAATTAATTTTAGTCTATTCCTTAACTCCTTAACGCACGAGTCAGGTGAACCTATATATATATATATATATATATATATATATATATATATATATATATATATATATATATATATATATATATATATTTTAAAAGAGTTTTTAAATGAATATGTTTTATATATCTTATGTATTTTTATTTTATTTTAGAATTACACCATCCAACAGTCAATGGCCAATTACAGGATGGAGACTACAACATTACATAAACTCAACGTACAAAATACAAAAAAAAAACATAAGAAAAATGTGAAATCTACAAATCAACACAATGAAATAGCAATACAATTTAAAATTGAATGTCAAATTCTATATTCTAAATAATTCTAATATTTTTTATTTTATTTAAAGTTATGGAAAATAAATCAACTTTAATTCGTAAGCATTACAGGTATGACAGCTGAAATGCAACGGGGAAAGCTCTTAAGATATTAGTTCTCGGAATAGGCAAATAGAACGTCTTCATATATCTAGAGGCAGTACGTGGCAAGGCAAACGTTAGCTTTTTTAATATTGGAGAATAGTCTATATACTTTTTTTTTCAAACTTTTGAAGATAAATGATATAGCTTTTTGTCTACGTACTTCCAGACTTTCTGTAGAAAATCTATAAACTAATATATTCTGAGGAATGCCGATGGGAGGATAAAATCCATCAACTGCATAAGATACATACTTTAAAAAACGCGTATGAATGTTTTCTAATGAATTTTATATGTATCATATTCAGGGTTCCAGATCAACGAAGCATATTCTAACTTAGATCTTACGAAGGTGTTAAAAAGCAAAAACAGTATATAATATCGGTGAAGCCCTTGGAGTTTCTAATAACAAATCCAAAATGTCTGTAGGATGCTGGAATAACTGATTCAACATGGAAGTTAAAAGTAAATTTTCTGTCAAAAGTAATTCCCCGGTATTTGACATACTCAGGACGATCTAATGTGATACCATCTATACTGTATGCATGTAAAATAGGTTTTTTTTTTCTGTTGTAAGATACCACACTACATTCTTTGCCATTAAAGGGAAGCTTATTTCCATCACACCATTCGTTAATTTTTGAAAGATTATTCTATAATACAGTCAGATAAGGAATGTATGGGAAAAAATATTTAGAAATTTTTAGATATATTTGTTTGAGAAATTATCTACGCTGTGTTTAAGTTTAACCTGGAACATTCCTGTAACATTTGATTAGACTGTGCGATTTGAGTTATTTTTTTCGAAGTATTTTTTTCAAAAATCATATCAATTTTTATCTGGCAACTGCTCTAAATCCTTTAAAACCCTAAACGGCACAATTTTATAAATTGATCTTATTATTATTCAATACTGTTTCTATAAAATATTGAAGATGCTGAAATAGGAAACAAATCCTTTAGTTATGACATATTCCAATTTGCAACAACACCCTTGTCATGTTATCATATCTGAATTAATTTGCAATAAAGGAAAATTGATAACACTTTTATTATTTATTTCAATTAGCTATTCAATTTCAGTAATAATTAAAAAGCATTTCTCAAAAAAAATAACCTTCAAATAATCATAAATTTTTGTTTCTACTTGGAAATAAGTTAGTATCAAAGTGAACATTTCAAGTGAGTGTACCTACTTGTCTATATGGATAAACTAAAACGAACATTCGCAGATAACACTCAAAATGTAGGTCACATGTAACTAAAAACTGCGTTTAGTGTTTTATTTTACAGTGTTAATGTATATTTGTTCAAGGGATTTCACTAATCAAATTTTCATGAGCCTTTTAAGTCGATTTCTAGATAATCAACTCATAATAACGATCATAAAGGAGACCAGAATAGATCCATTTTGACGATAATTGCCTTATTCTGAAAATGAGACATAAGCCTTGCAATACTGCCGATAACAAGCGATTCCAGGAATTCTGATTGCTTCTTTCTACCAGGAAAATATTTAGATTGACAGACTGAATAATTTATAATATATCAATTACTATGAAAGTGAATAAAGTATTACTTATATTATCTGAACGTTTTTTTAAATATAAATTTTAATTTTTTAGCATTTATAATAATTTTGGTTATTTTATACAGGGTGAACCTTAAATAAGTACAAATATTTTAACTGCAGGTGTAGTTCGTCATGTAGATGCGTCACAATATTTACGGAGATATTATTTTTTTAAAAGGTCCGCTGATCAGTTTGACCACTGACGTAATCTATTAAACCATATGAAAGGCGAGGTTGCCATATTGTCTGTAAGATTAATTTTTCAACGTAAATTTTTGCGGTTGACTCTAATATAAAAATACTTGTTTTTAGCAATAAGTAAAGTAAACTTGGTATAGGTAGTACGCTTCTTAATAATATTAATTCAAACTTCTTAACTAACCTTACCTTTACAAACAATTAAAAAACGAATTTTTGCAAGTTAGATACTGGCAATTAAACTATTTAGAAAGTTACTTTGTTCAATGATTGCAAAAATTATCCATAAACGTGCATAAAACTTACCTACATGCTGAAAAACCAACAATTTAAACAGTTATTCACATTTCACAAGTTAATACCATTGTACACTGTTAGAAAGATACACAAATTATCCTCTTAAATTAGTTTATCAAGAATAACAAAAAACTATGATTTTCAAACATCTTATAATTAATTTCACCACATAACTTGATGTCCACCACCACCCACTTACACCTACCTAATACGCACTCCGCGGATATCACACTAAAGCCTTGTTCTCATGGACTCAAAATTCACGGATTTTTGAACGCATTTTGCAACTTCTGTTTTAATTATTTATGGCGGTAAAATCAACTTTTGACAAAATTTGCGAAACTGTAAAACACTACAAATATTATTGCTCCTTTCATTATTATGTGGTGTTAATAAATTTGATTTGAGCTTCTGTCATGGCAGTTTCATGATGAAAATGACAGAAAATGTTATAGTTGACAAAATTTGTTTCAAATAAAGAGTTTCCCACCATTAAATAAATCGCGCAAATATTTGCGAATTCCGCATTCAAAAGGACAAAAGACTTTAGAATACATACACACTATTTCCTATTGGTTACTAGTACTGTCACTATAACAGTCACACATTAACACTTTACATCATATCGTACCGCTTTCCGTATGACCTTTATACTTCCATGTTTCGCCAAAATTTAATATATTCTTCGATCCAGATTCTTATTTTTTAATATTTATTTTAAATGGTTTCATCGCCATATCACTGCTCGTTCTTTCTATCAGTATACTCTTTTCGATTTCATTTATTCGGACTAAGTTTCATCTTGCAAGATATAGCAATCAAATTTTTGTCGAAAACTGATTTTAAAAATACCATCTTCCGCGAGTTTCCATCATTTTCCGTTTCACAGTTGTACTTTACCACTTTTATATTTGCGCTATACATACATATGCTACTCACGTACAATTTTGTTAACGAAATATATATTTCAACATCACTTACACTCATATTTTGACCTCGCGCTCTAAACTTTTCATCATCCGATATTCCTCACTTGTTAAATGCGGACGATTTTGAGAATACGCTGTAGAGCTAGAATCATTCTACATTCTTAAGAACACAAAATCACTAATAAAATTAATTACTTTCATAATTAAATTAGTAAACAGATAAACCCGAAATTTTACCCGCCCGAACGACACACCCGCCGATGATAACGCTGAAAATGGAACAGGTGGATCCGTTAATTCGTCGCAACCAATGAAAAGCTGCAACGCATACGTATTTACTGAAGCAGAAGCTGTGTAATCGGGTATGCTCTCAGAGCTATGCGGCACACGATTTTAGAGGAAAAATACACGGGCTGCATGTATATTTCTTTGTGCCGACTGTTATAAATTGTGAGCAGATTTATAACGTGAGTCACTCTCTAGATTTTTGGCCGGCAAGTATAATTAAGTATAAATTACCTGCCACTTGACTGAAGGAGCTCAGATTCTGTTTCGCCGCCTATTGCGTCCATTATTTATAACTTCTTAAGCTGACCGTTTCTATAATTTATAACGTCAAACCACCGTCGACGATCGACCATGTCGATAGTTACCTGTGAACTCCGAGCAGGACCGTAGCCGAGTAACCACCGCTGTTATCTAATTCGTAATAAAATTCCATGTTACTTATTGGTATGTATGAGTCTCGCAAAAATCATTCACAATAATTGCGAGCCAAAAAAATTGGGAGACTCGCCCATTGCCAACATCAAGCGAAAAAATTATTTCTCAAGAGAATTCATTGACATGTTTTCGCTATCAAAATCTACTACGCTGCGTCGACTATTAGAAGCCGAATAGCTTATAAATTCAGCTGTTACACAATCTGTTTCTAAAATAAGTATTCAAAATTTTAGTGAATATAGAACAAGTTAAAACGAAAACCTTAGTAAGAACCTTAGTATAGTTTTTTTTCTCAAACACCTCATAAAGGAACTACAGCTCCTGAAAGGACTGACCCGAAAAAGTGATTTTATTAAACATGTTCAAAATAACGTGATACTAAATCATGCAATTTTTTTTGCTTAACAATATGCAGTAGAAAACTTTTAAGATTTGTATCAGGAATGTGAGAAAATAGTTTGATCAAATGTAAAGTTTACTTTATTTTTTTATACATGTACTTTTCTAATTTCGAAATGAAAAAAGAAAATTTGATATTCTTTACATGCAAAAGGTACTCTTATTGAATATAGATGCACTGTTCGAGTAACATCGATTTGAAAATGGTATAACAAGCTTTAAAATTAAACTCTCATTAGATAGCAACATAAAGTTTTCAAAGTGCGTCTTGAAAAAAACTGCAAGTTCATGGCAGGTAACTAAAACTTTATGGTCAAATCCATTCCTATCTTATCAATATGCAATAACAGTACCTTTTGTATGTAAAAAACATCGAATTTTCATATTTTTTATTCAGAGATTAGAAAAAATAATATACAGTATGCGCCAAAAGTATGGAATAAATTCAATAAAAACGGGAAAAATCCTCGAACAGGTCGATTTTTAATTTAAAAAATACATATTTTAACGTAAAATGCGATTTTCAAATGTCATTTGTTTTCGAGTAATGACGTCATCGATTTTTTTTTTAATGGCAACACCATATTTTTTTCCTTGATTCTGAAAGATCGTTTAATTCTCTATCAGAGAGTACTAAAATTTAGCCCTCTTACATAGGAAAGTTTTCGAGTAAATGACGATTGAATCGTTATCGTTATCAAGTTTAGTTTTTCGAATTCCATAGTTCTTTTATGGATTACGTAGGTGAAAATCTTTGCAAAGTGTCATTGTTGCACCGACTTTCTAATAAGTATTGTAAGCGACATAGAAATTATTATTCAATTTCAAGTATTATGGCACATTTAACTGTTACTCAAAGAATTGAAACAATGACACTAGTCAGAGCACAGTGCTACGTATCTTGAGGAAGGAAAAATATCATCCCTACAAAATTCAACTTGTGCAAGAACTCAATGAAGATGATCTCGATCGCCGCTTACACTTTTGCGAAATTCTAATGGATTTATGTCAAGGAAATAGAAATTTACACCGGCAAATACTTTTTATACTTTTTTCAGATGAGGCCACATTTTGTCTGAATGGTACAGTAAACCGTCAAACTTGCAGATATTGGAATCGGGAAAATCCTCATTGGATGGCAGAGGCACATACCCAACACCCTCAGAAATTAAATGTGTGGGCTGGAATAGTTGATGACAGAATAGTAGGGCCTTTCTTCTTTGAAGGAACCCTTACAGGACAAAGATATTTAGAGTTTCTAGAAAATGACCTTGTTCCAGCCCTTGAAGTAATTTTTCCTAATGATAATGACCCTGACATTCCTGAGGATACCATATGGTTTCAGCAAGACGGTGCACCTCCGCACTATACGCGCCCTCTACGAGATTTTTTGGACAACTGTTTTCCTGGGAGGTGGATCGGCAGACGCGGACCGATAGAATGGCCTGCAAGATCGCCAGATCTTACACCTCTTGACTATTTTTTATGGGGATACTTGAAGTCAAAAGTGTACATTAATAAACCACGTAATTTAGAAGAACTTCAAAATCGCATTCGGGACGAAATACGCAGAGTTACCCCAGAAATCATTCATAATGTGCAACAAGAATTTCTTCGCAGACTTGCGCATTGTCAAGAAGTTGTTGGATGGCAATTCGAACATTTAATTTAAGTATAAAATTTAATCAATTGTATTTTATTTTACATACCTCAGAATTGTTTCTTTTTTATGGATAAAATTTACGTTTTCTAACATTCAATCGTCATTTACTCGAAAACTTTCCTATGTAAGAGGGTAAAATTTTAGTACTGTCTGATAGAGAATTAAACGATCTTTCAGAATCAAGGAAAAAAATATGGTGTTGCCATTTAATAAAAAAATCGATGACGTCATTACTCGAAAAGAAATGACATTTGAAAATCGCATTTTATGCTAAAATATGTATTTTTTAAATTAAAAATCGACCTGTTCGAGGATTTTTCCCAAAAAATAATTGTTTCGTTTTTATTGAGTTTATTCCATACTTTTGGCGCATACTGTATAAAAGTTAATTTTAGTCTCCACCAAGCTATTTCCTACTATTTATTGTTATGTACACATAAAAAGTTTAGTACCTGACCGAAATTACATGAATTAGTATCATACCGTTTTTATTATTATTAGATATTATTATTACTTTCAGGGGAGTTGGAATAATAATAATAATATCTCTACCCCTCATTTAAATCACAGGGACTAGCCCAGAAGTCGGAGACTTGTGCGGGAGAGGGGGCGGCATATTATTATTAAGCAGGCCGCATTTGCAGTTGGAATTCATAGAGTACTTAGTTTTGCAATTTTCTAATAGTTTCGTACCACACTTTAATACGTTTGCATTAAGTTTAGATATGTAACAAACTACTGGATGGCATCTTATTTAAATATACCTTAAAGGAAAAGTCACACTTAAGTGAAGAGCTGACTATGAATTCTACCCCTAGGTAGATTAAGAAAAAAATTATACTGTTTTCGTCACCTTTTAACTTGTTCTACATGCGCTGAAATTTTGAATATTTATTTTAGAAACACCTTGATTTCAGTTTTTTAATTAAAACAAATACTATAGACGAGCACACCTACCAAGAAAAAAATATGTATAGTTTAATTTTACTGTGTGAAGCAGTGAAATAGTGATGCTAGATTTGAAAATTTCTCCCTAGTTCTAGGAGAAGGAACTTGTAAAACAAGGAAGCATTTCGAGCAAAATAGAGGATATTAGTTATAATAAATTTATTATAATGATGTCATGTGCTTGTATGTTATATTATGTAAATTGTGGAAAATTCATTCATGTCTACTCGTAGAAAAATGACAGCAGCATTTAATTTATTTGTATAAGAACTCTACTTTGATTTTGAGTAGTGTTGGCTGAGAAGAGAAACTTTCAAATTTTGAAAAAGTCTTACCTTTTTTGCACAACAAGGCAAGAGTTTGCTTTTGTCCGAACTTACAAGAGCATGTCTTGTCTTGCGAGAGTCTTGCAAATTTCTTGTCGCTCAACTTTGCGATACCCTTGCATGATTTTAGCAAGACTTACATACAAATGAGGAAATGAAACTTTATTACGATTTTATTAACAAAGGTGGTCGATCGTCGACGGTTATCGGTAGGTAGATTTATAAAGTATAGAAATGGCCAGTTTTACATAAATAATGAATGAAATAGGCGAAACAGAATCGGGGCCCCTTCAGTCAAGTGGCAGTGAATTTATAATTAATTCAGTTTAGCAGAACTGGACCTAGACACTTTAATATTACCCCTTCTTATATTTGTAAGACTTCTGGCAGTAGCAATATTTTTTATCTTGTCCTTCAAGACTTTCTTTTTAAAATCTTGTCTTGTCTTGCAATTCGAGAGGTCAAGCCTTGTCTAAATGTCACATAAATACTGTATACTGTATTATCATGATGCTCTGTGGATATTTTTTAATTTCAACTACGAAGGATACCGAAGGGTTTTAAACATTTTTAGAAGATTTATTATTAACATCTCAGTAATCTCAAGTCGTGTTATATGTCGAAAACTAGGTACTAAATCTATGAAATTTAATTTAGAATGAATGGATCCAGAAGTTTTAACCAAATCACGCTTGTTTAGGACTGGATTTAGGATACAATCCATTAACATAACCTCAGGAGGACAGGCAAGTAGGTACTGTTTGTGTTGCCGCCTCATTTAGATTTGATTAGCGATTAGTGTTTCAAGCGTAGTATACATAGATAACATCCACATATTTTCTTTGTTTGGCCAATAATTCACAGTACTAGTGCTATTGTCCTTGTTTATCTGGAGAAATCTCGACACTACAGGTCGAGATTATTTAATTTCTTCGATAAGAAGAACATGTTTTTTCGACAGATTTGAAGATTAACAATATATTATCCCGATTAAAATATTATCACTGAGTGGGCCACCAAGATAATCTGACAATATGTGGTGTTATTCATAAAAAATTGCGATCTTTAATGTCGATAACTGTTTCTGTTGTAATACAATAGTACAATGTGACTTTTATATTGTATCCATGTCATAAAGCTACTAGACGATAAGTCTATGGCAATTCAAGTAAAAAATCCTGTTCGTACTACAGATTTTTTAATTGAACGACTGAGAAATATTTTTATGACTCAGTAATTGTGGCAAGAGCATTAAACATGTTTGATCGGCCCATTTATATCACCAGAAATGGGTAACAAAAATGGATCGATTAATATCAACTCAAACACTTATGTGATTAAGGTCTTACATATTTAATTTGATAATTTGTATAATTAATTATAACTAATTTTAGGAATTACCTCAGAGAACGATACGGAAGAGAAATATACAAAGGGTGTTTCAAAAAGGCATGACAATATTACTAGTTTTCATAGAACATTGAAAAATAAGTGTGGTTTGCTTAATAAACCTATGTCCTAGAGCCACTAATTTTTGAGATACAGGGCATGTAAGATAACTTAAAAAAATATTACATCCAAAATTTGATTTTTTTATATTATCTTACACGCCCTGTATCTCAGAAATGAGAGACTCTACCACATACGGTTATTAAGAAAACCCCACTTATTTTTTAATCTTCTATCAGCCCTAGTAATAGTGCCATATATTTTTGAAACACCTTGCATATGTCGTTTTTTTACATGTACTCAATGAATACAATATTTTCGACGTCAAATAATTTCCAGTGATAATTCAAAAAAAAAATATTTTCAGTTATAGTTATATGCTTAGTGCTTAAATGTTTTCGAAGTAATGAATAATTCCGAGTAGCAAACAAGAGTTAATTTTCAAAAAATATTCCCATCTGCAAATTTTTTATGAAAATCAAAAAATTTGTTGTATGGGAAAAACCTGAAACAAATATCAATATTAAGGTCGGGGCATACATGACTGCACCGTGTCCGAGCCGTAAGTCGGCCGTATGGGTCTGTAGTTTCCAATATCCGTAGGGTCACCGGCTTTAACTATAAGACAAACACTGGCTTACGTCCAGGGAATACACCTTGTTATAACGACAAATTAAAGATGATAAATGCATTATCACAATCTTTGACAAAAACACAACTAGACCGGCCCGCAAGTCACTTTATTTTTGAGTTTCCTAGCAGCACACCTCTTCTTCAGTTAAATGACTAATGCCATAATACTTTATATACAGGGTGAGTCAGTCATAATGTCATTAATTTTAAGAGGAGATAGGGAATAATGAGTATAATACGAATACGCGATTAAAAAAAAATCTAAATGCATAATTATACGAAAGGTAGAAAATACAACCCAATCGCCTCTGAAAGCTAAACCGACAAGTAGCGTGTGGATTTCTCTGAGCAAATGTAGCTGTTATGACTGCAACAAAACTCCAACATGTCTAATAATAAACCGAATAGTAAACTATTTACGTACATTACATAAAAAACCTATACCCAATGAGTAAATTATTAAGAGAAGCTGAAAAGTGTTTCGTGTTTGAATACTAAATAATAAAAAACCATCGTGTTGTCGACAGAAAACTGCCCAAGACCGAAATGGCACGCCGCTAATCTAAGTTATCGAGAGTGAATCTTGATCTACCGTATTATTAGGTCAATAACCTAGTTACCTAGTTTTTGTACTGTTATTTAACGGCAAGGAGTAAAACTATTTTTTTAAATCTAGATACATGAATGAATTTTTCTTAAATATTGATTTATTTGTTAAAAAAAACAAATGTAGATAATAAATAAATGTTTTCGAATGTTAGGTTATTACAGTTTAATAATTTTGATATTACGTTTTCACTACGTTTTACAAATAAATATAAATTTTTAGTATTACTCGTTAAGTACCATTAATTATTCAGTTTGTAGTTACGTACATCTAGCCTAGAAATTTATTGTTTTTTAAGTAATATGGTACTAACCTGTTAACTGCACTCATCCGTCCATAGCACTTTATTAATAGAATTAGGGTCAGTCGCATTTCGTAAACATTCTTCATATAACACTACCATTTCCGCATATTCGGAATTTGTAAAATTATGCATTTACGACGAATACGCGAGACCGAAATAAACAAACTACTGCTTACTGCTTGTATTCTCACTATTCTCTCCATCCCCTCCTCCAAATGTGTGGCGTGATCTACAAATTTAGGGGGAAAGAAATGCGGGAAATGCGGGTAAATTTGAATAACACGCTGATGTGTTAGACGATATTACGTATGTAAACATGATGTGGCAACGGTGTTTAATCCGGCATTCGATGATGCATCCTCAGAAAGTTCGTAGCGCACCAGGAGCGTCGTGTTACTGATTTTTATAGGGTGATTTGTTTTTTTTCTTTTAAATTCGAGTAAATTTTGTTTTTCGATTTTCTGCCTTTATTAAGCCTCTCGAATACGTGGTCAAAATTAATGACATTATGACTGACTCACCCTGTATTTTATAATTTATAGGTATAAATATCTTTAATGGCTTTTGACAAAGGATTCCTTACATTATTTATACGATACATTACTGATGTAAATGGAAAATCTAACAAATTAAAAATATTTTAAAGATATTTAAGAGTTCTCCAATAAGTCGAATAAATCGGTGTATTTTACCGACGCAAGTTTTTCTGAATCTGTTGCTACCGCAACTAGGTTAAATGTATGGTTTGACGCTACAAAGCGTGAAGGAAATCTTGTAAATGGTGACCAATTTGTCACAGACGTTTGAGTCTTTCGTCAACTAAAGCAGAGAGTTATCCTTAGTTTTCTCGTCTGTGGAAAAATAACGGCGCGTCTGTCCTACTTCATAAATGTTGGGTGGACGGAATTCCTCGGAGGACGCTCGTTCCTTCCCATCCCTAATCAAGTCTCTATAAGTCCGGGAATAAAATTGGACGGCACGTGATGCTTTTACTCCAGATAGAAGAAAACGTAGTTCAAAGAACTTTAAGGATATAAAATTACTGTAGATAGCTTGTGAAAGTGTAATAAACATCTATGCTCTCTAAAGATTTAAAAATATTGTAAAAAGAAATACACAAAGCAACACCAATAAAAAATTGTACATAAATAAAATAGTGACACATACATATATATATATATATAAACACACACAGATACCTACATATTACAAAGTTAGAAATTAAAAAATAATAATAAATAAATAGTTAGATATAAAAATATGAAGAGAAAAAAATAATAGTACATTATTTAACGAGCGGTAATGCAGGTCATAACTCACACAGATGAAGTTTGCAGCACGAGCCGCAGGCGAGTGCTGTAATTCATCAAGTACATTTAACTTTTTTAACTTAACATTTAACTGTTCTATAATGTCATTTATAAATAAAATAAAAAACCTTGGACCGAGTATAGAACCTTGAGGTACCCCAGATGATTGAAGAAATTCACGAGACTTATACTCTCGAAGCTGCACATAAGGTTGCCGGTTAGAAAAATAAGAACAAAACAGGTCCAGCAGTGAGTCAGAGAAACCATAGGATCTTAGTTTTAAAAGTAGAATCTTGTGATCAATTTTATCAAAGGCTTTAGAAAAATCAGTGTAGATTACATCTACCTGACTTCGCTTATCAGTGATCTCACTATTGAACTGTGTCTTACATAAAAGGTGTTACGGTATATTTTTTCCTTAAAAATTAAATAAGACCCTGTATATGTAGATCTTAACGAAGTATTGTTTTTATAGCTAGCGATTTTTTTTGTAGATAATCTAGAGTTAAAAAAAAAAAACTATAGGTTAAATTTCTCTTTAATATTTTTCTTATTTGAGATTACCAAAAATGCACTTTCGATCTTCCTGGTATGTCATCATGTTATTGTCACATTTCTATCTGCAGAATCAGTCGAACTTCAAATAATATACTTTATATAATTTAATAAGAACGTCTTACTCTTTGCTAAAATAAAAAAGCGTATTAATATACTTCAAGGAAACTTTGTTATCCCATAATACCTTTCGGTTAGCATTTATTTACCTCATTTTGAAACTTTGTAGTATAAACCTGGAAAAAAAAAATCAGTTTTGTGATAATATCAATATTTGAAATAATTATTAATATTCAATATAATACTTACCGCGCCATCTCACGTAGAGAGGTGTCGGTCGTTCAGTAGACTGATAACTTACCGCAAATTTCTAGTTTCGCGACTAGTCTTAGACCGGAAGATGGATTTCGGAAAGGCTTTCTAAAAGAGTTGTCTCTCTCTCTAAAATTTCCGCATTTCCGGCTTTTGAACGCAGGTCAAGAGGGTTCGGCAAGAAATGGTGCTAATGCTCGTACACATTTTCAAGTGATTATCTATAATCATCCATTTTGGGAGTAATTTTTGTGCAAGCAAATTTAGTGATTTTTGTTGATTGTTTCCTGAAGTTTTTGGTGTGTGAATAGTTCAGGCAAAATCACATCTTTTACAAGGATTAAACTGCATCAATTTCCGAACATCTCTGTCGTTCTTGGAACACATGCTATTGTATTTTTGGACATCTATTTGTATTTTGGGAGACCCTTCCAGTGAAGGTAAATCATTCAGTTTATCGTATTTTTAGTTCGATAATATTTTCATGTTATTTCTTTAATTTCAAAGAGTTTCTTTGGGGAGTGGACACGTTTGTCACGAGGTTAGGCTGCACTAGGTGCACAGTCTGGCTCTGAATCGAATCCGGCGTGCTGGTAAAAGCCAACCGGCGGCCCAAATCTCCGTCTCGATAGTTTAGCCGTTGGGTAGTTTCCATCACTGCACCACACTGAGACTGCAGCGCATTCTTCACTGCAGCGTATCCATCACTGCACCACGCTGAGACTGCAGCGCATTCTTCACTGCAGCTATTCCGAGACTGCAACGCATCTAGAACTGCATCGGAACCACTTTACGCAAGTTACCTAAAAAGAAAAATAAACTGTTCTACTATTTCTCTATAAATATTTTTTTAATAGTAATTATCACAATATTATTTAATTCTAAGATTGCTCTAGCGTGAATAGTTAGATTGATACTTACCTGATTGCATTTCATAGCTAGAGCTGATAATAAGTTCATTGGTATATATATATATTTTCTTTTTTTTTTCTCAATTAAGTTTAGAGTATTTTTAATATACATAAATTCAGTAAGATATTCAGTTTCAATAATAATTTATGTGAGAGTAGTTTTGGCAAATATTTAATAGACTATTTAATTAAAAATACTAATAACTGTGAGGCGGAAATTAATCCATGCATATTGCAACATCCTTTTTTTTAAATCTATTTTACCTCGATAAGTATATACTGAGTGTACGTAGATATCTGAGTTATCTACCTATATTTTTTTTATGCTACGAAGAGTTTTAAAGAATCGCTTAAGCTTAAGCCATATCTTATAAATTTATCTACTACGCTGGGTATATGTTATTTAAGTGTTGATTAGTTATTAATTTCTGCTCTTTGATTTTTTTTTTTTTAACAACTGCAATTCTTCTTAAACTTGTCTGCAGTATTGAACGTAGGCAGACTGCTTATTATTATAAAATCTTTACTATCAGATTCCAAGTACTCTCACCTTGATTACTTTGTTCCATTACTCTTACTTATTTTCATTTAGTTTTATGAATGTATGTATATAGATATATATATATATATATATATTTTTTTAATCGTACTTCCCTGTGCTTATGAAGCTTATCGCTTCACTTGTTGATATAGTATTTACCTGTGTTTGTGAAGCTGATTGTTTCACTTGTTTGATTGCTGATATATTGTGTGAATACTATAAGTTTTCATTATACTAGTTGCTGCATAATTGTCATTTTTTTTTAACCCTTGTTTAGTAAATTGGAAGGGAATTATATCACTAGTGGGTATTTGAGTTGAAATAATTTACTTGGCGCCCAATTTAACATCTTAATTTTGAATCCAGCCCATCTCCACTGTTAGCTGGTCGGAGAATACCCAACTGTCATCTGACAGCTGTAGTTATTTGTAGTACGTTACAAAGGTTTGAGACAGCTGAGCGACCAGCCAAGAAACCGTGTTGAGCTTCAGAAATCATATTTTTCGTATGATAGGAGATCCGGTTGTGCAATGCTGCTTCAAAAACTTTACAAAAGTTATTGAGTATCGTTATTGGACGGCAATTTCTGAGATCATTTTGGTTACCCTTTTTAAAAACTGGACAGACTCTAGCTTTTTTTCCACACATTTGGAAATCTTGACTCTTTCAAAATGATTTTAAATATCATGCACAAAGGTTTGCAATGGCACAATCTCTTAGAAAAAATCCCGGAATAAGATCCGGTCCAGCAGTCATATTGGGCTTAAGTCTTTTCAGCGCCAACAATATCTCATCCTCGGTAAATTCATTAAAGAGCAGTGATGGAACATTAACTGAATCTAGGTGGTGAAATATATCACTTTTATCATCGCCTGGTGAAAATGACTGTGAAAAATAATCTGCAAACAAATTTACAATGTCAGTAGGATTCGTGAGCTGCTCGTTATTGTAAGACAATGCAGAGGGCATAGAATACTAACCAGATTTACTATTTATGAAGGACCAAAACTTATTAGGGTTGGTTCTTATGTCACTCTCAACAGATAAAATATACGCGTTATATGGTTTTTTGTATTTTTAATACGTACGAATATTTTTAAAATAGTCATAATCTTCCACATTACGAGTTGTCTTATATATTTTCCACGCTTTATTTTTCTGTTTTAAATTTACAATAATTTCCTTATTGAACCAAACTGGGTACGACGCAGTAGTAGGAGATTTTCGAGGTACATAAGTCTCAATGGCAAAATTTATTTTATCATAAAACTGCTGGACAGCATCATCCACAGAATTGGTACTCCTAATAATTTCCCAATCAACCTCTAATATATGCTGATAAAGGTCAATAAGATTAGCCTTCTTAAAATTGGGTACAGTATTATGTATGGCATTTGGAAAATAATTCACTTGAGAGACAGCAAGTAACAAATCAATATCCAGTGGAGGGTGATGAAAGTCAATAGGTAATATTCCATCAGAATCACAAACATTACAACAAAAGTTGGAAAGAACTAAGTCTAAGGTTCGATTATTTACGTTGTGGACATTGTTGAATTGCGTAATACTATAGAACTCTGAAAAATTTCCAAGAGCTTTAACGAATTTATTTGACGCATTTTCATTAATTTCTGGAATATTAAAATCTCCTAAGATAACTAAATATGAGTCATATAGTGCATAGTACGATTCGAGAGCTTCAAAGAGAATGTCATATTCAAGAACGCTTGTATTTGGAGGAGGTAATGTATAGGACAAACAGAAATAAAAAGTTACTTTTGCATTTCATTTTAACAGCAACAATATCAATGAGGTATAAGTCGATTAAACTTCCACACGACGAATAGATATCAACCTCAGAGGCATTAAGATCCTTATCAGTAGCAATTAATACACCTCTCCCCCCGCTTAGTATTAGTGTTCTCAAAATTGCGATCTTTACGGAAAACGTCATATTTATTTATGTTAAAAAGCTCAAAGCTGTGTATACCACCATGCAGCCAAGTTTCGGATTTATACCTTTCACTCCCCATACACGATGTATACAGTAACTGCGTTTTCGAGCAGAGGCCTCGAACATTTCCTACTCCATGCTAGACCTAAGCGACTACAAAACTCAAAGCGTCGTACAACGCCCTAGGTACCATTGAAAGCCTCCGACGTCTATCGCATTCCGTGATAATGATATTTGCAAAAGCGGAATATCAGGAAACAAAACTATTCTGCGAGCTAATGCCCCGACCAGCATTGAATTATACCTGACAAACCTATAGCAAAAATTATTCGTCAGCGGCTTACTAGACATATACCGGTTTCGAACTGGTTAGCTCTAATCAGTATGCCATAGTTGCGGTAACCAACAAGTAACCATAGCTGTTTTATCTGTCAATCCGACAAAAGATTGCAGCAACTACATTTAGTAGTCATTAGCTGTTCCATGCTGGACCTGAGCATCCACATAATACAAAGCGTCCTATAGTGCTGAAGTGGAAAGCCCTCAACAACTATCGTTTTCTGCAATAACGATATTTGCAAAAGCAAAATTGAGGATATATACAATTTGTACCCTTGATTTCTGGGATCATATATTTGTGGATAGTATGTTTTACAAGCGGTTGAACAAAATTCTGCAATAAGTACAAGGTGTCTGGCAAATGAATTAGGGAATATGAACCATGTTAATGTATGGCGAATCCTCCAAGAGCAGCAGCTATATCCTTATCATCTACAGAGTGTTCAAGCCCTCTCTGAAGCTGATTTTCCAGTCAGACTGCAGTATTGTCAATGGTTAAATAAAAAAATGCAGAAAATCGGCAATTTATTTGTTGTTTTTAATTGTCACAAAGAACATTTTTGAACGGTTGAAAATCCGTATATTATTCATGAATCGCGACAACAACAGCAGCTTTTAGTCAATATGTGGACATGAATTATTGAAAATTGTTTGGTTGGACTTTATATTTTGCCGAGGAGGTTATATGGACGAAAATACCCGTATTTTTTTACAGGAAAATTTACCTCTCCTTTTAGAAGTTGTCCCTCTTAATGTTAGCTATCGTTTATAGTTTATGCACAACGGGGCACCTGCTCATTTTAATCGCAATGTAAATTTATCTATTTAAATACTGCATTCCAAAGAAACTGGATTGAGCGAGCTTACTCCTTGGCCACCCCGATCACCCGACTTAAATCCGTGAGATTTCTACCTTTGGAGGCATCTAAAGTAACTGGTGTATTCTACCCACATAGCGAATGAAGCTGCATTATTTAAATGTATTACCAATGCCTGTGAAACAATACGCCAAACACCTGGGATATCCTGAACAGAAATGTATCGAGAAATTAGACTGTAGTATTTGAGACAGACAATTTTAAACCTGTACGTCGAAAACAAAGCATTTCGGGACCCATGTTTATATAAACTTTTTTTCTTATTTTTAAACATAGAACCTTCCCCTAGATTTTCATAGCATCATTCTGTAACACTCTGTAAAAGTGAATTTAAAATTTGTTCATGATATCTTTGAACATATGTCCATATTAAACTATTTCATTTTAATGGCATGGATTCAATAACATTGATAAATGAAATCGTTCTCTTCGTTAAGAGTTTCATTTTATTACCTATATCAAATTCAATATATTTATAAACATTTTGCTTGAAATGAATTTATATTTTCCGGAGTGTCCTACCTAGATTGCGAGCGAGCGTAAAAGGCCCTACTCCATAAACAGTTTTTCGACCTAAAAGGGGTCGATACCTGTTGCAAAGCCTACTACAACAAAATTCCACTCTATTCACGTTACTCGGAGGACGAGAGACGAAGAAAAAGAATAATAAACACAAAGCGGACGCCGTATCAAGGGGAAACAGCGTTACGTCTCAAATACAGGAAATGTAATGTAACCGCAACCGTACAGGGCTATGTAAAAGGTAAGGAATTTAATCAAGTATGCGCTGCATGTGACAAAAGTGGAATGCAAGACAATGCAGCAGGAGACAGTCGACTAAAGCATATACGTTCAGCATTGGAAACAATTGAATATGTACATGTACATCAGCTCTACGTCAAACATAATGCACGTCTAACTAGATTGGCCCGAGTTAACAGTTATAGAACAGGAGTGTAGGGCTTGCGGCTGACGTTATTATCTATCATAATGAAATATGCGAAACAAAAATGTGAAATGTATTATTCACATTAGTAAATGTATGCGATGTTTGTCAAGAAAATTAATTGGTAGCCATGCGTACGTTATATTTGTACGTGATTTAACCAAAAGGAGATATAATTGTTTACACTTTGAAGCATTCAGAGAACGTGTTACTAGTTATTAGTCTGGGCGAGTAGAAGGTTTGATATAGAGATTAGCGTTGTGGGTAGTTATTTTCATTATACAGCAATTTGCAGATTTACAATAGTGCTTGGCACAAATTAATTATTGAATTCTAGCATAAATACCATATGGTAATATACAGGGTGTCCGGAAAAGATGTGTACAACGGAAGACCACAGACTCCTGGGTTCAAAATAAGTCGATTTAGCCCAATTTACTTATTTCCACAATTGCTTCGTTTAGCCGTTAGAGAGCGCCAAATTTCGCAAAAAAATTTATGTTTATTCCGAATATCTCGAAAACGACTTGATCGATCCTAACCATTTTTGAACTACGCAGTTATAAGTCTAACAGACACTTTTTGACATTATTTAAAATCGTTTGCAGTCATTAGAAATATAAGAAAAATTATGTATCATGCAAATATAAGCACATACTTTTTTAACCCCCTGTATAATTACTCTCAGTTTTTTTCTACTAGTAGCTGACTTTATTTAGAAATGTTTTTTATACTTTCAGAATTTTGAATAGATGAGTAGTTTAGGCAGAAAAAATATTTTTCGTATGTCAACAATATCAGCATTCGTTCTGCAACAAATAACGAAAATTCCAAAACTCTCATTTATATTTTATTTAATAAATACGAGATAATAAGATATTAATACAACAAATACAAAAGTTATGATCTCTTTACAATAAATGCTCAGTGACCACCGTTTTCTCGTACACAATAAGTAATCCGTTTTACGAAGTTGTAGTGCAGCCTCTCCATGATTACTGTATTGCTTCGTAAAATGTTAACTGCGTCTTGGATTCGCCTAAAAAATTCCTCTTCATTATTAACTGCATAGGCATATACTTTACAAAAAATAATCGCAAAGGGGTAAGTCTGGTGCTCGAGGTGGACATTTTATAGGAGCATCGTTTCCTCTTCCAATCCGCCTGTTAGGATACAGATTATGCAAATACTGACTAACGGATATTGTAAAATGGGGGGTGTATCATCGTGCATAAACTTCATGTTACGCCGAAGTAGTAACGGTAAATCGTCCAATAATTAGGTAATACTTGCTGTAAAAAATTACTCTGAATTCATATTGAAAATGTCTTGTTTCAGTACAGTGTGGATTTTCATCAGTATAAACGTGTTTGTTATGATTATTAATAATTCCTGACCTAGCAAAATATGCTTCATCTGTAAATAAAATGTTTTTTGCTGAAATTGATATCATGGGCTCTTTGATCTTGCATAAAATTACAAAATACTAAACGTATTTCAGGGTCAATGGGTAGCAGTTCATGAACCGATTGAATGTGGTACGGACGTAGTAACTGCTCCTTCAAATCATCATGAACTATGGTTTTTGGTATCCCTATTTCATGTCCAATGCGCCTTGCACTAATTTTTGGATTCTCTTCTATCTTATCTAGGATTTGTTCCTCCACCTGTATATTTTTCGTGGTACGTTGACGCCCTTGAACCGTATTCATTTGGTGGAAGGAACCAAATTCGCGAAGTCGCCTTTCGATGTTGGCAAAAGTTTGATGATTTGACACTCGTCGATGAGGGAATCTGTCCATGTAGACCCTAACACTTTTGCGGCCGTTACCTTGACAAAATTCATAAACCAAAAGCATATCTACTTGTTCGGAATATGTATAAGTATCCATGACAAAATATTGAAAAATGAGGAACATAAACCAACAACAACAAATAAAGTAAAATCTAAAGTAACTAAGTAATTGAGCAAGAAGAATAAATCGAGACTAACTTCAGTAGCTGATTAGATTTGACACACAACTGATACTTAAAATATCAGAGGCAACTTCTGGTACTTCGTTATTTGTTGCAGAACGAATGCTGATATTGTTGACATATGAAAAATATTTTTTCTGCCTAAACTACTCATCTGTTCAAAATTTTGAAAGTATAAAAAAAGTTTCTAAATAAAGTTAGCTACTAATAGCAAATAACTGAGAGTAATTGTACGGGGAGTTAAAAAAATATGTGCTTATATTTGCATGATACATGATTTTTCTTATATTTCTAATGACTGCGAAAGATTTTAAATAATTTCAAAAAGTGTCGGTTAGACTTATAAATGCGTAGCCCAAAAATGGTTAAAATCGTTAAGTCGTTTTCGAGATATTCGGAATAAACAAACATTTTTAGCGAACTTCGACGCTCCCTAGTGGCTAAACGAAGCAATTTTGGAATTAAGTAAATTGGGCTAAATGGGCTTATTTTGAACCCAGGAGTCTTGGTCTTCCGTTGTACATGTCTTTTCCGGACACCCTGTATAATAATTATAATTTAAATAAAATCATACTTACACTTCTTTGGACCATGGTAATAGGTATACTCGGTATTATATGATATATTAAATATAGGGTAATTCAGAACTTATTTAACAGAATTTTTGATTAGATGCGTAATGAAAAATGGAGTCAATATTGTAAAAAAATTAGTGTTTCAAGTGTCAAAAATGACTTACGTGTAGCAACTCGGAGTTGATGGATATCGTTTTAATTTATGATGATATGAAAATGCTTTAGCAGAACGATTTCCCGGTAAACATGTGCCAAATGCGGCTACATTTGATAACTACTTATTGATGTGGGATAATTTTCTTAACATTACAAAGAAGTGCTTATCAGATAATACCAAACAGCGAAAAAATTTTCGTAATAAATTAAAACCATGGATTGACTACGAAGTGTCACAAATGATAAAACAAAATAAATCTCTGGAGAAAATATAAGCGTTCTAACCAAGTTGAAGACTTCGTAACTCATAGAAGATTCTCAAATAATCTAAAGCTGCACTTGAGTACATCCCGGCAGTCTTATGAAGGGGCAATAGTCAATAGTGGAAATACTAAAAAATTCTATAAATATATTCGTTCCTCTCTCTCTTCTAAGGTGTCCATTCCCTTATTGCAGAGACATGATGGTGGCCTTTGCACATCCAACTATGATTCAGCAGAAATTTTTGCTCTGTCCTCTTCTAAATCTTTCACAGACGAGCCGCAGTACGACACATTTCCACAACTGGCTACCCCATGGGTACAATCATGACTCAGTGACATTTATTTCCCGCTAGATAAAGTAAAACGTACAATGACTCTTCTCCGAAGTTACACATAACCGGGCTTGGATGGTTTATCTTCCTTCTTTTAAGTAAATGTGCCGAAACTCTATATTATCCTTTATCCAAAGTAATGAATGCCTCGTTTACTCAATGCTGTATACCGCCAGCCTGGAAAACTGCATCTGTTACACCGATTTTCAAGAAAGGCAATAAACTCGATGCTAATAACTACCGCCCAATCAGTCTGCTTCCGATTGTATGTAAAATAATGGAGTCTATTATTAAAGAACTTATCTGTCTCTACAAGTTAAATCATCTAGGTATTCAGGGTAACCTGAATAGGTGGATAGTTGACTTCCTTGAGAATAAGGTTAGAGTTGGTACAGAATATTCTGAGTAAGACCAGTTACAAGTGGAGTCCTACAAGGTTCGGTTCTTGGCCCGCTATTATTTGTTATTTATGCAAGTGGAATTCAATATCTTTCCACAAGCTCGATATCGTTCTACGCTGATGACACTAAAATATACGCTGATCCCACGACGGATTACCAAAACCTTCAAAATGACATCGATACGTTGCAGATTTGGTGTACTGACTGGCTCATTCCTTTGAACGTAGATAAGTGTGTTGTACTGCATGTTGGTAGAAACAATCCAAATTCTCCATACTTTATTAATGGACGACTCACGGTGATCAAGAAGGGAGAATAAGTTCGATGAAAATGTCCGCCAAAACGGCTAACGCAGAAAGTTTCTGTATCATCTGGACATTCAAAATTTGGAAAGCTCAAAATCCTATTAGATCCTTCTTGCGAATTATGGGCATTTGCATATAGGTAAAAACAGATTCTCCAGATTTTGCACTGCCCCTCGAAGTCCCCAGTTCATCTATTCCATATTAATAGGTTCTCCTAAGTCTTATCTAGAAGATAGTTTGGTGCAAACAACATTATTTACTTTGTTAATAACAATTTACAAATGAAAATTTGACTTTCAGGGTGCAAAAATTAGAGAATTTTGAAGACTATTTCTTATCGTAAATATACATGGAATTGATAGATAAATAAGGATATTTAAACCACAAATTTGGAAATTGTTTAAACAAAATAATCCCATCTCAAAATTTTCATTTTAATATTATCAGGCTACAGAGATAAATGGTTTTGAGGGTCTCACAGCTCATTTCATGTCTGTTTTGAATATTTCCAATAGGTGGCGCATGATGGAAAAAAGTCCCCTCACAAGCGAAAAACTATTTGAAATATATATAGCAACCACAGATAATCGGTGATAATCATGCAAACATAAGGCTATATGATTTTGTCTTTCAAGATGAGTAAGTATACCCATGAGGATAATAAAAAAAAGTATGTGCCCCGTGTGGTAACAAAATTGTCTTTACCCATAAATCCTCTTTTGTCATCAATGAGAACTGATAAAACAGTTCTTATCCCCCGACTTCAATCAGAATGATGAGAAATATCCTTTGGCAATCTGTGGATCTTGTAGATTAACACTACGAGAATATGATAAGGAGATTTATAACAGACAATTACCGTGTATGCCTAATTACGCTGATATAATTTCACAACTCATTACAAGCTCTTGCGAAACATGTAACTGTTACATTTGTTCGACAGCTAGATTCCGAGGACATGTCAAAACTCAAAAAGGAAGAGGCCATTTCAAAGGCATTGGCAATAAAGTCGATATATCCAAAAGTGTTGAATCTCCTGCAAAAGAACCCTCCTCATTCAAAGGAATAACCCCAAAAAAATCGTCAGATCATCTGCATCTATGCGGGAAATGTTTGCAGCGGATTGGCCGGGGTATACGACACGAATGGAACAATTCTAATTTGATGAAAATTATTGAAAAGTTCCCGGAGAAAATCCCAGAGCAAGTTGCTGCTAATCTTATAAAGAAAAAATGTACCTCTGCAGAAAATGTGCTAAATTTGTGTTAAATATTCATATCTGTCTCTCAATTCTATATATATTCATGATAAGAAATATTTTTTAAAATTCTCTAATTTTTGCACCCCATTTGTAAATTGTTATTAACAAATTAAATAATGTTGTTTGCACCAAACTATCTTCAAGATAAGACTTAGGAAAACCTATTCATATATAAAACGAACGTGTTTTGGGCCTATAATATGGAATAGGTGAGCTGGGAACTTCGAGCGATCGATGGGCAGTGTAAGATCTGGAGAGTCCGTTTTTACATATAAACAAATGCCCATAATTCGCAAGAAGGATCTGATAGGATTTTGAGCTTTGCAAATTTTGAGAGATGATACAGAAACTTTCTGCGTTAGCCGTTTTGGCGGACATTTTCATCGAACTTTTTCTGCCTTCCTGATCACCGTGGGCTACTGAAAAGTTTGTCATCACATAACGACCTTGGTGTAATAATAAATAGAAGTCTTACGTGGAGTGATCATATCATCACTGTGTGTAAACGTGCGAACACTAAACTGTTTTAATTTCGAAGAGGTTTTTCAAATTTATCTTTTGATACATTCTGTAGACTCTACAAAAGCTATGTGCGTCCCATACTTGAATACGCGGGACCAGTGTGGTGTCCTGATCTCATCAGGGACCAAGATATGTTGGAAAAAGTTCCACGTCGAGCTACTAGATTATCTCTTGGTCCTGTTCGGCCGTCCTATCACGATAGATTGATATCGGCAGATATCATGAAATTTCATCAACGATGTCTTCGTGGTGATTTAATATTAACTTACCGTATTTTAAAATTCAGTTTTGGCAATTTAGGCACAGCTTTTCCACTCAACACAGACACTCGCCTTCGTGGACATTGACAGTAGGAGAATAGAATTGACAGTTATCTATTTAACAATTAGGTTCATTTCTGTGGATGCAAAAATTTTTCTTCTTTTCTTTTCTTATTGTACTTTTTGTTATTCTTTTTGTACTTGAAGTAATACATATTAGGATAATATGTGTTACTTCATCTATTTCCTTCTTTTTGAGCACAATAGCTCTCCTATAATTTTCTAATTCCTTTTCTCTTCTATAATTTGTAATAATAATACCATGTACAGCGTGTTCAAGCATTAATACCAAGGAATTGGATGAGGAGGACCGGTACAATGGCCGCCACGATTTAAAGTCAGGAGGACTTAAAATCATTTGGACTTCTTTTTGTGGAAGTATTTAAAAAATGAAATGTATACATACTATTGATGATTTACGGAAACGTAACAATAATAATAATAATAATAATAATAATAATAATAATAATAATAATAATAATAATAATAATAATAATAATAATAATAATAATAATAATAATAATAATAATAATAATAATAATAATAATAATAATAATAATAATAATAATAATAATAATAATAATAATAATAATAATAATAATAATAATAATAATAATAATAATAATAATAATAATAATAATAATAATAATAATAATAATAATAATAATAATAATAATAATAATAATAATAATAATAATAATAATAATAATAATAATAATAATAATAATAATAATAATAATAATAATAATAATAATAATAATAATAATAATAATAATAATAATAATAATAATAATAATAATAATAATAATAATAATAATAATAATAATAATAATAATAATAATAATAATAATAATAATAATAATAATAATAATAATAATAATAATAATAATAATAATAATAATAATAATAATAATAATAATAATAATAATAATAATAATAATAATAATAATAATAATAATAATAATAATAATAATAATAATAATAATAATAATAATAATAATAATAATAATAATAATAATAATAATAATAATAATAATAATAATAATAATAATAATAATAATAATAATAATAATAATAATAATAATAATAATAATAATAATAATAATAATAATAATAATAATAATAATAATAATAATAATAATAATAATAATAATAATAATAATAATAATAATAATAATAATAATAATAATAATAATAATAATAATAATAATAATAATAATAATAATAATAATAATAATAATAATAATAATAATAATAATAATAATAATAATAATAATAATAATAATAATAATAATAATAATAATAATAATAATAATAATAATAATAATAATAATAATAATAATAATAATAATAATAATAATAATAATAATAATAATAATAATAATAATAATAATAATAATAATAATAATAATAATAATAATAATAATAATAATAATAATAATAATAATAATAATAATAATAATAATAATAATAATAATAATAATAATAATAATAATAATAATAATAATAATAATAATAATAATAATAATAATAATAATAATAATAATAATAATAATAATAATAATAATAATAATAATAATAATAATAATAATAATAATAATAATAATAATAATAATAATAATAATAATAATAATAATAATAATAATAATAATAATAATAATAATAATAATAATAATAATAATAATAATAATAATAATAATAATAATAATAATAATAATAATAATAATAATAATAATAATAATAATAATAATAATAATAATAATAATAATAATAATAATAATAATAATAATAATAATAATAATAATAATAATAATAATAATAATAATAATAATAATAATAATAATAATAATAATAATAATAATAATAATAATAATAATAATAATAATAATAATAATAATAATAATAATAATAATAATAATAATAATAATAATAATAATAATAATAATAATAATAATAATAATAATAATAATAATAATAATAATAATAATAATAATAATAATAATAATAATAATAATAATAATAATAATAATAATAATAATAATAATAATAATAATAATAATAATAATAATAATAATAATAATAATAATAATAATAATAATAATAATAATAATAATAATAATAATAATAATAATAATAATAATAATAATAATAATAATAATAATAATAATAATAATAATAATAATAATAATAATAATAATAATAATAATAATAATAATAATAATAATAATAATAATAATAATAATAATAATAATAATAATAATAATAATAATAATAATAATAATAATAATAATAATAATAATAATAATAATAATAATAATAATAATAATAATAATAATAATAATAATAATAATAATAATAATAATAATAATAATAATAATAATAATAATAATAATAATAATAATAATAATAATAATAATAATAATAATAATAATAATAATAATAATAATAATAATAATAATAATAATAATAATAATAATAATAATAATAATAATAATAATAATAATAATAATAATAATAATAATAATAATAATAATAATAATAATAATAATAATAATAATAATAATAATAATAATAATAATAATAATAATAATAATAATAATAATAATAATAATAATAATAATAATAATAATAATAATAATAATAATAATAATAATAATAATAATAATAATAATAATAATAATAATAATAATAATAATAATAATAATAATAATAATAATAATAATAATAATAATAATAATAATAATAATAATAATAATAATAATAATAATAATAATAATAATAATAATAATAATAATAATAATAATAATAATAATAATAATAATAATAATAATAATAATAATAATAATAATAATAATAATAATAATAATAATAATAATAATAATAATAATAATAATAATAATAATAATAATAATAATAATAATAATAATAATAATAATAATAATAATAATAATAATAATAATAATAATAATAATAATAATAATAATAATAATAATAATAATAATAATAATAATAATAATAATAATAATAATAATAATAATAATAATAATAATAATAATAATAATAATAATAATAATAATAATAATAATAATAATAATAATAATAATAATAATAATAATAATAATAATAATAATAATAATAATAATAATAATAATAATAATAATAATAATAATAATAATAATAATAATAATAATAATAATAATAATAATAATAATAATAATAATAATAATAATAATAATAATAATAATAATAATAATAATAATAATAATAATAATAATAATAATAATAATAATAATAATAATAATAATAATAATAATAATAATAATAATAATAATAATAATAATAATAATAATAATAATAATAATAATAATAATAATAATAATAATAATAATAATAATAATAATAATAATAATAATAATAATAATAATAATAATAATAATAATAATAATAATAATAATAATAATAATAATAATAATAATAATAATAATAATAATAATAATAATAATAATAATAATAATAATAATAATAATAATAATAATAATAATAATAATAATAATAATAATAATAATAATAATAATAATAATAATAATAATAATAATAATAATAATAATAATAATAATAATAATAATAATAATAATAATAATAATAATAATAATAATAATAATAATAATAATAATAATAATAATAATAATAATAATAATAATAATAATAATAATAATAATAATAATAATAATAATAATAATAATAATAATAATAATAATAATAATAATAATAATAATAATAATAATAATAATAATAATAATAATAATAATAATAATAATAATAATAATAATAATAATAATAATAATAATAATAATAATAATAATAATAATAATAATAATAATAATAATAATAATAATAATAATAATAATAATAATAATAATAATAATAATAATAATAATAATAATAATAATAATAATAATAATAATAATAATAATAATAATAATAATAATAATAATAATAATAATAATAATAATAATAATAATAATAATAATAATAATAATAATAATAATAATAATAATAATAATAATAATAATAATAATAATAATAATAATAATAATAATAATAATAATAATAATAATAATAATAATAATAATAATAATAATAATAATAATAATAATAATAATAATAATATCTCTATCCCTTATTCTAATCACAGGGATTAGCCCAGAAGTCGGAGAATTGTGCGGTAGAGGAGGCGACATAGTATTATTAAGTAGACCGTATTTGCGCCCAGGAACGACTTACATAGTAAGGTAGGCCCTAACCACTATTCAGTTCAGAAATGAGGGAAACCTGGAACCTAACCTAACCTAACCTAACCTAACCAAACCAAACCTAACCACTATTCAGTTCAGAAATGAAGGAAACCTGGAAAACCTCATTAAATAAGGGGGGTAGTCAAATATCAACCGGTATCAATCTCTCACATTGATCCAAGCTATTCTTTCATCCTACCATATCCGCAGACTCTACTCTCTAGCTTATATACGGTCTAGGTACCGGCAGCGGGACGCGAACCCACACCGATCTAGTCACCTCGATTAAAGTACTGACGCCTTAAACCACGCAACCACTGACCGATATTGAAACCACCAAATAAATCTATTAATAATTATTAACAATAGCAGCGGAAGCAGTTAAATTTATTGTATAAAATTGGCGTTATAGAATGTTATTTATTTCTTTCTATTTTTTGTCTGGTCGAATTGTCCTTTTTGATTTTTTTTTACAAAATTACATTTGTAAGAGTCTCTTGTACACTCAAACAATTCTTTTTAGATAAGATCTAAATCACCCTGTATATATATTTATTTGCCATTCCGTACCAAAATGTAGAAGAAGTTGCTTTCTATTCTACGGACGTATTGATTAATATACCGGTCCCGTCACTACACGTAATAAGTTTTGGTATATGTACAATCTATTACAATAATAGTGACACATCTTAAAACTAATTTTGCGATTTATTTCGATATGCTGGCGTATTCGTAATGAAATATACTTTCAACATTAGTTCTTTTTTCTTCCACTCACCAAGAGACTAGGTAGATCAAATGAAATTTTTACTAAGAATTTCCTGTAGTTCAAAAACTGATTTAAGGGAGTGCAATTATTATTGCAATATATTCTAGATGTTCTAGATTTCTAGAACAAAATAATTTGTCAGTGTCAGTTGTCTTTTTACAGGTAAGGTTAATTAACTGGAATTGTTAATACGCGCAGCCTGGACGAAAGCACTTTCCGACATCAGCCCCCTTGTAATTTTTGTAGTAGTATTCAAGAGGACTTCAGAGTAACAGAGAAGATGCTTAATCTTATTCCTCTCTATAGCAAAACTTGGAAACGGACATTTTTGAAGCTGTAAATAAAGTGGTATCAGACTATGGGGAATTCGATAAATGTTCCTGTATTGTCACTGACAGAGCCAAAGCTATGATAGGAATTGAAATTTGATTTGTAGGACTCTTAAAACAAAACAATATCAAGTATCCTGTGATGCACTGCATTGTTCATCAAGAGGCTCTATCTGGAAAGTCCTCACGTCAAATGAATGTCATGAGCGTTAGAGATGGATTGTTCGCGAACGAACAAGTACAAACTAACTATTCACACCACTGAATGAAATGAATCATTCCTTCTTGTCGAACTGAATCATTCCCTACGAACTAAAAGCAACGTTGTATTCCAAAAAACTTAACAATGTAGTTCAGCCGAGTCAAATTCAATCCTTCTATACTTATTCAGCACAGCACTGAATTAAATAAAAAAAATGCAGCTGACGATTTGACGTAGACGGTATCGGAGATGCGACTCAATGGCCGGTTTCAGTCAGATCACCCATACAGAATAGCTAGTTCAGTGTCTTTCGACAGAATATTAAGGTATATCAAACTATTATATTAATAATTAAAACCACAAATTAAATCTATTAATAATAATAACAATAGAGACAAAGCAGTTAAATAAAAAATAAATAAAATCGGCGTTATAAAATGTTATTTATTTTTTTCCTTGAGCATTCTTTCCATTTTTTGCCCTGTCGCAGATTGCCGCCTTATCAGGTTTTACAGTGGACCAGTTTCCAGTACCATGCAGAAGTGTATTTTTAAATCATTTTCAAACTGCCCTTTCTGATTTTTTCTTTACAAAATTATTTTTCTGTACAAAATCTGAGTGTACAGGGGACTCTTGTACACAGATTTTTTTTTAGATAAGTTCTGAATCACCCTGTATATGCACCTAAATTACGATACCACGGATGTCATGAAACAGTGCCTTTTCAAACAAACCCCGATATCGAACGTCGAGATTGAACGATCGATCAATCATTTTCAACAACACAATCACAAATATATATAATATGACCATACTGAATCAAATGAGTCACTCAAGTGAATGAATTCACCAAAATAAACTCTAATGAGCTTGGTCTTTAAAATAATTAGATAATATTATAAGAGGAGGCAATGGCGGTTTGACGCACAGAAAGTTTCGTGATTTTTTGTAATTAATGCTACATATGGGGACGTGTTATTACTTCACATTGATATTACTGTTTGCAACGTTTCTTCTATCTACGTAGGAGATTTCCATTTTTCTTAAAAATGAAATGAAGTGCGACACTACGGAATTGGAAAATCAAATTGTAGATGCAAAATTTCTATCAGACCTTACATTTTTAACAGACCTGACATTTCACCTTGACGAATTAAATTAGAAGCTGCAAGGAAAGCAGCAGAATGTTAACCGTTTATATCGTTACACGAGAGGATTTAAATATAAAATTCAGCTTTTCAAGTTTTCACTAGAATAACATGATTTTTAATTCCTTCCAAGCTGTAATGAGTTCTTTGAAGAAATGAAGAATGTTTCATATTTAACTCTTATACAAAATACGTTGCACAATTGCAGAAAAATCCAAGCAGAAATTTTAGTTTTACTCAGCTACTTACTATTTCTATTGAGAACATAAACAGAACAGACCTTCAACTGGAATTGTGTGATTTACAGTCAGATTATTTTTATCAGAGAAAACTGAAGGGGTATTTACTGGGATCAAAATTGTGATAAGATGTCGCAAAATAGAGATTTCCAAGGGATTTCGTGGAATTCCGGGCAATTTCAAGGAATTTCCAAGGATTTCGCATTTGATAAAAATTATTTCGAAAATTACTATACTTATACAAGGTGTCTGTAAAAGGTTGGGGAAAAAACTACATAAGCATTCCGAGGGCTAAAATAATATAACCTAAATCAAGTTACTTTAGTCCAAAATTTTATAGTTAGAAACAGGCTGTTGAACTTTTTTAGTTTTTTCTCAATAATATTATAAATTGTAATAAATACACTCGATAGTGGTGAGTTTTCTGGCACGCGAAATTGAAATATGGCCTCGAATTTGCTGTCAATTGTAGAGAGCGCCATCTACAGTACTTCACATGCAAATAAATCGTCATACATTTTTTTTATGCACAGGTGTATTGTTTTTTAATCAATAATTCTTATTATTTGACGTTATTTTCTTTAAAAAATGTTTTGAACTACCGTTTATTTGGATAAGATTTTAATGTTTTATTTTATAAACATAAACCCATTGTCTTCATGCACACTTTACACAATTCAATACTATAAAATTTTAGACTAAAGTAAATTAGGTTATATTGACCCTAGGAACATGTGGTAGCATTTTGTCCATATCTTTTAGAAACATTCTGTGCTGGATGTACAAGCACAAGAAAGTTATGATGATTTAAATGTATGCGAGGTACTGTAGGTGGCACCTTCTACAATTGGCAGCAAATCTGCGGACGTATTTCAATTTCTCGTGCCAGAAAATTCCTCTGTACCAAATTTGATGTATTTATTACAATTTATAATGAAGTTATTAAAGAAAAACTAAAATAAAATTGTAACCCCAACATCCTGTATTTAGATCATCATATTTTGGCCGTCGGCATATGTAGCAGTATTTTTTTCAACCTTTAACACACATCCTGTATACGTGATATATCGAAAAATTTTCAAACACATCCCGATGTATTAATTCAAGAAAAAAGTATCTTTGTAAGATCGCTTAAAATTGTGACATTCTCGGTTTAAAACAGAATTTTTGCACGATCTTAGTCATACTTTGTCAAGAAAAAAAAAAAAACAAAGAAATTGTTCGATGCCAGTGGCGAAGACGCGAAAGATGGTGCTTTACGACTTTAGCTGAAACTCTCAGATTGCTAAATGTGAAATTAATAGCTTCTTACAAATAGCTATTTTTTGTTATAAATTTTGAACAATAGCTAAATTGTTTCACGAAGTGCTAAGCGCCAAGGTCAACTCTTGAGTTAACCATCGACTTCCCCCACCCTTCAGGTACAGGGTGTCCGGTTTTAATGTTTAATGTACAAGCATTTTGATAAACTAGTGGGCACTAATTCAAATTAACATTGAAGTGCAAAGTCAATGAAGTCAATAAAATGAACAGACTTTGAAGACAAGTAACTTTCCAATAGTTCCAAACAACTGTGACACGTGTCGCGCACAAGCTGCGACCTACGTTATTTGCGAAAGTATAATAACGTCGATAATGACGCAAGGTGACAGTATTGTCAGTCATTACGGGTAAATTTGCCTCTAGATGAAGAGGAATTTTGCATGATTTCGAGCAATTTCTTTTTATTTCGCACGATTTCGCAGAATTTCGCAAGAGATTTCGCAAGATTTCCATGAGTGGTTCCTCCTCGGGAAGAACCTAAATAGATTTGGAAGTATTTAACTTACTACCAGGAGAACGTTACCCCCAACTTAGGCTTTATGATGGGCTCAGTGCTGGGAAGCACCTATGTATCTTTGCGAAAACAGCTGTTCCAACATTAAATGTATAAAATCAACATATAGTTGTTCCCTGTTTGACAGATAAGTCACTTAGTTGTTTCGTTTGTCAACAACAAATATTAATACAGGGTGTCCGGAAAGTAATGTGACCCAGCTTCCTGTGATCAAATAGAGCCGATTTAAACAAACTTAGCTTAGTCCAAAAGTGCCTCGTTCAGAAGTTACAGGCCTTCAAAGAAAAAAAAATGTTTTCTTGTTATGAGCATAATTAATAAACGAAACGTCCAATCATGTTGAAATTTGGTTCAATTATGTTTTAGACAAGTACAAGCATTGCGAAGGAGTAAGTAGTGCCGCATATGGTAGAGGGCGCTCTTGGCAGTTTTTTGTAATTCATTTTTATTGTATCTTCTTTATTGGTCATATTCTGATACGCTTGACTGAAAATTATGATGGAGAAATTAATTTTACGTAGACAATCTATACTTGTTCCATTGCAATGCGCCGTCTTCGGTAAAAACGCGTTTGAAAATTTCCGCCTAATGAAATACTTAGAAATAAATTTTATAATTCGAGTTATCACCTGTCAAAATGACGCGTTTTTGATCGAAAACGGTACATTATTTCAACATGGAACAGGTATAACTGTTCTACGCAAAATTAATTTTCAGTCAAGCGTATCAGAGTAGGACCAACAAAAAAGATAACGATAAAAATGAGTTACAAAAACATCGTGAAGAGGGCCCTCTACGATATGCGGCACTACTTACTCCTTCGCAATGTTTGTACTTATTTAAAACATAACTGTACCAAATTTCAACATGATTGGACGTTTCGTTTATTAATTATGCCCATAATAAGAAAACAATTTTTTTTCTTTGAAGCCCTGTAACTTCTAAATGAGGCACTTTTGGACTAAGCTAAGTTTGTCTAAATCGGTTCTATTTGACCACAGGAAGCTATGCTTAAGCTGGGTTCCATTACTTTCCAGACACCCTGTATATTATTGGTTAGTGAAAATTAACATCCCCAAATTTCTCACAATTTTTTTATATATTTGTTATTTTTTAAAATAATAAAAATAATTATACAAACAAATACGTTTTTTGTACCTATTACAAATCACTGATAAAGTTACATAGGAAGTATTTTCTGATGCGGCCCTCACAACCGCAATTTTATTTGTAGCGGCCCTTGGGCCACTTGAAGTTGGCCAGCGCTATATCAAAGTGATCAATATATTTACTTTGTACAGTGGTTGTTGACTAACCCAATATAACTTTATACATCTGCAGTAGACATCCGCTGTAGAATTAAATACTCGCGTGTTATTGTGAAGTTGTTTGAACTGAACTGAATCAACAAAGGTATCTAATTACCCATAAAAATGACAAAATTTGAGGAAAAACACTTACCGACATATCGTCTCGTAGTCGAATGACCTGCTGGACCTGGTATCTACCAAAACCAGATCGTGTGATTTTGATTGGTATTCTTCTAGCGCTGCTACGTCTGAGTTGCACGACGTAACCTCAAACCCAAGCTTCTCAGCTGCCCTCGAAAAAGTTTCTCCCACTTGGTCAGGATACGCAAAAACCGTGAGTAACTGAAAGTAGAAAAAGGCAACAGTATATACGGCGTTCAATATGTATGGAATATTGTTTGTAACTTTTTACAACCACCCTATATAAAAAACTTGTTCAGAAAATGTTTTTTTCGTTATTTGTTACGTCCTTAGGTAAATAAACCTAGCGTTTGTTTAGTAATTGTCAGTAATTTCGTTGCGATTTTTGTGTTTTTAATGGCACACTTTTAGAGAATAAGAACATGATTTGAAATCAACTTTTTTTGTGTATGGACGTGTGAAATGTATATGAGGTTGCATTACAAAATTTTTGAAGAAATCTAGCATTTAAATAAAAATTCAAAATCTGACTTCAATACCGTCGAAGAGAGGGCGGTGCCTAGTGATAATTTAATCACTTTTACATGTAACATCAATGTGACAAATTTATACCAGAAAAAAACAGTAGCTCTTGAATGCTTCAGTGCTTTAGCCTAATGGTCGGATACGGGGATCGAAGTCTGCAAACTTTTCAACAAACACTACCCTAACAGAACCATGAACCATTTTCACGCCAAGAGCTATTGGGTTGCCACCTTTTCATATTCTGAAGTAAGGATATTCTTACTTTTCCTTCTTCTCTATTTTCTCATTATATTATATTTAATAGTTAGTTATTTATACAACAAGTGCAAAAAGTAAGTGTTTATTGCACGTGACGTGAAATTGTCGAGTGCAATAAACACTTTTTGTACCAGTTGCATACAATATTTTTTCTATGTTCATGCAAAAACCAAAAAATGTTTATTTAGATGGCACTAAATGTAGAAAAATAAAGAGCGTAATTTAATAGGAAAATATTTAATAATTAATTAGCACTATCAATTTGCATTGAGTAAGTTAGGAACTAATATGTTAGGAACAATTTAACTCAAACTTTATTTTTGCAATTCTCGCAGAAAATAGACTAAATATGGCATCGAGTTGAACGTATATGTTTGTCATGATGACAAAAAACTCTATAGTAGAATGACAGAATTTATTGCAATAGAGAGAGAGAGAGAGAGAGAGAATATAGTTCAATAAAATTTTGTTTTTTGAACTATATTTAGGGAAAAAACTGGTTCTTTATTGCACTAGTACAATAAAATGTTTATTGGATTCATCTGTCATTCTACTACAGCGTTACAATCGACGTCATAATTTCCTACACTTAGTGTCATCTAAATAAAACATTTTTTGGTTTTTGCATGAACGTAGAAAAAATATTGTATGCAACTCGTACAAAAAGTAATTATTGCACTCGACGTGTTGTCCTACTCGGCCTGACGGCCTCATTAGACAATTTCACGTCGCGTGCAATAAACATTTACTTTTTGTACTTGTTGGATAAATAACTATTTTTATATATTTCGTTAGTTTGAAGTGTCATGATTAAATTTTAATGTGTACACTTCCGTACTTCCGGCTTACTACTTGTCTATTACACATTTGTCTACACCAAAATTATTTTAATAGTCCACCTCTTTGAAGTAGTATAAAGTATAGGTTGGAAACCTTGACTATGTTGTGGTCACTGCACTCAGTAATTTTCACCAAGTAAGGACATTTCTAGTAAAAGTAAGGATGGAAGGATTCAAAGCCTGTCGACTGTCCTTCCGAAATAAAGATTTCTGGTAACCTTACTGACAGCACTCAACAGTATTTTTTTTTATTATAACTTATATCAAGTTGATGTTACGTGAAAAAAAAATTAAATTTTCACTAGGCCCTCTCTTTGGTAACACTTTTTAATTCGAATTTTTGCTCTTTTACTGAAATATTAAATTTTTTGAAAAATTTTGTAATGTAACGTCATATAAAACGTAGAAAAATATTTATCTAAACAATTTCTATATAGCGTTCTTTTAAAAAGTAAAGCATTATTCCTATTAGACACCCTGTATATTCTAATAATGTAATGATTTAAAAAGTTATACAGAGTTATTCGAGAGAAACCTCATAAATTCAGGAACTGTTTCAGATTTTTTTTTCTGTAACATCTTTCAAATCTTTTTCTAAAAAATCTATTGCATTCTAATTTGGTGGACGGGCATGTTTTTCAGAATGCTAAATTTTAATATTGATAGTCTTCGACTATTTTGTAGAAATTGTTAATTACATTCCTCACGGGTATTTTGGAATAAAACTTCTTTGAAGACAGATTTTCTGGATTGTATTTCTTAACACAAAAAGGACGCCGTGGAAGAAGAAAACAATCTGCAGCGGCAGCTAGTACGATGAAGCAGGTGAGGCAGGCAGTGCCTTAGTATAAATTTAGAAAAAGACACAATTAAAAATTAATTTACTGCTTACTTTAACGTCTAACCTATGTATTATATCCGCTACTAACTTGGGTATGTAATAAGCGTATCTACAAATGTTATTTATTGTATGTACCACAGCAGCATTAGCAATGGCACGACCTGAGTAAAAAACGACGTTGAGCGGCACTTTTGAATTTGCCTCTGAGGATCATTATATTCAATACGTCAATAAAGACAATAAGATAAATAAGCAAGCATATAATTTCAATATACAGATAAGAGAAAGACAGAGAATATGCAGTAAGATAAATATGAAGAAAGACCGTCGGAGGCAAGTCTCCTAGAGACTATGACAATACCAGTACAATATAAATTATCAAATTGTATGATCTGTTCGCGATTAATTATTAATATTTTAAAACTTTCTGCGATGATAATAAAACTTTTAATTGCTGTTTCGTTTTCATTAAGTTCAGCTCTGTGAAATGTTGTGTTGGCAATCTTGTCTTGCTTTTTCTTGACTTGACAATTTGAATTGAAAGACAATATTAAAACAAAGTCTTGAAAGACAAGACAATAAATATTGCTACGACAAGAAGTCTTGCAAGTATAAGAATGGTATATTTAATATCTGAAAAAATAAATATTTCATTTACACTTTATTTAAATGACATTTGTTTAAGTTAATTGAGTCTAGGTCCAGTTCTGCTGAACTAAAACTAATTATAAATTCAATCTCACTTAAGTGAAAGAGCTCCTATTCTGTTTCGTCTATTTCGTTCATTATTTATAACTTATGTAAAACTAATCGTTTCTATACTTTATAATGTATACTAATCGACCATTGGCGATGATCGACCATATCCATATAGTCTAAGCAACGAAGGGGTTGTAGCGTGCATTGAGAGGGCAAAAATGTTTCTCTGCGGGAATGTGTTTGGGGTAGTTAGAACGTAAATATAACAAAAGTCCCCATCCCTAGCCCACCCGCTTTAGAGGGGGTAGAAAGGTCCCTTTTTTTGTTTATTCCCTTATAACTCGAAAACGGTGCGTCATAGCGAAAAATTATTTACATAAGATTGAAAGCTTATACAAAATTGATTGTATCCATTTTTTTGCTGTGAGGTACCATTCTCGAGATATCTGCTCCCAAAGTCGGTAATTAAAAATAAAAAAAATAAACATTAATTTTTATCATAATTCTCCTGATAACTCCTCGGCCGTTTGTTTCCCCATAAAATAATATTTTGGAGCGATAAATTTTATTCAAGAATATAAAAACATATGCTAATTTTACTGTTTTAGAAAGGTATTTTAAGCTAATATAAATCAAATCTCCTAATAAGGAATATATGGGTAGATATTGTGGGTGTAATTCAACGCAGGTTGGGGCTTTTGTCCACTGAGTAGTTAGTTTCACACAATATTATTAATACCTAAAAATATATAAAAATATGCTAATTTATCTCTAATGGGTTAGAAGCTACGGCAATTATTTGCAGTACGAATTGGCTCCATTTTTCTTGGCCTTATTCAATGAGAATGGTATGAGAGAAACAAAAATATCCGTACTTTACAAGCTGTTTAAACTCATCAGAATATCTACCAAACCTTTGATGACTTTCTTTTACATAAGGTCATCTAGTCTTTGTGATGCGTATGTGAATTTCGTCAAGACCCACTATCCAGGCAGAAGATGTACCATTGTTTTTGATGGACTTAGTAGCTCTCCCAATAGCACTAAGTCGGCATAACAGAAAATGCGCTATCGGATAAAAAAGTGTGTCGACATCAACTTCAATCTGGAAATTGAAATTTCAGTGACTTTCTGTGAATATATTGAGCTCTAAACTTCAGTAGAACGGTATGACAACATATCAATCATCACATGATGCTGACGTGTTGATTACAGCAAAAACGCCACCTGACCACAACATCCAGTTCATAAAACCTGACAGGAAAAGTACAAACCAACATTTACTCCACACATTAAATGCCACAGTTGGGACATTTTGTTCTTACACATATTCACTAGCTGTGATTCTACTAGTGCGACATTCCAGAAGTGTGAACTTATTTTCGTTTACCAAAAACATCCTGACACAAAAAGCAACTGAAGTGCTCCACAATCTCTTCTCCTTGCATGCTGATGTTGAGAAAGCTGGGTGAATATGCATGTTAAAATGGTACGGTGCCCCTGCAAAATTAAGCTCTCTGAACACCTTCAGGTACGATTCATTTTTGAAATTGGCACTGAACATAATCCGAGATTTCGCATCACGTCCATCCACCGGGAGCAGCTTAAAAGTATGCATTACTCACATTCCACCAGGTGCAGCTCTGGCTGGGAAACCAAACCTCTAGACCTGTGGGGTTAGGCACGTAAAGGCAATATCATAGTTTCTGTAATGACAAAAACCGAAACAGCATCCACAGACCTCATATTTTGTAGATATACGAAAAATTGTATCAGGGAAAGGTGTAGCTGCAAAAAGGCAGCGATGAGTTGCTCTCGGTTAGTCCAAAACTGCCTAAGACACTGTTTAAACAGCGTCCTCATTTCAAAAGAAGATGACGAAGAAGACTTGGAGGCCATCCCTACATCTCTTCCGGACAGTGATGACGAAGACAAGTGCGATTCGCAATTTGTGCTGCGATTGGCATCAATGGTGGAACCAGAAGCAGGACGCTCCCGGCCCAAGAGGTCCAGTTAATTTTGTTTTGTTAAGATTTTTCATTTGTTACATTTTCTCCTTATTAAATTTTATAAAATAAGAAACAAATTTATTCATTTATTATACAATCGCCTTCTCCTTAGGTTTTCAGTTTTTTATTTGAAAATTGGTAAACTTTTACCTATGTATACTGTTTTACTGTTAATACTGCACTTCATGTACGCCAAGTACACTATTTATGTATAAATGCACACAATATATTAGCTTCGAAACTATGTAATAATGAAGATAATGGAGTTCTCTTGAAAAATCAGTACTTTTAACCAAAAAATTCAAATTTCTGTAACTTTTGACCCATTGGAGAAAAATTAGCATATTATGTACTTATATTCTTGAACAAAATTTATCGATATAAAATATACCTTTTTCTGCACCCGTATTTATATCAATGCACTTATATGCCCATAATCCGTCTCATAATGATACCCATTACGATACAGATTTTTAATCAATAGAAAACCATAATTTTTCAATCAAGCATGCTGTGCATTTGATGTTTATCCTAGGTTCCTATGTAATTATTTTAGATGTCAAAATCAGTACGTATTAAATTTTTGTAGATACCTAGCTAAACTTCGATAATTTATCAAAATGTCTGATATCAGCGATATAGAAGAATTACCATCGACTCCTCCACACATATCGGAGAAAGCAGAAAATACAGTTCATACGAATAATTACTATTACCTATTGTGTTCAATAAAAATATAAAATTTATGATTTTTGATTATTTATCGGGTGTAGAAAAAATATACTATTATAGAACTTTTGTGTAAAACCAACGTCCAAAGAGTTACCAGTAGAAATGTAACAAAAAACGTTTCAAATTTTTTTCTTTCTTTAATTGCCAACATTTGAGAGCAGATATTTCGGAAACGGCACAGTGTAGCGAAAAAATGGGTAAAACTGATCTTCTACAAAATTTTATAAGCTCTCAATTTTATGTAAAGAATTTTTCGCTGCGACACGCCATTTTAGACTTGTAAGGAAAAAATAAAAAAGGCGATCTTTCTACCCCTCTCCCCCCTGAAGCGGACGGGCAAGAGGAGGGGACTTTTAATATGTTTACGTCCTAATTACCCCCAACATATTCCTGCACCAAAAAATTTTCCCTCCCCCAAATGCACGCTACACCCCTTTTTCAGTCATTCATTGACTAGCCTAATAGTTAGTGTCAGTTCCGAACCGGACCATCTCCACCAACTGCTACCAAATTCTTAATAAATTTGCATGTTTATCATTTGTATACAAGAGTCTAGCAGGAATTATGCAAAATTGTGAGACAAGAAATGGCAGTGTCATCGCTGAAGATCGAGAAAACGTGAGAAATATTAACGACATTAGTAATTATTTAATGAAAAAAAATGTGTTTTCAACGTTTACATATGATGATAAATTATTCATGATGAAGAAACTACAGCGTTGAATTCCCATTTTAGATAAGTAAAACGTCAGTTAACGGCGGTCCTCGCAGTTTACCAAACTGCGCCTTTAGCACATGGTACAATAAATACGAATGACTTACAGATAGTGCCAAATTAAGTAAACTGTTTTGAGCCTAAGGAGCAATTTCAAATAATCCTGAATTTGGATATGTTAATTTGCCAGTAAATAATGGAAAAGAAGTCTCTAAAAAATATTAAACATTATATTTGTATGGAGCAGTAAATAGATGTTTCAGCCTGCCTGCTTCATCTGTTTGGAAAGTCACGAGACACCACCCGCAGTATTAGTCCAGGGCATTTAGATTAAAATTGACCGGAATAGCGGAAATTTTTAGGTACAGCAGATATCAAGATGGAGTTTTCTGCATTGTGTTCAGGAAGGTCCCAGGAAAAATATCCATATCGTCTGGTTTAGCTATTTTTTGAAAAATGCCTTCTGGGCCGAAAAATGCATTACACAGCATAGGAACGACTGGAAACTCGGAAAAATCGCTCGGAAATCGTTACTCGGAGGTTTTCGGGACTGCCGAACTTGATTCTGGCATTAGAATTACCCGGGGGGTGGCTCTGTGGGAGTACACGGGGGGTGAATTGGGGGAAAAATGGCAGCGTGCATGAAAATCGCTCCAAACTCGTTACTCGGGGGTTTTCAGGGATGCTGAATTCAATTTTGGCATTGGAATTACCCGGGAGCGCTCAGGGACGGCTCTGCGGGAGTATCCGGGGGGTCATTCTGGAAGGGGAACTTGCATAGTCTATGGGAAGCACTCCAAACTCATTACTCGGGGGTTTTCGAGGATGCCGAATTCAATTCAAGCATTAGATTTCCACGGGGGTGCTCGGGGTTCGCTCTGTGGGGTTGTCTGGGGGTGATTGAGGGGGAAATGGCAGCATCCATGACAATCACTCCAAAATCGATACTCGGGGGGGTTTTCGGGGATGCTGAATTCAATTCTGGCTAGAATTACCCGGGAGTATGAATAATAAAAATTTTGATTGAATATTAAATAAATAAATATTACAATGTTATAAAAACTTGCTTTGGTGCCTGGATTTGAAAAAGGCGCCAAAGCTATAAAGAGAGTACAGTATCGTTGAATTCGGCATCCCCGAAAATCCCCGAGTATCGATTTAAGAGTGATTTTCATGGACGCTGCCATTTCCCCCCCAATCACCCCCAGACAACCCCACAGAGGGACCCCCGAGCGCCTCCGGGGACATCTAATGCTAAAATTGAATTCGGCATCCCCGAAAACTCCCGAGTAACGAGTTTGGAGCCCCTCCCATGGACTAAGCAATTTCCCCCCCAGAATGACCCCCCGGATACCACTGCAGAGCAGTCCCTGGGTAATTCCAATGCCATAATTGAATTCGGCATCCTTGAAAACCTCCAAGTAACGAGTTTGGAGCGATTTTCATGCACGCTGCCATTTCTCCCCCCATTTAACCCCCCGCGCACCCCCACAGAGCCACCCCCCTGCATCCCCAGGTAATTCTAATGTCAGAATCGAGATTGGCAGCCCCGAAAACCCCCGAGTAACGATCTCCGAGCGATTTTTCCGAGTTTCCAGTCGTTCCTATAATGGTATTTCCGGCCCAGAAAACATTTTTCAAAAAATGGCTAAACCAGACGATATAGACTTTTTTCTTGGGACCTATGCCTAAAAATTTCCGCTATTTTTCCTAACTTCCTTGGACTAGTACCTATATCTGCCAAGGAGCCTAATCATTTAACGACCTGCAATTAGCTTGGAAACTGTTTAACATGTTTCATCGAAATGCTTGAAAATTAAATGACAAATCAGAAATGATAAGGTATTTATTTACTGAAATTTAAAAGCAGATAAATATCCATATTCGTATGAAAAATTCTGTCTTATTTTCTTATATATTATTCAAGGCTTATATATGAATTTAATAATTTAAGATAGAAATTAAAGAAATTACGAATTCAAAACAAACAAGAAGCAGAAACATTTGTGTTTAGTTTAAAAACTGGATAAGATAGACTCAAAATGTTGTTGTAACATCAGGTATGTCAAACTATTGTATTAATTAAAACCACAAATTAATTCTATTAATAATTAATAACAACAGCGGCAATTTACAACATAAAATTGGTGTTATAAAATGTTATTTATTCCTTTCCTTGGAAATTTATTTCCGATTTTTGTCCTGTTGCTGCATGCTTTGCCGTCTTATCATAGGTTTTACAGTGGACCAGTTTTCAGGGGCGTGCAGAAGTGTATTTTTAAATAACTAACAGATCTTTTTTTGTCCTGGATAAGGACTGATATGTTTGATGTTTAATAACACGAGATATATAATTGAATAAGAATAATGTGCTGGAAATATATTTTCGTCAGTTGCCAGCTGACCCAGTTTTTGCTCATTGTTATTTATGATAATACCTATTCTTTTGGTCATAATTACAAATAGTGATATACTACTACTTACTTTTAAAGTGTGTTTTGTAGGTGGTGTAATTAGTCCAAATTTCACTTCATGGGGTCCTCTCTGTAACAAAATAAGATAAATAAATTTCACATATTTCTCAATATCTATATAATTTACATGTTTTCATATTTTACATTGTGGGATAGTGTGAGATTAATTCAATTGTTGCAAATTTAATTATAAAGTTGAAAACTATTGAAGTAGCCAAAACAATATTGTTGCGGTCATTTTGACACTTGGGAAAAATAATTCGAAACATGTGAATTTGATTCTTCATACATTTCAGCTTCCATCAATAACTAGTTATATTTATCTCTTATCTCAATTTCGAATCGAAAATGGCTATCAGTGGACAATAACTGCAGATCTTAAGTCTTAGGTAGGGCTCTTTGAAAATCGATGGCCTTTAATATTGTTTTTTTAAAATTCTCTGATCGATGTTTATCTATAAGGATCAAATTTAGGTTATGTGTTAACTCTTATACGAATATCATGTCAAAATGATCTTTTAATTGTAACCATAGGCATCACATTTGGTAAGTTCAACTGATATTTTTTTGTCTTCGATTTTTTAATATGAATATCGAAAACTTTAGAGTATTCTAAATTAAAAAGATACTCTTGAGTCTTGAGTAGCTAGGGTGTACCATATGCGAGATAAGTCTATAAGAAATTTTTGTATATTTTATTGTAGATAAAGGGGAAATCGGAATAAAGCGCTGAATACAATAAATGAGAAAAAATGCTTTACCACTGATTTTCTAAATAAAAATTTAATTTTGCAAATTAAATTTTTAAATACCGTTTTTAGACTTATTTTTCTACGAAATTGTCTAGGACGATCATTACAAAATTACTAATTGTTTGATAATATTTAATAGTTGGTTTTAGAAAACAGATGAAGTAACATTCTAAGAGCCCTTCCTCAGTTAGGACGCATTTCTTGATAAAACGATTTATGTCAAATTGATATGAAATCATTCCTAGAATTTACCGTCTTCGGGTTAGAGTCCGGACACTTGTTATTTTAGGAAAAACGTAAGCTCGTATTCAAACCTGCGCTAAACCTACACTACATCAAAAGCCTCTCAAAAAGTCAAAATTGAATATGTTAACAGGAAGAAATAGAAGAATGAAAGAGAAATTTTTTAAAGGAGCAAAATTGTATTGTACTAAAATAACGCGATATTAATCGGTTTATTTTCGCCTAAGGCAGCTTACACACACATACACTTCAAGTGCCTCCGGGCACACTATATTACCGAATAAGGCCCGGTTGTACATTTAGAGTTTAAACTTCGCTTAGCTTTAAACTGTCATTAAACCATGAAATTATTGCGTTTTTCAATAACAGTTTATTTTACAAGGGGAGTTTATGTATAGCTTTATAAAGCCATGAAATTCTAGCTCTTAGCTCGAGTTTAACAATTATTACTATAAGTCAGGTTAAAGTGTGAAATTCTTTGTCAAACAAAATGGAAAATCTAGAAGAAATTTTAACAGATGATGAAAATTTCTTACAATTAGTAAATATAGTTCGACGTCAGAGGGTACGTAAGGTATATAGGCACCGAGATAATCATTTTTTGAAGTGGAATGATGATAAGTTTGTGAAAAGATTTCGCTTGTCAAAAGCTGCCGTTAGATTTTTAATAAATCAAGTAGAACATCTTATTAGATCACCAACTGAGAGGTAATAAATAAATATATATGTATGTAAATCTGTAAAGTTTTATATAACTCAGGTAGCTATATTCAGTACATTTCTAATGTTATTAGTAAACTAAAAGTATAAAGAGTATTTTATTTTGTATTATTTTTTTTTTAACATTTTTGTTCTTTCTATATTTAAAATTTCTAGTCTAATATTATGTCTCCATTTTCATTCAACTCTCTGATTCAGTTTTCATTATATTTAATTCTAACTCATGTTTTTCTAGAAGACACTTCATTTTCAAATCATGTTCAGCATGAAGAAATTTTGCTTTTGATTCTTCTGTAGCTGCCTTTACCTCAGCCCACTGATTTATTTTACAAAGAGGATAAATTAATTTTTATAAATTTTTTTTTTCGAGGATAAAAAATAACGTCCTAATAAAACCTATATGTATATAAACATAGAGCTAGAAATTTACGGACCTCTTTCTATTTTCTTTGTTTTCCATCTATTGAAAATAATGTGTAGTCTATACAGTTTATGGTTTAGAATGGCTTACCTATTGATTCAAAGTATTGGGGTATTGGTAGCAGAAAAAGTATATATGTGTATTCAAACCACATTCAAACTAATCAAACTGAAGTTTGTGTGTCAGTGTGTCATCTTCATGTCATCTTCTAAACATAACACCAAATTTCCACATTTCGGAGCGCAACACAATAAACTCGATTATTCAAATTGGCTAAATCGCCTGGGTATGTGCTACCTACTTAAAATTCATTTTTAAAATATCGGCTTAGTAAAACTATGGATATCATTCATTTGTACAACCCAGATAAAACTAAGCGAACACTTAACCAAAGTGACTTTAGTTAAGTTTTCGCTTAACTCAAAGTTGTACAACTGGGTCTAAGTAGTTTAATTTTTTTAACTTGTAGTGAATTATATATATTAAAACACTATTAGGTCATTAAACATACATAATATAGGTATGTGTCGTTACTTATACTTTGCAATACCAAAAAAAAAATAATAAAATGAAAATTAATTCATTACAAACTGTGGCAAATATCAACTTTCCTTGGGCACATATACATAGATCTTCCTCTTCCTCCTCACCCGCTTTTTGATTTTTGTGGCAGAACCGATTTTCTCATCCAACCATTTACTTTTTACGCTTAACAGCTCACGAGACGGGTCATTTACTTGAATATTAAGGTTATACTTCACAGCTGTCCCATCAGTTTTCACATCAGACTTTGATCTGTGCGTCAATTTTTCTGAATCCATTCATGCACAAAATTCGTGTTTTGGATGGATGATTTGAGTGCAGTTCATGTATATAACATTAAAACGAAACGAAAAAAAATGTCAAATAAAAATGACAGTTGCAGAGGTGAGTTTATAGCATTAACACTTCTAGATATGTGTAGAGTCAGTATTGAACACAGTATATTAATCAAATAGTATACTGTGGTATTGAACAATAGTACATTATACTATAAGGGACAGAAATGCGTTATTTTGGCAGAGGTGCAATTTGAAGCCCGAGGGCTACAATGCACCGAGGACAAAATAGCATCTCTCCCGAATGGTATAAGCTATTTTTTCCACGGTCTCATTAACTTAAAAACACATATTTTATCATTATAAAGTAAGTAGCACCAGAATTATTGAATTCGGATTTGAGCATTTATTTAGTAGCCGTTGAGTTATTGTCATAACTACAAAATAAACAAACAAAAGGACTTGTCAAATTAAGGTGCTAGTTTGGTTTAGTTTAAAGTCTGTTTAGTGCACAATGAATAATTGTGAATCGGAAGAGATTGTGAAGGCTGCAAATATTGCAATAAGCAATTTGCTGCCTACGAAGTCAAGATCTTTATACGATATAGCCTACAATCGGTTCAAAAAGTGGTGCGTCGAGAAAAATGTTCAAGTATACAGCGAGAATGTTTTGTTGGCATACTTCAGTGAAAATGCAAAGAATTACAAGTCTTCCACATTATGGGCGCAATATTCTATGGTTAAGTCATGCTTGATAATTTACGACAACATAGATATAAGCAAATTCCCCAAGCTGATCGCATTTTTGAAAAGAACCGGTGACGGATATCAAGCGAAAAAATCGAAAATATTGACAAAGGGTGAAATCGACCATTTTCTATGAGTGCAGATGACAAAGAATTCTTAATGATTAAGATAAGATTACTTTTGTTGTTAGGTATTTCAATTATTAAGTATTTTGATTTTATATAGGTTGGATTAATTCTGGGGATTGCCGGAGCTTGTCGAACTGATGAACTAGTCAATTTAACTGTAGATGATATTGAGGTGTAGGCTCTTCCTTGATTGTAAAAATTCCAAACATTAAGACAAAGATTCCACGAACCTTTCTGGTTACCGATGTGGGAAATATGCTTGAATTGTTTCGAAAATACCTGTCCCTTCGTCCTCCCCACGTCAAGCATAAGCGCCTTTTTTTTGTACTACAAAGCAGGAAAATGTAGTTCGCAGCCAGTTGGCAAGAATACCATGGGAAAAATTCTGAGTGTAGTAGCTTCGTATTTAAAATTACCTGATGCTGCATGTTATACTGGTCACTGCTTACGAAGATCTTCAGCGACATTACTGGCAGATGCTGATGTGGATATCACATGAATAAAGTGTCATGCTGGTTGGAAATCAACAACAGTCGCTGAAGGTTATGTCGAGAACTCCATTGAAAATAAGACCAAAATTGCTAATCAGGTTTTAGTAGGTACCACTACTAGCGCAATCACAAAAACTGTAAATGTAAGTAATATTCCTTCTAATATTAATTTTGAAAATTGTGCAAATGTAACATTTAATTTAAATGTCAATAAATAATTTCAATGTTATCTTTTTCTTTGCATGAAAAACGTTCTCCATAATGTAAACTCCCTTGGGAGCATTATACTCCCTTGGGAATAATCGCCTACTTCTGTTTTAATTTTGATGTCATAGAAACTGATTTCTACTCCCGATCGTGGAAAAAGATAATTCTAGTATCTTTACAAAGACACATCATATTAAAATTTGATTATGTTAACATAATTATAGAAGTTGTTTAAACTGTTACTTGGTAAGTAAGTATAAGTTTTATAGGACGTTTCTTAATTTCAGTACTAAATTGAAACAGAACATAGAGAACTAACAGTAATTTTCAATGAAAGATTTCCTAAATTATTAGGAATGGTTTTTTTACACAATAACGAAGGCAGGTGGGATATTTCCTGTAAATAAAATATTTTTTTCTAAAAGAGCATCTTAAGAGACAAGAAAAAGATATTCCAATTTGACACAGTTGTTATCTTCGCCATTTGGGAGTAAATGTTTGAAAAAACATTGATTTTAAAATACAGTGTGATGCTTAACCTATACGCATAAACTTATAAGTGAGGGCAAATAGAGAAAAGAAAATTGTTTTTAGTCAACATACCAATTCATTTCAAATAGAAATAAAAGAACGTGAATTCCATAAAATTGAAAATGCATTCTTCAATTTATCCTAGCAAATGTTTGAAGCTATTTCCCTTGAATACACAGTTGAGCTCGTCGAATCCATGGATTCTCCACACAAACAATAGTCGCGTCAAATTAACATTTCACTTGTAACTTTTTGCGGAGAGGTCCGATTAAGATGCGGTTTTCTGCAAAATGTTCAGCAAATTTTTTATAACAAAAGGTACATCTAACCTCTGTACGCTCGCAAATTTTTAATTTTTTATTTAACAAATGACCCATTTTTTTTTAACATATGGCAAATGTCACACACGATTCAACGAAAATGTCTGGAAAATGTTCTCTCGGGGGTTTTCGAGGTCCCTCTTTATCACTTTGGTGTTAGCTTTACTATTTATTGTTAAATTGTTGTAAATGGGCTAATTAACAAATTAAAAACGCCATCCCCGAAATCACTAGAGAACCGGAATTTTTTCCAGGATTTCTGACTTATTAAGGCAAACCATCGGCACAAGATTTTTGCAAATATAATTGTTTATTGTTCGATTGTTGCAACCTCGCTAATTAACAAATTAATAACTCTACTCCCGGAATCGTTAGAGAACCATCGGCGCTAGGTGTTGTTGCACGTCATTGTTTATTTTCCATTTGTTGCAACCTGGCTAATTAACAAATTAATAACTCTATTCCCGGAATCACTAGAGAACTGGATTTTTTCCGGGATTTCTGGGTTTTTAAGGCGAACCATCGGCACAAGAATTTTGCAAATATAATTGTTTATTGTTCCGCTTCTTTTAACCGCCCCCTCACTTCTAAACAATAAAATTGCGTCCTCAAAAAGATGCAACCCCAAATGTAACTTTTCAATGGACTATAGGGAAAATTAGTGTTCACTTCACAGCGCTGTAAAACCCAAACTAATGAATATAATTAAAAAAGTATATAATAAAAATTCTTCGTTGAAAACCACTCTACAAAAATGCTCTGATGTCATTTTTTTTAAATGAAAAAATAAATAAATTATGGCGTCCAAAAGAAAATTTGTTCAAAAATTTTGATTGTTTTTCTTTAATATCTTTGTTATTTTTGATTTTACAACAAAAAGTTACTGGACTAAAATTGTAGAGGATTAAATTTGCAATAAAAAATGATTTTAAAAAAATTTGTATGACCAATAGTTTACCTGATAAACGCTAAAAACAATTTAACCCTCTTTTCCAAGATGGCGGTCGAAGTTGGAGGGTTGTGACCCCACAAACTTCAAGTTAAGTTTTTTTTGACCCCCCTCACATCTAAACAATAAAATTGCGTCCTCTAAAAAATGCACGCTAAGGCCAAAATAATGTAACATTTTTAATGGACTAGTAAGGGGTCTGCGAGGGTACGAGCCCTAACAACTAAATGTTCGGACGACAGTTTATTTTTTCCAAATATATTCAGTTTCCATTTTGAATTCAATTAGAATTTTTTCTGCTGAAACTATACCAATTATTGTCATAAAACAAAAGTTATAATCTTTTCAGAACAATGTTTACTCCAAACATAAATTATTTCTTTAAATATCTAACAACAAACTACAAAATAAAGTGACAAGTAAATGTTCGGACAATCTTAATTAAAGAACGTTCTTAGGGAAATTAATAGGATGTAACGTCCCCTTTGGCATCTATTACCGCCTTGATCCTCTTTGGCATAGTATCCACCAAAGATTTACAATATTGTGGGGTAAATGCATTCCAAATTTCTTGGAGTTTGGCCTTAAGTGCTGGAATTGATCGCTGGGGGCTATTTCTTAAGGATCTTTTCATGTGATGCCATAGTGTTTCGATGACATTTAAGTCGGGACTACTCGAGGGCCAGGACAAGACACTAATTTGATTGTCCCCAAACCATTTTTTGGTACTCTTAGCTGTATGGCAGGATGCCCCATCCTGCTGAAATATGAAATTCCCATGTTCATAAAGCTCCATCGTACTTGGCAACAAGTTTCTTTCCAAAATGCCTTGATATTTTTGGGCATTTATGGTGCCATCTACAAACTCAAGCCTGCCTACACCATTAGTGGACATGCAGCCCCAAATCATAACACCCTGTGGGAACTTTACTGTACGCTTAATACAATCTTTATGAAATGCTTCAGATTTCGTTCTTATCACCCGTTTCCGAAAATCGCCAACACAAACATCAAATTTGGATTCATCACTAAAAATAATTTTAGCCCAGTCTTCTTTGGTCCATTGTACTTTAGATTTTGCCCAAATAAGACGTTTTCTCTTTTGTATGTCAGTGAGCAGTGGCTTTTCTTTGGTCTAAAAATGTGAATTGCTTTAAAGTGCGCTGAGCTAATTATTACAATTTTTTGTATTTCAATCACAAATAATATTTACTTTATAAAATCCATATCCAGCTTTGTGTATCCACTGTCTGCAATATTCCCTTGAAACATTTAAATCTGCTTCTTCATTCCATCGTGTTTGAATATCCCGTACCGTACCCCTTCTTTGTTGCTTGCAAATTTTAATAAGAACCCTTTTTTTCCTTTCTGTTACAATCCTTGGTCGCCCAGAACTTTTGCCGCGGACATCAAAGGATCCCGTTTCCCCATACGCTTTTATTACCTCTCCCACGGTCGATTTGGCAATATTGAGGTCTTTTGCTATTTTTCCCATAGTTTTTCCGTTGGCATATTGTCTTATTATGATTTCACGCACTTTTTTATCAGTAGCAACTCCGCGAGCCATTTTGTTCGCGAATGCACTATTGCTAATGTCATAAAAATATATTAATTTTGCCATGGTGACAGATGGCATTTTTTTTTTCAGAGCTTGCTTGTATTTCATTGATGAAAAGAATCTTTGTCCGAACATTAAGTTGTCAGCAAATTTCGTTAAATAAACATTTAAACTATTTGCCAAAGCCAGCAAATCGATAATTATTAAAATAATGAATGATTTATTGATCAAAACACTTGATTTAATAATTTAGTTTATGTAGATTTTTTAAATTCCAGATGTAGTACTCAAAAACAATTTTTAATTATAAATATAATAGTCCGTCCGAACATTTAGTTGTTAGGGCTCGTATACTGTACGCTACTGCATCGTAGATAGTTCTTGCTCTGTTATTTACATTACTTAAACAAGGTAAATATTAAAGAAGTGATATAATAAAATATTTGTGGTAATTATAGTCTACAATAATATAAGTTGAGACATAAACAATATTTTCGATTGCATGTTTGTTATTTTGGAACGGTTTCCGTGTTAGAGATAAACGACTTCTCCTAAGCGATAATAAAAAAATAAAAAATAATGCAAATCGGCGATACGCCGTATCAGATATCAAATTGACAAGAGGAAATCGCAATCGTTAACTTGATACAGATAACATTGTGTGTGAATTACTTGAAAACACGTAGCTTGTGACACAGTTTGCATATACCTGCCTTATTAGCATAATATTCGATGACATGTGACAATCACCATCATTGAAAAATAATCATTGCTATTTATTAATACCTACATAAATGTTTCTCAATTTATACTATGGTAAATAAGAAATAAAATTATTTTGCTCTTATCTAATTAGGTATCTTATAATTTTCCTTATTGTGATCACTATTATCAAATAAAAGACAGTGGCGTGCATGATTTGGAGACAAGTGTTTCATAAAATATTAAATTTAATATACTTAATTTTATCTACAACTTAATATCTCTCGAATGACGTACATCAATGAAACCTGATCAGATAACTTTTTTATTTATTTATCGAACCTACGAATACAAACAGACTAACAGTATATAATTGTATACTTTACTGAATACATATTACGTTAGTACAGCTAAAAATCGGAGTATTATTTGTTTGATTAGTGGCTAAAAAAGGGGAACATTTTGATAATATAATTCCAGAGACAATTTAATTTTTGTTTTAAATATATATTATTCTAAAATAATTACTCCATAAAGGAATCAATTATTTTTAGAACGAAACAATTGCTTTGAGAGTAAGATAAAGGTCAAACACTCTCATTTCTCATTTCTAGCTAATCTCGTCTGACTAATAGCGATAATGAAAAACATTTAGCAGCTCCCTGTCTTCAACTACTTGATCAATGAGAGAAAGATAACATAAATATAGAAATAATTTAAATTAAGCCTATTACTCAAATTCAAGTCTAATTCTTAAAAATAGAACTATGTACATTACACTGCATAAAAAGTTTGGGTGTAAATGAAATTTTTCAGGGTGTACACATCAGGATGTGTAAAATTTCTCTGTTAATATACACTCTGCCTCTTCTATATGTTTTGCAGAAAATATGTAAAATTACTGTGAAATATATACCAATAATGTTTTAAAAGTACCCACTTAGCACACCTGTGTTCTATAGTGCTACTCCTGACGTGCTCCTGACCCCTGACTGGTTGCACACAACTGAAGACTTTCTAGCAAAAACATCACATGTCAAAACCTTGGTTTTTCAGAAAACACAAAAACCGTAATGTCTGTTATTTTGAAATACAATCCTATTTAGCCTACTTCTTGCGCTTGATTGTTTCCTATGGATTTCTAATATTTCTTGAGCAAAAATATCTTTTTTCCTTATGATTTTCAAAAAAATAAGTTGGACACGTGTCGTTTCTGTGGAATTTTTTGGCAACTAAGTCCAATGGGGATATTTTTACACAGTTATACAATGATATCAGTAAAAATAGGATCTCATTAGCAATCAAATTCATAGCTACAAAAAAATTGGTTTATTCAAACGCAATGTTTGAAAATACATGTCATAAAAATTAAAAAAAAAAAAACATATTTCTTTTCTTCATATATCCTCACAACCGCTGCTGTAATCATCTTCATCGATTTCGTCAACATCAGGACGTGTGTTCTGGGTGTTTTAATTTTTCCGAAATATTTCGTAAAAAAGTATATGTTCAGGATTTTCGAGAAACTCGAGTAAGGTTTTCAAGTTGTTTATTTTTAGAGGGGAAATTGTCACTGAATCAGTGTATGTAGGCTTTAGATTTATTCCGCCAGGCAATCGAGATTTATTGCGAATTATACAGCTCCTCCAGTAACCATTGTAGGTATCTCGCACATTTATGGTTGGATTTTTGCGGATAGAGTAATGTGATTGTCTTGGTTGAAAATTTCCCGTTTGGGACCGGGAAAATGGCCCCTTAGAGGCCGGAAAATCGTGTTTCGAACGTCGCAATCGCAACAGTGGTATTTTTTGTACTTTGAAATTCTGGAACTCAGACTGTGCTCGAAAAGTTTATGGCCAACTGGAATCTTCCGTTTGGGACCGGGAAAATGACCCCTTAGGGGTCGTAAAATCGTGTTTCGGATGTCGCAATCGCAACAGTGGTATTTTTATGTACTTTTAAATTGTGGAACTCAGACTGTGCTCGGAAAGTTTATGGCCAACTGGAATCTACCGTTTGGCATCGGGAAAATGACCCCTTTGAGGCCGGAAAATCGTGTTTCGGACGTCGCAATCGCAACAGTGGTATTTTTATGTACTTGCAAATTCTGCAACTCAGACTGTGCTCGAAAAGTTTATGGCCAACATGGAATGCATATCTTTAATAAATAACGCTGCAGGCAGGTAATATATATTTAGGTTTTTGCGGATAGAGTAATGTGCAGTAATAGCTGCAGTACGTCGGTAGTACCTTCACACAGCACGCCACTTTAGACACGTTTCTTGATGTGTTCAGTTAATTCTCATTAGCGCTCATGAAATGGTGAATATTGATCAACAGAAATAGTAAACTGTAATAAACACGATATATATTTATGGTAAAACTAAAGTTAATCAGGACTATAAATCTGAAAAATATTAGGGGTTTATTAGTTTATATTAAGAGTTAATTCTTGTAAATTGTTTTTAATATAGCAGATACCTAAATACATTTTTTTAAAATGTTTTTTCGTTTTGATGTTCATGATTTACTAGAAAGTTAGAATGAACATGAAAGAACTAGAAACTTGTTTGTTTTATTGTAGTTTATTTGAACTGAATGATACTTTTTTAATAAATTATGTCCGCGTTTTTTGTAGCAGGACTTTCACAATTTATACTAAAAGTCCTTTAAAAAAGTTCATATAAACATATATGTATATAATGCGTCGTTTTCGATTTGCAATGTTCAAGTTTAAAATGAGAATTGATTTTTTATTCGTAAAACGAAAACCCCTTTTTAGACGTTGTTGAAACTTGGCGATTTTGTTTGTAGTAATAAATAATACTCATTTTATCACATAATTTAATTTGCCCTGTATTCTCCAGTGGCGTCACAACAAGGTACCAGCTAAAAATAGAAAAAATATAGTACACCACTGATTTTTGGTAAGTTTCAAATTTTTCTCAGATTTAGCTATCAAAAATACAACTTCGAACAAAATCGAAAACGACGCATCTATATATATATATGGTTATATAAACTTTTTTTTAAGGACTTGGTACAAGTTGTGAAAGTCCTGCTACAAAAAACGCGGACACCCTGTATATTTTATAATAAAATAATATTCTACAGTAAGTTCTACACCTTTAATGATACAAATAACACTTAAAATGTATAAAATTTACACATAACATTTATTATATTAACACAATGAATTGTCCTAAATAATTTTCTTTTGAGTTTCGCAAACGAGAATTTACTGAACACAAAAAACAAACACGAGAAAAATGCCATGTTGTGCGCTGGCACTGCTGGTGTACTTCAGCTAGATACCGCAACCAGACAAAATTAGAGATATTTTTATACCTCTCTATATCTATATCTCTGTAGAGATGTGGGAAACAGAACACAAATATGTGAAGTAACAACAATTTCAATAATAATGTAGTATTTATAGTCCAGTCATTTAAGGAGTTCACCTACGAAAATTGAAATACCCAGCTATGGATTTGTATAAACTTGTATTTCGACATCCTAAAACTGTTCTCAAAATTCACATATGATTTGATGTCCGCAACTTTAAAAATCGGGGGTCAAAGGTCAAAAAAATCGATTTTTTTCACATTTTTTGCAAAAATCTCATTTCCTATAGGTTTTGCGCTATTTGTATTTATTATCAATATTGTAGAGAATTAAATTCTCTACAACTTTTGTTTCAAACATTTTTTTATACGTTGAATCGTTTTCGAGATAGAGGGCAGAGAGCGCGGGGCTGGTATATCATTTGAAATCAACTGGTAGTCCGGATCGAATCATCTCATATAAGGTTTATAAATTGTTACTAAATCTATAATTATAAATAATTTTCATATTTTATTAACAATTACATTATATTTAAATATTTTTCTGCTTAATTATTTATTTTCAATGAAGTATCAATTTATTTAATAACACTTACCTGCCCGTGTAGTTAAAAATTTGTAGAGGGAAACATTTAAATCATATTATAATTTAATTCTTATTTATAGTAATTATTCTTTAATAAATGAAAAAGAATAGAAAAGAAATAAAATTTTAAATAATGTGTTTATTAAAAAATGTCATTCGATACATTTGTGATTGTCAAAATTAAAAAAAAGAAAAAATAATTATAAGAACAATAAGTTCTAATTTCAATTTTCTTCTTCTTCTACAGCGTCGTCGTCTTCCCGCAGCTGTAGAATTCCAAGATCGTTATCATCTTCATTATCGTCTTCAACGAGATTTGCCTCTAATTCTTCCATGATTTCTGGATCAAAGGTCATATCTTCATTGACATCGGTCTCATATGGCACAGCATTGAGACAAGCTTGCCCATTACACTGGCCACAAGCTAAAGAGCACTGTAACCCCGCTTTCCTGCATCCACATCTTGAACTACAACCACTCTTGCAGTTACAGAATATTGTGTTGAGTAATTCATCTGGAGCAGGTGGTAAAATTGTTGTGATAGGTTGTAGGAATCCGTTACGCATTGTCCTGGGGTTCCAAATCATGCCCTAACCAAGTTTGAACTTGGTAATAAACACGATTGAAATGTTGGTGAGCTGCTCCACTTGTTGGTGGGATATTTGATAACTGCACAGGTTTATTGAGCTTTGTTAACTTGACGTATTGTGCATAACGGAGATGATCGATACTGTCCACAGATTTTGGAGCATTATAAACTACTAATAAAGTTTGCAATCTGTTCTCAAATAATCTTTGAACCGAACAGTTTTCTTCTTCAAATGCTGCAGCAAGTTCATCCAAATCAGTCAGTTTCTCAAATGTTCTTAAAAACGATTTTTTTTCCTTTCTTAAAGAGCGCAGAAGTCGTGTCACAGCCACTTAATGCGTGAAGAAACAAAATGTGTTTTTTAGAATGAGAATATTTATCGAAACTTTTAGAGGAGTATATTTCCGTTTTCACATTTGCTTTGCCAACTTTTTTAAAGAAAATTTCTTGTTCAAGAAACAGTGTACGCCCAATTAAAATGACAAGTAAATCAATATCTTCACCTATTATAATTGAGGATTTTTCACGTTAAGATTCTTCAATAGCTGTTTCAATGATGAGAACATCCGCATCATCTCTGGCCTGTTTTGTATTGATATCAACAGCTTGTAATTTTTCAATAAGCATAGTAATTAATTTTTCTTTATTATTGCGATTTGATAGAAATTTTTCTTTTAGAGATTTTAAACAAGATGTACTAAATTATTTCCTACTTAAAATGTAATTAGCGTAAATGAGAATACAATTAAAATGTAATTAAAGTATATCCCTTAATGATTTTTCAATGGCAGGAAAAAATTACGAGTATTATTGAATTCATAGATAGGTTCATTAATGAAAAAAATATTTAAAAATAATGTAATTGTTAATAAAAAATGAAAATTATTCATAATTATATATTTAGCAATAAGTTATAAACCTTATATGAGATGATTTCGATCGGGACTACCAGTTGATTTCAAATGATATTCTAACCCCGCGCTCTCTGCCCTCTATCTCGAAAACGATTCAACGTATAGAAAAATATTTGAAACAAAAGTTGTAGAGAATTTAATTCTCTACAATATTGATAATAAATTACAAATAGCGTAAAACCTATAGGAAACGAGATTTTTGCAAAAAATGTGAAAAAAAATTCGATTTTTTTGACCTTTGACCCCCGATTCATCAATCATATGTGAATTTTGAGAACAGTTTTAGGATGTCAAAATACAAGTTTATACAAGCTTACAGCTGGGTATCTCAATTTTCCGAGATACTTGCCTAAATCTACCTAAAATGACTGGCCTATTAGTGTAGGTAGTCATAGTAAAGTTCAGCATGCACATCTTGAAATAAAAATGCGAAGTATTACTCTTGTCTGTGAAAAATCTGTGGCATGTATAAAATATGATTGCAAATATTCAAAAACTAAAGCTGTGTATCTAATTTGACACTGCTGTTTCTTAAATTATAAAAAAATAAAAATATATAAAACGAAAACCGACACATTTTTATAATAACTTTTCCTCAATTTCTCACAAATAAGGTTATGATGCTCATTTTCAAACATAAATGATCCTTATTACTAAAAATTATTTTATTTAAATAAAGATGGTACACATTACGTAGTAACCCATCAATTTAGGTAAAATATTTTGTATTTTCAATTTTTTCCTTCTCTTTTTTATTATGTGAGTATACGCAACTTACTGGAGGTCTGCATTATAGGGTTTAAGAAACACTTATTTTTAACAGAGTATTAACACCATGGCCTACTTTGGCATTTGTTACGTGATAATACGTTTTCACGGTCCCTTGAAATTCACGTTCTTTAGTAAAAGAAATAATTGTTCTATTATAATAAGCTTCAGAATAAGCAATTTATTGTTAAGCATTTTATTATGCTCAAGTTTATTTATCCCCATACCGTGCAATCCTCTAATTTTTAACGTGTCTTTTTTAATCTTCCTCTACTGCTTGTTTACATGTATTCCTTGGTCAATCCTTTATACCTGCGTCCCTCATTTTTTGTAATTCTCAATACTTTACTAATACTTGCTTAAGTCGTGTGGCTTTTCTTCTCCATTACCTAAGTCTCATATGGGTATATGTGTAGATCTTATTTCTGCTTTGGATAGTTTCTTTTTCTCAATATTTTCTTGATTTTAAAATTGTATTATTGTACTTATGCACATTTAATTTTTTTCTATATTATCATTCTTCCACGTCACGAACTCAAAATTTACATTAGCCAACAAACAAAAAACGTTCTCATCTTTCTATATAAGAAAACTATGAAAAAATGCAATTTATCTGTTATTATCTGTTTTTTATTTTTACGCTAAGGCCTGATACTTCACCTGATTTGCAAGTTGTTTGATAAAATAGCATCGTCAACAGGTCAACTCCAAAATGTGACAGCTTAAACTGAATAATAGTCGAATTAAAAAACACCTTGTATGTTTTTCAACAGCTCAAAATCACAGGCTCTGTGAAATTTGCTGTCAATTTTCTGCAGGTAAGGAGACGATAGATGAGTATTCCGAAAAATATACGGTATCGTGTGTTCAAATAAAAAATCTAATGTTTGCGATGAAGTGATATCTATCATAAAGATTTGAAACATTGATCAAAGATCAATAATCCTTTTACGTTTCAGAAAAACTTCTGAAATTTCATGTACTTTGCTGCACTGCAGATCATTTCTGTTACCGGTCATTTTGGTTACCATAAAATATATGCCAGGTATGAGGTTCAAGGATATGAAACGACTACCATAAGAAAAATATGATTTCTGAAAGACTTGCATCGTTATCGATATGACTAGGGATACCCAAATATGCAAGTGGAAATATTAAAAATATGCGTCAAAATATGCACAAAGTATTGAAAATATGCAAAAATATATATGATAAATACAAATGGATTGTCTCACTTAAAAATAACAATGAAAACAACAACAACAAATAAGCCGCACGTCCAATGAGAAGAAACGGCGCGAGGCTAAAGAAAGGGTCATTTTGGTCCTAGGTCTATAGCCTGGCATGATGCAACCAATGAGAAAATACCATGTGGATTTATACACCTACATCGAAGCAAATTAACAGCCCCGTAGTATTTTCTCTTACACCGCTTTGTCCTAGTGCGCCGACACGGGATCCTCTGTAGGTGTATAGTTTTAGACACAAAACATAATGAATGTGATATCTTCAGAAGGGCAATCACATATAAAATTCAGAAATTGATTATTGGACTACCTCTCACATTATAATATACTAATATTTTATTTATATATTATCTGATATAATAGCTTTGTTCGCACAACACCAGAATCAGGTTGTCAATCATCATATGAATGCATTTTCAACCTTATGCGGGCATTAAAAATATATTGCGCTTGCGTCTGACGTTTCTAACTGTTCTCCGAATAGGGCTAATAAATCTCTCAGACAATATCCGTACCCTTTATTACACTACCATAAAAGTTATGGGGTAGATCGACCAATTCTAACATTAAAAGAATGAACATTCCTGCCAAACATCTAACGTACTTTTAAATTTGTTCAATTCAAAGGATTTTGTGCACAATATGCTATTTTTTAAGAATATATGCAAATGTTTCAAAAAATGTATATAACATGCAAAATGTGTGTCTCACATTCCTGCTCTTACATGAGAATGTCCATTTCCATATTGCTATGAAGATTAAAGACTTCATATGAAGGATTATAGGATATCGTACTAATTACGGTAATTTGTCTCATTACTCAATAACAGATGACCATCGTAATTGGTCCGTTAAATAATTGTTGTGTATGTATAAATAGAAAATAATTTCCGACCTTAATTTTGATAGAAAGGTAGGTATTGAATTTTATGTTTTATTAATCGTATACATCAATCTTCTACAGGGTTGTTACATTATGAATGCGCAGCAGACAAACTGTAGATTCTAGATATTGAAGTATACTATCAATATTTAAAGAAAATTTAGAGACTTTTCGGGAAAGGGAGGTATTTTTTGAGGGGCATATCATATGGTAAGCTCACTTTCAATAAACCACATACAGTGCGCTGTTTACGTTTGTTTTGCCGATATAATCGGATTAAATTTTTTTGTAGGTATTGCATTTCTTTATAACACAGATGAATACCCAATAATTTCTAAGCAAAAATGGTATACTTGTTTCATTTCGATAAACCGCCCCGTTTTCGAGATATTCGAACTCCAAACTTTCAATGCACGTTGACTTTATGATAACAGTCAACAATATTCATCAAAACTAACTGCAACAAAAATTTTAAATAAATAATTTAATATAAACAACAAATTTACACTATTATTACAGTAAAAACTACTTTAATAACTGAGTGAAATGTCCACCATTAACATGAATACATTTTCTTATGCCCCTATTTAAGTAATAATAATAATAATAATATTTCTATCCCTCATTTTAATCACGAGGATTAGCTCAAAAGTTATCTTACTTTAAATAAATTACCTTCCTTATTCCGAATTACAGTAACACCATTATGAATCTTTTGAAGGAGGTCTTCGCGGGATAAGTTCTTTTTTATAAACTAAATCTTTCACATGACGCTAAAAGAAGAAATCTAAGGGATTAAGGTCAGGGATACAAGGTGGCCAAGGAAACTCGCTACCACGACGTATCCATCTATGTAGAAAATATTCGTTCAAGAAGCTTCCAACAAGTAGGAAGAAGTGGGCACGTGCACCATCGAGCATAATATACCACATACCTTGCCTAACTGCTGGTATAACGTCTTCTAATAAGCCTGGCAACTTTTCTTGCAGAAATCTCAAATATGCAGCACCATTAAGGCGGGCTGGTAATTCATACGCCAACTATAAAATTATCAACAATACCAAAATATTTGTGGAAAATTCATGTTGAAAATGTGTTTGTTTCCCTAAATGAAGATTTTCTTGTTCCCAAATGTGGTTATTTCTCTAGTTGAATACTCCACGTCTCGTAAAGGGGTGGCGTCCGTAAACAATATCTTGTTTAGGAATATAGGCAACTAATTCTGGATAGGAATATGAAATATGAATATGGAATATGAAAGCCTTTCCTCACGGAGAACTTTTGGGGTTGTTGTTTTACTCACTCCTGTTGCTAATCCTGAGATCAACACCTTGTGTTTATCTCAGGATTATCAGCTACACTCACCAAGATTTAATCATCCTGTTGGAGAGTCACAATTTTTCGACGACCAATCCTTCGCTTAGGACGAAATTCACCCGTTGCACCCAATCGGAGAAAAAAAGATAAATGGTTGGGTATAGAAAATATTTTCTAGTTGCAGCACGACTATTGTAATTTACTTGAGCATATACACAAATCATGTCCCGCATATCAAAATTCGTAAATGTATTATGTCTCAGCATTTTTTTCATTGGTTTTTGTTTAACATAAAAGCAGTTGCAAAGTAGTTTTTTGACAACTTCTGATGTTTTCTGCAATGTAAATGCACATTGTTTCATTTGTTCGCAATAGAAATAATTTTTAAGTCAAAGCCTACTAGTTTTAACGAATATTGTTATACAATACTGCATATACTGTTATCATAAAGTCAATGTGCATTGAAAGATTGAAGTTCGAATATCCGGAAAATGAAATGCTTAAAAATGATTGGCTTTCTTATTTAAAAATGGTAGAGGGTTCATCTGTGGTATAAAGAAACGCAAGCAGCTCCTGTATGGGGCATTGAAAGTGATTCTACGAGATAATATGTCTCAAAAAACCCTTCCTATATTGAATTTCAAAGAAAAGTCTCTAAAACTTTTTGAAAGCAAAATCTATCTATCTATAGCTTTTTCGCTTCTACACCCTGTATCTTTTTTAATATTGACATTCGGATCACACGGTATATTTTAATATTTAGAATATACAGTTGGTTTGGCGCATTCATTACGAACTACCCTGTCTACGTTTTCCTTATATTAAGATATCTGGAATTGCAGATTATAGAAATAAAGTAACAATAATACCTACTCATATATTGCTTCTAAGGGATTATTTCAATAAATACAATTTTTTTTACTATTACTAATAAAATTTTGCTCTTGATCATTATTATCTAGAAAATGGGATATAGATAATATCTAGTCCTCACGTCAAGTAACATGATAGAAATAGAATGATGTCTTACCATAACGTTTGGATCTATTGGCAGTTCGATTCCAATTAATTAATTTAAAGAAAATAATGTCATAGTGTCAGTGCCTGCTCATTAATGTTTGTTTTTTTTTTCAGAGACATTATAAAATAAATAATTGTACTGACAAATGAATAATGTAGATTAAACATTGATTTGGCTATATCGTCGTCTAGAAAATTGATTAATAATTAATAGTAATAATTATTTTGCAAAAAGTTTGTACTGGCTGGAATAATTCTTGTGTTTCAAAAATCATTACTAGGCAATTTTTTAGGAAAGCGTGAAATACATAGCCTATATTTTGAGATGTGCCAATAAAACCATATTAGGTATTTAATGTTTTTGTATATCATGTATACCAGTGGCGACTTGTTAGAGGAGGCAAGGGAGGCTAAGCCTCCTCTGCGGTGTTTGTACCATTGCCAAAAAATTTCTTTAATTTTTTTTCTTTTTACATTACATAAGTCTACCTATATCATATTTTTATATTTATTTTGTTATAAATTTATTTTCGCATGCAATTAATTATTAACTGAGATCTCAAATGAGCAAATAAATACGTGATATTTGAATGTGCTTGAAATTTCGCGCTCTCCGAATACGCAGCCCATGTCAACGGAGCTGCTGACAGCTAAGCGCAGTAAGTCTCCAGCGTATTCATATATGGATCTAGCAATGCGCAACCTTGAACGATAGAGATAGCGTCGTTACACCCGCAAATAAATCTCAGCATAGGCAACTAGTTGCCATCAACCATCTCTTTTTAACATGTCAGTTTTTTAATACAGCCATCCTATTTCTACCATCACGCGATCGCCTGTCGTGAAGCCTCGGCACTCTCGGCAGTAACCGGAAATAGAGCAATTCAAACAAAACAAAAATATTATTACCATTTGTTATTTGTCTTGTCATTTGTTATCTATGATCTGTAATTGCGCAGGTTTCTCTGATTAACGGGTATTTTTTTGTAATTTAAAAGTGTTTCTTAAGAATTTGTGTTTGACAAGCAATCTGTTACATTTTACTGGTACGTATTTAAAACTTTATTTAAAATATGAGGCTCAAAATGACAATAACGTCAACAACTTCTCTATTTGCATGGACATTGTAGAGATTACCTATTTGCTATTAACATGATTTCATACTCTCAGTTACGATGAAAAGCTGATAATTAAACAAAAATCTAGACCAATACCTTCTTAGTTGTAGTAGATGAGAAACAAAATAGAGGATTTAATAATAATAATTATAAAAAAACGACTGGTTAATCGCATCGACTATTAGAAATAAATTATACTGTAATGTTTGTTATTTACTAATGATAATTTATCAGTTTGGGGTAGGGTGGGTTTTAATAATTTGTAAAATATAACTCGAGGTCTCGAAAGACAAAAATTTGAGGAACATATTTCATCACGTATTAAATTTGAAATGCTGGGTAAACGTAACAAATAGAAATACTAAAAAAATTATAATGATAAGATTCGTGAAAATAGAGATATTTTACATAGATTAATCGATGTAGTAATATTTTTATCGTCTTAAAAAAAATTTCTTTTCGTGGTCATGATGAAAAAGCTGATTCTTCTAAGGCTACCTAGGACTAATAGGCTACCGTCGAACAACCCACTTATAAAAATTTAACGGCCCATGGCACTATCTTAAAGGTGGTGAGGAATGTGCTAGTGTGATTATAAAACCATAGATTGAGGTATTTCACTTCAAGCCTCCTTTACTGAAATTATCACGAGCCGCCACTGATGTATACGAAAGGCAAAGTGGAGTAATTAAATTGGATAATCCACATAATGAAGTGAGGAATCACGTTACTTTTTATTTGCCAAAAGCAAATACGAATTTATTATTGAAATCCCCAGTATCTTTTATGTATAAAATGTTCAATTCAATAATATGTAATAATGTAATGATTTGTATAACTGCTTTGCTAAACATTTATGCACAAATATTATTAGCAATGTTAATAATTAACTTAAATTAGTCCCTTATTATTTTGTTTAACTTATTTAGGTTAAGTGTGCTATGTTTATCACACTACTTTCACTGAACTGTTATGTCGATTTTTTATTTGTGATTTTATTTTATACTACACAGACGGAGGCACATAGGTATGTTTGGTTAAATTGCAATGCACCATGCGAAGCAGTTGTTTTAGGAATTAAGAAACAATTCGATAATGAATTGGATAGAATACACGAGATTTTAAATGTATGATACGAAAATTTTGTTAGAGGATGCAAATGTTAAAAAGAGACTAGGAGATAATAGAAATGTTCAGTAACTAACGAAAACGGAACATTTTTAATAGACTTCGTAAAGGGAAGGAATAAAGAAGATTTATAAATAGTATCTATATATTTCCAAAGGAAAGAAATACACAAATGGATATGGCGATCACCAGATGAGAAAACAATAAACCAAACAGATCACATTGTAATAGGAAAGCCGGAGGTAAAATTAATTAAAAATGTAAGAACTTATAGAGATTTAGACGCAGATACGGACCATTTTATGATAGGAGCAATACTAGGACAATAAATTACCAAAAATTAGCAATCTTGTTTAAAATTCATTATTTTTTTTATGTTTATGTTTAATATAAATTATTAAGTAGGTAAATTGTTGGTTGCATTCATATAGAACCCGCTATTTCTTTATATTTTTTTGTTTTCTTTTTGTATAGTACTTTTTGCGCGATATAGGCTTGCGACTAGTATACCAGATATACAGTATGCGCCAAAAGTATGGAATAAATTCAATAAAAACGAAACAATTATTTTTTGGGAAAAATCCTCGAACAGGTCGATTTTCAAATGTCATTTGTTTTCGAGTAATGACGTCATCAAATTTTTTTTAAATGGCAACACCATATTTTTTTCCTTGATTCTGAAAGATCGTTTAATTCTCTCTCAGACAGTACTAAAATTTTGCCCTCTTACATCGGAAAGTTTTCGAGTAAATGACGATTGAATGTTAGAAAACGTAAATTTTATCTATAAAAAAGTAACAATTCTGAGGTATGTAAAATAAAATACAATTGATTAAATTTTATGCTTAAATTAAATGTTCGAATTGCCATCCACCAACTTATTGACAATGCGCAAGTCTGTGAAGAACTTCAAAATCGCATTCGGGACGAAATACGCAGAGTTACCCCAGAAATCATTCATAATGTGCAAGAAGAATTTCTTCACAGACTTGCGCATTGTCAAGAAGTTGGTGGATGGCAATTCGAACATTTAGTTTAAGTATAAAATTTAATCAATTGTAATTTATTTTACATACCTCAGAATTGTTACTTTTTTATGGATAAAATTTACGTTTTCTAACATTCAATCATCATATACTCGAAAACTTTCCTATGTAAGAGGGCAAAATTTTAGTACTGTCTGATAGAGAATTAAACGATCTTTCAAAATCAAGGAAAAAAATATGGTGTTGCCATTTAAAAAAAAAAATCGATGACGTCATTACTATAAAATATGTATTTTTTAAATTAAAAATCGACCTGTTCGAGGATTTTTCCCAAAAAATAATTGTTTCGTTTCTATTGAATTTATTCCATACTTTTGGTGCATACTGTATACTCATGTTCGATACGCCACCTAACGCGCTATACTAACGCTCGCTAAACTTTGCTTTGCAATTTTTAAAAAATTGCCTTGTGTGTGTGCTGCTTGATTCCCGTTCCTGTACTAGCCTGTGCTCTCCTGCAATAAAAAGCAATAATAGCTCTGACGAAGACTGAGGGCCCTCGTAAGCCATCACCATTGGAAGTTCGGTAAGTCGCAAGCTTCGCTTTTTCAAATTTCATATTTACGTGCCCAGTTCCATTAAGCTAGAGCTGTAGAGAATTTAAGTAAAAACATTTTTCAAACCTGAATAGGAAAAAATTGGAAATGCTATAGTGAGTAGGCCAAGAACCGACGAAGAGAAAATATAATATGAAATGAATTTAAGTAGAGAGGTAAGAAGTGTCAGTAGTAATATCAATAAAGTGAAAAATGTATAAGAAATGCGGCAGAAATAAAAACAAGGATAAAAATGATCGGTAAAAATGGAGCAAAGAAGACAAGGAGCAAAAAAAATACTAGTATGATTAAGAAAATCTCCAAAGTCAAATAACTATTGCCATTTGACAACGCCCATTTGTTTATGCAGCTAATCTATTAATCAGTACAAGAACCTATTACTTGAAATATAACCGGATCCAGAACCGTACTCGAAACAATATTTCGTGGCAAAAATTAAAGTTTAATTTATATGAAAATATGTAAGAACAAACTTTCTGATATACTTAAAACTTGAATGTTTTAATGCCTTCAGTGCCATAGATGGAAGAATCCGTCGGGATCGCTATCATTCTGGTCCCGCTGAAGGGATTTTCCGTCGCTTCTCTGATGTCATTTATAGCTGGGTTATTTACGTCGACACTGCATTTGACTAACGGTGATTTACATAGGCACTATGAAAAGGTTTTATGACATAGTTTCTAGCGTACGGTTTATGATTTTTGATTGTCTTTTTTTAATTAAATTAGTAAAATGATCAGTTAAAATACTAATCCAGTAAAGATGTCATATTTAAAAAAAGAAAATGCGGACAAGCTGATTTTTTCAGAGTGGATGAAAGGCTGTTTCCAACCAAAAAATCACTGTCGACATCCTTGTAGCTTTTTTGCTATTTTGCTTTTATTTACTATGTCTCCATCCAAAAAAGCACAGTACAACCCCTTCGTTGTTTTGCACAATGGGGTGGTTTATTGTTATTGTGCCATCTCTTAAATATTTTGTGTACATGACTTAATAAAAATCATTACCGCTGTTCCAGAGGATCTATTGTTTTAAAAACATTTAATCATATTTAATAGGGATGTTCAAATTAAATAGGTATTTTGAGGTACGCCAATTTGAACCAATGGGATGTAATATCCAAGTAATTTTGTGTTTTTAGAGATGTGAATTGTTAATTGAACTCATTTCCACTCCACCACCCATACCACTATCAAAAAACCACTCTTATTGTGCAAAACATCGAAGGAGTAAAGTGTTCTTTTTTGAGTATCCACTAAAGACAGTCCTCTAAGAACCCTCCAAAAACCAGCTCTTAAGCCTTTTGTTTGTATGTTTACTGAATCATAAAAAATAAATATCGTATTTTTTTTCATATAATGGGCAGTGAAGCGTCAGATATGTAAGTTACAAAAAAGTTAATATATTAATATTATTATGTACAAGTTGGAAAAAAAATCCAAAAACAAAGTAAATAAGAAACTACACCTATTGCAAAAAACGCACAAGGGTTTCTACTGTAATTTTTTGGTTGGAGACAGCACTCCATCCACCCTGAAGAAATCAGGTTGTATGTATGTATTTTTGCACTATATGAGTACTTTGTGCAAGTACGGCAGTTTATACAGACATTCGGAAAAGGCTTTAAGAGATAGGTTTACACGGCTCGAATTCCTTCCTTGTATTTTTTTTATTAAAATAAGACTGGAAAACTGGCAAAGCTGGTACTATTTCATCCTCAAAAAAAGAGCCCGAATAAACCACTACCATACAGATGAAGGTTTTCTGCAAATTTCAGAACATAGTTGTTCAGCGAAGATGAAAGCGACACTTGGTATCCAAATGAGGCAGATGATGCAGATGAGGTGAGGGTTCTTATCGACAAAATAATGCAATTTAGCCAACTTACCTTAGTCCAAAAGACACAGGATCTCAAATTTAAAGTTTTGAATTAAAAATTATTAAAATTTTTAGAATGTTTTCAATGAATTTCTTTTAAAAACAAATCCGTACTTTGTTCTAAACGCTAAAAGGCGCTACAAAATGTACTCGAGGATAAAAATTGATCATAACTTTTTTCTCACTGTATGTATCAAAGTTTTAAAAGATAATTATTATCATTTTAATTTTTATGACATCATTGGTGTTAATATACCTAATACAAATTTTACATTTTATTTATCACATAACTTACTAAATAAGTCTAAACTTGAGAAAATTAATAATAAATAAAATAATTTTATATACTCTTATCTTCAACATTAGATTACATAAAATGGAAAAATAGCAAATAAATTGAAAACAGTTAAATTTAGCGACATGAAATTACTAGATACTTATATCATATTTGTGTAGAGAATAATATTATTCTACTTTGATACATACGATCAGAGAAATGTTCTGTTTATCCACCAAGAGCACCTACATTTTGTAGCGGCCACTAGCGTTTAGAACAAAGTTAAGTATAAATTCGTTTTTCTTGTCTAAGATAATCCCCGAATCCAAATTTTCAAAGTAATTCACTGAGAACTTAGAGAGACAAGATTTGCGACGTAAAATACTGTCGCTGATGTATAGCTTTCAGTTTAGTTAGACGTGCAGTGCCTCTGACGGAAAATGCCGGCGAAACTAAAATTACAGTCTAGTCAGCAAATTCCCTATTACAACTCATATAGACATAATTTAGATAGTTTTCAACTATGAAATCTTCATGTTATCGAAACTGCCACCGGCAGCGAACCTGTTTAAATAGCAACTTTTTACCTTCATTTTTGATAGCTATTTACGTTGCCCAAATGGCGATATAAAAAAAATTGATACCTTGAATACCAATTTTATTTTACGATATTGTCTGAAGCTATTTATTTGTGGCATAATTTTAGTTTTTCTTTAGTTTTATTGGGTTTTTGCCACACTTCGGAAAAAATAAACATTAATTAAATAAGTCCTTGCGCCAAACGGATCAGTCAAGGGTTATTTTTTTTCAGTGTAAGATTTTTTGGTTAGGCAAACTTAGTATAAAAAATAACTCTTGACTGATCCGTTTGGCGCAAGGGCTTATTTAATTAATCTTTATTTTTTCAGAAGTGTGGCAAAAACCCAATAAAACAAAAGAAAAAACCAATTTTATTATCATTGACGATAAATATCATTTTTTAACGTTGATAAAATGTACTTTAGATCTTATTTAAGGACTTTTTTTATATTTTTTTTCTATCTACAATAATGACCGAGATAATGAGTATCGAAATTGATAACCACGGTGCCATTTTTTAGAAATACAGATTAGGTTTAATTCCAACACCCACTAGAATTGATTCAATCAATTCAATTTATCAGAACCAATTCTGATGTGTGCTGGAACAAACATATTAATTACGAATTAATTGAGAAAATGTCCAGTATTTTTTATAATATTATGATTTTTAAAAATGTATAAATTAAATTATCAATCACATATAACAATTTGAAGGTGAATGTTGTACTTTTAGAATTAAAAAAAAATAACTAATTCTAGATCACATGCTTGTGTTATGAATTTAAGTTTATCCTTCACCGATCCTATTTTACAGAAATTACATTAAAAAATATATTAAAAAAATAATATTTCCAAAAATAATGGATTTGTGTCACTCTCATTTCTGAACGTTTTGAAAACAATAGCTTCCTTGAAGAAAAATAATTAGCATTAGATCAACCTTAATACAATTATTTTGCTTCATTTAACAAGTTATAGACATGACAAAGTACTTTTGTATATCATTTTTTACGATAATTTTCTTATTTGTTGTACTCAAATTATGGAAAAAAAAATTGTGAAATAAACACGAATATCTAATTGATTTTTGAGTTTAAAAAGCTACAGGGCGTTCTGAGTGTCTGTGTTACAATATTACTTCTTTCAGATTTGTTTCAAGGGCAGATATTTTTGGAAAGTTATTGGTTATACAGGGTGTCCTGAAATAAATGCAACGTAGAGCAGGAGTAGATCCCTGACGAGAAAATAATGCGATGTATGCAAACTTACCTTAGTCAAAAGTTCATCAAATTTTAACTTTTATACCCTGTTAAAAATTAAAATTTTATTTTCGATATTTGTAAATAACTTTATACAAAATTCAAATATTTGCATACATTTTGGAGATCGGGGGATTTTGGGAGTGAGAAATTCAAATTTGTTTCTAATTTTGACATCACTAGTAGAGGACGTCACTTATGGCACATCATGCTTTTTTTAAATGATAGAATTTTTTGCGACTTAGTGACTATTGTTGATTCTCCTACCTTTTTTTTTATCTGAAAAAGGCATACCTTGTTGAAGTCGTTAGGAGTAATTGTTTTTTAAATAATCCTGTTAGAAATATTCAGTGCACCGAGTAGAAACTGATTTGGTTTCAGGTAAAGGCCCTTTTCCTCTGAAAGTACAGCAAAATGTTACTCGAAAAAGTTATCCAGAATGGCAAATTATGACGAATTATAAGATCGACAAGGTTTGACAAAGATTTCCAAGCCAGACAGTTGGATAATTTTGCCCCAAAAGGAAGCAAAATTGTACTAAGGTAAGTCGATTTATTTGCATTATTTTTGTCCGAGGAAAGTAGCCTTGAAATATGGCCCATTCTTTACTGAACATCCTGTATTATGTATATAGCAGTTGTACACTAGAAATTGTACATGTTAAACCAGTTGATCAAAATATGTTGAAAACTTATTTGAAAACGTTATGAATATCTTAATATGAAGTGTGTATAGATATTTACAACGAGCAGAATTGATAAATTTTCGGTGCATGAATTAATTATGAATAAAATAAAAACAATTATTTTATAGTAATATTTCCTTTAAATTGCTTAAGATAAGATTCCCTGGGATACCCCGTATCCTGAAATATGTTTAGATAATACTCTTCTTTAAATACAATTCCTATACATTAATTTGACATCTCAGACGAATATTGTCAAGTTCTATATAAATCTTAATGTTTTTCTAACAAAATAGCCAATCGACAAACCTTAGCAGCTTTCAAAATGGACGCATGCGCTATCCTGTGGTTCCTCACTCCTATACTACCATTTTGTTCCAGGTCAAACTGTATGGTACGCCTCCTCTGGTACTTTCCTTCCTTTGGGGTATCCGACGCGGTGGAAAAAACGATGACGTCGACACTTTGGTCAGTTTTTCGCGAACACAGTCCTCTGAGGCACCACCACTTGCTCTTAGGCGTTTCGTGGGAGTCGTACAACCTCGCGGTTGGGTCCACGGAGTCTGCCTTTGAGAAGACACTGCCGCAGTACTGGCAAGAGTCCATATTTGACTGAAGGACTCCTTCTGACGATGAAAAATATAAAATTCGCCGTGCAATTGGGATACCGTTATCATGTTGATAAGATATCGGTCGGTTTCGTGTAGTAAAACGTCGTACCTACTTGTTTTAAAACACACGTATCGATTATTGCCAGATTATGAATTGGGGACGAGGATTAGCGCATGTGTCGCATCTTTCTGCCATTGCAAAACTATTAGTTACTTATTAGGTAATGACAATATTGTGTGAAACTAAAGGGCCCCATTCACTAGCGAACGCGATCGGACAACACGGTTGCGCTCGTAGAATGTTCGCTAGTGTGTGTCTGGTACCAACTCGAGTGCAATTTGGTTTGCCGGAATTCTGTAGAAACTGAAATCCTTGTTGCACTCGCCACTTGTTGCTATGTATACAGGGTGGGCCAACAAAAAATTAACACCTCGATTTTCGGGTTTTAAAATGAAAATGTGGAAAAACGCTCGGATCCATTGATTCGATCTGCTTTTTCATCCTCGTAACTTCAACCCCCTACCGATGGGAAACACGACCCCCTGAATTTAAATAGGGATTAGGGATGTTGCAATACCTCATTTTCAAGATTTCATCGGGTTCTATCTGACACTATAATTTCACGTAAAAATGTTCATCGCTAACAAAATGACAGCTCAAATAGTGAAAGAGGCGGTGTGGAAAAAGTGTCTATTTAATAAGCAACAAAAAGACTACTTACTTTTGAGATTAGTATATTAAATGCCGGAAATAACCACCATTCTCTTCGATGCAGTAAAATAAGTTTTGTTGGAAACATTTCCGTACATTAGGTAACATTTCGGGTGGAATTTGACGGCATGCAACAACAATTTACGGTAGAATTAGTTAAATTATTCATTGAATACAAGTGCATGTCTCAAAAACAAAAAATAAAATGAAGTAGATATGCCAATAGGCTTTAAAAAAGGGATATACAGCTTCAGTTAATTTGTATATGAGACATAAAATTGAACCCGTTACTAAAGATGTTATAAAAAAGAAGTTTGGCAGTCTTTGACAGTTACAGCTTGCCGGTGTTTTGTATCTTGTCGTATTTGTGTAGGGCCTAACCATTTATAATAATTTGGAAAATATATTTTCATTCATTATAATAATTAATATTATTATTATTAATATTAATAGGATTTAACGTAAAAATTGATATATCTCTTCCTTCATTCTCCATACCAGTCTATAGCTTCAGCAAATCCAGCTTGCCTCAAAATTGTATTTTCCCTTTCTATATCTGATCCCGAATAATATGCAACAAATTGGAAGTACGACTGATTTTAATAGAGGTCTTTCATATAAAATTTTGTATCTGAGCCCCTGTTAAGGAGTTACGATCCCTTAACAGAAAGTGATAAATTTAGAGTTTTATAAATGATACTGTAGATAACAACTACTCTACGGACTAAAGCCCCAACCGGCATTAAATTACACCTGCAGTATCTGTGTGAACAGTCAAGAACCCTAGTCGGTCACACCGCCAGACATAGACTGGTTTCGGGCTTGTTAGCCCTCATAAGTATGCCATAGGTGAAATGACCGACAATTGAACTGGCTGTTCCTTCATATGTATATTCACATATAAACCAAGTGAAGGTGAGATATAAGTGGTCTGCTTGTGGACTAAACGGCTCGACTTGCAGGAAGCGACATACATTCTCGCCTTGGACGAAGCGCCATTAAGTCTATAAATGGAACTGCAGGTAACAACTACTCCGTGGACTAATGCCCTGACCGGTATGGAATTTGAATGCCTGTTGAATTTAGAATGTTTTTAGATTAAAGTTCAAACAATCCTAAAAATGCAGAAATAGGTCAGATCTCATCTATTGTGGTTGAATTTGTCATGTTCCCACTGCCAAAAAGTGAAGTTAGATATTTATAGAGTGTTTCATTAGCAGGTTAGTAAATTAGATTTTTTTAATAATTATTGAATAGAACTTTGTCTGTGGAATTGTTCATTAGCATACCTAGATGTTTGGTATCAGAGAACATACATATGACTTCATTGATAGGAATTGTAGGAGATTTGATTTATATTAGCTTAAAATACCTTTCTAAAACAGTAAAAAAATGTTACAAAAGCTAATAATAAGGAATATATGGGTATATATTGTGGGTGTAATTCAACGCAGGTTGGGGCTTTTGTCCACTGAGTAGTTAGTTTCACACAATATTATTAATACCTAAAAATATATAAAAAAATATCAACCTTGTTGTCTAATAGCATTCATTACTGAATGGGGACCTTAACTACTCTGTGGACTAAAGTCTTGACCAGAGTACACCCGCCTACCCACATATTCTTTATTATTAGCTTTTGTAGATTTTTTATTGTATTGTAAAGGAATTTAAATCAATTTTTCTACAATTCCTTAAGGCCGCCATATTTCTCGCCATAAAATGATCAAATTTATGGATTTTTTTAAGTATCGAAATCTCTAAACATAAAACACGTAGAGCAAAAGTAATATTAAAAATAAAATGATTGATGTTTTGTTTATCTATTTAAATTCTCCTCAAATAATATAATAACTTTAAAAAAACATTTATAAGACACACATTATTTTGCTATTCTAACCCCACATTTTAACAATTAATTTTACATATAAACAAAACTTATTAACACAAGTGAACAATCTTATATACAGAACCATGTTGAATTTAAAAAAATACGTATTTTGAAAGATTTCTGTATCTAAAAAATTGTTGATTAGGCCGCTTTCTGTCGTGATATGTACAATTCGGTTTACTTCGGTAAGTACCTTTGAATATTCGCAAGTGACATGAGATAACATTCCTGTTATTTTTTAAACTTTATATTAATTATTCAGTCTATTTCGACATTTCCAGCATTGCTTCTTTAAGTGGTCTCCTTTATTTTACAATGAATGAAATATCTAGTTATAGGAAATTAACATATAAATTTAAATTATTTGAAAAATTAAATTCTGAAATAACAATGTCAAAAGTATTGCTTATCTGTCAAGATTTAAATAAATAAAAAACATTCAACTATTTCATTCAATGATTTGCTCTTTATGCTATCGTTTTTTATAATATTAGGTATTAATAATATTGGATGAAATTAACTACTTTGCGGACTAAAGCTCCGCTTTGATTTTGTAATATTGCAAAAACAATTACAAAAGCTAATAATAAAGAATAATAGTTAAATATTGCGGGTATAATTCAACGCTGGACACTAACCATAGACGCCAGTAGGCACAGCCTAATAAATTTTATCGATCTAAGTAAGCAAATAGCATATTTTTGAAAATTGATGCTAAAGTAAAACAAGAAAATTTCACACCAAACTATTTATTAATTTAAAGGTGACAATTAGGCTTTGTATTGAAAATAATTAAATATAGAATCAAATAAACTTACTGTTTTTGTTTGTTTTAGTTTACATTAAACCATAAAACACTCAAGAATAAAAAATAATTAAAATATCAAGTACTGTCAAACAAAATGTCAATCTATGTATAAACACCAACAAATTTCCAGTGTAATCACAATACTTAAAAGAGGATGACAAATCTATTGAATTATGGTAACGTAACAAAATATAAGGCTCTAATGGGTTAGAAAACTTTGGTGTTAAATTTTCATTAAAATCTTGAATTTAGATTTTTATTTTTTAGTATCCTTTCTAATGACATTTTATAATTTTTTCAATATGCAATTAGTTTATTTTTTCCAAAATTATAATTAAAAGTTAACTTTTATATAACAGATATTTGTTAAGCGTCAAAACCAAGGTTTTCTATCTTCACAACGTAAAAGTCTTTTACATCCAAGATGTAATAGTTATTTATGAGATAACATCAAAAATCATCTATTAAGAAGAAGTTAACGTACCAACGAGCATAGACATAGCTGTCATTGAATTATTTCTCATAATTATTGTAAAAGTGTACATATGACTTCAAGCGATGATTTGTCATCAGAGATTGAGAATGATGCTTTCAATCTCGTCCAATCTCGTGCTAGATAAATCACAGAAGAAATACGAAGCATTTGGTCACTATGAAAAATGGTGTAGAGAAAAAGAGATATTTATCACTAACATTAAAGTATTATTAGTATCTTTGGTGTTATTACTCAATGATGAATTTCACTTAAAAAGAATAACGATATGAAAAATACTAAAACTTGATTGCATTTCTAAAGTGAAAATCAGAAGATTACAAACTTAGAGATATTAACAAAGAAGGAGAAGGACGATGATGAATTTCTACTCTATATTACAAATACGTTTTTAGAAAAAAAAACGATGTTTATTTTAAGTTATTTTTATTATTGGTTTGGCGGGCACATATCGGCGGGAAGAACTCACAAATCTACTTTGTATACCTACACAAAAGTGTCTAGAATATTTTTTATAACATTTGGAAATATTGATGGCTTGAATTTAGTAGAACAGACAAGAAGATACGCCAAATTATGAACTGAAAACTGTGAACATGTTTGCTTCGTTCTTCAATACAGAGCTGAAAAATGTACTAAACAACCTATCGGTATAAATACTATTGGCAATGTTTGCACTGATTGCACGATTTCTTATACTGCCTAATCCAAATGCGTATATTAGGCACCAACCAATTGTGAGGCAGATCTTTTGAGAATAAAAGGCTGGAAGTGTAATTCTGTCGCTGATTTAATAAATAAGATTTCATATGATCTTACAAATTTTGTTTATTTAATAAATGTCTAATTTGAATCTAATTTAATTTAGAATTACATTATCGCACTGCGTCCGTTAATAAGTTAAAAAAAGCACTTATGGGATAAAGTCTAACGTATGAATAATTATGACAATCATAGTCATTATGCGACGGTAGATAAAAGACATATCTACCTACAAAAACCAATTAAATTAAATATGGTAGAATTATTGTACCAGTTCATTATTATCAACAAGAACATATATTTTTACAATCAATCATTAATAACAGATCAATTAACAATAAATTTAACAGTTAATAATCATTTCTTTTAGAATAATATGTGATATTAAAAATAGCATTTCATAATCTACTGTCAAAAATAACTATTTCCAGTTACTTCTAATGTTAATATATGGTGATCAAAATCTTCTAATTGGATAAGTGGAAACTGTTTAACAAATTTTAACAAAGTGCAATCAAAAACAATCCAACAAAATAAAATAATATACTTATATCAGTTTCTGTCACTAGATTGTCTGTGGAAAATAATTTATAATACAACTAAGAGAAAAACACGATTCAAAAACTGAAATGTACCTTTAATTAAAATTTTCCTTACACACCATTTCTGGAGATCAGTTTTCATTGTATTACTTAATATTATGTTGAACAGTATCCTTTAATCATCTTACCCAATAATAAACAAAGCCAAAGGAATCGAGCTCGAAACAATTGCTATTGATAAAAAGGCCCTTTGTTCCTACCTTTGAATATTGGTAGCAAGTAAAATGAAGACATATTTTCAGAATAAAGACCGGGTTTCCTATTATTCTAAGATTATAATAAGCTCATTCCTGGGGATAACAATAATTTTATTACGCTTTTATATCATGGTTATCCGATGAAACTTTGTTCATATAGATACACAATGTGGATGTATTCTCAATGCAAAGCATACCTACCTGTCATTATTTTACATGAAAAATACCGACTGTTCAAATACAAAAAGAAAGTCAGTCTTATGTAAAAATGATGTAATAAAATTTTTTTTTTACAAATTTATTTTGCTGAGAAACTTATTCTAACGCAAGCCATTAAACAAGGGCAGGAAGAAACGAGAAATATTGAAAAAACTATCAGTAACTTCGGCTTGACTTAAGGGCTACGTATTATTTTCTACAAAGAGATATAATTTTAAACATTTACTAGTTCAATAATCTAAGACTAAGACTTCATGTCACTTGTGCATTTTCAAAGATTTCAAAGTAAAACTCTGAAATAGCTACAAAAGCGGTCTAACCAACAACGTTTTCCTATATGCTCCATCGACCTCGGTAGAATGTATTTTTATTCAATTTATTAGTTTTCAGTTATTTGGAGTGAAAAGGGAACTACTCATAGAATGTATACGCGTGAATAATGTTCTTTATAATATGGAAGGTAAAGAGTAATGAGAACGAAATATAAAAATACAATATGGGACAAAATACGAAAATATATTTTGTTTACAGTTTTACTACTTAGTTCAGCAAATTAAATTCCTCCCGAGTATTTCGTTTTTTATAGTCATTCATCCATATAGTTTTTTTACAATTTTTAGTAATACTGTATAATACAGGGTATTCAGAAAAGTCATGTTAAAAATGAAAGGACATACAGGGGAGGTCAAAATAGTTGTAATACTTCATATAAAAAATGTTGCTATTGAACAAGTTGAAAAATAAATTTCAGTTATAAACTTTTAAGCCGTTGCCATGACAACAATGTTTGGTCAAGTAAAATAACTCATAGAAATGCTCATTTCCAAGTTAAACTGATATTCAGTATGCATTATATAGGAGCACACGAAATTATCCATTTAAAGTTATACATATTTGACAGCATTGCCAAATTTGTTTTTTTTTTCTCAATTGAATTCCTCTCTTATTTTGCTAAACCATGCTTCAACCGATTTTGAGAAAAATCACACTTTATTAATAACAAATAATTTTTTTTGCAGCATAAAAATACTGAAGTAACAACTTTGAAAATAAATAGTTTCTGTAGAAATTATTTTAAAAAAGATGTTGATGTCTGATGTTGAATATGTACATCCTGAACGTACGATTTTGACCTATAATAATAATAATAATATCTCTACCCCTCATTCTAATCACAGGGATTAGCCCAGAAGTCGGAGACTTGTGCGGGAGAGGGGGCGGCATATTATTATTAAGCAGGCCGCATTTGCGCCCAGGAACGACTTACGTTGATAGGCCCTAACCACTATTCAGTGCAGGAATGAGGGAAACCTGGAAAACCTCATTAATTAGGGGGGTAGTCAAATATCAACCGGTATCAATCTCCCACATTGACCCAAGCCAACATTCTTCCACCCTACCAAACCCGCAGAGAGCGCCAAACCTCTCCACGAATATAGCTTATATACGGTCTACCGGCAGCTGGGCTCGAACCAACACCGTTCTAGTCACCTCGATTCAAGTACTGACGCCTTAAACCGCGCGACCACTGACCGATGACCTATGCTGTATATCATTTCGTTTTTGACATGACCTTTTTGGACATCCTGTATAGCAGTGTAAATTTCCCAATCTAGTTCTGATTCAGAAAGGTTGCTACATGCAAACACTATTATGTACAACTGAAAACTGTACATGAACACAGCCTTCAATATGCGGTAACCAATAGAGGCAGAGTCGATAAATAGTTATCCTATGCTGTCCTATGCTAGGCTGTATGTGAAAATAATTGTTAAAATGTGGGATTAGGATAGCAACAAATATTTGTCTTACAAACGCTTTTTACAAATTATTATTTTATTTGAGTAAAACTTAAATAATAATAATGAATAAACGAAACATTAAAAACCTCTACATTTTTTGTTTCAAATTTCAGTACCTAACGATACCAAAAATTTGATAATTTCGCGGCGAGAAATACGGCGACCTTAACCAAAGTTAACAAATATGCCTCATTAGAACGAGAGGTAATTTTGGATTGTAAAATCACCATTTGTGACAGTTTTCATATATTTTTTGTTGTTATTTTAATTCAAAATTCAAATTTAAACTTTATTGCCCAACAGAAAACTCCATTAAGAGCACAAAAATTGTAATACATACCATAGAAAGAAACAATAAAATAAAATAGAATGCGAGTAAATACATACATACAACAATAATAACAATAAAAATACACGTACATAAATGTATAATAACTAATTAAATTAAAATTATGAGACATAAGATACACTGGTGACTTTTTAAGAATGTTGGTGCTGACGGTAAATAAAACGTTTCAACTTGCCTAAAGTTAAAACCAGGTATTCTATAATTAAAACATTCCAGTAGATATATACAATCAATATTATTGTTAAATAAATTAAATAAAAAGAGCATGCTGTTTAGAATACGTCTAAATTTTAACAAGGGAATATTGAACCTTGATAATAATAACTCATGATTATAACCTCGGTTGGGATATCTTTTTTAAAAGATAGAAACTTTAAGAATTTTCTTTGCACGAATTCAAGCGATAGTGAGTGATTTTAATAAATAGGATACCGGATTAAAGAACTATGCTCCAATTTAGAACGTAGAACGTACGAATGAAATATATAGTGTTAATACATCGATATTAGTAAAAGAGTATGAGTTACAATTCCTCATAACAAACCCTAAGCTTTTATACGATTTTGAGATATTTTGTAGATGCTTCGAAAAATGCAGTTTTGAATCAAATAGAATGCCTAAATCTTTTATTGTACGCTTCCTCTCTAAAATAACATTATTTAACGAGTAGTTATATAAGATATTTTTTCGCGTAAAGTTAACTACTTTACATTTAGAGATATTTAACGTAAGTTTAAAAGTATCACACTAATTTTCAATAATATTTATTTGGGACTACAAAAAGTGACAATAATCAATGTTATTAATTTTTAAATAGATTTTTATATAATCAGCAAAAAGGAATTTGGGACATTCAATTGATTTAATAAGATCATCGATGAATAACAAAAATATAAGTGGTCCAATGTTCGATCCTTGAGGACCAGAAGTGGCCTCAAATTTACAAGATTCAAATCCATTGAAGGCAACGTAGTACGACCATCCTTTTGAATAAGTTGATAAGAATTAAATTAAATTATTAGAAAATCCATATTCAGCTAGTCTCAGTAACATAATACTATCTATGGTTTATAATGTCAAAGTCATTCGAAAATATTAGCTATTTTTCCTTATACATTCGCAATCTGAAAAGTATTGGAAATAAGTATACAACTCAATATTTATTTAGCACCCCTATTCCCTAACCCTTGCTTGTCTTAGTGCTATAGTCCCATATTTTTTACGGATTTACTTACCTATAAATAAATAAATAATAATAATAATAATAATATCTCTACCCATTATTCTAATCACGAGGATTAGCCAAGATGAACTTGTGTGGGAGAGGGATCGGCTTATTAATATTAAGTAGGTCGCATTTACGCCCAGGAACGACTTACGTTGGGAGGCTCTACTCACTATTCAGTGCATGCAGGAACGATGAAAACCTGGAAATCCTTATTAACTAGGGAGATATCAAACGTCAACAGGCACCAATTTCTCACCTTGATCCAAGTCAACACTCTTCCACCCTACCATATCCGCAGATCCTCTCCACAAATATAGCTGAGCCTTAAACCGCTCAACCATCGACCGAGCGGAAATTATAATATATTTTACGTAGTAGTACGTACTGTTTAAAATTAAAGTAATTTAATTGATCAAAACATATATCTCTCTGTTTATGATATGCTTCGATATGCAGTCAGCCTGATAAGGACAATTGTAGTTGTTTAAAATATAAACAATTGAGTTTTCACGTTAGTGAAATAATGTTACATCTTACATTTTACGTACTATGCAGAATAATCTAGCATTCATCCAATCTTTGCTCCGTCACTTTGCGTTATAAAAAGTGCAAAAATAAGACTGTAAGGGTATCAGACCAGCGTTTTAAAATTAGATTTGCGGTTGAACGATTCGCGGTACCTAATGATCTTCAAGAACTTCTTCCACATGTCACGTGAGCTCACGCATAGCAAGCTCGCACCTAGGCCCTGATGGACAGGATACCAAAATGAGTTTATTCTCCCACTGTGACTACTTAAGTCTCATCAAAATATTAGATTTAATAATAAAGTAAACAAAATATGTGAACATGAAAAGAAATATACTCGCGTCAAGAATTCAGACGTCTTACGCCACGGCTGACGTTACACATTTGATTTTATTGTCAACGTAATTTTCGATATTTGGTCGCGTTAAAAACAATCATTTTTTGCAATTTAGTGCAATATATAATGCAAACTTTTAGTATAGTATATAGTTTAATTACTATCAGTTGCAGTTTCTTAAATATTTTGATGAAAATATAATGAATTATTCATTTTTTCGTATGACGTAAGTCGTCTGAATTCTTGTCGCGAGTATACCAAAATATTAAATGCATAGTAAAAAAATTATGTGAACATGAAAATAAGTAAAAACCGAATACGTTTCTGTGTAATAAGAAATCAGAGACTGATCTGATGAATTAATGAGTTGCCTTGACTTAAAACACAGTTCTTTGTGCTCTAGGTTTCGTTACTAAAATTACACAAATCCGATCATTAATAAAAATGTTACAAAAGTGTCCCAGTTCTAAGTGGGTCACACTGTATGTCACCGTATGTTATTGTTCATGTATAATGATTTTCCATATACGTATATTCCGTACATTTTACACGACCGCTAAAATTCATTTAACTGAGCAACATAAATAAAGATGTTTATTTATATTATTTATAACCATTAATTATTCGTCGCTTTAGTAATATATTGCAATATGCAAAACATTTAATAAATATGTTGAAATAAACATAGAGACAAAACGTTCACAGTCACTTTAATTCGGTATATTATACAGGGTGATTATGAGCTTATCTAAAAAAAAATTAATATACAAATATTTATGTCAACTACTGGCCAATGCTTATGAACATAAAATTTATTTATAAAAGCTTTTTTAACTTTTATAAAAAATATACTTCAAATGTGATGCATACAGAAAATAAATACAAATTTTCAGCTATAAGATGTGTTCCGAGTGCCGTCTACTGAAATCAATGTATACACAAGCACGCCGAACCAATGACTGACAAATTTGAAAATTTTCCTAACTAAATATAGTCACATTTAAAAAATAAAAGTTTTACGAAAATGCGTTTTGGAAATATTTCGAAAAAAATATCCATATTCTCAAAGAAGTATATGGCTTAAATCGTCATACATAATTTTTATGAGTTACCTCCTAAATATGATTCTTATAATATTTAATAAATATCTGACGCAAACAAGAAATTTCAGGAAACAACTATTCTGCGGTCTAATGCTCCGACTAGCTTTGAATTACACTTGAAAACCTATAGAAAACAGTTACTCGTCAGCAGCCTACCAGACATATACCGGTTTTGAGCTTATTAGCTCTCATCAGTATGCCACAGGGGAGGTATCTGACGAATACCCTAGGTTTTTAAAGTCTGCCTAAGTTTGAGATAAGGGACCAAGAGTACCTTTCCATCAAATGTTGGTGGCTTAATCCTTGATAACGGAAGAAAGTTGCTCTCAGTCTTAATGGGCTCCTTCGCGGACAACTGTGAGTTGAGACTTCACTCTGTAACTTAGTCACACTTTCTTCCACAATTTATAGTTTGTCTTGGAAACTAACTTCTAAATTGACTAATTTCTTCTTCTACACTCCTCAAATTTATTTAATTTAACATTAATTACCTCTTCTAACTTCCTATTGTTTTCTTGTAAGCTAGTTTTCATTTCATCTCTTAATTCTTCCTGATTATTTTTTGTCTATTTCTTGGTCTTCATTTCATTTTGGCTATTTTTTATTTCATGCTGATTGTTCTTCATTTCTTTCATTAAGTACTTCCTTCATCTCATCTTGGCTATTTTCCATTTCCTTTCTTAAATTTTCCATCATTTCATCTTGACTTTTCTCCATTTATTTTTTTTAATTTTTTGGGATTTCTTCTTGACTCTTCTCCATTTCTTCTTGGCTCCTTTTCAGTTTCATCATTTCCACTAATTGGTTGACTGTTTCCTCCATTTTTGCCCCTATTAATCTCGTTGCTGGCATTCACTTTTCAACTCTAAACGCCTTCGTAAAACGTCGCACTTTTGACACCAATGCAACATCTACGTTGACTTAGTCTTGGAATACATCACGTAGAAAAACAAATTCAGAACTCTCAAATCTTTACCTTGACGTTTCTGTCATTCGTGATCGGCTTCTGAACATAAACTGAATTTTGTGAGACAGAACCGATCTGCTTAGACCGGGTGATTCAAAAGTTATCTAAAAAAATTTGGGAATAGATGCGTCATGAAAAATGGAGTCAATATCGTAAAAAAAATATATAAAATCCTTATAGTTTCCGAGTAAAAAATTTGTAGTATTTTCAAAATTTATATCGCTGGGCTACTGTAGTCTTTAGACAGGCGATTTCGAATATTGAAATCCGATTACTTTTTGTAGCGTGTACCGTTTTTGTGAGTGAGTCTTTACATTAGGTTTTTCAAGTGTCAAAAATGGCTTACGTCTATAGCAACTCGGAGTCAATGGATATCGTTTCAATTTATGGCGATGTGAAAATGCTATAGCAGAACGATTTTCCGATAAACATGTGTCAAATGCAGTTATTTATACCGCGGTGTGCAGTGAGTGCAAGTGTAGTGTAACACGAGTGTGAGACGGGAATATTGAAACCGAATCGTGGAAGAGATAGAGGTCCAGGACGTCTACGGCATATCAATCAATTGTATCATGTACAGTATGTCCAAGGATTAATACTAAAGGAATTGATGAAGAGAACCAGTACCATGGCCGCCACGATCTCCTGACTTGACATCATTTGGACTTCTTTTTATGGGGATATTTAAAAAATGAAGTGTATCTCCGAAGTGGATACCTACTACTGATGATTTATGCAAACGTATAATAGTTGCTGCCAATAACTTACGAGTTCAAAACTAAGAAGAAGCAGAAACATTTGTGTTAGTTGCAGAAATTGAAAAAAATTGGAAAAAAATTTTTGTTGTGACATCAGGTATGTCAAACTATTGTATTAATTAGAACCACAAATTAATTCTATTAATAATTAATAACAATAGCGGCAATTTGCAGTATAAAATAGGTGTTGACATTTTTTATTTATTTCTTTCCTTGTAAATTCTTTCCATTTTTTTGTCCGATCGCTGATTGCATGCTTTGCCGCTTTATCAGGTTTTACAGCGGACCAGTTTCCAATGGCGTGTAGAAGTGTATTTTTAAATCATTTTCGAACTGTCCGTTTTGATTTTTTTTACTACAAAATTGTATTTGTAAGAATCCCCTGTACATTCAGATTTTTTTTTAGATAAGTTCTGAATCACCCTGTATACGTTTTTAAGGTTCTCGAAGTTTCCTAAGTCCTCGAGAATTCCAAAAATTATATAAGCTAAATATAACTGATTTACTTAAAAAAAGTTATTCATTTGGAATGTATTTTATTATGATAATCGCATACCAAATATGACGAAAAAAAAATATGTATTTATTTAGTAGATAAAATCAAATATTTTCTTAAAAGTTGAACGTCCTGTATCAGGAAAACGGAGTGTTATAGAGAAAAATGTTACAGGAGAGACAAACCAAATATTTTGTCATGTTCTGTTTTTCCCAAAGCTAAGAAGAAAAACTGAGAACACCCTGTATTTACGATCCAACTCATGTTTTAAACTATGAAATACTCTTTCTGCCAGCTTGACAATTTTACACTTTATACTAAATAAATCAAACATTTTTGTGGTAAAACATAGTGATAGTATCTGTAATATATTGTTTTTGAAAAAAAGTTCAGCAATTTTTGTACAGTGTTGCCCTATAAAGTTCCATGACATATTTTTTGGGCATTAAAATCGGACAAGCAGTTCTAGAGAAAAAAAATTACAATTTTTCATAAAACCACCATAACTCCCATAAAAAATCATTTTGAGACATAACCTTCTGGAAAATTTTAGTTTACATTTCTATAAAATATTTAAAGTACCATCAACCATCTTACCATCTATGTCCATATTGTTCTTATGATTTTGGAGAAAATGGCTGATGCTTACACACCAGAAGTTAATTTGTATGAACTTGTATAAACATTCTGTTTTTGATGTTAGTTTTCGCGCATAGTAAATATTCATTGAAAGACTCCTGTTTTATTACTTATTTTTGCCAATAATTTATCCTTCCTATTCCTACGGAAAATTTTGTGGGACGTTCATGAAGCTCAATCCTTTCAAGACGTTTTGCTCATTTTTTGAAACAGTATATCCAAGTGACGCTGCCAGCCGTCTCTGCATTGAAATTTAATTATTAGAAAATATTTACCGAGATAATGCGGCGTAGCGGGAAGTTATTAGTCTCCCGTAATTAATTTGAAACATAAAACCGTACCGTAGTGGTTGTGGGATTTAGAAAGAAGTCCACCGAAGTCTGAACTTCGCAACAGGGTTTGCTCGTACACCTTTCGGGGAAATTTGTCGAATATGATAAAGTTTACGATTACATTTTCAGTTGTGTTCTTGTTTTTACTTAAAATTTTACATATAGTTTTCTGTATATCTCGAGATGACTACATGTTCTATTATTGTCCTAATGCAAGGACTAATATCCTCATATAGTTTCCAAACTCTCTCCAAAAAATGTAAGAACGTTGATAGCCTAAACCATTTGAAGAGACTTGAAGCACGTACACACTTGATTAAAACAGGTGGTGGTGATATGCATAACATGATGAGAAAATTCTCTCTAAACAAAACATTGTTGGGTCGCGAACATTTTGATGTTTCCATATTGGTCATGTGAAATTATTTTATAATTAATGTTCACACCTTTGGTATGTCATGGAAGTATTAATAAGTGGTGGGAATGCTGCAAACCTCAATGCGGACTCCCATATTCCCGGTGATGTGATGCGATAAGATTACCGAGTTTCGTACACACCGTCGTCTTGAAGTTACAGGACAAATTTTGCAACGAAGTTCTGTTACACAAAATATGTACACGGATTTATAAATATATACGTGGCTTAAGGAATAGAAAAACAATTTTTAACACGCTCAGCTCCAATGTTGACGTTTACATACGTTTATTTTTTTGAATAAATTCCGAATCACTGTCGCTATCACCAATATACATGATTGTTGTAATTATAGTCCACATTGTATTTAAAATTTTGTATATTATAGTTAACTTTTTGTTTATATACACACACTCTCAACTTTCCTTTAATTTCTTAGAAAGCTTTATAATTCTGTGAATATCTAAATTTCAAATAGTGTTCACAGATTTTAACAAAAATTAAATGTTCCATATTCTGCAGCCAGAGTGCTTTCTAGTATGTATATTCCTTTATAACACGTCCTCAAACCCGGCAATGCATATCGACGCGATAGAGGAATACTCTATTTCATGATCAATATGGCTGCATGATTTCCGTGCTCGATAGCCCAGAAATTTCTATTTGTATAGCTTAATTGCTCTATTCTAGCAACTAATCGAGTATACAAACGTTCGTCGAACAAAAATTATTTAACATTAGAAATCAATTAATTTAAGAGAAATGTCAACCATAGTTTAAAAATACTAATAGTTGGACCTTTCTCCATCCCCCACCACTCGTTCTTTCCTCTGCCAACCCACTTGCCATTTTCCACCAATTGAACCAGAACATATTTTTTCTGAAAGGAAAATATTTTACATTGTAGCAGAAATCATCAAAATAATATCACAAATTTTTATAATAATTGATAGAAATTATTATTTGTGATATTATTATGAGTTTCTTGGTACAATGAAAAATATTACCTTTATGTTGTTGTTAATATACATCTCTCAAAATTATTCTTTATAGGTACTTCCTTAATAAATGTAATAAACTCATGAGAGATTCATAACTTTTTTTATTAATGTTAACACATAAATAGAAACAAACATAAAGAATAGAAATGCAAAATAAATAACTTTATTGAAATTAAATTTTGTGACTGAAATCTATTGCAATCTGATGGCACTCCTCAAATCAGTTTTTGAAATACTAAGTTCTGAATAGAAATTTCATTAGATCCTTATTAACGAATGGAACGATTAAGAACTAATGTTGAAAGTAGATTTCATTACGAATGCGTTAGCAGTTCTAAATAAATTGGCAAATTCCTTTTAAAGAGTGCCATTATTATTGCAATAGATTGTACCTAAAGCCAGTTACGGACGATGAGTGATAATATATTTATATTTTTGTAAATAAAAATATATTCCTACATAGTACTACAGAAATTATGGCGCCAATGCGTAGCGTTCTGTACTTTTTAGTCACAAGCAATATTTTTATATAGGATATAATATAATACATATTATACCTAATTATCGCTCACCATCCGTAACTAGTTTAAATAATAGAGTAGAGTGACCAAATATGGAATACCATTTTTATTTTTTACAATAAAATTTGGTAATTCTATAAAATTTTGAAAATAATAGAATAACGTGTTAGGATTACTACAATTGCAATTTTAGCGATTTTGATAATAATGCTTTGAAAATAAACTGGTTATTTAGAAAATAGTAAAGATAGGGTTTTTCCCATTTTTAAAAAAAGTGAACCTAATATGGAATACTATTATGCTTAATATGGAATACAATATAAATTATAACTACAGTCAGTGTTATGAGATATATTGTTTTAATGAGGAAGAAAATATTTTGCCAAAACTAAAATAAAATTTAAAGAAGTTACAAACGTTGTGATCTTTATTTACAAAAATCGCACACAAAATGGTCACTATTGTCACCACCGGAGCAGATCTCATGCGCCCATTTGCTACATAAAATGCACTGCACCCAAATTTCTCCTTTCTGATCATTAAAAAATGTGTATCCGCAAAATATGTATTCAGCATCTTCTTGGACTTTGCCCGAATTATTATCCGACAAGTCATCGTCAGATAAATCATTTAACTCCACAGAATCAGATTCTTCAGATGAGGAATTGATATATTCCAAACGTTTCTTTTTCTTTAAAGTTGTTATATCTTTATTTATTTTTATTTTATAAACAGTTTCTTTTGTTATTTTCGGTAGATTTAGATTCCTAGTTACTTTGTTAAGTTTCTCTTTGGAAACATTTAGTGACATCTCTAACTCTTTAAGGTAGGGAGATGAAGTGATGATTTTTGCTTTACCTGGTGGTCTACCTCTTGTACTAGACTTTTTTTGGAGAACTGGAATGGGGGCGATTTCTTTTGGAGACACATATTGTGGATCTCCAGTATTAAGTTTACAAAGTGGCAGGTTGTTTGGCTCGGCAACTTGATCAGGTTGGTACCTTAAAATATTTTGCTCAGCTGCTAAAAAATCTGAATCTACAAAAATTTTCTGCAAACCGGATATAAACCCGTTGCTTCAAATCCTTTCTTAGCATTTGAACCAGATTGAACCCTAAGGTATGCTCTTCAAAAAACTTCAGCTATGTCATATTGCGTAAGGGGACGTTGATTTGTTCTAGTGAATATGCGAAATTATTCACTGTAATAGTCCTTTAAAGCTCCCATGATAGATTTGTCGAGGGGCTGCATTTTATGTGTGGTATGCGGTGGTAAGTATAAAATTGTTACATTATGTTCTTTTGCTAGTTTTAAAAATTCCAAATTTCTTGTGTGGGTATTATGCCCATCTAGTATAAGCAGAACAGGATCCTCTTTAGATCGTTTTACTTTTGCCAGAAAATGTTTGAACCAATCTGTGAATAACGCAGTTTGAATCCAACCGGATGGGTGGCAAGCAAATATGGATTTCATTCATGTTTTTTCGCGGGTATATTAACATAGGTCGCACAAACGAACCACCAGCACTCATGCAGAGGACAGTTGTGACTAGGGAACCACGTTCGGCTGAGGTAATCGTTCCTATCTGGTGCTTTCCTTTTAGAGAAATAATTTCACTACACTTTGTTTGCACAATGCTGTCTCGTCGACGTTAAATACTCTGTCTGCAGGGAAATTATATTTTTCCATTTCTACATATCTAACATATTTACGTTCTCCTTATTGAAGCCTACTACCCGTGCATACGATGTACCAGTAGGTTTTCTAATGGACAAATTAGGACGTCTCTTTAAAAATGCTTTAAACCATTTTCTTCCTGCTTGTGTAAGAAAATTGATGCTATTTACCATTGGCAGTTGCAAATTGGTATGCCATTCTACGCACATCCATCCTGGTTAATCCGAAAAATCTATTGTCCATTTCCAGTAAATATCCACTGAGCTGTTTCTCCACAAAACTGGTTTTCTGCCTAAGCGCGTGTCACAAATTTTCGAAAGTTCACCTTCTTTGTTGCTTAGTCGAAAGAGTGTGGCTTTTGCTACGTTAAAATGTTTCGCGGCCATTAAATAGCCCATTTATCCGTTTTTTTACCGCTGCCAACGCTTCCATCATATTTTCCTTTTCCCACATTTTCTTTTTTTTTCATTCTTTTGATTTTCGGCATAATGTTCTGTAAGCTAATTAATTATAATGCAATTGTGTACGACAGACGTGTGGGTACGCAGACATGTGAACCTATTATGGAATATATTCTGTATTTAGCGCATGTGCGTATTCCATATTACGAACTAACCTAACTTCAGAATAATATTATTTTATTAAAAAACAAGTCATATATTCATTACATATAACATACATAATGTTATTAGTCATCCTACTGCATGCCTATAACTGTGGCGTAATTAACAGATTACTATTACTTACGTTGTATATCAAAATTTAGACTACTAACAATAAAAGTTTTTTTTTTATAATACCTTTCTAATACAGTAAAAAATGTTACAAAAGCTAATAATAAGGAATATATGGGTAGATATTGTGGGTGTAATTCAACGCTGGTTGGGGCTTTTGTCCACAGAGTAGTTAGTTTCACACAATATTATTAATACCTAAAAATATATATAAAAAAACTTTTACATAAAGGGTATCTAAACATTATTCAAGTAGGTAATGTCATATTTGATTCATTGACAGGTTGTCACTTTTGTCATTGTCGATATTTAACTTCAAATAATTTTAATTTTTATAATAATTTTTATAGTTAGATATTTAATTCAACTTAAAGAAGGCCACCTGAAGAAGCAATCCTAAAAATGCAGAAATAGGTCAGATCTCATCTAGATAATTATTGAATAGAGCTTTGTCTGTGGAATTGTTCATTAGCATACCTAGATGTTTGGTATCAGAGAACATACATATGACTTCATTGATGGAATTGTAGGAGATTTGATTTATATTAGCTTAAAATACCTTTCTAATACAGTAAAAAATGTTACAAAAGCTAATAATAAGAAATATATGGGTAGATATTGTGGGTGTAATTCAACGCTGGTTGGGGCTTTTGTCCACAGAGTAGTTAGTTTCACACAATATTATTAATACCTAAAAATATATATATAAAAAAAAACTTTTACATAAAGGGTATCTAAACATTATTCAAGTAGGTAATGTCATATTTGATTCATTGACAGGTTGTCACTTTTGGCATTGTCGATATTTAACTTCAAACAATTTTAATTTTTATAATAATTTTTCTAGTTAGATATTTAATTCAACTTAAAGGAGGCCACCTGAAGAAGCAATCCTAAAAATGCAGAAATAGGTCAGATCTCATCTATTGTCGTTGAATTATTGTCGTGTTCCAACTGCCAAAAGTGAATTTAGATATTTATAGAGCGTTTTTATTAAAACAAGGTTAGTAAATTTAGATAGATTTAGATTTTCAGATTTAGATTTCTTTAGATAATTATTGAATAGAGCTTTGTCTGTGGAATTGTTCATTAGCATACCTAGATGTTTGGTATCAGAGAACATACATATGACATCATTGATAGGAATTGTAGGAGATTTGATTTATATTAGCTTAAAATACCTTTCTAATACAGTAAATAATACTAACAATAAACTTTTGCAAATGCACACAACGACTAATATACCGCCATATGTGGATATAGTTTGTAATAAAGCGCTCTAATGTTTGAGGTGGTCAATTACTACTATACTCGCGACAAGAATTCAGACGACTTACGTCATACGAACAAATGAATAATTCATTGTATTTTCATCAAAATATTTAAGAAACTGCAACTGATAGTAATAAAACTATATACTACGCTATAAGTTTGCATTATATATTGCACTAAATTGCAAAAAATGATTGTTTTTAACGCGACCAAATATCGAAAATTACGTTGACAATAAAAACAAATGTGTAACGTCAGCCGTGACGTAAGACGTCTGAATTCTTGACGCGAGTATAGTAGGTTGTGATTTATCTTTTGTTTGCTAGATGGTGCCAGTGGTATCGAAAATTTAGTGGTATTCCATATTAAGTACAATCGTTTGCAATAATAATGACATTCATTAAAATAAATTTTGCAATTTCTTCACATTTTTAATATTACTTATTAGTTGTTTCACTCACCGATATAGGTTTAATGAAATTTCTACTCAGAACTTCCTGAAATTCAAAAACTGTTTTAAGAGAGTGCCATTATTATTGCAAACGATTGTACATATTCCATTTTCGGTCACTTTACTTACACAGATTACTCACAAAATTTAATTTATTCTTCATGAAATCTTAATTCCTTAAATGTGAAAACCTAAAATATAATAATATATTGAACATAAACCAAAATTTCATATATTTTCGATGATAATTACAGTAATTATTAAATAAATTTTAAAAATAAAAAAAAATTGACACGCTGTATATCGAAAAGGAACGACATTTTATTAATTAGATTGAACATTTTTAAATTTTTAAGAAACTTAAATGAGTACTTATAAATTTATTAGTGGCATACTTACCTATCTACATATACAGACTTACCTCATCTGTTAAGGTCCTATATTGAACACTTGTTAACACATTAAAACGTTTCGAGGGTATAACTTCCCTCTTTATCTAACATTTTTTGAATAAAACTTTGCTTTTACTTTAATTGTGCCATATTTAAAAATAAACTCGAGATATAGCAGCACGATTCCGATTAAAAAGGTACAACACTAATATCACTGACACTGACCATCGAAACTTCTGGATGAAAATTTTTATTCGGATATTTCCTAATAATAATTAGGCTATTTTAGTTTGTCCTAGGAAAAATGCAAAGTTTCTAACAGCGATAGGAATTTTTAGTGTGTCCTAGACCAAGCTGAAATGGCTTGAAATCCGATATTTCCAGTAATATATATATAAGGAAGATAAATATTTATATAGGTTAGGAAGTTTTAGCATGTCAAACCGTACATCTGAAAATTCTGTTAAATATACTGCTACCGAGACCATGGCAAATACAAAAGTTATTAACAATATATACAAAAATATTAAATAGTCTGTAAGGCACAGTTAAACCACTACATGGCCCTTTACTACCTTTATAAGCTTCTAGTTTAGAAAATAATGTAGAGTGATTCGAACAAGTATCACATGAAAACCTAAAAAACATCCACTTACATGTACTAACGCATTCACTTCTTCTTTTAACAAATTTTGGTATGGTATGGTATGATTATTAAACTTTATCCGTAAACTAATATACATATTACATATTATTAGTGTAATGATATCTTACTATTCAGTTCTGGTAATAACTTTATAAGGATCGCAGATTTAAAAAATGTTTTCCTGTCAAAGTGAATCATTCATAATTGAAATGCGCAGCATATATTCGTATACGCCTATGGGCCTCTGCAGATGTTTGGCGCATTTATGCTCTCCGCCAAAGCCTACACTATCTTTCCATTACAGACACCTTCAAACTATATATTTACGCATTATTGAACTTATAAGGTATTATACCTACATTTTAACTAACAGAGCATAACACTTTATGATTAAATAAACAATTACACATATTGTTTAACATATTTGATCTACTATAAATGTATTATATTTCAGAATCCTTGGGAAAGTGAAAAAACCAAATATTTATCTTTCGCATTAACTTTACAATTATCGACTGAACAGTACCTAAAACCCACGTTAAGCCATTATTGATCAATAAAATTCTCGAAACTCGAAATTTATCAGGCGCATCCAGTGCAACCGTTTCACAGGACAGTGCGTATCACACAGACCCAATAAATAATGTTCAGTTCATAGACAAATTAAAATAAGACTATTTGGAAGCATGCCAACATTGGCAACATTAATAGCAGCGCCTGCTTGCGCATCTGGGGTTGCGCGTGTAGCATTTAACGTCAAAATTGTCAAATATCAAATTACTAACTGCACAAGCAATAATAACAAATCAGTAATTCGTACTGCAGGCATAGTTTATTTTTGATTGCTTATCTCTGATTGGAGTAAATGTAAGATAAAAATAGTAATTCGTGTTATTAAAGTTTATGTTCAATATATTATTATATTTTAGGTTTTCACATTTAAAGAATTAAGATTTCATGAAGAATAAATTAAATTTTGTGAGTAATCTGTGTAAGTAAAGTGACCAAAAATGGAATATGTAAAATCGTTTACAATAATAATGGCACTCTCTTAAAACAGTTTTTGAATTTTAGGAAGTTCTGAGTAGAAATTTCATTAAACCTATATCGGTGAGTGAAACAAATAATAAGTAATATTAAAAATGTGAAGAAATTGCAAAATTTATTTTAATGAGTTGTCATTGTCAATTTTATCTTACATTTACTCCAATCAGAGATAAGCAATCAAAAATCAACTATGCCTGCAGTACGAATTACTGTTTTGTTATTATTGCTTGTGCAGTTAGTAATTTGATATTTGACAATTTTGACGTTAAATGTTACACGCGCAACCCCAGATGCTTAATGGCTTAACGTGGGTTTTAGGTACTGTTCAGTCGATAATTGTAAAGTTAATGTGAAAGATAAATATTTGGTTTTTTCACTTCCCCAAGGATCCTGAAATATAATACATTTATAGTAGATCTATTAACAAGAATTCAAATATGTTAACCAATATTTGTAATTGTTTATTTAATCATAAAGTGTTATGCTCTGTTAGTTAAAATGTAGGTATAATACCTTATAAGTTCAATAATGCGTAAATATATAGTTTGAAGGTGTCTGTAATGGAAAGATAGTGTAGGCTTTGGCGGAGAGCATAAATGCGCCAAACATCTGCAGAGACCCATAGGCGTATACGAATATATGCTGCGCATTTCAATTATGAATGATTCACTTTGACAGGAAAACATTTTTAAAATCTGCGATTCTTATAAAGTTATTACCAGAACTGAATAGTAAGATATTATTACACTAATAATATGTAATATGTATATTAGTTTACGGATAAAGTTTAATAATCATACCATACCATACCAAAATTTGTTAAAAGAAGAAGTGAATGCGTTAGTACATGTAAGTGGATGTTTTTTAGGTTTTCATGTGATACTTGTTCGAATCACTCTACATTATTTTCTAAACTAGAAGCTTATAAAGGTAGTAAAGGGCCATGTAGTGGTTTAACTGTGCCTTAGAGACTATTTAATATTTTTGTATATATTGTTAATAACTTTTGTATTTGCCATGGTCTCGGTGGCAGTATATTTAACAGAATTTTCAGATGTACGGTTTGACATGCTAAAACTTCCTAACCTATATAAATATTTATCTTCCATATATATATATATATATATATATATATATATATATATATATATATATATATATATATATATATATATATATATATATATATATATATATTACTGGAATATATATATATATATATATATATATATATATATATATATATATATACTGGAAATATCGGATTTCAAGCCATTTCAGCTTGGTCTAGGACACACTAAAAATTCCTATCGCTGTTAGAAACTTTGCATTTTTCCTAGGACAAACTAAAATAGGAAATATTCGAATAAAAATTTTCATCCAGAAGTTTCGATGGTCAGTGTCAGTGATATTAGTGTGATACCTTTTTAATCGGAATCGTGCTGCTATATCTCGAGTTTATTTTTAAATATGGCACAATTAAAGTAAAAGCAAAGTTTTAATCAAAAAATGTTAGATAAAGAGGGAAGCTATACCCTCGAAACGTTTTAATGTGTTAACAAGTGATCAATATAGGACCTTAACAGATGAGGTAAGTTTGTATATGTAGATAGGTAAGTATGCCAGTAATAAATTTATAAGTACTCATTTAAGTTTCTTAAAAATTTAAAAATGTTCAATCTAATTAATAAAATGACGCTCCTTTTCGATATACAGCGTGTCAATTTTTTTTTATTTTTAAAATTTATTTAATAATTACTGTAATTATCATCGAAAATATATGAAATTTTGGTACTGGGGTTTTGGGTGGCGAGAACTTCGAATTTGATCTCGTTTTTACGATAGCTGCTAGAGGCCGCAAGTTACGTGTGACTCTGGTGTTATCTTCATATAAAACTTTTTTATGGAACGTCCTATTATTTTTATTTTAACAAATATTCAAAATGTCCACCGTTCACTTGAATACATTTGCGGACTCCTCTAATTATGTGTTGTCTTACTCTAAATAAATCTGGAATAGAGGTCGCCATTGTTTTACTAATCAAGTCCCAATACCTAATGACTATTTCTCCAGTTAACACCACGCGTCACAAAACTTAAAAAATATTTTTTTAATGCTCTCGTAAATCGAATAACGTTGCTCTAACTACTAACACTAGTGTCAATTATTGTATTGTCACGGAATTTGCCCCACTCACTCCCAAACCGACGACGGTGGTATCGCAAAATGCTAAAAAACATAATTTCCTTATATCGCTTCTTTGTCGCAAGAATTTTTTATAAAAAAAAGGTATCCAGCCTACCCGCGCGGAAAAACAAAAATAGTAGACATTAGATAAAGAAAGTTAATTGAAAGAGTTTTCCACCACATAGAACCATTTGGAATCAATTTGTATCAAAACTCATTTCTGTAAATATGTTGAGTTATGCCGGTTTTCTTCTTGATAAACGATATATCGATCGCGTCGGTTCCTATTCAGTATTTAATGACAAAAAACTTTCATTCAATTAAAACAAACAAAACTTTTTTGTTTGATTATGTTATCCGAATTAAATTTTCCTTTCTACAGCCGACCCCATTTGTTTATTTTAATTTTGTTTTAAAACATATACTGTACTACATCAACGTCATCTAATTAAATTAATCATTATTAATGTTTCTCGAATATGTGGATTGTCCACTTTATTTAACTTTAAAAATATTTCCGAGCACGTAAAACGTTAGATTTTTTTCTTAGAAGTTATACCACTTTGCAGCCTATAAATTTCTTCACGGTGGATGGCTGGACAAGAAGAGGTAATTGCGTGCCACCAAGCTTGACGTAAATCAAGTGAAGAGGTTTCTCTATTTTCACTGTTTTTACGAGGAACAACTATTTATCTGGCACAGATATGTAGAATATACGAAGTGTTTATGTCTTAAAGTGACACTTGCCTGGAATTTAAATGTACTACTATCAATTGCCAGTAAAATAAAACATTAATGGTAATCATTCAAATGATCTTAAATAATACAGAGTGCCCGGGAACTAAGCCAACAAACGAAGACAGCAAATTCTAGGGATGATTTCATATTGATTTGACACAAATCGTCTTATCCTAAGGGAGGTAGGGCTCTTTTTAGAGAAGATTGGATTATAACATTAGAGAAACGAATCACTTTATGCATTGAAAGTAATGGCCGCCATGTAGAGCATCTTTTAATAAATTAATGTTTTTCCGTTTTTGTAAATCGTCATTTTGTTATGATTTGTCCATATCCATAATTTAATTTATAGTTAGTGAAATAAATATTTCCTTTGATTATTAACATAAAACCAAAACTCATATATTTTACCAGAATATTCTTGCCTACGGATACGATATTGTAGCAGTCTCGGAAACTTGGCTTAGAGATGTTTCCAGCTCCGAACTATTTCCTGACTATTACGCTGTGTACAGAAGGGATCGTAGTTATGGTGTACGGGGTGGTGGTGTTTTGTTGGCGGTGCATCTTAAATATGGATCTGAGCCAGTTTACTTAGATTCTCCAGTGGAAGAAATTGACTTAGTGGGTGTGAAAATAACTCTTAATAATCTGCAATCTGTAATTATTATAGTCATATATATACCTCCTAGTTGCTCGTTTGATAAGTTTTGTAATATCTTTGAATACCTGGAGCAAATTATTTGGAACGAGTAATTATTGTTGGTGATTTTAACATTCCTGAGATTTGCAATAATGATTTAGTTACTAACCTTTCAATTAGATTTAATAACTTTTTGGAATATTGTGACCTCATGCAAGTCAATGATGTAGTTAATGCTAGAGAACGCTTATTGGATTTGGTTGTCTGTTCTTCCGGTATAAATTGCAAAGTATCGCCATGCGCTGACAATTTAGTTGCTCTAGATCCTGATCATCCAGGTCTTCTGGTAAACTCAGACTTACATTGTGATAAAATATGTAATATGGATTCTGGGCTAGCGAGGTTTAATTTTAGGAAAGCTAACTTTGTTAGAATGTATGATATGTTTAATAACGCGGATTGGTCACAGGTATTGCTGTGTGATGATGTTAATCTGGCTAGCGAATGCTTTGATGACGTGATGCAATCTATTATTTCCGAATGTGTTCCCCTGCAGAAAAGTAGATCGTTTAAATATCCTGTGTGGTTTGATAGTATAATTATAAGTAAAATTAAATTAAAGAATCACAATTTGAATTTATATAAGAGAAGCAAACTTAATTATTATTGACGGTGTGCTAACAATCTTAGGCGTGAAATAAAAGCTAAAATACGGGTTGCCTATAGAACATATATGGCAAGGGCTGAAACGGAGTTAAATACTAATCCTACTCAATTCTGGTCATTTCTCAACGCGAAAAGGAATACTTCTCGCTTACCTGGTGTAATGTCGTATGACAATCAACAATTATCATCACTAAACACAATTGCAGAGGGCTTTGCTAAGCATTTTAAAAGTGTCTACTTGCAGGATGGTGCTGCGGTTAATAACAATTATGCATTTGAATGTAATAATATTAGTAGTTATCTCAATATTAAGCATATTTCCTATCCTACTTAAGTGATAGAATGTTGCATGTTGAAATCAGCGGTGTTAAATCTTCCACTTTTTTTGCAACGTCAGGGGTACCCCAGGGCTCCAACTTGGGGCCTCTCGTATTCTTATTATTCATATAAGATATCTGTTGTGCTCTCTCTTCTAGGAAGCTGCTTTTTGCTGATGACATGAAGTTGTTTAGAGAGATAAGCACTCTCCAGGATTGTTTGTTATTGCAGCGGGATTTGGTTTCCTTGAGCGAGTGGTGTAACGCCAATAAGTTAAGTCTGAATATTGCTAAATGCAAGGTCATGACATTTCATAGGATTTTTATAATCGTGAAGTTTGATTATACTATCGATAATGCTGTGCTTGACCATGTTTATGAGATGAAAGACCTGGGCATTACGTTTGACATCAAACTGTCCTTCTGCAGTCACATTGCAAATATTACTAAGGAAGCCTTCAAATTGCTGGGATTTGTTATTCGAAACAGCAGATATTTTAATTCTTTGGATACGATTTCTTCGCTTTATTTCACGCTTGTCAGGAGTAAGCTAGAATACTGCTGCGTTGTTTGGAACACTCATACATCCACATATGTTGACATGTTGGAGTCTGTATAGAGAAGGTTTCTGAAATACACTTATTTCAGAAAATATCATATTTATCCCATAAGAAATTTCGAATACATTCTACTTTTAACTGATTTTAAATTTACCTATTTGTATAGACGCCGTAACATTAGAAGTGTAGTGTTCTTATATAAGATCATACATAATCTTGTTGATTCACCGGAATTACTTGCCCGCATTTTATTTCACACACCTAGATCTGCTTCACGAACTTGTAGAACATTCTATCTTCCTGTTCCTAATTCCTTTCATTACTTTAGTAGTCCTATATATCTTACATGTAGAATTTTTGAGACCTTTGTAACTGCCGATATATTTTCCGTCACTTTACGACAATTCAAACAACATTTACTTTCTGTGCTGTATAATTAAAGTAAGAATTTATTATTATTATTTTGTTTTTTCTATATTTATATTGTATGCAATTTAGATATGTATGTCTATGTATATTATGTTGTTGTTAGTATGCGACGAATTTTATTTTTTTCCCACTTATTGTACTGCCTTTTTCACTCATGACTGTAATACTCCTGTAAATGGGCTGTCAGCCTGCTGGATGTTAAATGAATAAATAAATAAATAAACATATTTGGTTGCTTAATGTAACAAAATTATTGTTTTGGAAATAAAATATTTCGTTTGCATTTGTAATGCAGCTGAAATAAGAGATATATTTATTGAATTAAATAAATATTACAAGGTGTTGCATGACATACTGGACAAATTTAAGGAAACAGTTTTCAGAGAATAACGCAGTTTCAAATAAGCAATATCATAAAGATTAGTATCAGTAGAGAAATAAACTGGATATTTGTAGGGTTAATGTAAATGTAATAAATCCAAGAGACCAATTTTGTTTCATGGAAATTTCAAATAGTGCATAAATAATAATTACTTTGGACACTACCGCAGATATAATACCTAATTTCCTTAATTTTTCTTGAATTAACTGATAATAATAATAATATCTCTACCCCTCCCCATTCTAATCACGACGATTAGCCCAGAAGTCGAAGACTTGTGCGGGAGAGGAGGCGGCATTATTATTAAGCAGGTCGCATTTGCGCCCAGGAACTACTTACGTTGGTAGACCCTAACCACCATTCAGTGCAGAAATGAGGGATACCTGGAAAACCTCATTAATTAGGGGAGTAGTCAAATGTCAACCGGTATCAATCTCTCACATTGACCCGACCCAACATTCTTCCACCCTACCATACCGCAGAGACCCTCTCTGCGCCAATCCTCTCCATGAATATAGCTTATATACGGTCTACCGGCTGCGGGGGTCGAACCCACAGCGATCTAGTCACCTCGATTCAAGTACTGACGCCTTAAACCGCGCGACCACTGACCGAGCCAACTATGTGAACCTATTTAAAAAATGTATTTGACGTAAACATTATATATACTTATTCTTTTCAGGTTTTATGTTCAACCAGTGATCCTCACAGATTTTTTTAAATTGAACTCTCCATTTTTTTTAACAGAACAATGTTTTGCAGCTTTTCAGCTACACCAGTACCCAATACTAAGGGTCTTTAAGATAGATGGAGTTTATAAAAAAATACGTTAAGTTAAAGCAAAGTAACAGAAATATTAAAGATGTTCACAATGTTCTCTACTAACATTCCCTCTAAGGCCGAATGTAAACAAGTTGTATCGAACTTTAAATAATATTCGGGGTAATATTTTGTATTTCAGTTCTAATTCGTATCTGTAGATCCTCTAAATTGGTTAGTTTATTAGTATCCAAGGAGGTTAAACCAGGTGAACGTGGTGGTCATTCAGTAGCCCTTGTCGCCCTATCTATTGTAATGAACCACTCTGGTTCATTCCGAATAATTATTTATTTTCAGGATTTAATCAACATGTATTAATTTTTATTATTAACTTAAGTCCAGTTAGCACTAGAATTTTTTATCAGTTAGCACTATCTTGTACTAAACTATCAGTGCCCTACTCCAGAATCACGTATTGCACGCACAACTCCCACCGTAACTTGTGGTTGTTCGGTGGGGAAGATCGAAGAATCATCAGCTACACCATCAGAAGGATCAGGACCAACCGAGCCCAGGAGAAAGCCGTAGGATCAGCAATGTCCAGGAAATAAGTAAGCAATCTACCTTTCTTTGTTTCATATCCTAGTAGCGCCGATTGGGTGTTGTTAACATTATCGGGCTGGCATGTACTTCTGACGGACGGAGTGATTTGGCTGTGCATAACATCTCTGCCTAAAGCTTCATTCACATAAGATTAGTGCGGTATTGGTACTGCAGAAAAGTTATTAAAAAGGGCGCCGTATTCTTGAAATAGTGTTTTCTACAAAATACAAATAATTTTAGACATTTAATAACTGAATAATCTAGGGTTTAGCAAATAATAGGAATTTTAACTCATCCCACCTGCAAATATTCAAAGATACTGAAATAAAACGGCGAGAAATACGGATGACTTTTGTAAGGTTCAGATAAACTTAACAGTAACGCCTTTGTACTGCAGTTGTATGGCAGAAGCTAAAAGCATTTTAGCTTTTACCAATACTTTTGCAACAATCATACAAGGACCAATCAGAAAACTGCTTTTTTGACAGTAAACAGAAATACACATTTTTGCAGGTTAAGTTTTTAAATTAGATTCTAATTTAGATATTTAGTTTAGAATTGATTTGTTTCTAAAAAAAAAAAAAAATGGATAAAGAGGACTGTTTGGTTTAGAAACAGTCACTTTTGCTGCTCTTATTCGCAGCGACGTCAATATGTATAAAAATTATACATGCAAAAAAAAATGAAAAGAAGAACTCGGAGATGGTGGGTGCGACCTATTAACCGCAAATAGCACATGCAAGGTGATTTCTATAATTTATATAAAGAAATGCGAAATGAGAATGCCGATTATTTTTTCATTTCACCCGAATGACAGTGGCAGTGTTTGATGGCTTGCTAAAATTAGTGGGGCCTCATTTAACCGACAGTATACTGTGATTTAACCAAACATTCAAATAGACCATCTATTCCTGCAGATTGTAGGCTTATATTTCATCTAGGGTAGGCTTTTAATTACTATTCGGCAAATGATAAACACCAACAATTTCCGTAGATATGGACGTAGTTGAGAAAACATAAACATAACCTCTCTGAAGGTCAAGAATCTTGAGTTTTTGCATGTCGCCAACTTACAGCGGATAAATTCCCCAACTTCTTAAGTCTACAGTAATTTTATGTAAACAGAGTAAATAATATTTAATACCATACAATTACAATACAACAGTACAACTGCAGTGCCATTGCACTAACGTTTATCTGAACGTTACTTAATTGAGCCGTCGACTGATTGCCGTTTCATGATGTTATAAGAATATAAATATAATATATGTTTTAGAGAGAGTGTCCCATAAGTTATGGGTCATAGAGCAACCGGAGATAGTAGACATAAAAATATGGCTCTTGAACCAAACTTGCCTAAGTAATATGTTACTATTTAAAGAATTACTGAGTGTTGCGAATTAAAATAAATTTTCGAAAAATGATGATAACTTTAAAATAGTTGGAGATATCGAATTCAGAATTGGTATAATAAAGTTTTTGGGTGCGAGAAATACGAATTTGGCATTAGATACAAGATATTTCTTAGAGGGCGCTTGCTACGTGCTTTGTGTTGAGTTAATTCACCAATAGTTTTTTTACCTGTACAGTTAATAGAATTTATAAATTAAACTATAAAACAGCCAACATTTTTACATAAAACAGGGACTCTTGGTCGATCTCGATATCTCAAGCCGTTTTCCAGATTTTCACGATTGAATGTGTCATTGCACATTATGTCAATGGCTGAAAAATATTTAATTTACAAGTGTACCTTGAATGTTAACAAAATTTGTTACAGTGACAACTGTCAGTGTTATCTGCCTTTTCATGTGATAGCTACTTAGAAAAGATTTTTTTTTGCAATAGTCAAGTAAAAGAATATTTTTATTTAAAAATGCCCGGACTTAATACATTTTTTACCGCGATTCAGTGATAACAATATTTTGCGAACTAGAAAGTCAAGCACACAACTGCTCCGCGGGCTAATGCCCCGATCAACATTGAATTACAACTGAAAACTTATAGCAAACAGCTAAAATCACTCGTCAGCAGCCCACCAGAGATATACCGGTTTACAGCTTTTTAGCTCATATCAGTATACCATAGGTGAGATAACCGACAAATAACGTTAACTGTTTTAAGTCTGTCTAATTAGATAGTAAGGGCAATGAGTATTGCGAAGTAGCAAAGCTATATCTAGCGGCCATTCGCTACTCCATGTCGAACAGATCAGCCACAAACACGAAGCGTTCTACATCGCAGTAGAAACCATTGAAAGCTTGCGAGTCGGCGATAACGATATGTTACATACACGGATAGAGGTAATAAGTTCGAAACCGGTATATGCCTGGTGGGCTGCTGATGAGTAACTTTAACTGTTTGTTGGTTGGGGCATTAGCCGGCAGAGCAGTTGTTTCTTGGAATTTCATGTTAGCAGCATATTGTTATCGCCGACTAATGACAGAGGTCTCTGGCTTTCAATGGTTTCTACTACTATGTAGAACGCTTCCTGCTTTGCTACTTCGGGAGTACACCAAGATGTTTGACTGAATAATACTGCACTAATACGACGGCCTATCATTCGAATCCATACATTTACCTACCTAACAGCAATAGGCATGTCTAATCTAATGTATTTATTGACTTGAGGTCTGTCCTGTCCAGGTAAATCTTTTACGTTAGTAGTTTCCAAAAATTTTTAAATTAATGAATTAATTTGAATTAATTACTGCTGACCATGAAATAGCCCACCTCTCAAGATGTTCTTCATTAAACAACTGACTACTCATAGTAAAATCTTAATCTGTCGTCATCATCATCATCATCATGATCATCATCATCATCATCATCATTAATACTTCAAATATTTTCCTTTTAGTTAAATATGCCATTTTTCTTCACACTTTTGCTTACTAAATTTAGAATTTTTCACAACTGACTGATCCAATGAAACTGACATGTTCTCAGAATTTCCAATTTTCAAATTTTCTTTAATACATTTCTTGTTTACAATAGTTTTTGTTAGAATGACTACTTTTGAACATTTTTAAAATCTCTGCCATAAATTAAAAGCCGCACTTTGCTTCAACTTTGTGTATACTCTGTACAGTTGGATGATAAGGAATTGCTGATGTGGTAAAAAATTCAGTTTAACTGCTTTACATCGTCAGTGTTTTCTTTAAAACCCACTACTGGGGGAGGACAAATCGCGAAATCTGTAGCGAGACAAGAGAACCCATTATGCAAAGAGGGTTAAGAGAATCTCCCTATTCCTAGTTCATTCCGTCTCCGGTTAGACCAAGATAATGGCCGATCAATCTCGTTGCCTCCGGGGAAGCCTGTCCCGTCCGATCGCCGGTAGTGCGGCGGATTTTGATTAAAATTCATGCTTGGAATGATATTGGATGAGCGAAGAGGAGGGGATGATTGAAGAGACACTTTGCTTCATTTGAAAAATTGGCAGTTTGGCGCTAGTATTTGTCGTGGATGTCATTCTGCGGATCGTTTTGTAAGATAGACAGACAGTGTAAAGGGTAACGTAAATCAACGGATACTTTGGATAGTGATGCAATTTTTGTTATTTTTTACTTATATGCTTTTTTCAGTGTGAGATTTTTTGGTTAGGCAAACTTAGTTTCAAAAATAACCCTTGACTGTTTCGTTTGGCGCAAGGGCTTATTTAATTAATCTTTATTATTTTTTCAGAAGTGTGGCAAAAACCCAATAAAACTAAAGAAAATCATAAACCATACAAGAATATTTGAAACGATGTATGCAGGTAAAGAGATATTACCTTAATAAATAAATATTCCTTATCGGAAGCACCAGCCAAAAATTCTTCTATATGTGCTGTTTCCAATACTGCAGCTTTTTTGCTTTGTATCCCCTTCGACCACATAGATGAAATTGCATATTTTTTCTTAAAATTTAAAAAATACGATAGTAACTTTCATTTATTGCTTTTCCCTACGTTCTCGCGTTTAAACATTCTTGGGTGGATAAAATGCTACTTAAAACACCTATATACAATAAATAACCATTATCAGTTGTGACGTAACTGGTTATTAAATGCATATTGCATACATACAATGGCCAAAAGGTGCAGAAAACTTATTAGTGTTCATAACTTTTTAAAATAACCCGCATAAATAAATTGTTAGAGAAAAGGTTTATATGTACTTAAGTTTATTTTGCACCTTCTGGGTAACTTTTAGCATTTGGGAACCAATAATTTTATTGCTATAGCAACAAATTTTGTTTATGTGTTTACTCTATTTTCTGTCCTTACTTGGAATCAACTCTTTTTTTTTTGCGTACGGACATGTGAGATGTGTATGAAGCTGCATTATAGTTTTTTTGAAACCTCACATTTCAGTAAAATTGCAACAGTGCTTTCAGGGTGAAAAATGGCGATGGACTAGATTTTGTTGTTCAAAAATCTGAATTTCCAATAAAAAATTATTAAACTACGTTCAATTCTAAATAAAAAAAATATACCTGTTAAAAATCGATAAACGTAACCGTTTTCGAAATAAGAACGATTTACTATTTCTTTAGAAAATTATTTGTTTGAACGTACGCCTTTAAATAAAAATATTTAATTACAAATTAAGACAAACACAGTAACAATTGAAAATTTTATTATACTTAAGTCTAATTACAAAAGATTCTCAAAGTGACGACCATTGTTTTCAATACAATTTTATTCTCTGATTAAAATTTTGTCTGACACTGAATAGACTTCTTTGTTGGTCTCTGATAATGTTAACAGATTCTTGTATTTTTGCCCGCAGCTCTTCTCGAATATGTATAACATCTTTATAAACTAAAGATTTAATCTTATATTAAGATATTCTCTTACTGGTCGGGAGTAATGTGCTGGAGCACCATCATTCATAAACCAATAGGTTTGCCGTAAATTTAAGGGGATATTTTCAAGAACGAGTGGCAAGTCATTTGTTATAAAATTTAAATAATTTTTCCCATTAAGTGGACGGAGTAACACAAATGGTCCCAAAATGTTATCGGAAAGTATTCCACACCAAATATTTGTAGAGAATTCATGCTGAAAATGTTGTTCTCGTGGCAAGTGAGGACTTTCCAGTTCCCAGGAAAGGCTATTTCTCCAATTATATACACCGCGCCGGGTAAATGTAGCTTCGTCCGTAAACAATATTTTATTATAAAATGTAGGGTCAGCATTTTGTTGCCGACGAAGAAACTGTGCGAACCGAAATCTACCAGGAGGATCTTATGGTATCACCTGTTGAACCGGACAAAAATGGTAAGGATATAATGTTTCTTTGAGGAGTATTCTGAAGACGGAAGACTGAGTTAACACCAGTAGCTGACGAAATTCGGCGTGTGCTTGCTTGCGCGTTTTCGGCAATTCGCACTAAAACATCCTCTTCTTACTCCGCAGCTAATACTTTAGGCCTTCCAACGTCTCATTTAGGGCGAAATGATCCCGTTTCTCCTAATCTGTCGTACAACATCTTGAAAAGCTTGTGGTTAGGTTGTCTGTTATTTGGATATAACTCCAAGTATCTAGCTGCTGCATGTCGATCACAATAATTTTCTTGGGCATACACACATACCACGCTTCTCATTTTAACAAACGAACGACGCGGCATTTTAGTGAAAAAAAAAATCACAAACGAAGAAGAACTAAACTGTCTAGTATTTTTAAGATGCTTAGAATAGGGCAATCCAACGAACTGTCAAATCACTTTAAAAATGGCGGCTGTAGGACAAACAACTCGACATATGACAAGCAGAAATTTGTGATTTTGTGTAGAACTGTGTGTTTGGCTCATTATATTTTATACCTATTTCGGAATACCAAGGATAATTCAGACTATCATAATGGTTTTGTTTTGTTGTGTTATGAATTGTTGGAGTAGAGGACAGCGAGAAGATCACGTTAAATTATTTAGGATTCCTGCTGCATTGAATTATAAACATAGAACTGATTTCAATGAACTCTCTCATATAAAACGGCAAAAGTGGCTTTGTGCAACATAACGGCAAGACCTAACTCAAGCAAAAATTAAATACAGCGTCGTTTGTTCAAAACATTTTGTATCGGGTTAGTTAATAAAAAGTTATATACAACAATTTAAAAGCATATATTTCAGGTAAACCGGCTGCTTTAACAGATAACTTACATTGCATTTAGGTTATCAAATTATCACTGCAACGTTGTCAGAGACCAAGATGGGTAGATATAAACGGGCATTGGGCACTGGGCAGTGCCCTGCGATTAGTGGGGCCCCCTAGTTCCTGCCAGATCAGCAACTCTTTCATATCTCATATTAGAAAGTATAATATGAGCCTATTTCTCATATATTTTCATTATAATAAGAAAAAGTGGGTTTATATTTTAGGTAAAACGTTCTAGTTGCTGAATATTCGTAAAATTATTATTATTCTCAGTATTCACTGCACTTCGGTATATCTACAAATTTTTTCTTTCAAATGGGCCGAGGCAAGAAATAGTTGACTAATCAAAAATGAACTTGGTGCATTAAATTTTGATTTTCCCTGCTGCTAATATTTTTTATTGTGCTGTAACAAACTTTAAATTATTATTGCAGAGCCGCAATTATTTAAAATATCAAAAAACCAATTGATTATTAAACATTTTGTACTATTTATCTATGTACCCAATTTTTTTAGAATTATATATATAACTTATTTTTAATATTTGTTATTAAATATATTATAGATTTTTTCTATCAAATGGACTTTTATTTATTATTTATAATTTTTGTCAAATATATGTGAATTGGAAACAGTGGCATTATTAAGAATTTCAAGCCCCCGCAGAATTTTTCTTTAACTGAAAATAAATTCTGCCATGTATCTATGCATAAATAATTATTAAAATCAAATTACGTACCACTGTAATAGTTTACTAATTAATTATATATAACTGCCAATATTGTTATCAATATATTTTTTTATTAATATTATATATAGTATTCTCCAGGACCCTGAATTGCTAGGGCTGGCGGGGGTGTAATTATGCTACTAGTTGGAGAGAAAAAAGAACTTAGGTACCTATTTATAAATAATATATTTAAAACTTGTACACTGTATTTAATTTTTTCTTGAGTTAGGTCTTGCTGTTTTATTGCACTAAGCCACTTTTGCCGTCTTATATGAGAGTTCATTGAGATCAGTTCTGTCTATAATTCAATGCAGCAGGAATCCTAAAAAATCTGACTTGATCTTCTCGGTGTCCTCTACTCCAACAATTCATAACACAACAAAACAAAACCATTATGATAGTCTGAATTATACTTGGTATTCCGAAATAGGTATAAAATATAATGAGCAAAACACACAGTTCTACACACAGACCAATAACTAAAAGTTCTACACAAAAGCACAAATTTCTGCTTGTCATATGTCGAGTTGTTTGTCTTACAGCCGCCATTTTTAAAGTGATTTGACAGTTCGTTGGATTGCCCTATTGACATAAATAATACATGACATTTCATTGACAGCGGCCTACTTCATTTAAGTCATCTTATTTAAAGGCGTACGTTCAAACAAATAATTTTGTAAAGAAATAGTAAATCGTTCTTATTTCTAAAACGGTTAAGTTTATCGATTTTTAACAGGTATATCTTTTTCATTTATAATTGAACGTAGTTTAATAATTTGTTATTGGAAATTCAGATTTTTGAAAGACAAAACAGTTTGACATGTTTACTCCGACGTAACACTAGCGCGCCCTAGATGTGATTGCAAAATAGTTACCATTTTCGTAATTATCACCTCAGAAAACATAGGTGTACACACTTTCAAGACAATCCATTCAAAGATGCTCAAGATATTTAAAAAAATCGAAAATATTTTTTCAACTTTAACACCCTGTAGATCGAAAAGGAGCAACATTCGGATAAGGCATATTTGGCTTAATCGCTTTATTTTGAGGTCAGCAACATGCCCTTCAGCTCTGGTTCCATTATTAATGAATCACCTAATCTTCCTAATTATTAATATTAACAAATAATTAGAGCAGAAATTAAAAGCTTGTCATGCTTTAACAACAAAAGAAAATACATCCTATAAATGGCTGATGACAGTAAAAAACAAAAAAAAAACGAAAGAAATCAATGTACAGTATACATGCACATAATATAAACATATTGAATTCTTGATAGAATTTTGAGATGATGCTGTCTGTAACTACATTATCTGATAAGTCGTTCCAAAGAGGATACAATTACCACATTCCTCCTCCGATGTGAAATGAATATTATGGTATCATAGCTGTTGAAGATCGGGCACTGCGTCAACTTGGTCATAGGGCAGCGCTTGCAACAGATTAACGTTTGCCAAAAGAAATATTAAAGGATATATTTGCCAAACAAGACGTAAACCAAATAATCAAGCAGAAAATTAATTAAAATTTTTGAAATTTTACACAGTGGTGTCCTAAAAAATCTGTTTATAGTTCGGCTCGGCTCGGGTATAGGTATAGTTAATAAAATAACTGTATAAATTCACAGTGTTGGGAAATAACGTTCCAGTTATTGGTTAAACTTTGACAAACTACATTTAACAGTTATTTACAAAACGAGTAGTACAAGGGATATACGTGGCTACATCTTGTGGTCAATACTGGACTAAAACAGCCACATACAGAACTACTGTATTGACAGACGAGCGGCGGCTGACTCGGCACATTATCATGAACATAAGCCAATCGTTGACTGCCGCTGCACTCGTCCTTTCGTCTATGGGTACAGACAGAGTGGAAACAGGTTTTCCGCTTACCGGTAACTCGCGCTTATCGGCGCTATTTACTTGCGCGTAGACCACACACAGTAGAAGCTATTAAAGGCGGGAAAAGATAAAAATTTATTCGGTACGTATTAGGTACTTCCTTGCATCAGCGTCTGACGATGAGCTCATCGTTTTGGATTCTAACTCAAAGAGAAAACAATTTGGAGTACACCGTATTAATCGCAATATAAGAAATTATTCAGAATTTATCATTTATTTAAAATTTAAGAAACCTCAAGGAAAGTTCTTTTCAATATACATGGATGACACAAGAAATCTTTCAATGCATTGTAGATAGCGATAGAAAACGACATGCCATATAATTGGTGTAATCTACATAAGCAAGCTATTCTGTCGGAAGAAAGACTTGTTACTACTTTGAGGTAAGTAATTTAGTTACTTTTGTTTAAAAGTACCTATTTAAAAAAAATCAAGTCATTTTTTATATAAAAAAATTCAAGTCAATTTTTTTATATCTTCGATTAGTCATATGTATAGTTATAAGGTTGTATACAATAAATATCTAAATTATAAATTAATCTAGCTAAATTTTCTAACTAAAAAAGACATAATGATATTATTAAATGATTTTCAAAATTCACTTTTGGACAAAATTATATCAACATATAATCAGCCACATATATCCAGCAACATTAATAAAAAATGTTTTTGGACACTACTGCATTATTAATATACACTTATGAAAAAAGTGTCTAAAGCTTATAGTTTTACAAATACATTTCAAAAATAAAAATTGAACAACTGCAATAACATGCTATGTTACGAAATTACAAACTAATTCATAACTAAGGTTAAGTAAAAGCTTCTGTAACGTAATTTGATTTTTATATCAGTATTAATGAAGTAAACAATAAAGTTTTCCCAAGAAATCCTTAAAATTGTAGTGTACTGGAACGCACGACAACATTCATGCATTACCTGCTACTGTTAACCTCAAATTATTATAAGTAGTAGTGGTAGTCGTTCTTCTGTACCTAGTGTTTGTTTGATATTTGCGTACATAAACAAAAGTGGAAGAATTTATAGTAACCGTGACCAGTACTAATTTATGGAGAATTTAGATAAAACTCTCTGGTAACGAGACGTTTGCACGGTAAACGCTTTTCACAAGCAACAACATTCCTTTTGAACACTAGTTCTTTCACATTTTATTCTGTGTTGTGAAAAGAGCTCTAATAGAGCCGTTCACACTAAGTATGTTTATTACGTGTATTTGCCTTTATTTATTTTGTACAACCATCTAACATTGTAGGTGTGCCACATTGTCGCATATTCAAAACCTGTTTGCTCTCATATACTATTGGTCAGAGAAAATTGTTAAATCAAATATGTTTTGTTTGGTACAATATATCATACAGCAAAATAAAACCACTCATATTTCGAGCATCCCGCATATTTTAATATTGACTCTCTTCATTAATTTTATTACTAATCTTTTTCCAATATTTGTCTACTATATAGCGGATTTTGTTCTATATAGGTCATCGAAAAACTGAAGATATTACTAGTGCTTTGTATATTTTTCTACACACGACCCGAGCGTACAAATAAATTAAATTGAAATTCTGATAAAATCCAGCTCGCGGGTTTTCTACCCTGAACTGCTTCAACCTGCTTTCATTGTGTACGTGTCCATTTAAAAGTATGTTATAATTTTCAAAGCATACAAGCGCGAACAAGTGCAGAGTACCAGTAAGCAGCAAACCGCTTCCATTGTGTTCGCTTTAGCCTGCTTTAAACTGCTGTTTTTATTATCAATTTAAATATACAATTACAAATTTCATAGCTTATAAGTACGTATTCGGCGCTGGTTACCAGTAAGCGGAAAACCTGCTTCCACTCTGTACTTTATGGCCAAGATACACGAGGCTCATTTCTAAAACGAGCCTCGTGTGTCTTTGTCGCACTGTGGGTACTATTAAGTCTCGACCTGTATCATCTTCAGCGATTACGATATTTTCAAAAGCGGTATTTCAGGAAACAACTACCAATGCCAGCTGGCACTGAATTATACCGGAAAAACTTACCCACGCTTAGTCGTCAAATGTGCCAATCAACACATATCAGTTTCGAGCTTGTTAGCTCGCATCGGTATACCATAGATGAGGCGAACTGATAAATAACGATGGATGTACATGCTTTGTCATACCAACGGAAGGACATTTTTCCATTTTGTTAAGTGAGTAAACGCTAAATATGTTTATTTGACAGTTTTTCTGATTTTTCAAAGTAATTTTTTTTTCTATTTTTATTTTATGCACATCGTTCATTGCCCTTGTAATATTTTTTTACAAGGGCACACACAAAAAAAATAGTCCAAAAATTTTGCCTCCTTACAATATTGTAGACGAATATGACTACAGAAATCATAACTTATCCTGAAGAAAAAAATAGACGAGTATAGAATTGGCTACTGATCTAGAAAAATGAAGTTGAAAATATATCTTACAGTGTTCAGTCCAGTGTACTTTTGTTTTGTAAAACTATCACGTCTTTATCTGCTGACATTCAAATGAATCGAGCTGTGTCAAAATGTAAATAGTTGTTTTCTTTCTTATCCTTTTTTTTATGTCGATCCAATTTTATTATTTCCTAAAAAATTTCCAATAACATTCAACGTACATAATATAATTTATTTAATGGACTGTTCATATTTATCTCGACAGGCAGACATAAAAAGACAATATTTACCTTCACGGCAACTTTTATTACTTAATTTGAATTAATAATGAAAAACTTGAAAGCGATGAATTTCTGCGGTGATGTATAATATATATTCCGTTAAATTTAGTCTCGCTTTATAAATATTAGCACCTGAATAATAATTACGTCTTCAAGAGAAAAGTTGTCGCTGGTAAGAATTTTAAGGAATTTTCAAGTACAAAAAAAGTTTGTGATTAACTTCAAACACCTATTACATATACATACAGCATGAAAAAAGATTGTTGTAGAAAACTAAATAAAAAATATGGTATAAATAGGCACTGAGAGAGAATACAAGGTGTTTAAAAATTTGGAAAGGATTTTTCATGTTAAGTATAATCAGGTAGTTTCGAAAATCAAAATCATGCATACTGTGCCTAAAACTGGTGATAAATGAATATTGAGAACACTTATTGAGAACCTCTGGAATCCTCATCATTATCACCATCATCATTTACTTTAATCAGTTCTGCTTTAGTTTTTATTATACAGTGCGGTGATAAAGTCTTCAGGTAAACCTTCACGAAATAATATTTAGTCTAACGAGAGATTTTTCTTCATTTTTGAATGATCTGTCAATATTTGACAGGCATTGTGTCATATCATCTGACTCAGAATTTACCTTAGATTCGATATCTGTAACAAAAATATTCGTGCTCCATTTAAAATAAAAGCGGTGACGTCATTTCCGAGAAAACCGGAAATACCACATAAATATTGATAACTTAAAAGGAGATTATTTCGAAAACAAATTGACCCGTTTTTTCCCAAAGACATCCTACCAACCGTTTACCAGTTTCATAGGGGGAGTAAGACTTTATCGCCGCACTGTAGAAACATATTTTATAGCCTCTACGTTGAATCATCCTTTAAATATAATAATAGAAAAACAAACTTTATTTCAATACTTGATTAAACACAACAAACAGTTCAAATAAATTCACAACTATCAACTGAATTTTTACTTTGACGTTTAGACCTTTCGCATTCGACTTCTCAAAATGAACTGACCGTGTAAGCGGAGACGATCCGCTTATATCCGATTATATTTTTTGGAATTTTGAAGTTTACACAGTTCTCGAGAACGCATCTTGAACCAAATTGAATACAACCTGGAATATTATAGAAAACTAAAATAAAGGTATTCATAAATTTATACATTATCTAGAACTTACTTAAGTAATAACTATATAGAAAAGCTTCCGTAACAATATTCTTTGATATTTTAATTTAAAAAAAAGCTAGTCCATTTATTTTCCAAATTGTTAACTATGTTCTAGACTTTTCATTTCGAAAAATGTACGTGTGTGTATATTTCAGTGAGACTGAATGTATTGAAAATGGCCTTTCAGCAACAAAGACATAACGGACATGGTGCTAACGTATATAGCAATTCAACCTACGAGTTAGCTGCACATTTTTATGCACAACGATTTCCAGATACGTATGCACCGGCTAGATTATTCGAAGAAATATAACGTGGATGTTTACAACTATTTCAAGACATGTTGGTAACCGTGGTCGTGCAAGACGTGATTTAGTTGCTGAAAAGCAGATTTTAAAAGTAATGGAAAAGTATCCAAGCATGAGTTCCCGATAAATCGCCCAGCTGGTAAATATAACTACGTTGTGTAGCGTACATTGCATAAATAACAAATAAATATATCAGTCTCATATCCAAGTACAGAGTCTGCAATTTGCACATCATTGTCGAAGGGGTGCTTTTTGTATGTGGTTGCTAAATCAACACTATAGGCACTTTTTCTATATGAAGAGGGTGCTTTTGACGGACGAAACTTGTTTTACTAGTAGTAGTATTTAATTTTTACAATATCCATAATTGAGCCATTCTCGAAAATACCACTAGACAAAATGCATTTAGCAACGAGTTTTAGTTAATTTATAGGCAGCAATTTTCCGTGACACATTAGTTGGACGGTTTGTTATTCTCACGCGTTTGGACATTGGTGCATGTTTAGAATTTCTACAATAAACATTACCGGAGTTAGTTAGACGATCTGCCCTAAAATGCAAAACAAAGATTGTACTTTTTGCACAATGATGTCCCTCCCCATTTAAATCAACATGTGCCACAGTTCTTAAATAATACCTTTCAGGTCGTTGGGTAGGATGAAGTAGACCAGTAGTCTGACATCTCATTTTCCCGAACATAAATCTTTTGGAATTCTTCGTGGATACATGAAGCCCATTATTTGCAAAACTGAAGTAAATTTTGTAGAAAAATTTTAACAACGAAGAGGGGTAGCTACAAATGTCATAGGAAATGTAGTCCTTACATTTATTTACGTCCGTTGAAATTGGCTACATCGCGCTCAGCTATGCGTAGAAATGAAAAGTGTATAGTTTGAGCAATTGCTCTGTAGACATAGGTAGAGATATTGATGAAGTCAGAGATACCGACATTGTTATTTTGTATTATTCTAGTTCGACGATATTTACAGAAGAAAAATCATCGTGCTATTTGCAAAATTATGTTTTTGCCAATCAATTTCACGAACCCTGATGTTCGTAAATATATAGGTACTGTATAAAACATTAATGCATAAATTAAATCACAACAAAAATTGTGAAACGATTATAAAGGATGTTCCAAAGTATCATGTATCTAAACGAAGGGGTAATTCTTTGGCTTATTTCATGAATAAAAAATCATATAAACATAGCTTTGCAAACGTTCGTTACGGATCAACAGGGTGTTGAATTTAAGATTTTTTTAGTTTTTTCTTTATAGCTCTTCAAGTTTTTGAGATATTGAGCTCATATTTAGTATTAATTATGCTGTAAGGTTTACATCATTGGGCATGTCAAATGCTGTAAGATTCTACAGGGTGGTATTTCTTCTGGGGTCAAGCCCAGAATTATAAAATACAAATTAAATTTTCTGTTTCGATGAGAAAATTTTTGGTTTATTGAGGTTTTTTCGTATCTAAATAAAAAAATAAACGATTTTTTGTGCTAGATGAAATTGGAATTTTTAAAATGGTCCAGTATGCTATGGCTTTATTTGGGTAACCTCTTGTTTTTATTCATTTGACAGTTCACATTTCAAATCGTAACTTGGATCTGCATATGTTCATAAATTAAAGGTTTAAATTGTAAGATGTAAAATAATTTTAAATACTCGTTATAATCACATAACAATCCCAAATTTTACGATTTCTGAAATGACTAAAATACTCTTAACCCTCCATCGCTCCCACCGTTAGAAAAAATCTAACATTTTTAAAATGTTTATTATAATTTCTGCAATTTTGCTATTTATTAGCCCAGCTCTCATGAATGCTCATAGAAGCTGATCAATTACGCATATGTATTGCGAGATGGGGGAAACTATTTGTTTTAGTGCCGAAATTTGATATTGTTAGTATGATTCTAACACGCGAGCGATCAGGTTCGACGGACTGTTAGGTAAAATCAAACGGCGCGAGTGAAGGCGTAGGTAAAATTTATACGGTATTTTTGCATAGTTGGTGGTGTTCTTCGCGGTTTAGTGTGTTTTCTACCGAACTGAATTAATCCTGTAGTAAGACAAGTGTGTAATATTAAAGGAAAAACTGAAAAACAGTTGTTGCAGTGGGATGAGGAGAACCAGACTGATGAAGAAGCATTAGTTTCTGATGGGGTTCTGAGTGACAGATCCTCAGAGCATAATTATGATCACACAGACACAGAACAGTCTGGAAATGAGTTAGAAGCTTCCACGGATGATCTGCAGGATATTCGTAGTGATGGCGTTCCTAAACTTTATGGGAGAGATAAGACCTCTTGATACAAACAAGTCGCATGAACCTAAAGGCAAAACAAAAGCCTGCAATATAGTTACAAAATTACCAGGAGTAAAAAATGCGGCAAAACACGCTAAAACTATAATGGACTGCTGGAAATTTTTTATCTCAGATGAAATGATAACCACCATTGTAAAATATATACCAATCAGAAGTTAGATTTGATGAGAAGTTCTTATCAGCGCCCCCGAGATTGTCCTCAAACTAACTATGAGGAAGTGTTAGCATTTATTGGACTACTTTGCATTTGAACACTGGAAAATCGGATGGTACTGCGCCTGATTTCTTTGCAGCAACTATATCGAAGAAAATATGCCATCAACTGATTCAATCTATAAGTTTCGATGACGTAACAAAGTGACAAGAGACATCGGCAATTGATAATCTCGCACCGATTCGAGAAATATTTGAAACGTTTGTAGCAAGTTGCAAAAGATCCTATTCTCCTGGATTTTATGTCACAATTGATGAAATGTTGGAGGCTTTCCGAGGCAGATGCCGATTTAGGCAGTATATTGTTAAGAGACCGGCTAAATACCGAATCAAAATTTATACATTAGTTAATTCCAGAACATTTTTTACATTAAATTTGGAAATTTACCCAGGTAAGCAACCAGAGGGCCCTTTTCAGACCAAAAATGATGCAGCCAGTGTAGTACTACGACTTATAGGACCTATAAGTAAAACGGGACGGAACGTTACTACTGACAACTATTTCACTACAGTGCCGCTGGCTAATGCTTTGGTGCAAAACCATTTACTAACTATGGTACTATTCGCAAGAATAAACCTCACATTCCTCGGGAGTTACTAGAAGTGAAAGGAAAGCCAGTAAGAGCAGTATGTTTGCGTTTGGTGAAAAACCTAATCATTCTGTTCTGGTGTCATATGTGCCAAAGCCGAACAAAAACGTGCTACTATTGTCCACACTGCATAAGGATAAATAAGATCGATGAAACAACAGGAGATGCTTGTAAGTCCGAAGTTATTACAGATTACAATTTTACGAAAGGAGGTGTAGATGTGGTCGACAAAATGAAAGGTGAATATTCAGTAACAAGATGTAACAATAGATGGCCTTTTACTGTGTTTTGCAGCCTGCTAAATATATCAACCATCAACAGCCAGATAATATTTCGGAAAAATACAAACACTATTAGGACTCGACGACATTATATTTTGGAACTTAGTAAACAGCTTGCCATGCCGCATCTTTTACGACGTTCTGAGATTCGAACACTGCCTTATCAACTAACTCAGAGGATAAGGAATATTACTAGAAAAAGAGCCAAATCAAGGTCTAAATCGCCAGACTAAAGTAAGATGTCAATTTTGTCCACTCAGAAAAAAACAGATTTACTCAGAAGTACTGCTCTAATTACCAGTCATCTATATGCAAGGAACATACAGCAGTTACTACACTAACTTGTTGTCAATGCTTTGGTAATGATGAAAATGTCTAAGGTGCATACAGTTCTTTTAAATCAATATATCAATTTTCCAATTAATCTTTTTTAGTCTCCTTCCAGTTCCAGAGGATTTCTGGCGAGATGCCTTTTTATAGAAACAAATTTGATTTATTTTCTATAAAGCGCGAGTGACGGAGGGTTAATAAGAATACCAACGATGCAGGTAGACCACGTACGGTTAGAACACCACAGATCAAAGAAGCTGTTCTAAATGACATAGAAGAACATCCAGACACTAGTACTAGAAAAATCAGTGTGAACATTTAAATATTAGTCATGAAGTTGTTTGCCGAATCCTGCGTGATTCTCTGCTATACCCTTACCCGATTCAAAGAGTGCAGGTACTCCTTCCGCGAGATGTCCCTTTAAGGATTAATATCTCCCAGTAGTACTTTAATTGTAAAATCCTTTTCACCGACGAAATCAATTTTTCAAGAAATTCAATTATAAATTTTCACAACAACCACATATGGGCTGAAGAAAATCCACACGGAATTATAGAAACACATTTCAAGATCAGTTCTCATTAAATGTATGAGTCTTTTTGCCTGGTCGATTTACTGGTAACAGGCATTTTTTTGCAACCTTATTGTCTTTATTACTCGAAGAATTATCTCTTTCGTGTCCACTTTGGTGCAATATACTTCATTTCCAAATGATTTAAAGTCAGGAGATCATGACGGCCATAGTACCGGTTCTTCTCCTCCAATCCCTTGATATTAATGGTTGGATAAGCTGTACATGGTACGGATATAATTGAGCCTCATGTATGATACGCCACATTGCTACAATAGGCCGTGGACGTCCTGGACCTCCATTTCTTCCACGATTCGGTTACAAATTTCCCATGTCGCGCCAGAATTTTCACTACACTTGCACTTACTGTACACCGTTGTAAAAGTAGCTGCATTTGGCACATGTTTATCGGAAAATCATTCTACTAAAGCATTTTCACTTCACCATAAATTAAAACAATATCCATTAACTGCGAGTTACTATAGACGTAAACCATTTTTGATATTTGAAAAACTAATGTAAACACTTGCATCACAAAAAAGTTAATACGATAAGTAATCGGATATTTGAAATCGCCTGGCTAGAGGCTATAGTAGCCCAGCAATGTAAAGATTGAAATTACTAGAACTTCAATAATTTTTTTCTCGGAAATCATAAGGATTTTACAAAAAAATTTTTTACGATATTGACTACATTTTTCATTATCTATTCTTTTAGATAATTTCTGAATCACCCTGTAATTAAGTAATTAGATTTTTATAATTGAATAGTGCGAAAACCACTAAAAAATCGACTCATCTGTAATTTTCTAATTTTGTTTGCCTGGGAACACTTGCACTTTTGGCTGGCTGGCCTTTTTTCGTGACATAAACAAACGACAACCACGCGGTTCTCGATCTTGAACTTTCTTTTCCTTGCTCCTTACGCATGCACAGTTTTAGTGGGTAATTTGAACCACGAAATTCAAACAATTAATTGAACGAGTATTTTTTATTCATATATATTCATAAATTTTTTTGGGGTTAAAAATCTGACAGTGACCAGTGTTCAATTAATGAAATGGTTAAAAGTTTCTTGCATGAGACACACAATTTATCAATGCTATATACATAATACAGCTTTACGGAATTGACGCTATTATCAAATTCATAAAATATGTAAGATTCTAAACTACCTTTAAAGGTATTTTATTATGCACCCCATTTTTGTGGTTTCCCCTGGGAAATGCGTAGCACGCTTTACCCTCGTACCCTACAAGTTTATAATACTTTAATCGTCGTTTCCACATACTTCTGTTAGTGAATCCTTTGGTCACTAAAACATAAACCTGCAAATTCTCTCTTTTCATTTAGGTGGTTATGTTTATCCAGTAGTTTGTGTTATTGTAAAGTAAATAAAAAACAGCTTTTTTAAGTTTCCTTTCAGTGCTTATGTTTTCAATACAAAACATCTGTAATTTATTTTGGCTATTTAACATTTGTCATTTTGATATATTATGAGATGGTAGGAATCTTTGTTTGTTTGTAGTAAATTCAAAAAACTAAATCATCCGAATTTGACGTCCCTGAAATTATGTTATTTAATCGTTCATTGTCTGTTGGCATAATACTATGGCACATAATTTTTTCATATCTATTTTGTTGGCAATAAAGACTGATAATTGTAGTAATATAACAATATCATCCCACACCTAAAAATTTACGGTACTATATCTAAGCAGTATTGATTATCTATGTTTCTATGTACTTATTACATGTCAAACAATTATAACCATAGACGTTGTTGTTTAATATCTAAATACTGCAATTTGTTTAGTTTCCACATTAAAATGGTTTTTAAAAACTTTGAAATTCAGAATTTACATTTGTAAAAAAAACTAAATCCTAAAAATATTGTCCAAAAATCAATTTTGTATCGATTTAATTTAAATATTTGCTTAAGGAAAATTACCAGATATTTACTATACTGATAAGCATAAGATAAGTTTTAGCAATATAAATAAAATACAATATTTACCGTTACAAAATAAAAAAAGTTTTTACAACTGTTAGCTGTATAACCATTTTGTATACACACACTTAGGTGTGGCAAGTACAATATTGATTTCATTATTGCAATATTTAAGATTTTGTAACTGTCACAAGTTGAAAACTAAAGATTTAAAACCGCATTGGCCGAAGTTGGTCCTATAATGTTTTCATTTAATACATGATTATCCTCAAGTAACATTACACAGTAGTAAGCAGAGTTAAATAGATGCCAATAGTTTTTTGAGAGCAGAATGGCTGATTGAAGATTAAAGCCTTCAACATGATAAAATTAATAGACGTTATGGAATTAGCACATAAAATAGCGCTAAGTAAAAGTCAAATTTTACGTATTGGATAATACATATAGTCTGTCTGTCCCAGAAAGGTTGGGACATCGCTCTACCGTTAACTTCTGGGATTATACCCTTAGGAAGTACCCTTTTATCATTAGATGGCGTAGGGTATTTATAAAATTCTTCTTTATTTTTATTGCCCAAATTTTGTCCATTCCTTCCTATTTTTTTGCCATAGTTTTTGCCTCTATCCATGTGTTTCCTTTCTCCTTTAATATTTCTCTAATGGTTATATCCCCTGTTTATCTTGGCCTTCCTCGTTTCCTTCTCTTATCTATTTTAGCCTCCCATATCCATTTCACTGGTCTTTTATCGACCATACGATGTAAATGATCCCACCAACCCCTCTTCTCTTATTTTTATATTTCTAAGTCTCCATTTTTGCGATCCTTCTAGCTCTTCTTAGGTACTTTATTTCTGTAGCTTGGATTATACTTTTCTGTGCCTTTGCTAGTACCATTGACTTTTTAACTCTAAAACAATTTCAACGTTTTCGCTGTTCTACTGTTAATCTCTATATCTTGTTTTCTACTGCTCTCAATTACTATTTATATCTAACTTCTGTTGTTCTCTTCCTATTGTCATTAATTTCGTTTTGTTTTTATTCGTCATTCTGTAATCCTTCAGTACTTTATGGCATATATCCAATTTTTTGTGTAGATCTTCTTTGCTCTCTGTTATTATCATTACGTTATCTGCAAATGCTCCTTTTAAAATTCCTACTTGTTGCATCTTTCTGTATCCTATATGTATTTTCTTGCTTTGGTCTAGAGATTTCTTTATTATTTCGTCCATGAATATAATAAATAATTTAAGGCTGAGTCCTTCACCTTAACGAATGCCATTCTTTGTTGAGAACGTCTCGGGTATTTTGTTACTGCTTATGTTATTGTTATACCATATTGTTATTATTTACGTAAATATTTCTTATAAGTCTAATTATTTTGCTATCAGCTCCACGATTTTTGGTCTTGTACACAAGCCGCTTTGTGATTCATCTAGAGAGTTCGCTACTGCGTTTCTTAATCTTTATCCAATAATTTTTCAATGCTACACACAACAATCGTCATCAATTAATATGTTCCCTTTTTTGTTTTTAATATTGTTTGTATTTATATATTTTTTCTATACTCATTGATTTTAATGCACCATAAAATAATTTTTGGTTTCCTTTGCTATCCTCTTCTATTATATCTCCGAATTGTTTCCACTGTTGTTTCTTGGCCTCAATTACTAGTTCCTGTATCAATTTCCTCTCATTCTTATACATTTCATAATTTTCTGTTGTTCGTTCATTGATATACTTTTGCCATTGTTTCTTCTTCTCTCTTATTTGCTCTTTTATTTCTTGAGACCACCAAGCTGTTTGTTTGTTGTTATTATTTTTTCTAATGACTCCATAAATTATCGTAGGTTCTTCATTCACAGTATTTTTAAAGAATTCCCATAATTCAGTCACTCCCATCTATGCTATATTCTCTTTGTGTGATGTTCTTTTTTATGTCACAGCTAGTCTATATTCCTTTTAATTTATATATGGTTTTATTTTTTGAATTCTTCTTTCTTCCTTATTACTCTTGTTATCTGTATTTTCCCTAATTCTTGTTACAAGTAAAAAGTGATCACTGCCTATCGCTGATCCCCTTTTAACTTTCGTGTCTAATACTATGTTTCTGTTACGCTTTTCTATCAGTATATAATCTATTACTGATTGTTCTCCTCTACTTCTAACTTCTCTTGTGTATTTGTGTATATCTTTGTATCAAACAAAAATCGAGCATTCCATTTCTTATATCTTCTCCATATTGATCCCTAAACGACAATAACTGGTTTTTCTCTCTCCCTCTTGTCTTTCATTTGAACTGATAGTATTCGTTCTGACTCCGCTTTCCAGTTCACTATGTATTACAAAATTATTTTATTAACAATGCATCCTACTGCTGCTGCTGCCCTCTTGTTCTTATCAACTCCTCTATATATTATTACGTGACCATTTGCTGTTTTTATGTATACCTTTGCCTTTTCTTTTAGTTTCTGTTAATGCCATGATATCCCTTTCTGAAATTCTTTTCCCGTTATTTCTCATATATTCCAGGTCCCTAAGTTTCATGTTCTGTAACTTTATAGTTTTATTTATTTTCTTGTCTCTTGTCCTTTTCCTTGGCATGTCATGGTATTTGTTTTTCTGTTTATTCTCATTCTCAGTTTTTTTGGCGTTTCTTTATTTTGGTATATCATTTTTAGGTCATTTATTTCTTCGTTCCATTTCCATACGTTGTTATCAATGGTTAATTATTGGTAACCTATTTTGATATTCTTCATTTTTCCTATTTCTGCATTAGCTATTTTTCTAATTGTACCTTGCATTTCTCTTCCTCTAATTGTCATATCTTCGTTAATATATATTTTCTGGTTCCCGTTCATTTTCAGTTTGCTTTTAATTTTCATAACTTTGATTTTATCTTCTATTATTTCAAATTCTATGATACTTAATTCTTTTCCTATCTTCCTAACTATTTTTATTTTTATTTCTGTTTAGTTCTTTTTCAATAAAATTTTTATATTTTCTTTTAATTTCTGATCTTCATCGCTATTTTCAGCAATGCCATGAATTATTACATACATTACATTACATGTTTTCTTCGTTTCCATTTTCTCAATTTTACTATCGTTTATCTTTATTACATACTTATAATAGTATCTAATTACTATATACTATACTATACAGGGTTAACTATGATTAACTACAAATATTTGAAGAGGGGCTAGAGAAATAAGATTTAACGGAATCGCCCATCAAAAAATTTCCAAACTAATAATAAAGCGAAAAAATTTTTTTTCCAAAATTATATTGTACCGCTATTTATCGCCTGGTCTTCTGTCAGCAGCGAGGTTAGGTATATTCCGCAAGTCAATGTGTCAATGATGGAGGCAGGGCACCGTGTTCTCACGTGTATCGATTTGCGTCGTTTTGAAAGAAAAAAAATATTTACAAAATATAGATGATTATTTAATGATTTGTTAGAAACACAATACAGGGTTAACTATGACTAAGTACAAAAAATTTAACCACGTGCTCAGCGTCGCCTAAAAGACAATAAAAAAAATTATTCCAGAATTTTAGCTCGATATTTAAAAAATAGGGCAAAATCCTTTCGGCGCCTATGATAAGAATCGACTGAGATGGCTTAGATTCATAAAGCTTACATCTGTCAACAATGTCAACTACCATGCGGTCGTCTTTTTGTAGCGTTTCTAAATGTAGAAACGACAAAAATTAACATTCTTATTAGTAATAATACCTGATAGATAGGTAACAGTTAATCCAGTTAGCTTCAGTATTTTGCATTCGTTTTTCATTATTTGGTTATAAACTGGTAAAACTACATATTCGCTCATTATAGCCACTCACTACCGATAAAAGACACTTCCCGTAGGTACAATTAGATAAAGTGCCTATTTATTATAACAAAATCGAACGAAAGAAATAGATAATAGACAAGTTTTAATGTAACCTCGGCAGTCTTGTCCCATACCCTAGAAAACCAAACCGGCGAACTATATTGTGGGAAAGTATCTGCACCAAACACAAATGTCTATTTAATAACTATAAAACGTTTAAAAATTAAAAAAGGCACTAAAAACTGAAGAAGAACACAAAATTACAACGTAAACACAGGAATTGAATTATGACATGACAGCGATACCGACTGAGCGACTGTTGCATGCTTGTAGAGTAGGTAACCAACTTGCTTATTGGTTGCCTACTCTACATTGGCGGCGTTAAACAAGGATTTAAAATAATATCGAAAACAATTTTTTTGGCTTTATAAATAAGTTTGGTATTTTTTTGAAGGGTGATTCCGTTAATTCTTATTTTTCCCTATCCCCTCTTAAAATATTTGTACTAAGTCATAGTTGACCCTGTATAGTAGCACAGAGAGGAAACACCTACTTGATATTTATATCCATGATTGAAAGAATGTTGAATCATGTTGCTTTATTACTTGTATACATTAAAACTTGTCATTGCAAAGATTTTTAGAATTTACTGAGGCATTGCAGCAGCTATTCAATGTGGTTCAAAGAGAATTCGGTATAATATTTTGTCCACTAGGAAAACGTTTTTGGTATTACGCTGCCACACGATAATATGCACTTGTCACGCTTCCCATAAATCAGCACCTTATACGACATGTTTGTGAATACACAAATTAATACAATTTGAAAAATTATTTCAAACTGAACACCGTATGCGATATTTTAAGTTTGACATAATCTGATGCAGTCGCAATCTGTAGACCACTAGTGCAAGATGTATCTACTTCACATCGATACATGTTTAAACTTCCTGTACGGATAAAATTATATCGGCTTATATGTCATAAAAATTGGATAAATAAAAGTCGGTTCATCATAACTACTGATGAGAAATCGGATGCAAGTGATGTTAATAGTGACTGATGAATGTTAGCACTAGTATTTTTCTTATATATTTTTAGGTATTAATAATATTTTGTGAAACTAACTACTCAGTGGACAAAAGCCCCAACCTGCATTGAATTACACCCACAATATCTACCCATTATTGTTTTAGAAAAGTATTTTAAGCTAATATAAATCAAATCTCCTACAATTCCTATCAATGAAGTCATATGTATGTTCTCTGATACCAAACATCTATGTATGCTAATCAACAATTCCACAGACAAAGCTCTAATCAATAATTATCAAAAGAAAATAATTTAATTTACTGACCTGCTAATGAAACAGAAATAGGTCAGATCTCATCTATTGTGGTTGAATTTGTTGTGTTCCCACTGCCAAAAAGTGAAGGTCAGTAAATTAAATTATTTTCTTTAGATAATTATTGATTAGAGCTTTGTCTGTGGAATTGTTCATTAGCATACCTAGATGTTTGGTATCAGAGAACATACATACGAAGTTATATTTTTTTGCTGTGTTTTTATGGTACCGTTATGTACTATACACAATATATGGGAAATATATTATTTTTGTTATTTGTTTATAGTATCTATATATCGCTAGGATATAAATATATCTAAAATATATTTGTATATAATTATTTTCTGTTATTATTCTTTTCATTATGTTTTAACTTATTTTTTTCTCTGTATTTTGTTTGTTTCACTTATGTACTTACTCTACCCAATCCTAATCTTACCCTCCTGACAGGGAACGCTTGTACGTCTCAGGGGTTTTTGCTATCAAGTAATAATTTAAAATTACATAATAACATCGAATATTTCATCGAAATGTTTATTTAGCGTTTTTTTTTTCAGTCACAATTACTCTCATTATTATATACTTAACCAGAGAACACTGGTATCCAGTGGCGGCTTGTTAGAGGAGGCAGGGGAGGCTAAGCCTCCTCTGCGGTGTTTGTAGCATTGCTAAGAAAATGTCTTTTATTTATTTTTATTTTACATTACATAAGTACCTACCTATATCATATTTTTATATTTATTTTGGTATAAATCTATTTTCACATGCAACTAATTACTAATTGAGATGTCGAGTGAGCAAATAAATACGTGAATTTTGAATGTGCTTGAAATTTAGCGCTCTCCGAATACGTACCTCATGCTAACGGAGCTGCTGACGGCTAAGCGCGGTAAGCCTCCAGCGCTTTCATATGTATCTAACAGTGCGCGACCTTGAAGCTTCAATACGCCCGCAAATAAATCTCAACACTGTCCTCTAGTCTCCATCAACTATGTCTTTTTAACATGTAAGTTCTTTAATTTAGCCATCCTTCTTCTACCACCACGCGATCGCCCGTCGTGAAGCCTCGGCACTCTCGGCAGTAATCGGAAATAGACAAATAAAAACATTTGTCATTTGTATTGTAATCTATGAACTGTAATTTCGCGGGATTCTGTGATAACGGGTGTTTTTGTATAACTTAATAGTGTTTTTGTGTAATTTAAAAGTGTTTTTTTTAAGAATTTGTGTTTGACAAGCAATCTTTTACATTTTACTGGTACGTATTTAAAACTTTATTTAAAAAATGAGTGCTCAAAGTGACAATAACATCTTCTCTAGTTGCATGGACATTGTAGATTATTTGCTATTAAAAGGATTTCATACTTTCAGTTACGATGAAAAGCTGATAAACAAATATCTAGACCAACACCTTCTTTGCCGTCTTTAGCTGTAATTGGTGAGAAACAAGATAGGGGATTTAACAATAATAATTATAACAAAAACGACTAGTTAACCGCATCAACTATTAGAAATAAATTATACTGCTGGCAATGTTTGTTATTTACTAATGATAATTTATGCGTTTGGGGCAGGGTGGGATTTAATAATTTGCAAAATATAACACTAGGTCTCGAAAGGCATGAAAAATCTCAGGAACAGGGTAAACGTTATTGTAAATGCTTTACATTCTGCTCACAAAATAGAACTACAAAATTATAATGAGAGGTCCGTGAAAATAGAGATATTTTGCATAGATTAATCGATGTAGTAATATTTTTATCGTCTCAAGAAATTTCTTTTCGCGGTCATGATGAAAAAGCGGATTCTTCTAATCAGGGAAACTGAACAAATTGAAATTAGATTTTCTGACTTAAATAGTTTGCAATGTTTCGATTTAGTAAATCCTGATAATTTTTCAATATTTTCAAAATTATTCCCGAACGATTTAATGGACAGTTTAATAAAACAATATCGGATGTTTGATAGAGCGTTACTGAGGAATGAACTATGTGTACTGTACTCCGATCAACAACTTTCAGGCAGTTCAACCTCGCTTCAAGAAATGCTTAGTTTTATTTGGAATAATAAATTAATAAATTGTCTACCTCAAACATACAAACTTTTATCTTTAGTGTCAACAATTCCCGTAACACCAACTTCTGTAGAACGGTAATTTTCAGCACTTAAGCGTATAAAAACTTTTGCTAGAAATACGATAGCTCAAGATCGCCTGTCAAATATATCTTTTATTTCTATAGAAAAACGATATTTGTCAGAATTAAAAAAAAAACATTCATTTTATGACGAAGTTATTAATTATTTTGCTGGATCACAAAATCGCAGATTGTCATTGATATATAAAAATATTTAATTTATTTGCCAAATATATTTTTATTTTTAATAAGTATATATACCTATATATTATATATACCGTGCATTGCAAATATTAGATAATAATTTTTTGAACTTTTTTCTCTTCTATTCATTGTTGATTTTAAAGTAAGGGATTTATAAGTTAGTTGCGTGGGATAATAGGGCTACCGGCGAACAACTCACTTAAGAAAATGTAACGCGCCTATAGCACTACCTCAAGGGTGGGTGAGGAAATGTGCCATTGTCATTATAAAACGATAGTTTGAGGTTTTTCGCTTCAAGTCTCCTCTACTGAAAGTATTACGAGCCGCCACTGCTGGTATCTGACGTAAACACGATGCACGGGAAAACACAGGATAAAAACAGGTAATTCAAGACATATTTTTTGTCAATTTTACTCGTATCTCTTTATAATAATATTTGCATTGTTTCAAGGAACAGTAGGGTTAGAAACAATCATATAATATTTTTGAATGTTTGTTATATTTAAACACAGAACTATTCAGAGTAAATAAATTAGTTTCTTACTTAATACAACTAAATATTTTGTTTTTACTTTCTCCACTAGTGTGCCAGCAAACGACCAATGACAAATCGATTAGCAATTATGTACACTGAAAAAGTGTGGTCTCTATTGATTGTCGATAATGCCTACTATCAACCGGTTATACCAATGTGTCATCAATAATTATTTATAATTTCTTCTAGAACGAAATATAGTGTCATTTGAGTTCTGTAGGTATCTGAGTTATAGATTCGAGAAGTATAGTCTTGGTACCTATTATCCATGAAACAAAGATTTCTGTCATGCCAATCACGTTTTAGTAATTCTCATGTGTTACTTTAATAACATAAATACAAATTTATTTTCTCTCTATTATTTTCAAAATTATGTGTAAATATAAATACTAAATTTAAAATGCATTAACTATAAATAGGGCGTCAGCATGAAATAATTTCCTGAACAATTGATGCAATCATAATATTATTAATCCTAGTTTTGTATTCTATGTAATATGGGTGTATCACGGCGACTCCAAGAACTTCTATTTTAGAGAACCAAGATAAATAAACAGTTGTTTGGAAACCCTCCTAAGCATATTTTATATTATTATTGTGTCCATAAAAATAATATATAATGTTCCATTATAAAATATTTGTTAAATTGATCAACAACACTCTTCGATGCAAGTGCATGTATAAATAAATTTAATTAAATAATTATCACCTTATAATATATTTAAATAAGTAAATAAGTTTTATAAACATATTCCTTATTGCTTTCAACAAACTTCCCTGTAAACTGTAAAACTAAACATCTATATTTATTAAATTTAAAAAATAATTAAGTTAAAAGAGATTATTATTTATTTTTAATTTTCAACTTTCTTGAAGTAATAAAATAATTCTATTAAATTTATTACATTTACATTAATTTAACAAATATTCAGGATAATTAAACCAATTATATGGGTTAATTTTGCATCACGATTTATTCCCAGGATGTTCAGAAATTAATGGGACACAGAGCAAGAGTAGATTCCTTACACCAAAATAATACGATTAAGCCAAACTTACCTTGGTCCATTTGTGGCTAATAAAAAAGTTAAAGGGCGTTAAAGTTCAAATTTTAAATTCGAAATTCTTAAAATTCTTAGAAAGTTTTGAAAGGATTCTTTAGAAAATTTAAATTAAGAGGTTTTGGGGGATAAGAAAAACCAATATGTACTTAATTTTGCTGTAGACGCTAGAGGGCGCTAGGGAATATACTCTTGGTTGATAAAAACTGGTTATAACTTTTTATCAGTATGTGTACTAAAGTTTTAATAGAAAAATATTGTTCTCCTATCTATTTTTCACAAATAAGGTATACTTATTTTATGTCGATAAATTTAACCGTTTTCGATTTATTTCTTCTTTTTCTATTGGAAGCAATAAAATAAAATAAAGTTTACTTACTTTACTTACGTAAAACCTTCATAGCAAATTTTGATTATTTGAAAACAAATTGTACTATCGGCAATTAGCTGATTCACAAGTAACTTATGTTAAATAGTGTATTCCTTTAAGTTTTTGTTTACAATTAATAATATCGCATGAAATATGCCTCGCCATAATTTATTTTCTAATGAAGAAATGCGAGATATAGTATGTATGCAAAAGAAAATTTTAATGGACGTCGTGCATGTCGCAGGTATTTATAAAGTTACCCAAATAGATTACAAACAAATCACAATTTATTTAAAAATCTTTATGACCTGTTAGGAGATACTGGATCGTTTCGTCCTAAAAGACGAGATTCTGGCCGTCCAGCAACTGTTACTCCAGAACAAGTGGAGGATATTTTGCTTCGTGTAATAGAAAATCCTGAAATAAGTTTACGATGAATATCTGCGGCTGTAGTGGTACCTAAATCATCTATTCATAGATTATTCCATAATGAAAAACTGTACCCGTATCACTTTAGCCCAGATAAGGAACAATTTTGTCTTCAATTCTTAGACCGGCAGAATGATGATCCACACTTTTTAAGCAAGGTGCTGTTTACAGACGAAGCCACATTTACTCGGGGCGTTTTTAACTTCGGAAATAAACATGTTTGGGATAATGAAAACCCGCATGTATTAAGAGAACGTCATTTCCAACATGAATTTAAGAAAAATATTTGGTGTGGTATTGTTGGAAATCATGTGTTGGGTCCTGTTGAATTGCCATATAATCTGAATGGCCGTTCTTACTTACATTTCTTAGAACGCGATTTTGAGTAACTTATTGATGATTTACCATTAAATGTGACACAATATGTTTTTTATGCAAGACAGTGCCCGTGCCCATTTTTCTGTACAGGTGCAAAACTATCTTATGGATTTAAGTATTTGAGATATTTTGAAATCAAAAGTTTACAGTAACCCTATTAATACACGGGATGAGCTGTGGCAAGCAATTTTAAATTCTAGGAATTTATTTAGAAATGTAAATGGGGGTCATATTGAGAATTTAATGTAGCCACCTGAATGTAATAAAATTATTATTAAAAAAGTTTTTTACGTAAGTAACTACAAACTTTTATTTTATTTTATTGCATCCAATAGAAAAACAAGAAATAAATCGAAAACGAAAACAAGCATACCTTATTTGTAAAAAAATAGATAGGAGAACACACTTTCGTACACACACTGATAAAAAAGTTATAATCAGTTTTTATCAACCAAGAGTAGCGTCCTCTAGCGTCTACAGTAAAATTAAGTACGGATTCGTTTTTCTTGTCGCAGAAAACTTTCTAAGAATTTTAAAAATCGATTTCAAAATTTTAACTTAATCGCCCTGTAACTTTTTTATTAGCTACAAATGGACCAAGGTAAGTTTGGCTTAATCGCATTATTTTGTTGTAAGGAGTTTACTCTTGCTCTGTGTCCCATTAATTTTGGGACACTCTGTATACAACCAAAATAGTGCTATTAAATTTGTCAAAATATTTACTACATTCAACAAAAATATGTCTTATTTCAGCGCCATTACAGGTAAAAACGCAACAAAATATTTTGTTATCTAAAACAATAATTTTGTTATATAAAACAAATAAATATGTTAATAATCAATGGACATATTTACTTAACTTAACTACAAACTTACATAACACTTTTTTATTTGAGTTAAATATTATTTTGTTAATTTCTCAGCGAGTGTTTACAGCTGACATGGTACACGCAGAAGCCTTTGATGTTTTTATGATAGTTTTTATGCTGTTTTTTATTCCCTTCTGTCGATGAAATAAAGTATGTACTCTGCGAACGGTTTTATAAAATGAGTCCCTGTCTATTTTGAAACCCAACTATAATCCATACGAACCCCAAAGAAAAGAGAATGTACACGTTTCAAGCTGTAACACGCAATTACCCATCTCGGGCATAAAGTATTCTGACAAATTTTAATAAAGTCCAATATGTGGCGCATAATTGGATTTTACCTTTCCTGGGGCGAAGTTATTATTCATTGTTTGCCGTAATGTTTACCGTCTGTACAACCGAACAAATTTGAGGGGGAAAATGGAAACCGTGTTTTTCTTTCTCGTAAAACATTTACATATTCCAAAGTCGAAAAAGCGACATTACTTTTACTTATGCCAAAACACCTCAGGTGATAGGCTGGTAGACTGGTTTCATTTTCGCAAAATTTAAGCAAGGAAAAGTGCTGCAAATCTCGCATACCCCTACGAAAGGCTATTCGGTAAACTAGAACATTCTCAAATAGTACTTATATCAAAATTGTTGTTATGGAAAATAATTTTAAAAAATTCCGTGTTTGTTAAATTTTATAAATATGTAGCGAAATAAAACAATAACAAATCTACTTATGAACAGTAAACTTAAAGTTTCTCAAATACAACAACTAAACGGAATATTTTCGGTTTCCAAGGAAATATTTTCGCATTCAGACTTCCAGACACCATGTCTTTCTGGACTAAAAGGTAGGTTGAAAATCGTCTAAACCAGTGCCCAGCATATTCATTTAGATTAGGTAGTTTAAGAAACCGTGCAAACAGTTTTGGCTTATTGGCAATAATAATTATTATTATTATTATTATCAATAACTTCCAGATGTTACAAAAAACTTTTGAGGCACTTTTGTTTTGGTATTGGGTATCATGACTTGGAAGCATAGTCCTTCATCTTTCACATGATCTACAAGCAGATTTATAAGTTTTTCTTGTCGATATGCGCCTGTGAAACCAATAATGGAAACTGTACAGATTTAATTAAAGAGAAAAATATAGCTTTTAAGACATATAAGAAAGAACCTAATATAAGTAACTTAATAACTTATAAGAAATAGCATTCACAAAAGAGAAACTAAAAGCAATAAAAAAACAAAGATGGAAAGAATTATGTGGAAGTCTATATAAAAACACACCTACAAAGAAAGAAAATAAAATCCCGCTTGATTCGAATGCAGAATGGATTGCAATAGTAGTATCTAATAAATCTATACACTGATATAAACTTTTATATAAAAATAAATGCATAAATAAAACCTTGCCGAAGAACATCGGTAGGTATTCCTCAAGGAAGTATCCTCAGCCCCCTTTTATTTACAATATACAGTATGGATTTAGATAAGAATTTATATGTAACCAATATAAACAGACATTAGATAAAACTATGGCAAATTTACAAATTTGAAATGACAACAACGACTTTTCAATATTCGAAAATAAATCGGCTTTTTGCACATTCAGCAGGAGTAGAATGCATATTTCACCAACATTTCAACAAGTTAAGACCGTATAATTTCTCACATAAGGACACCGTTAAATATCTGGGTATTCTACTTGATAAAAATATATCTTGGAAAGATCAAATTCAGCATGTTACTAAGAGTATTCGCGAAGAGTTATATGTCGCAAATTCAAATACACATTGTTATTCTACAAATCCCAAGTAGGATCCATTCTTGACTATGGAAGTGTTCTTTATAGTTAGGCATCAGACATACATCTAAAACAAGTAGTCAAAAACAAAAGCTTAAAATTAAGCTTAGATTTACTGAATTTCGAAAAACGTGGTAGAAATTGAGAGCTGCGAACCTCAATTGTGCCTAAAGAGATTCGCAGATAACACCTATGTGATAAATTTGTAATCAAAATGTATTAAAGATGCAGGCAGCTACGCTATAGAAAATCTCCACAATCTTACTACTATATGTAACCTTTCTGCAGAATATTGCATCAAGAAAAATCACCACCATGGTTAGTTCATATTTAAAGGTATTTGAAAACTATCATCAATGCTTCAAGCATAAACTGGATCTATTTTATAATACCAAATATCAAGATATCCAGAATTAATTTAAAAATTATTTAAATATAAACAAATTACAAATGTGCATCAGTATATTCCAAAATGAAATAAAACACAGGTGGCTCAACTCTGAATATTCACAGATGACTCTAAAATTTATAATCAAACTGGATGCGCTACTAACGCAGCGACAGTATATAAACCAGAATAATGGGATATAAAAAGTCATAGACTATTTAAAAATACTAGCAAATACAAATGGTGCAATTTTCACAGGCTGTAAAAGTTTGGTAGATAAATTACAAAGCACAAGCGGCATAACCAAAATCAATAATACAGTACTATCCACGGAGAAATGATTATAAATTATTTTCATGGCCAGAAATTCATCATCGTCCGCATTCATTAAAAATCTGGATATTTCCTTCTTAATCTTATCGTATCGAATATTTATCTTAAACGAAATTTCTGTTCTTATCATTAAGTAATAGTACTAACGAGCTGAAGACTTCTGTGTTTTGTTTAGTTCATTGAAATACACTAGATCCTTTCTCGTTAATTATGATAAATATATTTTTTTCTACATTTTTCATAATGATCAATTGCTTACTCGTATTTCTTACGTTACGTCTGTGGCACGAGATTGGAAACAACAGTGGAAGCTTCATTATCAATATATAATGACAAATCATTGCTTGAACTCATATTTACACTTTCACAATAATTATGGGAAATAATGCAATGATAGTAATGTTCATGATCGTTCCTAGACTAACTTCCTTCTCCTTAATAGACGATTTTTACATTATGTCCTATTAGAATATAAATAATGAAAAATAATTATTATTATTATTGTTAATAATAACTTCGCCAGTAGATAAAACGTTGTACGCAATACTTGGGATACTACATTATTTATTTTACTTATTTATTATATACACTGTTCTACAGGTTTGCACCCAATTACAGAACAGGTGGGTACAGCATGTGAGAAAATATAAATAATAATATTATGTTGTAGCTGTTGTAGCAAGATAAAAAAAAGAAACAAAAAACTGTTTGACATAAACTATTGAAATCCATTGAAATATGACTTCAGATTACTAAGGCTGGTGTTAAAAATATCGACGCTACTGCAGATCCTATTATGGATTCTACACATAAAATGTAATGGTGAATTTAGTAGCAAATTCGTCCGTGCAACCTCTAGGTGAAAGGTTCTAGTTTGTCTAGAATTCTTTCGTGGGACTGATAGATTCAATTTAGTCAGAATAGGTGAACAATCTAGGTTACTATGTATAACTTTGTAAAGAAAAATCTGTAGTATTCACGTTTAGCATTGAGTGACAAAAACTCAAATTCATTGAGTAAATTGCAGTGTGAATACTCCACAGGTGGATAAACACCATGAGACCTAAAATACAAAAGTTTCAAAAATCTTCTTTGTATATTTTCTAACGTATTTATATGAATATTATAATTGGGCCACTAAACAAGCGACGCATACTCAAGTTTACTTCTAAAAAAGGAGCAGTAAAGAAGTTTTAGTGTATTTACACTAACAAAATCACGACTGTTACGTATAATGAATCCTAGTGTTCGAAGGGCTTCTCCAGCAATAGTTTGAATATGCGATAAAAAGGCCAATTTTGGATCAAAGACTATACCGAGATCTCGGAACGTGGCTGGTATCTCTAATTTTATACCATCTATATCGTAATCAAAAGTAACACAAGACAAATTTCTTGTAAACTACATGACATTGCATTTAGCAACATTAAGGGGTAATTTATTAATTGTGCACCATCTAGATAAATTACATAAATTATTCTGAAGTCGCCAACAGTCTTCTATGGTTTTGACAGTTGTAAAAATCTTCAAATCGTCTGCTTAAAGTAAACAAGGCACATCTAATACGTCAGGTTAGCTGTTAATAAATATATTAAATAATAGTGGTCCCAGAACCGAACCCTGTGGTATCCCAGAAGAAGCTAAAAATTTGTATGATTTAAAACCGTTGTAAGCGACATATTGGCTACGAGAAGTCAAGTAACACTGAAATAAATTTAAAAGTGAGTCAGTAAAGCCAAATTCATGTAACCTGTATAATAATAGTGTATGACTCATTCTGTCGAACGCTTTTGAAAAATCTGTATAAATTATGTCCGCTTGTGTCTGCAATATCCAATGATTAGGAAAGGAACTGAGTAATGCAAAGTAAATTGGTGTTCGTCGATCGGCCTTTCATAAATCCATGCTGATAGATAGATAGTTGGTTTTTAGCACTAAAGTAGATATTATCGTGTAATAATATTTCAAGAACTTTTGCAAAGTTACATATTATAGAAACTGGCCTAAAATTAGAAATGTCAGATCTATCACCTTTTTTATATATTGGACAAACTTTAGATTTCCTTCAAATTTTGGGAATTCTGGAATTAAGGGGAGGGTAGCAAAAAGGCTACAGCACTTAGGCCCCATTGGACCCCTTGTACCTCCTCCCAATAGATGATCAGTCCACCTGAGCCGCCAGCCAGCCTAATAAGGAGAAAAAGGTGGTGACGTTGTTCAGGGGGATCTCTCTAATGTAGGCCATAGAAGGCCATCCCTCTCCCAACACGGATTCTCTTATTGACGAGATGTCAGTGCACTCACAGAGTGCATAGAGTACTGTCTCGTCTTCCTGTTCGCAACCCCTACAAAGAGGTATATCACACTTCCTCATGTTATAGAGGTGCTTTCTTAGCCAGCAGTGTCCAGTTTGAATACCTGTCACCAGACGAAGGTTTGTCCTAGACATAGCCAGGTACTTTTTGGCTGTATCCTTGCAGGGGTACTCTAGGAACTCCTTAGCAAAATTACAGCCATTTGTTTCATCCCAATGTTTTATAAACTCTTTGTAGGTGTCTCCTTTGATAATTTCAACAAATGCTGACAATGGAAGCATACTGCAGGGACCAGGTCCGAAAATATTCAGACTTTATTTATTGCCATTGCATCGGTCGTGTCCCTTTACCAAGCATACAGATACGCTGTTGTTAGCTGAGGCCACTACTAGTGTCTGATGGCATTCCCATGCTGATCTAGTTGTTATCTTATGATTACGTAAGATCAGTAGTTATTGTCTACAATCTGTGTAGATTCTAATGATTTTGCCCGTTGTATGTATACGGGCAATTTCTTTGGCGGCTATGGTTATACCTGCTACTTCTGTTTGTACTACGGTAGCATGCCTATCCATTGCCCACTGATAACGAATATGCAAGGATCTGGAATAAATCCCACATCCTGCACCTTCCTTCTTTTTTGACCCGTCTGTGTAGATGTTGAAAACATATTCGCTGGCGGTCTCTTCATCAAACACAAACTTGGGAGAAATGCTATAAGCGTCTGCCTGCAAAAGAGGCATCTTCCTGACGACCCCACTCCACAGGCGACTCCTAGCTTCTCCACATCCTACATCAGGTGTAATACCACTATTTTTGAGGCGAAGCATAGTTATCGCAGCTACTTCTCTTAGATGAATATCCAGAGGTGGTAGACATAGCATCACCTCCATTGCCATGGTAGGTGTCGTACGCAAACTTTGGGAATAATATAAGTAGATAGACACAAATTATACAGAGCTGTTAATGGATAGGAAAAAATATGGACGCAATCTCTAATCAGAAGAGAAGGGACACCATCAGGTCCCGTAGTCTTTTTTGTTCTTAAGCTTATTTATTGCACGCTTGACATCTGTCTCATCAAAACGCAAAACCTGAACAATAGAATTATTAAAATGAATATGTAGATTGTTTGTAGTGTTATTATTCATATCATCATCGTTCGTAAATGAACCACTAAAAAAGTTTGCAAAAGCATTCAAAATTTCCTCTGAAGAGTTCAGAGACCTTCCGTTATAATGCATCAGATTTGAGATATTGGTTAAACCCTTTTTATTACTAATAAACGCTCAAAATTTAGCAGGATCGCTTGTTATGTTGTTTTCAGCAGTGCGTACAAAATTTTTATAGTGTTAATTTGATTTTTTATGTTGGCTCTAAGAATCTTAAATTCTGTTAGTGCGATAATATCCCCTTTTTTATTATATCTGCACCAGATTTTATGTTTAAGACGAATATTATTAATAATACTGCGATTGAACCATGGCGGATATGTTAAGTTAGGAACTGATTTATATTTTGGAACACGAGCTGCAAAGGAGGAGTTTAATTTAGCATAAAATTCGTCACATGTAATATTGACATCATCATAGGATGAAATAAAAGACCAGTCGATATTTAACAGTTTCATACAATTGAAAAAAATTGGCTTTTTTAAAATTATAATAACCAGTTAAGTCTTTAGGAAACCTATTCTTACTGTTAATTACTAACGGTAAAATTATAGAAAGAGCAGAATGCTGCTTGTCTTCCTTTGTAATAGGATCCATACATTTTTCAATATTACATCCATTTGTGCATAACACTAAGTCAAGAATTTTGTTAAAGTGATTATATTCAAAATTTTGTTGAAATATATTACAAATATTAGTAAAATTCAAAAAAGATCAAATTTAACGATTTGTCTGGTGATCGCGAAGATTACGCATCTTGCATAATTACTAATGTTAAAATCGCCAACTATAACACGTTGTTTTTATGGACACAATCTAGGGTACTATTATTACCGCACATATGTGATTATACGACATACACATTTCACATGCCTACGATAATAATGTATTATTATCCATTATCATTATTACACAATACATTAGCCATTATCCAACTTATTGCATAAATAACTAAAGATAGCGCGTAAACAACATGGAAACGTTGGCAAAGATCTAAAAAGCTGTGTTGTTTACCTTTACCTCTTTAAATCCGTTGATATCGATTATTATTTTCTATTATTTTATACGTATCGCTTGTTTAATGAAAGTACACGTTAGAAGAGGATGTCGAAAAGTCGAAAAACTTAATGCGAGTCTATTTTCCAAAGCCTGGTCGGCCAACAAACATTACCTGCGTTCCCCAGTGAACAATCTGTTTTTACGTGCAAGAATAACAGAGCAGGGAAAATAGCGAACCTCGAAAAGCTTAATATTATGATACCCAGGCTTGCGATGGCTGACTTCCTGTATGGTTTTTTAAATCCAGAATGAGTTTATATCCTCCATATTCACTGCATGGGAATCAGTGGAATGGCTTTTATAGCTTGCCAAATTATGGATAGATATGTCTGATGGGATTTTCTGCTTTATACAATAACATGACGGATGATGGAATAAAAAAGTTAGTGTACGAGATTCTTTGAACGGCTGTCACATTTTAATCACTGTATTTCCACGATAAACTACTCATTCCCCTTGCTTTTTCGGAATATTATGCCGTCACATTTTATAAAATATGTAAATTATTGGTTAGATGAAACACACAATTTGTAAATAGTTTATAGATAGAGACCTAAAATTAGCCTGCAATATGTTAGCTGTTGATTCTGTGGCTAAGAAAAAAGTTTATATACATGTATATAGGCGCATAAATGTTTCTTAAAAGAGCCACAGCCCCTTACCTTATTTTAGTAGATACATCTGTCATCGGTATACTAATTTACAAGGCGATTCAGTCATAGTGTCATTAATATTAAGAGAATATAGGGAAAAATTAGTGTACCTAATAAGAATTGGCGATTAAAATTTTTTAAATGCATATTTACGGCGAAAAATATAGTCGAACCATAATTTAAACCTCCTTTTCAGACTGTTAGGTACTGACCGCTGGTGACATATTAACTCTGTATGTGCCTGACTATGTTGCCAAATTTAAATATTTTCGTAGTACTCAAGATAAAGAGATACAAAACAAATACTCACTAGGTAAATTATTAATAGAGGCTAAAAAGTACTTTGTACGACATGCGTTTAAGTTCTAAGGTCTCTGATTTTTTGTTTCGGAATTGGAAGCAGATATACACCTGCAGCTTGGTTTAAAATACGTGTGAACTCGTTGTAAATGCGTGACAGAGATGGCAGCACTATACGGCACAGATGCACTCTAGGGGCGGCGGCGAGAGTGAGAAGTGTCGTTGACACTTAAAATGGCGACGTTTTCGTTACAAGAACAGCGAGTAATCTTTCGTTTGCTCCACTTACGCGGTGCGACCCATTGAAATTTATCGCCAGTTCACTGAGATATGTGCTGATGGTGTCATGAATGTGAAAAATGTGCGTTCGTGGATCGACAGTTCTAAGAAGGCTGAACATCGAACCAAAAAAATCTCGGCCACTGAATACCTCGGGACATATTATTGTCACGGATTTCCTAATCCGAATTTTTACTTACTACCAGAAAAAACAATCCGTTAATTAATTACTTCTTTATTAACTATACTCAGTACACTACTGAACAAACACTAATTAGAACTCAACTAAACACTTATTTAATTAATCGCTATCTAAATCACTTTGATATCTCCAACTAAACACTTCAATTCAACACTGTAATACAAGACTTATACAAGATTAACTAAATCGGCCGTTTATTTTTCTTTTATAGACCCAACGAATATTCCAGGTATATTCTAGTATCTCTAGATTCATCTGCCCGAACGACTCGAATGCTTCTCGTCGATTCCCCAATTTTCTAATCCCGTCTCGATCCACGGCTTTTTGTTTGTTTAACAGAATCGTGTAGGGGCGATCGGGGCAATCTTAGCATTTCGCGTTACCACAGTCGTCGGTTTGGGTGTGAGTAACATTATGTATATTATGTAGACCTATTAACGTATACAAATTATGTTATTTTATAACCTAACTTCTAATACTTCTGTTCAAACCTTTAATGAAGTAATTTACTCCATAAGAGATATAATTTTTTATCGTAGTGCAAAATAAAAGGACATATCAAGCTTATTATAGTGCCTTTATTCCTCGAATTAAAAAAAAAACAGTCACTAGATCGATTACATTCCATGAGTGCCTCCACATTTGGCAAATTATCGCTATACAAAACAAAATGCTGTCTCCCACATTTAATTATCAATACTTGGTAATTAATTAAATTGTCTTATAACTTATAAACAACACTTAAAACATATATATTGGAATAGAGAAAACGAGAATGCCTGCGTAAGTCTATGAAGGTTAACCTTCAAGGTGACAAGTAGTACGACAAATAAAATGACGTGTTATTATACTTCGGGAACGCCCGCAATAGCTCGGCAAAAGTTCTAAATTATTTATTAATGTATCGATGGTTATAAATCGCATGTCCAGGATATTTTGTTTGTCATTTGTTTGTGTTACAACTGTTAAAAACATATAGACAATATTAATTATTATTATTCATTTGTTCATATAGTGTGCAGTCATTAAATTCCTGCCGCTACAATTATATTTCATTTTATAGAAATTTTCTCTTAAAATTGTTTCATATATTTTTACACTTTTTTTAAATTAATGTTTGTTTAAAAATCTCGGTTTCTACTGCCAGTGTCGTTATAATATGATTGCATCTAGGCGAACTGTAACACCCTTGCACGAAATTTCAATCTAACAATAAGACTAAGAAGTGGTCGGCATATTACAACATACCTAAAGTGTTCACTTAAAATATCTCTAGTGCTTAAATTATTTTTCGAAGTCATGAATATAGGCAGCCTATAATTTATTAGAAAACATTGGTGTGAAATTTTCAGTATTCCAATACGCCGTCATATACAGTATGCGCCAAAAGTATGGAATAAATTCAATAAAAGCGAAACAATTATTTTTTGGGGAAAATCCTGGAACAGGTCGATTTTTAATTTAAAAAATACATATTTTAGCGTAAAATGCGATTTTCAAATGTCATTAGTTTTCGAGTAATGACGTCATCGATTTTTTTTAAATGGCAACACCATATTTTTTTCCTTGATTCTGAAAAACCGTTTAATTCTCTATCAGACAGTACTAAAATTTTGCCCTCTTACATTGGAAAGTTTTCGAGTAAATGACGATTGAATATTAGAAAACGTAAATTTTATACTTAAATTAAATGTTCGAATTACCATCCACCAACTTCTTGACAATGCGCAAGTCTATGAAGAAATTCTTCTTGCACATTAATGATTTATGGAGTAACTCTGCGTATTTCGTCCTGAATGCGATTTTGAAGTTCTTCTAAATTACGTGGTTTATTAATGTACACTTTTGACTTCAAGTATCCCCATAAAAAATAGTCAAGAGGTGTAAGATCTGGCGATCTTGCAGGTCATTCTATCGGTCCGCGTCTGCCGATCCACCTCCCAGGAAAACAGTTGTCCAAAAACTCTCGTACAGGGCGCGCATAGTGCGGAGGTGCACCGTCTTGCTGAAACCATATGGTATCGTCAGGAATGTCAGGGTCATTATCGTTAGGAAAAATTACTGCAAGGGCTGGAACAAGGTCATTTTCTAGAAACTCTAAATATCTTTGTCCCGTAAGGGTTCCTTCAAAGAAGAAAGACCCTACTATTCTGTCGTCAATTATTCCAGCCCACACATTTAATTTCTGAGGGTGTTGGGTATGTGCATGTGCCTCTGCCATCCAATGAGGATTTTCCCGACTCCAATATCTGCAAGTTTGACGGTTTACTGTACCATTCAGACAAAATGTGGCCTCATCTGAAAAAAGTATTTGCCGGTGTAAATTTCTATTTCCTTGACATAAATCCATTAGAATTTCGCAAAAGTGTAAGCGGCGATCGGGATGTGTGCAGCAACTCAATGAAGATTCATTGAATTCCTGCACAAGTTGAATTTTGTAGGGATGATATTTTTCCTTCCTCAAGATACGTATCACTGTGCTCTGACTAGTGTCATTGTTTAATGCAACCAATCGTGAAGAATTATGAGGATTATCCACCATACTTGTCAAAATGTTCTGTTTCTGATTTTCATTAATGCTTGGACGTCCAGGTTTTGGAATATTTACAACATTGCCAGTTTCTCTAAATTTATACTCTACCTTACTGACTATTGATTGGCTGATAAGGGCGATCTGGATATTTTTCATTAAATAAATCGCAAACTTCCTGCTGAGTTCTAGTCATATTCCCGCATCCGATAAGAATTAAAATTTCAATTCTTTGAGTAACAGTTAAATGTGCCATAATACTTTAAATTGAATAATAATTTCTATGTCGCTTACAATACTTATTAGAAAGTCGATGTGACAATGACACTTTGCAAAGATTTTCACCTAAGTGATCCATAAAAGAACTATGGAACTCGAAAAACTAAACTTGATAACGTTTTTGCTTTATTTTAATTGATTTACGTTTTCTAACATTCAATCGTCATTTACTCGAAAACTTTCCAATGTAAGAGGGCAAAATTTTAGTACTGTTTGATAGAGAATTAAACGATCCTTCAGAATCAAGAAAAAAAAATGGTGTTATCATTTAAAAAAAATCGATGACGTCATTACTCGAAAACAAATGACATTTGAAAATCGTATTTTACGCTAAAATATGTATTTTTTAAATTAAAAATCGACCTGTTCGAGGATTTTTCCCAAAAAATAATTGTTTCGTTTTTATTGAATTTATTCCATACTTTTGGCGTATACTGTATAATACCGGGTGTTCCCTCTAAGACTTTCAGTGCCAATATCTCAGAAACCATCATAGCCAGTGTGACGAAATTTGGTATACAGACACTAGATGGCGCGTAGAATTCGATAATGGCATTAGTTTTTATACAGGGTGTTCAGTTTTGCAGAAAATGGATTTAATTTCGATTTTTTGGTAGTCAACCTCGGCAAAATTTGTATTTAAATTGAAATATCTTTAATTATGAACACATTCTGATAAAAAAGTCACGAAAAATTTTTGTCTTGTCCTAAAAAAACTCCTATGAAAAGTCCTCAAATTTCATTGTTTTGTCATGCCAAATGTGAATAGCCATGAGTCCAATTTACACACACGCAACGTGACGATAGACGTCAAAACGTAAAGTGACAGAAACTGTCAAAGCAAGTATGAGTATTTTTGTAGAAATTTTATTATAACTACGTAATACCACGAGGTACATTGAATCTGCGTACGTATTTGCAATAATGGTACAGTTTTGTTAAAAGAAAATGGAAGTTTGAGCAACCTTGCCTGTAATGAATACCCAGGAACACAGAAAATTATGAAACATTATTATTATTATTTTTCACCATATCACTCTCAAACTAATAAATTACGTGCAAACATTAACAGCTGTAAAAAAAATATAATATTGTGGGAAATCATAAAAGCAATAGGGGACGATCCCTAAATCAGAAAGCAGAATTTATGAACATCCTCTCTCTTAATTCGACTTGAAGCGCGCTGCGAGCTATCCACTCTAAACTTGTGGTTACTTAACCTAGAATTAGAAATAATAATAACGTGCCGGCAACAAGTGGTAGAAAGGCTTTAAACTCTAGAAACAATCATAAATAAAAATTCACCTGCTTCAAAAACGATTCCACATTTATCAAATCTGAGTAGAATTTGGAGACCTATTCCTACACAAATTAAGTACATTAATACAATAAAAGATGATAACATAAGGTCTTTAAGTACAACCCAACGATTAATGGTAGCTTGCGTAAGGAAAACTATAAGAGGTAAGTACAAAGCAAGAATGTCAATGTTGTAGGTAATTGCAACTTGCATATTGCTTTTGATCTTTTGAACTGTAGGGTTATATTTATAAGAAACTGCTCATTTACCCATATACTAGAATTATTTTTACTTAATTGCTTTCAGATGGAGAAGTTATTGGGAATTTCTGGCTTACTTTCAAGAGCAGGGATGAGAAGGTATTTTCCAATATTTGTAGAACAGAAAGAACAAACGTAAAAATATCCACAAAAATGTTATGTCACCAGCATATCTTCAATAGATAGGAAAACAAAGTACTCTTATGGAAACAGGTTGACATACACAGTTACGTTATTGATTGTTTAAAAGATTCTATAAGATACTGAAGAAGCCAGATGCCAAGATTAGTTAATATTCGTACGACAGATAGATGAGAGACGAGGAAAATTTTGCTAGAAAACATTAGACTTTACATTTTGCCATAAATAAGGACATACCTACTTTCTGTACTTGGTTTAATTATTTAATAAAATTAAAGTGCATGGAATGTGTAAGTTAGCAAGTGAAGTAAATAAAAAATGTAAATAATGCAAGTATGACGGAAATTAAAGTTTATTAAATTGTTATTGTTTGTATTTATTATACACTACAGCAAATATTCCTTGTGTTTAATAATTCTATAACAAAATTAACATGTCAAAAACATAAATATCAGTGAGAACTGTTAATATTCAGTTCTTAAATAAGGTAGGTATAATTTTAAGCATGAAATGATAGATAATAATATAAAAAACTCACTTTGAAAAGTATTCTACAAGGAACACATTTTCAAGACTAAATGAATGATTTTTTGTATTTTTAGTTATTATTCAGTTGTAATCAGCATAATTTCAACTACAAAGTAATACATACCTACAGTGGTTTATTTTTTTCATTAGTGGCTAAATTGATTAACTTGACCCTTCATCTTTAAGTATTCATTATTTCTTAAGCATCTGTGTCTAATAATTCAGGTAGAATAAAAAAAGGCAAATAAAAATTTTAATTTATTAACAATAAAATAAAATTACAATAAATTAAAAGTATCTAAGTACTTACCATGGCCACCCAGACCTCCGGACTTGACTCCATGCGATTTCTTTTTGTGGGGAGTCGTAAAGGAATAGGTATATCAAACTGCTCCTCAAAATCTGGATGATTTTTGTATTTAATGCAGTTAGTGAGAAAACTCTAAGAAACAGAATTTGTACGATGATTACGGATGTGTTGTAATGCAAATACCCCCTTTCAACATCTTTTATAAATTTACATTATCTAGGCTCACAAAAGTGGTAGAACATATCTTATAAACAATTAACTGATAGAATAAAGTTGAGAGGATATAAAAAATTAAGCATATCTGTTTATGTGGAATTGGAAACTAATAAATGAAAACTACAGATTAAAGAAGAGTGAAAATTAAAATTTGAAAATTGATATAAGAATATTTTTGAATCTACATTATGTAAGAACTGAATATTAACAGTTTTCAATATAAAATTTATATTTTTGTCTAGTTATTTTTCTTATAGACTTGTTAAATACAAGAAATATTTTCTGTAGTGTAGTAATATAAACAATAACAATTTAATAAACTTTAATTTCCGTCATACTTGCATTATTTACATTTTTTATTTAGATCACTCTTTAATTTTATTAAATAATTAAACCAAGCACAGAAAGTTAGGTATGTCCTTATTTATGGCAAAACGTAAAGTCTAATGTTTTCTAGCAAAATTTTCCTCGTCTCTCATCTATCTGTCGTACGAATATTAACTAATCTTGGCATCTGGCTTCTTCAGTATCTTATAGAATCTTTTAACGTAACTGTGTATGTCAACCTGTTTCCATAACAGTACTTTGTTTTCCTATCTATTGAAGATATGCTGGTGACATAACATTTTTGTGGATATTTTTACGTTTGTTCTTTCTGTTCTACACATATTGGAAAATACCTTCTCATCCCTGCTCTTGAAAGTAAGCCAGAAATTTCCCAATAACTTCTCCATCTGAAAGCAATTAAGTAAAAATAATTCTAGTATATGGGTAAATGAGCAGTTTCTTATAAATATAACCCTACAGTTCAAAAGGTCAAAAGCAATATGCAAGTTGCAATTACCTACAATATTGACATTCTTGCTTTGTACTTACCTCTTATAGTTTTCCTTAGGCAAGCTACCATTAATCGTTGGGTTGTACTTAAAGACCTTATGTTATCATCTTTTATTGTATTAATGTACTTAATTTGTGTAGGAATAGGTCTCCAAATTTTACTCAGATTTGAAAATGTGGAATCGTTTTTGAAGCAGGTGAATTTTTATTTATGCTACTGGAACTGAAGTATTCACTCAAGGAACCCATTAAATCATTATTTATGATTGTTTCTAGAGTTTAAAGCCTTTCTAACACTTGTTGCCGGCACGTTATTATTATTTCTAATTCTAGGTTAAGTAACCACAAGTTTAGATTGTGGATAGCTCGCAGCGCGCTTCAAGTCGAACTAAGAGAGAGGATGTTCATAAATTCTGCTTTCTGATTTAGGGATCGTCCCCTATTGCTTTTATGATTTCCCACAATATTATATTTTTTTTACAGCTGTTAATGTTTGCACGTAATTTATTAGTTTGAGAGTGATATGGTGAAAAATAATAATAATAATGTTTCATAATTTTCTGTGTTCCTGGGTATTCATTACAGGCAAGGTTGCTCAAACTTCCATTTTCTTTTAACAAAACTGTACTATTATTGCAAATACGTACGCAGATTCAATGTACCTCGTGGTATTACGTAGTTATAATAAAATTTCTACAAAAATACTCATACTTGCTTTGACAGTTTCTGTCACTTTACGTTTTGACGTCTATCCATGCGATAGTTGCGTGTGTGTAAATTGGACTCATGGCTATTCACATTTGGCATGACAAAACAATGAAATTTGGGGACTTTTCATAGTAGTTTTTTTATGACAAGACACAAATTTTTCGTGACTTTTTTAATCAGAATGTGTTCATAATTAAAGATATTTCAATTTAAATACAAATTTTGCCGAGGTTGACTACCAAAAAATCGAAATTAAATCCATTTTCCGCAAAACTGAACACCCTGTATAAAAACTAATGCCATTATCGAATTCTACGCGCCATCTAGTGTCTGTATACCAAATTTCGCCACACTGGCTATGATGGTTTCTGAGATATTGGCACTGAAAGTCTTAGAGGGAACACCCGGTATACCTGATTTTACAATATAATAAGTACATTTATATAATAATATAACTAGGTGACCCGACAAACGTTGTTTTGCCATATGAATTATTTCTAGAGAATATTTTGGCAGTTAAATAAAAAATAACTAACTTATTGTAAGTATGTGGAGATGTGGTATATGACTAAAAGAGGAATGAAGCACTGTGAATGATGACGGCCTATAACAATAACAAAACATGAAACATTCATTTTTTGAATAATTTTGCGTGCCTGCAATTTGACTTGTTTGACGGCCCAAATTAGCCCCTTTACGTCTTGTTAGCATTGTTCACTGTACAAAAAAATAGCCATATAGTAAAATAATAGCCGATTTTGGCGAGAGCTCGTGACACGTGTTGCGTACTTTTGAGGTTATGTATATCACTTAATTAACTAATAATGAGAACTACACTTAAAATTAATAATTTTATTAATTATTGATAAAATAGGATATAAATAATTATGGCCCAGCAAATTAATAATAAATTTACTTGAGAATTACACTTAGAAGGTAAAATGATAATTGTAAACGTCACTACTACGCTCGATTCATACACAATAATAATGGTCGAAAACTGTGTAGGGAGTGAGAGAAACTTATTGTGTGAGAGAGACAGAAGACCGGCTTCGTTCTCATCCCTACTCCGTGCTGTTTACTGGGTGAGAAGTGACACCGGTAGATGCCTGGCGGGGATAACTGATCTAGTGATAATCGATCAGTTATCGACCAGGGTTAAAAATGATCAAATTACTAAAATAGTTATTAAAAAATAGGGGTTTGTGATAGAAGGACGAAAATTAAGGGTTGTATGTATTTTTTAATGCCACATCAAAAAAAATGAAATTAAAAAATTTTGTCCAAAAAATAAAAAAAAGTTGTTTGGGGTGGACCACCCTTATCACTTAGGGGTATGAAAAATAGATTACGACCGACTCTCAGACCCATCGAATATACATATAAAATTTCATAAAAATCGGTCAAGCCGTTTATGAGGAGTATGGCGTCTAACACTGTGACACAAGAATTTTATATATTAGATAATATCTCTACACGTTATTCTAGTCACAAGGATTAGCCCAGAAGTCGAAGACTTATGCGGGACATTTATACAGAAGAACTTCGAAAATATATGAAAAAAAAACAATAACTTTCAGGGGCTTTAACCCCCTTGTTATACAAAGTGATTCACAACTTATCCAAAAAAAAAAAATTGTGAATAGACACGTCATGAAAAATGGAGTCAATATCGTAAAAAAAATTGAAAGTCCGAATTGTTTTCGAGTAAACAATTACTGAAGTTGCATTATTTTCCACTTTTACATCTATAGGCTACTGTTAGTCTCTACCCAGGCAATTTCGAATATTGGAATCCCATTACTTATAGTAGGTATTAACTTTTTTTTGTGTCAAGTGTCAGAAATGGCTTGCGAGTATAGCAATTCGCGATTTCATTGATATCTTTTTAATTTATGGTGATGTGAAAATGCTTTAGCAGTTTTACCGTGATAAGCAGTGAGTGCAAGTGTAGGGCAACGCAGAAGTGACGTGGGAAATTTGAAACCGAATCGTGGAAGAGATAAGAGGTTCAGAGCGTCCAGGTCGTATTGCAGCAGCATGCCCAACCAATAATATCAAGGGATTGGACGAGGAGGACCGGTGCCATGGCCGCCACGATCTTCTGACTTTCAATCCTTTGGACTTTCGTGGAGATATTTAAAAAATGAAGTATATCGCAAACGCAAACGTATGATAGCTGCTGATAGTTCAAAACGGACAGAAAGCAGAAACATTCTTATTAGTTTGCAGAAACTGGATAAGACGGGCCCAAAACTGTGTTGTAACATTAGGTATGTTATACTATTTTATTAAGTAAAACCACAAATTAATTCTATTAATAATTAATAATAATAGTGGTAAAAGCAGTTGAATTTATTATTTAAATAAAATAGTTGTTATAAAATGTTATTTATTTCTTCCTTTAGAAATGTCTCAATTGTTTGTCTGTTTATCGATTGCATACTTTGCCTTGTCAGATTTTAAGTGGAATAGTTTGCAGTGTGGTGCAGAATTGTATTTTTACATAATTTTCTAACTGTCCTTTTTAATTCTTGTTACAAGATTGTATTTGTAAGAGTTCATTTAAAATTTTCTATTTAAATAAGTTCTGAATCATCCTGTTTATTTCTGCTCCTATTACACATAAAATTTTTTTCTTTTATTTTGACTAGAAGATACTTGTTTCTTTGTTTACACGACCTTTCTAACACCCTGTAGAATTAGCATCGACTTGATAATGTGAAGAATGTGTTCGAAATATCTATTGAATGGCAAATATTATTAAAATGTATTAGCCAGAATGTGCGCTCTAGTTGTGAACAAAGCATGGTAGCAGGAATTTTATCGACCAGCTTGCTGGATGCAGGAATTCACTGCGGGGCTCGTTTTGCACAAAATTGCTTTAATGAGTACTTAAAAGACATACGATATTCCCCAGGAATCTGTTAATATTCATATACTGTCGCTAACTGGTCGACGGTAGTCATGATTTGTATCCAGTTGGGACTGGATTGATGTAACAGAGATGTTCGTTGCAATGAAGCAATTTGTGAAAGAGAAGTTATAAAATCTGATTTTCAATTTTGAAAAAAGAACGAATTAGGGCTACACAATTTACTTACCAAAAATGTAGTGTTGCAATGTAAATCAGTATTTGTAAGCATTCTTCATTTTATTTAGAAGATAAGCGTATTTTTTACATTCATCAACTTAATTTTCAAATATTTACATGAAACTGGATGCTTTCTTCATTTTCTTTTATTTTCAATTAAATAAACTACTATCGTTTAATAATATTTAGGACCTCATCTTAGTCAGTTTTTTATATACAGTCTGTCTATGGTTAGAGTGGAAAAGAGAGAAAACATTTTTCTTATTCATTTTACAAGGAAGAGGCATTCTTTATTAAATTTTATGCTTGTCTTTACAATATGGTTGGTATGGAGAACTTTAATCTTGTATGTACAAGGTGATACGTTCAAGAATAAACTGCGTTTGTTTTTAACGATGCAACAATATGTTAATAAGAAAAGTTATGTGATAATTTCGATTTGTGCATAAATCCGCCTACTTAGTAGTGAAAAAAAAATGTTTTTCAGTTACGAAGATACCAATTTATTTGAAATAAAAATAAAAAACCGGGAATTTCATAAAATTGAAATTGCATTTAATTTGTCCTCACACGCATGGCCCAAACCAGGCTGTAGTCGAATTGCCTCAGAGGCAGCATGTATGCGATTTTGCAACTCTTGTTCAGTGTTAATTTCGGTAATATACCCCAAAGTCTTTATGTGCCCCCAAAAATAAAAGTCAAGCGGATTTAGGTCGGGTCAACTCAATTGGAAAAAGTTCACTCGAAGCGGAAGATACTTTGAAAGTAAAGCTTGTAGCCGCTCCAGGTTAAATCTATTCGTCGAGATTTGCCAAGGTCTAACGGTTCCCCATGTTGCCCAGGGCTTGGCCGCAAATTGCCTGTTTCTCTACCCCAATGAACCACAAGTAAAAAGGATGACGCCTTTGGGACAGTTACATTCAAAGGTCAGTAGATACTAATAACATTTTTAAAACTGCGTTCTTAAGTAACAACATGGTGTAGCCATCGTCCAAACAGAAAATGTCGCATGGATATTTTAAAAGACATTTAGGTATGTAAAAAATATCCACCAACATATATGTCGCTGCATTTCCTTCATCTATGAATATATTTTGGTAATCAGAAGTTTGTACTGCTACCATACTGGCATCATATTCCCATTTTATTTATTTCTTTTCCTTAAGATATTCACTCTATGTCAGATATTATCCTGTAAATAGCTTTACAATTATCGGCACAGCAGTATAATCTGTAATAAGCGGTCGTCAACCTGACCTCAAACCTTGATTAAGTTCTCGCTAAGCAGTCTCTAGATGTTCTCCGTGCAACGCTATGTGCCTAACTGACCAAAATTTGTGAATTAAAGTTTAGTTTAGTTTAGTTTAGTTACTTTTTATTAGCCACGATATATACAAATATTTGTGACAAGTCAAAAATATACACAATAGCAAAAAGTAACAACAATTAAGTTCATACTTCATTACACAGTACCACCACACCACAGTAACAAAATAATAAATATTGCAAACAAACAAAGTACATGAAAAACGAACAATTTCAAGAGCATTGTGTTGAATAAAAAGCAAAATAGTTTTTTACTTTTACTTTGAATTTCATTGAATTTAATTGTCTTATTTCGTGTGGTAAGACGTTGTAAAAGGCAGTATTCAATGAATTTTTAACTGATTTGCTCAGACGGCATTTGGGGGGTCTTATTAAGTTACCACCTCTTGTGTTATAACTGTGAAAATCGGAGTTTATTTTATAGTTATCTTTATTATTATGGATTTCACATAGTTGTAGTAACATGAAAAAACATGGTAATGTAATGATTTTATAATTAATAAAAAGTGGTTTGCAGTGTTCTAGATAACCCACATTAGCGATAATTCTAACAATTTTTTTTCTGCATGCGAAATATATCCACATGCCTACTATCCCCACCCCACAACAAAAGACCGTAACTCAAATGAGAATGAAACAAAGAAAAATACATTGTCAACAATGTACTGGTGTTTGTATATTCTTTCAAGTTCCGAATAAAGTATATGGTAGGAGACAGTTTCTTTTTCAGTTTTTCAGTTGAAGATCGCGGACATTATGCTTGTACAGACCTACAGACCGGTTCATGAAGATCCCCATGTTATTTGATGGAGCATCGCACACTAGATCAGCACTTCCATGGACCGACACATACAACGACCGTTACTACAGGTTGTGCCGGTGGCCTGCAATTTCTATGCATGGCCGCGCTAATCCAACGTAAGTTCTGTTCCCACAAACGTCATGGATTGGATTCGACCAGTTAAGTTGTGAATGTGTCGCTGAACTGTCAGACACCTTCGCTTCTCAACAACCTCTATTTACTTACGTTAAATGAACTGCAAGTCTTTCGTCAGATGACATTACACTGCAAAATCTTGTGTCTTGGTGGCGAGGACGATCCAAGAGCTCAATTTTTTTGTGACCTTCAGAAATACTAAATAAAGTGTTGTGGACCTCTCTTTAGTTCAGGAAATAAATTATAAAATTCACCGTACAGCCTTCTCTTTTCTTTCTCCTCTTCATACAACATCGTTAAAATAAAAAATTCTTCCGAGCTACACTCAACTACTACTTAAAACCATAAAAACTGATCCGTGTTAGACAAGTGTGCGAAGGTGTGCAGGTTTGCAGATCTGCGCTGTGCTGATCTGTACTGGTCCGTGCTGGTCCATGCAGGCGTAATGTGCGCGATCTTTAAGTGTGCGCTGATATTGTAAGCGGGAAAGATAATTGAAAATATATATCACATAATCGAGTGAGACAATCGATATATTATATTCTGTAATTTTATCTTGACTAAAGCACATACTCACACTGAGCATTGATCATATGCATAGTCTTGGTCTTGGTATTTGTTAAATTTGACCCCATGTACATGTTGATACAAGACTTTAATCGGGTGCATTTTTATGCAAAGCCACGGGTCAAGTCGCAGTCCTACAACTGCGATATTCTATTTGTTCAATCGAATTTATTCGACTGTGTAGTGGACTGACAGGAAGCGAAGACCACAAGGCAATTGAACTTGACTGTTAAAAGTCTCCGCAAGTACTGCGGGTCTAACCCAGTTTAACAAAGCCCTAGCTTAAGGTTTCCAGTTAGGTATTCTGTTTCTCTATAGACATAAACTTATTTAATTTACTTGTATTCCCTTATTAAGCATTATTATACAAGTTGCCTTCCCCTAAAAATTAATGGAGGTTTTTTTAAGTCTACTTCTTAAAACAAGGTAACTAAGTGATGGGTGATGGCTATGTCATCATAGCATTTTTTGATGATGCTTAAAGGGACGCCCTCTTCGTAAACTAAGTCCGCTTTTAGTCTCCAGGGCAAATCACTGCTAAGCCTCACTCAAAGAAGCACTCTAACGAGAGACATACTCTCGGCTAAAGTTACTTTATTTCTTTAGAAAGAAGACTTTCGTGTCCTGTTACAAGATATTAGTTATGCACCACAGGGGAGAGAACGCCGTCAAGTAAAGTGGGACTTGAGACAGTTTTTTTAGCATGGAATATAGAATTAATATTTCAGTAGACAAAAAATTATATATGCTCCAAAACTTACGAACAGAGGTTCAGTTTTATAAAGTTATAAAAAGAGTAGAATACATTTATTGGGAATAAATATTTAAAAAAGTCCCTATAAACTACCATACTAAATAAAATATGTATAAAATTGAATAAATATATAAAAACATAACATTGTAGTCGTGATTTCTTTTAACTTCTTTTAACTTACCTACCTATCGAAGATTGGTATAATACGACAGTGAATAGTAAGAAATGGATTATCTACGTATTTGGAAATGTTGCTTAAATAATTGGAAATGTTCCTTATTAGGTTTATACTCCCTAATTTTCTAATTTAATTCCCGCCGAATTTCAAAAACTTAAATCGTCTGTTGGTCGAAAGTGGTTGAGTTTATCGATTTGTAACAGGTATACCCTTTCTATTCAGAATTGAATATAGTTCAATAGTTTCTTATTAAAAAATTCAAAAGTGTAAAATACCAAAAGTTAGACATATTTTTACATCGACAGTATTTTGACGTTAACAATCTGCCCTTAAGGTGTGTATCATTATTAATGACACGCCCTGTACAATATTTGATAATGAAGCATGGAACCCATATCACTGTTTAAAGAAAGACTTCTATGCATAAATTTCAATCTGCGAAATAAAAAAGGAATGCCACATTTGTAACTTATTTTCTTCCATAATTAATCTTATCTGAACTTCGTAACTAAACTTTGCCTGTATTTTCATATTTACATGAAAAATATTTCCTGTTACATGTATTTTAGCGTCACAATTAATATACCTAACAGTGTGGGGACACATTTTTTGTGAATATTTTAATATCTGCATTAGTAAGCTCAATTCGGTTCTATTAAGATCCTGGCATCATCGGTCTCCTGTTATGAATTAAAATTCTACGCTTAATTAAGCTATCCGAGTTTTATAATTTAATTAATTTTTAGAAGAGTGATTCAGTTAAAACTGTTCAGGAAGATTACAGGGGAAACTGAAAAATATAGTGATAGTTTGTAGAAGCGGGCTTATAGGATTTAAAAATGGCTTCAATATGCAGACACAAACGTGGCGGTTCAAACGCCGCGACCCCCCCCCCCCCAATTTTGTTTTGGTAGAGGGAACTCTGATGATGCTATATTTAGAAAAGCTATTGGTTTTCTTATCCTTTTTATGGAATACATTTTTTCGTTTAGAAGAATTGTTCCAGAGATACAGGAGGTTTTACTAGATTTGCCCAGAAATGCTTATTAAAATTCCAAATTAAAAACAAAAAAGCGCCGTCAAAAATTTTTGTTTTCCTATTGAATTTTCTTGTAATAGGCTAAATAAATTATATTATTTATTTTATATAATACATTTTAACAAAACAATAACAGCATGTTACTTTATATAATTGAGCTAAAACATTCATATAAAAATTAGTCAGCATTATAACTTTAAAGTAGACGTTGTTGAATGCACATGCCTAAGCAGTTGCACAAACAGTTGTTTGTGCAACATAGTATTTTGTGAAATTGATGCACAGCTAGCATACAGTTTATTACATAAATCTAAAATATAAATCCAACAAATACCAATAGATATTTAAATTTTAATTCAAATCATCACATAAATATAAAGAAAGATTTAGTCAAATGTTTATATGGTAGAGCAAGATTAAGAGGAAATAGATTTTGCAAAAAGTATATTATTAAATAATCAACGTCCAGAAAAAATTGTTGATAGAATTTTTCAAAATATTGAAAATAAAAGCAATATTATACCAATACAACAACAACAGCAACAACAATAGTATAGTACACTATTAGGTTGGTAACTGGGGTATAACAGAATAGAGGAAAAGTCGAGATTCTGTTAGCCACTTAACAATCAATCGCATAGTGTATAACGTTTTTCGCACAATCGCATTTATCAAATAAAATAATAAAAATAATTATTTTGATTGCTAAAATGACGTGACCTATCTAGCGTATTTTGAATTTATTTTGTTGGAAACCAAAAAAACAATTTGAAGTTTGAACAATTTTGTGTTTTGTTGTCAAAACTGTGTAAAGACGATTCAGAGGTAGATTCGGTCATTGAAGAATCGTATCAAATGGTTGTGGGTCATTAATTCCCACAAAATCAAAAGTGAGGTATGAAAAAGTCTATGATGCCTTCAGGAAATGGTTGAATGAGAAGAAAGCGGATATATCTGAAAAAACTTTGCTGGCTTATTTTGTTCAGAGAAATTTAAGATTGAAGTCTCCTAGAAGCTTATGGGCAGAGTACTCTATGCTTAAAAGTACGATCAACTTAAATAATGGTGTCGATATATCGCAATTTAAGAAGTTAGTAGCATTTCTAAAGAAGAAAAATATTGGACATCATGCGAAAAAATCAAAGGTATTTGCCAGAGAAGAGATGAACAAATTCCTGCTGGAAGCCCCCGATGAAACATATATTATGATGAAAGCAGTGATGATAACGGGAGTCGCTGGGGCTCTTAGGCGTGATGAACTTATGAAGATGACAGTTGATGACATTACGGATGAAGGTTCAGTTGTCATTGATAGAGTGCCTGATACCAAAACACATATTAGTCGAATTTTCACAATCACTGACAAGGCCAATGAAAATGTTTCTTTTTTGAAGATTTTGCGAAAATATACAGACTTAAGCAGCCTTTTTAGACTGTCACTGACCGCTCACAGCCTTGGAGTAACAACAAGGAGTAAAACTAACTTTTTTATCTAGATACATGAATGAATTTTCCTTAAATATTGATTTATTTGTTAATAAAAATAAATGTAGATAATAAATGTTTTCGAATGTTAGGTTATTATAGTTTAATAATTTTTATATTACGTTTTCACTACGTTTTACAATTGAATATGAATTTTTAGTATTAGCCGTAAGTATAATTCATTATTCAGTTTGCAGTTACGTACATCTAGCCTAGAAATTTATTGCTTTTTAAGCAGTATGGTACTAACCTGTTTAAAGTGCCATTTCGTGTAAAGCTGCAGTCATCCGTCCATAGCACTTTATTAATAAAATTAGGGTTAGCTGCAGTTTGATTTCGAAGCCAATTGCAAAACTCAAGACGGTTGGGAAAATCAGCAGGTTCTAAAACTTTCTGAAAATGATACGAGTTCAGTGAGTTTTCACGTAATATTCTGCAAACCTTGTTTTGGGATATCTCCAATCGCCTTGAAATGGTTCTTGTAGAAATAGTAGGCTGCTCCTCAACTAAATTTAAAACGGTTTCTATTACATTTAAGTCATTTTGCCGATGTTTTGCAAATTCCCGACGCGGTTTCACAGAACCCGTATCGCCAAGGCGTTGAAGCACTTGCACAAAAGTTCGTGCATTTGGAAAATGTTGTATGTTAGAGAAACGTCTCCGATATTCCGCAGTAGTTTGAATAACACGCTGAAGTGTTAGACGATATTATGTATATAATCCTGATGTGGCAACGATGTTTCATTCGACATACAATTGTCATATGGCTGCGTCACCAGAAAGTTTGGAGTGTACCTGGAGCGTCATGTTAAAGATTTTTATAGGGTGATTTTTTTTTTAAAGGCCCAGTAACAATTTTTTTCGATTTTCTGCCTTTATTAGGCCTTCCAAATACGTGGTTAAAATTAATGATATAATGACTAACTCACCCTGTATATTGAGTTATAAATAATGAACAAACTTTTAAATAAAATCCTTTATACTATCCAGAAAGATTTGTCTACCTTTTTCGGTTCGCTTTCCAACACGATGCCAATGCGTTGTACTTTACCATATTATGGTTCCTGACTGCATAAACACAAAGGAATGAGATTTTCCTGGCGCTTTGTGCAAAGCGGTAAATCACGATGGATTTAAACGCTCTTTCCACTGTTACTAAGCTCACAAAGTGATAAACACCGTTGATGTGCAATAAACGCTGATGTTGAGTTAACGTTTCCGAAGAGCCTCATTTCCACAATGCTATCATGGGAATAATCAACAGGCATTCCTTTGGCCGGTTCTAACTGCACTCTCCAGTAGACATCGTTACATGCAAATTTTGTCGTAAATGGCCATTGAAATGGATAGTAAAGTGCATAGTAATAGTAGTTTGTTTAAAGCAAGTTATGCATAATAGACTGGCCGGATGAAATTAAATTTTCATTCTCCCCCCTACGAAAGCATCATTTTTTATTTTAAAGAGAAAGTCAAACATGCTAGGTTATCGGTTGCTAAGTATGAAAAACTTTCGTGCCCTGGGCGATGAAAAAATAAAAAAAAATGTTTATTTAGAGCGGAAATGAAATGTGAAATTACAATTGTTGTATGTTCCTGAAAGATTTATCGGTAAATGTTGATTTAAATTATGTTTTAAAACAACGTCACTGGAAATGTTGACTTGTTTGTCGATTTACGCAACATGATCATTAAATTCTGTCTCTGAATATTTGCTTTCCTGAATAGATTTTTCGGGCATGATTTTATTCGCAACTTCTGCTACCTCTGACGACTTCCACCACCTGTGTCTTTTCATATTTAAAATGTTCACACCTGGGGCATTTGTTACTAATGTAAAGGACGTTCCTCGAAACGAGTGGCGGTGTACTGATTTGGGGTTGAAATAATTTTTAGAAATTTAGCTATGCCGTACGGAATTTTTGAAATTGTATACTTTCCAACTACCTGATTTACACATCTGCCACGCTCATACCGATAAAAGAAGCACTCATCTTGAGCCCATTTTGGTCGAAGTTGCATATAACAATTAACAAATCGTCTGTTACTACAAATCTTCTTTGCACATTATTCTTTGTAGCAAGAATCTGCACTAACATGACACAATTTTTATACTCCACGTTCTTCACTTTTATATTATACCTATAGCTCGTCAGTTCGGCATGCCCCAGCTACTCCAAAAATCGCTACCACTTTTTCATTAAATATATTTCATCAGGTGTGATACATCATCCTTTGTAAATACTTGAGATTTTCGAGGTTGATATCCATCATTTTTCCTGTTTATGAATGCCTTCAAGCAGCCAAATTTCGAAATATCCTGGTTCTTATTAGTTAATAGTTAACTAATTAAAGAGTTAATAGAAATAGTTAATGTCAACATTGAGTATTCTGAGCATAATGTAGCAGGGAACAATGTCTTTAATTTTTATAAGAAAAATAGCAATAATACATCTTCCGTTATTGTGGACACATCTTTCGTTGTCCTTCATTTTATGACTTTTATAGGCTTGATTGTAAGGGTCTTTAGATTTGTCCGGTAACAAACTTCTGCACGCAATAATTGCTGCTTCTTCAATGGAATTCATTTTTAACTAACTTCTAGTCAATATTAAACTTGCTATGAAAGTAATATTTTTTGTTGACATCAATGTTACCAATGTAATATTAACATACTGTGATACTACCATTTTTAGAGCAATAAACCGCCTTAAACCCAGTTTATTACAGTCCACAGAGGATTTTCAACATCTTAAATTTTGTGTTATATATAAAATCGAGGGGAGCATGAAAAGTTTAATACATTACCCGCTGCAAAAGCTGTTTCAGGTACTCGGAGGTATCCAAATAGCCTCGGCTACACTTCACTTTACCTCAGCTATTTAAATACATCTCCCGGTTAAACGTAAGCTTTCGTAATTTGTAATGTAAATAACTATTCGTGCTCTTCCAGTCAGCTGTTTTTGATGATTACAGAGTAATTTTTTGTGTACTAAGGTCACCAAGCATTTCAAACCAAACGCTCCCAGCGCATTTTCTATGCGCACGGATATTACTAGACGATTAGTTTTTAACGTTTAAGAACTAGGTACTAACCAAAAACAGTAAAACATGCATTTTTGTCAACTTTACGTTGATGATTTAGTATGATAAAAATGAATCCGATTTTGATGGATTTTTCCAGCGCAGGCATAAAATATCTACTTGCATGAATTTTATATTGATTTGAAATGTATTACAGGTTACAGGGTAATATTTCAACATATTGAAAGGTCAGAACATGTGTCTAGCGGCAATGATTACATAATAATTAAAATATTAACATTAATAAATTGCCATAGAATGTAAACAAAGTCACGTGGCCGAAAACGCGATATCATTGGTCTGACGTTACACGTCGTTCAGCGCGGTTTGTTTCCGTAGATACAGGTGCAGGTTACGATGTTGGTGATGTAAACAGGCCTTTGTTTCTTGTATTTTGCGGTTTTGTGGTATTTATGGGTCACAGGTACATAGTGTAAATACTGCGATAAAGATTAATTATTGTGTAAGTGCTAGATAGATGGTTTTACTTGAAGTATTTATAAAACTATGTCATCTGATTTCACATTAAACTATTACTATTTAATTTGAAAAATAATAAATAAAGGTAATAAATAATGATATTTAACATTTATTAATTTTTTAAAACTAATTTAATATAATTTTTTGCTATTTACTACTGAAAAATCCTTATTTATTACTTTTGTTTATTATGTTTTCAGAATAAAAGAGGTAATTAATGTAGTGAACTCAGATAGCACGTAAATAGTAGGAGCAAATATCTGCTTGCTTTACCATGATTTTTTAAACGCTCTGTATACATTCTGGTAGCTTAATAGAAAACTATAATAGATTCTTTACAACTTTACATTTTAATTTTTTCAACAATCTTCTAACTATTGTTAGAAACCAAGTACCGATAGTCACCACTTAACCCGAGAGGTACCGTGAGACGAGGGCTAAAAAAGATATAAACAAATTCCTCGGTATAGGGTAGACGAGACAAGGAAGCGACACATTCGACTGCAGACATCCTGATTAGCTGAAACTATCGAACTTATATAAACACTTTGTATCTCAGTATTAAAACTTGCATATTAATTTAATATATTTTCTAATTTCTTTGAAATTAAGAGTATTTCGTATTTCTAACATCAGAAAGTGGGATCTGAACTTGTGTGCTTGTATTGTGAAGTGAAATTTGAGCAAATAAATTACAATGGAAAAGGACCCCGCAATAATCTTATGGAAAATGAGTATCTGTCAAATTGTCTGAATTTTTGATATCTTGTAGATTTTGTCATACTGAACAAAAGTCTCCATGGGCACAAAGTGCCAAAATGAACATTTTGGCAGCTATGGAGCTGCCAAAGCTCCCCTGACCCGTTGCAAAACTATTCATTTTCAATACTATTTACAGATGTCAAAAGCATATTTTAATTATTCTATTATATAGGGTAATGTTTTTGAGATCACTGGATTCAACCCTCATGTCAGATTGGACAAACTGACCGTTGACAGCTGTCAATACACTGTCAACGAAGAATAGAAAAGTAAATATTCTCTTTTCACATTGAGAGTTTGGGCTTTTGAGGGAGCTGAATTCAATTCTCATGCCAGATTGGCAAAATTGACAGTTGACAGCTGTCAACTGACTGTCAACGAGGAATATAAAAGTAAATATCTTCTTTTCACATTGAGAGTTTAGGTTTTTGAGGTCGCTGAATTCAATTCTCATGTCAGATTGGACAAATTGACCGTTGACAACTGTCAATTCACTGTCGACGAAGAATACAAAAGTAAATATTCTCTGTTGACATTGAGAGTTTTGGTTCTTGAGGTCGTTGAATTCAATTCTTATGCCAGATTGGAAAATTGACAGTTGACAGCTGTCAATTCACTGTCAAAGTAGAATAAAGAAGAAAATATTCTCTTTTGTTATTGAGAGTTTGTCAACTACCATTTTCTCCAATTCTAAAAAGAATTGAATTTAGCGAGTTGGCCAACATAATCTCTCAATGTAAAAAGAGACTATTCAGTCTTTTATCCTTCTTTGGCATTTAATTGACACCTGTCAACTATCACTAACGTCATTAACCCAGCCGGCATTTACGTTCAAATACCGTTTGGAACATATGCTAAGAAAAGTACATTTATTGGCTAATCGAAAGTACTTTGTGGTACTTTTTGAAGAAAAAATAATGTTTACAAAATAAGCAATAATGATTATTGAAAGAATAAATTAATACCGAAAATGCGAGATTTGATAAATATAAGGGAAAAATCTTTTTAGTTTTGAAAAAACGAACATGAGCAGAAATGATGGTTCAACGGAAACCGTTCGTATTTACCGCCAAGTGTCCGGAAACCGAGCAGTGTGAGATACCGAATTCGAGTTTAAAGGACCAGCAACAAAAATTCAACCACACCTACAAGCTCTGAGCCTTGTCCAAAGGAAGGGAATTAAACCAAATAACATTGTTTCAAACTTTGATATACCTTGATATATAGCTGCGCGAGTTAATTTTATTTGCGAGAAAAATTCTTTACGCACAATAAATGTACTTTCCTTAGCATATGTTCCAAACGGTATTTGAAGGTAAATGCCGGCTGGGTTAATGACGTTAGTGATAGTTGACAGGTGTCAATTAAATGCCAAAGAAGGATAAAAGACTAAATAGTCTCTTTTTACATTGAGAGTTTATGTTGGCCAACTCGTTAAATTCAATTCTCTATTCTTCGTTGACAGTGAATTGACAGCTGTCAACTGTCAATTTTTCCAATCTGAGATTAGAATTGAATTCAGCTCCCTTAAAAGCCCAAACTCTCAATGTGAAAAGAGGATATTTACTTTTATATTGCCCGTTGATAGTCAATTGACAGCTGTCAACTGTCAATTTTGCCAATCTGGCATGAGAATTGAATTCAGCGACCTCAAGAACCCAAACTCTCAATATCGACAGAGAATATTTACTTTTATATTCCTCGTTGACAGTCAATTGACAGCTGTCAACTGTCAATTTTGCCAATCTGGCATGAGAATTAAATTCAGCTCTATCAAAAGCCCAAACTTTCAATGTGAAAAGAGAATATTTACTTTTCTATTCTTCGTTGACAGTGTATTGACAGCTGTCAACGGTCAATTTGTCCAATCTGACATGAGGGTTGAATCCAGTGACCTCAAAAACATTACCCTATATATTAGAATAATTAAAATATGCTTTTGACATCTGTAAATAGTATTGAAAATGAATAGTTTTGCAACGGGTCAGGGGAGCTTTGGCAGCTCCGTAGCTGCCAAAATGTTCATTTTGGCATTTTGTGCCCATGGAGACTTTTGTTCAGGATGACAAAATCTACAACATATCAAAAATTCAGACAATTTGACAGAATCCCAATGTTTATAAGATTATTGCGGGGTCCTTTGACGAAACAACAAAAAAGTTTGCGTGCAAGGCATGGAAATTCACCTGTAGGAGCTCGAAGTCTAATCCTACATCGTCACCGAAGATATACCTCTAGCTCCGAAGAGGTTCTCGACAAGAGGGATGACAGAAGTCGTAGTCGCCATCGAGACTCCTGCCGCAGCGGCCGGTATCGTAGGTGGACGCGCTCCCGGAGCGATAGCAGACAGAGGAGGACGAGGGTAACCTTGGCGTCTTCATCCACAGACGCTGCGGCAGAGAGCGTTTCTCAGATAGGCGACACCGTTGTATGTGAAATTAAACGGCTGGCCAGCAAACAATACTCCCGGGCAAGTAATGTCTCAATTGTAACAAATATTATACCGGAATTCAACCCATTACTGCATGACGTAAATGAGTGGTTAAATGCTATAAACGAGTTTGCTCTAATACACGGATGGTACGACAAAACAACCACCCACCTGGCCATGGCAAAATTAAAAGGAACAGCTGAGATTTGGTTTAGGGGACTTCCAACGCGATTATTTACGTGGCCACATGGAGTGCTATGTTCCAAGAAAATTTTCCGCCGAAGCGCAATCTCTATAAACTATTACAAGACGTTATGGCCTGCGTAGCGCAACCTACTGAACCCTTGTACGAATATGTATTTCGAAAATTAGCACTCGTGCATAAATTAAAAATTCCGATTAGGGATGAGGACCGTGTTAATTTAATCATGGGCGGAATTAATGACACTCAAATTAAATTTACCATTGATGCAGCCGGTGTTAAAGCTCCACATGTTTTAGCCCGTCATTTGCGCCTTATATATGAAAAAAAATTTAAATAAAAGCTCTACATCCACCCTAGCATATAGGTAACGGACGCTCTAGCGACATTATGGACTATCACAGCCATAATTGCTATGCCGTCGGACACTTGAGTCGCGATTGTCCAAAATAAAATAAGCACCGGGGTTTAAGAAGCCACAGGCATTAGAATATAAAAATGTCAATTTTATCGCAAGTCAAAAAAAAATGTTTTAATAGTTCAAAATTTCAAGATATTAATTAAATAAAATTTGAATCGGGGAATATTTTACAGTTTACCCAATATAGTATACAATCAAACTTTATTAGTCAATCACTGGTAAACGTAGGGTAAATGATCAAAAGGGGTTGAATGAACATATCACACGACTTAACGAGTACAGCTCGTGCATAGTCACAAATCTCTCAGATTAGAGAGTAGGTAAAGTTAAAAAATGGTGGGTATACCTCCGATTACAAGTAGAGCCAGAAGATTTGCTGAACTCAAGCGTGAAGCGAAAAATAAAGATGTTTTTAATAATTACGCAGATCAAAGTGAAAAGTTTATCGTATAACGCTAAACTGTTTCCAAAATTTATTCTGCTATATCCTATTAAAAATACCAATACCGACGCTTCTATAAGGGCTTTAAAAGATATTTGATGTTTGTCGTCAACTAAGTAGCAATCAAGGCAAATCTTTTATGTCATGGGTATTTTCGAAATTTAGAGCGAATCATAAAATAAAGCATCATCACAATGCTGTGATCCTTCCAAGGGGAAACGATCAGGTGGTAGGTTTAATAACGAATGGGTCAAACATTCCTAACTTACAGCTAGGTACCAACGACATCATATCTAAATCCACTGGAATGACGTCTATTGAGGCCCTCACAGGATTCCGTATTTCCCAATAGTGTACTTCTAAACAATGACCAGTCTGATTCAAATCGCATTACTGGACCGAGCTATGAGGAAGGAGATTTGGTGCTGCTGCGAGTTTTGGTCAATCCAAACATCGGCACCAAAACCACCAAAACATAGATAATGAACAAATTCTGGAAAACTATGATTGTGAGTAGAGAATCTGGTTTATATTTTCAATTTATTGGTGAGGTATAGGAATGGCAAAGGGGAGGAAATGGCTAGTAATAATTTCATAAATAAACATATACCGTGGATAAGTTACAATGATAAGCCCGTCGTAAGTACATAAAAAAACAGGCCTGACATTTTTGGTCTTTGTTCTGGACAGAGCAATGCGGGTTGGACATTTGCTCTGGCAGGTGGTCTATGCGAGTGCGCTTCTCGAGCTTAGCCACCTGGATAGAAGAACTATGCGAGTGAGTCTTGTTCCGGTCTTAGTTCTAACTGGAAAGCGCAGAAACTCCACAAAATTATGTCTTGTTTAATTAGGTTTATATTATTAGTTGTTAAGAATTATGTAGAAATGTTTATTATTTCATGTATGCATACACATAGTTTTATGTTTCCATGCCTTATTATTCTTACATAGGTTAGGTAGCTGCAGACTGACGAACATGTTGGAAATGATACACAGAATATTTATATGTTTTTGTTTAAAACAAATCGCTATCGTTGTTACAAAATACTTGTTAGTTTTTCTACCCTAGGTGACAGCAATTCGGCCACCCTACATATGGCTAGAGTGGGGTAATGTCAGGAAGGGCCGTGTTAGAAACCAAGGACTCGATAGTCACCACTTAACCCGAGAAGTACCGTGAGACGAGGGCTAAAGAAGATAAACAAATGCTCGGGATACAGTAGACGAGAAAACGAAGCGACACATTCGACTGCAGACAGCCTGATTAGCTGGAACTATCGAACTTATATAAACACTTACACTAATTTAATATATTTTATAATTTCTTTGAAGAATATTGCAATGTTTCCTTTTGTCTTCTTACACTACATTTTTTCTTTCAATTTGTGGTACGGTGAAACTTTTATTAGGCATTTGCCAGGTGAGATGCACTTTCTGTGCCCATTTTACGAGCCTATTTTGCAATAAATTAATTTACTTAAAGCTTCCATAGGAAGTGGTCTACTCAAATCTGTAAAATAATTCTCAGCACACTAAATATATTTTAGTGTTTATTTTACATTTCGTTTCTGTTTGTAGAAACTAATAAAGAGAAATCACTTCAGGGTGTCGTGAAATGTGGAGTACCTTAAGGTTCTATTCTTGGACCACTTCTCTTTAAAATATAGTTGTAACTTGTATACATGTTTACAGGATTGTAAGGTATACTTTTATGCAGACGACATACAAATTTCACTCGCTTGATTGAATACATTATTTTGATATAAATTGGACAAAATCTTCTGTTATAATATATGGGAAACACAGGAATGCAATTGAGCAAGAGTTCAAGGTTAACATAGGAGAGGATTTAAGTGTTCAAAAGTAGAAATTTGGATCTACTGTACACGGACTGTACACCGTTTTAAATCGTACATTAATAAATATATTAAAAAAGCTATGATAACTTGAAAATGCTATACTCTCGTCATATTCTATCACGTAATCTTAAAATTTTTCTCACAGGTGCTTCAGTTTTAGTCAATTTAGTTAGTGTGATGTTGTTTATGGACATTGCCTTGATAAAATAGATATCGATAGAATTAAAAAGGTACAAAAATCTTGTTTAAGGTTTTTTATGGTATTTGGAAATTTAAGGCTATTTCTTATAAATTAAGTGATGCTAAATGGATAAGTATGCAGAATACAAGGAGGGTTAATTCTGTTGTATTATTTCGCAGTATACTATTTTACAGATGTCCTTCATATTTAATAAATAAAATATCGTACAGATGTTCATACACTAAATTTACGTTTTAAGAGTCTTATATCACCTCCTCATCATAGATCAACTTTTTTTATAGATCTTTTTCTTACAAATTATATAATGCCAATAGATATAAAATTATCGGATCCTGTTGCTTTTCAATCTAAATTTAAAGAACATATTTTTAGTCATGCTCATTAATCTATATGATATTAAATTTACTTTATAATTCATTCATTCATTCCTATATTTAGTTTTCGATTTTTTCCTTCACTGGTAAGTCTACCCCTTAGTGTAGACTTAATAATTATCATTATTGTAATTTTATTATTTGGGGCTAAGCTTTGATCTTTTTTATTTGATTTTAACTCCATTTTATAATATATTTAGAATATTAGGATAATATTAATATATTTTTCCCACTGTCACAAATTTACGTTGTAATTAAATACCCATTATTATTACTAAGGCAAGTGAAATTTTGTATATTTCGGATTTCCAGACAATTTGTACTATAAGCAACCAAATTTCTGCCTTAATTATAATTATCCGCTCTGTATGTAACAGACACCAGAGTGAATTACTAAGAAAGTCACAATTAACCTCATCAAGTTGAACTGGTGCGTCGGTTCAACTAAAATATGAAAAGCCTTCCGAAGTTTGCGGTGTACTTTATAAGCTAGGGTAAACTAACGCTAGCTCGAGAAAGTCTACTTTAATGGGGGGTGGATCTAGTTAGAGTTCCTATAAATTTCTGACTGTATGAGTTTGGGGAATTTAATTATTTATTTATCAGAGAACAGAACTTCGCCAAAACTGTTTAATAAATGAGGAGTTAATAGAATTTTTATTTAAAAACGTTTTATTAACTATGATAGGTACAAAATTCAATATTCTGTACGTTCAAAATAGAGGGTGTTCCGCATGTAGGGGGTCCCAAAATATCGCAATTTAATCAAACGTACCTATACAGGGTGAACTTTAAATAAGTACAAATATTTTAACTGCAGGTGTAGTTCGTCATATAGATAAGTCTAGTGAAAGTATTTTTTTTAAATTTCAAATATTTACGGAGATATATATATTTTTTAAATATCCACATTTTGAGAACCGCTGACCAGATAGACCACTGACGTAACCTAATAAAATAAACCATATAATTTATTGAAGGCGAGGTTGCCATATCGTCTGTAAGATAAATAATTATTTAACGTAAATTCAATTTTTGCGGTTATTTCAAATTTTTTCACAAGTAAAGTAAAATTATCATAAACGATTAAACTATAAATTTCCACACGTTCGATACTACCAATTAAAGTGTTTAAGAAGTTACTTTGTTCAATGATTCCAAAAATTCTCCATAAACGTGTATAAAAGCTCACCTACTTATTGAAAAACCAACAGTTATCCACATTTCAGAAGTTAATACAATACCATTGTACACTGTTAGAAAGATTATAACAAATTATCAAAAAAAACTATGGTTTTCAAATAACACCTTAAGAGTTAATTTTCGCCACATAACCTCAAACAACGTGTCCGTGCCAACCATTTCGTACTTCGGGGGTGAAACAGATTTTAAAAATAAACACAAAACATGGAATAACAAAATAACTAGTTTAATGTACGTTCAATGTCAAGAGAAGGCATAATAAAATATTTAAAAACAATTTCAATCGCATGGAAAAAGAAACAAGTGCCGTAGGCACAGGTAACAGGTAGATGTCACGAGTAGTAGATGAAATGTCCCGTACCAGCTCCACTCTCTAGGATTGATAGTCGAGGTCGACAAAGAGGTTATGTTGATGTTCATGCCGCAAGTATGGTTCAGCGCAAAGAAATAAACTGTGTAAATTACAAGTAGAAACAAAATATGTAATATTTGTAGAAAGTGATTTGATAACTTCAATACACTTTGCATCTTCTGAAACCAAACTAAACTAATGGTTTCTTTAAGTAATACTCTGCTTGACGCATATTTTTTAAGAGTTGCAGTACTAACGTATAAAATGTATTTAAATCGTCTTTTTATTTTCCCGGGCAGTGTTTTTATCTTAAGTGTCTTGTATATTTAATTAATATTTTTTGTGAAATACAGTGTGATTAAATAAAATGTGGCACATTATTCAAAGAGTGAAAAGGTTGATATGCTAAAAGCATATTTCTCAAGTAGTGATAATCAATGATAGTGATAACGACAACATATTGTGATAACTCAGTTGGAGTGTAGTAAACATGGATAATGAACAAATTCTGGAAAACTATGATTGTGAGTAGAGAATCTGGTTTATATTTTCAATTTATTGGTGAGGTATAGGAATGGCAAAGGGGAGGAGATGGCTAGTAATAATTTCATAAATAAACATATTTGTTGGAGCCTATTCGAAGATATTAGTTTAACACTGGCAACGTTGTGGAATTCACATCCACCATGACTCCCGGAACAGCGGTCCTCAACAAGTTTTCTGTTCAAAAATCGCGAAATTTATTTAACATTTGACTTTTTTTATTCCTGAGTTTTTTGTAAAAAAAACTATTAATTATGTGTTCTACACAGTGAACTGCACTGCTGGTTAAAATATTTGTACTTATTTAAGATTCACCCTGTATACAAAGTTCCACACAGGCCGAGTTCGTACATGATTTAGGTTTATTATTGGTTTTCTTTGACTATAAGTTCAAGTAAACTGAAACTTTACAACGTGCTTATTGAGGGTGAGTTACCCCTAAAATAATACGAAACTTTTTTTCCATTGATCGAATTTAATACGAATTTAATTTAACACTTTTTTTACTATTGTTAAATTTAAAAAAAACTAAGGTTTTTATAAAAAATGAATTAATTAAAACAAGATTTTAATAGTATTTATTAGAAAAAATCAAAAAGTCAGTAGTAGACTTTGTCTCTAAAATTTGACAGTTAGTAATAAAACTATTTTGTTTTGTGTCTGTTGTTGAAAATGGTTGGAAAATTTACAATCAGCGAACAAGTTGACATGTTACTTGTGCTAGATTTTTGAGAAGGGAACTGTATAAGTGTGGAAGAATATCATAGGAGATTTCCAAATCCAGTGATTCCCCATAGAGAAACATTTTCTGTTGAAAGACGGGTTCGGGATAAAGGAAAGTTTTTCAATAATATCCGAAAAGGTTCTAGTGTAATAGGGGACCAAGATGAAGAAAATAGTTTGCAAATAGTTGTAGATGAACCTCAAATAAGTACTGAACCTTTATCTCGAGAAACTGGATTGCCAAGAACTTCTGTACACGGAATTCATAAACGTAATATACTACATTTATATCACATTCAGAAAGTGCAAGAACCTCAAGATTTGGATCGACGAATGATCTTTTGCGAGTTTATCTTGCATCAGTATATTAATTTTCACAAGAAAATTCTTTTCACTGATGAGGACTCGTAGAGGAAGTACAAATGTTATAACTCCTAGATATTTTCAACGCGAGTTTAAGGTAATTGTTTGGGCCGGTATTATATATCATTATTTGACTAGACCAGTCATTTTGCTAAATATATTAAATGGCGAGTTATCTGGAATTTCTGCAAAATACTTCCTTGGCTCAATGGAAGATTCCGCGTTGCAACTTAGAATAGAGTTTTGGTGTATGCATGATGAGGTATCGCTTCATTTTAGTGCTACTATTAGAGAGTTTCTGAAGTTTCCAAATACATGGTTAGGACGACGAAATAATTGTCCTCAAAACTGGCCACCACGATCGCCAGAACTCAACAAATGTGACTTTTTCTTTGAGGAACATTGAAAGAATTTGCTTATTGAATGTCGAGAAGAGTTGTGGAATTGTATTACAAATAAATTTTCTGTGAATAGTAAATTTATGGTTCAGGGAAAATGGTGCCCGTTTTGAATAATTATTTTAGTTTTAGGTACTTTTAGTTTTTTATTTTCATTTTATTTTATAGTTTTATAACTAATTGTCAAATTTTAAGGACAAAGCCTATTACTGACTTTTTGATTTTTTCTAATAAACACTATTAAAAATTTTGATTTAATTAATGTAATTTTTCTTGAAAACCTTAACTTTTTTTTAATGTAACAACAGTAAAAAAGTGTTTTAAATTAAATTCTGCGTGGGATGTTATCATTTTTTTCAAATACGGTTAATGGAAAAAAAAGATTGGTATAATTCTAGGGATGAAGACGTATAAATAAACATAAATAATGTACCAAATTTGGTTATTCCAAATTAAAGTAATTCAGAGATATTAATTCTTTTTCAAAATATCCTGTAACTCCAGCTGTGTGCAACTTTTGTAAAGGGTGTCCCAGCAAGAGGTAGCCGATTTAAACTTCCCGTCATTACTCTTGCGGTAGGTTTTGGAAGTTGATACTTCGTAGTTATTACTTAGAGAGTATGCCATTACAAAATGGAGCGCTATACTGTGCAGCAACGTATAGTTATTGTTAAAGCGTACTACGAAAGTTTTGGTTCAATTGTGGGCACTGAAAGAAAATTACGTGCAATTATGGGTCGTCGTGAGGCACCTGCTAAGCGGACTATTCAACGCATCATGGCAAAATTCAGGGAAAGCGGTTCCGTGTGCGATAAACAAACATCTATACGTCACCGTGGGCAAGTGTGGCTGCAGATAACACCATATCCGTAAGACGTCGTTCCCAACAATTAAATCTCTCAGAGTCAACACTGCAGAGAATTTTGACGAAAGACCTACATTTGCATGCGTATAAGATCCAATTGACACAGGAATTGAAACCACGGGACCATGCGCGGCGGCGTGAATGGATGTTAGAGAACATGGCAGTTGACGGCGAGTTTTGTGACAAACTGATATTCAGTTTCAGTTAAACGGGTACGTTAACAAACAAAACTGCCGCATCTGGGGAGCTGAAAATCTACGTGTCATCCAAGAAAAACCCATGCATCCATCAAGAGTTACCGTGTGGTGCGCTTTATAGGTACGAGGAGTTATTGGGCCGTTCTTCTTCGAAAATGAAGCAGGCGAAGCGGTTACTGTAAATGGTGTCCGTTACCGTGACATGTTAACAAACTTCTTTTTCGAACAAATCAATGATTTGGATGTAGGCGAGATATGATTTCAGCAAGATGGTGCCACGTGCCACACAGCCAACGAAACACTGAATCTTTTGGGTATCAAATTTCCTGGGCGCATAATTTCTCACAGAGCTGAAGTTGATTGGCCACCACGATCTTGTGACTTGACTTCATTAGACTTTTTCTTGTGGGGCTACGTTAAGGGAAAAGTCTATGCCAATAATCCGGTTACGATTCGATAGAGAAGTTATTGCGGGCATAGCGCCACAGCTATGCCGCGAAGTGATGGAAAACTTCACCAAAATAATCCACTGCTGTCAGAGAAGCAGAGGCGGCCACTTGCACGATATTATATTCCATGTCTAATGGGATAGTTTAAATAAACAATTGAGTCGAAAATTAATGTAGAAATGTTACTTATTTGTCCAATAATTACAAACCTAATCGGCTACCTCTTGCTGGGACACCCATTATATAGGAATGTTTGATTAAATTGCAATGTTTTGGAATCTTCTACATACACCTGCACTGTGCTACATTTTTATGAAGAACACCCTGTATACATTTATTTATCTTAAATGGTTTAAAGAATGGCCCATTTTGTTATTGGGACATATTTAAGCACCACCCGTGTTCTCTCATGAAAATAACTTGCATGATGCAATAATTTCGATGGTTCAAAGAAAAACATGAACCTAAATAAAAGTTTATGTTATGTGATCTGTACTTACGTGTATCTCGAGCGGCTCCTCTTCCGGAGTCAGGGCCAGTGAACTTTTCCGATGCAGCACGCTCCGGTTCGTATCTGAAAATAAAATAAGAGCATGAGAACTAAGGGCGTCTAAACAAATTGAAGGAAAGTATAGGAGATGTTTGTGACATTTAAATGTTCTACTCTATTGGAGATTTTGAGAGACGTGGTGGAAAATTCCGCAGTTAAATAACAATAAAAGAGTATACGTCAAATTGACGACTGATGTAAAATGTTCATTTCACAGACATGGCCATGCAGAGATCAGTTTAATCCAGTAAATATAAGCTTTTTGAGATACGAGTAAATTGTTTCCTATTTTGGAGAGGTTCCTCTATATTTTTCCAGTATATTCCAATTTAAAATGTATAATTTAGAAACGGGCATACAGAAGAAAATAGAGAGAGAAATCATTTATTTTTTAAATAAATTACTTCAGTTGTTTATAAGACGTTCTCTTCAAAACAGAACAAAAAAAAACCTTATCGAACTTGATGGAATTTAAAATATGGCACTTCAAACATTTTTCTGATAACAAATAAATGCACATATTGGATTTAGAATTGGTTATGTCAATAAATAAAAATAGCTAGAGGAATAGAATCAACAGTTGTATAACATGACATGTCACGCCATATAATATTTGTTTTTCTCAATTCTAATGCATCTATGTGAATCCTGTTCGATGCAATTGCGTGAAACTGCACTATACCATATTGGAAATTTTCCTATTTTCGAATCAATGTAATAAAAACTCAAATATATTATTATTTTAAAGATATAGACACAATAAATCAGTATTAAATTTAACGAAGTTTATAGGTAAAATTGTCAAATTTAAGAAGCACATTTTGTCGCCGGTACATCTATAGAAATGATTAATTTTGACTTCCTCTCGAACATTATGATCAGACCATGTGGTGCCCCTTTGGCACGACCACAGATATAGAATATTAGATATTCTAATATTGCAATGAGGAAAGAGCCGTAGGAATTCTAGAAAACAAGAGCAGTGTTACATTTAAAATTATATAGAGACAAGTAACGCCCAGTTTCAGAATTCCTTCCAAAAAAATGAACGATATGTCTCTAGAAACCTCTAAATATGGCAGCATGTCCAGGAATTATGACGAAGATCAGTCTCACATCATGATTTTATATAATAAAATATTTTAGCCTCAGGTAATTGTTATTGGCTTTGTATTTAAATACATAATTTATAAGATTAACTATTTTTCTTTTATTCAAATATGAATTACTCGGATTGATAAAAGCCATAACAACGTTTTTAGGCAAGTAAATAAAATTGAAAATACAGGGAACAAAGACGAAAGGCGAAGAAAGTGTTTAAACAAAAGAAGAGAGCAGAACAGGTTAAGAAAATAGATGAAATAGAGCAACATTATAAGAGGAAGGAAATACGTACAAAAGTGAGAGAAAGATGGAGGCAATACTTTGCAGATATGTTGAATGAAGAGAGTGTAAGGGAAGGGAGGAGCACGAGGAGATGATACCGGGAAGGGAAGAGGAAGTGGATATAGAAGAACCTACAAAAAAGGAAATAGATACAATTATAGGAGCTTTAAAGAATAACAAAAGTCCAGGAAAAAACAGAATAACAGCAGAGAATATTAAGTACGCAGGAGAGGATTTAAGACAAAGAATATACGAAATGATACGAATGATCTGGGGAAGAGAATGTATGCCTGAAGATTGGAGAGATGCTTTGATTATACCAATCTTAAAAAAGGGAGATGCAACAATCTGCAGAAACTATAGGGGTATATCATTGTTAGATTTAGGGTATAAAATTATGGCAACGTTAATAAAACAGAGAATAGAACCTATAGCAGAACTACAAATAGGGGAGTATCAAGCAGGTTTTAGAAAAGGAAGGTCAACAACGGACCAAATCTTCATGGTGAAGGAAATTCTGACTACATGCTATGAGTATGGGATCAAAGCAATGGTTCTATTTGTGGAGTTCAAGAAAGCATATGATTCGATCAAAAGGAATTAAGTAAGTAAAATTTTGAAACAATTTGGGATACCAACCAAACTGATTAGGCTATTGAAAACGACCTTAGAAAATACCAAAGTACGAATAAAAGGTAAATGTTCGGAAGGCTTTACTATTGATACAGGACTGAGACAAAGAGACCCACTCTCAACTCAACTTTTTAATTTAATACTAGAAAAGGTCATAAGAGATAGTCAGCTGAACAGAGAAGGACACATATTGTTTAAAAGTCATCAAATTGTAAGTTATGCAGATGACGTGGCTATTATTGCTAGAGATAGTAGGGAATTAGAAGAAGTAACGAGAAAACTTGTGAAGGAAGCATGTAAAGTGGGATTGCAGATAAATCAAGAGAAAAGTAAGCTTTTGAGAATAGGAGAACAAAAAAAGGATACCAATTTTAAATTGAGAACAGAGCATGGAGAGATGGAGTTTGAGGAAGTTTAAGAATATGTATATTTGGGGGCGCTAATAACAGCTAACTGTGATGAGGAACAAGAAATAAATAGGAGAATAATAAAAAAAGCAAACAGAAGTTCGGCAGCAGCCAACCACTTATTGAAATCAAAAAATTTGTCCAGAGGAGTAAAATTTAGAATGTATAAAACAATTTTGAGACCGACAGCGCTGTATGGTAGTGAAACCTGGGTTCTCAATAAGAAGTCAAGAGAAAACCTTTTAAGGTGGGAAAGGAAAATCTTAAGGAGAATCCCAGGGGGTAAGACGACGGAGGAAGGCTATGTAATGAGAAATAATGAGGAAATATATGCAGTGTACCAGGCACCAACAATAGACGAAATTGTAAAAGCCAGAAGAGTGCAGTGGCTAGGGCATCTAGAACGTATGGAAGATGAAAGGGCAGTTAAGAAAATAGTAGGGAGTAAACCTAACTACAAGAAAAAAAAAGAGGTAGACCGAGGAAGCGATGGAGAGAGGCAGTGGCAATAGATCTAAGGGAGAAAAATGTAACGGATTGGAAAAGAAAGGCGAAGGATAGAATGGAATGGAGGAGAATAACACAGCTCTGGGCCTAAAAGACCTGTAAACAGCTTTATATATATATATATAAATAAAGTTGCAATATAGCGCGTTGACAAATGAGGTTAAAGTTGGTCGCTACGCTATTCTCTATGTCCAAATTTTCAGAGCCAACTTTGGCTTGGTTTTTATTTGAACGATTGTTATTTATAGTTATTTATTGTATGTGTTTTAAGTAGCAATTTATTCATGCAAGAAAGTTTAAACGCGATAACGTAGTTCGAGCGTTTAATATTCTTAAGTGGATAAAAGACAATTAAAACACGAATACAATATTTTATTCATAATCACATCACAGTCATATTTGTGGTCAGAATTATTGGAATTTAATAAAAAAAAATATTCTTAGTATTCAATAAAACGTGGTAGGTATTGTTACACCTACTGGTTGCTCTGGTACGTTGTTTATTATTAATTATTTAATAAATAGTTCTGTCTGAATTTGGTAAAAATGCAAGAAAGTAATTGTGTTCCTGTGGCTGTTTTCGAAGAAGTTCAAGAAGCAATTTTTGATTTATTGCCAGCGAAATACAAGGAACATTACGAAAAAGTATTTGCCGAATTTAACGAATGGAAGGAAAAACGGAGAGTAGTGACAACAAATGTAGAAGTCATGCTATCGTATTTTTTAAATTTGAAGAAGAAATATGAAATTTCATTTATGTGGTCAAAATATTCGATATTGAAGGCTACTATAATAGATATTGGAAACAAAACTATAATAGATATTGGAAACAAAAATATAGATATTAGAAAATATAACAAGCTTACTGCTTATTTGAAGAGTGAATCGAGAGGATACAAAGCAAAAAGAGCTGCAGTCCCGGCTGCAATATTGGATAGAGTACATATTGAAGAATTTTTGACTGGAGCTTCCGATAGAGAATATTTAATGATTAAGGCAATATCTCTTTACCTTTTACATGTTGAAAACTGCTGACGTACAGGACGTTGGCAGTTACCTACTTGTTTCAATACCTGACACCAAGACGGACATTTCAAGAAAATTTACCAATTATAGAAGAATGATTTTGCCCAATTCGCTTAACACAAGACAGATTCTTTTTAAAATACATCAATCAAAAATGTACTTCTCAGGCTGTTGAATCAACACATTGCAGAAGGTATCCTCGATAGTTGCTTCATTCCTGAATGAAAAATGATCCATAAGCATATATTGACCATTATATGAGGCGCACTTCAAGAACTTTATTAGCCAATAAAGGTGCTGATCTTACAACCATTAAACTGCATGGTGGATGGAAGAGCTCCTCTGTAGCAAAAAGTTATGATGAGGAGTCCATATCTAAGAAACTTGATATGCAAGGAAAATTCAAAGAATATATAGCTGTTCCTTACGATAAGAGACATCCTTAACTTGTACAAATTTTTCACAAACTTCAGCAGATGTCATGCATTCCTAAAACGATGGCAACAATGCTACAAGAGTTGTTATTAACGGAAAAACGAAATGTCTATTACTATAAATAATGTAAACGTTAATGTCAATAAGTAAATAAATGAAATTTATTTATTATAGATTTATTACTTTTTTAAATATTCCACTAGTGAAATACTTACTTTATTCCACTAATGAATAAAGTATTACTTTAGACGGTTCATATGTGTGGATAAAAGTTCGATTATAAGGTGATTGTGGATAAAAATATTTTAATCACTGCAATCAATTAACTAATTTAAAGTAAGTAGATAAGCAAAGTCAAAAATACATTTGTATATTTTATAATATGGGAATAGTCATTCTATTTCTTTGTAGATTTGTGATTAAAAGTTTTATTTTCGCAGTTGCAATAAAAATTTTGAGAAAATAAAAAACAATAATTATTTTTTCAGATACTATATCGCTCAGTATGCTACATTATAAAAACTACTCTAACATAAAATTCCTACTGATTATCATTTAAAGAGAATATTTGTATTAAGCATATCATATTAAGAATATTTCTCAGTAAATCAGTGTACGAGAAGAACAGCTATACAAATTCATATGCCAAAGGCACGTTCGAATCAACGTACTCTCTATAAATCACAACCTATCGAACCCATAACTCAACATGTCAGGTAGAATTTATCACACAGGTGTACGAATTAACCGTCGCATATATCCAACTGCAAACATCCAACAGTGTTTGTTCATAATTTGCAAATGGCACTACAAACTCGTAGCTGTTCTAGTCAAGCTTTCGTTTGGCGTATTCTACTATTAATTAGGCCCGTGCTTTTAATGATCGATATTATTAGTACATGTAATATCGTTGATGCAATCATTAACTGGCTGTTTTTACAGGCAGAAGTACATTTGACTGGATAGGTGTAATTAAAAAAATGAGGCGTGTAAATTGATTAGTTTGAGTGATTAACAAGAGAGTAATACCATTCAATATTAAAATTAAATATTTAGTAATTGAAAAAGTGGAAACACAAAAATTGAGGCGTTTACTACGACCTAATAAAAAATCAGCTAAAATATATACATATTGTTTAAGTACTGCAAGTAACGGATATCATATTCCATACGAGTTTATTTTTTTTATTCATGGCCTCACCCACCATCATCCCTGGTTTTTATATATCTAGGCAGCGTAGCAGCACCAGTTATAAAGATAGCTACGGATAAATGAGTGTTTTTTGCCGTTAATATAATTCTTTCATCTCTTACACAGAAGAAAACTCAATTTTCAGATAATTTATATATCTGGAAAATTAATTATTAATAATTTAATTACTTAATATTAATAACAGCACGAAACCACACGCACGAAAACAATTTGAATAATATAAAATGATCCGATTCCATCAAACATTTAAAATTAACGAAAAAATACCTACATATTTCCTATACTAGTTACATTGACCTTCTCGTTGTTCCCCAAATAGGATATTAAACATAATTAAAAACCATAGTACCAAAAGAGTCAAATTTCAAAGTCAGCTCCCGAGCTAAGACATTTCCTCTCAATTAATACAGTCAAGTTGGCTTATTTATTGCTCGTTAATGCCTCAGCTCTTATAAGACGTCAGATTCCGAAGCAAATCATCTCAATTAACCATGCAAGCATTCATTAGGAATGTAAATTGTCCAATCGATATTTTTATAGCAACTGTTAGACACGAGCCAATGATTTAATCTGAAATTCTTCCAGTCCTTTCATTTCACTTACTAAATTTTTATACAATACATTATTTTTCAAGGCAAGTTCTGGTTTTCCTTTGAATATTTTAGTCTTTGATCCCGTGTAACACTGAATTAGATAACCAATTCGTTTTAGATAAAATGAAAGACGAATTAAATTAACGTAAGTTGTGGGTGATCTGGAAAGATAAAGAAAATGACAAAGGCCACATGTTGATTCTTAAGGAATTCATAGATGGGAATACGATTCATGAAACAGTCAGCGACAAGATAGTCCCTACCTACTTATTTTAAAGGATTTTTTAGGAAAACGTCTCGCTAATCCTGACGTCCAAGTCTTGAAAGGGTTCGTCTGATTCATTTAACCAAGAGGAAAATAAATTCCTCTCTCTCTCTCTCTCTCTGATGTAACACACCACGGTCTGTCAGGCTGAAATATTTGCTATCTCTGGAATGGAATTAGAGGCATCTGAACCATATTGCAACAATCACCTTCATAAGATTGATTGGCTTAAGAAATATTACATCTAGATTTTGCAACAACGAAGATGAGGATCAGATATACAGATTTGGAAAGTGAGGATCTTGATGGTGAATTGTGTTTTGCCGCTTGCGTGTATTTGTGTCATGCTACACGCATACTTCCACCACAGCGTGCTTCTACTGTTCGCATCAGGCAGTGTTGCCAGGTGGGAAAATTTCAGTGCATGACAATAATTTCAAAGAAACATGAGGTTTGGAGAAAAAAGCATGAGATGGCTTAATTTATCAAAAAAAAACCTCTTGACACAGCTTAATTTTTAATTACTTTTGTAATGCCATTTTTATTTCATTAAAAAGCATTATGTTCTGCTATTTTATTATAACATTACATTGCAAGTAGGTACTTACAGGTACTTACTTAAAAGTTATTAACCACGTAACCTTTCTAATTTATTTTATTGTAAGGCCGGGCGAACGTTGAGGCGCAGTTGACGTGACGCAGGGTGACTCATGGGTCATAAAATCTGTTGTTTCCAGAAAATGTAGGTACCCTTACGGAATAGAGTTAAAAATCACTGCAATACAGCGTGAATACAGCACACACACCGCATATCTGTAGACTGTCATACCCGTTTATGTATTCATTGCTAATTATTAAGAGAGCAGTCTACAATAAAGGACATTTCAAGTACCCAAATATTGTAGATACCTACCTCTATCTATTCAATTTTGCCCTCGATTTTGCCTTTATTTCTCGTTAGGTCTTTGTTTTGGTAGATTTCAAAGAGTAACTGTAATAATTTTATTATTTCTTTTTGTGTCTATTAAAAAGCATGAGATTTTGTAATCAAAATATGACAGCATGAGATTTCCTCGGAATGCATGAGATCTCATGCAAAAGCAAGAGACTTGGCAACACTAGCATCAGGTGACCGGACAGTTAGATTTGCAATGGCGAATTGGCGTTGGCGATACGGAACCGATTACCGTAGTAGTGGGGAATGCTAGACCAATGCACGTCGCCGCGCCTCTTATACTTCGTACCTTCCCTGGGATGAAGCGGCAATTTCTACTTTCTCTGTAAAGATCCGCAATTTCCGATTCTGTATATTCTCTGTAACTGTGCCTGTTTAATGGTAAAACGACATAAATATCTTGCTTTCTTCTCAAGATGTTATAGAGATTTCAATAGAGCTAGTGCAGGCAGTATGACCATGTTTTGAACTTTCTCAGCTAGCGGTATGCGCAAGACTTGAGAGCTTTAATGCTGCGGGTATACCGCGCCACTTCTAAAAGATCGCGCATATTATGCCAGCACGGCCCTGCACAACACAGACCAGTAAAGCCGATTCATGAAGGACTCCATGTTATTTAATGGAGAATCGCACACTAGCCCAGCACCTGCATGGACCGACACCTGCAATGGCCGTCACTGCAGGCCATGACGGTGGCCTGCAATTTCTATGCTTGGTCGCGCTATTCCGACGTAAATTCTGTTTCCACAAAAGTCAGAGATTGATTTCAAAGTGTTAGAAATATTCGACCAGTTAAGTTGTGCATGTGTCGCTGTACTGTTGGACACCCTCGCTTATCAACAACCTCTATTTACTTACCTTAAACGTACTGCAAGTCAGATGACATTGCGCTGCGAAATCTTATGTTTTGGTGGCCAAGCTCAATCTTTTTTGTGACTCTCGGAAATACTGAACAAATTTTTGCTGATCTCTCTCCAGTTCAGAAAATTATAAAATTCACCATACAACCTTCACTTTTTATTGATAGGGTGAACCCAATATTTTCTAGTTTTCATCGCATGTGTCTCAAGGATCATGATCTCGTTCTAATAACAAGTGCTTGTTCTTCAACAGTTAAATTCTTAGTTATCAATAAAAAATAAAATTGTCTTGAAATTGAATGTTTATTATTATTAATAATTATACATCTGCCATGAAACGTAATATGCCTGCAATATTTGTAGAAAATGTTGAGAATAAAATGTATATTGTTATATAAGAGCTCAAAAACACAGACTGTTGTTGTAGATAATATTAGCTCTAGTATGTTAAAATATGTGATTTCATTTGTATTGTATTGTATATGTTCTGTATCCCTAAACATTGTACTGCTAAATTTAAGAAATCTTTTTCTTATAATGCAACTCTAATTTATAATAACCCAGACTATAAACTTCAAACAAGTACTAGTTTGTATGGTTTAAAGAAGCATATCAAAGAATTTCTGTACACACGTAGAAATATATCATTAGTTTGAGTAAATTGTAATTTATTATTTTTTTCTACACCCGTATTATAACAATGCACTTATATGCTCATAATCCGTTTCATAATGATACTCATTACGATACAGATTTTTCATTACGATACAGATTTTTAATCAATAGAAACCCATAATTTTTCAATCAAGCATGCTGTTCATTTGACGTTTATCATAGGTTCCTTGTACCGATTTACAAGAAAGAAAATCACTGTTTGTTTGATAACTGTAGACCAATTTCTATATTCTCGGTATAAATTGGTGCCAAATCAAACTACTTTTATGTCTTTGCATCTGTGCGTCTCTTTTAGCTATCATTCAGTTCAAGCATGGAAGGATGTTTCTTATTAAAGTGTACATCACTTTCTGTGACCTGAAGTAATATAAATAATTAAATTAAAATCTATAGAAATATCGAACAAAGTAATGGAGGTAAAACTCACACAGTAGAAAGCCCTTAGATACGAAGTTGCAACTTCAAGTATAACCACGAATATCTCGTGAGAAAGTTCAGACCGCGATACTATTGGAAATGTTTGCCTACATTTTCTCTTTACAAGTGACCTGTCAAACGTTTCAGTGACACAACAAAATTATTTCCTCAATTTGTATATTCGAAACAAGGAAATGTAGTAACGTTTGTCATAACTAGATAAAAAAAAAGTATAAAGAAAATAATATGATTATTTAGCCATCATTTTAACCAATTCTAATAATATTGTTATTACTTCATATACATATTTTTCCATTTTATTAAACTAATTTAATAATAATAGAATGTTAGTTTTTACACAAGAGAATACATGACCCAGACTATAAGCGACATGAAATAAGCATGCTGGATAAGACTACTGTGTAATAATAATACAGTATGCGCCAAAACTATGAAATAAATTCAATAAAAACGAAACAATTATTTTTTGGGAAAAATCCTCGAACAGGTCGATTTTTAATTTAATAAATACATATTTTAGCGTAAAATGTGATTTTCAAATGTCATTTGTTTTCGAGTAATGACGTCATCGATTTTTTTTAAATGGCAACGCCATATTTTCCTTGATTCTGAAAGATCGTTTAATTCTCTATCAGACAGTACTAAAATTTTGCCCTCTTACATAGGAAAGTTTTCGAGTAAATGACAATTGAATGTTAGAAAACGTAAATTTTATCCATAAAAAAGTAACAATTCTGAGGTATGTAAAAAAAAATACAATTGATTAAATTTTATACTTAAATTAAATGTTCGAATTGCCATCCACCAACTTCTTGACAATGCGCAAGTCTGTGAAGAAATTCGCGTATTTCGTCCCGAATGCGATTTTGAAATTCTTCTAAATTATGTGGTTTATTAATGTACACTTTTGACTTCAAGTGTCCCCATAAAAATAGTCAAGAGGTGTAAGATCTGTCGATCTTGCAGGCCATTCTATCAGTCCGCGTCTGCCGATCCACCTCCCAGGAAAACAGTTGTCCAAAAAACTCGTACAGGGCGCGCATAGTGCGGAGGTGCATCGTCTTGCTTAAAAACCATATGGTATCGTCAGGAATGTCAGGGTCATTATCGTTAGGAAAAATTACTGCAAGGGCTGGAACAAGGTCATTTTCTAGAAACTCTAAATATCTTTGCCCTGTAAGGGTTCCTTCAAAGAAGAAAGGCCCTACTATTCTGTCGTCAACTATTCCAGCCCACACATTTAATTTCTGAGGACGTTGGGTATGTGCCTCTGCCATCCAATGAGGATTTTCCCGACTCCAATATCTGCAAGTTTGAGGGTTTACTGTACCATTCAGACAAAATGTGGCCTCATCTGAAAAAATTATTTGCCGGTGTAAGTTTCTATTTCCTTGACATAAATCCATTAGAATTTCGCAAAAGTGTAAGCGGCGATCGGGATCATCTTCATTGAGTTCCTGCACAAGTTGAATTTTGTAGGGATGATATTTTTCCTTCCTCAAGATACGTAGCACTGTGCTCTGACTAGTGCCATTGTTTAATGCAACCAATCGTGAAGAATTATGAGGATTATCCACCATACTTATCAAAATGTTCTGTTTCTGATTTTCATTAATGCTTGGACGTCCAGCTTTTGGAATATTTACAACATTGCCAGTTTCTCTAAATTTAGAATCTACCTTACTGACTGTTGATTGGCTGATAGGACGATCTGGATATTTTTCATTAAATAAATCGCAAACTTCCTGCTGAGTTCTAGTCATATTCCCGCATCCGATAAGAATTAAAATTTCTCAAAAGAATTTGAGTAACAGTTAAATGTGCCATAATACTTTAAATTGAATAATAATTTCTAAGTCGCTTACAATACTTATTAGACAGTCGGTGTGACAATGACACTTTGCAAAGATTTTCACCTACGTGATCTATAAAAGAACTATGGAATTCGAAAAACTAAACTTGATAACGTTTCTGCTTTATTTTAATTGATTTACGTTTTCTAACATTCAATCGTCATTTACTCGAAAACTTTCCTATGTAAGAGGGCAAAATTTTAGTACTGTCTGGTAGAGAATTAAACGATCTTTCAGAATCAAGGAAAAAAATATGGTGTTGACATTTAAAAAAAAATCGATGACGTCATTACTCGAAAACAAATGACATTTGAAAATCGCATTTTACACTAAAATATGTATTTTTTAAATTAAAAATCGATCTGTTCGAGGATTTTTCCCAAAAAATAATTGTTTCGTTTTTATTGATTTCATTCCATACTTTTGGCGCATACTGTATATTTAAACTACGTAGTTATTTGAACTTGCCTAGGAATTTGAAAGTGTCGTCTCTTATTAGGTGCACTGAAAATATCAAAATCTATTACGGCTCCACAAAGTGAGATTTTGTTTGTACTATCATAGGCGCTTTTGAAGACTCCGTGAAGTTAGCCCTGCATTTGTCGACCTTTTTATAATCGCTTTGTGAGCAATTAAGTTTAAAAATAAAAATTTGTAAGTCGCTCATTAGGGATCAATCAAATCAATGGATTTGTCCATATCTCCTCTAAAATGTTAGAGGCTAAGTATTTGTAGTTCACAAATAAGAATTTATAAGTGTATCATTAAATGAAAAAAATTGGTAATTTGTGAAGTTGGCCTCGCCTTTTTAGGTGATTTAAAAAATTACACCAGAAATACTCCACCCCATTTGTAAACTATAAATCAAAATTTGTAAGCGATTCGTTGATCTCCAAGACCTCATAAATTGACTAGTATTAATCTAATAAATGACTAGGTTTATTACTTTTTTCATTGTTCCACTAGTTGATAAAGTATCACTTTAGACGGTGCATATGTGGACAACTAAAGAAAGATTGCCCTAAAATGATAGTAATATCAAGAAATATTAGTCACAGAGTAAAATAATAAAAATAAATAATAAAATAGAATAAATAAGGACATGCAAATTAGGTATATAGTACAAAATTACTTTGTATAAGAAATATTTTTATGTAGGTATATTACTGTACATTTCTCCGACTCCGCCATTCCGCCACAAAAATTTAAATTACACGAAAATCACTACGGTTAATAAATATACGTATTTATAGTTAAATTGCTAATGAGTTACACTAATACGTTTCCAAATAAATACGTCTACTTACCATTCACTCTGTATATACACATAAATCACGAATATACTGTCGACTAATTTAGTCTCGTGTATTATTTATTAAAAACTCTTACACATTTATATTGCTTATAATTCCTTGACCACCAAAGACTTACTAATCGGCACTTCTCTTGACAATAATGTAAGCTTGAATTATATTTTGATTAACATTCTTATAGAATTTTTGTGTTTTATTTCTTAATGTTAAGCCCACAGTGCAATATTTTAGGATTATAAACTGAAATTTAAATTTATATTTTATTCACCCTCGTAATTGAAAATCTATTATTATTTATAGGACTGCTTTGACCGCTTTCAGATCTTGACGAATGCCGCACAGTATAAGCTACTTAACCAGCTTGTCCTCCCGTAAACGGCTTTCGCGATAATCTGATACAATTGAAATCATGACAGCGAGTGCAACTGTGCACTCAACATGTAAACAAGCTGACCACACTTTGCAAAATCGTGGAACTCTCATGTTTTTTTTTATATATATTTTTAGGTATTAACAATAACTACTCTGGGTTTATTAACAGCGTCAACTTTTGTTATGTGATGTGCCAACCGCTGAATTTTAAATTAATTTGCGGAGTACCGCAAAAAGTTATTACCACTGGTACAAACATTTTTGTGCTCATTTCATCGGTATTCATTTGACAAGTAAACTTGGCTGGTTAAAATTACGGAAACACCCAAAGTAAGTATTGGTGAGATAAATATAAATACAAGAGATTTACTAGTAGCCCGAGTAAATTATAAAAATTATCTTGTTATTATGTTGCCGTGTTAAATGCCATGACATATTAATCTCAAATTTAGCATGCAATCTCTCTAATAATGAAGAAAATCTTTCTAATAACGTTCGCAATGGTCTAAGGTAAGTAAATCCTTTTTCTCTAGGTATGAAGTTATTTTCATCTCCTAAGATTGCATGCTAAATCTGAGATTAGTATATCATGGCATTTGACGCGGCAGCATAATAACAAGATAATTTTTATAATTCATTCGGGCTACTAGTAAATCTCTTATATTTTTATTTACCTCAGTTAAAGTAGTTATGTACTATTGCAGGTTTTTGTTTTTGTGAACAAACATTTAAACCATTTAGTTTTTCGCAGGCATCCGGACTTTTCCGGTACGCACGTCAATAGCCAGTTACTTCGGGTGTTTCCGTAATTTTAACCTGCCAAATGAACACTGGTGCTCACTTTGACGTATACGAATCGCCTCTCCAGTGGCATACATAAACATTAGGCAGGCTACAAGTTTAATTTTTCAAATACTGGATCGATCGGTGGTCGAGCAGTTTAAGGTGTCAGTACTTGAACCGTGTTTGCCATCAACCGCAGGTTCAAATTCTGCGACCGGTAAACCGAAGATCAGCTATATTTTTGGAGAGAATTGGCACCCTAATTAATGAAGTTTCTCAGGTTTTCCTCATTTCTGCACTGAATTGTGGTTATGGTAGGTTAGGGCTTACGATTATTGGTCCGATTAATCAGATTCCGTAATCCGGGAAGGAGAGGGTCATAGGAACCAGTCTCTTACTGTGTAGATTAAATTGCAAAATCTACATATAATGCTAGATTAGGTCCAATTGTTAAAAATATTTCCGTATCGTTGATGATTTTAAAATTCTTAAAATATTTTTTAGAAAGTAACTTGCAAAAGCTGAGTTTTGGGTAAAAAAATTAACAGAAGAATAATTGCAACAACTGATGTTGCTCATTCTTGTGTAAATACGTTTAGTAAAAAAACTGGATTGCTAACGGAAAACATTTGGCCATTGCTTTAGTTAAAAAATTAAAAAGCAATGCAATTTGCATGAAGTTTTGAGATGCGTAAAAATATTTTTGTTTTATTATATTAAATACTTAATGAGGATATCTTACTAATTCTGTAGAATTGTTTTAAAATTTATCATAATTACTAATTTTATATAGCACTTTATCCAAATAATGTCCATGATGATAAATCGACATAGGATGTCAGTTAGCGTCGAACATTGTGATCTTTCTTTTAATTCTGTTTTATATGCATTATAATAGTATATTATATTTCAGCGTCCAATCCTCTATATCATTTAACCACGTAGTATGCCACCGTCGTACCCATCATGCGCACAATGTTTAAGGTCGCCGTATTTCTGGCAAAATATCACCCGTATTTGTAGTGTTTTTAGGTACTGAAATCTCAAAAAATAAAGCTCGAAGAACAAAAATAACCTAACACATAACAAATAGAATCTTTAAAGTTCTGTCTATTCATTATTACTATTTAAATATAGTTTAAACAAAGTTTTAACTTAAAAAAAAAACGTATTTTCATATTGGTCTTTGCTGCTAACCTAATGTCACATTTTTATCAATTAATTTATTGTGCATATACATAAACCTAAACAATTTTATATGTAACACTAAGTAAGTTTATGTTATAGAAATATTTAGAATTATATATCAATTTTAAAAAGTAGTTAGTTTGATAAATTTCAGTACCTAAAAATTTATTACCATTTTTCCATAAGGGTCATTTTCTCAGCAAGTTTAGCCAACTTCATTATCTAGAAGACTGTTAGAAACTATAAAAATTTGACACAATTTAGCAATAAATAGTTCAGCCTCTGACTAAGAGGTGGCGGTAAAGTAAATTCTGTTTACAGGGCGACCAAAATTTGGAATTAAGTATTATATTAGAAATCAAGACGAATAAAAACATACCACATGCATTTGATTGAATGTTATTAATATAAATTTTCGATTTTTCCACTTCGGAACGGTTATTGAACGTGCGAAAGACGTTCTGTATGCAGCTATGAGAAAATTTTGACCTTCAAAAACACCTCAAAATTATGTGAACTAAAAAAATCTCTTTAATATTAACTAAGGGCTATTGGAACACTGTTAACGGAAAAATACAGGTGTTTAAAACACCAAACCAAACTCCTGCAAAATTCAGAGAATTAAATCGATCTGATTCAAATTTTAAAATACAGGGTGTTGAAAAATATGAGGTCAAAAATTTCAAAATTGACATAATTTGAAAATTTTTAAAGTGAAATGACAACCACTTCAAAATTATAAATTTCAAAAGGAAAATCTTACAGTTAAACTATATGTCCACTGATACTACTGGCTATCGTAATATGGAGTATACAGGGATGCAGAAAACAAATGACGCTTACCTGTATATTAGTGTACATTGTTCTCATGCCGTCAGGGGATTTTTTAAAATTTACTTTAAAACATTTATTAGCATTCGTCTTGTAAATGACTGTAACTCGTTGGAGGTTGACATTTAGGTAAATTTTGACATCTAATTTTTGCCGTATAAGTTTGCTTACATATTTTACACCCACCACACAAATAAAGATGTAATAGATATCAGGGTAAGGTTGAAACATAAAACGACTGTTTTTGCTATTATCTTTTATTTTGCAGGTACACAAATTTTTCAAAAAGTATATTGCTATTTGTCTTCTGTGAATTGTCTCACTATTTATTATTAAATACCTATTATAAAAGGGATAAATAATGAATTAAAAATATATTTACATTATACAGGGTTGTTCGGATATGATTTCGAGAGTTCAGTTTACATGAAAAATTAATATCACACTGTTCTATAAAATTTTCGTTCGAGTTCCAAGGCGTCTAAGAAATTATTTTTAGTTAATGTTTTCTAATAACTTTATTGCGAGTAAGTATCGTTTTTCTTTAAATTTTGTTCCCTTCACTAATGTTTCTTTGCATTCACGTTAATTTGACGCTTATCCTGACTTAGAATTTATTTTTTTATAAATTTGGATAATATGTAACTAGACAGCATATACAAAAAAAAATTAAAAACGGCACTAAAAACTGAAGAAAAACACAAAACAACAACATAAGCACGTGTTGTCCACTCGGCCTGACGGCCTCGTAGGACAATTTCACGTCGCGTGCAATAAACACTTACTTTTTGTACTTGTTACATAAATAACTATTTTCTACATTCATGCAAAAAACAAAACTTTATTGAACTATATTTAATGGAAAAAGTGGTTCTTTATTGCACTAGTGCAATAAAATGTTTATTGCATTCATCTGTCAATCTACTATAGCGTTTTGTCATCATGACAAACATAAACGTTCAAATCGACGTGACATTTTCCTAGCCTTAGTGTCATCTAAATATAATTTTTTGGTTTCTGCATGAACGTAGAAAAAATATTGTATGCAACTCGTTTTGTACTTGTTGCATAAATAACTATTATGTATTCCTAAAATTTGATAAATTAAAAATTCAAATCCCCTCCCCTGTTCCTGTTGCATATAAATATATAATTATTAAGTACCTATTATTTAATTATTACTTTAATTCAATTTACAAATAATGATATACATACCTTTCTAAATCCAACGAACTTTCAATTAATAAAAATGTTCTATAATTTTCACTAGTATTACACACACATAAAGAATACAGGAAACCACTGCTACTGCAAAGCACAGATTTGCAAAGGATAAACTGCATCTGAACGCTGAAATTTAGAATACGGAAAAATCGATATCCCATTTAGCTGATAAGGTTGTAAATAATTTGCCGAGGATCGAACGCATGACCTTCAAACTCAGTTTCGGCCACCCGTTATTTTCTGCACTCCAACTGTGACATTCTTTAAATATTTGCAGTTCAAGTTTTCTCCGCTAGATATCCAGCACTTCCCGGTACACAGTTTTATATCATTGTCTGTCAACGATCGAGGTACTTTCTTATTTAGAATACCGCAACCTTAAAGCACTGCTCACCCATTTCCCTATGGCTCCTCTGCTCACCACTAACAGCTTTTATTTGTTGCTCAAAAACCCGTAAAGCTTGGTAAGAAATAAAATATATATTACAATTTTTCAGGTTTCTTTAGATATTTAGGTTTAATATGGATTTGGAAAAGGACAATAATTGCCTGGTAGCAATTCAGATTCAGACTCAAATATAAAAAGGTCAAATAGTCTGAATGTTTACGATCGCTGTAATAATAACCTAAAAGAAGACCGTGTACACGCGGTCATCTTTGAACTCTACAGCCAGCGGCATGCACAATTGATCTTCAGACCTAAGTGCTTCGGGTAAAACGCGCCGCTCCGAAACAACAGCGAGCTAATGTTAAATGCAAGAAATATATTCCAGGAGGAAAGTTCCGGACTCGATAAATGCATTTACAAAATATTGAAAATAAACAAAATTAAAACATCAGAAGAAAGCAGCGTTCAACTATTGCGATTAAAATAGACATACACAAAACAAATACTATCTATTTGTACAAATATACTTACATTTAAAGAAAAATGAAACCAGTTAGTGGCGACAAGAGGGGTCAGAGGGAAATGGTGAGCAGTGTTTTAAATATTGTGCGCATGACGGGTACGACAGTGGCGTACTAAGTGGTTAAGTGATATCTTCGGATTGGATGCTTCATATAATTACAATCGAACTTCACAGGTAAGTTCCTTTCATCGTTCAATTAAACAACAAGTTTAGAAAAGCAAAGTTTTACCAAATGAATATAGCTTTTGAGTACGAAAGAGCGCAGCAAGTGAGTAACTTATAAGCAACATGAGTTTAGAAAAACTTCTTTTCTTACGAGATATGTTTATACATTTTATGTTAGTATCGTTGAGTGAATAAGTATACAAGAGCCGCAAGTCCAATGGCCCAAAACGAATTCATGCAGGTTCCCCACCACATTCTACCCCTGGTACCGCACCGTCCACAAACTATAGCGCTGATCTGAAGCGCCGCCTAGGCCGATATATTTCATTTATTTGAACTAACTGGAATCTGTCCGGCTGCGGCATTGCGTGACTCACTCAACAGCTGCGGCTTGATTCGGAGCCGAATTCAATTTGTTTTCTTTCTTTTTAAGATCAGGTAGAATTTGAATGAAGCAGATTTTACATGTGTATGCTTAATATACAGAGTGTCTCAGGTTTAAATAGCAGGACTTCAGGCATTTTTATAAGATCTCATTTTGAGACGAAAAGTTCCAATATATATATGGCTCCTAAAACGCTTCGTTTGTGAGAAACAGGATGCTCAATGTTATATTTGTTTTGTTTACTTATTTTTTAACTAAATAACCGCTAACAAAATAAATCGTCATGTTGCGGCAAAAGACCTATTGGAGAACAAATAATTTGACACCGAAAATCATCGCATATTGATTGCAGTGGTGGAGATAGAGGGGTATCTATTAACATTTTTATATAAAAAAGTATAGCTGAATTGAAATTTTGCAAATGTTTTCGAAAAATATGAATGAACATGTAATTTTACCCAGAAAAGTCCCTCTTGTCTGAAGTCAGTAGGACGTGAAGTTTTGAAGAAAAAACGAAAATGCAGTTTAGAAGTCAAATAATAATTTTTAACATTGTGTTACAACTAAATTAAATAGTTAAAAAATTAGGTTAAAATTGTTTTTAATTAATTAAATAGGAATAAATAAAAAAATAAATAACGAAAATCATATTAAATCAAAGTAAATATTCGAAATGTTTACTCATTCTAAAAGATAAGAATTTTCAATTTTTGGGACTTTGAGGCTCTATATAAGAACATGCAACGACATAAATTAATGAAATTTTGGGTATTTGGGTATAAAAAATATCTCCTGAAATAGAGCAATTTTGGAAAAATATTCAGACACGTCGAGTTTTAAATTAAATTTGCCACTTTTTGAAATAATTAAAAATAGTTTAAAGTGGCGTATCATTGAGCAGGAAAAAAATTGTGTTTTCTGGAATATAAAAAAGCTTTTTTTTCTGAATATGGCGCCATAAAAATTTTGGTAAGTAACGTAAAAAATCGAGATAATTGGAGATTCACGATATCGTATCATAATTATTATTGTATGACAAATTATCAAATTTTGATACAGAAACTATTTTAATGCCTACTACTCGACAATGAGGACTTTAAAATCAAAATGTAGCTATTAGCCTACAGAAAAATTATAGATAATAATTCAGTGTTTTGATATCTTGAAATTTCAATTGAATTTATCTCGAAATTTTTCTTAAATAGCATAATAAAAATTTTATGATACCATATTAAAAAAAAGCTCTTTCATATTCGAGGAAAAAAATTGGAGTTGCGATTAAAAAAAATCCTGCTCAATGATACCTACCTGTCCTTAATACTTCATCATTTCAAAAAGTGGCAAATTTAATTAAAAAATCGACGTGAGCATTTTTCCAAAATTATATTATTTCAGGAGATATTTTATGTATTCCAAACTTTTTATCGACACTGTATATGTGAAAGAAAGTTAAAACTTGAAAACCACAGATTAATGAGACAAATTTCACCTTTTTCAATAAACTGTATGGGAATTGCATTTTTAGTTAACAATTTTCTCTTATTGTTTATTATAATATAGTTCTGAGAAAAATGCACCTCACAAATTAATTTATATTTTAATTCATTAACGTCCATTAGAGCAATACATAAATTACCGCAATTTTTTTGCCACTCCTGGGCACGTTTACCGTCAGTAACTGGAAATTTAAAAAAGCTTATTCCTTTGTTTCGTCTTCTATTATTTAAACAGTTTTTATAAACACAGTTGTGATTAGCTGTTGTCATGATTGCAAAAAACACTACTACAGTAGAAACTAAAACTACAGATCACACAAAACTGTTTGCTAATAACAGGCGAGCGGTCGATGTCACTCCCTCAACTGTTGGCAGCAGACTGAGAAATCTCGGGCCCAATTCTCCAGCAGCGCCATCCAAATCTCGAGCCCAGCATAGCAGTCGTTTATTTGTACAGGGATGCGCCTCTATATAAACTTATTCACTCAACGGTTAGTATGTAATTGTTAAGAGAGTACTTATCACCTGATGAATTTAAATAAGAAATTGTATAATAAAGTATTAAAGTGCTTCATTACATAATTATAAGCAAATAGTGATAAATATGAAAGCATTACAGAGTTAAAAAATAAAAAAATTTCATAGTAGGTACTCTCCGTATTGTTTCCGCAGGTTGAATTAGGCGCTTATTTGATTTGTTTCGTGGATTAACTGACGTTTGAAACAGTAAACTCTTCATATACCTACATAAAAAAATCACAAGGGTTAAAGTCTGGCGAGCTCAGTGGCACCCGAAAGGTGGTGGGGATCAACTCATTTATTCGAAAAAATATTTTCCAAAAACACACACACTTCCTAGATATTTCGTAGAATCAAAGACCAAACACAACCTCGCCTGATAAAAATTGTAGAAAAATATTCAAATTCAATTTGTATTAGTTTATTACCGTTAATATGTAAGTAAACTAGCTAAAATAAAAATATGCAATCATATTTTTTGCCGATCGACATTAAAGGTGTAGTTAGTGACAGCTGTCAGATACTAAAGTGTCGCATTTACTGCTCAGACATTAGGATAATTTTTACAGCCGCTAAATTAAAAATTAAAATATGTTCTTTAACGAAAGTAATTTTATTTATTACTACTTTCCAATATCGTTGTTGTTATAGACATTCAAAGTAATGCGGAAAAATATACCAATAGTACATTTTCAAAGACATAATGCTATTCTCAGATCAGTAATAAATAAATTTTGTATATATTTGCTGATATATCTTCTTCGATTTTTCTGGCAATAAATTACACTCTATTTGCTTTACGGAATTACACAATTAAGGCCGTACTCAGTGTAGTTGAGAAGATAAATGCAGGTTTTGAGAGTAACTTATGCAGCTGCAACGTTCTGTGACCTCAGTAAGGTAAGGCTGACTGCATATGTCATAAAACGCTGCTGGAGAAATCTTTTTATGGAGTTCGTGGAACTCCTTTATCATTGATCAAATCATATCTTACGGGTAGGAAACAGTGTGTCAGTTTTAATAATGTTTTATCCGATTTTAAATGTGTAGGTATTCTATGGGGTGCCTCAGGGGTCTTTCTTGGGCCCTCCTCTGTTTGTTATTTATATTAATGACCTTTATTATCATATGACTTCTGAGAGATGCATTTTATTTGCTGACAATATAACATTATTATGCTCAGATAAAAGTAGAAAGCGTACTCTTGAACTTGCTAACAATAGTGTTCTTAAGGCTAAATAATGGTTTTCAGCTAATAAGTTGAAGTTAAGCAAAGAAAAAAACCAAAGTGTTATTTTATCCAGTGGTGTTTCTCAAGATGAGAACCATGATAATCTTTTAGGCATTGATGGCTCTCTCAGATGGACTTGTCATATTGGTAATCTCCGTAGGAAGATTTCTAAGTATATTTATTTATTATATTATATTATTATATTTACAACACCATAATATGCTCTTGAATATATATTATGGTGTTGTACATTCATGTTTAAATTTCGAAGTTATCCTATAGAGGAACGCGTCATCATCATGTAGAGTTTTCAAACTTCAAAAAAAGATTATTCGTATAATTGCACGGATTGGGCCCAGGGAACAGACATTTTTCAAAAAATTTTAAATTATACAATTGCCTTCTCTTTATATATATTACTCTTTGAGTGAAATACATAGTAATTAAAATATAACACGAATTCTAGATCTGCCAATTTAATCAAAAGTCAAAGATTTCGTCTACAGAGATCAACAAATAATTCTCTTGACTTGAAATGATACAACCAAGTTCCTCTGGAAGTAAAAATACTATGCACCACGATATTTAAAAATGTAATTAAAGAAATTACGCACAATCATTGTTTTCACTCAGTGCAGGGATATATGAACACTGCCTCTTTGCTATAAAATTTTGTTTCGTTTTTTTTTTTTTGTGTTCTTGTACATATAAATGGACAAGTTAAATTAATTATAGTTTTATACCTGTTTTCAGTCCTTTAAGTGTTTTTTATATTTCCCTCATGGCTTATATTTATTTATTTAGTTTACATGTCGTGTTTTATGTAATCCATTTGACTATCATTATTCATAAATTATTTTAAGTCCTTTAAAAGTATTTTTTTAATGTATTAGGTATACTGTGACTTGCGCTTTTTGCATTGATATCCCAATATTTGTATTTATACTGACTTGTTAAATGTATTAACGTAGTCAATAAATACATTTCTTTTTTTACTAATTCATTAATTTATGACGGCCTTAATGTGAATTCTTCCAACTTAAATAGTAAATAGTTTTTTTATGGATTTAAATAGACGACCTGATGAAATTATTATTATTCGTAAAAGTATCATACGATTTTAATAATATAAAATAAATAGAAAAAATAATGTGTTTAACCGCGGCATTAAATCCTTACTTTACTGCCTAGTTGAACAAATAACTATTATTATATCTATCGATATAAAATGTGCTAAATGTGCCGCCCCAGGTGACGCTAAATATTGTGTAATACCATCCACGTCTAAAGCGGTTTCTGCGGGGTTATTAGGCGTTATCCTTTATTAATGATTAGTTAGCGGCTTACCAGCGGCAGAGAATTAATACTCGGACGAAGATAATTTCTCTTCCTTGATATTAAATTCGATGGAGATTAATTTCAGTCCATTTTGTAGAATAACTGACTGAAAATGTAACATTTTGGCAGGCTACCGGTTTCTTTAATATGAGGCATTACATAGCTAAATAATTTTAGAGTTTTTAAAGAAAGAATAAAAAAATATGAGAATAATTCTAGAAAATAACTACAATATAATAAAAGAAAATATTTAAATTTGCACATATTGCGTATTGTGTTACATATACAATATTTGAGTAAAAATATAAAGTGTTATATTTTTAAAATATTCAAAATTTGAAGGGCACTCAAAAACGGAGAACGATTACAGGAAAATGCTTAAAAATTATCCAATTTTCATCAGCTGTAACTATTCGTGTCATTATGACTGCTAAGTCATGCAATTCTTTACTTAAGCTCAGGATTTTTTTCATTGTCCTGCTTTTCATTATCTTGCTTATATAAGTTTATCGTGTTCTGTTCCTCTAACTACAAAAACAAACGGTACGATTTTTTATTTATGATAAAAACTATTATTTAAAGGAGCAGAACAAAAATTTTACTCAACGAACAAATGAAAAAAATTTTAAATACTCAATAACATTTAGACCTAGAAATTGATCACACCACCAGTGGCGTCCCCGTAGCATCTGCATTTTCTTAAAAAATGTATATTAAATATATTCTTCCTAGAAGCGAAATATTTTAGTAGATCATATTAATCTACCTGAAACATTTTATATAAAACAGTCGCTTCTTCAAAATTGTAATGACTTAAGAATTAATAAATTTCTCTAAATTCTCTGGTATCTAAATAGATACCATAGCCATTTAAATTAAAGTGGACGGAAAGGAAGCTATACTAATATCAACTAGCGTTGGAATTACACTTCAGTATTCTTGCTATATGTATTCCTTTCTAGAGTAGTGGACTCTACCTACCTTATAATAACAATAAATAATTAAATACTACTCACTCAGTAGTATTTAATAATTTATATAATGAAAGAAAAATATATAGCAAAATGTCAAAGTAATCACTTTTGAGCTTATTAGCTCTCCTCAGTATCCCACCGGAGGCGAGGCAACCAACGACTTATCCAATAGAAGGATACCTGAGTATACGTTATGCAACATGTAACTACATCTGAACATGCTGAACCTGGCGGCCCATCTGCAAACAACTTTATTATAATTTGTACTAAATCATACTACAACTGTCTCGCTATACAGGGTGTCTGTAAAAGATCTTTACAAAAACATACCACATATTCCTTAGACCAAAATAAGTCGATTTAAGTAAAATTACCTTAGTACAAAGTTGCTTCGTTTGGGCTCCAGAGGGCCTTGAAGTTACAATTTTTAAATCGTTTTTCCCATATAAATTTAAAACGGAATATGCGATTTTGCTGAAATTTGGTATATTGGTAGAGTTTTATGTGGCCAAAAAAATGGTGTTAAATTTTTGTCCGATATTAATCCATAGGCGTAGAACTTGATTTTTTTTAATAATTGCACCTTTAAAAATTCTACGGCAATGGAAGAAAAGGAGTTTGAGTATGAAATTTAGATTGCTCAACTCATTTACTTTAAAAAAGGTACTCTTGATAAGACTTGATTACTCTCATGGTTTTGACGAAATTTGCATTTTAGAACATAAACAATCATTAAAATACAATCTTTGAGTAAATCGAGTGTTATCAAGGGTACTTTTTTTGCAGTAAAAACATAAAAATGTACTTTTTTCATATCTTCTTCAACACCCCTAATCGAGACTTTTAACAAAAATACTCGATTCTTGCCATGTACGATTTTTTGAGGAATATTAATTATTTGCCTGCAATACTATACAAAAACATTTATTGTTGGTTTCCATAGTTTCATCTAAATAAAAATATTGTCAAGTTTTAACACCTAATCTCTTGTTAACGATTGAAAGTGTTCTATCTGACTCAATAATTAAAAAAAAAAAATTGCGTGGTTTATTAATATGGCTGTACAATACATATACCAATGCAGAATATACCGATATGTTACTGACATTAGGATTTTGTGAAGGAAATGCTCGAGAGAGTGTCAGGGTGTACTCTGAAAGATTTCCAAATCGTCGTGTACCTAGTCACCCAACTTTTGCTGCTGTTGAGAGACGTCTTCGGGAGACCGGTTCCTTTGTTCCCAACAATGTTGATAATGGAAGAGAACGTTTTGTAAGGATTCCTGAAGTTGAAGAAGACATTTTAGAACGTGTTGAAGAAGATCCAGAATTAAGCACCAGACGAATTGGAAGGGAACTAGAAGTAAGTAAAGATGTCGTTCATAAAGTGCTTAAAGAACAATTGCTATATCCATACCATAAGAAGCCAGTACAAGATTTATTAGTCCATGATCCTCAAAATCGTTTGGGTTTTTGTCGATTTGTTAATATGCAAAGAGAAAGAGATCCAAACTTTGTCAAGAAGGTTCTCTTTACCGATGAAGCGGGTTTTACGAGAAGAGGTATAACTAATACCCATAATGAACATGTTTATGCCGTTGAAAATCCGCAGGCAATAAAGGTAAACCATTTTCAGCACGAATTCAAAATTAATGTGTGGGCTGGAATAATTGGTAATTTCATTGTTGGTCCTGTCATACTTCCACGAAGATCAACTGGAGAAAATTTTTTGGATTTTCTACAAAATACGTTGCCAGAATTGTTAGAAGATTTACCTCTCCAACTTCGGAGAGATATGTGGTTTATGCAAGATGAAGCTCCACCACATTTTTCTGTAAACGTTAGAAACCACTTGAATGAACAATATCCACACAAATGGATAGGCAGAGGTAATGATGCACCTGTAAACTGGCCACCACGTTCCCCAGGTCTAACACCGATGGATTACTTTTTATGGGGACATCTGAAATCCACAGTTTACAGGGAACCTGTAGAAAATGAGGAACAACTCTGGCAACGTATTCAAGATGCAATAAACAATCTAGAGGTGATGAAGAAGTTATGGAAAGGATACATTTTAATTTTCTTCGACGTATAAATCTTTGTATGCGTGAAAATGGTGAACATTTTGAACAATTTTTGTAAAATCTCTATTTTGATTATGTTGTAAATAAATATTTTTGTGAAACCTATACACTCTAAATTATTAAAACAGAAATTTAGCGAAAACCATGAGAGTAATTGAGTCTTATCAAGAGTACCTTGTTTAAAGTAAATGAGTTGAGCAATCTAAATTTCATACTCAAACTCCTTTTCTTCCATTGCCGTAAAATTTTTTAAAGGTGCAATTATTAAAAAAAAATCAAGTTCTACGCCTATGGATTAATATCGGACAAAAATTTAACACCATTTTTTTGGCCACATAAAACTCTACCAATATACCAAATTTCAGCAAAATCGCATATGCCGTTTTAAATTTATATGGGAAAAACTATTTAAAAATTGTAAGTTCAAGGCCCTCTGGAGCCCAAACGAAGCAACTTTGTACTAAGGTAATTTTACTTAAATCGACTTATTTTGGTCTAAGGAATATGTGGTATGTTTTTGTAAAGACCTTTTACAGACACCCTGTATAAAGAACCCATTCTATAATTAATATTTTATTCATATTTTATAACAATTAATTATTAATAATTATTATATTAATTATAAAATATTATTCTTTAAGTAAATCTTAAATTTCGCTCATTTTACGAAACAAAAGTGTTGAATTAAGCATACGACTGCTTGGATATTAAAAGTACGTAAATATTTATATCAAATATACTTTATTACTGAATTAATACACTTGAATGAAGTTTAAATATTATTATACTTAAATACGGATTACATTATTTCCCGTGTGTGTTCTAAAACGGCCCACACTTGTACGACAAGTTATACAACAGACTGGACAGACAATCGGTGCAACAAGTGGCTTAGAATTTTGCGTACAAATACAAACAATCTGAACATCAATCAGTCGAGACGATTTGTAGTAGGTACATACGTTTCAATTGTCGGTTGTTTTTATACTTCCTTGCAGTAGCGCATAACGTGTATTCCGTTTATGGTTAGTTTAGTAGTCATTAAATTTTACTTCGGATTTTACTTATATAACGTACACATATCTCTTCATTACTTTCCAAGTTACTTGACAACAAACGATCGAACTTTCCTTACCTTAGTAACAATACATTTCATTGAATTTCAAAATAATATTTTATAAATTTAATAACATAAGAATTGCGTTAATTTGTATTTTTAATATTTATAGAAAAATTAGTGACTTTATTTTGTCTGAAAAGCGTATTTCCTTTACAAAATAAAATGTCATTTTTAGCACTTATAAACGTGATCTGTAAAATGAGTATATTACCCACAAATCGTGGAACATGCTGTGCCATTTCCGGACATAATTATTTATATATGTTTAATATTTCTTTTATTCATGAGATTATAAATTTTGTGCGAGCTCGTACTTTACCAAAACGAGATCTTTATCGAAGAAAACATCTTTTTCAGACCTGTCCTTAATTATATAGAACCTTGACAACATCGTTATAGTCAATTTTTTTTAGCTACTTGATGTTCCACGTTATACACTTCGATATAAATAAATTAAAGATCTTGTATTATATTTCTATAAAAGCTTTTAAAATACAGGGTGAACCTTAAATAAGTACAAATATTATAACTGCAGGTGTAGTTCGTCATATAGATAAGTCTAGTGAAAGTCATTTTTAAAAATTTCAAATATTTACGGAGATATTATTTTTTTTAATACCCACATTTTGAGAAGCGCTGGCCAGATAGGCCACTGACTTAACCTAATAAATAATATAAACCATATGATTTACTAAAGGCGAGGTTGCCATGTCTTCTATAAGATAAATAATTTTTTAAAGTAAATTCAATTTTTACCATTGTTTCTAGTTTAAAAACACTCGTCATAAACGATTAAAATATGAATTTTCTCAAGTTTGATACTGTTAGTTAAAGAGTTTAAGAAGTTACTTAAATGATTTCAAAAAAATATCCATAAACATGCATAAAAGCTCACATACTTACTGCAAACCCAACTATTTAAACAGTTATCCATATTTCAGTTAATGCCATTGTACACTGTTAGAAAGATTATCACAAATCCACCATGATTCCCGAACCAGCGGTCCTCAACAAGTTTTCTATTGAAAAATCACGAAATTTATTTAAAATTTGACTTTTTCATTCCTGATTTTTTTGTAAAAAGACTATTAATTATGTGTTCTATACAGTGAACTGTACTGCTGGTTAAAATATTTGTACTTATTTAAGGTTCACCCTGTATATAATATAAATTTACTTGTTAATTGTATATACATTATTATGATAATATTATGATCAATTCCTAAATTAAAAAAAAAATAATAAAACTGAAATCGAAATTATGGGTTGAAGTAACGTATTCCCAACCAGCAAAACAGTTATAATTTTCAGATTATACGAGAGTGATGTTTTATTATACTATTATTTTTGCTTTCGAATTAAAAATTTGTTTTATTATAGCGGTATTTACTATTATTTGGTTGTCGGCAACTGAATATTTTATAAATTTATCACAAGAACGTTTTGGAAGTTCAATAATAAAAGAGCTTATACGACAAACTACTTTATAAATATTTCAGTGACAAACTTATAAAACATTTTAGCTAATAAAATTAAAGTATTTTTTATAATATTTTTTTAGTATTCCATAGTATTTCTAACTGAGCTATAAATATATAATTGCTTCTTAGATGTGGGTTGTCAACCTATATATAAAACTATTATATTGAAAGTTAGTTGAGTCAGAAGTTACAGCAGTTTCTTGGTTAAAAGTACTGATTTTTCAAAAGAACTCCCTAAAAGTCAAGAAAACTATATTCTCTTCTTATCTTCGTTATTACAGAGTTTATAAGCTAATATACTGTGTATTTATACATAAATAGTGTATACTTGGCGTACAAGAAGTACAGTATCAAGCATAGATATGTATACATTAAGTAAAAGTTTACCAATTTTCAAGTTAATTGTGAACAATTGAAAATCTAAGGAGAAGGCGATTGTGTAACAACTGTATAAATTTTATTTCTATTTTATGTAAACTAATAAGAACAAAATGTAATAAATGAAAATCCTAAACAAAACAAACTGAGTCTGTTTCTTTTGGACCGGGAAGTCCTGCTTCTGGCTCCACCATTGATACCAATTATTGCAGCACGAATCGCGAATCACCCTCGTCTATATCATCAGTGTCCGTAGATGTGGAAATGGGCTCTAGTTTTCTTCGTCATTTTTTAAAATCGGGACGCTGTTTAAACAGTGACTTTAGTAGTTTTGGCACAATCGAGAGCAATTCGCAAGTATGAGGTCTCTGGGTGCTGCTTCGTTTTTCGTCATCACATGGATATTGCTTTTGCGTGCCCATCCCCACAGATCTAAGAGACAGTTGGGTTTTCAGCCAGATCTACACCTAGTGGAATATGCGTAATGTGTATCCTTCGCTGCCCGCGTTGTGTGAAAATGATGCGAGATCTCGTTTTATATTCAACGCCGATTTCAAAAATGAATCGTAGCTGAAGGTGTTCAGAAAGCTTATCTTTGCAGGAGCACCGCACCATTTCAGCTTGCATATTCGCCCAACTTTCTCAAAATCGGCATACGAGGAGAAGGGGAAACAAAGTTTACTCTCCCGGAATGTCGCGCCAGTAGGATCGCAGCTAGTGAATGCGTGCAAGAACAGAATGTCCTTGAGTCCCAACTGTGCCATTTGATGGGTGGATTAAATGTTGGTTTGTAATTTTCTTCTGACAGGTTTAATTAACAGAATGTTGTGGGTAGGTGGCATTTCTGCTGTAACGGTCAATAGATGTGCTTACAATCAACACGTCAGCATCATGTGAGCCACTGAAATTTCAGTTTCCAGATTGAAGTTGATGTCGACACACTTTTGTATCCGATAGCAATGTTTCCGTTTTATCAACTAAGTGCTATTGGCAGAACTACTATATCCAACAAAAACAATGGTATCTTCTGCCTGAATAGTGGGTCTTGACGAATTTCACGTACGTATCACAAATTGTGGACACTGGGGATTCTCTTTGCCAGATGACCTTAAGTAAAAGCAAACCTTCATAAATCACCAAATAAAAGTTGGTAGATATCCTGGTTGGTTTAAACAGCTTGTAAAGTACAATTTTTTTACCCCCATTGCTGTAACTTTTGACCCACTGGAGATAAAATAACATATGTAGTTATGTTCTTCAATAAAATTTATCGCTCTAAAACATTATCTCATGGGATCTTTGTGTAAAATAAACGACCGAGTAGTTACCGGGAGAATTATGGCAAAAAACGTGTTACTTTTTTTTGAATTACTGACTTTTGACAGCAGTTATCTCGAAAACGGTGCATCATAGAGAAAAAATGGATAGAACTTATCTTGTCTAAAATTTAAAGATCTTTTTATACAAAGAATTCTTCACTACGACGCACCGTTTTCGAGTTGTACCTTTCTATCCTCCTCCCCCCTGAAGCAGACGGACTAGGGGAGGGATCTTTGTTACGATTACGTCCTAGCTACCCCAAACACATTCCCGCAGAGAAATATTTTGCTCCTCTCATTGCACACTACAACCCCTTCGTTGTTTAGACTAAGCTTTATATTTATAAGGCATTTTTTCAAAGGTCGATCACAAGCGTTCATCGTTTCGATATGGATAGGTAACTATGCTGTTTTCATGCTAATAGATATGTTTAAGAGAAGTTGGTTCAGTCTGTAGTCTCTAACGTCATACCAATGCAGGCGATTCCGAAACCTGATTAAGTAGTAACCTTTTGGCGATAGTATTTACATTAGTATTTCAAATGTCAAAAATGGCTTACGTATATAATAACTCGAAGTTAATGGATATCGTTTTAATTTATGGTGAAGTAAGACAAACGCTTTAGCAGCTTCTTCTTTTTACGCAGCTACTTTAGTGCAAGGACCAATAATTTACTACTTCAAAACGGACAAGAACCAGAAACATTTGTGTTCGTATATAGAAACTGGGTAAGACGGACTCAAATGTGTTTACACGACGGTGGACAAAATTTTGAACAGTTGTTGTAACAGGTATGTCAAATTATTTTATTAATTAATAATAACAATAGTGGGAATTTGATGATATGAAATAGGTATTATACAATTTTATTTATTTCTTTCCTTAACAAATTCTTTCAATTTTGTCGGTTCAATTTTTCTTTGTATTTATTTTTTATTACACTTTGCCGCCGGTGCCAGCCGCCGACTACAAGCTTTGCCTTACGCAAAGTCAGGTTTTAAAGTGGACCAGTTTTCAGTGCCGTGCAGAAGTGTATTTTTCAATTATTTTCGAGCTGTCCTTTTTGATTTTCTTATCACAAAATTGTATTTGTAAGAGTCCCCTGTACATTCAAGTTTTCTGAATCGCCCTGTATATTGTATTACAGGTAATAGAATAAGCTTATTATATGTCTAAGTGACGTTTGTTTATTCAGATTACATGTCCTACTCTAATCAAATATGTTAATATTGAAGGGGAAATTGTACTAAAAGGCAGTTATATATCACTCACTAATAATTCAGTTGGATGAAATTTAAACTGAAACCTTTCATTAGCTACATTCACTACCCATAAGGAAAGATTTATTACCAATCCAACATTTCACTGTATCCACCTTGAACTGAATCGATGCTCGTGCTGGCATCTTTTCCGATTGCATCATGGCAATGTGGATTTTGCATGATAAATAATTGGAGTATTGTTTCAGCAGTTCGATGATCGCCATCCTTGTTTACTAGTCGATTTCCATGTAATGCCGTATCCACACTCTCGACGAGACAGTCCGAGACCGGTCGAGCACGAGAGTGTGGATGGAGTCCTCATCGAGTATCGCGCTCGCTGTAGCCCTCTCGCCTGCTCTCGCCGAAGAGCGTGGATGCGGTATAAAATGTTTCTTGACGATTTACGTAAAGCAATGCATATCAAATTTGTGTATCTGTTCTCTTCATAAAACCTAATTAAATTTACAGAAATATGAGACAATAAGATTGAAAAAAATATTGCTACAAAAATTTGGTGCTATAATAGATATTATACAGAGTGTTTCAAAAAGACATTGGTAGTATTACTGGGACTGATAGAACATTGAAAAATAAGTGGGGTTTGCTTAATAAACGTATGTCCTAGAGCCATAGTATGTCATTTTTGAGATACAGGGCGTGTAAGATAATTCAAAGAAATCAAATTTTGGATGTAATCTTTTTAAAGACCAACGGATTTGATTAAAGTTTCACACAGGTATGTTGGTGGTGTCGCCACGCTGGTGTTATTAGTTTTTCAGTACAAACTACAGGACGCTAGTTACAAGCATTTTCGCCGACGTTTTATTCTCCAACTTTTTTATGTTGGGTTTTACTATTCTTAGCCTTGTTTATGTAAAATTAAGTTTTACACGAAAAAGGTGTGTAACAAATTTGTTAAAAATGCACCGTTTTCGAGGAAAATGTAGAAAACTGTGGTAAAGTCAACCAGGCGATCCGTATAATGGTACGTATTTATCAAGTATGTAGGTATGTGTTATACTCTGTACTTTTCCATTTATGTCATATTTTGTATTACAAAAATGACGGGAAATTGTTTATTTTCTGATTTGAATAGTAAAATGATCTCTATGAATATTGTACTCACGTTAAAATTTTGCTACGCGTTGCTAATAATAATGAAAACTTATATCAGCAGTTCAAATGTTGACTTTTTGGGCATGTTTTAAGAGTGGTACTGCAGTTAGATGCTTCGAAACATTCTTATAATTTTCTGTAACAGTATGGATGCAATTTTTGTATTTTAGTATTATCCACATGCTATATGTAGTACTATCTGTAAAGAAATTTTTCATACACTAATGGTTGGATCTTCAGAGACCAAATCTAAAATATGTTAATCTTCTTGATCAGTTCTAGTTGATGTAGGTCTACTGGAATTTTTTGTTGACCACCGAAAACGCCTTTCTACTGCAAAAAATGTTTTTCTATTTGGTAGCTGTCACTCAGGAAATTTTCGGTATAGCATTTTAACTACTGCCGCACACATTAACATTAGTTAAGAGTTCGGGATCTACCACATATACATTTGATAAATAAGTATTACATATTACAAAGATTTGTCGATTATTAACAAATTTACTAAAAGCACCTTGTTGATATTTTATTAAAATCTAATATCGTTTTCGAGCGACTGTTCTCTTATAATGTTCGAAGAGTACCTCTATCCCTTTTTATTCTTTGAAATAAACAGAATATCCATACTTTGAGATGAAAATATGCAATAAAAGTAATTATTATTATACAGGGTGTTTATTAATTGAATGCCAATACTTAGGGTGTGAATCCTTCGGTCCTTTTAAGAAGAAAACTTTATATCAACATATGTCCTAAACTTCTTAATTTTTGAGCTACAGGGTGTTACAGTTTTAAGAAAAAATTTACTTTTTTATTATAATTTTCTTATCACTCCAGATATTTTTATGAAATTTTGTACACACCTATTAATCATTAAGGACCATTGTTTGATGTAAAAAATGTTTTAAAATCTTTGCCAATGACGTCCGTACGAGGTTTGAACTAAACATTTTTGAAGAAAAAAATGGTAAGAACTAAAATTATTTTTAAAATCTCCATTTATTTTACAGCAAATTCGGTCCCTAGACTTACTCTCATACGACGCACCATTTTCACGTAAAAAAATGAAACCAAAAAAAATGTTTTCCCCAAGTTCATTGAGACTGCTTTTGATATTTTGTTGCCATTTTGTAGACACTCACCATGCGTGAAAACTTTTTTTTTAGGACGTTCGGACGTTCGTTCGGACGTCATTGGCAAAGATTTTAAAACATTTTTACATCACACAATGCTCCTTAATGATAAATAGATATGTACAAAATTTATTAAAATATCTGGAGTGATAAGAAAATTATAACAAAAAAGTAAATTTTTTCTTAAAACTGTAACATCCTGTAGCTCAAAAATTAAGAGGTTTAGGACATATGTTGATATTAAGTTTTCTTCTTGAAATGACTGAAGGATTCACACCCTTAAGTATCGGCATTCAATTAATAAACACCCTGTATATAATGTTTTATTCAGATAACAAATCAAGTAAACATAAAACTATAACAGTAAAAGAAACAATATAGTGATTACTTAAAAATATAATATTATGTATATGTATAAGATTTTGGAACATGCTACTGATGTTTGTTACTGTGTTGGTCAATTCAGTTAAATAATTGAAAAATCAATTTAAACCTGGTTTAGCTCAGTAGCATTCACTTAAAGTGCTCTCCAGTTTTGACAATTAAAGTTTTTAAAGGTATTTAATATACGTTTACATGGAAAATACAGCATTGGAACTACTGTTGCCTTAAGTCCTCTTTTAAATCACAGTATAACTGAGTAATTTGAAACATGTCTATGACACACACATAGTACGAATTATAATATATTTTTTGACAATTTCTTTAAGAGTTCATAATTAATAGGTTCCAACCACTGATTAAACAGCTACTTTTATAGTGCCGTACACTATACCTATGTATCCTAAAATCCGCTACATATATTCTTGTTTTTATTATGTCCATAACAAAATAAATATTAAAGTACTTAAAACTAACACTATATAATAATAATATTAAAATCAGTAACCGACATTTAAAAAAACCTGACTAAATATTTCACACGTTACAGCTGTTACTGGCCGTCACAATAAGAAAATTCAGTTGTTGATATAAATTTTGATTTAAATCAAGTATGTGTTACAGCGCTCCCGGTGGTTGCGCCGAGAAACAAGATTAGCGGATGGCCACGGCCCCCTACAAGAGTTTTCTGTATACTTTTCTTCTCTATGCTCATAATATAACGCATATAATTAATTTTTGTTTAGACAATATTGTGTATCCTTCATGCTGGAAATAATCTCTAATAAAACCGTCCCCAAAGAATTCTTATCTGGCTGAATTCAAAGGCCTCAAACCTTGCCAGAAAATTAATAGTAACCTATCAGCTTTGCCTACAGTTGCGCCTGGTCACTCTTTAAAACTAAATAGCTCTAAGTCTTCCGTTTTACTCTCTGGCCTAAATACTGTCTTGGATGAAGTTCATTCAATGCGTATATGCATAAAAATGAAACTCTTATTGTTACTGGAGAAGCTAAGAATCTAGGTGTAAGACTCTCGCTTGTGGTTTAAATCATTTGTAAGTTCAAAGTCGTTTGCAAATCTAAAGCTTCCATATGGTAGTCGGCATATATTAAGTAAACAAATCAAGATTATACTGTGTGAGTCTATATTTTTGTCACAATTACTGCGACGTTCTTTATAATCCTTGTATAGACAGTACTGATATGTCCAGAATCCAGAGAATGCAAAATTCTTTTCTCCGATTTATATGTGGCATTAAAAAATACTCGTATAATCACTTTCGTTTATTCTCTTTAGGGTGAGCGGAAAAACAGTGCCCTGCTGATGCAGTGAACTGAGCGTTATTCCTTTTTTCTATGTGTAATATGTTTTTGTAATAATTAATAAACATTATTGTAACTATGTAGACACATAAAATTATTATTATTATTATCATAACAAGACTTAGAATGAGAAAAACTTAACTTAAAAAAAGTTAGAGGGTAAAATGTCATCCGAAATATTTGCAACTAGCGCGTTATACAAAGCAAACTAATAACACCAGCGTACCTGTGTCAAATTTTAATTAAATCTGTTAACCTTTAAAAAAGTCACATATAAACTTTAATTTTCTAGTTAATTAGACAGTTTTTACGAAATTAGACTCTTGACGCGTGGTTAGTCAGTATTCCTTACTTTGTTACCACTATTATCATTGCCTTCAAAGACTAAAATGTACATGAAACAGAGAAAATTAGTATAAAATAGTTACTGACCACCCTGTATATACATACAGCGTCTTGAAATATACTAGTCACGTTTCACTTTAATTCCATTCTCAGCTTTATATAAGGCGAATATATGTTAAAATCAGAAAAACAAGCACAACAGGCTGGTATTTTTCAATTCAGTCCGTAAAAAATATGCTGCGGCATGGAGTTTTCGTTTCCATTACATTATTTTTATCACATTCAAATTCTTTAAAGCCCTTACGGATAAGTTGAAGGATGAACATCAGCTGAGAGGAAGCTCATAAAATTGCGATTTTGGTTATACTGGGATATATTTCTTTAAGTTAATTATAAATTGAATGTTTTAATTTTCTCTGAAGTTGTATTAAGAAATTTTAACCTCATAAAAACGCAGACAATATAATAAATATTCTTCTGTATTTATTTGAGTATTTTCACTTGCCATTATTAATTTTTTTATGGAATTATGTCTTGCGTCTACACATCCAAAAATTTCACATGAACAAAAAAGAAGGTACATGAAAATGGTTTATGTTTTGATTATTTAGTTATTTCCACAACTAAAGACTACCAGAAGCAATTTTCATTCCGATATCTTAGCTATTATCTGAGATGCGATGATTCCTTCCCAAGTAACAATTCAAATTCTGCTTAGTCTTGCTCTTGTTTTATGAGGGTTGTTTCTAGATAAATTAATTTTGAAGAAGGTTTATCTGATAGCAAATATATTTATAGAGTGAAATAATTTATCGAATAGATTTGTAATATAAATTAAAACTTGACAATAAAACTTTGTATGCTTTCTGTGACTTTAGTTTTGTAGAAGTTACCATCAAAATGTTCTTAATAAAACAGTTTGATTTTAAGAAAGCATTCGAATGAAAATTTGATATAATCAAGCTACTAATAAAATCATGAATTCTTTAAATAAATAAATAATTAAAACTACTTTATAAAATATTCAGTAAACTTCCTGTATACTCTTTAAAAATCTTCTTGTCTTAAGAAAGTATAACTTTCCCAAAGTAGGCCATAAATAAAATAATAAATTCTTTATTAAATATTCTAAATCTTATTAGCTTTTAATATACCTCAATAAAACTGAGATATCTTAAAAGAATTAGGCTAATGCATAGAAAAAGACAAAAATAGAACGCGTTTAGACAAGTATGTATCCTACATATATGTTTTGGAGCCTGCCATTTTGAGCCACGTTTCCATGGTTACGTTGTGTATCTAACATGTTTATTTACATTCTACATTTAGTAATTGTTCGTTGTTTATTCTGTCCTAATTTGTGTTGTGATATTAATTAAGTGTTATTAAAGACTTTTTTTCATTAGCGTAGTAACTTAATTAGGTACCTATATTGTTTCTTTTTTTTGGATAGAGGTAAGTTTATGATTTATTATTGGCATTATGCTTAATATTGAGTATACAAAGAATTATGTTTATTTGTTTCTAGTTTTGAACAAAACATGGCTTGTACTGTTCCCAAATGTAAAAACGTTAACTGATTAAACAATCCGGAAAGCTGTATAATATCCACAGATAAATGATTTAAACGTAGAGATCCTGTTTGTATGACACATTAACTTCAGTAATTATAAGTACTTCTTACTGCATGTAGTTTTATTATTGGTTAATAACAATATTACTAAATATTTTTTTATTTCTAAGGAAGCATATTTAAGACTAGTTTACTTTGCAGGTTTCCTAAATGTGAACGTGTCAAATTATTTAAGATGCCGTATTCTTGAAATAGTGTTTTCTACAAAACAAGTAATATTAGACATTTAAGAATAGAATAATATAGAGTTTAGCAAATAACAAGAATGTTATCTCATGCCACCTGCGAATATTCAAAGGTACCGGAGTAAAATCTATAACGTCAGAAAGCGATCTATCCAGCAAATTTTTAGGTACTGAAATCTTTCAAAATACGTATTTTTTAAATTCAACTATAGATGTAAACATTGTTATAACATAAATTTAAATAGTTCTGCATATAAGATTGTACACTTTTGTTTATAAGTATGTGAAAATAATTGTTAAAATGTGGGGTTAGAATAGCGAAATAATGTGTGTTATACAAATGCATTTTAAAAGTTATTATATTATTTGAGGAGAATTTAAATAGTGAAAGTGGATAAATAAAACATAGTAATTTTATTTTTGATATTACTTTTGCTCTACGTGTTTTATTTTTCTAGATTCCAGTATTTCAAAAACATCACAAATTTGATCGTTTTACGGTGAGAAATAGGGCGACCTTAAGGAAATAATAGGTGTTCCATAGTTACAATGGGACCCAAGAAAATATATTTGTTCTGACAATTTTTTGGATATCGATTTTTACCCAGGTGAAAAATATATTTAAAAAAATGCAATACCATCAAGAAATTTAGTCCAAATAGAAGTTTGTGATACTTCTTCATTTCTCAAAAGGAAAAATGATTTGACTTTGAATAAAAATTACCATAAGATATTGTAAGAATTAGGTAGGTACACCGTAAAAAACCAAATGGTTGTCAAAACGAGTCCACACCCGATTGTGTTAATACAATTCAGTGAGTAATGTTTACTCAGTTATTTGTTAGCTAAACAAATCTTTTAAGGGTAACATTGAACAATTTTTTAGTTAGCTTTCCAAACTATATGTGTTATTCCAAACACAAAGTTATATTATCAACCTATTTAATTATTTTTTCACAATATGTATACAATTTAAATCAGTAATGAGTTACTTTATATAATTTTAGTGTTGTAATAAACTTAAAATAGTGATGATATTTCATTATATTGTGTTGGTTCTCACACAGCTTTTATGGAAATTAGACCTATTGCGTACCTATTAAACGTGTTTAATTTTATACGGATTGTAAATTATTACTATACAGGCTGTATCACATAAGAGGGCCACTCCCATGTATCTCACTAAGCAATAACAAAAAAACCTGTAAAGTGCCCAAACTTATATCGTATGTGGTTCGTTGCGCCCTCTAGGCGGATAAAAAAATTTTTTATTGAAGCAGTCTATGGCCACAAAAAATTGCCTGTTTTTTCGTCTTTCATGCAATATACTACATGGGAGTGGCCCTCTTATGTGATACAGCCTGTATATATTTATAATAATTATTATAATTAGTATTAATAACATTATGACTATTACAAATAATTATAACTAAATTAATAATAATAATAATAGATAATAATACAATTATTATAAATAACTATGTCATAAAAATTACACTCATAAAAAAGAAAACCTGTTCAGTTGGTACACAATATAGATTTAATGTAATTGTGGAAGCAACCATAACAACAGTAACAATAAAGATAATAATTATTGATATTATTATATTATAATATTTATTACTACACACTATTTGAAACAAAAGTTTGCTATAAAAAGTTGAATAAAATAAAGGTTGAGATTATATTTGTAGATAATAACATGACGCAATATGCAAAAATGGTTTATTTTATTATATTAGTTTTGTTCCTACCTAGCAATGACTGATAGTTTACAGCACTGTTTTAATACGCAAGTGCAATTCATGTGCTAGTTTGAAATCAATTTCTAATTTCTTTCTTGGAACGATACGTTTAGTTCAAGCAGTAACCGTTAGGGCTATAGTTCGTTTGAAGTAATTTTAATTTTTCGGTCACTCATGTACCTATAAGGAAGTGATAAATCTCATCATCACTAAAATCCGAGGTACTGCTGTAATTGCTAACTTGCTCCTCTTCACCAGTCATTCATTTTGAAAAACTACAGAATTACATACTTAAAAATTTGCAAATTAATTGTGCAACTATAATAACATTCTCAAATAGCATTATTATATAAAACTTTAGTTACGTTCATTACCTAGCCTACCAAAAGTTGACTTCTGTTATCGGTTAGATTCTATCTGCGCATGCGTCTGACTAGTGGTTTCCTAATAATCGTCAAACCGATTTGACTGTTAGCGAAAAGTTTCCAAACTATCGACTTTTGTATTGGAACAAAAAATCTTACAACTAGTTCCCGGATTGATTGTGTTGGAAGGGTTAAATTCGTACTGCGCAAAAACAAACCTATTATTAAACAAGTCCATTCTTTCTAAATTTACCAAAATTTGTACTTTGGTGTCACAAAATACTCGGTGGTGTTGTATGACTAATGAAGTTCAAACGATTCTTTATTAAATGCACTATTTAATTCAATAATTTCCAGGTTTGATCAATTTTCCAAAATTTTATAGCTAAGTAGTTGAGGATCAAGTGAAGTGGTAATCACAAGGGTAATCGTGTATTGACACACACAAGATAGGTTTTCTGAAATAAAAAGCAAATAAACAATATTTTTGTATTGGATGATGACGGCCATTGTTACTTATACAGCGTGATTCTTTAATATTGTGAAAAATTTCAGGGACAGGTTCTTTAGATAAAAATAAGAAAAAAAGTTCTCATTAGCATGTGTCCGGAAACGCTTCGTTCATTTTTTTTGTAATCTACTTTTAATACTTGTTATTTCAAAAGCCCTTTAACTATACGATTAAGGTATCTGTCTTGATAGATGTCTGATTAAATTCTCTTATCGTGTTCAAACAAAATAGCCCCAGTTGGCATGGAAATTGGAATGCTCACCAACTGTCAATAATTTTGTATTATGTTAACACCAACATAAACCAGTCAATTTTCAAATAAATCAGTTAAAGGACTTTTGAAATAACAAGTATTAAAAGTAGATTACAAAAAAAAATTACGTCCTGTATCTCGCAAACGTAGCGTTTCCGGACACATGTTAATGGAAACTTTTTTTCTTATTTTTACCTAAAAAACCTGTCCCTGAAATTTTTCGCAATATTAAAGAATCACCCATATTTCTACCACAACTTCATAACACAAATTCCAGTTTACACCATACTTTTTTATGCAAATTGTAATTTGAAAACGTATTTACAATCGCGGTCCAGGATCCATGATCGGGTTAAAACAATACACTTATATGATTATCGTCCACAAACAGCAGTGACTTATATCATACACAGCAAAACTACTAAACTACATCTGCACGTCGCTACCTGCTCGCATCCAACCTTGTTTTTCCCCTTCCACATACTAAACAACGTGTCGTTTTTACAACGGTTGGTGTTATTTTTACACAATATGTTCTCACTCACACATATTTTGGTTTTTCTAACCAAATATTGTGTACATAAGCTCATTTGTTTGTTAAAATGTTAAATTTACTCAAAATTTAACACCAAATTAATTCACTCATAAATGAGTTTAAACTTACTCGCTGTTATGTTTTACTTGTGTACTTTTATTTCCGTTATCATATATTTTTTAAACTATTTTGTTTGATTTGATAATTATAATTTACAGTACAAGTACTCGTAGCAGTACTGAGATATACACCGTAAAAAATTGTCGAATTCAATTAATATTGTCATTAATAATGAATTACTTGACTTAGTAAATGAAGCAAGGAATTTAAGTGTTATACTTGATTCTGATTTGAGGTTTGAGAAGCATGTAAATAAGTTACTACAACGAGCGTATTGTAATATTAAAATAATATATGGAAACCGTCATTTGTTTCCAATTCATGTAAAAAAACTACTTTGTGAAACCCTAGTATTATTTCTATTTAACTATGCTGATGCGTTATATGGACCTAATTTGACACTTATTTACAAAAATAAAATACAAAAAGTTCAAAATGCTTGCTTACTTATGATATTTGCCATAAGAAGACGACAGCGGGTATCGCATAAACTGAAAGAAATACAATGGTTGAATATGGAGAACAGAAGGAAATATCATTTTCTCACCCTTTGGCATAAGATAATCGTAAGCAAGAAACCTTCTTACCTACATCGCAAAGTAACTTACCGTTCGGATGTCCATAATATAAACGTAAGAAATAGGGATTACTAACTGTTCCTCCATTTACCACAGAACTGTTTAGACGCTCTTTTAGCTATCAAATTTGTCACTTATACAACATGGTTTCGTCTGAGTTTAAAAAATCAGGTATTTATAGTTTTAAAACAAATGTCAGATCATACATTTTGAACAAAATTAACAAGTTATGTTTTTCGGTTATTCTGTTATCATTAAGTTTCTCACTTTGAATAATTATTATCATGTCTTATATGATAAGCATTGGTGGACCTTCTTCAATGGGTGAATTGTGATTTACTGTACTCGATCATTTGTTATTTACATTGCATTTAATTAATTTGCACAGGTTTCTTGTTAGGATTAAGTGGAAAAGTATCTTTGTACGTTGTACGACGTAATCAAAGATAAACTTCGCCCATTATTGTAATTTTTTTTTAAATTGTAAAATTATTCGAAATACTAAAAGACGTTTATTATTATTATTATTATTATATCTTGTCCAGACAAAAAATTGCCAAGTTCGTCAAGGCCTACTAGTCACAAAAGCTTACTCTACCAGAAAAAGGAAACTTTTAAGTAAGTAACGGTAGTTATATTTATTAGTAGATAATGTTAGGTATATAATATTAAGTTCTTGATATATATTTTTTTAGAAATCTTTCGTAACCGAGTCATCTCCTGGTACATCATCCACTGGTACGACGAGCAGCACAAAACAAAAGATAGTAGCATTAGTTCATTTTCTACATAATTATAGCTATATTTTTTTTATATTTATTAAAAAAACAATACTTTAGTGAAATAATTATATTTCATTTGTATTTTAGCCCAGGAAACGAATAAAAAGTGTCGAGTTGATTGATGCACTCGATAAAAGTCTAAAGAAGGTGCAGCAGTTAAAGAAAAAAATAACGTATTTGCAGCAAATTACAGATGACTTGAAGGCAAATGAAATGATGTGGTGTGGTTTAAACCAATTGCAGCAGATGAAGTGCTAAAGATTTGTTGTCTCTATCTCTAAAGAATGAGGAGAGAGGTGAAAAATACATAATTTCATCACTAGACGGATTGTATGTACAAAAGAAAAAAGAAATGTACAAATCAATACATACATATTTTCTATTATCTTTTCAGATAAGCAAGCGTTTATTCGCACTTAACAAAATTGAATATACCTATGTAACGGGCGTATCAGTGAAGTAAAAGAAAAGTTCTAAATATAATGTGATTTTGTTTCTAAATATTACTAGTATTCCTTTCCCAACAAACAATTAAAGTTAAAATTACGTTAACTTGACCTCTGAATTGGTCAAAAACTTTAAAAAGTTTACCTATATTCGTTGGCTTTTTTCCTTATGTGGTGAAAAAAACTAAAGTAATATGGAAGTTAATAATTGGTCGGCAAGATTTTAGGTCCAATAAGATAATTGGACCTAAAAGAAATACGGACCAATTTTATGTTAAAATTTCAAAATATAAAAGACATTATTACCAAAATATACCTTAATTATGCCCTTTATATGACATACTTTTGCCAGAGAGAGACAACATTATATGTTTGATTTTATACATTCTAATAGTGAACAGGGATAGGAAGAAAAAGAAAGACTATAAGTCAGGCTACTAAACTACAAGAAGTGCAGTAGGAATTAGTAAATTTATAGATAATATAATAAAGTCGGTATTTTTGGTTTCCATTCATCAAATTGTACAACCCAGGAAATTTGTTTGTACAATGTCATGACCAAACTTTCATAAAAATAACGCGCCTTATAAATATACACTTTTACTATTGCTTTTTAATAATATTACTATACTGAAAAATAACCTAAAATAAAAACTGAATGTACTTCGTGATAAAATGTGTCTTAATCTTTCGTCATAAATGTGTTAACTAATATTATCTGTATTAACATAATTTTAATGAGTAATCAATTAGAAATAATGAACAAAACATTTAGTGTTTATTACAACATGGCCGCTCAAATAAAATCAACTTTGAAGTCAATTTGTTTGTAAGTTTTAACCTATAGGGCAGATTGCCTATGCCAATGTTGACGTCACAGGAAAATATTAACTTCGTGGTTGAAATTTGCTCCAAATGAATATATTTTATGGAAATTTATTACCAATTAAATTATTATTAGGTACCTACATATAAAATTCTACTCTTGGATTTATTTGTGATTGAAAATTCAAATGAAAGCCAATAATATTATGAATGCGTAATAACAAAAACAAAATAATTATTTTCTAACGGAATTCAATTCGAATTTCAATTCACCTGCACTACTGAATTCATCTGATACGATAACAGTCATAAGAATACTTATATATGAAGTGTTTATCGATATATTATTATTAGATTGATTTACATAATATGCAGTGTTGGCTTAAATTCGTTTTTTACAACTCTGTAATATTGTGTAGGGCTTGGTTTTCACTGCAGATCGCCAAAACACAGATCTGTCGGAATACATATAACAAGAAGCTTGTTTCCTAAAAAACCTTTATAAGACACACTTACGTCGAAGTAAATTTATATCATAAGATCATAAGATAGAACAATATTTCTATTAGGTTAATTGAAATGGTTAAATATTCTTTAGAAATTATCAATAAAGTTGAAAATAGGTTGATATTGTATACGTTGACATATATTGCATTTTACTTAGAAGTTATTACTCTTAATTAAGAAATTTTTGACTAAAATGTTGGTATTATAAGATTTTGTAACTTTGAAGACTATTTTTATGGAGAAAAGTAGTAAATCTTGATCAATTTAGAATTATTTTCTTGTATAGTAGTTTATTAGGCTTAAATGTTAGTTGGGGTATTTGTGGAAATAAGTGACTATAACTAAAATCAAGTAATTTTTGTTGGATAATATCAACAAACGCGGTTTTCATGCACGCCATATTTAATACGTGAAAATTCTCTAGCAAAGTGACAGATTTTGTCATATATTTAATTGGTAAAATATGGATTTCAGTAGTGATAACAGTAGATACAGAAGAGATTCCGAGTATGCCTCCAGAAATTTTTAAAACGACGGAAAAAAGCGAAAGGGAACTTGTTGCCAGGAAAGTCAATAGAAAACTTTACAATAAAACATGGATGATTTTGTAAAATGATGTTCCTTTAAAAACGAGAAACACTACACTGAAAATATGTTCCTGGCATAATTTTTGGTCGTATTATTCCATGTTAAAGACAACGATACTTTTACATCATGACAATGACATTAGCAAATATCAAGATTAATAATATTCTTAAAAAGAAATAATTATGATTATAAATCCAAGAAGTCAAAAATATTGACTAGAGAGAAAATTGACACATTACTTGAGAAATACGCCCGATGAAATATTTTTAATGACCAAGGTGTCATCTTCAAATGTAAAACTGATTTTAGACATATATGGAGCTTGTCGTAGAGAAAATTTATGTAACATAACAATAGATCATATTCTGAATTTAGATAAAAGCAACTACAAAATAATCCAATACTAAAACACAGCGCATATTAAGTATAACTGATAAATAATGAAAACAAGTCCAATATATACCTATGTACCAATATACAGTATGCGCCAAAAGTATGGAATAAATTCAATAAAAACGAAACAATTATTTTTTGGGAAAAATCCTCGAACAGGTCGATTTTTAATTTAAAAAATACATAGTTTAGCGTAAAATGCGATTTTCAAATGTCATTTGTTTTCGAGTAATGACGTCATCGATTTTTTTTTTAATGGCAACACCATTTTTTTTTCCTTTATTCTGAAAGATCATTTAATTCTCTATCAGACGTACTAAAATTTTGCCCTCTTACATAGGAAAGTTTTCGAGTAAATGACGATTGAATGTTAGAAAACGTAAATCAATTAAAATAAAGCAAAAACGTTATCAAGTTTAGTTTTTCGAATTCCATAGTTCTTTTATGGATCACGTAGGTGAAAATCTTTGCAAAGTGTCATTGTCACACCGACTTTCTAATAAGTATTGTAAGCGACATAGAAATTATTATTCAATTTAAAGTGTTATGGCACATTTAATTGTTACTCAAGGAATTGAAATTTTAATTCTTATCGGATGCGGGAATATGACTAGAACTCAGCAGGAAGTTTGCGATTTATTTAATGAAAAATATCCAGATCGCCCTATCAGCCAATCAACAGTCAGTAAGGTAGAGTCTAAATTTAGAGAAACTGGCAATGTTGTAAATATTCCAAAACCTGGACGTCCAAGCATTAATAAAAATCAGAAACAGAACATTTTGATAAGTATGGTGGATAATCCTCATAATTCTTCACGATTTTTATTGGATTAAACAATGACACTAGTCAGAGCACAGTGCTACGTATCTTGAGGAAAGAAAAATATCATTCCTACAAAATTCAACTTGTGCAGAAACTCAATGAAGATGATCCCGATCGCCGCTTACACTTTTGCGAAATTCTAATGGATTTATGTCAAGGAAATAGAAATTTACACCGGCAAATACTTTTTTCAGATGAGGCCACATTTTGTCTGAATGGTACAGTAAACCGTCAAACTTGCAGATATTGGAGTCGGAAAAATCCTTATTGGATGGCAGAGGCACATACCCAACATCCTCAGAAATTAAATGTGTGGGCTGGAATAGTTGACGACAGAATAGTAGGGCCTTCCTTCTTTGAAGGAACCCTTACAGGACAAAGATATTTAGAGTTTCTAGAAAATGACCTTGTTCCAGCCCTTGCAGTAATTTTTCCTAACGATAATGACCCTGACATTCCTGACGATACCATATGGTTTCAGCAAGACGGTGCACCTCCGCACTATGCGCGCCCTATACGAGATTTTTTGGAGGGTGGATCGGCAGACGCGGACCGATAGAATGGCCTGCAAGATCGCCAGATCTTACACCTCTTGACTATTTTTTATGGGGATACTTGAAGTCAAAAGTGTACATTAATAAACCACGTAATTTAGAAGAACTTCAAAATCGCATTCGGAACGAAATACGCAGAGTTACCCCAGAAATCATTAATAATGTGCAAGAAGAATTTCTTCACAGACTTGCGCATTGTCAAGAAGTTGGTGGATGGCAATTCGAACATTTAATTTAAGTATAAAATTTAATCAATTGTATTTTATTTTACATACCTCAGAATTGTTACTTTTTTATGGATAAAATTTACGTTTTCTAACATTCAATCGTCATTTACTCGAAAACTTTCCGATGTAAGAGGGCAAAATTTTAATACTGTCTGATAGAGAATTAAACGGTCTTTCAGAATCAAGGAAAAAAAATATGGTATTGCCATTAAAAAAAAATCGATGACATCATTACTCGAAAACAAATGACATTTGAAAATCGCATTTTACGCTAAAATATGTATTTTTTAAATTAAAAATCGACCTGTTCGAGGATTTTTCCCAAAAAATAATTGTTTCGTTTTTATTGAATTTATTCCATACTTTTGGCGCATATAGTATTTGGATACGTACAGAAAATATGCGGCTCTTTATCAACTGGATGTTTAGCATCGACGTTTTTTTTATATATTATGAAATTATCTTAAATTGCCAAATCCAGAAGAACATACCGCGCATTGTCTTCGGCGTTTTTTGGCTATATTATATTTTTAGCCACCGCTGGAGCAGGTATAACTAATATTAAGCGCTATGGTGGTTGGAAATCAAACACTGTTACTGAAAATTATATTGAAAATTCAGTGTCCAATAAAGTGGAAATAGCAAAACAAAATATTGGTACTAATATGCCCTCAACTAGTAGGTGATCTAGATCTTCCGCAGAATTTTCCAAAAATACTAGTGTTACTGAAATTACAAAAAATAATCCTGTAGAACAAGTAGAAAATGGATTGAACAAATTCTGTCTTAATATTTTTATAAGTAATTTCGTTAATTATTGTATTGTAAACATAAAAATATAATTCATAATTATATTAGTATGATTAAATTGTAATTTACTGTTTGAATTTCTTTATCTTTTTTCATAAAATGTGATCCACAAAATATTTTCCTTAAATAAACATAGAGTACACGCCATTAGTTAAAGGAGATACATTATAGTAACTATAGTAATTAACGCCCTCAGAGGTTAAAGTGATACTTATCGCTCTAATACTGTTACTATAATATGTAATTTAACATACGGTCTTGTATAAATAACATCGAGATTTAAATTAATGGTTCTGGCTGTTTTCACTACATGCATTATTATAGAATTCAATAATACCATTTTTTAATATATTTTTACGTATTAACAATATTGTGTGAAACTAACTACTCTGTGGACTAAAGCCCCAACACTTTTTTGTGGATTTCTGCTTAATACGGCTTATCATAAATTTCATTAAAGAAACCAAGACTTATCTAAGAGCTGAGAGTTATTTCCGAATTTCGGAAATTGGTAAGGAACCAAAGCTGACTCGTGACATTTTTTTTGCTATAAAATATATGAATATAATTAAAGCAGTACCTACAAAAATGGATATGTGTTAGAATAAGGCGTTGATAGGAATTCTCTCAATAAAAAGCCCATTGAGGGAATTACAAATACAGTAGTGATCCACGTGGCAAACTTTCTGATGTTGTTGGACATAGTCGGAGTTCATTACATTTCATCGACCTGGGACATTAGAATATGTAAAAATAACGAATGGAGTATATCAAGTGGAAACATCACTAATATTTACTCCAATAATTCACCCACAAATAACGAGGATCTAAAGAAAATTTGCCAGAGCATTGCATCGCGAGATACTACAGATAAGAAATATACGTCACGGTCTCACGTCAGCAAGATAATAATTAATCTTTTGTTTATAAAAATTTCACTGTTCCCGCGCGTTGCACATGGTGGATTCTTCTCGATTTTATCTGTTTGGTTTTGGAATTTTAGGAATCATAAAAGTATTTCGGATTGTTTATTAATCGGGAATAAATAATAAGACTTTAAGACAGACATAATTTCTATAATAAGTCAATAATTTCACTATTTATTATAAGCATACATTTGTATCTTTACAATACGGCGGTGGTTCAAAAAATGAAATACAAATACCTCAATGGTATAATAATATATCATTACAGTAAAAGTGTTGGAAATTTATAATAAATTTTTAGGTACCCATACAAGGAAGTAAAATAATTCAGACAATATTAACTATGATCGCCGTAAGACTGTTCTCGGTTTAGGCGCAGTCACTTATAAAAAATTAATAATAGATTTTCCTGTTACATCATACAGGGTGTCTTGCAAGTTGTACATACCTATATACCATGTGTTACAATATTTGTGATAAATGTTTATATAAAGTTTCAGAGATATTTATCTGACACAGTATAAACTATTCTTTACATTTTTCTTGTGTTATACTTCACGTAAATTATTGTATACCTACACATAATAAGTTTTATATTATTGTCATTATACACTATCTGTTTGTATGTTTATAAGTATTTTTGTATTTTACACTTTTACTTGTAACAAATGTTTGCAATGACTTATCCAATGTCAATTATTTTGATCTTAATGGATTAATAAATTATTATTATTATTAATTTTTCAATTGAACCGTGATTTTCTACAATTATTGAAGTGAACTTTTTATAACAAATTTTTCTATACTTTTTTTTATTAGGAATGAATGGATTATTTAAATGCCTTAACCAATAAAATCCAAAGTGGTTTCGTTATTTGTCTAGAACTTCATAAACATGGTTCTTCTGCTTTGTAAAAGCGAAGAGTCAAATTTAAATGTGGATTTTATTTAAACCTTTGTGTGTAGGTTTATTCAGATATTATTAAAAACTTACCTAAGCAATGCTCTTTCAGTTCTTAGGAAAAGTTTCTTGATAAAGATTCTAAAAATTAGGGACCAAAAAACTCCCCTCTGCAACTCCCCTCCGCATCTCCCCATCGCCAAATTTTATATATTTACTACACTTTATAATGAAGTTAACTAAAAATAAAATAACTTCACTACTCTGTATCTCGGAAATCATAAAATTTTGGACTAAGATATTTTGATTTTGACCATCATATATTAGTCTCCAGAATATGGGGGCATTTTTTCCAAACCTTTTACGGACCGTCTGTATATGAGTGATTAGTTACTACTAGCTTGCATATTAATTCGAAATTTTGGAGTAATGAAAAAATTGTATATATACTCACCCACTTTAAAGTTGATGATACCCCTTTTCCTCATTGTATTATCCAAAGCTAATAAATTGCTTGTACTAACAGAAACCACTTATGCGTTTGAATATTTAAATAGGTGACTTATCTGTACGAGAGAGAATTTATACTGGCAGGAATTTCCATCTACTTAAATGCAATAACTAAATGGTGTGATGCCTGTTGCGGAAATTGACAATTAAATGCATATAAAGTTGGTATTGGCCTGAGGTTTTATACCGTCATAGAGTGCTAAAACACTGGGGAAATATCTTGTTGTTCAGCTCAGCTTGTTTGTTTGTTTATTGTATAACGAACAACAACAGGATTTCTCCCAATACATATTCCCTTATATGATAATACATACAGTAGTGAATATGAGGAAAAAATATATAAAAAAAACAATAAATAAATGAATGACATACAGTGCATCCAAACAGTAACAAAATAACAATAAATGCAAATATTTTAAACAAAATTACAAACATATTTTTTGAGAGTCTTATCTAAAGAATACATTGAGACAGAAAAAGTATCAACAGTTATATTTTGGAAGATTTTATTACAACTAGATAAACTCCTGTTGTAATAAAATCTGTTGTAGGGGTGAATTCAAATAATAATTGGTGTTAGCATGTTCACAACGGAATATGGTTTTATTTTTAATTGTATACGATGGAACTATACAGTTTATCAAATTATTAATTTCAGATGAATCGATTAAATTATTAATAATTTTATAAATAAATCAGTTATACGTCTCCTGTCCTCGAAAGATATTAAGTTTAATTTCTTTTTTATTACAGAACTATTTACAATGTCAGGATAGAGCTTACGATTTACATATCTTATAAATTTCTTTTTGGATTTTTTCAAACTGATGAATATATACAAAATATTGCGGATTCCAAATTACTGAACCATAGTTTACTGTAGTATTAACATAAGCCATAAATAAATTACGGAGAGTATCTGGATTTTGAAAATCAACACAATTCATATATATATATATATATATATATATATATATATATATATATATATGGTTGTAAAATTTCTCCGGGTTCTTCTTTCTCAAAAGAACCATTTGTTTGTCAAACAAATGGTTCTTTTGAAGACCATGCAGATTCATCGCGGAGAAGAACCCGGAGAAATTTTACAACCACATATAACACCCGCGGAAGCCTACGAATTAACATATATATATATATATATATCTATATCCTTCCTATAGAAATCGAACATTTTATTAGCTTTTGCAGAAATGTAATTAATATGACAATCAAATATCATTTGACTATCAAAAATAATGCAGATTTGACATTTGTGTAACTTTCTGCAATTTATAATTTGACAACAAAAAGCAATCTGATTTTTGTTTCTACTAAATGTATTATGATGACATTTTTTAAAGTTTATATATACATATATATATATATATATATATATAAGCTGTTTTATCACAATATTGTTTAAAAGTATTTAAGTCTTTTTGTAATAATTCAACATCATAAGTATTACTTATAGAGTGAAAGACCATCTGCATACGTTAAAAATTCACAAAACTTAAAACATTAAGCTATATCATTAATATATATGTTAAATAACAGAGGTTGTAAGTGCGACCCTTAGGGGACACCTGAAGTTACTTATTAAAAATCAAAAATATGTTAACCAATTGTAGGAGCTTGATATCAATTTGAGAGATACGACTGAAACCAGTGGAGTAAAGACCCACTCACTGCAATTTCAGAACATGATCAGCTTGTCAAAAGCTCTACTAAAATCTGTATAAAGAGCATCTACTTGCAGCTTACGATTCATGTTACCAATATGCATATAGAAATGGATTACTATCTACAGATCTTTTTTTCATGAACCCATGCTGTACGATATTAAGCAATTTTAATGCAAAAAATTCCGGATAATAGATTCAAACAGCTTGGCTACAATACATAGTTTTGATATAGGACGATAGTTTTCAACAAAATGCCTATCTCCAGATTTAAAAATAGGAACAATATGTGCTTCTTTCCAAATATTTGGAAAGTGACCTTCCAAAAGAGATTTATTTAAAATTAAAAATAATGCCTTTTATATATTTTTAGGTATTAACTTTAATTTAACAATATTGTGTGATACTAACTAGATTATTTTGTTTAGATAATTATTACTGAATAGAGCTTTGTCTGTGGAATTGTTCATTAGCATACCTAGATGTTTGGTATCAGAGAGCATATATATGACTTCATTGATAGGAATTGTAGGAGATTTTATATATATTAGTTTAAAATACCTTTCTAGTACAGTTAAAAATAATGCATTGGAAATACCATCAAAACATTGCTTGAAAAAATCCGTAGATAAATTATCTGGTCCCGCAGCTTTTTCTGATAGATTTAATTTTTTGAACAATAGTTTTTATACTAATATGGTAATTATTAATATGGTTATTATTTTGAAATTGGAAAGAAGTGTAACAATCATTATTGTGGAACATAATGTGTTATGATTTTAAATATGTAAAATCAAGACGGGTGAGAAAACGCGACTAAAGACAAATCGAGAATGGTTAAATCGTCGCTTCATTATAATAAGTCGCGCATAGCAGCTCGCGCATCCATTTCAAGCTGCAGAGACCTCAGTTTATATCCAACTCTGGGAGTGCGAACATCGGCTATACAGAGCCGTATTAAAGCAATATTTTGAGTCTGATCGAGGAATGAGTCTATGCGCAGCAGTTAGATGTTTAAATATATCATCTATAATAGTAAAGTTTCTTTAAATTTCCTAAAGTAATAAGTAATCTATAATATACTGTACAAACCATAAATGATATTTTACTGCTATTGCCTTACCTATTAACTTATTTCTTAAGTATGACATTGGAATATAAATACTTCTTATGAAAGTGAAGTTTAAAATATACATATTTATATTTTTCACAAATACAAATTTTTATTTTAGAGCAAAGTTCTGTGCAAAGGCTTCTAATAGAGAAGATTTATTAGAAAAGCTGCTCAGGATTAGTAATAGTTTATACAAACTATGTCAAATACATTTTTAAAAAATAATATGTTTTCTAAAAATTGGCGCAATAGATTACGCAAAGAGGTCGTTTCAACGTTTCCGGCACAAGACGGCTCATCTTCAAATTATTTAGATGATCATATTTCTTGTAGTCACTATAATGAGAGTAAGTCTCAAATCAAAATAATAAAAAAATTTTTTTTTCTAAATTTACATTTTACTGCACTTTTATCTCCAATTTAACAATTTTCAAAGTTAAGTAAACATAATTTTTCTGTTCTGAAAAATACTTGTATTCTGGTTTACGTAGATCATTTAAGACAAAAAAAAATCATAATAAATTATTGGTCCACTAAACTTCAAACGTCAAATTTTGAATTTAAAAAAATTCCAAAAAAATGTAATTATCGCTAATAACAAAAAAAGTAAGTAAATAAATAAAAATGTTTTGTAGTGCAATAATATATATTTTAAACTCTTTTTTTTTAAAGTAAATAAAAAATTCTTATTCCGGTCCTGATCACCGATTCTGTAAATTCTATCGGATGCGCTATCGCACTCACATTTCGAGGTCACCGCAGAAAACTGAAAGCAGTTCAAAGTGCCGACAAGGGAGTGAAACTGCTGGTCTACCTATGCTGTGGTACAGTTCATCTAAAATACGTTTGTTCATTATTTTTTAATTAGAATAAAAAATGATATTTCTAAGACCACAAAAATGCGTATGACCTATTAAAATGCCTAAAAATGCTTTTTTCTTCAAAATAAACTAAAAATAAAAAACGGAAACAAACGAGGCTTGTGACATCAAGTTGCAGAACGGGCCACCAGCAACTGGCGGCAAAAGCCATTTACCTGCTATAAGCACAGCATCTACATGATGATTCAGAATATATCTGCAACAATTTGGGAATAGATGTATCATGAGAAATAAAGTCAAAAATTGTAAAAGTTCTAGTAGGATCAACCTTTACATATTCGATTACATATCGTATTAACTATTTTGTGATACATTAGCTTTTCAAATATCAAAAATGGCTTACGTATAGCAACTTTCAGTTGATGGGTATCGTTTTAAATTATGGTGAAGTGAAAATGCTCTAGCAGAACAATTTCCCAGTAAACATGTGTCAAATGCAGCTACTTTTACAACAGTGTACAGTGAGTGCAAGTGCAGTGCAAACACAGGCGTGACGCGGGATATTTAAAACCGAATCGTGTAAGAGATGGAGGTCCAGGGCGTCCACGGCGTATTGCATCCAAGCATTAATACCAGAGTATTGGACGAGGAGGACTGGTTCCATGGCCACCAAGATGTCCTGACATTAATCCATTTGGACTTATTTTTGTGGGGATATTTGGAAAATGAAGTACATCGCACCGAAGTGTACACTATTGATGATTTACATATCATAGCTGCTGCCAATAAGTTCAAAACGGACAAGAAGCAGAAACATTTTGTGTTAGTTTGTAGAAACTTGACAAGACGAGCCAAACATTTTGTTGTAACATCAGGTATGTAAAACTATTTTACTAATTAAAACCACAAATTAATTCTATTAATAATTAATAAAAATAGCGGCAAAAGCAGTTTAACTTGCTGTATTAAAATAGGTGTTGCAATTTATTTCTTTCCTTGGGAATTTCTTTAAATTTTTTGTCCGATCACCGATTATTTCTAGATACAACACAAATGAAAGGTACAGGGGAAAAAGATGAATGTTCAATATTCGCCTTTAGTAAATAAGTACGTGTAAGGATGCCTTAGTGGCTACTGTTTTCGTGAAAACAATCATACTGAAAGAAATTAGGGATAAAAATTATAGCTTTCTTAATATTCGCTAGACAGGGAGAGAAAGATTGTGAAAAACACAAGCTCAGTTTGGAACGCCTAGTTTGAAATACAAAAAACTCATTGCTATTACTCTAAAAAAGACCAGAACTTATAATAAGAACTGAACAATTTTTGTTTGGTAGCGTAGCACAACATTATTTTGAGCATTTACTTTACAAAGTACAAACATAAGCTGGTGTTGAATCGCCATGTGAATAATACCTACCCTTAATACACATCTTCTTTTATTTTACGTTATATTTTTTTTCAAGCAAGTTTTTTTCTGATCCTTTCTACCTGAGTGATGAGATATTCATCTTTTTGGCATATTTTTTGAATACAATTATATATTTTTTAAATTTCAGTTGACTAACATATACATTATTACATATTTATGTAATGTTGACAGATAAATATGATTTAATTGAATAACAAAATAGTAAAAAGAATTTTTTTAAATATCAATCACTGAAACTTAAACTTCATTTTAAAATTCATCTTCATAATTTACTTTTATAATATCTCTTTAAAGTTAGAAGAGAAACCAGTTTTTTCTTGAAAATAAAATATATTTCAAAAAAACTTAAATGCATTTATAAAAATTAGTCACTGATTATGCAACTTGTTCTGCATCCTTTTTTAATTTCGGTTCTTAAGTGTGTGCGCGATATTCATGAATATTTTGAGGGGGAGGCAAATTCGATTTTGGGGGCGAGACTAAGCGCCCCCAAGCCCCTCTCAACTTCGCCCATATTGTATAATGTACTCATATTTTGTGTATGTACACTTACCTGAAGAAAATTTTTAGGACCACTTTGTATTTGATCCGCCGTCTTCAATTTATTTGAATTGCAACTGACATAATAGTATTTCACCTAAAGTCAGAAAGCCAACCAAAAGAACCTTAAGCCATATAAGGATAATAAATGCCAGTCCGTGGATTGCTGTTTATTTTCAGTTGTGAAAAACACGTTTCATTTCGTTTAATTACTTGATCCACTTGTTGCTATAAGTTTTCAGTAATGATGAACGTTCCGATCGTTCTTCATTGTGAACATCAGATCTGGCTTGTGTGAATACGGCATTACGGCATTATCTTGCGGAAGACTTATCGTTTTCCGTTTCCACAAACCGCAAAGAGCACATCACACACCATTTTTCAAGCACTTTAAAGCACGGTACATAAGTCTTACCTGTTCAGTTAAAACGGATAAAGTAAAACATCATGTGCAGACCAAAAAACGGACGTTTTACTTGAACTGAATCTAGACGGACGACCGTCTAGAAACTGATGTGAAATGTGAATGTGTAAAAATTACACACAATTATTAAGTTTATTTTAATTTATCGGACTTACGTCAGTGGTCTCATGACTTTTTTAAGGAATTTGTTGAATTATACCGGAGTTATCCTTGTCTGTGGCAAATTAAATCAAGTGATTATAGTGACAGAGAGAAAAAAAATCAAGCATATGCCGTTTTGGTAAAAAAAGTGCCAAGAGGTGTATCCTACAACGACGAAAGATACTGTCTTTTGTTAACAGGCTTTTGTCAGCCATTTCTGGTAGGACCCAGTGCGGCCAATGTCTTTCAGCAAAGGATGACCGGGCCATCCAATGCAACAACGGACACTGGCTACCCGAATTATTCTTCTTCTGAAACTATTGGTCACTATCTTACTACTTTTCATGAAAATACGTCACAACTTTGATGAACTAAACATAGAATAACTTTTGTTTTACACTTCTACCATTATTAAAATTTCATTATATCTTATTTAAAAATTAAAAATGTATTTTTAAGAGCATTGTAAATAGTTTCACAAGTTTCCGGTATAGTACGACTTAGTGCTTGTTTCAATGTAATGATGCTAAATTCAAGATCTTTGTAACTTCTGCTTGTTGCTAAAAACCGAGAGATTAACAGTTAATCTCTCATATTTTTTAAATTGAGAAGTTTTTGAAATAATCTCCTGGCACGTCGATTTTGTTTTTAAATAAGGCACTTTTTGACATACGACCCACATTTGTGACGTCATCGTTGTTCGAGATATGACGTCATCGATAATTTTTTTAAATAGCAACCCCCAATTTTGACCATGCCATTTGAAAGAGCGTGCCATTCTACATACATACACCATGAAAAATTATGGTGTTACATAACAAAAATTTCAAGAAAATTATGTTTGAAGATTTTAAAATTTAATTTAAAAGGTTAGTTTTAAAGCAAAAACGTAAGAGAGATAAAAGTTTTAAAATAAACCAGACATTTGATACATACCTGTATATTTTAATATTCAATTTTTGTCAAACAAATACGTTGTAAGAAAAATTGTTAAAATGTTGCACACGCATTATTAGAAAATTTCTGTAAAATTTGACTATTATACCTTTTTTTTTGAAAACCAAATTATAGCCGCTCATTCCATATTTCTTTGGGAACTTTGAGAGTCTCTATTTCCTATGGAGTGAACATTTTACTAAGGTAATTTTTATGCAAAACGTGTTCTTTTTAACTGTAGATTCACCCGTACAATTTGTACTATTTCTTTTGAAAACACCCGGTATAATTGTGCATATGTACAAAATAAATGAGGTTTCTTAGGTAGGTATGACGAAATTCACGTTCATATGTTAATCGTTATCTGAATATCAACATGGCTTTGTAAAGTCACGAAATACGGCTTCTAATTTGCTTTTTGGGTCATACTTAAATAGTCGATTACTATATGTAGTATATGGTGTTTATTCTGCTGAATTTATTGCTGGCTTCGAAGTTCCACAAGGATCTACTCTTGGACCACTTCTCTTTTTAATGCGTGTTAATGATATTTATTCTTGGATAGATTCACTCAAATTGTTATTTGCGGATGATTTGAAAATATTTAGAGTGGTGAATTACATCTCAGATTGTTAACTTTTACAGCGTGACTTAACTTTAAGTGATTGGTGACTGAATTTGAATAAGTGTCATATTGTCATTTGGTCGAAAGAATGCAATGTTACACTACAATTATAACATTAATGATGTTGCTAGTAAATCAGTCATTAAGAACCTGGTAATCACGTTTGATCCTAAATTAACATTTTCGGTTCATATATATAACACTGTATCTGAGGCTACCAAACTGCTGGACTTCTTAATTAGAAACTGTAGAGAATTTACATATACTCAAGCTAGAAGTACTTTATATTTTGCTCTTGCAAGAAGTAAACTTGAATATTGCAGCACTATTTGGTATCCTTGTCAGATTAGGTATATATTACTTATGAAGTGTTCAGAAAAAAATTTCTATTTTACAAAAAACAGTACATACCCTCTCAGAAATTATGATTATAAATTATTTCTTTATGTATTCAATTTTTCATTAAGGAAAAGACGTGAACAAGCTGATATCATATTTCTATATAAAATAATTCACAATTTTGTTGATTCGCCTATGTTATTAAGCTGCTTGGTTTTTAATGTCCCTTGTTTCTGCTCCAGAGGTAAATATATTTTTCATATTGCCGTTCCAAATACCGCTCATCATTTTCACTCACCGATTACATCCCTATGTAGAAGTTACAACAAATTGGCCAATATTGATATACGGGGTGATTTCGAACTTATCTAACAGAATTTGGGACTAGATGCGTCATGAAAAATTGAATCAATAACGTAAAAAATTGTAAAATTCTTATTAGTCGCGTCAAACTAGCATTTCACTTGTAACTTTTTGCGGAGAGGTCCGATTGAGATGCGGTTTTCTGCAAAATGTTCAGAGAATTTTTTATAACAAAAGGTACACCTATAACGTCTGTACGCTCGCAAATTTTTAATTGTTTATTTAACAAATGACCCATTTTTGTTGAACATATGGCAAATGTCATACACGATTCAATGAAAATGTCTGGAAAATGTTCTCTCGAGGGTTTTCGAGGTCTAAATTGTTGTAACTCGGCTAATTAACAAATTAAAAACTCCACCCCCGAAATCACTAGAGAACCGGAATTTTTTCCAGGATTTCTGGCTTATTAAGGCAAACCATCGGCATAAGATTTTTGCAAATATAATTGTTTATTGTTCGATTATTGCAACCTCGCTAATTAACAAATTAATAACTCTTCTCTCGGAATCGTTAGAAAATCGGATTTTTTTTGCAATAATTCTGGGATCAATTACAGCAATAAATAATAAAGCTAACACCAAAGTGATAAAGAGGGACCTCGAAAACCCCCGAGAGAACATTTTCCAGACATTTTCGTTGAATCGTGTGTGACATTTGCCATATGTTCAACAAAAATGGGTCATTTGTTAAATAAACAATTAAACATTTGCGAGCGTACAGAGGTTAGATGTAACTTTTGTTATAAAAAATTCCCTGAACATTTTGCAGAAAACCGCATCTCAATCGGACTTCTCCGCAAAAAGTTGTGTATTTTCACATTTTTCATGCTAATTTGACGCGACTATATAGTTTCCGAGTAAAACATTATTGACGTTGTAGTATTTTCAACATTTATAACGCTGCGCCGCTGTAGTCTCTAGACAGGCGCTTCCGAATATTGAAATTCGATTACTTTTTGTAGACACTAAACATTAGTCTTTACATTAGTTTTTCAAGTGTCTAAAATGGCTTACGTTTATAGTAGCAACTCGAAATTGATGATGACGTTGTGAAAATGCAGCTACTTTTACCGCGGTGTGCAATGACTGCAAGTGTAGTGACCGTAAAATCCGCCCGTTTTTGCGTAGTGTGTAGCAAAAACGGGGAAGATTGTACAGAGGTCTCCGTGGGCTTAAATTGATCGTCATGAAAAATGTAGGTGAGCATAATTCGATTTTTCCAATATTTGCCCGACTTACCCCTACTTAAGCCACCCTTGAAGTCGGGGAAACTAGTCAGAATTTCGCAAAAGATCGAATGACGGGGCCCGTCTTTCGTATCATTTGTCGGGTAGTGGGGGAAACAAAGTACTTCATGAAGTGGATATCATTCCCCGTCTATCGGCAATAGGGGTGGTTTTACCCCCACGCGGGGGGTGTTTTTCACCTTGAGCATTTTTAGGAAGGCATTCTTGGTGTTACCCTTGCCATGTGGAATTCCGCCAATTTTTACCTAGATTTTAGTGACCATTTTTTCTGTTTTCTTGTTGAGTAGGGGTAACTGATCAGAATCCGATAGAAGAACGAATTATAGGGGCATGTATTTCATATCAGTTATAAGGAAGAGTGGCACAAAAAAGGCAATTCATGAAGAGAACATCATTTGCCGCCGGTTTTCGGCAATAGGGGTGGTTTTACCCCCACGCGGGGGGGTGTTTTTCACCTTGAGCATTTTTGGAAGAACATTCCTGATCTCTTCCTTGCCATTCACGTTCCCGCCAATTTTTACCAAGAATTGATCGACCATTTTCCACCTCTTAAGTAGGGGTAAGTCGGATAAATATTGGAAAAATCGAATAATGCTCACATAAATTTTTCATGACGGTCAATTTAAGCCCACGGAGACCTCTGGATTACCTTTCCCGTTCTTGCTACACACTACGCAAAAACGGGCGAAAAAATGGGGTTTTTTGCGGTTACTCTTTGAAACCGAATCGTGGAATAGATGGAGGTCTAGGGCGTATCATACACGAGGCTCAATTATATTCGTATTATGTACAGCGTGTCCTGACTTTAAATCATTTGGACTTCTTTTCGTGGAGATATTTAAAAAATTAAGTGTATAGCACCGAAGTGGAAACACACTATTGACGATTTCCGGAAACATGCAAAAACATTTGTGTTAGTTTATAGAAACTGGGTAAGACGGGTCCAAAATGTTGCTGTAGCATCAGGTATGTCAAACTATTTTATTAATTAAAACTACAAATTAAATCTATTAATAATTAATAACACTCGAGGCAAAACCAGTTAAATTTGCTGTATAAAATCGGCGTTATAAAATGATAGTTATATCTTTCATTGAGCATTTGTTTCCATTTTTTGTCCTGTCGCAGATTGCCGCTTTATCAGGTTTTACAGTGGACTAGTTTCCCCTGCCGTGCATAAGTATATTTTTAAATCATTTTCGAACTGCCCTTTTTGATTTTTTTACAAAATTGTATTTGTAACAGTCCCTTGTACATTTAATTTTTTCTTAATCTCACTGTGTTTCATTCCACTTTATCTCAATTTAAAAAGAAAATATCTAACCTGATTTCCAATTAAGTTCATAATATTGAGTTGTATAAATATCTTGATACATTACTTACTTACGATTATATTACTTTTCATTTGTACAGTACAACTATATCTTGTACTCCTGTAAATGGCTGCTGGATGTATGTAATAAATAAATAAAGAAATAAAATTTAGCATTAGTTACGAAATATTATGGAAATTTATCTGCTTCATGAAGAATAATATATTTTTATGATTTCATTTAAAAAGATCTCGGCCACACTCGGTAAGGTACTCCTACAGAAAATCATCCGATTTTTGATTAACCGATCACTCATTTCACGTTTACGTCAAAGAAGTTGTAAAGCAATAAATAAAAATGAAACTTCAATAAAAATTCTGGTTGAGGGGATTAAAATTTTTCTCTATCTATTACGCATTTTTACAAATCCATTACCGTGAATGACGACATGCTTACTTTATATCAACAATTAATAGACTCGTAAATTAGTCAAGTGATAAATGTATTTTTATGATAAAGCTGCATAATTATTGTAATTAGGTAACGACCACGTACAATTTAGTTAATACAGTATTTATTGGTTCTGTCGATAGGTAACGTAAGTCGATAAATTGATGACGATGATGCCATAGACTGATCCCCAGCGTAGGTTTGTATTGGTAAATTTATATATTTGATAAAATATTTAATTTGATTGTACAGCGTGATCACGCTAAAACGTTAATAACGGCTACAACTTTGTTATACCTAACCGACGAAAATCTAGAGAGTGAGTATTATAAACCCGCTCACAATTTATAGCAGTCGATACAAAGAAAAATATATGCAGCTTATATATTTTCCTATAAAATTGTAAGTGCCATATATCTCTGAAATCATACCCGATTGCACAGTTTCTACTGCAGCAAATACGCATGCGCCAGACCAAAACGTTCGATTTCTATTGGTCGTGATGAATGATTTTTATTTTTTCCGCGGTTGTAAGAAAAAATTACAAGAGGGAAAAAAAGTAGTAAAATTAGATGTAGTAGTAGTAGTTTTGTTGAAATCGGCTATTGCAGAAAAAAGTTCTGAAAGAAATAAATCTAGGGGTTGCTTATTCCCGCCCTCCAGAAACATGAGCCAAGGAATACACACCACCACAAAATAGCTTTTGACTAGCTGATAATGTGTACCAAAATTGAAATTTCTAAGCGTAACCGTTGTTAAGGAAAATTTAAAAAAATATTTTTTTCCGCCATTTTGTGACTCGAATATCTCAACAGGAAGGACCCAAATTGAAAAATTTCATATGTTGATCCCCCCTGAAGTGACTTGTGGAATACACTGGTAAAATATTTGACCATCATTCTGGAACACCCTGTATATCAAGATATTAAAATTAAACTAAGTAATTAGATATATTTAGGTTCTTTCATGAAATGTATGTATGTAATTTATGCAATAATTACTTGGTTGTCGCCTAATAATAACGTAAATGTAGCAAAATTATCCGATTTCATAGGGGAAACATTCAAATTCGTCTGTTAAGGTTGTCTCAGAATTATTCATATTAAATTTGTTCGTTAGTTAAATTTAAATAAATTCCAAAGGTAACGAATAAACAGCTCGAAAGCCTAGACGAATAATTGAATTATCTTGCTGCGTTTCGCACTGATTTAATTCGAGATATTCAGCGTTGCTCGTCGAGAGCGCAACGGTGGGAGTAAATTCATATAACTGGGACTATTGTAGCTTGTAGAGCTTTCCACACAGGATATGATTTACTTGGTATTTTACGGGACCTGTAATTTTAAACTCAATTGATTTTCTGTGTATGAAAATGCCGGTTTATCTTATTTAACAATAAACACTTTCCAAATTTTGCGGCATCACAAATATTTTTCTGAAGAATAAGTTTGTTTCAACAAATCCTTATTACAGATATTATAATGGACTATGTGAATATACCACCTGACTTATTTTTTTAGTGATTATAGATTATTGCATGTACATGTTTGTAGTCACATTTTTTCGTTTGTAATAAATTAAAAAAAGTTATCGTTTCTTAAATAACTCATCATCCTTCTTTAACGACACTCAAATCTGAGTGCCGTTAAAGACTCTTATAGAGAATCGTTAGTAGTTGAAAATGATTATACTTATAAGGTGTCTCTAAGAGATTGGAAAAAAATTACATATTCCCGGGCCAAAATATGATGGCCTAAATCAACCTTAGTTTACCTTAGTTTAAAATTTTATAGTTTCCGAGATATAAAGTGCTGAACTTTCTTAGTGTTTTCTCAATAATTTTATTATAAATTGTAGTAAATACATAAAATTTGGTAGTGGTGAGCATTCTGATACGAAGTTGAAAAATGGTCTCAAATTTTCTGTCAATTGTAGAGGGCGCCACTTACAGTACTTTACATGCATTTAAATCGTCATAAATTTGTTGTGCACTGGTGTATTAATTTTTTAATCAATAATTATTATTCTTTGACCTTTTTCTTCTTAAAATAAATAAAAAATGTTTTGAATAACCGTTGTTTGGATAGGATTTTAAAGTTTATTTTCATAAACATAAACCCATTGTCTTCTTTCATACTTTATTCAATTACCCAAGTACTATAAAATTTTGGACTGAGATAAATTGGGTTGGATCATCGTATCTTGGCTCTGGGAACATGTGGTAGCATTTTGTCCAGATCTTTTAGAGAGACTCTGTACTGGATGTACAGTCACAAAAAAAGTTATGATGATTTAAATCCCTGTGAAGTACTGGAGGTGGCGCCTTTTACAATTGACAGCAAATCCGCGGACATATTTCAATTTCTCGTGCCAGAAAATTACTCTATACCAAGTTTGATTTACTACAATTTACTTATATCAAGTTAATGAGAAAAAATTAAAATAAAATTGTAATTTCAATACCCCGTATCTCGGAATCTATAAAACTTTGGACTAAAGTAGCTTAATTTAATAATAGATCATCTTATTATGGCCCTTGGAATATGTGGCAGTATGTTTTGCCAACCTTTTACAGACACTCTGTATAGTCGAGTCGAGAAGAATTCCAAATGCACAAGTTTTTGTAGATGTACATTGTCGATTTTCGGAATATCGTTTGCGCCGCTACAATGATCATAATCGTAATGTACCGTCAAGAAATAATCAGCGAATTCTTAATCTTTTTGATATCGATAGAACTTTAAGCACACGCCGAGCAGCTCCATTTATTTCAATCAAAAGTACTGAGAGCACTCAAACAAGATCATCGAAGGGCTTTCCGTTCAACCAGTTCAAGGTTTGTTACCAGGAGATGCTGACAAACGTTTGAATTTTTGTAGATGGGTTTTAGATTCAACAGAAATTAATCCACAATTTCTGCATAAGGTTTTATGTACCGACGAATCTAATTTCACAAGCTGGAATTGTGAATTACCACAACATTCACGTTTGGAGTGAAGTCAATCCTCGATGTGTCAGAGAATCTTCATTTCAGCAACAGTTTAGTGTAAATGTGTGGTAACAGAACAGACGCGTTGGAATTTCCATCACAGAAACCGTAAACATAATGTATATCGGCATATTCAGCATTTGTAAACGTTCTTGGCATTTTTTCTTTGCACTAAAAATGCTCTTTAAATAATACTTTTGATAATGATTTTCACAAACGTCAGTTTACACAAATCTCTGAGTTTTGTTTTCATGGGTTGCTATAACGTTAAATGAAATTTAACACAGACCAAACGTCGAAAAAAAACAGGAGACGAAAAAGATTCGAAATTAATCAGGTCAAAGTGGTGTGTAGATGTTGTATTGAAATTAATTATTTTTTTGTAGTTTTGAAATGAAGTAAAAGGGGGGTAGCATAGAAAATACACTTCTAAGAGGAGTAGGTAGTTCAAACTGCTAAGAAGCTTATGTAAGATCATACGAAGCGTTTGTGTTCCGAATTTCACTTAAATTGAATAAGTGGTTCAAAAGTTATGAGAGAAAAACGAGAATTCCTACTTCAACGCCCTCTATCTCGGAAACGATGCGTTTTAGGAAATAAGTTTATATCACAAATGAACATTATTTTAACCTGTTCTATCGATTCTTGAAGTTATCAAGATTAAACCTGAATCACTCTGTATAATAACGTCGATAGTGACGCAAGGAGATTGTCAGTCTATACGGGCAAATTTGTCTTCAGGTAACGCGTGATTTCGCGCAATTTTTCGGGATATCGCGCGATTCCTTGTAATTTCGCACGATTTCTCGGGATTTCGCGTGATGTTTCGGGATTTTGCACGATTTCTCAAGGATTTCGCAAGACTTGTGACAAGATTTGCATGAGTGGTTACCCCCTTGATTATTTTATCGAATTCTACATAAAAAAAATAAGAGAACTTTGTGCATAACAGCCCTATCAACATATTGACAGTTTTCGAGATATCTTAAGCCTTTGTTTGAAGTACAATGAATCTGCTCTTGATTTCCAGGAACTCCAAATCAAATAAAAATTGGTACAAACAACTACAAACGAAATGAAAGTTAGTACAAACAATTTTTCAGTCAGGACGGTGACTTTACTTTAGAATTGGAGGAACTACAAAGGAAATTAAAGTTAGTACAAATGAAACTAGAGTTAATACAAATTTGTCAGCTTCTTCTTGAAGTGCAATGACTACTTTAGATTTCGGGGAACTACAAATGAAATAAAAGGTGGTACAAACAATTTTCCACCCTCTGCTTAAAGTGTAGTGGAACTACCAACAAAATGGAAATTTGTACAATGAAACAAATAAATCTAAAAGTAGAGTCACTGTACTTCAAACAAAAGCTGAAAAATCATTTTTTGTACTAACTTTCATTTCCTTTGTAGTTCTTACGAATCTAGAATAGTGTCACTATCTTTCAAGCAGAGACTGAAAATAGTTTGTAGTTGTTTGTATTAACTTTAATGTCGTTTGCAGTTCATTTAAATCTAAAGTAAAGCCAATGTCCTAAACAGAGACTGAAAAATCGTTTGTTGTTTTAACTGTTATTAATTTGCAGTTTTATTTTCGTTTCTAATGCAAATGAAAATTTTTTCACCGCAATGACCTACAAATGATTCTCTATAGGAACCAATGATGATGAGTTGTCCGAATTTTTTTATTTTTTTTTTTTTGATTTTACTACAAATGAAAAAAATATTACTACAATCATGTACATAAAAATCATCAAAAAAGTATTGAATTTTTAAAGGTGGGGTACCAGGTTCACATAAGCGTCATAATGTACTCTCTAAGGAAAGATTATTGTTGTTAGTGATTGCATCGCCATAAAGATGAGGTGCGGGTAAATTAGCCCTTGTATGGAGACCTTTACGGTGGGAGTGAATTTGTGTGACTGGGACTGTTCTGATCCGTTGCAGGCAGTAAAAAAGCAATTTGGATGTTCGGTTTCGTATTTAATTCTGGATTTTACGTAACCATCCTGACAGCTGCCACGAGTTATATTAATAATAAAATTTTGATCTGCTTACACGGGATTAGTCAGACGATTTGTTGGATGAAAAATATACAAAGTAGTTACAAAATATTACTGATTTATTACTCCTGTCACTGGCGCAACGGAACAATTAGAGACCTCCCGTAACTTGACGGATTATATTCTAGTGAAGCTTTCTATAAAACATAGCAAAAATGAGACTGAATATTATACAGGTTGGTTCAGGTCTTAATCGGGAAATTATTTTAAGTGAAAAATTTCATGTGAACGTGTGTATTTTTTTTGTTTAAATACGAGGTATTTAAATAGAAAAATCACGTCTTCTGAAATATATCTATCTCATCGATTATATGACGATATTGGACATAAACTAATATTAGGCTAGTAATTTATCTATGCTGTGTTTGCTTTCATATACCTACTTCAATCATAAACAAATATACGGAGATCATTAAGAGTCCCATTATTTTAAAGTTAATATATATTTTGAAAAATTAATTAGTACCTACTTTTAATTGTCAGTGGTATTTCTGAAAAAAAGTTATCTTCCATTCTGTATGAGGCAAAAATCGCATATGAGGCATAAACAACTACAAAAAATAATTAATGGGAAATTTTTGTTCAAAATATGATTTTAATTAAATATAAGAGAATTTTTAAATATCATTGACGTAGAAATATTTAAGTTTTTAAAAGAAAGAAATCAAAATTTCCAAAAAAAATTTTGGATTTATGACGTTTATAATGTCTAGATCACTTTAAGGCTGGAATTTTGATAAATTTTCTAGGTTGTCTTTAATATATTGAAAATACATGATCAAATGTAGCTTTGTAGGGTACCATTGAAAAAACTTTAAGATACGGTATCACAAGGAGGAGGTTACTGTTGAAATTTTTTTATTGATTAATTAAAAATAGAGAGCTAAAAAAACAATTTATGCAACAAGTGCAAAAAATAAGAGTTTACAATAAATACGCAATAAATACTTTTGTACGAGATGCATACAATATTTTTTCTACTGCATGCAAAAACCAAAAAATATTTTGTAATTCAGAGAAAATAGACTAAATATGAAGTCGATTTGAACGTTTATATTTATCATGATCACAAAACGCTGTAGTAGAATGACAGACAGATTGCAATACAAATTTTATTGCATTAGTGCAATAAAAAACCACTTTTTCCACTAAATATAGTTCAATAATTTGTGTAACAAAGGAAGAGGAGTAATTTTATTTTTCGGAATTACATGCAAGTTGGCTTCTCATTTTGTTTTGCTTTTCAAATTCTACTTAAACCAAGTTGACGAATATGAGGACGAACGTCAGAAATCATACACAATTAAAAAATTTCTGGGTGCGCGAAAAACGAATTACCTTGAATAACAATATCTACTATGATTGTCTCTCAAGTCTTTTTTTATATACCAACTGAAGTTAATCGTTTTCCACACATTCTTTGGTCCATTTACACTTTACTATGAACCACATTGGAGCATACACTTTTAAAATAAAATTGACTAGTTTTTTTAAATTCGATGTGGGATCTTTTGTTGAAACATAAAGGCGCAAAAGACGATGGGCTAAAGTCAGTCATCGGGAATGGTTTAATAAATCGGTTGAACATTGACCAGAAGATATGGCAAGACAAATTTGATACTTATATTTCTGATCCGAACTTAGATCATTAAAGTCGACAGCGAGTAATTCGCAGCTAATTATTTCATAATCTGCAAGATGTAGTTTTTCGCACTCACTATGTGCTTGCCTAGCACACCTGAAAAAGCTGCAGGACCAGTTGTTTTGCTGTCAAGGTGTTGATAGATAAACCATTTGTAAAGAACGACCCAATTTTGACTCCAGTTGTGTTATAACTCCATTTTTTTAGGCTCGTATTGACCACTGTGCCGTCACATCCTACCGCGACTAAATCTTCCAAATTGTAGTCATAGTCATCCAAAAAATTAACAATACTTTCACAAAGGCTTTGGCAGATCCAGAACGGTAGAGGGCAAAAGATTTATCACAATAAAAAAATTGTATATAAAAATTTATTTTGCATTTTCCATCTCAAAATATTGGGCGGTATTCCAAATCAAAATTTTAAAATTTTAATTTTCCATTTTTTAAAAGTCTCAGTAGAGAGCAAAAAACGTCGACAATCACAAATTTCCAATTACACTTTTGTTTGAAAACTGCAAAAGGCAACTTTTAATAGCTATTCCAAATCCAATATCCAAAATTTTGAAAGAATAGGTGATTTCGGCCCACCCTATTGGATAGGGTGTATTTATGCATCGTGAGGGACCTAAACTCTAATATTTTATATTGCAGAGTTACGAATATGAAACTCCTTACTATGGATACCCAAGCAGCACAGACTGGTCGGGTTGACGTCGAGCCGACGTCGGCAGTCTAATCTGAAGTCGGTAGCGGACATCCTCGCCACGGCGTTCCGACCAGTTTTTATACGAAAATGGTCACACAAACTCCGGTCGACCCGACGTCACCCTGTTGACTAATAAAGTAGCCTTAGGTGTAAATTTTTGTACCTACTTCCACGTCACATTAGATACGACAAATATTACCTAACATAACATTTTCTATAATTTACGTACAAATTTTTCTATATAAATCAGACAAGTACTATATTTTTGTTCCGTTTATACTAATTTTGTAGCTAATAATCCTGCAGCTCATTTTAATAGAAGGTATGCGTCTACTCGTATAGGATTCAGTATAATAATAAAATATAATTTTAAGGATATAAGTTTCGGGACCTTCAAACACTGAAATTATAAAGGCATGCAATTTTATTAATTATATTGGACAAAATAGACCATTCAAATTTAAGCGCCATTAAATGAACACTATTTTTATCAATATATATTTTTATTTTGTATTTTTTAGAAAATATTTTTTTTATTAGTAATGTCAAGAATAAAAAGATCAAGTGTAAGAACTAACTTCTCATACAATATATAATCTTAAAATCGTAAAATCACTCTTCAAGTATTAAAAATAGAAAATTATTGTGCATTGATCCCAACTCTTCCAAAATGGCTTCCTATTATTTTTATAAAAAGATGTCGTCGTCGGCAATACCGATCCGTTATATCCCTATGATTTAAAGTTATTTTTGGTGTAAACGAATATAACTACTCCAGCCACCAGGTCATATTAAGTTTATTTATTTACCTTAATTATATACCAGTCCTCACAATTGGTATAATAAACTCCCATTTCTATATACTAACTGAAGAAGTCAAAATTGCTTCACCAAGTTGTACTAATTATGTACTTTAAAAAACAAGATATAATAATGGTAAACAAAAGTACACTTCCAACATACTTACTGTACAGTAGGTATAAATGTACGTATCTAATTCAACTTAGTCGTATTAGAAAAATTCATTTATACTTGTTGCATGTAGATCTACAAAAGAGGTATAAACATACAACTTTTACGACTAACCTAACTTTCCATTGTTTTTCAGACGTGTTCGTACAGTTAAAATTAAGATTGCATTAGTGCAGTTATAGTTGAGTACTCTTTTTTGGATACAGAACTTTGTGGAGCTGTTTTTTCCCACCCAGTAATTAGTACTGACTCTCAGGTGGTGTACTCTAAATAAATAGTTTCGTATTATTGACAATAAAATGACTGATGTATTTAAAATATTTGATACATAATGATTTTCCGGTAACTGTGACCTCGGCTATTCTCATGCTAGGCTTTGTGGGGATAGACCGCTGTCGTGATCTCTGGGTTCGCCCATATATTGCTTTCGACTCATATTGTTAATATGACGACTGTACGGTCAGAACCGTCCTCCGATAATGGTCTCGATTTACTTGAATTATTCATTATCAGATTTCTTAATACTTGACAGTTTTCATTACTTCACTAACAATATAGGTAACATCATGTCAAGCGTCAAAACGTTTCAAATACGTGTGGTTGGTGTATAGGTCAAAATATGGTATAAACACCGACGTCGGCTGTACCTACCTCATCCGACATTACAATTAGTATTAAATAATTTGGAGTAGCGACGTCGGTGTGGATGACATTAACTGACGTATGTCATTGGCTAGAGACAGTTAAAAACACCGACGTCGGCCTATCCGGCCTGTTTTATTATTCATTTATTGTTATTTAAAACATAGAACAGGTCGAAATACCGACGTCGACATTGCCGACGTCGTTGTGACGTCGGCAATACTAACGTAAGCGGTTTCTACCAAAATTACTTAAAATTCGACCATAGACGTAATGCTATACCAATTTTGCAGTCATAATTTGTATAATTTTGGTATAAAACTAGTCGTTAGTTAAATTAGGTGTGGTTTGTGCTGCTTGGGTAGTGATTATTATTACAATTATTACTTTGTAAAATAAGTCCCCTAGGTTCTAAAAGAAAATCTCCGATTTGGAATTACTTCCATAAATCAGAATATAACGTTTTGGCAGCAAGCTGGCCAAAGTAGTTATTCAATTCCTTCTGCTTACTTTGACAATAAAGCAGCATTTAGAAGTTGCTCCGATATCAAAAAAATTAACCCATATATGGTCAAAACACAAGCTTCTCTCTTTCAGAAATGTATACTGCCATGAAATACCATATTACATTGCAGCATAATAAAGATTCATATTTATAATTCAGCTGGGTCATTATTTAGATTAACGTTCCATATCATTTAATTTCTAAATATTTTAATTCGAATTACTGAAACCAATTACCGGATCCTAAAGTTTATATCAATAATCGAATTACAGGTTATTTCTAATTCAAAATTGAACATCACTACGCATGAAATTCTGTTCAAAGTTACACTGTATCTCATTGTCTTTGAATACGATTCACTTAATAATGAATTTTAAATATAGTTACCTAATTATTTTACATTTTTATTTCAATAATACATTCGATTTTTTGCTTTAATAACGTCGGTATAAATTAGGATTATATTTGGAATCAAAATATTTACTCAATATGTTTAAGTAAAAAATCAGAATTTTAATATTCCATATTGAAAGCCTACCGAATTTTTTGTACACGCAATCACTTTGCCCTGATGAATTCATCTTGAATTAAATTAATACCGTTTAATATTGGAAGAAATTTTTCCCATCATATTAAGAAAATTTAATCTTGATAAAATTCTTATCAAAGGTTTGGGACAGACAAAAACGTATATAGCTGTAAAAAATACGGCTTAGTTTCTCTTCCAAATTATAACTTGCCACTCCACCTTCTACGGTAATTCCTGCAGACATCTGAAATCAATTTCTTTAAATGACTTGATACTGTTGCAATTAAAGACTTAGGCCAGCTTAGTTTCTTGTTTCGAGACAGCTCCTATAAGGGGGAGATGAATCGATTGCTTTACCTGGAAATCTCGTAGTGGTTCGTTGCTTAAGGAGAATGGCGTCTATCTAACGCCGCAAAGATCTGCGTCGAAGTCACCTGGAATTAGATTGACCTTTTCTGTATCCTATGCTACATTTATACTGTAACCGACGCTGAGTCTCGATTCTTAAATCCTTTGGTAATTTTCGATGGCATTCAGAACCTCATCTTGATGTAAATATGAGAGTGCTACAAAGATCAATTCTTGGTCTTGTTCTACTCCTAATATGTTTTACTGATTTACTTTTTACTACGTTACCCTCTGTGCACAACTCTATTTCAATTATTCAATTTGATGTTGATGATACCAGTTTAACAAGTCGTAGTACTTTAATTGATGACAACAGAAGAAGCGCATCAAGCGAAAGTAAACAAAATTTAAGTTCTAGTAAGACAGTGACTTTATTGTTTATTCTAAGAGAACTCATTATATATAATTCTAAGTCTTATCCATTATTCTGTATTATCTTATGAAATTTAATATGTTGCAAATGTATTTGCTCTGTAAAGAAATCACATAAGTCTTATGGCTAAATTGAAATAGAATTAATCAGAATGAATTATGAATAATCAGAAGGTATTTAGGTATATCTATTTAATAATTTCAACATGTTAGCAAGATACGTATTTTTTCATTCATTACTGTTCTTTATTTATTAATAACTGCACTGACCTACAAAAAACCGGGCCACCCAAAATTTTACCAAAGTTTATAACTATATTTTTTTACTTCATGTAAGCCTTTTCAGGGTTTCAGCACAGAAACTAAAAATCAACTTTAAAAAATTATAAGGCATGATGCAGGGTATTCTAATCATCAGATATGGAACATGTTGGGCATTCCTAGATCATCTGTTGTACAAATAGTACATAGATATGAAGATTTTGATAAAGTGGAAAACAGACCACGTAGTGGATGTCCTCGAGTATCTAACTTTATTTTATTTTTATTTTATTTTATTTTAGATTACACCAACCTAAGTACACTGTACCAATTACAGGCGGGACAACAGATAAAAATACACATTTTATACTATAGTCCATGACAATAAAAACAATATTAGCACAAAAAAATTAAAAGTAAGTTAATTCAATCTACAAAAACTGCGTACACACTGATCTAATATTAGCCACTAAACAGGTCAATTTTGTTTTTAAATTAAGTATTATTTGTGTTACACATGATATACATTGAGGAATTTGAGAGTAAGTTGGTCCTTGGTGTCTTAAGATTAAACAGTGCATCGTTCCTCGTGTCCACCCTAGGAACATGGAACCTAAAAGTTTCTAATAAAGTAGGACAATCACTAAATTGTTAATCAACTTAAAAAGGAAGATTTGGAAGTGCATAACAGACCTGTTTTCAAGACTATGTACGCCATGCCGCCTTAGCAACATATTGTGCCAATTTCCGGGTAAAAGCCATCGAGTTTAAAAGACATATACTTCAAAAATTTTCTCTTGATGTTCTCTAGCTTATTAATAGCATTTGAATAATGTGGACTCCAAACTGTTCTAGCGTATTCTAACTTAGGAAGAACAAAAGCGCGATATAAACCAAGTAACACACGACGGTAAAAGAATGTGAATTTCTAATAACAAATCCCAAGCTTCTGGAACATTCAGCTGTTAATTTGTTAATATGTTCTGTAAAGCTCAGACTCGAAGTAAAAAGCACACCTAGGTCTCTGATCTCAGTAACTCTAGATAAAGGGGAACCAACGATGGAATAATTGTTATTCAGAAAATTTACTTTCCGAGTAAATGTCATAACATGGCATTTACTAATATTAAGGAGAAGATTGTTATCCATACACCAAGTATTTATGCTGTCTAGCGATGTCTGCAATTTTTGGGCATCGCAATATGATTAAATTTTAGTAAATATCTTCCTATCATCAGCATACATGAGACAGTTAACATCATGTGACTGAAATATACCGTTGATGAAAATTACAAAGAGCAAGGGTCCTAAACAGGATTCTTGAGGAACCCCTGACAATGATAAAAACTTTGGAGATCTGAGACTGCGAATTTCTACAAACTGCGTGCGCAATGAAAGATAAGATTTAAGTAGTCTAAGCAAGTTATCTGGAAACCACATATTTCCCAGTTTATTCATCAAGATTACATGATTAAGTCTATCAAACGCTTTACTGACGTCCGTATACACAACGTCTACTTGAAGACCCGCATCCAGGGCTTCGCTAAGATATTGAGTGAAACAGAGAAGGTTAGTTGTAGTCGACCGAGTTGTCGTCAAACCATGTTGTGCAAAGCCAATTTGTCTGTGAATATTATAGTAAATTGTGTTGTGAAGTATTATTTCAAAGACTTTTGAGAAATTACGAATTATGGCTATCGGCCTATAATTATCAACAATATTTGATTTACCTTTTTTATGAATGGGACAAATCATGGAAATCTTCCAGGTGTCGGGATATACACAAGTTTTCAAGGATAGATTCAATAATATTGTTAAGGGGGCTGCTAGAACATAAGCACAATCACGCACAAGGAAAGAGGGAATATGATCTGGTCCAGAATTCAACTTAGGCTTCATGAGGACATAATGTGTTGTTATCTGATAAAGCAGATGGAAGAAAATTAGATTTAAGAAACTTAGCAAACGTATTAACAATATCGTGAGTATCTTGAATTTCTCTATTTTGGTAGGACATAGGTACGGACTGATGGCCTTTCATACCGTTAACAAATGACCAAAACTTTTTTGGATCTTTTGTTATATTTCTTTGGATATCTGACAGAAAACTCCTACGAGAAATTGCAATATCACGTTTAACTTTGGCACGCAGATCAGACATTTTTTTATAAACGTCAGGATTTTTAGATTTAATGAATTGTTTATGCAATTGATGCTTTTTTTCTCAAATCGGAAATTATATCTTTAGAAAACCACGGCGAATATTTTCTAGACCTAGGAGAAACTTTAGGCACATGCATATCAAAGATTGTATATAAAGACTTGTAGAACTCTTCACAAGCCAAATTACAGTCATAAAACTTATTTAGGAAAGACCAATCAACCAAACTCAATTGCTCATAAAGTAGGGGAAAGTTTGCATACTTAAAATTATAAACAGGTTCATTGCATATAAACCCCTTTCTATGCTTAACTGATGTAAATAAACGAATAAGTAGAGCAAGATGGGGATCATCAGGGGGTACCAAATTCTCATCGCAGGCCTCAGCTTCACAAAAACTACTTCCAAAAACAAGGTCAAGTAACTTGTTTTGAATATTTAAGATCGAGTTATATTGTTGGAGGTTTTAAAAAGCAACAAAGTTTTTTAGCGATATTGGAATGTTGTCATCAGAATTAAAACCAAGTATGTTAAAATCACCCAATAAATATATGTCGCCCTGAGCAACATCCTCTAGAGACTCTAAGTATTCCAGAAGTTGATAATGATCCATAATGGCTAAGTTCTGTACGCGGAGGAATATACAGGACAATAAGATGAATAGTAGGTATAATACTTTTGATTGTGACCCCAACGATATCAATAGATGTATGAAAGATTCAACTCAACGCAGCAAAATGAACTTTTTACCGCTATGGAAGCTCCACCACCTTTTGTTAGGCCCAAAGCAGAAAGGTTACAGTCGGCACAAAATACTGTATATTCAGAGTCAAAAAGTTCAGAGTCAAGGCAGCTAGGCTGTAACCAAGTCTCAGTGAGACATATTTTATCAAATTCACTACTACAGGCGTTATTATAAAAATGAGCTGTCTTTGAGTTTAAGCCACGAACATTTTGGTAATAAATGAGTAAATTTTTAAGTAATTTTACTGAGGATTGACAACCAAGACTTGGGATTTTATACTGGAAAAAAACAAACTAGATTTGAATTCAGCAACTTTGTTTAGATACATTGGGCACTTGGAGTCCCAGGCTGTATGTTTAAAATCATAGTCGGTACCTGTGCCACACAGTCGCTAACTAAGTGATTGTCACCGCAGCGAGGACAAGAAGAATGGGGTCAAGTACACTGTTTAGAGAAGTGTGAGAAACCACTACATTTGTAACATCTTTTAATGTCAATTGCGTCATAAACAGTACAGGAATCGTAATCAAGGAACACCTTACCCTCTCCCACTGACATAATTTTGTTATATGACGCCATGCCCAGCTGGATAACAGCCTGAAAGATATCACTGCGTCTCTTTACATTGCGCCTAATGCAAGGGAGGATCGGTATTTGGTGCAATATGCCCGTAGACACCGCACATCTTCAGATTCGGCTCTCAGGGCCCACTTTTGAGGTACGTTTCGCCGTGTTATATCGATATCTATTACTCGACGATGACTTCATAACGCAAATTTAAGTACCCACTTTACTTTCAAGGCATCGGGCTGCCCGTCTCCAGTGGGCGTATAGGGGTTGGCTTTTACGCCAGTGGCGGTGGGTCTTATTTACAAGCGAAACCAGAATTGGGCTGGTTACTGATGACAGTCGACAAAGAGTCTGAAGAGAATCAGGTCGTCAACAGCGATTTCATTTTCCCCGTGAAGTTGCTCCGTATGAAGGGGGTACCGTAATGTTTTGGGGTGAAATAATGTTCAACCGCCGCACTCCATTAATTCACATACCACAGAATATGACCAGTCAAATATCAACAGCAAAAAAAAAATGACTCCAATTTTACTCCTACTAAATATTTGTTGGAATCGTCAACAATCCCAAAGATACCTATTTCACTTAATAAAAGAATGGAACAAAATGCCACAGTTTTAACATGAATAGAAATATTAACAAACACTGTCTTTAACAAAAGCAAAAAGAAGTTCATAAAAGAAAGCTCAGATTTAAATAAGAACAAGAGAAAGAGCGATAGAAATAAAAAACAGTGCCCGACACCATGATATGGAGTGAAAGCGATGACGAACCATTGACTTTATCCACAAAGAATAGAGGGAATGTTGTGGCGTCGTTATTAAAAAGTCAAAATAATCAGAATAATGGGGATGATACTTACTACCTAGAATGTTATGAAAGATATTGTAATATTAAAAATACTGTGAATTGAATACATACAGTGCATCACATGCAAACTGTGGATGTATGAAACTTGTTCTCTGTACCGAAATCATTATAATATTGTGTGATAGAGTCTGAAAAACGCTAAGCAATAAAGTACACGTTCACTATTTTCAAAGTTCGAAGCATTCTTCCAATACCGCAGCATGTCTTCCTTGTATGCGGCATCTCACCTTGAGGCATGCTGCATCTCACCTTCAGGTATGGGAGAGATGTAAGAAGTTTTATTTACATTTTCTATTAACTTCGATGGGAAAATTGATTTACTTGCTTCTTGTTCTGTATTTCAATAACAAATTTATTCAAATAAAAGTATTGAAAGTTATAACATCATTTCAAAATGTGTGGTAACTATCCCGGAATTATCCTATACGTCAGTTTTATTACAGATATTATCAGTGTGTTTTGGCTCTATGAGTTTTAGTAACCAGGGAGCCTTTAGGAGTGTATATTTTTAAATTCAGATACGGAAGTGACACGACTCCAGTATGATATCTTGCAATAATTTCACCATCCGTATCTCATTTTTATCACAGATATTATACGCCGGAGTCAGCAGCTGTCGTAAAACTACAGTTTATTTAATAGAATGCTCTAGCGCTGATGTTCAATGTTGTAAAAGCCTGTGCAGACAAAGTAACTCCTTAGTTTACCTTAAACGTCATTTATTATAAGTTAAAAACGTCATGTAGCTATAGTACATAAATATATCTAAGGAAGTTCCAAGCCATGCAAAAGTCGTAAATTAGATTTGGATACTTTCTGTGTCGAAAAACATTTTGAAATATGTGGCACTATATGGGAAGATAAAATCATGGGCACAACGATTATTTTAACTTGTTATCGATCTCCTAAGGGAGATTTTAACATATTTTTTGACAGCATAAATAATGTTTTAGAATTTTTATATAAGCCTACTGTGAGCATTGTTTTGTGTGGAGATTTTAATATAGATGTACGCTCGACAATTACCAAAGATTTTAACAATTTTAAAAATATTTTACTTGCGTTTGACTTGCGTCCGATGGTCGAGTGGCCTACAAGAGTTACAATGAATACTTGTACAACTATTGACAACATTTTTTCGAATACGAATAACGCTAATGTGATTTGTGTTGTAGATAATAAATTTTCTGACCACAGAACAGTTTTGTTTGAAATGGGTAACAAATGTAAGACTAATAAGCCAAAACATCGTCAGTGTAAAAGAATGTTTTCTGATATTTCTAATAATAATTTTTATCTAGCCTTGAAGGGTGAATCTTGGCACGATTTGTATCTCATAAATCGTTTCGATAATGCCTTTGATTACTTTTACGACGTTTTTCTGTACCATTTCAATAGTTATTTTCCATCAAAAACAGTATTCAATAATAAGGGGAATTGCAGTAAAAGCTGGATTACCGATGAGGTTAAATTGTCTAGTCTAAAACTAAGGGATTTGTATAATTTAAAACTTGCAAGTGCTGAATTTGTGGATATGTATAAAATCGCTAAAAAAAGCATACCTCCTTAGTTAATATGGCTAAGAGAAATTTTTATCAAAATAAAATCATTAATTCCAATAATATTTCGAAAATAACTTGGGATATTGTAAAAGAATTATCAAATAAGGATAGGAGCACCGGGAACATTAATTTGTCATATAATGGAAAATTATATGAAGAACCCGAAGCAGTCGCAAATATTTTTAATTCATTTTTTTTAGATACTCCTCAAAAAATTGTCGGTGATATTATGCTCAAGTCCTGAGTATTCCATTCATGACTGTAACAATTTTTCTATCCGCATTAACCCTAATTCTATTTTTCTCGAGCCTTTTGTTTGCAAAGAAATGTTGCTACTATTAAATAATAAATTAAAAAATAAGCGTTCCTCAGGACGAAATACCCATGTTTTTGTTAAAAAAAGTACTCGACATCATTATTGAACCAATCACCTATCTCGTGAATTTATCTTTCTCGACCGGTGAGTTTCCTAAGATCTTAAAAACTGGAAAAGTCGTACCTATTTTTAAAAAACAAGATCCTACATGTGTCGAAAATTACAGACCCGTGGCCGTCTCGTGTGTATTCTCTAAAATATTTGAATACTGCTTTCTCGATCGTTTATTGAGTTTCATTGGAAAACATAAAGTGTTTTCAGACAAGCAACATGGTTTCCGGGCAAATTTGTCTACGCACACTGCTGTCTACTCTTTTTATAATAAAATGATTAACTTTCTGGAGGCAGGTGAGTGCCCTGTTGAGATCTTTTGCGACCTTAGCAGGGCATTCGACTGTGTTAATCACGACAAGTTGTTGTGTAAACTTGAAATGTGTGGTGTGCGTGGAGTGGCCCATAAATGGATTGCTTCTTTTTTAACGCACAGAGAGCAGTATCTTCATTTAAAGTTTACAAATGATTTTGGAGCCAGTAACATTAGGTCGGAACATGGAGAAGTAAGCGTGGGGGTTCCACAAGGCTCTGTGCTGGGTCCTATCCTATTTCTTCTATATACAAACGAACTTGATATATTTATGTCCAACGTTTTTCTTGTGATGTATGCTGATGATACGTCTATGCTTATTTCAGATGCCAATGATAAACTGTTAGAATCGAAATGTAATGCTGCCTTGAAAGCCGTGGGAAATTGGTGCGTCAATAACACTTTATATCTTAATAGTAATAAAACACAGTTAATCAGATTCCACAATAGGCAAAAGAACTGTTTAGGACTCAAATTAAAAACGAACAGCACAGATTATATGAAATTTAATACCGACGTAAAATTCTTGGGAATCACTTTAGATGAATGTTTAACATGGCATAAACACTGTGGTCAATTAATTTCAAAATTGAAATCGCTTTGTTACCTGTTTAGAAATCTGCGTACCGTTTTGACTGTAGATCAGTTGGTTTTAGTGTATCATGCCCAGGTTTCCTCCAGGTTGACATATGGCATATGTCTATGGGGTAATTCCACTCAATCATCGGACGTATTCATTGCGCAGAAACAAATTATAAGGTGCATAGCTGGAGTTTCTTCTCGGTACTCCTGTCGAGAACTCTTTAAAAAATATAATATTTTACCCCTTCCATGTTTGTTAATTTTCGAGCTGTGTATATTTATTTTTAAAAATAAGAGCAATCTTGTTTCAAATGAGCGAGTGCACGGTCTAAATACGAGACAAAGAGATCATTACTTTATTCCGAGTTACAAATATAATGTAACAATTAATTCACCTAACTTTTTAAGCAAAAAAGTTTTTAATAAATTACCAGTATATATTAAAAATATAAATAGTTTGATCTTGTTTAAAAAACAATTAAAACTTTATCTATTGAATAAATGCTTTTATAGTTTGAGTGAATTTGTGTGATCTCTGCCTATACGTTCATTTGTATTATTTTTGTTTTTTTTTTTTTGTATTTTGTTTCCGTTTTTCTCTAGTCTTTCTTCTACTCGTTCTTTTCAATGTTATATGACTATTCCTATACAATGTAAGTTGTCAAAAGGAAAATAAATTTATTATTATTATTATATTATTATTAAAGGCTTTATGGTCAATTGCATTGAGGGAGGTTATTTTAAGATTTATAGTCTAAAGCGTTAAAAATTATTAGTGGCGCAAGTATTAAATTAAATTCTTGTATAAATTACTAGGCGCATCAAAGTTTTGTAATAAATTAAACCATCACTCCAAGTCCTCTACTTCATTATTTAGAAAAGCAACTCAGGTAGATTAACTCGTTGCCTGCCCAGGAAAGGCTCTTCATTTATACACATATACTCCTAAACAAACATCTAGTATATCTCGTATCTGTGAAATAATACTGTGTATTTAATCTCAATTAATTAATTAGTCAAGTAGTATACCGGTGTGAAAGCAGCAACCAAAGATGGCAGCCCAAATGCACGGAAACACCCGAGCGGCCATAGACGTACGTTGCCGTTGCATGAAAGATCGAATGTTCGGACTGAGAGCTAATCGCCTCAATAGACTAGTGTGACGTCATACATTTAGGCTACCCCTAAATTATCGTAATTGAAATTGTAATGTACTATGTATTAACATAGATACTATAAAAAAATTAACTAATTAATTATTGTTTCAAGGACATAGAAGTATTTATGAACAACCAGCATCTGTTTCGTAAAATCCATATACTAATGCACTTAAAACAATATTTCATTATTAATAATTATTACAAAAGTCAATATTGGATAAAAATTTAAATATATAATTATATAATTCCTTTAATTTATCACAAAAAATGTTCTTTAGTGAAATACTATGGAGGTTACCTTAATATAAAATTTCATAAACTCGCAAAGGGTCCATGGAACCCAAAACAGGCAAATACAGTAAATTAGAAACAAATTCTAACTTTAACACGCTTTTCGGGAAACAAATTTCCTTTGATAGGATTATCAATTGGGATACAGGCTGTCCTCATGTAAAATATCACGGACTGACAGAGGGTCCCTAGGGTTCAAAGGGGGTAAAAACTATAAATATAAATGAAAAATTAATTCTAACTTTTACACGCTTTTCGGGAAACAATTTTCCGTCTGTAGGATTATCAACTAGGAGACAGACTGTCCTCATGTAAAATTTCACGGACTGAGAGGGTCCCTGGAGTTCAAAGGGGTTAAAAACTGTAAATAGAAATGAAAAAATAATTCTAACTTTTATACGCTTTTCGGAAAACAAATTTTCTTTGGTAGGATTATCAATTGGGATACAAGTTGTCTTCATGTAAAATTTCACGGACTGACGGAGGGTCCCTGAGGTCCAAAGGGGGTAAAAACTGTAAATATAAGTGGAAAAATAATTCTAACTTTTACACGCTTTTCGGGAAACAAATTTCCTTTGGTAGGATTATCAATTGGGATACATGTTGTCCATATGTAAAATTTCACGGACTAACAGAGGGTCCCTGGGGTCCAAAGGGGTTAAAAACTGTAAATATAAGTGGAGAAGTAATTGTAACTTTTACACGCTTTTCGGGAAACAATTTTCCTTTGGTAGGATTATCAATTGGTAAACGGGTTGTTCTCATGTAAAATTTCAAGGACTGACAGAGCGTCCCTGGGATCCACAGGGGGTAGAAGCGGTAAAGTTAAATGGAAAAATAATTCTAACTTTTGCACGCTTTTCGGGAAACAATTTTTCTTTGGTAGGATTATCAATTAGGATGCAGGCTGCCCTCATGTAAAATATCACGGACTGACAGAGGGTCCCTGGGGTTGAAAGGGGGTAAAAACTGTAAATATAAATATAAATTTTACATGAAGACAACCTGTATCCCAATTGATAATCCTATCGAAGGAAATTTGTTTCCCGAAAAGCGTGTTAAAGTTAGAATTATTTTCCCATTTATATTTACAGTTTTTGCCCCCTTTGAACCCCAGGGACCCTCTGTTAGCCCGTGAAATTTTACATGAAGACAACCTGTATCCCAATTGATAATCCTGCCAAAGGAAATTTGTTACCCGAAAAGCGTGCAAAAGTTAGAAATATTTTCCCATTTATATTTACAGTTTTTACCCCCTTTGAACTCCAGGGACCCTCTGTCAGTCCGTGATATTTTACATGAGGACAGCCTGTATCCGAATTGATAATCCTACCAGAGGAAATTTGTTTCCCGAAAATCGTGTAAAAGTTAGAATTATTTTTCCATTTATATTTACAGTTTTTACCCCCTTTGGACCCCAGGGCCCCTCTGTCAGTCCGTAAAATTTGATATGAGGACAGCCTGTGTCCCCGTTCAAACTCCTACCGATGGATTTTTTTTCACGAAAGTTGTGTAAACGTTAGAATTTTTTTCTAATTTACTGTATTTGCCTGTTTTGGGTTCCATGGACCCTTTGCGAGTTCATGAAATTTTATATTAAGGTAACCTGCCACCCCACCACAGTATTTCACTAAAGGACATTTTTTGTGATAAACTAAAGGAATTATATAATTATATATTTAAATTTTTAACCAATATTGACTTTTGTTATAATTATTAATAATAAAAAATTGTTTTAAGTGCATTAGTATATGGATTTTACGAAATAGATGCTGGTTGTTCATAAATACTTCTATGTCCTTGAAAAAATAATTAATTAGTTAATTTTTTTATAGTATCTATGTAAATACATAATACATTACAATTTCAATTACGACAATTTAGGGGTAGCCTAAATGTATGACGTCACACTAATCTATTGAGGCGATTAGCTCTCAGTCCGAACTTTCGATCTTTCATGCAACGGCAACGTATGTCTATGCCGCTCGGGTGTTTCCGTGCATTTGGGCTGCCATCTTTGGCTGCTGTTTTCACACCGGTAAGTAGTATCATATTACAGATGAAATATATATGCCTTTTACTTTAATATTCATAAACCTGTACTTAGTACAAACATTTAAAAAATAATAATAACGGTAATAAGTTGAGTCGGTACTGAACTGAAGTAAAATCTTCCAAAAAAGTTGAAATGAATTTGTCTCTTAATTTAAATATTATTTATAAACTTTTGTTTTATATTTTCAAGTTAAAAAGTCTTAGGCTGGAGCGAAACTTGTCAAAAAACTTATTCAATATGCCACTGGTTCAATTAAGAGCGTTCTATAGTTAGGCCGTAATATTTAAATTGGTAAATTACTAATTTTGAGCTTCATACTTGTCGTGATAAGTCAATTTTTGGCAAGTAGCTTTAGAATTAAAGTTTACACAGTGCAAAGTTTATCCACTTTTATGTAAAACAATTACAATGTTTTTAAAAATTTTTTTTTTTTCACCAGACCAAAATGACCATTTTTTCCATCTTGTCTGATACTTTTAAGAATGAATGTAAATGTAAATTAAAAATAAATATGTCAAAAAATAAAGCAGTTGTGTTTTAATGAAAAACCTATTGTTCTGTTACTTGAAAATTCCATAAATGGGTGTTTTCTGTGTAACCAAAATAGTAAATCGTAAATAGTATCTATATTTGGCATTCATCAGCAAATAAGTTAAGTAAACTATAATACTTAATACTAAAGCCTTTAGATTATAGTACCGAAGTTTCCTTCTTGGAACTTTTTATATGACACTAAATAGCAAATGTTTTATCGAATGTTTTGTTAATTTATGATTTTAAGGCTTTCACAACCTTTTCAGTTACGGTTTTTTCGGGTTGATATTCCGTGGCCTAGGAAACTGATCGTCAGTCACAAAATTCACGTGCACTTCCATAGTCTTAGGGAAAAATCTCTGCCTGCTCTTGTTGTTCTCGGATTACGATCTGTGGAGGCAGTTGAAACAATTCAGATAAAGATAGTCCTATGTAAAAGCAAACCCTAGTTACAAAGTCTACTACAGGGTATGTCAGTCGTAGTACCAATTATAGTAACGAATATATTCATAAAAGTTTAATTTTGGACAAATATACGCAGCACTTAAAATCAAAATCGTGATTGAAATAAAAGCAGAATTAACTAACTAAATATATGCATGTTAGTTAGTGGTCAGACTATATAATCCCATGCAAGTTAATATAGAAATAGCATAATAGTTTGAAACGATTTTGCTGCTGAAATACATATTTTCTCCTCAATAATAGTTGCATAGTTTTGATTACTCAAAACCATATGAGTAAAATACATTTTTTATTTTAAAGACGATTGATATTTTACTTCCACTTTTAATACTCACAGTATTTTTTTGCTGTAACCAAAATGTAATTCGTATAGTACAATGATATATTTTGTTAAATTTAATTTTATTTTAAACTGTGTGTTTTGTGTAGCATTAGTGCATAAAATGAAAGTTATTTATTTCAGTGTTTATTGACGGTATGATGTATTTGTATCTAGATCCTAACAATACTATTCCGTAGCATACTTTACCGATTGCGTCGGAAATTGATATTGTATCTGCATTAAAAAAATAAATTCACTGCAGGTCCCAACGGAATTTTGGCTTTTTTATTGAAAGATTGCATTCCTCTTTTTGCCTGAAATTCCTGAAATTCGCCATATTTTTAAAAAAGCAGAAAAGCGTTTTGTGGAAACTACAGACCTTATAATGATTCTTTGAAATGTTCTTTTCAAGCAAAATCAAGGCTATCAAGTTTTCAGCATGGATGGATCCGGTAGATCTACAACATCCAATTTGTTTAATCTTTCATATTTTATTCATAATGTATTGATCAAGGCATTCAGATTGATGTAGTCCATACGGACCTGTTAAAGGCTTTCAACAGATTGAATCAAGGTCTGCTATTTCGCAAGTTGTCATCTTTTGATTTAACTTCAATTTTTTATAGGTTTCTTTAGTCTTTCTTAACAAATAGAGTCTTAAATGTTTCTGTTATATTAATTACGTTAGTTATAAATCCATGGATATGCGACACCTGGTGTTCCACAGGGATGAGTTTTGGGACCTTTGTTATTTGTCATTTATATAAATGATGTTTGTACATCTCTTCGTGCGAATGCTCTGTTACATGCTGATGATGTAAAGATATTTTCTGAAATTAACTCACTTGATAATTGTTACCTTTTAAAATAAGATCTCACACAGGTAAATTTATGGTGCCAAGATAATATATTACTATAGAACATTCGTGAAATATCTGAGTTTTAAGGCTTTTTACATACCACAAGGCACCCCACAGGTTCCATTTGAAGGATCAAGCCTCGCGTTGTGCTTACTTTTCAGTTTTGTTTTTAACATAACTTATTAGTAAAATTAATGACCAAGTATTCGTAGCTATTTTAATTTTAATATCTCTTCTCCATTCTATTCATACTCGTTCATCTTCATTGTTTAAGCTTCGTTATTGAACAAATTAAAATTTTCTGATGCAGAATTTTGAGAGATTTTGTTTTTTTTTGTACGAATATTAATACGTATTTCGGAATTTGCGTAGAGAAAAAATTTTACAAGAGATGTATTACCTCTTCCCCTTACTGTGAGGTGGCAACAAGTGGAACAGGTTAGGAAAGTGGCATTATACTACAACTACATCCTTGCAAAAATTGGAGTCTTTAATTTTACCGGTTTTGAAATATCCATGGAAACCTGATTTTCAACGTCCACTTTAATTTCTTAGGGAAGGCTATCTACTGTTTCATTAATTATTTTCAAAACACCTTGTACATGTGCTATGAATTGAATTTAAATGGATTTTCGTGTTCTAGTAGCGATATAAAATGTTGTGTTTTAAAGTAATTTGCTATCTCATTAATTTGTGTGTTTGAAATAATATATTGTAAATTACATGTTGTCTGTTATTGTTTTGTTGACATAGTATAAATATTTCTATGTTTATTAGTTTATTTGTTGATTGAGTTATTTAAGTCTATATTATTGTATTTGCTCCTGCCCTATAATTGAATTAATCTGACTGAAAATAAAAATAAATTCTCCTTAATTAAGTTAATTACCTCATGGGTGGAAATTTGTTTCAAATTCTCTTCGCATTTCTCTTAAATTATAACATTTTTATTAACCTCTTCAGTCCCCCCGTATCATATTTGATACAACAGGTAACATTTTTATTTAAAAAAAATCGCTAATTCTATGTATCTTATAATATACATTGTAAACAGCGCCATCTATGTGGAAACAGTACTACTATTCTTAGTTGTTGACATTTAGGGCATAGAAAATATGGAGACTACCTCCAGAAACAGAGTTTTATCTCCAAATAGAGGTAAGCCATTGTTTTTATTTATATATTATTTGTTTTATATGAAATAAATTTGATATACATTTACTTTTATATGACAAGTGGCAAATTTTATAGATTTTTATTTCTGTTTACATTGTACACGTACTTTTGCTTCACTTATCAAATAATATACATTTGGACTCTACAACAAGATTGTCTGCAGTGCAGTTTTTTTATACATCAATAGTATACATTGGGACTATATCACTGCAATTAGTTAAGGAAGATTTTTTTTTTTATTTCAGGATTGTCTAATCAACAACTAGAAGAGTTGTTGTATGCCACTGATTCTGACTTAGATATTAATTTACCAAATGAATCTGATGATGGGTGGGAAGGAGCCGTGCGAAAATCCCAAAACAAAAGTAACACTCAGAAAAAAACAGTTACAGAATGAATTTATAATACAAACTTATATATGTTTCTAAAGATCACAGGTACCTAGTCTCCGTAAAAACGCCCTGTATATTATGTAAACCTTGATTAAACTGTTAAAAAATCCTCCCTTCCGCATATAAAAACTGAAAATGTAAGCCATTTCCTTCGTTCCTTTTTTTAATCTCTTTTGTCTTATAGGAGAATAAATTTCTGATGTATTTACCATAATAAACCATTTTTAAATTTTCTTCTACTCATTTATAAAAAACCTTGGTAAATATTTGAAACAGTAGATTACTACCACCCTCTCAAAGTATTTAATATTGCAAAATCTGTTTAATGCACCAGACCTTGCGAGTGGTGGTGACAAGAACGAGAGGTAGCCGGCGGGCTATGTAATACATAATTTCAGAAATAAAATGTGACCGGGACTAAGTGCGCTTCTCGAATGATTTATCAGCTAAGTAGCTACGTGAAGTGAATTTGCATCCACTGCTGTGCAGGCTAGCGACACAATTTTATATCCTCTACATCTTCTTTAGAAACTTTTTGCCAGCGAATTGTCAAATCCGATTTTCCCCACGCCCTTGTGAAACCTTTTTATAGTAAAATTTAATTTTAACAAATTTTGCAATTGATACATATGATTTAACATCCAAGTTGTATTGCAACTGCCTGGACTGATAGCTAAACAAAAATAAACTTGACTCACATATTTTCCCAAATAAAATATACAGGGTGTATCTTAAGTGATGACTTTAATGTCAAGGGGTGATTCCTTGTCATATTTTAAGCAAAAAAGTGCATATGAACATCGGTCCGCCAGTGCTGCGTTACCGAGATACAGGATGTCAAAGTTGGGAAAATAAATCGCATTTTACGTAATACACCTAAATTGACTACAGATTTGAATTTGTCATTCCAAAAAACCCCCGTGTATGAAATTTCATTAAATTATTTCGAATCAGTCGAAAGATATTTAAGAAAATGCGATTTATTTTCCCAACTTTGACACCCTGTTATCTCGGTAACGAAGCACTTGCGGACCGATGTTCATATGCACTTTTTTGCTTAAAATATGACAAGGAATCACCTCAAATTAAAGTCATCACTTAAGATACACCCTGTATATGAACTCCTTTAAAAGTTATACGTGAAACTCGATGTTCAATCAATTATTCAAAAGTAATTGAATATAATATAAGGCGTATCGAATCAGCCTCACAAGTAAAAAAAATAGTAAAAATATGAATATAGATGGAGAAATGCCTTCTAAAATGAATTTTTTTGCGGATATCTCCAAAACCATTCGAGATACTGCTAAGAAATTTGTAGCTTGATTTTACTGGTTATGTTGAGAACTTCTTGGACAGCACAGGACATAAAATAGGCATCCATAAAACGTACAGTGTAGAACATTATTCGTTATATATTAATTTGGATGTCCATATAACGTCTCGACTTGGATATTTCTTATAACGTCCCTATTTCGACATCTACTGGATGTCCATATAACGACATCAAATGGATGTTCATAAAACGATATCCATCAACTCGTGACTGTCCATATAACATTCTGAGTTGTACATATTTTTAAGCAGTAATTTGGATACTTTACGGACGACCACTGGATGTTACTTTATTGGGTGTAACCTGGATATATATTTTTTTCAAAATTAGACGTTAAGTAGATGTCCCGAAAAGACGAATAAAATATACTCTTTTGGTCACAAAGTTCGAAAAGTTTAAATCGTGTAGTAAGATCTGTATTTTACTAAGAATCAGTTAGATGATTAAATTAAAGTCTTTATAATCTGTGAATGATAATAACAACGTATTGTGTACGATCTAATCTAAAGAAACAAATTATAATTTGAATAATTACGCCATTATTTCCGTTTATTTGATTGGTTAAGCGATTGGTGGTTATGAGTCAACATTCTACATTTCATAAACCTCAATTTTCTCGTCGGCGATGTAAGCTCTCAATGTGTAATTTTAGTTTTCACAATTGTGGTGAGTAAAATATGGTTTTTATTATATATATGTTATTCAGATATACTTCTGAAATTCGTTCAAATCAAATGTTTGTTTTTGTATCAGGTTTTTCTGTTTTCCATTCACACACAAGACAAGTATTAAGTACTACCTCTTGTTTATTTTTAGTGTTCACATTTTTTAGAGGAACTAGATCCAAGAATATTTCACGTTTTTCTTCATATCTTCATACAGCAAGCAGATAAAGTATAACATGCAATTTATCTTATTTATATTAATTTTCAGCTTTTGAAAAAAACAAGCATAATACAATATCTATCAGATCTAGGAATACAATGGCAACTTAAACAAAAAAGAAACCAAAGAAGTATTGAGAAAGTTTCTGAGTCAAATTAAGGAGCTGACGCATACATTCCAAGATGACAAGAAATTAAAACTCATAAAATTGAACACAATTATTTTATATCATTACATTATATCATGTTATCCTGCCTACTTATTTTAGGAAGTTATGCTTATACAGAATAATCAAAACATTTACTTTATAGTTTCCAGGAAGTAAAATAGAATAGTAGAAAAAATGTAACAAATAGAAATAGTGAAGTCATACCTAGATAGTATCCAACAAATTATGTCTGGAATTTGTTCTCAATGATCCAGCGATTTACCTCTCAGAAATAATATAGCACATTCTTATATCTATAAATAAATATGAAATGATTTTTGTTTTGAAAAATTTTAAAACTGTCCTACCTTTTTACTTTGTTAATTATCACAATATTAAGCTGTAAGCTTACATTTATGAGGTAATGAAGGTGGCAGCAATCTTAAAAAATACTTTCAGATAGAAATATGTAATACATTCCAGTCAAATAAATAAAAATATATGTCGAGTAGAATCCAGCAAAAACCGTTTTAAAGTTATACGGTAAAAATATTTCGCAGTAACATGTTGAGAAGGCTATATTTCAGTAAGCGTTGACTCCCAGGAGTTTGTGGTTGATTGAGATCTCATTTTTTTCGGATACCCTGTATGCAGGGGTTTAGTAAAGAATGGTTCATACTTTAATGTTAGCTTCCTTGGACAAAATTAATATGATTTAAATTAACTTGCCTTAGTACAAATTATCTTCCTTAAAAAGCTATAGGTCTGAGAGTTTTATATTGAAATATATATTGCTCAAACTTTTACGGATTATTTTATTTAGTTTAATTTGTATCATATTGCTATTTTAATTTAATATTTACTTAGTTCCCAGTTCTACCTTCAAGAGAAAAACTGTTGGTTTACATTCTAGATTCATTTGAACTACATTAATCCAACTTCAAAAATGTTTATCATTTATAACAGGTACACTTTCAAATATGTTAATTAAGTCAAATTGCAAGTTTTCACATACTTAGTGATTTTATAAATTTTTTACAGACACCAGTTTCCTTAAAAACTTAATAGGAAAGCTATTTTATAATATCTAAAATTTGAAATAAAGATTGACATTGGGTCAGAACGTAATTTCGTCAGGCTCTACATATAACCGGAGACATAATCGGAATAGTAAACAGTATTCCTCTTGGATCATTAGTTAACGAATACCATAGAGTTGGAGCAGAGCTCCTGGTTCCAAATTGCCCACATCAACTTAAAGTCAATAGGAATTAGGTAAAATTTAAATTATAGATTTTGTAGTATATTGTTCTGTAATATTTTGAACGAGGGGGTAATCATTCTACCAAAATATGTATATATATTGCGAAAATCGCATGATTTTGTGTGATTTCCGGTGATTTCGTAGAAATTACTATGATTTTCAGTGATTTCCTCGCAATCGCTATGATTTCCGGCGATTTCCTTGCAATCGCTTACGATTTTCAGTGATTCCCATTACAATATCCGCGTTTTCGTGTGATTTCGTATATAATTAGTATAATTTCCAAATATCTAACAGAGGTTTGACATATATTGAACATAAGGTCAATAATAACTATAGATGAAAAGGATACATTATAAGATAAAATAAAAAATGTAAAATGTTTATAATGTACCCTCGATTCCCTCGAATGTACAATTTTATATTTCTATAAATAATTCTCCCACATGTACCAATTGGCTACTCTTACTTTTTATCTTTTAAGAATTCTATGTACAGCGTAATTCATTTCATATGCCTAAATTCGATATTTCAGAAACGATGAAAAATATAAAAAAATTAAAAGCGTGCTTAAGTGACCTCACTCGGTATCAAGGCCACCTCCGACCCTTTATCATAACGACGCTACGCGACATGACCTTATATTTTTTGTCTATTTAAATTCAATATTTCGATACCTACTTTACGCTAAATAGTTTGTCTTCAATTGTCAAGTGAGTGCTACTTGATTTAGCATTTTTAATGTTGGATGACGCTTCAAACACAAATGCCGTAAATACTGTTATTATGATAACAGTAATAATTGTATGCCAAAATATCTATTACCTAGGATATGGAATAATGAAACAAAAAATTATTCCTATATGTTCCAATGTATACATTTTTGCATAAAAATTTAAAGCACCTATATTAGTATACCTGAAAATATATTAGGAATATTATCTAGATATGGGATATCCTATCATGTCAGAACAGGAAAAAAAAAATTATATTCATTTACATGTTAACAGTGGGAAAAATGTAAGACATTTTTTTTCTTATCTTTAAGGATTGTAATTTAGAGGTGACGGAACTTTGAAAAAAAATTGACCTTGAATTTTTTTCATCAATTTAGAAACAATACTATAAATATCGAATAAATTTAGTTACAGATTTAACCCAACGACGACAATGAGTACGAAAAATTTGAAAACTATATATTAAAATGTAAGAATTGATCCAAATATACCTCAACCCAAAAGATAATAGTAATAAAATTACAGAGTGTCAAAAAAGTGTAAAGTTTTAATTTAGCGAGTTACAGGAAATCAATTTTTATTTTTTTGCATGAAAACGGGACATGTGAAAAAATTGCAAGAACCAAGAAGTTTCCAAATTGAACACTAAATCCTTTTCCTAAAAAAGACTTGCGTAAAGAAAGTTTGGGGGACTGAAAAATGACCTGACCTTAGAAAACGTAGCATCCTGTACATCGTGGCAACTACTAAATATAGTCATATCTAGTTTTGACTATTGATGCAGGCAATCTAACTTAGGCTCCCTTCCAAATTTGAGCTACATATCTCAAAAACTGTTGGAGATACAAAGAAAAAAACAGAAAAAATATTGAAATTTTAACACCCTCTATCATGGTAATAAAGCATTTGCGCACATATGTTTATATGAACTTTTTTACTTAAAAACATGTGTAAATTCGCTTCCTTGCGTATAAACATACTATTCTGAAACATCCTATATGTGTAACATTCCTAAATATATTGCTTTTTTTATATTTTTGTAATTTTTTTCTATTAATAATTTATCTTGTCTCTTTAACTGAAATGGACCATTGCCTATTAAATTAAGAGGTCCATGGAAAATTAATTTTCTCTCCACAATTTGAACGTCCTCTTCACGTGGCCAAATATAGTCGTCAAGTACTTGATTTTGTATCTATCGTTTTCCAAAATTTCTGCTATACTCTACTAAACTTAGCTTGGTAGAAAAGTGCCTCGTTTAGAAGTTACAGGGCTTCAAAGAAAAGAAATTGTTTTCTTGTTGTGGGCATAATTAAGAAAGAACACGTCCAATCATGTTGAAATTTGGTACAGTTATGTTTTAGATAAATACAAGCATTGCGAAGAAGTAAGTAGTACCGCACATCGTAGAGGGCGCTCTTGGCAGTTTTTGTATAATTTATTTTTGATCGTACCTATATTTATGGTTGGTTTTATTCTAATACGCTTAACTGAAAATTATTATAGAGAAATTAATTTTGCGTTGAAAAGCTATACGTGTTCCATGTTGACACAATGCACTGTTTTCGGTAAAAACGCGTTTGAAAATTTTCGCACATTAAACTAGAAATAAATTTTCCCATTCGATCAAGTTACCACTTGTCAAACTGACGTTGACACGCTTAAATTAAGTAAATTTGATCAAAAGCCTCTCAGATTAATACTAATTATTGTTGTGAGTTAATAATTATCGTTGTGTACTTTGTTATTGTGAAGTGTAAATGTAATGTATAAATAATTTCAAATTATAAGTATTATTTCGAAATGCTTGTATTTAGCTAAAACATAACTGTACCAAATTTCAACATGATTGGACGTTTCGTTTCTTGATTATGCTCATAACAAGAAAACATTTTTTTTTTATTTAAAGTACTGTAACTTCTAAACGAGGCACTTTTTGACTAAGCTAAGTTTGTCTAAATCGGTTCGATTTGATCACAGGAAGCTATGTTTAAGCTGGGTTCCATTACTTTCCGGACACCCTGTATACCACGTGTCATATAGTGTGGCATAATATTTTTCAATAAACAATATTTCATTATCTGGCTTTGGTGCTTCAATTTCCTCTTCGGAATTGCTTTCATTTTCCAATTCTGACTTTGCTAAGTTCCCGTCTGATGTTTCATTTTCCAATCTCATTTTGGCTGTGCTTCGAGCTGTACTTTTACTTTCTGGGTTGTTATTCTAGGACCGTCTGCTAACAGAATTACAACTCCCCACTCCGATGCGCGATTTCGGTGATTGCGGGATATTGGTGATTTCGGAGTTGATTGCGGGATTGTGGGCTTGATTTCCGACGATTTCTGCGATTTCGTGTCACAGCTGCGCGATTTCGGGCGATTTCCACGTGATTACGGTGACTGCCAGCGATTTCTAGTAAAAATGTACATGTATTAAGGAGAGTGGTTACTCCCTCGATTTTGAATTATTTATTTAATTCATGAATAATATCTGCCTCCAAGATGTAATGTTTAGGGGGTGATTTCTGCTAGGAACAAAAGGAAGTAGTAAAATATTTTATTTGTATATATTAGTTTCTGCAATTTTTTCACTTTATTGTAAAAAGTATTTAAGCTAATTCAAATCAATTTTCCTACCAATGAAGTTGTATGTTATGCTGTTTGGCAACAATATTTATTACACATCTTATATACAGGGTGATTTTGAAAGTGAAGTAGTAACTTTCGTATACGCCTACTTTTTTTAAAAAGTAAGTCATGCAAAAAATAGCCCAATAAAATGTTAATATAAAAGATCATGAATAACTCCATTTTCACATTTTAAAATTATATAAGTCGGTCCCGCACACTAAGTAAATGTTAAGTCACTGGCTCGTGTTAAAGATCATCGTGTAGAGAGATGAAATCTACAACAAATTTCTGTGCATTTCTTCGAATTTTGATTACACTCTCAGTAATAACTTCATTATTGTACATTGTTATATCACTGCCAGCAAATTACATTTAACACAAAATGATACTACACACACACTATAAAATGCAAAAAATAATTACGATAACACGATTCCTAACAACACGTACGAACTTTACGGTTAACTATTAAGTCACGCTTCTAATGGTGATCACCATAATCCGAGGAACGGTTACGACCGTAGCAGTCGTATTACCAGGAGCTGAAATCAATATATAGACGGGCCTAGAGATATCGGTAGCGGGTCTACTCTCACAGAGCCTAGCCCGTAAACAGCCAGGGTAGGTCAAAGAATCCCAGCCAAAGATAGGGATGTGCACTTTAATTATGTTACTGGGAATTACCAGTTACTGAGGGCACGGCATAACAACCTGTAAAATTACTATAATATATCAAATAATAGCACCGGCCATGAAAGTCTAAAAACCACGGGTCAATGTCGTTACTATAAAAAAGCAAAAGTATTGGCACCAGTACAGATCTCTGCGGAACTCCCATATTGTTAATCAGAATATCAGTCAATTTTATTCTTTTTACTATTACCAACGTGATTAACACTAACATATTGAGATCTATTTAAAAATATTACATCCATTCACGGGAGACGCCTCTAATACCATATGCCGACAACTTGTTGACTAAAATACTAGATTAGACAAAGTCGAACGCCCTAATGATATCGCAAAGGATAGGACCGTCGTCATATTCAACGCGATTATAGTTTCTAAAGGTGATGTAACAGCAGTATTTTTAAATTTACCATAAAAAGCATGCTGCAAAGGGAAATAATCTATGCAAAAACGCAAATTCAAAAGATTTAAAGAAACATGACGTTACTGTTATTGGCCTATAATTCTGATTATCATATTCCTTGCAAATACGCACAACCTTATCCAATTTTAATATTTCTGGAAATACGCCAGTGCTAAACAATAAATTAATTAGATAGGTTAACGGTTGAACAATCATCGGTAACGCTTTTTTCATAATAACCATTGGAACGTCATCAGATTCAGCTGATCGCTTATTTTTCAGTTTAAGTTCAATTTAGGCAAGTTTTAAGCTTATTTCATATAAATTATCACACAAATTACCAAAGTCAGGTTATGTGAAATTACAGACAAATTTTTATCAGTATTTGTCATAACGTCGTTATATATTACAAGCCGTAAAGTATAATGAAAATCATTTAGATGGTATAATAGTACTCAAATAAGATGTTTACTTGTGAAAATAAACAACTGTGAACAGAAGTTAATGTACCAATTTACAAAACGAATGGTATCTGCCAACAGCACAATATCTACAAAATGAAAGAAACTTCCTTTTGTTTTTTACACAAAATGACATTTCGACATACTGTAATAAACTAACTGTACATTCTTATTAAAATTTTAATTATGTTAATTAAAATTACCAAATATATATGTAATGACTTGTACAATTATTGACTAAAAATATTAGGTCTATTAAGGTATATAATTTTTAGCATAAACATTTGATCCAGCGATTCCTTCTTAAAATTAACTGTACAAGAGCATGCTTCCAAGTATATGAAACCTGTAAATGTTTATTTTTATGATTAGTTGGCTTATAATAGATAATAAAATATATAACATATTATTAGATGCGTTATTAAAATGCTTCTTAATGCAACTGTATCGAGGTTAATATAAAATGAATGATGGGAATTTCATTTGAAAGGGAGGCCACCTGAATAAGCAATCCTTTTAAAAGGTAGAAAGAGTTCATTATTATTTTGGACTAAAATTAGTAAATTTGAAAAACAACAAAACCTCTTGACCACCCAATAACTTTTTATGACGGGACCTATGATTATTAGGCAAGAAATTTGCTGTTCGTCGATAATTCTACCTTCTATATTTGAAGAAGAAAATATATAAGAAATAAGAAAATGTTTATGTGCACATAATTTCTGGTTTTACGTTGCCCACATATTAATATAGCTTCAAAGTACAATAAAATATATCTATCTACTCACTAAATAAGAAATGTCGCAGCTAATATCTACAATGACTAAAATTATAATTTATGAAGACATGTACAATAATTGGTGATGACAATTTAAATGAATTATTAACTAGTTTGTATGCGAAGCGACAACTGTAATAATATTCAAAGCGTTTAGCATATAGCAATTACTCTTCATTACAGTAATATTTCATTGTGAGCAATTTTATCGAAAATATCCACACAAACTTCTTGTGAAATTTTCCACTTGGATTAAGTTATTGAGTGTTTATATTTAATTCCAGATATATGCAATTTGTAGTACAATTTTTTCATATCAAAATTGGATTCAGTTTTATCGATACCCTTGTATATATACTGTAGTTAGTCACTCATTCAAACTTAGGAGTAAAAACAATACCTAGATAGCGATATTTTATTAAAATCCATGTCATCCTTATTTACTCTATAGACAAGGATGACTTGGATTTTAAAAATGTACCGCCGTCATAACGTAATTTGATTTTTGGATCAGTATTAATGAAGTAAATAACTGAAGTTTCCGAGAATCAACGTTCGACAACGTTGCACTATCAGGCTGCTGGTGATAACCTAAAAGTAATATTAATCATAAGGGTGGAACCAGTTAGTGCGATTAATTTTTGTCTAGGTTTTCTTTGATATTTGTAAGTGTACATATACAAAAATGGAACAATTTATAGTAACCATAATCTGCTGCATGGCATGTAAATTTACGGCGAATCTAGGCAAAACTCTGTGGCTACGAGACGGTGAACACTTCTTACATGCAACAGAAACCATTTTAAACACTTGCAACTATTATTCTGTATTGTGGAAAGAGCTCTAAGAAAACACAGTAAGTACCTATGTTTAGGTGTACCTATTTGCAATTATTATGTATAAGTACATAATAATCCTACGATAGTCTGTGAGTGACGTTGTCACATATTCAAGCCCTGTTTACTGTCATAATTCTGTCATCGTTTATCAGAGAACAAAATTTTAACTCAAATATTATGTTTTGTTTAGTACAATTTATCATATGGCAAAATTAAGGCACACGTTTTCCGGACACCCTGTATAAACAAGCATCTATACCCAACTGTCAAAAATCTGGAGAGTGACCACAGTATAGGGAGACCAGTAAAAACACTCGGGCCGAAATAATAAGTCGCGCATAGCAGCTGGCGCATCCATTTCAAGCTGCAGAGACCTCAGTTTACATCCAACTCTGGGAGTGCGAACATCGGTTATACAGAGCCGTATTAAAGCAATATTTTGAGTCTGAGCGAGGAACGAGTCTCTGCGCAGCAGTTACATGTTTAAATATATCATCTATAAATAGTAATTTAAGTTTCTTTAAATTTGCTAAAGACATAAATAAGTAATAAGTAATCTATAATATACTGTACAAACCATAAATGATATTTTACTGCTATTGCCTTACTTATTAACTTATTTCTTAAGTATAACATTGGAATATAAATACTTCTCAAGAAAGTGAAGTTTAAAATATACATATTTATATTATTCACAAATACAAATTTTTATTTTAGAGTAAAGTTCTGTGCAGAGGCTTCTTATAGAGAAGATTTATTAGAAAAGCTGCTCAGGATTAGTAATAGTTCATACAAACTATGTCATATACATTTTTAAAATAATATGTTTTCTAACGATTCGCGCAATAGATTACGCAAAGAGGCCGTTGCAACGTTTCCTGCACAAGACGGCTCATCTTCAAATTATGTAGATGATCATATTTCTTGTAGTCGCTATAATGAGAGTAAGTCTCAAAACAAAATAATAAAAAATAATTTTTTTCTAAATTTACATTTTATTGCACTTTTATCTCCAATTTAACAATTTTCAAAGTTAAGTAAACATAATTTTTCTGTTCTGAAAAATACTTGTCTTCTGGTTTACGTAGATCATTTAAGACGAAAAAAATTCATAATAAATTATTTGTCCGGTAAACTTCAAACGTCAAATTTTAAATTTAAAAAAAATCCCAAAAAAATTTAATTATCACTAATAACAAAAAAAGTAAGTAAATAAATAAAAATGTTTTGTAGTGCAATAATATATATTTTAAACTCTTTTTTTTTTAAAGAGTCCAAAGAAGTAAATCAAATTTTCACACTGTATGTTAGTAGCAGTAAAATATTTGTTTAGTACATGTTGAATTACTCATTTATAACTGTATAAATTATTACATAATGTGGATAGATATAACGTAAACTTTCATGTGGAATAACTACAATTTCACGCGCAATAAATATTTCTTATTCCGGTCCTGATCACCGATTCTGTCAATTCTATCGGATGTGCTATCGCACTCACATTTCGAGGTCACCGCAGGAACTGAAAGCAGTTCAAAGTGCCGACAATGGAGTGAAACTGCTGGTCTACCTATGCTGTGGAGTGACTATGCTATAAACCCTCCCACAATTTATACAAAGTCGATACAAAGAGACAGCTCGTATATTTTTCCAATAAAATCGTGTGCTGCATATCTTTCAGCTAATTTAATTATGAATGTAATTAATTAATTAGCGATTTTGTATTCTTAAGCATGGAGAATAATTCAAGCTGTACAGCGTATTCACAAAATCGTAAACGCCTTAATCTAACAAGTGAGGATGATATATATGAAGAGATTAGGCGCGAGATCAAAAGATCAGTGTAAGTGATGTGGTCGAAATATGTAGTTCAACAAGAATTTGCAATGAAGAGTGGCAAAGAAGTACAATTGTGAAACGGAAAATAGTGGAAACTCACAGAAGGAATATGGTATTTTAAAAAGCCACTCTAAATAATTATAGATCTAACTTGTATCTGTCATAGTTGTAGATATCGGTTGGTATAGTCAAAGCACAGTATAGGGAGACCAGTAAAAACACTCTGGCCGAAATAATAAGTCGCGCATAGCAGCTCGCGCATCCATTTCAAGAAGCAGAGACCTCAGTTTACATCCAACTCTGGGAGTGCGAACATCGGTTATACAGAGCCGTATTAAAGCAATATTTTGAGTCTGATCGAGAAACAAGTCGCTGCGCAGCAGTTAGATGTTTAAATATATCATCTATAAATAGTAATTTAAGTTTATTTAAATTTTCTAAAGACATAAATAAGTAATAAGTAATCTATAATATACTGTACAAACCATAAATGATATTTTACTGCTATTGCCTTACCTATTAACTTATTTCTTAAGTATAACATTGGAATATAAATACTTCTCATGAAAGTGTGTGTTTAAAATATACATATTTATATTTTTCACAAATACAAATTTTTATTTTAAAGCAAAGTTCTGTGCAGAGGCTTCTAATAGAGAAGATTTATTAGAAAAGCTGCTCAGGATTAGTAATAGTTCATACAAACTATGTGAAATACATTTTTAAAATAATATGTTTTCTAACGATTCGCGCAATAGATTACGCAAAGAGGCCGTTCCAACGTTTCCTGCACAAGACGGCGCATCTTCAAATTATGTAGATGATCATATTTCTTGTAGTCGCTATAATGAGAGTAAGTCTCAAAACAAAATAATAAAAAATAATTTTTTTCTAAATTTACATTTTACTGCACTTTTATCTCCAATTTAACAATTTTCAAAGTTAAGTAAACATAATTTTTCTGTTCTGAAAAATAATTCTTCTGGTTTACGTAGATCATTTAAGACGAAAAAAATTCATAATAAATTATTTATCCGCTCAACTTCAAACGTCAAATTTTAAATTTAAAAAAAATCCCAAAAAAATTTAATTATCACTAATAACAAAAAAAGTAAGTAAATAAATAAAAATGTTTTGTAGTGCAATAATATATATTTTAAACTCTTTTTTTTTTAAGAGTCCAAAGAAGTAAATCAAATTTTCACACTGTATGTTAGTAGCAGTAAAATATTTGTTTAGTACATGTTGAATTACTCATTTATAACTGTATAAATTATTACATAATGTGGATAGATATAACGTAAACTTTCATGTGGAATAACTACACTTTCACGCGCAATAAAAATTTCTTGTTCCGGTCCTGATCACCGATTCTGTCAATTCTATCGGATGTGCTATCGCACTCACATTTCGAGGTCACCGCAGAAACTGAAAGCAGTTCAAAGTGCCGACAATGGAGTGAAACTGCTGGTCTACCTATGCTGTGGAGTGACTATGCTATAAACCCTCCCACAATTTATACAAAGTCGATACAAAGAGACAGCTCGTATATTTTTCCTATAAAATCGTGTGCTGCATATCTTTCAGCTAATTTAATTATGAATGTAATTAATTAATTAGCGATTTTGTATTCTTAAGCATGGAGAATAATTCAAGCTGTACAGCGTATTCACAAAATCGTAAACGCCTTAATCTAACAAGTGAGGATGATATATATGAAGAAATTAGGCGCAAGATCAAAAGATGAGTGTAAGTGATGTGGTCGAAATATGTAGCAACAAGAATTTGCAATGAAGAGTGGCAAAGAAGTACAATTGTGAAACAGAAAATAGTGGAAACTCACAGAAGGAATATGGTATTTTAAAAACCCACTCTAAATAATTATAGATCTAACTTGTATCTGTCATAGTTGTAGATATCGGTTGGTATAGTCAAAGTTTACTGAATAAATATAAGTTATACCACTCTCTGTCGGCACTTTGATGTTTTGAGATCTAAGCCGTACGGCCGCACGAAAATACTGTCGCAAAAAATGGCCCAATACGAGGGACTTAAAATAGTAGGTTCTTTCCAATTGAGAAATATTTATATACGAGGGATATTCCAAAAGTGTGATGTAAGGCTGCTTATTGTATAAATACAATATTTGTAATGTAATAAATATAAATATTATAAAACGATTATAGGCAAATGTATACAGTTTTGGTAGTTAATCTTGCAAGTCGTATATATTAACTTGTAAACTTTAAAATAAAATATATACGTACTCTACTATATAAAAAATAATGTAGCCATGAGGAAAATTTACAATAAAATGTTTATTTAAATATTTAAAAAAACAATATACATTATTTTAAAACTAAAATAGGAAATAATATAAGACATAATCTATATTGTTTACAAGTTGCAAATGCTGCGGTATAGGTCTTTTTCTGGTCTTCTAATGCAGCTTTTCTTGGACTCCTACAATAAACTATGCATTCTTTTCAGTAAAAAAATTACTGAAATGAAAACTCAATGTATAAGTATGTCCAGGTCATTTTTTAGTACTTAATATTATTTTAGTGATTTGGGTATCTCTATACTTATATTAATTAATTTGAGACACATTATTTTAAATTATTTAAAGATGTTACTGTACATACTATTTTTATTATATACTGTTTATGCACAGGTATCACTTAGAATCGGTGTACCAGTTTGAACTTCAGCATCTTGAAATTTTGGCGCCAAAATAGTTTTGGTATTATCAGAAACTCTGCTTGAACCAAAAATGCTTGAGTGTAAAATTTATATGATACAATTAAGTAATATCGTTTGCAATAATAATGACACTCATTAAAATGAATTTTGTGATTCCTCTAGAACTTCTGATGTATTTGTAATGAAACCTACTTCACATTTTTAATATTAGTTATTAGTTGTTTCACTCACCGATAGAGATTTGATGTTTCATTTGAAAAATGTTTGCTTCAAATTCTAATTTTTTTATAGCATTGATCAGGACAATCTCTCAAATGAAGATTCTAATGTTTATCGCCGTACCGCGTAAAATTTTATATCGTGATCTATTTCTTTATATTAGTTGAAATATAAAATACATACCTTGAACAATGAAAAAAGGAATAACCACGTCTTGAGAGACAATTATTCACGGGCATTTTAGAAGAAAGATAAAATAAAATAAAATAAACAACTTATATATTTATTCTGTAAACTTTGGTATAGTCCTTCGTGTACGTATTTATATTTATAATTAGGTCTTGCGTTACGTATGTCGTCTAAGTCTCTGGGACGCTACGCACTGAGCCAAGGAGGGATCTGTCAAAATTGTGCAGTTCTTTTCCGTATACAGTTCTCCAGAAACGTAAACAAAACTTCTGAAATGTTCATATTAAGATTTAAAGCTGTACCTAATATCAAAGTTTATATAATAAATATATACGTTGTTTCACTCTCGAACACGCCCCGCCCTACCAATTCCGCTCTCCTCACCCGTCTTGGGGACCGTTCGGTACCCAGGATCCTACACGGTGGCCGACGCTAGATCTGTATGAGTGCGATCGATATAGTGTGAGACAAAAAACCTTGAATATCTGTTAATGTTTATTTTATTTTTCTTCTAAAAATGCCCGTGATATATTGTACTGTGAATAATTGTCCCTCACGACATGGTTTTTCCTTTTTCCATTGTTCAAGGTATGTATTTTGTATTTCATCAACTAATATAAAGAAATAGGTCAAACAGTATATAATAAAAATGGTATGTACAGTAACATCTTTAAATAAATTAAAATAATTTGTCTCAAATTAATTAATATACGTATAATAATAATAATAATATACAGTTTATTTTACCCATATATAAGAACACATTACAATTACAAAATACTTAAGAATGGTAAATAAACAGAATAGACCTTATCCGCCACACAGAAACAATGAAAAATTGTAACACGTGACGAATAAGACCCAAAACCCATAAAGGCGAACCTTGTGCGTGGGTGACATTAAAATTAAAATACAAAAAGTTGTTAAAAATTACAAATCACAAAATTAAATTACAACTATAAATTACCTTCCAAAATATAATATATGTACAGTGTACGTCATTCAAAATACCAGTAGTTGCACTTGTTAAACGGTGTAATAAACAGAAACATATACATGTGGAATGCAATTGAAGATATTAATTTACTTAAAAAAAAGAAATACAAAAATATAGAAATACACAAATCACTAAAATAATATTAAGTACAAAAAAATGACCTGGACATACTTATATATTGGGTTTTCATTTGAGTAATTTTTTTACTGAGAAGAATATATAGTTAAATTATATAATGCATTTTTAATATATTTCAGATCAAGGCTGCCAAACGCCACAACACTTTCGTGTAGGAGTCCAAGAAAAGCTGCCTTAAAAGAGCAAGTAAAAACCTATACTGGAGCATTTGTAACTTGTAAACAATATGGATTATATTATTTCATATTTTAATTTTAAAATAATCTATAATGTTTTCTTAAATATTTAAATAAGCATTTTATTGCCAATTTTCCTCATGGCTACATTATTTTTTATATAGTAGAGTACGTATATATTTTATTTTTATTAACTAACAAAACTTTATACATTTGCCTATAATCGTTTTATAATATTTATATTTATTACATTACAAATATTTTATTTATACAATAAGCAGCCTCACATCACACTTTTGGAATATACTTCGTATATAAATATTTCCCAATTGGAAAGAAACTACTTTTTTAAGTACCTCGTCTTGGCCATCTTTTGCGATAGTATTTACGTGCGGCGGTACGGCTTTGATCGGAAAACATCAAAGTGCCGACAGAGAGTGGTATAACTTATATTTACTCAGTAAACTATGCTAATATTGTCGGGAAAGAACGTGAATAGGTCCCGAAAGGCACAATACCAACCCTCGTCATCTGAACAACCTGCAATCGTCCCGGAAAACTAAAATTATTTTTGACGTTTTATCGGGCGTTATTCAAATTTTTCAAAAGGAATGTTCCCAGCACATTATGTCCTTATTCCGCATAGAAAATCGTCGACAGTCGCCGAGAAGCCTAACGAAAAAGAAAATTTAGCTAGGAAAACGCGAAAAGAGTACCTTCGAAATACGATGTTGAACAAATGAAGAAGTCGCCACTTCGCGGTTCGAGAAAAATTTCCATAATCCGGTAAGTCGCACTTTTTCGGACCGGAATGTGGGAGCGGAAGTCACCTGCAGCTTTTAATGTATAGGAAAGCTTTTCATATACAGGGTATCCCAACGAAAATTTGACCCCCCCTATAATTGGAAAACCGAATAATATTTGAAAATTCGCCGAGACCCGTCGATTTTTTGTTCTTGGGGGGAGCTTTTTTGACAGTCAAGCCAACTCGATATGTTCATCCCCCTAATGCCTAGCAACCCCAACTTAAAAATTTCAAGTGCAACTACCCCACTTGTGGCACATCATTTTAAAGCCCTTTTCATTGCGAATACAGTGACGTACCGTTTTTAGAAATCGGTTGAGATTTGACAGAATTATTGGTTACAAACGAAAAGATGACAAACCAACTTACGCGTAGTAATTTCTACACAAATGCCCACCACTAATAAGTTTTTCATCTACTACACATGACCGCATTACCTAATTGTTATTGATGTGTCTATCAGTTTACAAAAAAGTCAGAAATGAAATAAAAAAGCTGAAGCAAATAAAACTAGATACTAAAATAGTTATTAGTAGAAGATACTTAAGTTTATAGGAATTCAGACCTTTTCAAAATAACAAAAAATCAGTACTACAAAAAAAGTCGGTGTCTTTTGCTTGTGACCAAGAAATCGTTAGTTTCAGCCGTTATTGAAAGTATTAACGTGTGTTCGAAATGGTTTATTCTATCGCGGAAAGAGTAGAAATTGTTGCAATATATTATCGAAATCACGATTGCGCTAAAGCTACAGCACGAATTTTTAATGCCAATCATCCTGAAAAAAACTGTAAACCACCACGTTAAACACCTGATTGACAAATTTGTTGCAACAGGTTCGCCTTTAAACAAAAAACGTGAAGTAATTGGGCCAGTTCGAAATGAAGCAGTTGAAGTGGCAGTTTTGGGTTATGTACAGATGGATAATAAGCAATCGATTAAAATTGTGTCTCAAGCTTCTGGCGTATCCCGTTCCAGTGTTCATCGAATTTTGAAAAAACACAAGTTTCATCCAATTAAGATGACGCTGGTTCAAGAGTTACATGAAGATGACTTTGATCGCCGTAACCAATTTTGCGAATACTTTAGTGAACAACTTCTACTGAATCCAAATCTTCTCTACAATACATGTTTCTCCGACGAATGCACATTTATGTTGAATGGCGAAGTGAATAGACACAATTGTCGTTATTGGAGTGATACTAATCCGCATTTAATCACGGAATTTCATACTCAGACACCTCAAAAATTGAATGTAGGCATTTTGGGCGACCATCTTGTTGGACCATTTTTCATCCAAGGTAATCTCAATGGAAACACCTATCTAGAATTATTGGAAAGTACAATTGATCATGGGATAACAGAGATTTTAGAAAGTGACGACAATTTACTAGAAAATGAAATAACCTTCCAACAAGATGGTACGCCCCCGCACTATGCTGCTGCTGTGCGACAATTTTTGGATGATCATTTCCCGGGGCATTGGATTGGCAGAAGAGGTCCCGTCGAATGGCCACCAAGATCTCCGGATCTGTCCCCTTTGGACTTTTTTCTGTGGGGTCATTTAAAATCACGAGTGTACGGCACTCAGCCGGAAACATTGCAAGTGCTACGTCAGAGAATTGTAGAAGAATGCCGATTGATAACTGCGGATGTCTTTAATAATGTTCGAACAGAATTTGAAAATAGACTGCATTATTGTTTGGGAGTTAACGGGGGTCATTTTGAGCAATTCATCAAATAAATCTAATTTATTATTTGCTTCAGCTTTTTTATTTCATTTCTGACTTTTTTGTAAACTGATAGACACATCAATAACAATTAGGTAATGCGGTCATGTGTAGTAGATGAAAAACTTATTAGTGGTGGGCATTTGTGTAGAAATTACTACGCGTAAGTTGGTTTGTCATTTTTTCGTTTGTAACCAATAATTCTGTCAAATCTCAACCGATTTCTAAAAACGGTACGTCACTGTATTCGCAATGAAAAGGGCTTTAAAATGATGTGCCACAAGTGGAGTAGTTGCATTTGAAATTTTTAAGTTGGGGTTGCTAGGCATTAGGGGGATAAACATATCGAGTTGGATTGGCTGTCAAAAAAGCTCCCCGCAACAACAAAAATCGACGGGTCTCGGTTTTCCAATTATAGGGGGGGTCAAATTTTCGTTGGGATACCCTGTATATTGGTGGTAGATAGTTTTTAGAAAACCAAAAGACATTTCGCCTAATTTTAATAAATGTCAGGAAGAATTAAAATTTGAAAATACTCCGAGTCAATGATAACACTGGCAAATATTTGGATACCAGTTTTTACCTTTACATTAACATAACTGCATCTATCTGTCAAGTTGATGCATACGTTGATTGATAAACAAAATACGTTAAGTTAAAACAATTGGCAGTGTTTATGGATCCTTCTCAACACTCTGACAGCTATTCTTTTGCACGCCTTCTGCGTTCCATCAAATGCAGTGAAGCCAATCTCTACTGTACTTAAAGTTGGCGTAACACGTATCATATTTGTCACTAATAACAATGTAGAACAAAAACAGTCGTTGTTGAGGGACATTACCTATGTAATGCTGGCTACAGACTATGCGTGTATTTGCGAATTGTTATGCGCGATGCGTCATTTGTAATAAATTCGTGCATAGTGTGTAGGGTGTTTATGAATGGATTTTTGAAGAACAAGACCCTATACACTATTCACGAATTCCTCACAAGTTAACAAACAAATAAATATTTTTGTGCTGTTCCCTCCGTAAGTAACACCAATGCTCATAGCTTACGATACCTTAAATTCCTCCATTGAAATCATTCAACATTTGGAAAATAATCTTTTTTCTAATTAACACTACGTCTTCTTCTGTAAATAATTTACACAATATTTGTAGGTGTAAAGCTATACAGATAAACTATAGTTTGATATTGAACAAACCTTGACATAATCTAATAACTGGTCCTTAAAACACATTTTTTCAAACAATTGTATAAATATGACTTTACCAAAACAATCTTTCATCTCTGATGAAAAAAGAAAACCATAGTTAGCAGTCTTTTTAGCATTACTAATCTTACTCTTTTATACACACTATACATATAAATTACTAACGGTTGTAGTTAACAGACTTAATTCAAGATTACTTAATTTTTTCCGTATCCTGAATTTTCTGATATATTAAAGCAGGAATCTCTCCAAAGTTTTTAGCTTAGATTCTTCACATAAGTCTCCAGACTTGGCTCGCTCATCGTGCCCACATTCTGTAGTTTTGAATTACGAATTTTGAATAATTTTTGGAACTCTAAGCAGTAATCAAAATTTTATTGAATGAAAGGAATCGTCCTCTGGCTGACTTACAAGAATGAATGGTTATTTAAACTATCATTTTATACTTACATATTTAACTAAACGTATGAATGACCTTAATTTAAAGTGACAAAACCAGCTTGTACCCAATTTATGCACTCGTATTAAATTTCGACAAAAATCGTTTGGTTTCAACCTCGATCGAACAAAAAATGTTTTACATATTTTAATATATGCCAAATACTCAGTCAGCAAACTGTTTCCATTTCCGGTAGATGCAATTGCTTTGGGTGTTTTAAAAATAAATTTTGATTTTCAATTTACATACTTTGATACAATTACAAACGATATCAACATTTTTCAAAATACTTTTATCGTCTATATTAAAACTCTTGCCTCAAAACTTTAATTGGAAATGTTTGATTTGCAGTGTAATATTTTCAATGGAAAATATTTAAAGTTTGATTAATTGCATAAATTTACTCGTGCCCTTTTTCCGCGTTTGCCATTACTTATCAGTATGAAAAAACATTATTATCATATTAACATCATCATTATCTTTTTTCATTATGTTTGTTACCTATATATATCACATATTGTTTTTAGGATAAATCCCATATCATTGATTACAGTTGAAATGTTCAATTTTTATTTGGATGTCAGTTACTGTATGCTTCTTAATTGGTTGTTAAATAAAAACATCTGATTGTTATTTTATTTATTTATTTATTTAAAAAATACAATGCCCTGATAGACAATTCCAATTATAAGGCAAGACTACAAAGAAATAAATCAATGAACTAAAACACATAACTAAATCTTAGATACACTAGTGTCAAACAAATTAATAAGTGTCTCATACTCTATAACATAATCTATATGGCTAAGAATATCAGAACAATTAATGTACAATGCCATTATTAAGCAACTTAAATAAAAATAAGACTGAAAAGTAAGTGTATCGAGATGTGAGATGTGAGATCATTTAAGTTGAATCGACTGAGTAAGTCAGATTGAGGAATTCCTCTGACAGGGTAAACATTGTCAAGTCTGATGCTGAGAATGACATATATAGGATTCCAAATAATATTCGCATACTCAAGTTTTGACTGGACAAACGCTTTGTATAAAATAGACATTATATAAACTGTTCTGAGATGTTTAGCATTTATTATAATGAAACCAAGATGCAATAGAACAAATGTTAATTTAGTATCAAAAGAAACTCCCAGATCTTTAAATTCAATGCAACGAGCGACAGCTCCAGAACCAATGTTGTATATGTAAGTAATAGAATTAATTTTCCTTATGTAAGTCATAATGAAACATTTAGAAATATTCAAAGGCAACATTTGTTAACTACAGTTAAATCATTTTGAATTAGAATACAATCATCTGTAGATAAAATAGATGTTGAAATCATCCGCATATACAAGAACATTGGCTCGAAGTCTGTCACATATATCATTAATGAACATATTGAACAATAGACGGCCAAGAACCCACATGTAGCAATGATTTTAATTGAAGTAAAATCACGATATTGTATGCATAAGAATCAAAGAATTTTATAAGTATATAAATAACCCAAAATTAGACAGCTTACGAAAGAGAATACTGTGATAGGCTGAACTATTAAAAGCCTTTGGCATATCTGTGTAGGCTACGTCGAAATCGTCCACTGCTATCCAACGTATTACAAATAAAGTCAGTAATAGCTCTCCGGTGACGAGATCTAGTCTTGTTTAAGAGTGTGGAGATGCCCTGGAGTCCCTGGCCAGACAACGGGAGGTGGAGTTGGTCTGGGTTCCTGGCCATAAGGGAATCCCCGGTAATGAGACGGCTGACTTGCTAGCTCGTCTCGGATCTGGGGCACCTTGCCAGGGACCCGAACCCTTTTTGGGAATTACGCGAGGTAGTATGAATAGTGCCCTTAATAAATGGGCCTATCAAACACTAGTAGGGAATTGGAGAAGGAACGGGGGATGTAGACAGGCCCACGACTTCTTCAATGAGCCTAATAAATCTAGGACGAAGTGGCTGCTGAGCCTTAGTCGAGGATCCCTGAACCAAATGGTGGGGGTCCTGACAGGCCACTGCAGACTCAGGAGGCATTTGAATTTGATAGGCATAGAGGAAAGTCCCTTATGTCCGGAATGCGGAGAGGGGGAGGATACCCCTATCCATTTCCTAGGATATTGTGCGGCTCTTGGAAGACTAAGATATATGATCTTTGGCACCGAGGAGCTGCAAAGGGAAGAGATGAGGGGCCTACCATGGACCAGGATCCTGGCGTTCATTAGGGCGTCGGGTAGGTTCAAGGAAGGCCGAGGGAGAATAGTGGAGGGGTGATGGGATGTCAGGATAGGCAAAAAGGGCCCATGTGTGGCCTACTTGCCAGGCTGAGGCCGCCCACACTTACTACTACTACTCAGTCAGTAATACAAACAAGATTAGTTAAAGTAGATCTACTTTTTTTTACAATTTAGGTCGATATTCAATTCCTTTGAAAATCAACTTCCTTTTTCCTTTTTTACTTGAACTATAGGTGCCTGCAATAGAATATCAGAATTCAATAGAATTGGCCTTTAAAAAAGCATTACAATCTATATGTAGATAATATTAAGATGCATCTATTAAATTTTTATGCTTCTTTCTTTAATCGATGTAGTTTTTTTTTTGCTTTTCCACTTTGCCTCAACCGTTTTCAAGGAAATGGCATTTCCATGATAAAAAAATCACCCTTACCTACCCACAGTGAATTTTCGTAAACAAATTCTAACAGTTACTGACTGATATAGTAACGAAAAGAACAATTAGCATGGACTTACTAATTATTAAATAGATGATTTAGGTTTATTTTAATTATCTTGAATCAACCTGCTTTAATATATTTTTTTTTTGTGATAACGTACAAAATATATTTTTTTAAATCTTCCATAGCTTTTGACATGGGAGAGTCAACAAATCAAAATGTATTCCTTCACTTTATATAACTGTTTCTTCATTCACTTTTTTTAGCATGAAGTAGGCGTCATGCACTCCTCTGTCTGATCTAAATTTTTTGTGGACGCTAACATAAAAACTCACTAATCAAGTTAAAAATATTCATTACTGATTACTCGAGCATTAAAAGTGAATTAAATGATTATCCAACCGCTCCCTATCTACACGCTCCATCGTGTTAAGGTAGTAGAGGCCATAAAAAGAATGGCATGCATTACCGGCCAACTAGATTTTGACAGGGCATTAATTCCGAGACGCTTTATCTTACAATTGGAATGCTATATTATGACATAATACTTTTGTTAAACATCTCGCTTACACAACAGCTAATAAATCATGTTCGGAGCGGATTGTTTTTTAAACTGGCCTAATACGAACTAGACCCGGTGACGTATCGAGAGACGATCAATCATGTTTATCGGAACGAGTTTATTAGGAATACATAAAAGTACTTGCCAGATGTTCGATATTAGAATAATAATGAAGCTACTTAAAAATTTTGTTATTATCGATGTTAATAGATTTTGAGAGGTATCCCAGTAAACACACATACGTTATTTAAACGTATTTTCAACGTACCATTGGTTGATAATTCGTGTTACGTTACAAAATCAACCATTATTTTATGGTTAGAAAAGTAACGGTCAAACATAACGTTTAAAATACGTACTTTTGTAACAAAAAATGTTGGCAAATTATTTGTAACGTTAAATAAACGTTATTAAAAATATTTAAATAAAACTTATTTATTTAAACCTTTATAAAACGTCTGTGTCAACTGATTAATATATTGACATTGAACAAAAACGTGTTTGTAATGTTTTAAAGTAACAGGCATAAGTAATGCTTACAAAACGTATCATAAACGTTTTGCAATTAATAAATATTTCGAAACGATACCAATCCAAACTAAATTTTATACAATATAATTTAATAAAAAGATATTGCATTAAGAATATATAGGTACTAATATATACAAATAACTAGATAGTAATTATTTTTTAATAAACCTCACAAGTGTTAAAAAACAGTACAATTTAAACGTGTATTATACGTTATAATCATTCATTGAAATAAGGAAGCGAATTGCCGTTTATTACACGTGTCAATTATAATGCCGTTAAACGTTCTATACGAATTTAATGATCTTATTGGTAGATAAAGATCACGTGTTACACACATACCATTTCGGCTTCTTTTTTGTAAAAGCTTGTCAGTTGCATATTCATCACTGTACGTACCTACTGTGATCCGTGAAATATTTCCCTATTTTATTTTGGTAAGTATACCTACTTCTATAAGTATTTAATTTTATTTTATTAATATAAGAATATTAGGTTTTTTTACATTACATGTTACAAATAATTATATAATGGAATCTAAATTTATTCCACTATAACTTTTCCTACTTATGTTTCAAAATTTGTAAGTATTTTGGGCGATGACAAAATTAGTAAAAGTAGGCGTGTGAATTTTGTACTCGTACATGCCTACGTTAAATTACTTTGTAAAATGGGTAACAATTATTCTGACTTGGTAATTTTTTTACTTTATACTAAAATTTAAGATACAGTGACATATTTCTAATCATGATTGGGAATGATTTAAACTTTTTTATTTCCTTTCTTGGCTATCTACTTCGTGGTCATATTAAATGTATATTAGGTTATTATTATTGTTATTATTATTAGCATTATTATTATATTTATAACTATAATAGACTAAACTTACATGTTTAAAGTTTAGACTTTCTTTTTAAATAATCTATATCATCCAATGTAAGTGAAGTTATTGATATGAAATTTGTTTAGACCTAATTTTATTGTTTTTAGGTTCCAATCAGTAGCATACATAAGATATATTATTTTGGTATTTTTATATTTTGTTTGTATTATGTACGTATTATTATTTATTTAATAAACTATTACTGATATTAAAACCAATTATTTATTGTTACCTATCTAAATTTGAAATTAAACAATAGGTATTGACATTTTCTAATACTCTTATTTATAGGCGTATAGTGAGTTCAACATTCGAGCCACACTATTGGAATATCGATAATAATTATTAATAGGAACAATATTAAATGAGAGAAGATTTTGTAACTATTTTATTTATATTATATTAATTCCCTGATAATTATTTATTTGATACAGGGTGGTCCAGAATGTATCGTAAATACTAGAGCATATAGCACTTTAAAAATTGAGGGTACTATTTTACATAAATTTTTGTTCAAAACTCAATAATAAGAGAGATATAACCCTCTGAGGGATGAAATAAAAATCTTTTTTTTTTTATGTCTTTTAGATACTCTTGAATAATGGGTTCATGGGTATACGATATTAGGATAATAAATTTTTTGTTACCACTTCAATCACTTATGTTTAAGGGGTAGTTTTGGATAGTATTTTTTTTAAATTTGAAATTATCTATTTCAAAAAAATACTTATCACTCAAAACAACGCTTTAATCTCAAAGGGATGGAATACGTGGTAACATAAAATTAATTGTACTAAAACCTAAAAAAAGTAAATTCATCACAAAAGTATTATAGTTAGTTTTAAATATATATAAAATACCCTTATTTTTAACGTACTATCTAATCTAGCATTTATGGTACATAATTCTGGACCACCCTGTACAATGCCGCCAGAAGGATCCAAAAACAACGTTGTAAAAGAAGTTAAAAAACACGTCTCTAAAACATCTTTTTGGGCATTAAAATAACAAGGTTTAATTTACGTTAGTTAAAAACCTTAATAAAATGTCATTATTAAACGTAAAACTTAAAGCTTATTAATACTAAAAATGATCGTTCCACATTTACTAATATTAAACGTTTGTACTTTGGTTACTAGAAACATGTAAAACCGCGACATTTTTAAGTTGATTGTACGTAAAAAAGCCACGCCTTTTTAAAACGTTGCATGGACATTATAAACGTTTTTCTAACGTATATGTGTTTACTGGGATTTAGCAACATTAAAATTTAGCTTTAATGACAACCTCATCATTAATTTGTATTCTGTTGCTAAAGTTGCATGACAGATATTTGTTATCATTGATAATTTTAAGAAAAATGTCATCACAACGTTTTTGGTTTAAACCTTAAACTCAAAATATATGTGTCCTTGGGAAGTAACAGTAGCTTTCTTCGCGGCAGTAATTCTGAATTAATATTGAATTTATACACAACATATCTAATGTCCAAACGATATTCTGAATATGTTCTGAATCTGAACTAATCCGCAAACGTTTCACAAATGTATTATGTATTTAGTTTAGCTTGGAGTTCTGTCATACCAATTTCAAATTTAAATTACCAATATTATTTGCCATACCTTTTGTTTTTTTTTTGTTAATTCATTTGTAATAGGCGTATAGTGGAGATGAAGTAGTCGCAAAAATGGTTATATTAGATTCGATATCTATCTCTAATTGTCATGACTGAAGATGGTAAATTATTTAGGATTATACAGAGTGTGTAGAACTTTCTTGGGAAATAACCTTTTTGGTTTTATTGATGACGTAGGGTTTAACATATGTGGTATCAGCACCATGGTGCACGATGTTTACATCATATTCTGTTACTCTTTGAGTACTTTTGAATGATGTATTGTTTCTTTTTCAAAGAAAAAAAAAACTGTTTTTGTTTAGATTGACAGTCTCCAATTTTTAATTCTGTATAACGAAAATATTTTGTTCACTTGCTTAGACCAAAACTTTTCATTTGTACAGGTAGTATTAAACATTTCAAGACTTTTCAGCAAATGACTAAAGAAAATTTTTACTGTATTAGAAAAGTATTTTAAGCTAATATATATCAAATCTCTTACAGTTCCCATCAATGAAGTTATATGTATGCTCTCTGATACCAAACATCTATTCTATTCAATAATTACTGAAAAAAAAATTAATCTAGTTATATTTACTAACCTGGCTTAATGAAATCATTCTATAAATATCTAAGTTCACTTTTGAAACTGTGGGAACTCGAAAATTCATCCACAATAGATGAGATCTGACCTATTTCTGCATTTTTAGGATTGTTTCTTCAGGTGACCTCCTTTAAGTTGAATCAATATCTAACTATAAAAATTATTATACCAATAAACTAAAATTATTTGAAATTAAATATCGACATAAAATAAAGAGTTTTTTATTATTTAGTTAGGTAATTGTCATGTTTAATTTAAAATTCATTGACAGGTTAAAGTCACTTTTGATATTGTCGATATTTAATTTCAAATAATTTTAATTTATTGGTATAATAATTTGTATAGTTGAGTCAAATATCTACTCAACTTAAAGGAGGCCACCTGAAGAAGCAATCCTAAAAATGCAGAAATAGGTCATATCTCATCTATTGTCATTGAATTTTCGAGTTTTCACTTTCAAATGTGAACTTAAATATTTATCGAATGTTTTCATTAAACCAGGTTAGTAAATTTAGCTAGATTATTTTTTTTAAGATAATTATTGAATAGAGCTCTGTATGTGGAATTGTTTATTAGGATACCTAGATGTTTGGTATCAGAGAGCATACATATGACTTCATTGATAGGAATTGTAGGAAATTTGATATGTATTAGCTTGAAATACCTTTCTAATACAGTAAAAGTTGTTACAAAAGTTAATAATAAATAATATATGGGTAGATATTGTGGGTATAATTCAACGCTGGTTGGGGCTTTAGTCCGCAGAGTAGATAGTTTCACACAATATTTTTAATACCTAAAAACGAGCCTAAAAATATATAAAAAAAAGACTAAAGAAAAGTCTGTCTGTAATATATAATTGTTTAATATTTTATTTATTTTTAATTAAACAAGCAATCCTTGAAATGACGAATAAATGGCAATACGACTAACGACTAGGCTTTCCGCAAAATGACATTTATGCCCAATTACAACGACAACAATAACAATGTAACAATTTAAGCATAACCATAAATAAATTGATTTAAACAACATGCCAAGGTATCAATCCAGTACCGCAGCAACAAAAAAAATTTTGAATTGTTTTTAGAATGCGCTACTTGAAGAAATGTAATATTAACTCAACACAAAATATAGTAGTTTTATTTTAATTTCTTAAAAAAAATTAAAGGAATCAAGTAACATATCTCTGCTATGCTTGGATAAAAAGAGAGTTGAAAAGTGAGTGTTAAATCTCTTGAGAGTGCGAATAACAAATAACCTTTTACAGAATATTTTTCACTGACTTCGCAATTGTTTTCCCATTTATTTTGTTTAATAACACAGTTGCTGCCACCTTTTAGTACTAATTGAAATTAATGTCTTAACTCAACCTCTGTAAGAATTTTTTCTTGCATCCAGTTCTCCGGTTATCACCATTAATTACCGAATTTGTTTGGCGATACACCCAATCTTCGGCTGCAAATTGCATTTTTATGCGAACCCATTATCGACCCATTAGCCATAATGTGTTTAAGGCCTGTTATCAGGCAGATAGGTTTTTATCTCCGCCGAACACGTTTATGGTTTAATATGTTGGCACACTAGAGCGGCTGTTTGTAATGGGTTAACAATAATCCCCCCCGTTTGACGTATAGAGAGCCAAACTGTTTCATTTCGCTGATTAAGCAATGCTGGATGATATTTAATAATTCCGGATTATTTACTTCCTTTTATTTCTGGCCGCCGTTCCATGCCTTCGGCAAATATTGGGAAATATATTTAACATACTGCAGGATTCAAAAGAATAGACTTCGTTATAGAGAAGTACTATAATATGTAGATTTTAGAAACTTGCAATTTGTGCAATCGGTAATTGGTATTTAAAATACTTTTGGGAATTTGATTTTGAAGTACAAAAATTTTAACCACGTGCTCAGGGAGCCCTAAAGGACAATAGAAAAGTTATTCCAGAATTTTAGATCGATATTTAAAAAATGGGACAAAACCGTTTTTCTCCTACGGAAAGTCGGCGCCTATGATGAGTATCGACTGAGATGGCTTATGGTTTAGATCCATAGTTGACATTACATCTGTCAACAACTACCATGCGGTCGTTTGCAGTATTTCTAAATGCAGAAACGACAAAAATTAACATTAATTCTGATAGGTAGGTAACAGTTAATCCAGTTAGCTCCAGTATTTTGCATTCGTTTTTCATTATTTGGTTACAAACTGGTAAAACTACATTTTCACTCACTAACAATAAACACACTTCCCGTAGGTACAGTTAGATACAATGTCTATGTATTATAACAAAATCGAAGAAAGGGAGTAGGTAGGTTCTAATAGATAACAGAAAACGTTTAACACCCGCGGCAGTCTTGTCCCATAACCTAGAAAAACAAACCGGCGAACTATATTGTGGGAAAATATCTGTACCCGACACATATTCATTTATTTATTAACTATAAAACGTTTAAAATTAAAATAAGGCACTAAAAACTAAAGAACACAAAACTACAACGTAAACACAGGAATTAAATTATAACATAACAGTGAACCGACTCGACTGGACCGACTGTAGTCGACTGTTGCATGACGGATGCTTGCTGGTTGCATACTCTGATTTTCGCATTGGCGGCGTTAAATAAAGATTTAATATAATATCGAAAAAAAAAATTTTTCGCTTTATAAATAAGTTTGGAAATTTTTTGAAAGGAAATTCTGTTAATTCTTATTTTTTTCTATCCCCTCTTAAAATATTTGTACTTAGTCATAGTTAACCCTGTATATGTTACGGCTAAAGTGTAAACTTGGTTAGTTTGTAAACTAGCTGGGACTATACTAATTAAACTGTTGGTTATTTTCATATTCCACCATATTAGCAAATACTTTATAAACTAACCTAGTCGTTTAATTAATTTATTTGAATTACTCAAATATACTAAAATAGCTTTTTTCTTTGGTTAATTTATAAACTATCCAATTTGTCTAGCAAGAATGAAAACAATCATTATGGTAACATAAAATAACTAGTTTATAATATATAAACTAGCTACATATTTCTCTATTTTCTATGGCTATGTCATGAACATGATTTCGAATCATGTTTTCATTTTAGCTAGACCAAATTGAATAGTTTAAAAACAAACCAAAAAAAAACTATTTTCATGTTTTCGGCTATTTCAAGTAACTTATCCAAACTGTATTAGTTTATAAAGTATCTACTAATATTGTAGAATATGCGTTTTCCATCGAAATAACCAACAGTTCAGTTAGTTTGTATGCTAGCCAGCTAGTTTATAAAATAATCAAGCTTACACTTTAGTCGTAACGTATTCAAGGTGTTACAGAATGATTTGAAGAAAATCTATGGGCAGGTTCTACGTGAAAAAAAAAGAAAAAAATTATATAAATATGTGTTCGGCAACGCCTTTGTTTAAAATGTTCTATCTTAAATACTATAGTCTTCATTTCCCGAAAACCTATCGAGATATTGGGATTAGATTTAAACAAAAAAATGTCGAGTGACTTGTTTTTAAAGTGTTACATTTTTTTTTTTCAAAATAAGTAAATATGGCGAATTATTCCTTTAAAGAATTGGCCGACATACATTTATGTATGGAAAAGCAAACGGAAATTCGAATGAAGCAAGGCGTACATAAAATGTATGTCAGCCAATTATCCAATGGAATAATATTATTCCTTTGTCATTGGACACACACTTCTCAAGACCTACTACCAATGTATTACTTCAATGTATGTCACATGTGGAAATTGTAACTTACACTTACAAGAAAATATGTCAGTACCTGTACAAACTGACTTTAATTAGCTTTTGCTTTTTGTTTGTTTGTTATACCTATTTACTTATTGGTTTATTTAAGTGTGCATTGATAATATTAGTTCTTAAAACTTTAATTGTTTACTTTAACTGTAGTAACTTTTACTGCGTCCTGTAATTTGTTTTATAAAGTTAGGTGGCTTACCTAAATAATTAAACAAACAGATTGGTGCCCTATAGAAATGTTGCAATTAATTGTTTTACAGGAAGGAAAGAGAATTAAGTATTTTTTATTTATTTAAATGATAATTATATGACAAATATCCACAATCATTGAATAAATCATTTTTCAAACTAAAATGGGGTAAAAATTGTAACACTGTTTGGAATTTATTCTGTTCAATAACTTCCACGAGGAAACGAGAATTTTAGATGGATTAAGATGCAATGTATGTCTTAAGGAGCAAGAGTTTATCTATTTAAGATAAATCTGAAAATCAAGCAGCATCTAAACTATTTATAACTGAAAATAATTTTAAATCAGTAGCGCCAAAAAGTTTACGAAAGTTTATTGCTCTAAATTAAAAAAAAAATGATTAAAACATTCGAAGAAATGTTTTAAACTGAATTTTCTCTGGGGAAAAAATTAACAAAGAATGCCAGAAAAAAGCAAAAAGCTGTTTAAATTTGTCGCTGGAGGTGTCATCGTTTATTTGACTAAAAGAAAAGGATATAAATGTTCTATCTCCTACAATACCTGTATCATGAGAAAATGTTTAATTTAGATTAGCTGTAAAATCTAATAACATCAATTAAGTCATTAAACAGCAGAAAAGGAGTACAAGTATGGAAGTCTCGAAATACCTAGGGCAACAATGCTCTGTATTTCTGTATCTTGTGCTCCACAATGTACCAGCCGTTTGTCCCAGGAATTTGATGAGAAGAATCATAAAAATTCGTTGTCATTTCGCTATTAACATCCTGTATGGAAATTATTTATAGAATAAGCTCAATAATTTGATAACTGTAAATATTGCAGAAAAACACTAGTTCTACTTGTCTGTGAAAAATTTGTTGAAGTCATCTATTTCACAAGGAAATGTATCTAAAAGCACAGTTCCAAGAATATGGCTACGTAAATCCACTGCCAAGAAACAAAACATTTGTTGAAGACGATGTAAAAATTAATTCTCTTTTAATTATTCAAGAAAATCCTACAGTTCCTTCCCGTCAAGTAACTGTTTAACCCGAGGGGCAAACCGCAGCCCGAAATGTTGTACACTAATTCCAACTATTTCCAAGTAATGCCACTAATTACTCTACTAATTCCACTAATTCAGGGAATTCAGGAAATTAGTGGAATTAGTCAGGAGTAATTCCACTAATGCTAATACTTTTATCACTAATTCCAAGTTAATTCAGCTAATTCCATTAGTAATTTCGCTAATTCCACCACTAATTCACTAATATTTCTACCACAAATTCAAGTATTCCCAAAGACGTCTCCTTCAAAAGTAATGTACAAAACATTGAATAAATTATAAGTAATATCTCTGGATTATTACTAAAACTTACAATTATCGCTAGAAATATTCCCTTGCAAGTTTATCCAAAACGGAGCTAAGAGTGTTAAAAATACTTGACATTTCTGTTAACTGTCATACTAGTTGTTTTCTCCATGGCACACTGCAATTAATTTATTTGGCTATTAATGGATGTTGAATGTGAGGAACGTTAGGAACGATTGAAATCGATTTTAGTGAAAAATGGTACATCCTATTGAAATTTAACAAGAGAACCTTTTTTATGTTAAACACTTCAAGTTTCAATATTTTCGAGTCAGAAACTAGAAACAATTAACTATAAAAAATATATGATTAAATTTGTCTCAGAACTTTGCATTTTCTCACGCCCCTGTAGCAAATTTTGAAATATATTTTATCAGACTTATTAAGCACGTCAGGGTTAATATTTCACCAAAATTTCGTAATTTAATGTGGAACCGTTTTCATATTACACATTAAAAACTGTTTCCGAGGTCACCCCTTTAAAAAAGCGTATCTCCCTTAGGAACCGGCTCCGCTAAAAATTGTACTAGTGTTAGTAATTTTTCGACATGTTTTACAAGCTCACAAGTTTTGAATACTTACTACTGTTACACCTTGTATAGAGAAGAAAACCAAATATTTTTTTAATTATTTAAAATTTTGGTCAACTTATTACTATCTATTAATTGGTTATAATAAATAATAATAAGAGTGACTCTTTGTTCAATCTTAACATTATTATTCTCATGAAATAAAACTTTTAAACGATTTAACAAAGACAGACACTGTCATATAATTGCCACAAATACCTATCTGATCTCACAATCCTCCCGAACCTACTATCCAATGAAACGTATTTCAAATAGTATTATTTCCCTTGTTATTCCCTAATATTCCGACTTACCTGCATAAATAAAAAATCTTGTAAAAAATTACAAGGCTCCCTCAATGTTGCAAGTAACAGGTGCACAATCACGAGACAACAAAAGAATGCATACATTACACCCCACCCCAGTCAAAACATTAGAAATATGCGCTATTGCCACTTGCACCGTATTGCGCACAATGTTTTTAGATTTTTGGATTAACATTGTTGTCAGTATGTGCACGAATTCCACTAATTCCAGGACTAATTCCAGACTAATTCCAGACCAATTCCAGTAATTCCACGACTAATTCTTCTAATTCCACGACTGATTTCACTAATTCCAGTACTAATTCTTCTAATTCCAGAGGTAATTCCACTAATTCCAAGTGAGTGTACACCAAAATTCCAGTGCGGTTTACCCCTCGGTTTAACCACATTAAAGTGTTTCAAAAAATAAAAATTTAATCTAAAATCTAAATTTAATCTAAATTTAAATGTAGAACTTTAATACGTTCAAGAGAGAGATCCAGATCGTTGAACTCAATTTTTTTTTTCTTTATTACACTATTCTACACGAAAAACCCAATTACAGAATAGGAATACAACGCAAATCTTATAACCGAATATTCACAATTACTAAAATACACTAAAAACCAAAAACATAAATATAAAAAATTATGTTAAATCTTAATCTAACATAAATATATTAGAACTATAAATAGTATTTTTAATATCATTAATATTGCAGCTGAAAATGTCCAAATTATGAGTTTCATTGTACCAGTTACACATATTGTAAAGTGGAGAGAACAGTCTAATATTTGTTCTAGGTGTGGCAAGGTAAAACAACTTTGATTGACGTGATACCGTTCAAAATTGAGCAATTGCAAAATCTGACTACAGTCAACTGTGTCATGCACTAGCTTGTGAAGAAAAACAAGGTAGGAAACTTAGCGACGATCATTTAAAGACTTAATTGAAAATCGTGAAAGGAGTTCATTATGAGGGAAACCAATAGCAGGATAAGCACCATCTGTTTTATAAGCAACGAATTTCAGAAAACGACGTTGAACCCATTCAAGACTGTTAATATGGATTCTATAGTGCGGGCACCAAATGATGGAAGCATATTCTAAACTAGAACGGACAAAAGCAAAATATAGTAACTTCATTGCATCATAATTCAAGTTCTTTGAATTTGGTATTATAAATCCAAGATTTTTATATGCTCTAGATATTATGTAATTAATATAAGGTATGAAGGATAATTTTCTATCAAAGTAAACGCCCAAATCACAAAACGTCTCCGGCCTAGATAGAACAGAATCTTTGAGTTTATAATTATAGGATAGTAAGTCACGCTTTGTGGATATTGATAACATGTTGCATTTTGTTATATTTAAATTTAATTTATTTTCTATACACCAATTGTTGATAATATCCAAATTATGTTGTAAAATTATACAATCTGATAGATGTGATATTGTTGAGAATATTTTCAGATCATCAGCATATAAAAGGCAACTTACGGTGAGATCATTTACTATGTCATTAATGAAAATATTAAACAGTAAGGGGCCCAAGTTTGAACCCTGGGGAACACCTGACGTAGGCTTAACCGCAACAGAATTATGTCCACAGTATAATACATTTTGTGATCTGTTACTTAAATATGATTTAAAAAATTCAATAAGTTCTCTACAGAGTCCACAGAGAGAATTTTGTAAGGGTTTACTTGCACATGTTGTACCTTTAGAACATATCTTTTTTGTGACTAAGTAGTACTACATTTGGGAAACAGGAATTTCAACCGTCACATCTGTAGATACTGGAATGCTACAACCCAAGGCAAAATTACTTCAAACTTCTCAGAGACCTTGTACCAGTTTTAGCACTTTTATATCCAAATCCAGAAGATCCATATATTCCTAATGACACCCTCTGGTTCCAACAACATGAAGCACCAGCTCATTACGCTCGTCCAGCGCTCATCGTGGTTATTTTAACACATTTTTTCTTATCGATGGATTGGAAGACGAGGTTTTCTGGAATGGCTAGTATAAGCCCAATAGATTTTTTTCTTTGGACTATTTAAAAAATAAAATATTTATCGCGCAACCTAATAATTTAGATGATTTAAAAGAACGCGTTACCTACTACAGAAACGAGAAAAATAACACCTCGTATTTTAAACAATGTTAGAAATGTCGTCATAAGTTGGAAGTATGTCAACAAGTTGATGGACAACGTTCTAACATATGCTGTTACGTTAAATAAAGTTTATTTTACAACTTTTACAGTTTCTACAACATGTAAATATTATCTTTGTTTTAAAAATAAGATATTAAGTGCAGTTAAGTGAAAAGTTTTTAAAAAATACTATCTAGAAATGCCATAAAAATATACCATTTCGTTAAAAAACGTGATGGCGTGAAACTCAAAATTTAGTGATATCGCAGTCATGTACTTTTCTACTATTACTTTATCTGCGCTGCGTTTCTCTTTTTCCATTTCAGTATTACGCAACTTAATTTATTTGATATATACTATATATGAGTTATAAGTGCAAAAAATAATCAACGATAATGAGTAGCTAACACCTTCTTAACTCAGTGCTGTGAGGTAAGGGCTCTTTCACATTATCCGGTTTCTCCTGTCAAGTTTCGGATCGGATGAAAACCTGAAAGCCCTTTCACAGTATCAGGTTTGCTTCACGTCAGGCAGAATTTTTTTGCTACGTCATTACCGATAATGTTACATTGAAGAATTAAAATGTGTTGACAGAAGTGTGGATAATCAGTAATCACAAGTGATAATGATTATACATGTATAGTGCCTTATATACATCATTATACTTGATAAAACAGACGAATAATGTATATATTATAATATAGTCGTGGATTTTTTTTTAAAAACGTAATGTTGGGAATTAACATACACTAAGACTTTTCTACACAAACATTTTACATTACACATATATCAAAAAGGTCTGCATAGCTGCTTAGAGTTATTTTTAGTGTTTAGACGAAACCTGATGCAAACCTGATAGTGTGAAAGGGCTTTCAGGTTTCCATCCGATCCGGTAGGCGAAACCGGATAATGTGAAACGGCTCTAACATATGCACCCTTATTAACTCTACCGGCGACCATAAGGATTAAGTTCTTTAACTCGACCATTACCAGTAAAATATTACTTACCATCCGGCTCCTCCTCGATAACGTCTTCGTCGATGAGAGCCTCCATGTCGTCCGAATTCTTGAGTTGAATAATCATTTTTCGACCATCACAGTAAGTAATTTTTAAATCCACTTTCGAACTCGGCACCGGCAAAAGTCAACACTCACACCCGGTGACGCAACAAAACTCGTTTTTATCCCACTAATCAAACGGAGCGTTTATGTTATTTTAATTAGCCAGCAATTCACTACCGTTTATTGAAGTTTATTGGTTTTAAAAACATAGCATAGAGACTGTTTATCAACAGGCATAAATTTTATCGATGGACTGGTAACTGAATTTATTGTAAATGAGTAAATGTACAGGGCTACTTATTTTGTTCCAAATTTTATTCGCTTCGTTTTTATTAAAGTTAGATAAAATATACAGTATGTTCAAGTACAAATGAGACACATCTTACTGGAGATATTTCTGAAGCGCAACGCATTGGGGGACTAAATATGATAACATTATTTTTCACATAAATACATTGGATACAAAATGAAAGTTTAATTAATTCGGGGTAAAAATATAGTTGAATGTTAAACACACACAAGAAACTTTAACTTGCTGTACAGGATGCTTCACAACTTATCGAAAATAAGAATTGAGAATAGATGCGTTTTGAAAAATGGAATCAAAAATCATAAAGAATTATTAAAGTTGTAATATTTTCAACCTTTACATCGTTGTGCTACTGTAGTCTCTAGCGTCATAGGAATGCAGGTGATTCCGAATACTCAAATTCGATTGTAACACTAACGTTTTCACGATGTTTAAATTAGTTTTTCAAATGTCAAAACTGGCTTACATACATATCAACTCGGAGTTGGTGGATATCGTTTTAATTTATGACGAAGTAAGACAAAATGCTTTAGCAGCTTCTCGTCTGTATGTAGAACGATTTCCTGGTAGACATGTGCCAAATGCAGCTACTTTTACCGCAGTAGTGCAACGCGGGCGTGGCACGAGAAATTTGCAAACGAATCGTGGAAGAGATGGAGAGCCAGAGCGCGTACGGCGTATTGCGGCAGCTGATGAACACATTTTAGAGGTTGTTGAAGAAAATTTCCGAATAACTACAAGGCAAGTCGCTCAATAAGTACAAGAAATGTCCCATTCAACAGTATGGCGTATCATACACGAAGCTCAATTATATCCGTACTATGTACAGCGTGTCCAAGCATTAATACCAAGCGATCATCCCTTGCGAATTAGATTTTGTAAATGGTTGCTGCAACAAAATGCTCAAAATCTCAAACTTATAGCTGACGTGTTAGTTACAGATGAAGCTATTTTTACACGGAATAGGATGTATAACATTCATAATGCGCATGTTTGGGATTTTGTTCAAAATCATCTGAGTGAACTTCTGGAAGATGTACCCTTCGCTGTTCGACTTCGAATGTGGTTCTTGTACGATGTTGCTCTCCTGCCCCCTTTTTGACAAAATGTTTGGGAGTACGATGGATTGAGCGAGGTATCATGGCCGCCACGATCGCTTGACTTAAATTCTTTGGACTTCTTATTGTGAGGATAACTTTCGATAATGTATCATAGCCGGTACCAATAACCGACGAGCTCAAAATGGACAAGAACCAAAAACATTTGTAGAAATAGGGTAAGATGGGCCCAAATGTGTTTACATGGTGGACAAAATTTTGAACAATAACAGATTTTACAGTGGACCAGTTTCCAGTGCTACTTACAAATGTATTTTTAAATCATTTTCGAACTGCCCTTTCTGATTTCCCCTGTACATTAATTTTTGTTTTTTTTTTTTTTTTGATAAGTTCCGAATCACTATGTATAGGATGTGAAATAAGAACATTACATTTAAAGAATAATGCAAATTAAAGAAATAAAAAAATATAAAATAAACTATAAGATTGAAAAAATATCTAGTTATTATATTATTGAAATACATCTCGGTTGGAACTTTAATGCTCATCTATGGTAATTTAAATTACTTTCTTCTTCATTGGTGCCCCGTTTTAATTATCCATATCCAATTCACAATGAACATAATAATAATAATATATTTAGTTACATATGAATTGTTGGTAATAGCTTTTGAAGTGGTTTAGCAGATTATTGAAGTTACTTGATGTGATCGCGACCATAGTTTTGTATTTGCCACATTAGTAAATACAATATCATGAGTTGATTCGATTGAAAAGTTAATGAGGCATATCAGTTAAGATAATCATGTAAGCTAATCCATCTCCGATACATTTGATCATGACAAAAAACAATAATCATTCCAAATAAAAGGCTAAATTTATATTAATATACTTCTTCTTCTAAAAAATCTTTATTTTCCTGAAAATAATTAGTTTTCGTTAATTTACATCTAATATATCCAGTTTTACTTCAAATTAACCAGCGTTTCATTATTCAAAATCCATTTCATACCTATCTAAATTATCCTATTTTGGCCTTCCTCATTAAACTGTATCTCACTATAAGCAAAAGCAGCCTGTACTTGTTAAATTATATACAATAACACTGCTAACAGCACAGTCAGATAGAGAGAAGGTCGAATTGAGGAAAATTATAAAATTTAGTAAAAAATAATATTTTTTTCCAATTTATTTCAAATGAGTATATAATAGAAAACATTTTTGCTTCCCGATTCAACATCAACTTATTTTTAAATTCATCGATCAAAATTTTTATCCACTGAATTCCTCAATCCCTTATGCAGTGTAAAATCATTGTTAATATTTATTCGGTAAAATATTTACATATTTTTATTTAAATACGTACTTTATTAAATTGTCAAAATATGGACAACATTTTTACGAATGTAACAAACCCTAGCAGAACAGTTAGCATAGATATTGAAGTTAACATACGAGTATGCTATTTAAGTGCCTATTATATTTTTGTTAATATTAAGTTAAACAAGTATATGCATTATATAAATATGTATTATTTGTAATACCATAATCGTAAATACTGTAACAAAAATGATCAACATTGTCGATTTTTTTATTATTTTTTCATTAAGAAGATATCACACATTATAATAGAAGTTTAAAAAAATTAATGACAAAAAAAAAATAATTCTCAACTTTATTTCTGAAACATACATATATAATCAAAGTTAGGCAAGGATCCATCTTGCTAAGGAATTTCTGCTTCTGGTTGCAATAGGTTGCAATGTGTAGGTGTAACTATGGGCAAATTAAAAAAAAACATTAGTGACAATAGCAGTCTCCCAAACCTATTTTCTAATAAACAGATATAATTTATCTTTTTAGAAGACATTGATGGCATATTCAAGAAAATTATCTTTTCCATAGGTGCTTGCAAAAATTCTGCAATCATTTCACAGACATGCTTTCTAAGCTCCTCCTCCATAGTCTGACTATTTTTGAGAGCCTAATTTAAAGGCTTCTGGTGTTCTATGTATTTTCTAATTTTTATGGTCCTTCTGGAAAAGCTTTCAAACTCTAGTTTCCTGAACATTCTCTCAAATTTTATTGAAAACGAAATTAGTAATTATAATTTGCTGTAATTAATTTTCCTTAAACCCACATACCCAATTTTTCCTAAATACTCATCAAGTGATACCAAGCAAGTAAAAAACTAAATAATTTTTGTATATAAGACATGTGAAATTTTTATTAATTTGCACAAGTTATCAATTATTCATATTAATAAATATTATATAACACAAGCGTAATTCATTCATCATTTATTTAGAAGCTTTGAAGGTCGCGAACAATTATTGTTATTTTGTACACAAACTTTTTTTTCTTTTACGCAAACAGCGTAAAAACTTGTTAATTTTGTTGGCACATTAACAGATAATATGTATTTAATATTTAAGTTTAAGCAATTCTTGTTTCCAGAAATTATATGAACACTCATTACTACATTGCAGGACTTAAATATTGAAGTCTAATTTTTGTTTATAATTTCTAAACTATGTATTTAAATACGTTGCACATTTAGTGACTGGTAATACGTAATAATGTTGATGTTATAAGTAAATCTATATCATTCCCAGAACTCTGTCCAGTGGATTTTCACAGGAGTTACTATTACCTACGATGTCCAAATTATAAAAATAAGTTGCACACACGATTTCCTTACTGTACTGTACTGTTGCTTGATTTCAATAGAATTAACGGTTTAGGAAAAATTTTATGGCAGTGCATGTTATTGGGTCCTTCAGTATCTTTTGGGAAGGCAAATCATCCGTCATCATAACAATTGCCAATATTACTGCTAAATAAAAAAGTGTATGAAACACAGGTAAATTATAATTTCACATTTTAATTGTGAATACAGATAAAAAATAGTGTAAATTAAACTCTACTTTTAGACGAGTACCAAAGTTTGAGAAACTCTTGATCAATGCCGATCAGTACTATGAGGGCAGTGCATGAGTAAAAAATTGAAAGTAACATAACAAATAAATAATAATAACAAATAAGAATCATTAATTGCTTACTTTAATCATCTAATCAATTTATTACATCCATGCATTATATCTGCAATAATGTGTAGGCAATCTTCAATTCGTTCATAAGCACAATAAGATTAATAAGGACGCATGTGGTAACAAAAAAAATGGAGAACATGGAATTCGTTTTTAGCCAATTGCGGAAGAGATGCCCTTCAGAGGCCACGTCTCTATGAGAGTGTAACAGAGATAGTCTAAAATAGTTTACCATATTGTACGGTCGTTTCGTGGTTCTTTTTTCGTTATTAACAAATTATATTTAATTGTTGTTTCTGATTTGTTTTAGTTAAGTTTCAGATCTGTGTACTGTAACTGTGTAATGTGAAATGGCAGTGCGCTGAGCCTTAAGTATCACCGAAGAACAGGAAAACGTGGCTACTATTAAATATTCAATGCATAAGCACGCTTTTTCAACATTGGCAAAAATTCGGATATTCCGACTTAAAACGTTATCGTCAAATCTATTAATATTTCATAATAAAATCTTTCATTGTATTTTTTTTTTCAAACTGTAAATTAACATTGACAAGTACAAGTAATAACCATATTAAAATGGCATTGAAATAGAAATCAAAAATTAATTAATTGGAAAGTTCGGGAAAACCGTCAATAAGTTAAAAAATTCTTACTTAAATGAAATGTGTGTCTTCTGAATTTTTCACATTGTTATTAGCCACAAAAAAAAATAAAAAAAATGTTAAGATTAAAGTCCTTCTCCTATTGGATTGCAATATTAAATAAAATAATAAATAAAGTCAATAAAATAAACGCTGTTTCATCTACTGTTCCTAGAAATTAAGATGTTCTAATACCTACTAATGAAAACAATGTTTTACTTTTCTGACTGACAATAAAATTGTAGATATGTGTTTTCGGAAAAAAATAATGTTGAGTTTCCATTCTATATTTTTTGTTCACAATTTCATATATTTATAAGTGCATACCTAGTTTATAAAAGTAGCCGCTTCTTTGGCAATATTTTGACGGTGTACCTCTAGTACTAGACATATTAGATAATTACTGGAAATCCCTCTAATATTACCGAACAGTATTTAGCATGACTTTATTTAAACATTACTTGCCCTTATCTTATCCACAAAAATATAGTTATTGATAATAATTTGTGGGATGGTCATTCCCTTAAAAAGAGTATAAAGTCAATATTTTGAGAAAATGAGGATAAGTTTACCTATACTCATTTAGGTTAGTAATATGGACGTGACCGATTACGGCGAAATGACCCGATCTATCAAATAAAGGAATGTTTGATGTTACCTTAATCATACATAAATATGGTCAAGCCTATCTTTCAGTAGGTGGAGGTTTTTATTACCGTAGTAATATCGTAACTTTTCAAAATAATTCTGGGGAATGGGATAATTGTTATAATGCCGTGTACAATTTTCTAACAGTTGACATGCGAAATTCAAGAGATTTGATGATAAAACGTAACACGTGAAAATGATGCTTTTTTAGACTACTGGAGAAAACTTGTATGATTGACACAGTGAAAAGATATTATTTCTAACTTACTCAGATTTGTATTGACTATCTCAACAAACATCTAATAATTTCGTTGAAAATATGCTTATAAAAACGGCGCCCTTAACCTTACGAGACGTTCTGTTTTTATTAAATTAGTTCCAGAATTCCAACACAAGGAATCTGATAAGGATCGCTCAATTGAAATTGATAGATAATATATAACAAAACTGCCGTTCCAGTGTCATGAATCCTCCACATTTTTCTCGTTTATTGTTTATTAATCGTATAAAAAATGACTAAAGAAAACAACATTTTATAATTAAATTAACAAGCTATCAAATCATGGCATATAAAAAAATACCGGGTGAAACAGAATGCCACTTACATTACCTCCATATTGTCGTCAATATATTTTATTAATATTCACGTCAAAACATAACTATTTATTAGCATTGGTCGTGTGACAAATTATAATATTTTCAGTCGACTATCTAACACTGTCGTCTTATCTTATTCGGAGGTACTCTCTGCAATTGAAACCTAAAAGCACACGCGTGGTCAAGATGATGTTCCGGCTTTTGTTATTATAGACTGTGCACTTGATTTGGTTACTCCGTTTTTTATTATTTTCAATATGTTACTAAAGACCGGTGTTTCCCCCGATAAATGGAAAAACTTTCATATTTCTCGAGTTTTCAAAAAGGATGGCAAATCTGATATTAACAATTATAAACCTATTACAATCATTTGCAGATTCTCGAAAGTCCACTTGTACAGGGAGTCATTAACCCCTGTCATCATGGGTTCATGAAAAATAGATCCACTGTGTTTAGTTTGATATGTGTCACCTAATACATCTCTTAACATTTGGATACAAATACTCAAGTTGAAGTTTTGTATACTGATTTTTCAAAAGCTCTCGATAAGTTAGATCATAATTAATTTAAAATCTTCGATTATTTGGGTTATCGGATTTACTATTAAAATTGTTCAAATCTTACTTGGATAGTAGATATCAATATGTTTAGTGTGGTGGTTACATGTCTTAGTCAGTGTTAGTTACATCGGGTGTTCCTGAGGGGTCCATTTTATTATTTGTTATTTATATTAACGATACAGTTAAAAAATTTTATTGCAATTATCTCTTGTATGCGGATGATTTAAAAATTTATAGTGGTATTACTACCGTTGATGCTTGTGTTAAGTCACAGCATTCCCTAAGCCTAGCCTTAAGTGTTCATGATTGGTGTATCATTAACAATATTTCTCTAAATACTATATCCGTACTGAAACTGTAAAAGGTCTAGGTGTATATTTTGATAATAAATCAAGTTTTAGTATTCATATTGACAAAATCGTTCAGCCTGCTTATAAAACTCTAGAACTTCTAACTAGAATATTCTATGGTTTTTCGGATATACAAATAAATATGACACTTTTCGATGATCTTGTTAGGTCTAAACTCGAGTACGCCAGCATTGTATAGGATCCTGGTTATAAGGTGTTTCAATCTGAAACTGAAGATGTTCATAGACGATTGTTAAAGTTACTTTCATATCGTCTGGATGGAATTTATCCTCAGATAGGTATTCCTCATGACATTTTACTTGACAGAGGTGTATAGTCTGGAACAACGTAGAAATATGCATTCAGTCATGTTTCTTTATAAAATTTTACATAATATATGTGATTGTCCAGAGTTGTTGTCATTAATTCATTTTCAAGTACACTGCACATAGTATTCTTTTGTTTTAGGGTAGACTGGGGTCGAAAGTAACAGGGAGCGAAAGTGACAACTCCAATATCTGTACATATTTAACAGATATACGCGCTTGAGTTATTTAGACCTTAGTTTTAACCAATAAACAGACGCGACTTAGAAACCACGTAGTACAAGCATGGATCGGGTACACTTGCCGTACTCCAACTTCTTTGGAACCTACTTATACAATAAAAACATTTTCTTTACAAATAAACATGTTTCCATTATTTTATTCATTAGTTTAGTACCATCTAAGTGTTTTAGTGATTAAAGTGTGTTAAGTGAATAAAATTTTTAAAGTAAATATGGAAAACACCGTCGGGTCTATTGTAACACTACCGGCCGGGTTCCATTGTAACATGTTACAACCTACTCTCACTGATATCGTTGTATTAATTTCAGTTGTAACTAAACTTTTATGAATTCAAGAATGCCTGAACATAAATAAATAAAATAGCAAAACATTTACAAAAAGTTTAAAAAAATTTTGGAAATACAAAATCTAAGAAGAATAATCAAAAGAACAGAAAGAAGATAGTGATGAAGAAAATGTCTGTTTGTCTGGAGACATATAGCGCAAGTAAACATATATATGCCTCAACTTTATTTTGGAGTGATTTGTATTAGAAGAGAAAAAAGACTTATATTTATTTTTTCTTGTTAGATTTTATATAAAATTTCATTTGTTTCAGTTTATTTTTGCCAGAAGTATTTATTTATAAATAGTAATTAAATTATATATATTATTGTTTTTATTAATTAAAATTGTGTAACTACCGACCCCTTCGACCCCTTACAGTGTTACAACCGACCCTGGGTCGAGGGCCATTGTAACAATTTATCTCTCTTTCATTTTTCATGGATAACTTTTTTTTTAATTATTATAAAAGTTAAATATTATAACTTTGTGAAAATTATATATATATATATATATATATATATATATATATATATATATATATATATATATATATATATATATATACAGTATGCGCCAAAAGTATGGAATAAATTCAATAAAAACGAAACAATTATTTTTTGGGAAAAATCCTCGAACAGGTCGATTTTTAATTTAAAAAATACATATTTTAGCCTAAAATGCGATTTTCAAATGTCATTTGTTTTCGAGTAATGACGTCATCGATTTTTTTTTAAATGGCAACACCATATTTTTTTCCTTGATTCTGAAAGATCGTTTAATTCTCTATCAGACAGTACTAAAATTTTGCCCTCTTACATAGGAAAGTTTTCGAGTAAATGACGATTGAATGTTATTAGAAAACGTAAATTTTATCCATAAAAAAGTAACAATTCTGAGGTATGTAAAATAAAATACAAATTATTAAATTTTATACTTAAATTAAATGTTCGAATTGCCATCCACCAACTTATTGACAATGCGCAAGTCTGTGAAGAAATTCTTCTTGCACATTATGAATGATTTCTGGGGTACCTCTGCGTATTTCGTCCCGAATGCGATTTTGAAGTTCTTCTAAATTACGTGATTTATTAATGTACACATTTGACTTCAAGTATCCCCATAAAAAGTAGTCAAGAGGTGTAAGATCTGGCGATCTTGCAGGCCATTCTATCGGTCCGCGTCTGCCGATCCACCTCCCAGGAAAACAGTTGGCAAAAAAATCTCATACAGGGCGCGCATAGTGCGGAGGTGCACTGTCTTGCTGAAACCATATGGTATCGTCAGGAATGTCAGGGTCATTATCGTTAGGAAAAATTACTGCAAGGGCTGGAACAAGGTCATTTTCTAGAAACTCTAAATATCTTTGTCCTGTAAGGGTTCCTTCAAAGAAGAAAGGCCCTACTATTCTGTCGTCAACTATTCCAGCCCACACATTTAATTTCTGAGGGTGTTGGGTATGAGCCTCTGCCATCCAATGAGGATTTTCCCGACTCCAATATCTGCAAGTTTGACGGTTTACTGTACCATTCAGACAAAATGTGGCCTCATCTGAAAAAAGTATTTGCCAGTGTAAATTTCTATTTCCTTGATATAAATCCATTAGAATTTCGCAAAAGTGTAAGCGGCGATCGGGATCATCTTCATTGAGTTCCTGCACAAGTTGAATTTTGTAGGGATGATATTTTTGCTCTGACTAGTGTCATTGTTGCCAGTTTATCTAAATTTAGACTCTACCTTACTGACTGTTGATTGGCTGATAGGGCGATCTGGACATTTTTCATTAAATAAATCGGAAACTTCCTGGTGAGTTGTAGTCATATTCGCGCATCAGATAAGAACTAAAATTTCAATTCTTTGAGTAACAGATAAATGTGCCATAATACTTTAAATTGAATAATAATTTCTATGTCGCTTACAATACTTATTAGAAAGTCGGTGTGACAATGACACTTTGCAAAGATTTTCACCTACGTGATCCATAAAAGAGCTATGGAATTCGAAAAACTAAACTTGACAATGTTTTTGCTTTATTTTAATTGATTTACATTTTCTAACATTCAATCGTCATTTACTCGAAAACTTTCCTATGTAAGAGGGCAAAATTTTAGTACTGTCTGATAGAGAATTAAACGATCTTTCAGAATCAAGGAAAAAAATATGGTGTTGCCATTTAAAAAAAATCGATGACGTCATTACTCGAAAACAAATGGCATTTGAAAATCGCATTTTACGCTAAAATATGTATTTTTTAAATTAAAAATCGACCTGTTCGAGGATTCTTTCCAAAAAATAATTGTTTCGTTTTTATTGAATTTATTCCATACTTTTGGCGCACACTGTATATATATATATATATATATATATATATATATATATACCGGGTGTTCCCTCTAAGACTTTCAGTGCGAATATCTCCGAAACCATCATAGCCAGTGCGACGAAATTTGGTATACAGACACTAGATGGCGCGTAGAATCTGATGATAACATCAATTTTTATACAGGGTGTTCCATTTTCCAAGAAATCGATTTAATTTTGATTTTTTGGTTGTCAGCCCTGCTAAAACTTATGTTTAAATTGAAATATACTTAATTATGAACACATTCTGATAAATAAACATTCAAAAATTTCAAAATTTAACATAAAAAAACGCCTCCAAAAAGTACCCAAATTTCATTGTTTTGTCATGTAAAATGTGTATATCCTTGAGCCAGACTTACACAGAAGAAACTAACATCGGTGAACGTCAAAACTATGAATTGTCATTGAATTGTCAAAATGGCATGAAGTATTTTATTTTACATAAATAACGCTAAATAATGGATTTAATGCAATTTACGTATGCACAATGGTGTTATTGAGACTTGTCGATAAAAATTTAGACTTGAGTTGAGGCTTTTGGAGCATTGTGGTCGCCGTGCCGGCGCAGTCTACCGCTACAACTAGAGTTACAGCGTGAAGATTGTGTAAAATATCTGTGAAAATTTTTAAATTATTCCATTATAATGTAATAAAACTTCAGTAAATTGTTTTTTTTATGTTACTACAGTGTACAATAATAATTAGGTACACGTATTTTTTATGACAAAATAATTTATAAAATTGTGTAAGTACTTAAAGAATATCCCTGTTTTCCAACTGCTGTAATAATTATTGATTACTTATTTAGCAACAAATAAATTCAAACAAAACCATTTCTAAAACTTTTAATTATAATGTGAACGTGTTTGTCGTTGAAAGTCAGATCTGAACCTACCCTAGCCCCACAAAAGAAAATATTACGAAAGCATAACCTAGAAATGATTGATTCTTGTATCCACATATTTCAGCACTGTACTTATGTACTTATGTTTAAGAAGAACTCTACATCTGTAAAATAGTAAACAATGAACTACTATTTCTGTATTTCATGATACAGAACTGAAATAAAGCAACTGGTTTTTGCTAGGAAGAATCACCTGCAAATGTACTATACCCAGTAGGTAGGTACCTATCAAATAGTCGTTTAAAGCTAGATAATAATTTGTAATTGTTTTTATCTTTCAGTTATGTGTGTGCAGTGCCACAAATTACATTAAAACAGACACCAGAAAGAATAAGCGAAAAATATTACGGACATTTTCTTGGAAATAATTCTAAACATGGATAATATTATAAACAAGTCTGTAACTCACATTCTTTGAAGAGTATTCTATAAGACATTAAATTCAGTTGTCTGTCGTGGGTTTTAAAATTTCTAAACGAATACAATTAAGAAAAATAAACTAATTTCATAATTCTATGTACAGTATGAAAACATCTTGTTAGAATATCTTTAAAATGTTGAAAGCTAACTGTTGTTACAACATATACACAACATAACGTAATAAGGTAGGTATTGAACGATGAAATGGCAAGATTTGTTTCTAATCGTACATGCATGTACATTCCTCAGATTGAACGTTGCTCTGTAAATGAAATTAGAATACAGAATAAGTGTTTAATATAAAATCAGATGTAATAATGTAGATACTTAATGTAATTTTATTTTATTGTTAATAAATTAAAGTCTGTATTTGTTGTTTTTTATTCTACTCAAATTATTAAACAGAAATGTTTCAGAAATAATATAAAATTAATTAATACTTAAAGATGAAGGATCAAGTTATTCAATTTAGTTACTAATTAAAAAATAAGCCACAATGTAGGTACGTATTACTTTTTAATTAAAATTATGCTGGTTACAACTGAATCATATAATAAAATATAAAAAATCACTCCTTTAATCTTTTTTGAAAATTTTCTTTTGTAAAATAATGTCCAATGTGAGTTAGGGGACTTCTTTATATTATACATCATTCTATGTATAAAATTAATTCTAACAAAATATCTGCGATATTTTTCCTTCATTCTGTTTGGTGTCCTATTTTACAAATCGTTTTGTTTCAATGTAATTTGTGGCACTACACACATACCTGAAAGATAAAAACAATAATTACAAATTACTGTCTAGCTTTAAATGAATTCTTGATTAATTAACAATAAAATAAATTTACATTATTACATCTGATTTTATATTAAACACTTATTCTGTATTATCATTTCATTTACAGAACAACGTTCAATCTGAGGAATGTACATGCATGTACGATTAGAAACAAATCTTGCCGTTTCATCGTTCAATACCTACCTTATTATGTTATGTTGTGTATATGTTGTAACAACAGTTAGCTTTCAACATTTTAAAGATATTCTAACAAGATGTTTTCATACTGTACATAGAATTATGAAATTAGTTTATTTTTCTTAATTTTATTCGTTTAGAAATTTTAAAACCCACGACAGACAACTGAATTTAATGTCTTATAGAATACTCTTCAAAGAATGAGAGTTACAGACTTGTTTATAATATTATCCATGTTTAGAATTATTTCCAAGAAAATGTCCGTAATATTTTTCGCTTATTCTTTCTGGTGTCTGTTTTAATGTAATTTGTGGCACTGCACACACATAACTGAAAGATAAAAACAATTACAACAAGAATTACAAATTATTATCTAGCTTTAAACGACTATTTGATAGGTACCTACCTACTGGGTATAGTACATTTGCAGGTGATTCTTCCTAGCAAAAACCAGTTGCTTTATTTCAGTTCTGTATCATGAAATACAGAAATTGTAGTTCATTGTTTACTATTTTACAGATGTAGAGTTCTTCTTAAACATAAGTACATAAGTACAGTGCTGAAATATGTGGATACAAGAATCAATCATTTCTAGGTTATGCTTTCGTAATATTTTCTTTTGTGGGGCTAGGGTAGGTTCAGATCTGACTTTCAACGACAAACACGTTCACATTATAATTAAAAGTTTTAGAAATGGTTTTGTTTGAATTTATTTGTTGCTAAATAAGTAATCAATAATTATTACAGCAGTTGGAAAACAGGGATATTCTTTAAGTACTTACACAATTTTGTAAATTATTTTGTCATAAAAAATACGTGTACCTAATTATTATTGTACACTGTAGTAACATAAAAAAAAACAATTTACTGAAGTTTTATTACATTATAATGGAATAATTTAAAAATTTTCACAGATATTTTACACAATCTTCACGCTGTAACTCTAGCTGTAGCGGTAGACTGCGCCGGCACGGCGACCACAATGCTCCAAAAGCCTCAACTCAAGTCTAAATTTTTATCGACAAGTCTCAATAACACCATTGTGCATACGTAAATTGCATTAAATCCATTATTTAGCGTTATTTATGTAAAATAAAATACTTCATGCCATTTTGACAATTCAATGACAATTCATAGTTTTGACGTTCACCGATGTTAGTTTCTTCTGTGTAAGTCTGGCTCAAGGCTATACACATTTTACATGACAAAACAATGAAATTTGGGTACTTTTTGGAGGCGTTTTTTTATATTAAATTTTGAAATTTTTGAATGTTTATTTATCAGAATGTGTTCATAATTAAGTATATTTCAATTTAAACATAAGTTTTAGCAGGGCTGACAACCAAAAAATCAAAATTAAATCGATTTCTTGGAAAATGGAACACCCTGTATAAAAATTGATGTTATCATCAGATTCTACGCGCCATCTAGTGTCTGTATACCACATTTCGTCGCACTGGCTATGATGGTTTCTGAGATATTCGCACTGAAAGTCTTAGAGGGAACACCCGGTATTTACTTAGTGTATTAAAATTTTTGCATATAATTTAACAATTTTTCATAATTTTGATCAAGCTATTTGCTCCCACCCATTGTATCAATATGATATTAATGAAATATTTTTATTGCATATCATCAGGCACAAAAAGATCAGTAACTGACAAAAATTTCATGATTTAGTATCATACCTTTAAGCTGTTTAATAAAAAACAATATCAGTGGCACTCTTCTCAATGGTGGTAGGTATACTAAATAGTAATAAAATAAAATAAATACATTTACAGTAGTCGTAGTAGAAAAAAGCGTTTTGAAGACTACTTTTTATTCTTTAAAAGCTGTTTATACTTCTTAACTGCTAATCTCATTATGTTAATCATTAAATTTGATTTAATGCCGGTCAGTTTGCTGAATTAATGGATCCTATTTAATATTTATGATGAACTAAACAGACGTGCATGGCCCCAAGAACTATTATTCAATGTAGTGTTTCACAACAAATGAGGTTTCAGGTTCATTTTCACAACGCGAAGACGAAAGACGAGTGTGCCTGTCAAAGTGAATGAAGTTTAATAATAATTACAGAGTAAATCAAGCGAATAAATCGTTAATTAAAGGCTTTGCTTGTTTAGTAATTCTAAAGCGAGAGGTTGATATATAATTAGTACAGGTGTATAATTTTAATTGGGCTGTTTTTAAACAGCGACTTTCTGTTGTATTCGCTCTTTATAGAACACAATCTGCACTAAAAGAATTAACGAACTAATTAGCATCCTCTAAATTTATTAAATATGAGTAGCCTCAGGAAAATGGAATTAATATAGTAAAAAAAATTGTGAAATTCTTAGGTATAGTTTCCGAAAAAAAAAAATATTGTAGTATTTTTAACCGTTAACATCGCTGGCCTACTGTAGTAGCTAGCACTCTTTCTCCACGTAACCCCTAATTGTTTGCGGAGAGGTCCGATTGAGATGCGGTTTTCTGCAAAATGTTCAGCGAATTTTTTATAACAAAAGGTACATCTAACCTTTGTACGCTTGCAAATTTTTAATTGTTTATTTAACAAATGACCCATTTTTGTTGAACATATGGCCAATGTCACACACGATTCAACGAAAATGTCTGAAAAATGTTCTCTCGGGGGTTTTCGAAGTCCCTCTTTATCACTTTGGTGTTAGCTTTATTATTTGCTAAATTGTTGTAACTGGACTAATTAACAAATTAAAAACTCCACCCCCGAAATCACTAGAGAACCGGATTTTTTCCAGGATTTCTGGCTTATTAAGGCAAACCATCGGCACAAGATTTTTGCAAATATAATTGTTTATTGTTCGATTGTTGTAACCCCGCTAATTAACAAATTAATAACTCTTCTCCCGGAATCGTTAGAAAATCGGATTTTTTTTTTTCAATAATTCTGGAATCAATTAAACAATAAACAATTATATTTGCAAAAATCTTGTGCCGATGGTTCGCCTTAAAAAGACAGAAATCCCGGAAAAAATTTCGGGTCTCTAGTGATTCCGAGAGTAGAGTTATTAATTTGTTAATTAGCCAGGTTGCAAAAATAGAAAAATAAACAATTTCGTGCAACAACCTTGTGCCGATGGTTCTCCCCATGATCCCAGAGTTATTGCAAAAAAATCTGGTTCTCTAACGATTCCGGAAGTAGAGTTATTAATTTGTTAATTAGCGAGGTTGCAACAATCGAACAATAAACAATTATATTTGCAAAAATCTTGTGCCGATGGTTTGCCTTAATAAGCCAGAAATCCTGGAAAAAAATTCCGATTCTCTAGTGATTTCGGGGGTGGAGTTTTTAATTTGTTAATTAGCCCAGTTACAACAATTTAGCAATAAATAATAAAGCTAACACCAAAGTGATAGAGAGGGACCTCGAAAACCCCCAAGAGAACATTTTTCAGACATTTTCGTTGAATCGTGTGTGACATTTGCCAAATGTTCAACAAAAATGGGTCATTTGTTAAATAAACAATAAAAAATTTGCGAGCGTACAGAGGTTTTGTTATAAAAAATTCCCTGAAGATTTTGCAGAAAATCGCATCTCAATCGGACTTCTCCGCAAAAAGTTGTCTATTTTCACATTTTTCATGCTAATTTGTCGCGACTACCCAGGCGATTCCGAATCTGAAATCCTATTTTAGTATTAACATTTTCGCGATAGTGGTTTTCAAGTCTCAACAATGCCTTACGTATATTACAGTAACTCGGAGTTGATAGATATCGTTTTAATTTATGGTGAGTTAGACAAAACGCTTTAGCAGGTTATCGTCTGTACGCAGCACAATGTCCCATCAAATGGATGGATGGTGCTCCCCCTCATTTTCAAAAAAATGTTCGGGAGTACCTTAACGAAGTTCAAGGGTTACCAGAAGTATTTACGTTTATTCGTAAAAACTGGGTAATTAAAACCTTAAATTAATTTTATTAATTAATTACAAAACAATAGCGGCAAAATCAGTTAAATTTGCTGATATGAAATAGCACTTATATTCCTTGGGAAATGCTTTCAATTGTTTGTCCGTTCACTTTTTATTACATTGCTGCCGTGCCGATCCTCGACCAGTTTCCAGTACCACGCAGTATACAAGGTGATTAGCCCCCTAGAAACACTATAATACCAAAATAAAATGTGATAACATGTTAGCAAAGACTTTGCTTCGTTCTCGGCTTGATTTAACAATCAAAGGGTAGTTAAAAATGGTCTATTAATGTAAAGAAGAATATTTACACACATGTATTTAAATTTCATAAAATGAAATTTAATAATTGTGAATAATCTACAACATTGGACAAATTTGTGATGATTTATATTATTAGAAACTGTAATTATACAGATACAGATACAGAAAAAAGAAAGAAATGTTGCTAAATAAATGTTGCATATGAACACAATGTAGGAAATATTACGAAAATAAATATAAAGAAAACAACTATCGTTATATCAATAACTCAAAATTTATAGTATAAGATTAAAAGACCAGGAAATGCAACATATAAAGAGTATAAGTATTTAGGGACGATAATAGAAAATAACTGCAAAGTGGAGAAAGGGATGCTGAGAAAATGGGAAACGCTGGGAAAATTTTTTAATATAATGTAAACGTTATTTATGCACGAAGAGCGTTGTAGGGATTATTTCCTCCTGAGATATAAGTTAATTTAGCCCGAAAGCTTTGACCCGTGAGACGAATGACGACCGCGAAAAATAAGTTTAGTTTATTTTAAATTACATTTCTACGAGTTTTTCCAGAAATTGATACTGTGACGTTATAACATAAATGTACCAGACATATTTAGAGACAATGCAGTTATAATTTATTGAATAAATATTGAAAAATAAATTAACACGCGTACACGAGACAATAATGATAACTTACTTTCACGAGTTCATATATTTATCTGTTGAATTTTTTATTTCAATCCGAAAAATCTTCTCTAAATACCTGGCAAACCAAATATTTAATTATAACACTCACAAAATCAGTAACTAATACGATTGCTTCAAAAGGAAACTCACTGTGGAGGAAAATATATATAATAGATGCAACTGGGCAGGAAATATATTTCATTCATTGAGACAAGTGAATCGTTCTAGATTCAAAATGCATGTATTTGTATCAGAAGAATATACAGCAGAGATATCTCATCCGAAGTCTCATCTGAGAATAGAACATCTACTACTTATGATTTTAGATTCCGTTACAGCATCAAGAGAGTCCTCGTTTGGTTGTAAAAGTACATTTAATTTTATTAATTAAAGTTAAAAATGCAACTGTATGTATCTAAGAGCAAAACTCAAGGGAATAATGTGGAGTATTAAACAAATGACAAAGGATAGAACGGAGTGGTGAAATATGGCAGGAAAATTAGCATAAAAAACATAAAATAAATGATTTGCATTTCCATTAAAATGCACTTATTACTCTCACCACAATAACATCATAAGGCAACTGATGACACCGATGCACAAGCCACTATGGAACACTGGGTACAGTGGGGTTCTTAAATTACATAATTTTAACAATACCTTCAGGCTGTTTATGTAGATAAAATGGTCATGACAATGTATGGAGGCCACTTATCTCAATTTTAAAAGTCAGGAACTGTAAACAGGAGGCCTATTATATTGGTTCCTGTGTAATCAGTGTCCTGCGCACTGATGCCATGTCGCGTATGTTAACAGAAATTGTATAACCGTCATGATATTGTTTCTTCTAAATTCATTAACAAATATACATAATATTTCATTTGGAATTATATAGGACTTAATACAATAAATGATTGAGCCAAACATGCCTTAGCTAAATGTTCATTATATAAATATCATCATACTCACATAATTATCAGGTACTGACTAATGAAATGCAGTGTCACACTAAATTTATATATATTTTTTGATTTTTATATGTTCTAAACTGTTAAAATAAGTTACAATTAAATATTTATTTGTTTGTTATATGTACAAACTATAAATTTTCTTTGAAAGCTATAGTTGGTGCCCGCCGCCCTACGAGTATTTTATAATGTTCTCTAGGGTATAAAAAGATTGGGAACCTACTCAGGCCTAGACCATTGAACATAGCTTAGTATTTATCGCATCTAACAAAACATAGCATCATTGATGCAAAATAGTGTGTTTTGTATCAACTAGCGGGACACAACGATGGAGAAAGGTAAACTAATAACTAGGATGTTTATTCGTGAACCTAAGAGAAGTTAATATCATCATAATTGCATGAATTTACTTCTAGAGGTACTAGGCTCGGTTCGTATGTTTGCCAATGGATATTTTCCAGATTTTCTTAGGTCAAAGCCGATCTTTACCTTGAAGAAGAATATCGCACTTCAGACAAGCACATCTCTTACGCCTAATATACAGGGTGTTCCAGAATGATGGTCAAATATTTTACCAGTGCATTCCACAAGTCATTTCAGGGGGGGATCTTCATATGAAATTTTTCAATTTGGGTCCTTCCTGTTGAGATATATGAGTCACAAAATGGCGGAAAAAAATAGTTTTTTTAACATGAGCTAAGGAATAGACGCCATCACAAAATAGCTATTTACTAGCTGATAATGTGTACCAAAATAGAAATTTCTAAGTGTAACCGTTTTTAAGGAAAAATAAAAAAACTATTTTTTCAGCCATTTTGAGACTCGAATATCTCAACAGGAAGGACCCAAATTGAAAAATTTCATATGAAGATCCCCCCTAAAATGGCATGTGGAATGCACTGGTTAAATATTTGACCATCATTCTGGAACACCATGTATATCAAGATATCACGCCATTCGCTTCACCTATCGATCGTTAAAATAAAAATGGTTTATTTCTGATCCAACCTTGTAGCTTAAATTTTTTTCAGATAATCATATTTCATTCGTGATATCTTCTAAAGCTTCAAAAGTAGTTTATCTTATTTGAGATACCTCATCAAAAATGTTTCAATCATCAGAGCAACTAGTTATGGTCTGCATACTAATAACGCCTGATAAATAGTTTATAGTGCAGCAAAATATTCTCAGCAACCCTACATATATTCAACCCAAACTTGAGTTATTTAAAATAGGTACACTATAATTTGAGTATGGCAATTTTTTTATCCTGGATTATTTTAGTAAAATAAAACAAAAACATTATATTGTAGTTTATTCGTCCTACTTAATTTCTGATGTAAAGAAAGTGTACATTGATGTTCGTGTTTTTGAAAAGTGTCGGCTAAATTCGAGGCTAAATTGTGATTTCAGTACATTTATATCCTACAGCTAAAAGGTAATAAATCTGAGAAGATTTTGCGACTGATTTATTGAGGGTCAAATAGGAGTTCAATAGCTCAATTTATAGCTCACTTTCAGCCGCCTATAGAAGCCTCTAAAACAGCGACTGACACGTAAAATAGAAAAATATAGACCAATGTGACGATTCCATTTGAGTTGATGTATTTAAGGGATTCAAATAACAATTTTAAGAAAACATATATATAGAATGTTTAAGTTTGGCTGAGCTGTGTAATTTCATAATCTGCCACACATATTTTTCCAAATATCAGAGTAGCGTGTGCAATAACAAATTAAATGTATTATAACAGTAGGCAAAAATTTATTTAAAAAAAATACGAGTAGCGCAGTAGGTAGCACTTCACTTTTTTTGTGTTATTTTACAATTAATTTAATTTCAATGTCTCTTCTAAAGTAACTTTTCTTGTTTCAGTATTTTCAAGATTTCGTAGGAAAATTGCGGATAAAAATTGCAAAATCTGCTAAATTCGTCCAATAGCTGAGCAGAGCTAGACTAAATGCAACATCAAATTATAATGCCCACCAGCTCATACACACGTGGGACCATTGTTATCAAATTTCACGATTAAAAGGAAGGCGATGATTTATTAGAAAGAACAATACACGTGATATACCGTTACTCAAAAACATACCATACCGTTACTAAACATTGGATAAGAAACTTTATAAAGTTTTAAAAACACTTCAGTAAAAACTAATATTTTACGCATAAAGTCGTAAAGTTACCTAGCGTTTTACAAACACTTTCTCATCAACCAATAAACTGGAAACTGAAAATGTACATGTACTAAAATGAAACGGTAAAATATTCCGTTATTCTCATTTTACTGAATTAACGTTAGCCGTTTGTTTTCTTATCCGTCTACCAGCACAGCTTACCGCGATTCACAGCAGTTGTGTAAGGGCGCATAATTCATGAAATAATGTTTTCTACAATACACAAATACACAGTTAATAACTGAACAATCTAGGGTTTAGCAAATAACAGGAATGTTATATGCAACCTGAGGATTTTTAAAAATACCGAAGTAAATCGAATAGCCAACGAGAAAAAACGGACTAAACAATGAAGTTTTAGGTAAGCACAGAAATCTATGAAAATATATACTTTTTAAAAACTGTAGATGAAAATTTGACCGCTAAAAAACCTCAAAATTAAGGGAACTAAAAAAATATTTCTTCTACCAATGGCATCAGTACACTAATTAACGAAAAAAATAAAGGGTGTTAGGTACCGAACCAATATTTAAAATTTCAATGAAATTAATGAAATTAAAAAAAAAATTGATGGAACTTTCAACATCAAATAAAGACGATCCGATTCAACTTTTAAAATATAGGGTGTTTAAAAACATAGTATTTTTTAAAATGTAATTGTAGATGTAAATATTGTAATAACATAAAATAATTGTTAGAAAAGCAAAATAAAGTGTGTCTTGCAAACGCTTTTAAAAAATTACTTTGAGAAAAATTTAAATCCTGACAATGAATAAATAGAACATTAAGAATTTTATTTTTGATATTACTTTTCTACGCGTTTTATTTTTCTAAATTTCTATAAAAACACCACAAGTATGATTAGTTTACGACTTTAAGTGCTAGGTCTGTAACAAAAGTCCAAATATGTTGTTAGGCGAGGTCCTAGGGATATTCTGAGAAAGATACAATAAATAAGTATTAAACAACAAAATTTTTAGGTAAAATTGCAAAATCAAGAGGCACATTTGTCACCAGTACATCTATTCAAATTTAAAATAATTATTTCCTCTCGAATCTCGATCAGTTAGCAAAGCAATAGAATAAGTACCTTAAAAGAGCTCTCCAGGCCGTCTGGGCCACTAAAGAACGCTTTCGTTTCTTTTTTTAAGTTGAATAAGTATCCTAATCCACGGAACTGTGGATTAAAAAGTCAAAGATTGGTAAGTATAACAATTAGACTACTACTTTAGTCTACTTTCTTAGTTTTTAAATTATTAAACGACAAATATGATGATTTTTAGAGGCTTATTTTGGTTCCAACAGCAAACTGTGGTTCCAGAACGATTGAACATAACTGAACAATTTATTAATAAGAACTATCAAAGTTCATATATCAGATATCTACTGCCAATGTATAAATCTACAACCCAGTGCAAGCCCGCCATCTGTGTAGAATAAGCTAAAGTTTAAGGCGATGCATATATTTTAGATGGCAGGCGAATTAATTTTCTGGGTTTCAATCATTCATAAACAGAATGTGTACAGCATGAATGAAGTCGTTCACTCCCCACTCCGAGTCACCGCTCTCTATCCAAATTGACAGTTTGATACACGGTGTCCAGTTTAAGTGTTATAAGGTGCGCCCGATAAGTTTAACATAAACTTAATTAAGTATTTTATTGAATAGTGACAATAGTTTCACATGGATTTCGCTGTATTGTTGGTTGTAAAGGTAAAGTGCAGAATTATAATGTTTAATATTTTATTTGCCATAACACCAGAGTGGTAAAATAAATAAATTTATTAAAGATAAAAATAATATAATATTATATCAATAATTGTTACAAACTGATTACCAAAATTTACTAAAAGACGAAGGAAATAGTATTGGTTAGTATATTTAGTAGATACTTCTTCATAAATGTTTCTCAAAATAGTCATACGACACTTTTTTAGAATAATTACTGTAAGTCATCTAAAGCATTTTCAGATAAAAAGGTTTGAACACCTAAATGCCTAAATTTCCCATATAAATAATCACAAAAATAATATTATTTATGTTTTGTTGTCCACTTTTACTATTTAAATTCTCCTCAAATAAAAAGCGATTGTGAGATACATTATTTTGCTAGTCTAACCTCACATTTTAACAATTAGTTTCACATTATAAACAGTAAACCATCTAATATGCAGAACTATGTAAGTTTATATTATAACGATATTTACATCTACAATATTTAAATACCAATAGGATTTAATGAAATACATACTCAAAACTTTCAGCAGTTCAAAAACTGTTTTGAGGGAGTGTCATTATTATTGCAAAAGCATGTACATAAAATTGTAGACAAAATATCTCAGGTAAATATTGTGCTTAACAAAAAAATTAACTATGTTTAATTATTTTCTCGATAAAAAATGTTATTGGCCAACCATACCTTCCTAACTATTTATTGTCATTTATGAACAAAAAGAATTAAATGGAAAGGTCTAACATCATAATGAAAAAAAAAATGAATTTTTGCACATGATGGAATTTCTATTAAGAATTCATTTTCAAATAATATTGTACTGATGGGAATACCGTTTTTAGTTTTTGAAAATAGGTAATTGAATATAAGTAGGTATTTTTTTTTCTTTTTGAGCAGTGGTTTCAGAACACACTGTACTTATACACGAGATATCAAACTATTCGACAACATCAAACAAAAAAAAACTTAAAGAAGAGAGAAACTAATCGAAACACTTCTTCACTTCCAGAGAACCTCACAAATGGAATAAAAAATAAAATTAGGTACCTATCAATTCAAATTGGATGCGGGCCCTAAATTGATTACTATTTAAAGTAATATTAGAATTATATTGTTGTTTACAACATTGTAAACTTAATATAGTACCTGAACGAACAATCCATTCACATGGTAATTTCTGGTCATGTGGAAATCTGTAATAATATTTATCGCCTGCAAATGTCCGACATGTTTTAAGTATTATGTTTTAAAAAATCGTATTTATTCCCTCGTTAACTCATTCTTAAATAAAATACGTATACTTACATATTATACTATTTATACTGCGCTTTCTCAATTCTCAACTCTTATTTAAGTTGCACGTTGCACTATTTCGCTGTATCTGGAAAAATGCATAATTCGGCATGTGAACTTCCAGACCAGAACAAGCTTCGCCTTCAATCTCACTTTCTCACTCTTAAAGCTGTACTTTCTTACTCTAACTTACTATACCCGTTTCTCGTCCAACGTGCTTTTACACACATCGATTTTGTCGTTTTTTCAGAGGACGGTAATAGTTATTTACGTTACAAGGCCGGGAACTGGTATATTAAAGTACAACTCTAGATGTTTACGGACGAGGCGACGAAGGACGAAGGAAGGATTTCTAGACGAGTACTTTAATGACATTTCACGGCCGTGTATCGTACAACGTTTTATATCATACTGTGTTGTATTAAAAATTAAATTTTAATGTTTTATTTTACATAACCTGCCTGTATGTAGGTATAGCGTGGTTTCGATTCTTGTTTCATCGCATAGCTTTTGATTTAGCTTAGTGATGTATAAACAAAAATAACAAATTTGACAGTTTGTCATCCCGTGCGTATTTTGTGACAATTTTCGTAAAAAATGGAAGAAGTCGAGCTTCAATGTGCTGAAGCAACCAGTAAATTGGTGCCTACGAAGTCTTCTGCTTGTTATGAGAAGAAATACCAGCTCTTCAACGTGTGGAAAAAAACCTATAAGGCGGAAAACAGCCTGAATGAGAATATCCTTTTGGCGTACTTCTTGGATATCTCCAAAAAGATGAATCCTGCAAGAATGTAGGCAAAATATTCGATGCTCAAGTCTATGCTGATAGTAAAAGAAGGAGGTGATATTTCAAAATATCCAAAACTTAAAAAGACAAGCAGTTGGTCATCAGGCAAACAAATCAAAAGTTCTAACAAGAGAAGAAGTTAATAGATTCATGAAGGAAGCCCCATCAGAAGAGTATCTTTTGATGAAGGTAAACAAGTTTAACCTTTTCATTAGTTTTGAATTAAACAATGTGCATCTTGAATGATATAGGTACTCAATGTCAATTAATTACAAAAAATACATTTCTTGGTTTCGTTAGCCGAAACTTCATCAATTTGACAATCAGTATTAAACCATTTTCTCTATTGTTACAGGTAATCGCAATGATAGGCATTGCTGGTGGTTGTCGTCGAGAAGAGTTATACCATATGACCCTAAAATATATTGAAGATTGTGGCACCAAACTAATTACAACCATTCCCATTTCTAAGACGAATACAAAACGGGTATTCACTGTATTGAGTGATGACAATGAAGGAATAAACTTTCTGGAAATATTCAGAGAATACGTTAAGCTCCTACCTAAAAATATGAAGAAAGATTTTCTTTTTTTTTGGGTTATAGAGGAACATGTGTTTCCCAAAAGAGCGGGCATACATACCATTGGGAGGGCACCAAAAAAAATTATGGGATATTTGAAGTTGGAACACCCAGAAAAATATACGGGGCATTCCGCAGAACATCTGCCACTTTTTTGGCGAATGCGGGAGCTGATTTATCAACATGGAAGCGTCATGGTGCATCGAAAAGCTCATCTGTTGCGGAACAATACATTGAAGATTGCTTAGAAAACAAAACAAAAGCAGCAAGGATGATTGAAAATGGAGAAAACTTTATACAGGTTCTTCAGACCAAGCAACAAACTATATCCACCACCATTACCGTGTCTAGTGAAGATTCTGTCCCTAAAGGTATTCCTGCATTCAGCCTGCAAGGAATTTCCATTGCACAGTTACTGTTAATTATAATTACAATTAGTTTTTATATGCTTGATTTTGTAGTTTTAAAGATAAAATCTTTTAAAAATGTGAATATTGTGTTTTTTTACAGCAGTCCGGGAAGTAAACATTTTCCGGACTCAGTACTGTAATGAGTTATTTCCCGGATTCATTTAAGTCCGTAAAGTAAGTAAAATAATGTACGAGAGTAGATAACTAGGTATATATGAACTTTGGACCTACTAAGGGATGACAAGTTGAGAATCCAACTGGGTGATTATTTAGAACTGTACAAATTTGATACTAAAACAGCTTTACATAAAACATTGGGAGGTATTCTCTTCTTACTGTGTTCAAAGCAGAGTTCGTATGTTCAAATAGCAGCTTGCCTACTATTTACATTCCCTGAAATGAATAAATGAATATTTGCTCAAATTCTAGCTGACTAGTGACACGGCACACATGAATTTTTATTTCGATTACGGCATGATAAACCAGAAACTTTGTTTACGACTCGAACCAGATAACAGAATTATATCACAGCGAGTGCCAAACAATCCTCGGGCAAATACCGCGGAACGAGTCCTGAATAACATTTAAAAAATACTTGATGTTTACACAACCGAGAATTACTATTTGCTTACTGATACCCGCGTAAGAGACAGCTCGGCTTGTGATGGATATTACGCAGAAACCTCGGCAGAAACAGAGGTAATAAAAATAAATCCTCAGTCATCGTTAAATAAATACATCTAAGTCCTTAGTTGAGATATTGCCTTCATTTTAAGGCACAGAGTAATTTTTCGAGGTAATATTTAATACCCATATATCGTACACCAACCTAAATGTTCTACATTCTTCTGATGTTTATTTTTTATAAAGCAAGAATATTAAACCAGGAAAAAATCGTAAAAAAACACATGGTAGTTATTTAAATTTTATATGAATTGATGTATAAACAAACATCAACTTTTAAATGAATTACTCAACTCTCGATGTAAAAAGTATATTGCAATAGATTTTGAAATAAAAAAATTAATCTTTTTGTGGTTTGGTGGATACTCATTTGGAAGAATACTGGAAACAGTATCTTTTTATAAAGGAATTTTTAAACTTTTCGTAGAAATTCTAGCTTTTTATCTCCACTACTAATTTATGTACTTACTTAGAAAACACCCTGTATATTCACTATTGCTATTTTTTGCTTAGAATAATAATAACAGAAATTTAACAATTTAAATTCAAATGTAATTTTCTATGCACAATTTTATTTTAGAAATACACTATCCAACATATTAGTAGGTATGAATTACAGGATGGGAAACAAAACAAAATATGAAAGCTTTAGAAAACTAATGTTAAGAAAATGTGATGTGCAAACTAACATAATTAAAGACAATGACAGTATATTATTAGATATTGCTCATAGTCAGATTTTTAATCTTACATTTAGAATAAATCGCACTTGTCCTACAAGCGATTATAGGTGTTACAAATAAAATGTAATAATTTATAGATTATTATGGAGGAGTATCAAGATGGAATGTTTTGGAATACGTGGAAATCATGTGATAAAAGACAATATGAGTTTCTCCAGCATATGAGAATAGTAAATTTCATTATAAAATATGACTACTTTAAATAAACTTAATAGTGGTTGCTTTTCAGGAATTATCCATTTGAAATATTTGGATGTTGTCTAAAAAAATGTTCGTAGATAGCTATATTGGTTACACAGCACCACAAAAAAACACGCTGAATCTGAATTTGAGGTCCATTTAAGCCCAACGCCCTAGGTTCAAGGTTATTCCAAGGTCAAAGCGAAAAATATGCAAGTGGCACAATCTATCATGGGCATGGTGTCATTTATATTTTTGGGGTTGCTGAATCTGAATCCGGGATTCATTTAACTCCATCAGTTCAGTTTCAAGGTTATTTCAAACTCAAATCAAAAGATAGATATGCAAGTGAACCAGACCATCGTGCATTTATGCTTTTGGGGTAACTGGATCTGAATCGGGAGCCCATTTAAACTCATCAGGCCAACACAAGTTTATTTCAAGGTCAAAGAAAAAGATACATATGCAAGTGAACCAGACTATCGTAGATTTATATTTTTGGGCTTGCTGGACTTGAATTGCAGATTCATTTAACTATATCAGATCAGTTTCTAGGTTATTCTATCGAAAGATAGATATGTAAATGGGCAAAACTATCGTACGCCTATATTTTTCGGGGTTGCTGGATTCGAATTTGGAGTTCATTTAACACCATTGAGTTAGCTTAACCTGACAACCTCAACATTCTGATACTCAATAACACCAGTAACCAATGCATAGAAGCACTAAAAGTCACAACTCTTGGGAGTAAGGAATTTCATAGATTAACAATCGTCGTATATTTGAGGATTTTCAGTCTTATAGGTTTATAACGTATGCTATTCTCTCTCTTTCTTTATGATATCTACCCTCCCACATTCAGAGAATATGTGTAATGGATCTCTTTTACGTTTTCGTCCTCTTTCTGGCATATCTCTTGCTAACATCCAACAGTAATCACCCGATAAAAACATGAATCTACGATGATCTGGCTCACGTGCATATCTATTTCTCTATTTGACCTTAAAATAACCTTGTAGCTAGCCTGATGGATTTAAATGAGTCTCCGATTCAGATCCAATTACTCTAAAAAGATAGATGTACAATGGTCTGGTCTACTTATATATCTAGCTTTCGCTTTGACCTTGGAATGATCCTGAATCTAGAGCGATGAAGTTAATGAACCTCAGATCGGATTTAACGTTTGATACAGAGGAATATTTAGGTCTAGTTCCAAAAAAATTTATTTTGAAGGACTCCGTCCACTACTTTGAAACGAAAAACTGAATAACATGACAGCAAATCGCTAATTGAAAAAAAGTTATTACTTACAACTTATCGAAGTCTTAGATCCAGTTAGGTTTTTAACAACCTTTTCTTTCATACATTAACAGCGACTGATCACTAACTTTTTCTGTTTTTTTTTATACAGTAAAGTAACACTGGACTGGCTTAAATATCTCAAAATAACTCTAAAACAGTATTCTGGATAATATATTTAATTAGTCATAAACTCTTTAGGGTTTTAATATCATTCCGTACATGTACCTATAGGAGAAACAATCTTGGCATTCACTGTTTATACGAATTTGACAAGTAACAATAACAAACAGCATAACATATAAAATAAAGGTTTTTAGTTAATAAATTTTGCAAGCTCAAATTTGACAGTTCAGCCTAGGATTTTCTGCGAATGGCGGTATCCATACAAATCACTAAATTATTCCCCAGAATTGTACAGAAGCTGCAATAAAAATTGATCAAAACCTATATTTTGAAAGTGCAAGAGTGTTTCAGATACGACGGCATGCCTACACGAAAGAGACTTGCAACTTGCAAAGAATTGCAGATTATAAAGCGGCTTTAATAGAGATAGGAAATTTATGATGGAGCAAAGTGGTACTCCAGAAACAGTTTGACTTTCCAGTCACAATATTCCACACACTGCTTTATATTTTTTAAATAACCGTGCAAAAAATCAAGTAAGTAGGACCTAAAACCTGTTTTCTGATATTTGTTTAGATATCGTGGTCAACCTATTGAAAGCTTTCAATAAATCAGTGAAAACGTCGTCGAAAAGGCGAAAACCATATTCTCATTATGGCTTTTCGTAGTTTTAAATTAGATTCATATATAGATTAAAATCAAACCGCATTGGTCAAGTACTCAGAATTATGATTTCAAATTCAAATTTTACCAATGAAGAGAAAACATTTCGATGTATTAGTTTATATTAGTACCTTCCAAATGTTTACACAAGAAATTAGATTGCATTAGAAATAAAGTGGTTACATAAATTATGTTTGATAAAATACACTTCTGCATTTATGTAGCTCTCATTCCTGTCACTCACAAAATAAGTTATACGATAATATACATATTATTTGAGTTCTATGTACATAAAAATGGGTTACAGATTGAAAAGGATTATTGACTTACTCATATTTGATAAAATAAACAAGTTATTCAAAATTTGACTTAAGAGTCCCAATACATTTGTTATTTAATTAATCAACTGTACGGTTAAAACGGACAATTTCTAAGCATTTTACATTGAACTATACGTCTAACAGTTCTTTTAATATTGCAGTATATGCACATTCATCGTGTTAATCCTCTCAGGTACTTCGTATCGATAAAACTAAGTAAATAACTAAAGGTGTAGGCCCCTTTAGATTTATTTAGAAGCGATTGATCTCATGCTTTTTAACTTGTTTGACAGCCTTTGATAATTTTCAAATTAAAATTATATTCTGATATTAATATGTTCATAACAGAGATCTCCCGAAACATTGATTAACTTTGATTAAGTGTTTCCTCACGATTTATTGGTTCGTTTATTAACCTTTCAAGTAATTGTAAAAGTTTCCGTGACAAAAAAATAATAATTAGACGAACTACATTTAAAAAATTGTAAAAGTTTATAACAGCTTCATGAATCCAGAAATTTAAGACAGGTAAGTACTTACAAGTATGTTCAATAAAAACACTGCAGACTAAGCAAAATGAAGATACGAGAAAATAATAAAACTTTATTGTGCTTGAATTTTGTATTTCTTAACTTCTATTTTCTAGATTATATAGGAAATTTAAATTTTCTTATTATTAAAGGTACACTCATCAAACATTATATTTAAGTGTTTGTCCACAATCTTCCTATAAATTGTTCATTATATATGTGTTTCCTTAATAATAACAGTATCCATTATTTGCTAGTGAATAATATATTGTTAATAGTCATGGAGATATTCCACTTGCATATAATGGCTGAAATTCACTCGGGTGATTACAGCTTATGTGCTCGTTGAATAACAGACTATTATTGCTCTATTTACAAATTAACCAGTGGCGGCTCGTAGAATAGTTAGTTTCATACAATATTGTTAATAAATACCTTTAGTATTAGCAGTAGCAGTTCGAAAATGATTTAACAACACTTTTCCATGGCACTGGAAATTGGTACAGGTAATATTATATAATAATATTTTATAATGCTGATTTTATACAGCAAATTCAACTGATTTTGCTGCTACTTTCATTAATTATTAATAAATTTAATTTGTGGTTTTAATTAAACAGTTTGACATACCTGATGTTACAATGACATTTTGGGCCCATCTTACCCAGTTTCTACAAACTAACACAAACTGAATTCGTAAGTCGTTGGCAGCAATTCTGCGTAAGTGCGTAAATCGTCAATATTAGGTATCCACTTCGGTGCGATACACTTCATTCTTTATATATCTCCACAGAAAGAAGTCCAAATGATTAAAAGTTAGGAGATCATGGCGGCCATGGTACCGGTCCTCCTCGTCCATTCCCTTGGTATTAACGCTTGGACACGCTGTATATGGTACAGATATAATTGAGCCACACTGCTGCAATGTGCCATGAACCTCCATCTCATCCACGCTTCGGTTTCAAATTTCTCTCGCGTTGCACTGCACTTGTACTCACTGCACACCGCGGTAAAAATAGTTGCATTTGGCCACATGTTTTTTCACATCGCCATAAATTAAAATGATCAATCAACTCCGAGCTTCTATACATAAGCCATTTTTTACTGTTGAAAAACTAATGCAACATATCACAAAAACGTTTAGTACCTACAAAAAGTAATCGGATTTCAATATCGCCTGGCTAGACTACAGTAGCCCAGCGATGGTTTGAAAATAGTACAACTTCGATAATTTTTTACTTGGAAAATATAAGGATTTTACAAAAATTGTTTTTACGATATTGTTTCCATGTTTCATGACGCATCTAATCCCAAATACTTTTAAATAAGTTCTGAATCATCCTGTATACAATTAGAATAAGTTTTTATGGGAGTCACCAGTATTGTTATTTCCCTATCGGATGTTCGATTATTCGCGGGTTATGAATATTCGAATTCGTCAAAATGTTTCTATGTTATATGATCCCGTTTGTGTTTTGTTGGCAAAATCACTACAATACCAAGTTTGTATTGCCTAAAAAGAATTAAAACTTATCTGCTTAACTCAAGGACAGAAACTAGACTTACAAATTTGGCAAAAATTTCAAATGAGAGGATTTTAATAAACTTATTAAGTGCATATACAACATCATCAATAAGTTGGCAGGTTGCAAATATCGAAGAATAGACATTATATTTAAAAAGTAGATGGGTTTGTTCGATGTTCTTTTTAATATAAAATCACAAATTTGTCCCGAATTATTATTTATCTTCCCCTCCACCTATTAACTCAACGAACAGAATAGAAAATGGTAAATTTTATAAGAAATTATAATTTATTATCGTATAGTATATTCCTTTAGTAGTACCATCTTGTATAAAATTGTGGTGGTAAAAAAGGTACTTAAGTTATATCTGGATATATCTTCAATTTATAGTTTTTCCATGTAATTAATTTCAAGACATTTATAAATTAGCTGTATGACCAAAGAAGCAGGACAATGACAATAGTTTACAAAATTAATTTTAGTAGTAGTAGTTAGCACTTATATGTCGATATAGAAGAGCTACAGAAAAGAAAAAAGTCTATAACTTTTTAGTTATCTGTATACCTACAAGTGTTCATTTATTACTTACCATATAGTATAGAACGTGACATTTTAAACAGCACGATTGATGATGATCTCAGAGCAATATAACAGAATCATTGAACTTTAAATAGATAAGAAAAGAACCAAGTATAAAAGTCAATAGTAGTAGCAGTTGTAAGAAATATAAAAGCTACTTAAGTACGACTAAAATCAACCTTCCCTCGTTTTTAAATTAAAGCTAAACATTAAACAGTTTCCGCAGGGTTACTGTATCGCTTCAAAACGTGGACATTAAAACGCAAGTACCAATGAATTAAAGATGTTGATTTTTAACTTAAAAACGTGCACTTTCAAACTTGAATTCCACAAAATCTCGACAGTATTGCTGTAACACACGCAACATCCAAATCAGACGTCCTTCTTGGCAAAAGAAACGGTCATACAATCACAACAACGGTACGCGGCACTTATCACATGGGTTTCACTGGACATCATCAACAACTGGGGCGAAACCAAACCACGCGAGCGATATCACATCATCGTATCACTAATATTCCGGCACAACAAACCTGTGTACTCGGCAGTGACGCACACGATCCCATCTACCTAGATGATCGCGGGCAAACAAACGGCGAACAAACGCATAGCTAACTAGATAAGATACGCGAGCCCGGCAGCGAATTAAACAGCTCTCGACGGTGGACTGTCGAACGCGGATGGACGAAGATTTGCGGCACTTTGCTGCATCGGCCGATTGTTGCGGTGGCCTTGAGAGTAGTGGTAGCGTTCTTGTGGGAGCCAGCGACGGTCGGCTTGATGATAGTTGACTTGACGTTCGTGGAAAGCCATTCGATAGACCAGTTTACAACTTTTCACATCACTCAGCGGCGTGTTGCAAACTATTATTTGTTTTATAGCTAATGGTGCCGTTCTGTTTGTATGCGATACTTCCTAAACAGTAATTGTACAGGGTGGTCACTTTTATGACAGGAATCTCTGAATCGGTAATAGGCTTAAGGTTGGCTTAAATTATGAATGGTTTTGCATTTTTATAGCTGAAAAATGACCTTTTCATTTTCCTTTCATTACTTTTCTATTTTTTAAAGCAAATGTTATGAAGTAAGTAAGTACTCTTATATTGTTCGTAGTGTTGACAAATTGTCTTACATTCTTGATTTTGTCTTGGTGTCGCAAGACAAGCCAAGACAAGATCAAGACAAGACCAAAACAAGACCAAGACAAGATTTACAAAAAAAGTTTTGCGAGGCAAGACAAGATATATTGCTTCGGCAAGAAGCTTTCAAATTTAAGAAGAGGTAATATTATTTAAGTCAATATTAACTGAAAAAATTGATATTGCATTTCTATTGCAGGTATATAGGATGAGCCATTAATAATGGTATATATATTAAGGACAGATTGTTAATGTCAAAATAAAGAAATTGAGCCCAACATGCCTAATATTATTTAAGTCAATATAAACTGAAAAAATTAATATTGCATTTCTATTGCAGGTATATAGGATGAGCCATTAATAAGGGTGTTCCAGAATGATGGTCAAATATTTTACTAGTGTATTCCACACACGATTTTAAGGGGGGATCTTCATATGAAATTTTTCAAGTTGGGTCCTTTCTGTTGAGATATTCGAGTCTCAAAATGGCGGAAAAAATAGTTTTTTTATTTTTCCTTAAAAACGGTTACACTTAGAAATTTCAATTTTGGTACACAATATCAACTAGTCAAAATCTATTTTGTGGTGGTATCTACTGCTTGGCTCATGTTTCTGGAAGGCGAGAATAAACAACCCCTAGATTTGTTTCTTTCAGAACTTTTTCCTGCAATACCCGATTTCAACAACAATTTTTTTTTAAATACTATACCTAATTTAACTACTTTTTTCCTTCTTGTAATTTTTTCATACAACCAACAGTTTGCGCGGAAAAAATAAAAATGCTTTTCCTTAATCTAAACATCTTTTCGTCACCGGTTACTGATAATCGCAGTAGGCGGTTGCTATGTTGATGTTTCTCTGTTGTTTTGTCAAACAAATTGCGATTAGGTCTATAATTGACAGTTTTTGCAAATATTTCTAAACAAAGGTATTTCTATAACTGTTGCCAATCCTACCGTATGCATATTCCATCAATTTATTCGCTCATATTTGTACGGTTGCTACGGTGAAACATCATCGTAGCAACCGCCTACTGCGGTTATCAGTAACCGGTGACGCAAAGATGTTTAGAGTAAGGAAAATTATTTTTATTTGGTTCCGCGCAAACTGTTGGTTGTGTGAAAAAATTACAAGAGGAAAAAAAGTAGTAAAATCAGGTGAAGTATTTAAAAAAAAAGTTTTGTTGAAATCGGCCATTGAAGGAAAAAGTTCTGAAAGAAATAAATCCAGGGGTTGCTTATTCCCGCCCTCCAGAAACATAAGCTAAGGAATAGACACCACCACAAAATAGCTTTTGACTAGCTGATAATGTGTACCAAAATTGAAATATCTAAGTGCAATCGTTTTTAAGAAAAAATAAAAAAACTATTTTTTTCCGCCATTTTGAGACTCGAATATCTCAACAGGGAGGACCCAAATTGAAAAATTTGATATGAAGATCCCCCTCTGAAATGGCTTGCGGAACACACTAGTAAAATATTTGACCATCATTCTGGAACACCCTGTATATTAAGGGCAGATTGTTAATGTCAAAATAAAGAGATTGAGCCCAACATGCCTTATTCAATTGTTGCTTCTTTTCATTCTACAGGGTGCTAAAGTTGAAAAAATATTTTCAATTTTTTTCTATATTTTAAGAACGTACGGAGCGATTGTTTTGAAAATTTGTAGTCTTATGTTTTTTGAGGTGGCAATTACGAATATGCAAACGGTGTTGAGGTCACGACTAGGGGGCGCTAGTTATACTGTACTGTCGATGTAAAAATATGTCAAAGTTTTTGTATTCTACACTTTTGATTTTTTTAATAAGAAACTTTTGAACTACCTTCAATTATAAATAGAAAAAGTATACCTGTTACAAATCGATGAACGAAACCGTTTTCGAGAAACAGGCGATTTAAGTTTTTGAAATGCGGTGGGAATTAAATTGTGCATATCTTAACAAATTATTATTCATAAAAGATTCTCGTAGTGACCACCAGCGATTTCAATGCATTTTCTTAGCCTTCTTCTTAAATTTTGTCTGACGTTGAATAAAGTTGCTTGATAATATTAATCGATTCTTGAATCTTCTCCTACATTTGTTCGTGACTATCAATAATGTCTTTGTAATCTAAAAATTTAATATGGCCTCAAAAGTAAAAATCCAGCGGATTAAATCAAGGCTACGTGCAGACCATGGAACTTCGCTGTCGCATCCAATCCAACAGTGCGGAAAATTTCTTATAACATATTCTCTTACTCGTCGGGTAATGTGTGTAATGCGTTCTACCGTATATTTAAGGGATTATCTTTAAGAAGCCGTGGCAAGTCATTAATTAGAAAATTTAAATAATGTTTTCCGTTAAGTAGACGTGGTAATACGAACGGCCCCATTATCGGAGTGAATTCCATACCAAATATTGATTAACAGATGAATATTTTCCAGTTCCCAAGAATGAGTATAATAAAAAATACCCTTTCGGATAAATGTGGCTTCGTCCATAAATAATATTTTATTATGTTGGGTTATCATTTTGTTGTTGGCGAAGAAACTGTGCTAACCGTAACCTAACTACAGGATCTTGTGGCGTTAAATATCATTCTGGAATAAAATGATAAGGATACAATTTTTCTTTGTAGAGTATTCTGCTAACGGAAGACTGACTGATGCCAGTAGCTGCCAAAATTTGACGTCTGCTTGTACGTGTGTTTTCAGCAATTCGCACTAAAACATCATCTTCTTGGTCCGCTGTTAATATTTTCGGCCTTCCAACGTCTCTTTTTGGGCCAAATGATCCTGTTTCACTTAATCTGTCGTACAATCTCTTAAATAGTCTGCACGGTGACCACAAAAATTTTCTTGGGCACGTGCACATATCATATAACAATAAAAAAACACTACCGCCTAATCTATGAATTGAGTGGCATTGAAAACAATATAGTATTGTAATGGCAGCAGCTGTCTACTTATTATTTCCACGCCTGCTACTTTGGAAAAAATAATTTTTTAATTTAATTCCCGCCGAATCCCAAAAACTTAAATCGTCTGTTTCTCGCAAACGGTCTAGTTTATCGATTTGTAACAGGTATACCTTTTCTATTTGGAATTGAAGGTAGTTCGATAGTTTCTTATTAATAAATTCAAAAGTGTAAAATACAAAAAGTTAGCCATACTGTTACGTCGACAGTACAGTATAACTAACGCTCCCTAGTCGTGACTTCAACACTGTTTGCATATTCGTAATCGCCATCTTAAAAAACATAAGACTACGAATTTTCAAAACAATCGGTCCATATAGCAAAAAATCTAAAACATTTTTTCAACATTAACACCTTGTAGAAAGAAAAGGAGCAACAATTGAATAAGGCATATTGGGCTCAATTGCTGTATTTTGACGTTAACAATCTGCCCGTAGACTATGTACCATTATTAATGACTCGCCCTCTAAAGATACCTACTATTTAAAGAACATAAAGCATATAAATTTATTTTTAAAATCAAAGTTTACTGAGCCTAGGTCCAGTTCTACTGAACTAAAATTAATACAAATTCACCGCCACTTGACTGGAAAAGTTCCGATCCTACATCACCCATTATTTATTATGTAAATCTGGTCGTTATTATACTTTATAACGTCTACCACTGTCGACAATCGACCATATCGATAGTTACGTGTGAGCTGCGAGCACAACCTTAACCGATCGAGAGTAACCACCACTATTACTAAATTCGTAATAAAGTTCCATGCAAAATTGCAAGACAAAAAATTTGCGAGACTCTGCCAAGACTATACAAGACATAATTTTGCAAGATCTAGAAAGAAGAAGATTTAGAAACTCTTATCGGCATAAGCTTTGCAATGCAGGAGAAAAAATTCTACGCCGACTTGATTCCCAAGTTTTCATAGTCAACTGTGTTGAATTCCCCGTTTTCGCTGTTTTCATGCAGTGGTATCAAAATCAAATATAATGCCATAAAAAAATCAAAAGCTGACAATGAATCTATATATATACTGTCCTCTCTAAGACTTTTCAGTGGATATAGCACGGTATCCCCAACATCGACAAAATTTGATATATAAGTACTAGATAGCACGTAGAAGACGATGACACTATCCATATTTATAAAGGGCGGCTCATTTTTTCAGGAAATCGATTTTAATTTCAATTTTTTTTGCAAGCCTGGCTAAAAAAAATATATGTAGCTGGTTAAATTAAAATGTGATTAATTATGAACACATCCTAATCAAAACATATTTAATTATAATTTGAAGCAATTGATCATAATAACGCCTACAAAATATGGAAATATGAATTTTTTCCTGCCTTTTTTTGCCGTGTACTCTCGTCTGTTCAAACACCCTATAAATACAGTTATTACAATAGTTCTTCCCACGTGCGTGCATTTGTTGATATTAGTTTGTATTTGTTATCTGCAAATATTATAAATAAAGATAAGTGCACGTTTTTCCTTATTTAAATTAATGATAAATATATTTGACTAATATGCAGTATTTGTTTTTTATTCTAAGCAAAATACGTTTACTAATTAATTTGCAAATCTACAGTAAAAAAAACGAATTTTACGCAGGTTGGCTCAAACAGTACTAAGCACCCATATGTTTCATTTAGAAAACTGGTTAAATACTCACAAACACTGCACAGGTCAAATAGAAGTTTTTTTTTAAAAAAGAAAAAAATTCTTCAAAACTAGAAAAATTTCTGATACATTACCCTCAAAAGTCCAGGGACGTACCATGTCCACTGGTTAATAAAGAGAATCTTAACTTGAAACAAAAATACAGGGTGACTCAAAAAAATTTAGGAATAGATGCGTCATGAAAAATGGAGTCAATATCGCAAAAAATTTTTTGTAAAATCTTAAATTATTGAAGTTGTAGTATTTTCAATATTTACATCGCTGGGCTACTGTATTATCTAGCTTCATCAGAATGCATTCTATCCGCGTTTTCAGTATTAACGTTTTTGCGATAGCTCTTTTAACAGCGGTAGTGTAATACAGGCGTAACTCGGGAAATTTACAACCGAATTCTGGTAGATGGAGGTGCAGGGCGTCCACGGCATATTACAGCAGCTGAGAAACACACTTTGAAGATTGTTGAAAGGAATCCCCAAATAAGTACCAGACAAACTGCTCAACAAGTACAAGGAATGTCCCAGTCAACAGTGTGGCATATCATACACAAGGTTTAATTATATCCATACCAGCGTCTTCAAGAATTAATGCTAAGGGATTATCATTTACCAGTTAGATTTTGTGAATGGTTTCTGCAATGAAATGCTTAGAATTCAAGATTTACAGCTGACGTGTTAGTTATAGATGAAGCATTTCGAACAATGCTTCTTCTTAAATGTTTGGGCAGGGATTGTCAATGATCGCTTGATTGGACCATTCATACAGGGTGTCCCAAAATAGAAGACCATACAATTAACCACATATTCTTTGGACAAAAATAATGCGGCTTTCCTCATACCATTTTTTATTTGGACGTCCCTATTTCAATATACATGTTGTTAAAGTTGCATTTTAAAAAACTATTTTTGTTAATAATTCCATTGTTTTGTAAGATACACACTTGAAATTTTGCACATACTTTTATCTTATTCCGGCATACTTATCATGTAATTTAGGTGAAAAAAATCGAACGGGGAATGGAGCTAACTGAGGGATGCAGTACTCTTTATCCCCTCCAATTATTCCTAAGTACGCCTATGCAGCTTTCGAAATATCACGTAGAATTTTCTTCCGATCATTTTATCTCCTTTGTATTTTTTTGTTTAAATGCTCCATTCTGAAGAAAAACGGCAATTTGTAGTGCCCATAAATCTATAGTTCACTATCATTTTCAAGTGAAACTGAAATTTTGTGAATATACCTATCATTACAATACCTTGGCAACTTAGCAAATCGCGATACTTACTGAATGAATATTTGCTATTTAAAACAAAATGGGTAATTCTAAATGTTATAAAATGAGGAATACTTATGAATTGAATAAATAATATGGCATTAAAATCTCTTATCAACCTAAAAATAATAGTCTCATTTAGTAATAGCAATAATGAATGATCAACATAATAACTTTTTACCTAAATAACATTAAATAAAATAATGGCTACTAATTTAACAAATGTTCTACTTGGCAAACCTCTTCATTAACACATGTACGTACCCTTTTAAGTACTGAAAACGTTATCTTTTGAAAGATATTTTCCTTTTGCGTAAGTTCATCAGCTGCCATTACTATTCTCTCTCTGAGATGGTTAATGTCGTTTATTTCTGCAGCATAAACCATATCTTTCATATAACTCCAGAAAAAAACAATTGATTAAGGTCGTGGTGGCCATTGAATAAGTGCGTCTTGTCCTCGACCAATCCAACGATTGAGAAATTATTTGGTATGAAAAGGGGACACAACAGAATATTATCCACTATTCCCGTGCAAACATTAACCCTGAATGGAAATTCAAAGCCGTCCATACGTGGCTGTTATGCATGTTTGCCAATCCATTTCTTGTAAAGCTTGCCTCATCCGTGAATAGAATTTTTCTTACGAAGTCCCTATCTGCATCATTCTGTGTTAACAACCAACGACTAAATTGCATCCTAGAAGCAAAATCTTGGGGAAGAATATTTTGTACGGGTGCAGAAGTTGGATTTTTAAAGTCCGATGAACATCCAGTTTTGTACAATTTCCTATTTGTCGAGAAACAATCTTTGTACTTGTGCTTGGTTCTTCTACCAGTGCTAAGATTTGTTCCTTTTGTTGAGGGCTTAATTTTATATGTAGACCGCAAATTCCGAACTTCTGATCCATAAACTTTCCGGTTTCACGAAGATGTCGATCCAAATTTAAGAAAATCTTCCTTTTAGGATGTGATCTGTTGGGATAAGCGAGCTCACTATTTTTTCCTGACATTCATCGGCCGCTAAGACATTTGTAACCCATAAATACATGTTTTTCTCCAAAACGGAGCAGTTAAACAAAAAATTACAAAAGACATAAAATGATCAGAAGAAAATTCTACATTTGATATTTCAAGAAAAATCTGCATAGGCGTACTTAGAGATAATTGCAGGGGATAAAGAATACTGCATCCCTCAGTTACCACCATTCGTCCCTGAATTTTTTTCACCAAAATTACATGATAAGTATGCCGAAGTGTGTATCTTACAAAACAATGAAATTATTAACAAAAATAGTTTTTTAAAATGTAATTTTAACACCCTGTATATTAAAACAGGGACGCCCAAATAAAAAATAGCATAAGAAAAGTAGCATTGTTGTTGTCCAAAGAATATGTGGTTAATGGTATGGCTTTCTATTTTGGGACACCCTGTATTACAAATCGAATGGATGGAGTCAGTATCCCGAGTTCTTTCCAAATGATCTACCTGGACTTCTAGAAGATGTGCTCTTAGCTGTCCGACTCTGAATGTTTTTCTTGCACGATGGTGCTCCCTTCATTTTTGACAAAATATTCGGAAGTTCCATGAAAACCGGAAAACTATTCTAAACAATTTGCTGGCATGAATTTGAATACTTTGCAAATTTAGTGGATGACAACACCCGTGGATATTATAATGTTATAATATTTTAATGTTATAGATAACAAATCTATATTTTGACCGAAATTATGTTCATAATCTCCAAATTATAAAAATAAGTTCCTCAAACGATTTGTTACCGACAATATGCTCGTCTGAATTTGATAAATTTAACCGTTTATGGAAAATTCGACTTTTTATGTAGCGTTAGATGTCCTGAGTGCATCCACCATTTTTGAGATAATTGTAAACAAGTGTACATATGAGGAGTTGATTTTCAAAAAGTCGTTTTTGAAATATATTTTCAAATAATCTTGCAATAAACATATGTGAAAATTTGTTGGTGCTATAAAGTATCAATTGAGTGTAATCACATAAAAATAAGTTTAACTTCAATCACATTAGAAATATTTTTTATAAAATTTGATTTAAAATTAGTTTTGAATATGAAAATAACTGCGTTCTCAAGTCGAAAACTGCGTTTTGAAATTCCATTGTTTCACAGAAAGTGTATTTTGGAAGTCAGACGATGTAAATAAATTGAAGAAAATGATCAATTTTATTGTCAGAAACAAAATACGTATTACATGAAGTAAAAGTAGGTAGGTAACTCGTTTCGTAAAGTAAAATAAATATTGACTCCATAAAGTAGAACAAAAAAGGCATTGTTTTAAAGTTATTGACGACCATGATCTTCTGCAATGATTCTGGCTAAACGCGAAGGCCAATGTCCTCTTCACAGCAGTCACATTCCTCTACATGGTCCTCAGAAGTTTCATCTGATGAGTTTTGAGCTTCCATGTGCCCTATGAGCTGCGAATCTAAGTTTAACTCCATTTTGACCAATAAATTTTGGTTTTTTTAGGATGTCCGACATAGTTTTCATATGTAATATTTTTCATTCCCTTCCCAATATTAACCATAAATACCTAATATTTTTGCCATTAATCCTTGTTCACATCATTTTGCCTCTCTGTAGACCCACAAGAACCTTCACACATAAGCACTTCTTCTAGGCTCACAGTTTAAAATCATCAAAACTACGCCAAAACAGAAATCGAGTATCACGCCTTGCTATATTAACAGATCGCACACATTAAGCCTGCACGGACCAGCATAGACCTGCACAGCACGGACCTGCAACACCTGTTCCTGATGGTTCCTATGTTATTTAATGGAGTATCGCATATTAGACTAGCAGCTGCATGACCGGCACCTGCAACGACCGTCACTGTAGGTTGTGTCGGTGGTCTGCAATTTCTATGCTTGGCCGCGCTAGTCCAACGTAACTTCTGTTACCACAAAAATCAGGGATTGGTTTCAAAGTGTTAGAAATATTCGACCATTCAAGTGCAAGTGAATCAGAATTTTCTTTTGACCTTTGGAAATACTGAAAAAATTTTTGTTGATCTCTCCGGTTCAGAGAATAAATTATAAAATTTACCATACAGCCTTCTCTTTTTATGGATAGAGTGAATCCAAAACTTCCTCATTTTCTTGGTCTTTTTTCCCTCTTCTGCTTCATACAAAATCGTTAAAATACAAATTTCTTATTCCGAGCTGCATTCAACTACTACTTAAAACTTCAAAAGGTCTGCCACAAACATAATCCGCAAAAAAAAGTCTGCTGGTCGGTACTGGGCAAGTGTGCAGGATTGCAGGTAAGCGCTGTACTTGTCCGTACAGGTCCATGCAGGCATAATGTGAGCGATCTTTTATTGTTAGCAGAAGCATAAAAAGCAAACCAGACTAAAATAACATTAGTTTAAAAAGTAAAGTTGGTTTAAATGATAACCCAAATAGGGAAACAGTATCCCAATTTGGATCTAACAAACGCATGAAATATTAAGAGCAAGGCGACATCGTTTGAAATTCATGGCCTTGCCTAATCACAAAACACAATGTTGAGGAAATCAAATGTTGAACGTAATTTGATAAAGTAAAGTTACTAACAAAGTAAATTCCTAACTCGTTTATACTATCCGTTCAATTCAAAACATCTGAGTTAATTATGTAATTGCACAGAATGAACTTTAATTTACGCGTAAATGAAAAACTTTGCATTTGAAAATATTAAGCTGTAAATTGTTTAAATTATACTAATGAAGTATTTTATTCAGCTAACTCTGAAGGTGAAAACAATCATCAGTTGAAATAGAACAAAAAATCTTCAAATCACTGGTATATACAAATTTACGACAGTGAATGTAATTTATGATTTAATTAACGAAAATAGAAAATAAGAAGGAACCCAGATTGGAACCCTGAGGTATTCCGGAAGTAATATTTCGATCAGTTGTAAGTGACGTAATGAAAATGATTCGGCAAATATGAGGCAAACAGTTTGATAACATTCTCACAAAATCCGTATAATTCAAGTTTTTGCAGAAGTATAACGTAATTTATAGGGTCGAAGGTCAAAGGCCTTCAAGATATGGGTATATATACAGAGTGATCAACTGACAACTTATCTAAAAGAATGGGAATAGATGCGTCATGAAAAATGGAGTCAATATCGTAAAAAAGTTTCGGAGAAACAGATTATTGAAGTTGCACTATTTTAATCTTCAAATCGCTGGGCTGCTGTAGTCTCTAGAGTTATCGGATTAACATTTTTGCGATAGTGTCTACATTAGTTTTCAAGTGACAAAAATGGCTTACGTGTATAGCAACTCAGAGTTGATGGAGATATCGTTTTAATTTATGGTGAAGTAAGATAAAATGCTTTAACAGCTTCTCATCTGTACACAGAACTATTTCCCGGTAAACAAGTGCCAAATGCAGCTACTTTTACCGCGGTAGTACAACGCTGGCGTGGCACGGGAAATTTACAACCAAATAGTGGAAGAAGCAGCTGAGGAACACACTTTAGAAATTGTTGAAGAAATCCCCGAATAAATAGGTACCAGACAAATCGCTCAAGAACAAGTACAAGAAATATCCCAATCAACAGCGTGGTGTATCATACATGAGGTTCAATTATATCCGTACCATGTACAAGCATTAATACCAATGGATTATCACTTACTAATTAGATTTTGTGAATGGTTGCTACAACAAATTGCTCAAAATCTCAGATTTACAGCTGACGTGTTAGTAACCGATGAATCTATTTTTACACGGAATGTATAATATTCATAATTATCATGTTTCTGATTTCGAAAATCCGACCGTCAATCAACGGGATCATTTCGATCTCTGACGATTTCCTTAAATCCTTTGAACTTCTTTTTGTGGGGATATTTAAAAAGTGAAGTGTATTGCACTGAAGTGGACACTAGTGAAGGAACTATAACTGCTGTCAATAACTTACAAATTCAAAACAGACAAGAACCAGAAACATTTGTGTTAGTTCGTAGAAATTGAGTAAGATGGACCAAAATACGTTTACACGTCAATCAACAAAATTTTGAACAGTTGTATGCCAATAACGACAAAAGTGGTTGAATTTGCTGATATAAAATTATGTATTATAAAATTTTCTTTATTTTTTTCCTTGGGAAATTCTTAAAATTATTTGTCCATTCATTTTTTATTATACCGCGCCGGTCGCAAACACTTTACCTTCGCCAACGTCAGGTTTTATAGTGGACTAGTTTCCAAGTCGTGCAAAAGTGTACTGTACATTCAAAAAAATTTGTTTGAATAAGTTCTAAATCATATAGCGTCCACCTTTTCATGCTGACCAATGACATGTATGAGCTTTGTAAACACAACAGATTTGTGGTAGTTGACTTCCTTTATATAAAATCATGGTATTATACCTCAACGACCGCAAAATTACATAAAGTAATGGACCTATAGTTATTTTATGCTAGTAAGGGTCATAATTTTTAAGGATTGTACAAACATTTGTCACCTTCCACATACTGGAAGGTGACAAATGGCAAAGTTCCTGTTTTAAGTATAAAATTAAATATGACAGCAGATGAGCTAAAGTAGAACTTAAGCTTAGCTGAATATATTATTTCCTCGCTTGGTAAAAAAGTAACGATGATTGTAGAAACAAACACCCTCAAAGATCTCTAAGAGATTCCATAATGACACATAACTCGTTTAAATGAATGTTATCAATCTTGTGCATCGTATTAGGATGTTTCTAGATTCTATTGCAATTTATAAAACTCAAAATGTTATCTACTGCCACTACTTTGACCGCATCTACCGCATCCAGAATTTTCTACTACAAGGGACACAATGCATTGAGAGCGTATTCACAACAATGCGTATATTTTAATAATAAATGTGCTGAAGAACATTGAAGTGTACACTACGGCACGTGGCGCCTAATATCATTAAAATTCCAGTTTCACTGAAGGACTCGAGCCCGCTCGGCAAATTCTTAAAACTTTTTCAATAAAAGAGAAGCAAAAGGTTTTTAATGAATCCAGTCGACGAGCCACGGCGCTGTGGCAAAACCGCAAACGTTAAACACCACCGGCAAATTGACGTTGAAGCCGCCAAGCAGGAAAGCGTGAAAATACGGGAAGAATTATGCTCGTAGTTCTGGCGACTCGATGACTGGGGAGAAGTTATTTATATCTCTTTTAAATTTGGTGTGAATGATTTACAAGGACGAAGAAGAGTGAGATGTTGTTGAATTAAAGGCGACTTACAACATTGAATAATTAAAAAGAAATATTTAAGAAAAATGAGTGTGCTCTATTGCACCCAGAGTTCAGCTTCCACAGCAATATGAAATTATACAGCTATTAGACAACTATGACTAAGTATAAGCATTTTAACCACATGCTCAGGGAGGTCAAGAAGACAATAAAAAATATTTCGGAAAAAATGGGGCGAAACTGTCTTTTTCTCCGAAAAATCAACATGATAACCATAGTCCGAGATGGCTTAGATATTTCTTTTATAATGGCGCCAAATGTAGAAACGATAAAAATCAACATTTTTAATAATAATAATAGATAACAGTTAATCTCCTAGCTGTAGTATTTTGTATTAGATTTTCGTTACTTCGTTGCAAACTGTTAAAACTAGGTATATGCGGCCACAGCGTATATCCAAAACACGATTCAGCCTTACGGGTGTTGTATTATCATTAGCACTCGTATGAGATAGACGAGACGCCAGTACTGTCGTATGCTCCGGGGGATATAGAATCCGTTGTGGGGAATAAGAAGTGCCGAATTTATTGGAACTATTCATTCCCCACCCTCAGGCAAATTCCAGCCAATAAACCTGATGCAGTCCTCCTCGACCACCAGCTTAGGACGATGTTTGTGATTGAGTTCTCAGCTCCTGCGGAGAACAACATCGTCCAAAAAGAGGAGGAAAAACGGAGGAAGTATCGAGATCTTCTCTCCGAGCTCCGCAGGCTGTATCCAGACCACTCTGTTAAGGTTGTGGTGCTAATTATAGGCGTCCTGGGTGGAATGAGACATACGCTGCCTTCTGAATTAAAGATCATACCGGCTTGCCGAAATTCGGCAGAGATCTTAGCCGGCAGAATACAGAAGGCAATCGTCCTTGGTTCGCTACGTCTGCTCAGAACACACGACCAGTTACAAATCTACACATTGCCTTAGCGTTGCTGAGTGTTAGATTATCGAAAAACTGTACTAACGCTTCGACAGATGTGATATTTTTTAATTCTAGCGGCTTCAAAGTATTGTATATAGGACATTCAGTGAAAATGTACTCAATAAAATACACAGACCGCGTCCAGTTTAATAAAATACCCATTTATTTTCAGAAAATTGCTTAAGACGAACCATATTATAGGGAAATATCTCCACCAGAGACAAATTCCTTTATTTAGTCATTAAACTAACTAAACTGTTTTACAAAAGTTAAGGAAGTTCACAAATATCGAGATTTCTGTTAAAGGTTGACGTTTTCCAAATGGTTCTAGACAATAAATAAAATTATTATTATTATTATTAAACTAAAATAATAATAATAAATTTATTTTCCTTTTGACAACTTACATTGTATAGGAATAGTCATATAACATTGAAAAGAACGAGTAGAAGAGAGACTAGAGAAAAACGGAAACAAAATACAAAAAAAAAAAAAATAATACAAATGAACGTATAGGCAGAGATCACACAAATTCACTCAAACTATAAAAGCATTTATTCAATAGATAAAGTTTTAATTGTTTTTTAAACAAGATCAAACTATTTATATTTTTAATATATATTGGTAATTTATTAAAAACTTTTTTGCTTAAAAAGTTAGGTGAATTAATTGTTACATTATATTTGTAACTCGGAATAAAGTAATGATCTCTTTGTCTCGTATTTAGACCGTGCACTCGCTCATTTGAAACAAGATTGCTCTTATTTTTAAAAATAAACATACACAGCTCGAAAATTAACAAACATGGAAGGGGTAAAATATTATATTTTTTAAAGAGTTCTCGACAGGAGTACCGAGAAGAAACTCCAGCTATGCACCTTATAATTTGTTTCTGCGCAATGAATACGTCCGATGATTGAGTGGAATTACCCCATAGACATATGCCATATGTCAACCTGGAGGAAACCTGGGCATGAGGAAGGATGAGTAGAGACCAAAACCTATTATGCTCAAATTACAAAGACAATTATAACACATTTAACAGATTGAAACATTAAAAATAGGTATGACACCCTAATCGATTAAACGACACTGCAATTGAAACATCATATAAGTTCATTCTTTTTAAAAGTATCATATTTATGTTTAAAACAGTTAACGCTTCCAGAAGTTACAAATGTTTACTTTCTTATCTGAGTGTTTTTTTTTTTCATGAGCGACTTTTTCAGTTTTTGGCTAGTTCTTATCTTTGGTCTTTTTAAGAATTTTAGATCAGTCGTTGTTTCGAGTTTATATAGTCAACTCTTATTCAAGACGAAGAAGAAAAATTTTGTTTTACAATTCTGTTGTGGATACATTACAGTATCCACAACAGAGAGCCTTTGAGTACTTGTCGGATAATGCAACAGCGACTTTTAAACGCTTCTGGTGTTGTGGTTTCAATTGAAACAGTTCGTAGAAGACTGTGAGATGTTAATCTACGTTCACGGCGACTTTTGAGAAGAGTACCACTGACACAAAATCATATGCGAATTTGGTTGCAATGGGCTAACGAACACGTGAATTGGAATGATCAATGGAGGTCTGTATTGTTCACAAATGAGTCGAGATATGGACGATTTTCGGATAGTCGGCGTGTTCGAGTATGGACCCTTTCTTTGGTACCTAGAAATCGTAAAGCCATCCAGGAAGTTCACCCATTCATAGAGCTGTTGCAGTTGCTGTTTGGGGAGGTATTTGTTTTAATGAACGTACACAGTTGTTGGTGCTTGATGGAATCATTAATGTACAGATCAACGTCGCACAAGTCATCAACAATCTCATCCTTTTGTTTCATGCTGCAATTGGGCCAAATTTTTTATTTCTCGACGATAATGCCCTCATCCTGCGATAACTGTTGTCAATGCCCTGGAATTTTATCGTATTCCGCACTTGGCACTGCCGCATCTCTCGCCAGACCTCAATCCAATTGAGCATGCATGGGACCAACTACAAAGTGCCTTAAATTCGCATCAACCACCCCCACATACACTTCAAGAACTCAGAGGACTTTTACCCCGCCTGTGGCCAGTGATTAAAGCTGACCTGGCAACCTGATATGGCAAAGGGTTGCTAGGCAGCCATTGAAATGCGAGCAAGACATACCGTGTATTAAACTTTTTTTAATTGTGTTAAGAATTTGAATTTTGTATTAAAATCATCAAAAATAAAACTTTGCCAAAAACTGAAAATATTTTCGAAGGAGGAACAAAAAAAGCCACTCGCATAAAAGAGTAAACATTCAAGATAGTATATCAAAAATATTTTAGAACAAAAGTTCCAAACCTTTAGAAGAAACTCAAGTTTTGTGAACTTCTTTAACTTTTGCGGTGCAGTGTAGTGTTACTGGTTGCTAAACTCTGTCAACGCCAAATGTCTGTTTGTCAAAGAACACTGGTCAACGACAGGGTTTCTACAGAACACTGTAAACGTCTCGGGAAGATACAGTTTAATAGTAGTACTAATTATTTTATATAAACGTCGTCGATTATTGTTAATATTGTTACTATTATTAGTATTAACATTATTTTATTCCCCAACAACACAAGAAGTTACGCCTTCGCTAGTGGCCTACAAATAGCGACTGCAAAATCAAATTTTTATTAATATTTGATGCATCCTTGTAGTATTAAAAGTAACAAATTTTGTCGGTTCCAACAGGACCAGCTCGGAAGAGCATTTGATAAGATTGTGGGAGTTGTCAAACCAATGGTTTTACGTAAAAGAGGATATTAATTATTTAAAGGGTGTATTCAAGTATAAAGGCCCTTCTCAATGTAACGAATTATAGTTGACAAGCAGAAGGGCGCACGTATATGAATTATTAATCTATGCCCTGCAGTCTGACCTTTGGAGGAACCATTAATAATGCAACATGTTATACGGTGATGCATATAAAACTGATAACAACTAGAAAATCATATTCTGATTTTTAAAGTGCGGTGCATTAACGAGTTTGCGAACAATTAAGTCTTTGTTACCCTATTGCTGTGTAAATTGATAATTATATTATAAATGATAGTCTTGACAGTAAATTAAATTTGTGACTGCAGATGAGGCTGACGTTTCAAAGTCAAAGAATAGCATCAAATTCACTCAGTAGGTTGAGGTTCTTATTAACGTAATGTTAAACTATAATGCTGAAATTAAACAATTTCCGTTAACTTTAAAAAAAATGCACTAGAGAACATGAAAGACCATGAATTGTCTCTTACCACTGTGTACCATGCACCGTGAAAAATGCTTAACATAATTTACCACAATTCAAGTGATACTTTTTTAAAAATTGTGTCAATGTGTCAAATTTAGGAGATTTTATGACAAAACATAACACACATGCTATTCTTTCTGGATACGATAGACATATTTTTCTAACTTACTCAGATTTTTTATAGAGTGCCTCTAAAACCAGCTATAAATTTGGTGAAAGCTGCATATAAAAAGGCCATAAATTTTGATCTGAAATCAGAGTAACCTTTAGTGATTTCACGCATTTCATTTGTCGAGTGTCAGCATCTAACTAAAACTAGGAAAACGTGAGAATAGCGATGTCTGCAATAGAAAATTTATTACCAACTAAGTCTCGGAAGCTTTATGAACTTGCATACAGTAAGTTCATAGCATGAGCGAAAGAACAAAAGGCGACTAACTGCAACGAAAATGTTATGTTGGCATATTTTGTACAATTGAATAAAACAAGGAAAACTTTGTTTGTTGTGGTCACAATATTCTGTGTTTAAAGCGGAACATTTTGTTAAACATAACCCCAACATTGATAAGTATAAACAACTTTTAGGCATTTTGGAAGAGAAAAGGCTATACAAGGTTAAGAAGTACAATGTTACAAAGGATCAAACTGATACATATTTAGGTATGTAAAACTCTAATAGCAAGTATTTAGCTATGATTATAATTTCTATAAACATTTTTTAAGTTGTCTTAATATTCGATGTATCAGTCACCTGTCGCAAGAATGAGATGATTAATTTAAGAATACAAAGCATTGAAAATTTGGAAAAATCGAATCTCATCAAAATATCATACAACAAAAATCTATATTGTTGGCTATTGTTGGTAATTTTGATGTAAAAAAATGTACAGAGTACATGGCTTTTTGTCCAAAAGGTATTACCACTGATCACTTCTTTATCATCAAAATGGAAGTTGCCATCGCGTAGTAATGAGCATTATAAAATGTCAAGCGTCCCAAACGAAATTGATTAATTTCTGATACTACCTAATATAGAACAATATACAGGGCATTTCTATCGTAGAATATCCGTGACCCTTCCAATCTATAAGATGACAATTTTCATTGTACGACACCATGGTGGTTGGAAATCTAGCGCAATTACCAAAGGATATGTAGAAGAGGATTTTCACACCAAAAAATAAAATTTCAATGAAAATTCTGAACGGCAATAATGACTAAAGGAAAACGAAATGAGAGAAGTCGACCAAGCTCCAGTAATTGAGACAAACGCTAGATACAATTTCTTAAACATAGGCCATAACGCTGCCCGAAGAGGTTTTTAAATATTGAAAATTGTACCTTACATTACCAAAATGGAAGTTGCCATCGAGTAGTAATGGACATTATAAAATTTCAAGTACACATATAGAATAATATACTGGGCTTTGCTATCATATAGAATATTAGTGACTCTTCTAGTCGGTAAGACAACATCTTTTCGCTGGAGCAACACAATGATGATTGAAAATCTAGCTCAATTGCAGAAGAATAAATAGAAAAGGATTTTCACACCAAAACAGAAATTTCAATGAAAATTCTGAACGTCAATAATGATGAACCAAGCTAGTAATTCAGACAGCCGGAAGAGGTTTTTAAATATTCTTGTATCTTTCACAGTTATATATTTAATATTATTATTACTGTTCACGTTATGTTGACGTTTAATGTAATTTAAACTCAATAATTAAGTTAAAAAAATTAAATAGGTAAATAAGAAAATTTATTAATTCACAGGTAAAAAGTTATAGAATATAATAAATATGGATAACGTTGACATTGCACTTTGAAACATTACTTAAGAAAAAGTTCTCTGAACATATTACGGTAATTGAAAAATTTCTTTTTTATTTTATAAACTTAGACACGTGTTTATTCTCTCAGATATATTGCACGAAAATGTATATTTTCAAAGTAATCTAATATTATACATACGTATATATAAATATTACTTTACGATTAGGTACTGCATTTTATATACTTTTTATTATCGTAGTACTTTAGTTTAAATTTATACGGAAATATCCCATTGATGTAAAAAAAATATTTCGTTGACGCGTTTATAGCAATTTTATGGAGGAATATTTGGCGTACTCTTTATTGACGTCAACATACAGGGAACTTAAATGCGAACATTGAATTAACGCTAGTTTGAATGAAATCTCAGTTAACATGGAATATATGTCAACTGAGATGTGAATCAGAGATCGATCTTGTATCCAATTTTGATAATTTTAGAATAGGTACACAGCGTTAAAACACAGATGTAATCGTATTTGATTTTCTATACAGGGTATCTGGAAATGAATAGATCATACTGCAAAAGTAATTTTCTATCACAAAAATAATCTTAGTTATAGTGTGTTTGGAAATGAAAGAGAGTAATAAAACCCCGAAATAAGAACCGACCATGGGCGTGGTAATATTTCGTTTCAGGTAATTATCGGGTAACACCAATGCTAACAGATAATGGGTGTACATTAGTATATTTTACTGGATACATCATAGGGCAGGAACCAGTATATTGTGACAGATCAATCCAGTCTTAGAGCTGAATATACGAAGACGTGCTAGTGCAGTAGAGTAAAATTCGACTTGTGCCAGTGGATATAAATATTGTTTGGGTAAAATGTCGAACTTATCAGATTACGTACCTGCTAAACGCGTGAAAAGATGTGCGCTGTCTCAAAATGAGAAGATTATTATATTAAATGTATTTAATGCATTGAAACACCAAAATCCTACCAACAGTGTTGATGACATCGTGGAAAAGTGTTCCAAATTAACAGGTATTGGAAAATCGACTATCTACAGACTTTTAAAGGAAACAAAAAATGAACAAGATACTGTAAATTCCCCAAAATCATCTACAGGGACTCAAAAAAGAAATACCAACGCTAAACAAAATTTTAAGTGAACTTTCAGAGGACAACAATTTGCCAAAAATCAGTAAATTAAAAATTATGGGCCGTCTTACGAGAGTTGAATTTTTGGGAAAAGCATAACAGGAAGTCAGTTCTTATAGATAAAGATGAAATTATTTGTTGGCGAAGAACATACTTAAGATCAATTAGAATATTCTGTGACGAAGGAAGGAATATTTATTATCTAGACGAAACTTGGGTCAACGAGGGATATACTGTAACAAAAGTATGGCAAGATAAAAACGTAAAAAATTTTCGACAAGCATTTTTGGATTAACAGGGTTCAAGGCACCTTCAGGTAAAGGGCGAAGATTAATAGTGACACATATAGGTAGTGCTAGTGGTTTTGTACATGGCGGTTTACTTTTATTTGAATCTAAAAATACAGGTGACTAATCACGAAGACATGAACGCAGATGTTTTCGAAGAGTATTTTACAAAGATGTTGGATCTTATTCCTCCGAGGTCTGTAAATGTCATGGATAATGCCAGTTACCATTCACGGCAGACCGAGCGGACGCTTACAACTGCTTGGAGGAAAGCCAATATAATTCAATGGTTATCCGGAAAAAACATTTCCTTTGAAACATACGAGTACATTGTGAAAAAGGAACTTTTGACACTTGTCAATCTTAATAAAGATCAGAAAAAATATGTTATCAATGAAATGGCAACAAGTCGCCAAATAACGGTATTACGGTTACCACCTTATCACTGTGAACTTAACCCAATCGAATTAGTCTGGCTGCAGGTAAAAGGAAATGTAGCGCGAAATAATACGACGTTTAAATTAAGTGACGTGAAAATTTTGTTAAAAAATTTCTTGGAACGAGTAAGTGCAGATAACTGGCAAAGATGTATACATCATGTACAAAAAGAAGAGGAGAAAATGTGGGAACTCGATAATTTAATTGACGTTACTGTAGAACCTATCGTTATTAATCTAGGAGACGAAGATAATTCATCAGAATATTCAGAGGATGAATTTTAATATACTTACTTTTTTATTTTCTTTATTGTACTTTATACAACACTACATTTACTCACCATAATTTGAATTTTCAAAATACATATATTTTTGTGTGGAATAAAAGTCTATTGATTAAATTTAAATAAATATTTTGATGATAATATTGAATAATTTTATTTGAATTACTAAAAACCCTCTTAACCCGGTTATAATGCTTAAAGTAGCCTCTAGTTTTGAAATGCTGTTTTTATATTGTTTACTTATAAGAGAAATGGACCGAGAAATTGAAGCGGCATAGACAAAGACGGATTATTGGGGACTAAATTTTAGCTACCTGCTACAATTTAGTACGGTTCGATCACACAAAGTTTTTTTAAAAGTTCACCTCATCTATACCGATAATACATAATATAAAAATATTGAATATAAGCACCAGTACTACATTTATTTACGATTTGCATACATAATAAGCTTTTATTACTCTTTCAATTCTAAACAGACTATAGTGCCAAGAGACATCAGTACAATTTTACTCAAAGAGTTACAAGATATTTCGATAAAATTTACTATATCTGGATTCTTGGAATAACCGAATACGAATACAAGCTTATTTTTTATTTACCTTGCACAGAAACTCTCCTTTATGACAAGTTTCAATGAAGTATCTAAAAAATGAAAGGAAAGAAGGATGGAAGGAAGTGCGTAAAACAAGATTAAAGAAAAACATTTTTCCAACTAACTTTTTAAGAAAAAAAAATGTATAGATAAAGGTAACTTGACATAAACCTGTTTATGTTCACTCAAGAAAGCTGCGCTTAAGATACGGTCCTTTTGTATATTTGTAAAAAAGTTCAAAAAACGTCTCGGAAAAAGTATATTAAAGGTTGATTCTATTTTTCGTATTAAATTTCAGAAACCTTCGGTTATTACAATTACAACATTTTAATACGATTATTATATCTGAAAAATGTTTATGTGTGTATTTTACGTTGTATTACAGTTAATTAATAATGATATTCATGTCGATTCTATTCGTTTATTGCCCAACATATTGTATTATAAACCATATGTAAATTATAACAATATGGTTTACTAAATCCGTATTCTGATTAATGCTTTATAACAAGTATTGTTAAAAGTTACAATGATAACAATATTGTTTAGAATTCGTCAATTTTCAAGAGCGACCACATTTAGCAATATCAATTATTCTTCGACAAGACTATAACCTAAAATTTTGCTAATTCTGCAATGTGCTGCTGAGAATTTCGTGTTTTTAATTTAGTAATATACACTACTAAAGTCGGTTTGTAGAATCATAAACTTTAAACACAAAATAACTTTTGTTTTAATCCACTGCATTCTTTATTCATGTAGAATTTAAAAGGATCTATTTTTTTTTTATTTTAAAGCGATTTGGAAACACTCATCTTATTTAAAATATTGACCCTTGTCAATAAAACAATAAGTTTGCAAATATCTAAAAAAAAATATTGGTATTGAACGCACCTAAAAACTTGTTACAAATGAAATGACACTTTTCTGGTAGGGTCATCGACAACACATAGAGTGTTTCAAAAATACATGGTAATATTATTAGAGTTGAACTGAGTGTTGATTGCTTAATAAACTTATGTCCTAAAGCTAGCCATTTTTGAGGTACAGGATACAAATTTTATATGTAAATATTTAAAGCAAGTACAACATATTTTATGAAAATTTGACACAAGTACGTTGTTATTAGTGCTTAAGGGGGTCGTATTCTTGAAATAGTGTTTTCTACAAATACAAATAATTTTAGACCTGCATACACCATTCAATGATACCGAAATAAAACGAATATATGACAGAAAGCGCTCTAACCAACAAATTTTTAGGTGCAAACTTCTTTAAAAATACGTACTGTTTTAAATTTAACTGTAGATGGAAATATTTTTAAAGTTAAAATAGCAAAATAATGTGTGTCTTACAATCGCTTTTTAAGTTCTTATTTCACTTGAGCAGAATTTAAATAGTAACAGGGGATGAACAAAATATCGAGCATTTTATTTTTGACATTACTTTTGATCTACGCGTTTTATTTTTCAAAATTTCTGTACCTAAAAACAACAAATTTGATCATTTTACGGGAAGAAATACGGCCTTCTGGTGCTATCAATTTTTCTGTTCAATGTGGAAGGCGCTAGTTGCTAGCACTTATTCCGCTGATATTTTATTCTGCAATTTTTTTAGTTACATTTTTCCTTTCTAGATCACGTTTTTGTGCAAAATGACTTTATTTTACACAAAAAAGTACTTTTAATAAATATACAGAATAAAATGTCAATGGAAGTGCTTAACAACTAGCGTCTTCTACTTTATACGAAAAAATAAATAGCAGTATGTTATATTATGTCATTTTAAACACCCTGTATAGTAGTCTGAAGTGGTGTCTACAATTTTGTTACATTTTCTTGTGTTGTTTTTTACTAGAAATTAAATTATGTGATAATAAAACTGATTAAGGATATTTATAATTCCTTGATAGCAGTTACTGAAATAAGTTTGGTGAGATAACAAGATTTAATAACTTGCTTCTTATAGTCACAGATCATCTTGTTAACATCTGTCAAACAGAATAGGCAATCTAAAAATCTTGTTATCAGATAAGTAACCAGATAATAAACAATATTCATATGTTCAAATACAATCTACTTGAATGTTATAAACAACTTACCTCTTTGTTTCAGAATTATAAAATATTGAATTTCCAAAAAAGCAAAAACTATTTTCAAGCGAACCTCCATCATGAGGAATAATTTCAATTATGTACATACAAAAAACCAGTACCATGCTACTTCGTTCTCTTGATGATTTTATAAAAAATAAATGTTACGACATTGTGTAAACCAGAAATAATAACATAATTAGAATTTCCAACGTTTTTCTGTATAAAAGAAACGCTTGTTGCATATCGCTAAAATTTCATTGTCTGCTGCAGTTGAATTACGGGGTACTGAGGACTTGTGTATTCTAATATAATAGGACGAACTTTAAGTAAATTAAATTTCGGTCAATTTGGATGAAACTCTGGAAATAGAGTAAGACTGTCAACGAAAAGTTATCATGGACACCAAACTCAACAAGCTCGCTAAGCCGGTCAAAAGGTCACATATCACAGATTAACAGAAATGTCAATGTTTTTTAAAAGGTCCATAGATTTCTGTCAGATACTGAGATCATCAATCATATCTATAAAAGTTATGGAGGATAGGGAAAGTCAAAGAAAACTGGCTTTAGACTTGATTTTGCACCTTTTTTCCATGGTCATTTACAAATCAATGTGTATATTTAACAGAAAATAATATTTTTCATTCAAAAATCACATACAGCGTTGCGTGCCTCATTAGAGTGGAGAGATTTTAGAAAATAATACTTGCAAAAATGATTAGAAATTGATGTCAATATTTGTAGAGTAGACGTTGATCGAACCAATTAACTTCGAATCATTTTCACAGCTGTAATTTTTCTATTATTTGTTGTATGTGTGATGAATTAAAGACACACGTTAATCTTTCAATGGAAAAAGGTTCAGGGTCCAAATGTAACGTCAGCATTTGTTGACTTTAACTGTAATCAAAACAGTGATATGGGACAATCCTTTTGACCGGATATTTCTAGAGTTTCATTCAATCTGACCAAAATTTAAATTACATAATGTTTGTGCGGTGCCTTTGTGTTTTCGAAACTATTTATATAGATTTATTTGTTCTCGAAAATCAATGGCTACTGAGATATAACCCTACAGCGACTACATTCGTAAGGTTGCACCTATGCTGACATGCGAATAGAGAAAAAGTTATCTAAATATGTATCAAATGCGAAGATACTGGAAATCACTTTCTCTAAAACTTCAATTTTCGATGCCACCGTCTATTTTAAAATTTTGATCACTGCTTGCCTTAATGGTGTTTCCAAAAACTTCAATTATCTTTTCTAAACACTTCAACCAATGATAGCTCCACAACTACAAGAGTACCAAAGTTGAAGGAATCAATTAATTTATAAGCTATATCTGAAATAAAACGAAAAAATTAATATTTTAAAGGCACTTTATTTCAAATTACGACATTTTAAAAATTACCACTATATATATATGAGCTTTTTTAGTAAATGAGACAGGAATCATTTTCTTCTACACTTTAGTTACTTAGGAAACACCTAGTATAAAATAGCTTCATTTAATACAATGGTGCACTAAAGTTTCAAGTCACGCGCCCATTGACCGTAATGAAAAGTGACCGCGAATAACAGAATTAGCATGCAAAGACTGAACTAGACTGGCACGAATGTCGACGAAAATCAATTCGAGCTGCGTCTAAGTACGACTTACGAGCCGTGCATCTAGAAAAAAACTTATTCATAACTCAGCGGGCATACTAAATTAGCACGTTAATTGATCATAAGCATATAATTATTCAAAAATGCTATGTGTATTAAATACATTGCTTTCGAAAAGTAACGAATAAATTCATTATTTTTGAAATTGAGAAGTTTTCGAAAAAATCCCCATGCACGTCGATTTTGTTTTTAAAAAAGGCACTTTTTGACATACGATCCATTCTGCCAATGCAACCGCTCTATAGCTAATGACTAGGAAAGTGCAAAGCATAGATACCTTTTAAACTATGGTAAGCATAGAATTAAGTCTTAACAATTATTTTCTGAGCTGTAAGTTAATTTTGCAACGATATATTATATTTCCAGCTTAAGATTAGTATATGTAGATCTCGTATTGTCGATTTTAATATTAGATTTGACTTTTCAGTCAATGTTGCTGCACTTTAGCATTGATTTTGCTCAGTTATAATATACCCTTATAATTTTAATATACAGGGTTAACTATGACTAAGTACAATAATTTTAACCACGTGCTCAGGGAGGCCTACGAGACAATAAAAAAAGTATTCGAGAATTTTAGCTCGATATTTAAAAAATGTCCTACGGAAAGTCGGCGCCTATGATACGCTTAGACTGAGATGGATTAGATCTATAACTGACTTTACATCAGTCAACAATGTACTACTATCATGCAGTCGTTTGTAGTGTTTCTAAATGCAGAAACGACAAAAATTAACATTATTATTAGTAATAATACCTGATAGGTAGGTAACAGTTAATCCCTAATCCAGTTAGCTCCAGTATTTTCCATTCGTTTTTCATTATTTCGTTACAAACTGGTAAAACTACATTTTCACTCACTATCGATAAAACACACTTCCCGTAGGTACAGTTAGATAAAATGCCTATTTATTATAAGCAAATCGTACGAAAGGAATGAGTGATACTAGTAGGTAGGTAATAGAAAACTGTGAATGCACCCGCGGCAGTCTTGTCCCATAACCTAGAAAATCAAACCGGCGAACTATATTGTGGGAAAATATTTGTACCCGACACATACCTATTCCTTTATTTATTAACTATAAAACGTTCAAAATTAAAACAAGGCACTAAAAACTGAAGAATAACACAAAACTACAACGTAAACACAGAAATTGAATTATAACATGACACTGGTTGCCTACTCTGATTCTCGCATTGGCGACGTTCAATAAGGATTTAATATAATACCGAAAAAAAATTTTGTTCGCTTTATAAATAAGTTTGGATTTTTTTGAAAGGAGATTCCGTTAATTCTTATTTTTTTCTATCTCGTCTTAAAATATTTTTACTTAGTCATAGTTAACCCTGTATATTATCATGGAGAAAAATTTAAAAAATTGTATCATTAAAATTCAATTGGATTTCATTCAAATTATGGTCAAATCAATGAATCATGGAGTTTTATCAGATGATTGGAAGGTTGCATCTCTTACACTTATTTACAAAAAGAGCGATACATTTTGTAGCAGTAACTATAGACATATTAGTTTAACGTCTGTTCCATATAATATTTTTGTTAAACAACAAAATGACCACCAGTATATGATTTTTTACCCGGGAGGACAGTGGTATGCAATATACTTCAGACTCTAAAATATAGATATCTTATATTGACTCTGGTGAACCTCTAGACATAATTTATTTAGATTTTTCGCGTGCCTTCGAGAAAGTATCAATATTGATGTGTAAACAAGAGCGTATTGGAGTGCGTGGAGTACTATACTGAATAGGATCCGTTCTTAGCAACAGTTGTGTAATGAATGAACTTGTTTAAAAACAGTCCAAAACAGAACATACACAATAGATGGTTATGAACCTAAATACTGTGTCCCAGTTTAATAACCTAGGTGTTACCATCACGGACTCGTTATCTTGGAATGTTCATGTGTCTAAAATCGAGCGAAGGAGCAAATAATTAATTCATATGATTCATAAATCTTTCCAAGTTCTGAAAACGGGTACTTTCCTTAAGATTTACAATGCATATATTCGTCCACATCTTGAGTTTACCGCAACCACATGGTCTCCTATTTTGCAGTTGGAGGATGATGTCCAGAGACTTAAACATCTGCTCTACAAAACTCACCTTACCTGTTTACATTCGCTGAAAGACAGGATGATGCGTGGCGATAATAACATACATAATTCTTCACGACGAAATCCACTGTCTAGATGAAATCTTCGTTCCTAACAGGGATATTAGACTACAAGGTCATGATTTGAAGTTAAAGAAGTAGCACTTTTACACCCGCAGACAATACCTATTATCGAATCGTGTTTTTGACATGTGGAACTTACCATATTATCATCACATTCGATTAATTCCTTCAAACATAGACTTGATAATTATTTATACACGAGTTTTACGGAGACTTATTTTTGTTTAATTTTTGTTGTTGTTCATTTTTATTCTTGTTTTCTTTATTATCTCTATTATTTCTTTGTTGAACTTTATCCCAATAGTTGTATTCATAATCATGTTTTGAGTTAACTGATGTTCAATAATACTCTAAGAACGGTCGATTCTGCTTTCTGGAATCTACGCTGCTGAAAAAGTGATATTGAATACCTATTCCACAAATATTTCTTTAAACTTACCTATATGTTTTTGAAAATTCTGCTTGTATCAATTTTAACTGACAACTAACAATGACTGGCAAATACTATTGTTTTTTACTTATCAAAGTTTTAACTAACTAATAAATATTTCAAAATTTTAACTGTTCAAAGTTTGATTTAAAGTTTTAACTTATGATTCAAAGTTTATTTTATGAACTAAACAGTTATATTTAGATATTGTTCTCTAAATTTCCACATACCTACAGAGATGATAGTTTATCATAAAGTATCCAGAGTAAATTCAGACTAGTGTCCACTAAATCCGTGTCAATTACCAGTCACCACCCACCAGGGCGTGAGATTAATAAATATGTGCCAAATGCAGCTATTTTTACCACGATATCCAGTAAGTGCAAGTGTAGTGCAACGCGAGGGAAATTTGAAACCGAATCGTGGAAGAGATGGAGGACTTCTACGACCCACTGCAGCATTGTGACATATACACGAGGCATAATTATACCATGTACGGCATGCCCAAGCAATAACACCAAGGGATTGGACGAGGAAGACTGGTACCATGGCCGCCACGATTTTCTGACTTTAAATCCTTTGGACTTCTTTTTGTGGGAATATTTAAAAAATTAAGTGTATTGCACCGAAGTGGATACATACTATTGATGATTTACGGAAACGTATTATAGTTACTATCAATATTGTGATAGTTTGTAAAAACTGGGTAAGGCGGGCCCAAAATGTTGTTGTAACATCAGGTATATCAAACTATTTTATTAATTAAAACCATAAATTAAATCTATTAATGATTAAAAATAATAGCGGCAAAAGCAGTTAATTTTCCTGTATAAAATTTCTTTCCACTTTTTTGTCGCAGATTGCGGCCTTATCAGGTTTTACAGTAGACCAGTTTCCAGTGCCGTGCAGAAGTGTATTTTGAAATCATTTTCGGACTACCTTTTTTGATTTTTTTTACAAAATTGTATTTGTAAGAGTTACAGAATTTTTTTTAGATAAGTTCGGAATCACCCTGTATAGCGTTCCTCTTCTGAAGAAGTTCTGAAGCCAAACTGAAGTAAGAGTATTTTTACCTACCATTAGTGATTTTTTCTCTCAGTCTAGATCTTTTCTTTGTGATAACATTAACATTTTAGATGAGATGTGTACGTACTACTAGTTAAGCAAATAAGGATAAGCATTAACGAATATTCATAGAATTAATAAATTAGTCGATTGTGTGAAAGTAGAGCAGGACCCAATAATCAATCTAACACTCTAATATTCATATGTGAATGTTTGTCATGATATTCGTTCATGTTGATGGAATTCACTAATATTCGTCTATATAATGCTGGCGTAATAGAAAGTTCTTCTTATCATAAATAATGCTATATGAACAAAGCAAAAACAATTAGTGACATTATACCAATGGCATAATTAATGATTATGTGTAATTATAGAAATTATACCTTTTTGAGTTTAACTGCTTCTTTTTAAAAACAAGATTGGAGCAAACTATAAAATCAGAGCAAGATTTGCTTACTTACACTCGACTACGAAAAATTTAAAACGTTCTCGATATAGACGGGTGTTCTATTTTTCTGCATTTAAATTCTTTATAAAATAAATATAATGTACGCCACATGTCTCACAGTGTCAAACAAAAATTAAAGAAAAGGTTTGATTGCATATGCGATGAGTCTAGTTTGATCTACTAATAACATTGAATCGTGAATGCGCTGAATGTTTATCCACATCATCTCGACTTGTCTAGTAGGGTATCAATCATGTTTTTAATAATCTCGACTGCGAAAACACATAAATAGATAAGTGCGTAGAAAATATCTGGAAATATCAGGGAAAACATGTTTTGCAAAATCTTTTTAAAGAGTGAGTTTATCAAGTAATAAAATCTCCAGAAACTGAATATAACAATGCTGTACTGACGTTAGTGTGCCATTTTAAATATTTACTGCTAAATAAACAAAAAAAAGTAATATCTTTTCCTTGAATGATTCCAAACGGCTTCAGAATTCTTCACAGATGAACATTTTTAACCAGTTTCATGTACAGGATGTCTCAAACTCGATAGTGTGGAACTACTGTGAGGATACAAAAAATTTAAATAAAATTTGGGAGATGTGGTGTAAAATAGGATGAGGTAAGCTCCATTTTTAATCGAAAGTATCATCTTTGGGATTTAACGAATAACGCCATGAATTATATTTTTTCCAAAAACATACCCAAACTTTTTTCCCGTTAAAAAGCTCTCTCTTTTCTAATAAACTTTTATTAGAAAAATTTGTCTGTATTACTTCCCCGTTAGTCGCGTCAAATTAGCATTTCACTTGTAACTTTTTGCGGAGAGGTCCAATTGAGATGCGGTTTTCAGCAAAATGTTCAGCGAATTTTTTATAACAAAAGGTACATCTAACCTCTGTACGCTCGCAAATTTTTAATTTTTTATTTAACAAATGACCCATTTTTGTTGAACATATGGCAAATGTCACACACGATTCAACGAAAATGTCTGGAAAATGTTCTCTCGGGGGTTTTAAAGGTCCCTCTTTATCACTTTGGTGTTAGCTTTATTATTTATTACTAAATTGTTGTAACTGGGCTAATTAACAAATTAAAAACTCCACCCCCGAAATCACTAGAGAACCGGATTTTCTCCAGGATTTCTGGCTTTTTAAGACAACCATCGGCACAAGATTTTTGCAAATATAATTGTTTATTGTTCGATTGATGCAACCTCGCTAATTAACAAATTAATAACTCTACTCCCGGAATCGTTAGAGAACCAGATTTTTTTGCAATAACTCTGGGATCATGGGGAGAACCATCGGCACAAGGTTGTTGCACGAAATTGTTTATTTTTCTATTTTTGCAACCTGGCTAATTAACAAATTAATAACTCTACTCCCGGAATCACTAGAGACCCGAAATTTTTTCCGGGATTTCTGTCTTTTTAAGGCGAAGCATCGGCACAGGATTTTTGCAAATATAACTGTTTATTGTTCGATTGTTGCAACCTCGCTAATTAACAAATTAATAACTCTACTCCCGGAATCGTTAGAGAACCAGATTTTTTTGCAATAACTCTGGGATCATGGGGAGAACCATCGGCACAAAGTTGTTGCACGAAATTGTTTATTTTTCAATTTTTGCAACCTGGCTAATTAACAAATTAATAACTCTACTCCCGGAATCGTTAGAGAACCAGATTTTTTTGCAATAACTCTGGGATCATGGGTAGAATCATCGGCACAAGGTTGTTGCACGAAATTGTTTATTTTTCTATTTTTCCAACCTGGCTAATTAACAAATTAATAACTCTACTCCCGGAATCACTAGAGACCCAAAATTTTTTCCGGGATATCTGTCTTTTTAAGACGAACCATCGGCACAAGATTTTTGCAAATATAGTTGTTTATTGTTCGATTGTTGCAACCTCGCTAATTAACAAATTAATAACTCTACTCCCGGAATCGTTAGAGAACCAGATTTTTTTGCAATAACTCTGGGATCATGGGGAGAACCATCGGCACAAAGTTGTTGCACGAAATTGTTTATTTTTCAATTTTTGCAACCTGGCTAATTAACAAATTAATAACTCTACTCCCGGAATCACTAGAGACCCAAAATTTTTTCCGGGATTTCTGTCTTTTTAAGGCGAACCATCGGCACAAGATTTTTGCAAATATAATTGTTTATTGTTCGATTGTTGCAACCTCGCTAATTAACAAATTAATAACTCTACTCCCGGAATCGTTAGAGAACCAGATTTTTTTGCAATAACTCTGGGATCATGGGGAGAACCATCGACACAAGGTTGTTGTTCGAAATTGTTTATTTTTCTATTTTTGCAACCTGGCGAATTAACAAATTAATAACTCTACTCCCGGAATCACTAGAGACCCGCAATTTTTTCCGGGATTTCTGTCTTTTTAAGGCGAACCATCGGCACAAGATTTTTGCAAATATAGTTGTTTATTGTTCGATTGTTGCAACCTCGCTAATTAACAAATTAATAACTCTACTCCCGGAATCGTTAGAGAACCAGATTTTTTTGCAATAACTCTGGGATCATGGGGAGAACCATCGGCACAAAGTTGTTGTTCGAAATTGTTTATTTTTCTATTTTTGCAACCTGGCGAATTAACAAATTAATAACTCTACTCCCGGAATCACTAGAGACCCGCAATTTTTTCCGGGATTTCTGTCTTTTTAAGGCGAACCATCGGCACAAGATTTTTGCAAATATAGTTGTTTATTGTTCGATTGTTGCAACCTCGCTAATTAACAAATTAATGACTCTATTCCCGGAATCGTTAGAGAACCAGATTTTTTTGCAATAACTCTGGGATCATGGGGAGAACCATCGGCACAAGGTTGTTGCACGAAACTGTTTATTTTTCTATTTTTGCAACCTGGCTAATTAACAAATTAATAACTCTACTCCCGGAATCACTAGAGACCCGAAATTTTTTCCGGGATTTCTGTCTTTTTAAGGCGAAGCATCGGCACAGGATTTTTGCAAATATAATAGTTTATTTTTCAATTGATCCCAGAATTATTGCAAAAAAAATCCGATTTTCTACCGATTCCGGGAGAAGAGTTATTAACTTGTTAATTATTGAGGTTGCAACAATCGAACAATAAACAATTATATTTGCAAAAATCTTGTGGCGATGGTTTGCCTTAATAAGCCAGAAATCCTGGAAAAAATTTCGGTTCTCTAGTGATTTCGGGGGTGGAGTTTTTAATTTGTTAATTAGCCCAGTTACAACAATTTAGCAATAAATAATAAAGCTAACACCAAAGTGATAAAGAGGGACCTCGAAAACCCCCGAGAGAACATTTTTCAGACATTTTCGTTGAATCGTGTGTGACATTTGCCATATGTTCAACAAAAATGGGTCATTTGTTAAATAAAAAAATTAAAAATTTGCGAGCGTACAGAGGTTAGATGTACCTTTTGTTATAAAAAATTCCCTGAACATTTTGCAGAAAACCGAAGCTCAGTCGGATTTCTCCGCAAAAAGTTGTCTATTTTCACATTTTTCATGCTAATTTGACGCGACTACGTTGAAAAGTTATAAACAGCACCGTCCTAAAAAGTCTCAAAAGAAATACCACCTAAAATTCACATAAACGGTGGAAGGATCAAGTAGTCGTTGGAAAATAATTGAATGTTTGTTGTTTAAAGTGCATAAATGCCATTAAGAATAAATAAATGAATTAAACTCGATCATTCTTTAATAAAGTTAAAACAAAAGGTGATGATGACGACTACTATACGTAAAAAATGAGACAAACGTCCTCATACTACATACATATTACAATCTATTCTCTATATGACCTCCTATTATTTCAATACACATATCCAATCTTCGCATGACTTCTTTGTGGACTGCGTTTATTAATATTTCGCCATTTAACTCATTACAAGCGTTTGGTTTTAGACTGGATTTACAACGTGAGGATATTCAATGGGTCATAGTGTTCGTTGCGCCTGTCTGGCAAACCATTACTGACAAACCGACATTCTTCCGTCCAAAGAACGTGCCGAAAAAGGTTCTGATCAATAGTTTCTACATTTACTACAATTTGAGCTATAAAATTAAGTCTGTTTTCAATGTGACGCTCAGGTAAATACTCCAAATTGTGAATTTTGTTATCGTGAAACCCACTAGTCTTTATTATTTTTGTTGAACGGTTGGTTTATCCAAATTCAATTCCAGTTAGCCTGCCGTATAAAGTTTCGTGGATTTTGTTCGAAATACTGTAACAGTCTATAGTCGACTTCCAAAACTGTAGAGAGTGACTAATGTTATAAACCTGCTCACAATTTATAGCAGTCAACACAAAGAAATATACATGCAGCCCTTAATATTTTTCCTACAAAATCGTGTGCCGCATATCTCTGAAATCATACCCGATCACACAGTCTCTGCTACGCATGCGCTGCAGTTAGACACGTTAGTTGGCTGCGACGATATACGCGGGTATATCGTTCGGGCGGGCAAAATTTCAGGTATATTTAATTATGAATGTAATTAATTTTATTAGTGATTTGATCGAAATGAGGAATATCGTATGATGACATGTGTGAAGCGTTTAGTGCGGTAGGTCAAAATATGAGTGTAAGTGATGTTGAAATATATATTTCATTAACAAAATTGTAAGTACGTGAATAGCATATGTGTGCAAATAAAAAATTGGTAAAGAAGTACAACTGTGGAACGGAAAGTAATGGAAACTCGTGGAAGGAAGATTGTATTTTTAAAATTAGTTTTACAAGATGAAACTTAGTCCGTATAAATGAAATAAAAAAGAGTATACTGATAAAAAGAACGAAATAGTGATATGGCGAAGAAACTATTTAACATAAATATTAAAAAATAAGTATCTGCGCCATAATAAGCCCTTCCGCCAAACCGATCAGTCAAGGGTTATTTTTTAAACTAAGTTTGCCTAACCAAAAAATCTCACACTGAAAAAAGCAGATAAGTAAAAAATAACAAAAATCACATTACTATCGCGCACTTCCGTATTATTGAAGTTTCGAAAAACTCTCTGTTTTCGTTCTCAAAATAGTAGTAAAAATATTAAACGTATGTCAAGTTTGACAGATTAAAATTTGTTTATCTGCTTTCATAGATATATTAAATGATTTTTATTTTACTGTTAGTTCTTCTTGATACAACTGCAGCCAACAATGGTCGATGTTTACTGAACAGTTTGACACACACCTATCTCCGTTCAACAAAATAATCGCGGTGTCTCGCGCGAACTCGCTTGGGAAAACGGTCATTTGATTTAATGGGGTTCGGCAAAAATTTTAGAGAAGGAAGATAACGCAACAAAAAGAAAATTAAGGTTAGGCAAACATAGTTTAAAAAATAACCCTTGACTGATCCGTTTGGCGCAAGGGCTTATATAATTAATCTTTATTTTTTTCAGAAGTGTGGCAAAAACCCAATAAAAATAAAGAAAAAGATATGCATTAGCCTACTGATCAGTTAAAGTTAAATTCTCTAATGCATTTAGTTTCAATCTTCATTCAGTATAAATGTAAAAAGTAATGAGATTTATCAAAAACAAAACTAAACGTGTTATTTTTCAATTTGACTTATCGTAATACCTATAAAATAAAAGCCGAAAATCAAGTAAATTAAATACAGCTAAATTAAAGGAAAAAGCTAGCTTTCGCTGGATTATTATGTGACGTTACTTATTGCTTGAGAGGTAGTTTTCGAGCTGTGCAATTCTATATAGATGTTGCTAAATCCAACACCGTTTAATACATATTAATTAATTGGCCAATGCAAGAGATCACGCCAAGGCAAGCACGATTAATGGGATCATTTGGTAAAATAAAATTTTATCTGAATTTGTCAATAGTATTACAGATCTAATCAAGTTAAGCATTTCTTGGAAAAATGGGATTAATTGACCCAAAAAGAAAGGACATATTAATGCTCAAACTTCGCTCCCCTCTCAATCAGTGCAACGGGCAATGTGACGTCACATATTTCTATCGTTCGCATCATCCCGTCAGCGACCATTGCATAACCGCCGTTGACGCTTTTGAGGACTATATAGGCGGTATATTTCATTAGTTTGTGTATATACACAACGGCTTTTTTGGACTCTGGTTTTGTTAAAGAGACTTTTTATTCAACAAACACAAACTTATTTTTATATAGGTAGGTAGATATCTGCAGGAATATTAAATATAGTTTTACCATTTAACGTTTCCATACATCCATATTTATAGAAATAATTTAAAGTATGCATTATTGCTAAAGTAATGTTTTTCATATTGTTGTGCATTTTTTTATTTTTTTCATTCGTTCCATATTGTTAAACTGCCTATCATTTTTGCCTCTTTTACTACTAACAGATGCAGTAAGTGACCTAAATACTTTACAATTTGATTTTATTAACTGTTTTTTTCTGTTTAAAGCTATCCTTAGAATGGCCCACTGTTTAACGAATACCCGAGATTGTACAGTAATTCGTACATTTACAACTTTAAACGAAGTTTTCTTTAAAAAAGTGCATTTCAAGTATTTCATTTTTAAAAGTAATTGAATCCATTTCAAAATAAGTAATCATTTTCCAAAAATCTCTGTTAAAGTATGGCCCATTCATACGATTTTTTTTATAATATGATTGATATGATACGACTTGATTATGATTTTTTTAATTCCTCCGAATTCTTACCGCAACTATATATTCTGTTGCTTTTATCGTTACTCAAACGCAAGTTGTTCTGTTATATTTGTATACAGTATGCGCGTATGGAATAAATTCAATAAAAACGAAACAATTATTTTTTGGGAAAAATCCTCGAACAGGTCGATTTTTAATTTAAAAAATACATATTTTAGCGTAAAATGCGATTTTCAAATGTCATTTGTTTTCGAGTAATGACGTCATCGATTTTTTTTAAATGGCATCACCATATTTTTTTCCTTGATTCTGAAAGATCGTTTAATTCTCTATCAGACAGTACTAAAATTTTGCCCTCTTACATAGGAAAGTTTTCGAGTAAATGACGATTGAATGTTAGAAAACGTAAATTTTATCCATAAAAAAAGTAACAATTCTGAGGTATGTAAAATAAAATACAATTGATTAAATTTTATACTTAAATTAAATGTTCGAATTGCCATCCACCAACTTCTTGACCATGCGCAAGTCTGTGAAGAAACTCTTCTAGCACATTATGAATGGTTTCTGGGGTAACTCTGCATATTTCGTCCCGAATGCGATTTTAAAGTTTTTCTAAATTACGTGGTTTATTAATGTACACTTTGGACTTCAAGTATCTCCATAAAAAATAGTCAAGAGGTGTAAGATCTGGCGATCTTGCAGGCCATTCTATCAATCCGCGTCTGCCAATCCACCTCCCAGGAAAACAGTTTTCCAAAAAATCTCGTACAGGGCGCGCATAATGCGGAGGTGCACCGTCTTGCTGAAACCATATGGTATCGTCAGGAATGTCAGGGTCATTATCGTTAGGAAAAATTACTGCAAGGGCTGGAACAAGGTCATTTTCTAGAATCTATAAATATCTTTGTCCTGTAAGGGTTCCTTTAAAGAAGAAAGGCCCTACTATTCTGTCGACAACTATTCCAGCCCACACATTTAATTTCTGAGGGTGTTGGGTATGTGCCTCTGCCATCCCGAGAATTTTCCCGACTCCAATATCTGCAAGTTTGACGGTTTACTGTACCATTCAGACAAAATGTGGCCTCATCTGAAAAAAGTATTTGCCGGTGTAAATTTCTATTTCCTTGACATAAATCCATTAGAATTTCGCAAAAGTGTAAGCGGCGGTCGGGATCATCTTCATTGAGTTCCTGCACAAGTTGAATTTTGTAGGGATGATATTTTTCCTTCCTCAAGATACGTAGCACTGTGCTCTGACTAGTGTCATTGTTTAATGCAACCAATCGTGAAGAATTATGAGGATTATCCACCATACTTATCAAAATGTCCTGTTTCTAATTTTCATTAATGCTTGAACATCCAGGTATTGGAATATTTACAACATTGCCAGTTTCTCTAAATTTAGACTCTACTTTACTGACTGTTGATTGGCTGATAGGGCAATCTGGATATTTTTCATTAAATAAATCGCAAACTTCCTGCTGAGTTCTAGTCATATTCCCGCATCCGATAAGAATTAAAATTTCAATTCTTTGAGTAACAGTTAAGTGTGCCATAATACTTTAAATTGAATAATAATTTCTATGTCGCTTACAATACTTATTAGAAAGTCGGTGTGACAATGACACTTTGCAAAGATTTTCACCTACGTGATCCATAAAAGAACTATGGAATTCGAAAAACTAAACTTGATAACGTTTTTGCTTTATTTTAATTGATTTACGTTTTCTAACATTCAATCGTCATTTACTCGAAAACTTTCCTATGTAAGAGGGCAAAATTTTAGTACTATCTGATAGAGAATTAAACGATCTTTCAGAATCAAGGAAAAAAATATGGTGTTGCCATTTAAAAAAAAATCGATGACGTCATTACTCGAAAACAAATGACATATGAAAATCGCATTTTACGCTAAAATATGTATTTTTTAAATTAAAAATCGACCTGTTCCAGGATTTTTTCCAAAAAATAATTGTTTCGTTTTTATTGAATTTATTCCATACTTTTGGTGCATACTGTGTACATATATTTGCAACATATTTTATAATTTTCACCATTGTTGAGGTCTATAATAGAAAGTGGAAGTGAAGTTATAAATGTATTTCGTGGCTTCTAACTTTATGAGTAAATATTTTAAATTGACATTCGACTGTTTTTTTTTCTAATTAGTAGAAGGCACTGTTTATTACATTACTTTTATTTAATATAATCAAGTATCCGTAGTTTGTATTAAGTCTTCAAGGAAACACCTGCGCCTTTCCCATCCATATATTGAGCAGTGTATTTTCTCAACCTGCCAAATATTTTATAGTAATATGAAACAGACGCATGCAAGTACGTCAAACCTTCTTTTTATACACTTAGACTGAGTTTATTAGCGAGTATAATTTATTCTATTTTTTATATAAATGAACTTGGCGCTTACACTTCATATAAATTTTGCTTGATTCTCTTAAATTCACCGTCAAAAGTTTCTATTTTTACCTCAGTATTCCTAGGAAAATACAAGGTTGTATATAATTTCTAAAAATTCTACAAAATGCTTACTTCTGTGACCGCTGTTGCTTCATCCGAACATAATATTATGTCAAACTATAAAAAGTCTTCGAAAATCTAGAAAGTGATTCAGAGAAATATGAAAGCACTATTAATATAACCCGTATAAAATATTAAATGATTTTTATAAGATCTTGAACATTTATCATTATTACTGTTCCGCTTTCTATAACCAGCGATACAACTGTGAATACAATAAAGGTGGAATCAAACTGTATTCTCTATCTCTGTCTATTTTATTGCAAAACTGCTTTTTAAGTGTGTAAACTGGGCGCGTTAAGCCGACGTTAGAACAGCCAATAAAATAAGCGCAAGCTCGAGTGCTTCTCGTAAATGCTATAGCTATATTAGGTAAATAAAAAATAAATTAATACAACCCTAAAGTACACAATAACAATTAAAAATGGATCGAAATTCAGATTCTAGTAAACGACCTAACTTAAGCAATGGACAATTGATAATATTGAAAAAAACGTATGAAGGAACTAAACTATAATAGTCTAAGCAACGAAGGGGTTTTAGCGTGCATTAAGGTGGAGAAAATATTTCTCTACAGGAATGTGTTTAGGGTAACTAGGATATAAACATAACAAAAGTACCCGCCCCTAGTCCGTCCGCTGCAGAGGGAGGAGTGTAAAAAGGTTCCTTTTTTGTTTTTTCCCTTCGAACTCAAAAATGGTGGGTTATAGTGCAAAATACTTGCTACTTAATAAAAAACAGTTTAATAGGTACAACTTACATAAAATGATGGCAAGTTGAAACATGCCATAGAACACAATCTAGTATTATTAGACAACATGTGCACTAGCCTACTGATCAGTTAAAGTTAAATTCTCTAATGTATTTAGTTTAACTTTTCATTCAATACAAATGTAAAAATAATGAGGTTTGTCAAAAACAAAACCAAAACCAAAATTGAGAGCTTATACAATTTTCTACAAGATTGACTATCCATTTTTTCGCTATGATGCACGGTTTTAGAGGTATCTGCTCTCAAAAGTCTGTAATTCAAAAAAAAATTAACACATTTTTTGTCATAATTCTCCTGGTAAATCCTTGGCCGTTTGTTTTACACAAAATATCTCATAAGAAAATGTTTTAGAGCGATACATTTTATTCAAGAATATAAATATATAATATGCTAATTTATCTCCAATGGGTCAGAAGTTACAGCAATTATTTACAGTACGAATTTACTCTATTTCTCTTCACCTTATTCAATGAGGATGGTATGAGGAAAACCGAAAAATCCGTACTTTACAAGCTGTTTAAACGAATAAGGATATCTACCAAACCTTTATTTGATTGATAGATACATTATTTTACATAATGTCATCTAGCAAAGAGAATCCCCAGTTTCCACAATCTGTGACACGTACGTGAATTTCGTTAAGACCCACTATTCAAGCAAAAGATGTACTATTGTTTTTGATGGACATAGGAGCCTCCCAATAGCACTAAGTCGCCATAACAGGAAAGGCGCTATCGGATAAAAAGTGTCTCGACATCAACTTCAATCTGGAAACTAAAATTTCAGTGACTCAAGAATTATTTCTCTTCAACCACCTGAATAAAGATAGGCTGATCAACCTATTAAGCCCTAAACTCCAGGTGCAGCTCTGGCTGGGAAACCAGCTACATCTAGGCCTGTGGGATTAGACACGGAAAGGCAACATCTTAGTTCCTGTGATGACAAAAAACGAAGTAGCATCCATAGACCTCATATTTCGTAGATACACGAAAAATTGTAGCAGTGGAAGGTGTAGCTGCAAAAAGGCAGCGTTGCTCTCGATTATACCAAAACTGCCTAGATCACTGTTTAAACAGAGTCTCCATTTTAAAACAAGATGAAGACGAAGGTGATTCGCAATTCGTACTGTGATTGGTATCAATGGTGGAGCCAGGAGCAGGATCTTCCCGGTCTAACAAGTCCAGTTAATTTTGTTTTGTTAAGATCTTTCATTTCTTATATTTTGTCCTTATTAGATTTTATAAAATAAAAAACAAATTTATTCATTTGTTATATAATCGCCTTATCCTTAGGTTTTAAATTTTTTACAATTAACTTGAAAATATGTACTTTTACATATATATGCTTGATACTGTACTTCATGTACGTCAAGTATACACTATTTATGTATATCTGCTCATTATATTAGCATATAAACTCTGAAATAACGAAGATAATGAGTTCTCTTAAATTTTAGTGAGTTTTCTTTACAAATCCCTACTTTTAACAAAAAAATTCTAATTGCTGTAACTTTTGACCCATTGGAGATTAGCATGTGTACATATATTCTTGAATAAAATTTATCGCTCTAACAGATTCTTTTAACGAACTTTTCTGTAAAACAAACGACCAAGGAGTTACCATTAGAAATGTGACAAAAAACGCATGTCAAATTTTTCTTTTTCTTTAATTGCCAACTTTGAGTACAGATATTTCGGAAACGGTACATTGTAGCGCAAAAAAAAAAAGAGCTAATCTTATAGAAAATTTTATAGGCTCTCAATGTTATGTAAAGAATTTTTTGCCACGAAACATCGTTTTCGACGGTAACGGAGCAAACAAAAAAAGGAACCTTTCTACCCCCCTCGCCTCCCTGATGCGGACAGACTAGTAGCGGGAACATTCAATATGTTTACATCCCAACTACCCCCAACATATTTCTGCACCGAAATCCTCACCCCCCCCCCCCCCTAAATGCACGCTACAACTCTTTTTCGGTCAATCATTCACTAGCCTATAAGTGTAAGTGATCCTGTTGATTGATATGAGTAGTTCATTGACACAAATGTCAGTTTCAAGTTCAAACAGAAGTCGATGATGAAATAAAATATGCCATTTATAGGAAAAATCATGCATTCTTCTTCAGAAATGAAATACCGACGGCAAAGAATATTCAAGCTGCGATAGCTGAAAATGAGGAGATGAATAAATTATCTGATACAGTTCTTCGAAGAACAATGTATGACATGAATTCTAAGTATTTGAGCGAAGAGAAAGTTAGAAAAACTAAGAAAATTGCATTCAAATGGCAATGAGATATATTAGATTGATGAAATATGGACAAACAAAGGCCATACTGTGTCAAAAGTTTAGCAAGATGGTAACGTTCGGAGTAAGAGAGATGCATTTTTAAAGAGATTTTCTACAGGATTAAAGGCGTCTTCTGGAAGATTAATTATGGCAGATATTGGAGGCCATACGGGATTTTTTGAAAATGGTTTGCCTGTTTTTGAATGACGTAGTAAGGAAGATCACTATGAAAATGTAGAACCAAGAGCAGTTGTTGTGATGGATGATGGATCATATCAGAAGGGTTGAAAAGTTTCCAACTGCATCAGAATCGAAAGCAGTTATTACGAAGTGGATAAAATCAAAGGATATGGAATATACAGATACCATACTAAAAGAAGCATTATTAAAAATTGTCCAAACAGAAAAATGCAAATACAGTAAGTATGTAATGAATGAGATGATCAAAGTCCGATGAATTCATATACTCCTATTACACTGTGAATTAAATCCAATAGAGTTAATTTGGACATAAATAAAAAATTAAGTAGCACGAAATAATACAACCTTTAAATTAAGAGAGAGAGAAATTATTATTACAGGACGCTATTAATCATGTCACTCCTGAAAGATGGCGTAAGTGTACTGGTCGGGTCATCGAAGTCCTCGAGGACATCTTTTTATAAGAAACACTTTTATATCTAAATTTCTAAATCGGCTTATACCGATACAAGAGCTTTAAATTTAGAGAGAACTCACTTTTGCTAGATATCTAATATCTCGAAATTGGCAAAAACTGTTATATTTATATATCTCAGTGATATCTACTCTTCTTCTAGTACGGCAATGGAACGTTGCTCTCTGTAGAAGTTAGCAATGAGTAACTCTAGATTTTCGGAGATTTAATATAGTGATAGTGAATTTATTTCGTTGTTTTTATATACAACTTTGTTTCTAATCCAAGCCAAAATCTACTTTTTGAAAGAATAGACAGAAAATACGGTCAGAGGACAGAAACTAACTATATCTAAAGCTATAACAATCAACAATGAAGAGTTAAGATAGAAATAGAAAGAGAAGTAGGTATCTACGAACACTTTTAACAAATCTTACCTCTAAATGAGAAAAAGGGCATACTTGACTTTGAACCACGATTTGAATCTGGAAAAATAGGTTATTTAAATAATTTTTTCCTAGAATTATGAAAAATATTTGAAGGGATACAGTAACCGTGAAGTACATATTTCTGTATATTCCATGTGTATAATATAGAATGTGCAGGAAACAAAAAAAACTTAATTTTAAAATGTAATACAAAATACAGTTTCGTAACAAACAGAGTGTTAAAATTAACTTAATTTTTTGCTTTTCCTTTCAACCCACAAGTTAATTCTTCAATTTTACTACAAGCTGAACAATCCTATTTGACATAGATAACGGAATAATTTAAATTAGGTACAACAGCTGAATATCAGTTTCCCCAAAAAGTATTAGTCACAAAAGTAAATTTTTTAAGCTTTCATCAATATGTCTTATTCTGATATTAAGGAACCATTTACTACTATGAATAGATAAGTTGTGTCCTTTATACGCACAGGTAATTTTTGATGTTATATTGAACTTAAATGTATACAAATAAAACCTTTGTACATGTTCTTTGTCCAGTACATTTATTTGTATCTAAAAATGGCCACTGTAGCCTTTATTTGTTATATTGTTTTTGTTAGTAATGTTGTAAATATATACTAATTTGAGAAACGACTGAAAGCAAAAACTGCCTCTCGAGAGTTTTATTATTATTTTTTTTTTTAGTCGCCTAGGCAGCCGAAGCGGTCGCCGAGTCGACTGTTGTTTAAAGTACAGTTTCGCTGGTGCGACTGCGGCTCACGGCTACGACTCGTCGCTAACCAATAGACAGTCTGAATGTTCTCATCAATTCCAGTATTTAGATTGCCTATTGGTCGGCGACGAGCCGCAGTCGCGAGCCACAGCCGTAGTCGTACCAGCGAATCCGTACCTTTAAGGTACAGTTGCGCTGGTGCGACTGCGGCTGCGACTTGTCGCTGGCCAATAGGCAGGCTAAAGATACAGCTTCGCTGGTGAGACTGCGGCTGCGTCTCGCGACTGCGTTGCTCGTTACCAACCAATAAAGAGTCTGAATGTTCTCATCAACTGCAGCATTTAGACTGCCTATTGGTCGGCGACAAGTCGCAGCCGCAATCGCACCAGCGAAACTATACCTTTAAGGTACGGATTCGCTTGTGTGACTGCAGTTGAGGCTCAAGGCTGCGACTCGTAGCCAACCAATAGACAGTCTGAATGTTCTCATCAACTCCAGCATTTAGACTGCCTATTGGTCGGCGACGAGTCGCGCGCCGCAGCCGCAGTCGCACCAGCGAATCCGTACCTTTACTAAGCACTAGAAAGACCAAAGTACACACCACTATTGGTCGCTGTCTCTCTTTTTGAACATGTTTTGGCCAATGATGCCGCTAGCTGTAAAAACCGGTGTGTACTATCTTCTATAAATTGTGCCAGTTCGACTGCCGAGTTGGCACAAACTGCTATGCATGTCATCGCCCTTTTAACTGTTTTCTTATATCATTACGATAGCCAAGTATCAAAATGACAAAACAGTAATAAAAAATATCATATAAAAATATCATTTTTAAATGTGTCCTATATTTATTTATAAAAAACAATGTTACAATATTTATAATATAATTTTAAAAGCTCAGTGAGAAAGCATAAATCAGATATTTTTGTGGTAGAACATAGGTAGTGATAGATAGCCTACAGAATGTATATCCCATAAAAAAGATTGAATTTGTTTATGTTAGTTTCTTTCTTGAAAATGTGTTTCCAGTGTTGCTCTATCAAATTTCAAGATATACTTTTTGGGCATCAAAATTGGACAAGCAGTTCTAGTGAAAAGAAAAATCATTTTTCATGAAACCTCCATAACTCCCATAATAAATATTTAAAAAAAAAAAATTGTAAATTTGAACTTACATTATTGACTTCTACAGAAAATTTGAAGTAAATATGTAATGGGAACAGTATATACATATACTTATCCTGCCAAGTCCTTTGGTTCTAAAAGTCAAATTACACAACATATTTTTTTATTTTGTTCAAAATCGTGTCTTTTCAAATGATTCAAAATCAATATATTTTTTGTATAAATACAAGCACCACGCTATAGTCAATATACAAGGTGATTCAGAACTTATCTAAAATTTAAATTTGGGAATACATGCGTCATGAAAAATAGAGTCAATATCGTAAAAAAAAATTTTCCGAGAAAAAAGTTGTAGTAGTTTCGACCTTTACATCGCTCAGTTACTGTAGTCTCTAGCCAGACGACTTCAAATATCCAATAATTATATATCGTATTAACTTTTTTGTGATGCAAGTATTTACATTAGTTTTTCAAATATCAAAAATAGTTGCAGATGATGGATATCGTATTAATTTATGTTGAGGTGAAAATGCTTTAGGAGAACGATTTTCCGGTAAATATATTTCAAATGCAGCTACTTTTACAAAGGTGTGCAGTGAGTGCAAGTGTAGTGCAAACACTGGCGTAGCACAGGAAATTTGCAACCGAATCGTGGAAGAGATGGAGGTCCAGGGCGTCCATGGCGTATTGAAGCAGTGTGGAGTATCATACATGAAGCACAATTATATCCATCATGTACAGCGTGTCCAAGCATTAGTACCAAGGGATTGGATAAGGAGGACCGGTACCATGGCCGTCATGATCTCCTGACTTTAAATCATTTTGACTTATTTTTGTGTTTGTATTGCATCGAAGTGGACACTATTGATGATTTACGCAAACATATCATAGCTGCTGCCAATAACTTACAAGTTCAAAACGGACAAGAAGTAGAAACATTTGTTTGTTAGTTTGTAGAAGCTGGGTAAGACGGGTCCAAAATGTTGTTGTAATATCAGGTATGTCAAACTGTTTTACTAATTAAAACCACAAATTAATTCTATTAATAATAATACTAATAGCGGCAAAAGCAGTTGAGTTTGCTGTATAAAAGTAGATGATAGGGAATGTTTTTCAAATTTTTGTCTGGCCGTCGATTATACGCCTTATCCGGTTTATGGTAGACAAGTTTCCAGTGCGTGCGGAAGTGTATTTTAAAATCATTTTTGAACCGCTCTTTTTGATTTTATTTTTACAAAATTGTATTTATAAGAGTCCCCTGTACATTAAAAAACTTCACTGTATAACTATCAAATTCTGTAAATCTGGTTTTAAAAAGGACCAAATTTAATCGATATATTGAATATAACTTGTCAAATAATATTATATAATTATTTGCAGCAAACTCTCTTATTTTTTTAATTTCCGGTCTAAACGGACTTGGGAAACTTGGGAAAAGCGGATGAAAATCTGAAGCCCAAGATTATATCAGCGAGGAAGGGATCTTAAATAAAATTAAAGAAAGTTGAAAATTATGTTAGAAGGGTCTCGGCTATCAGCAGCTGTAACACATATTTTATCTGAGGTCTATTTTTCACTATCTTTCCTTCAACTCAATCAGATTACTTTTCCGTGTTTCGAACAAGCTTGAAAGAATTTTCTGGAAATAGAAATACTATTTTATATATAAAGTGTGTGAGGCTATTGCCGCGCTCAAACAGTTTAAGTTTAAATTTAAAGAAAAAAATTAAAACTAGCCTAATAAATACAAGCCGAACTTAAACTGAAAAATCAAAAAATTATTTACCCAGTTATCAATAATTCAGAGCGCTGTTTTTATACACAATATTCAATAAATTTATAGACAGTATAGACAAATCCAAGGAAGTTACTATAACACTATTTAAAAAAATTTTGCTTTTATAAAATACAATTGATTTTTAAATGTGTCCGTATTGCACGGTGGAAATCACACATGTCGCCGTATTTCTCGCCATAAAACGATCATATTTGTGGCGTTTTTAGGTAAAGAAATCTCGATAAATAAAACATGTAGTAAAAAATAAAATTTGACATTTTGGTTATTCACTATTACTATTTAAATTCTCTTCAAATAAAATTAATAACATTTAAAAAACGTTTGTAAGACACATATTTTTGCTATTCTAATCCCACATTTTAACAATTATTTTCACATACTTATAAACAAAAATAAACAAAGTTATATGCAGAACTATGCAAGTTAATGTTATAACAATATTTACATTTACAGTTAAATTTAAAAAATACGTATTTTGTAAGATTTTCATATATCTAAAAATTTGTTGGTTATATCGTTTTCTTTCGTTTTACTTCGGTACTTTTGAAGATTCGGAGGTGGCAAGAGATAACATTTCTATTATTAGTGTCACAAAATTCAGCATTAAATTCATTACACTAAATTGGAATATGCCTCTTTAATATGGAATCCTATATATCTGCAGTATTCTTCTGCTATTGAAAGAGTCCAAAAGAACTTTTTAAAATATTTAAGTTTTAGAACTAGTGGGGTATATCCCCAAAGAGGGTGCGATTATAATGATTTATTGAGTAGTTTTAATTTTATGTCCTTGGAGCAGCGTAGAAAACTAGCATCTGTTTTATTTTTATGTAAGTTATTACAGGGTAAAATTGACTGTCCTGCTTTGTTATTACAAATTAATATATTAGTTCCTAGACTTGCAACCAGACAAAATAATATATTTTACTGTAAAAGAGCTCAAACAAATTTATTGTTAAAAGCACCAGTAACTGTAATGTGCGCTAATGCAAATGTAATTGCTTCCGTTTGTGATTTTTTCTGTTGCAGTTTTGTTGAGTTAAAACATAAATGTAAAGAATACCTATAATTATCTTTCTAATTCTGTTAAACTTAATATGTGTCTGTCATAATTGTATTTGGTACACTTTGTATAAAATCACTTAACTGAAAGTATTATTTTTTTTGTATAATTGCTCTGTAAATGGGTAACTGTTGGGAAATAAATGCATTTATTATTATAAATGCATTTATTATTATTACAAAATTGTGCTACATTGAGAGGCTTATATTCAATATTATTTTTAACAAATGTAGCAACACCTTATTCCTATGCTTCTACAAAAATGATTACCTAAGATGTATTGGTTTAAATTGATAAAATTTAGATTTGTTTCATGAAGAAAATGTTCAGTTATACATATAACGGAAAGATGTTTGTCTGCAATGAACAGCGATAGCTGATCGATTTTATTTGTAAGACCCTGTATGTTTAGATGGAATATACTCACATTATTTACAGATTTAATTTGACAGTCATCAACAAATATTTTATCTTCTAGTTCTTCGTTTGTTTCGAGGTTGCATCGTGAAAATTTTCTTTTTTGGGGAAGGTAAAACGTCTCACTGCAGCACCCGCTGGCCACAAGTCACGATTGTAAACTTCCTTGTAGCGCTCTATAGGGAAAGATATTTTAAAAGATGAGCTCGTTTCAGTTCTATTCCATTGCTCCCCATTAAAACGTATTGTCGTCGGTGCCGTTTCACTGAGTACCTTTAATAAGTCCTCGTAGGTTACTTCTGGGCCGCATCGATATACGTGGAGAAATCCCAATTTAGGGACTGTCTGTACTTCAATTTTGGTATTTTTCCCGCTGCCTATAATAGGTTTATTAAAACGATTTCTGTTTGATTTATTTACTATTGTTTTTTGTTGGTATTCCCTTACTAAAGATTGTTTGGGAATTCCGTTGACTGTGACAGTTTTTCTTGTGTTTTTATTTTGTCACTATTTGGTACATTCTCAGATACATTTATAATTGGTTCTACTATTTTACTGGTAGATGGCGCAGAGTCTTCTTTAGCAATATTATTGTTAAACATATTTGTTTGTTACTTTAGTAACAGTATTAAATCCTCTTGTTCCTTCGCCCTCTTTTCTAAATGAAAAGTAAGTTTTTTTAATGGTTCCATCTCTATTTGAATCTTTTTACATATTTCGTTCTTACATGTCGAGTTGTCATGAACGTCACACAAATCTGTTTTGTTTAAATTAACTCTATTTGGGCACATATTAGTCACAAATTTTACAAGCACTTCACTGTTTGCACTAGCAGGTAACTTTTGTTTTACTAGTATGTCAATTATATCATCCTTTTTTAATTTATTTAACTCTTTGATGATTAGCATTGTCTCTTGTGTGTGTATACTTTGTCGGCTATGGAGCAACGAGATACTTAGATGGTGATACGCATCCATCCATTAAAAAAATATTTAGTTAAAGAAAAAAACGCAAATACTATATTATATTTAAAGAACTAAGCTTTTAAACAGTACTATTATCCTATAAGAGTACATAACGTTTTGGATTTTTTGGAACTGGAAAGGCCGAATGGGGTATCTAAGTAGAGTAAGGAATAACAAAAACAACGAAAAAGAAAAAAATGGAGATATACACTGAATTGTTTGAATTAAATTGAATTTTCGCTAAAGATTATTTTAACCATATGTAATTCTCTAAACTTTTGTGATCCAGGACATACTCTTGAAATAAAAATTTCAAAGTTCTAGAAGAGTATTTTATAAATATATTTTTATGTATCACAAATTTTGTTTCAGGATGTCTTTCAAGTAGACAATTATTGTACAGAATGTCTCAAACTCGATAGTGTGAGGATACAAAAAAATTAAATAAAATTTTGAACACGTGAGGTAAGCTCCATTTTCAATGAAAAGTGTTATCTTTGGGATTTGACAGAAACGACTAATGGTGTCATCAATTATATTTTTTCCAGAAACACTCAATTTTTTTTCCTGTTAAAAAGCTCTATTTTTTCTAATAAACTTTTATTTGAGACATTTGTCTGTATTATTTCCTGTTTAAAAGTTATAAGAAATTTCGTCCTAAAGTCTCAAAAGAAATACTACTTAAAAATCACATTAGCGGTGGAAAGATCAGGTGGAAATTGGAAGTGGAGGAAGTTGTTTGAAAATAATTGAATGTTCGTTGTTTAAAGAGCATAAATGTCATTGAGAATAAATAAAAGGATTAAACTCGATAATTCGTTAATACAGTCAAAACAAAAGGTGATGATAACAATAACTAAATTTAAAAAATGAGGCAAACGCTTTCATACTACATACATATTATAATCTGTTCTCGCATTTCAAGACACAATCCAATTTATATTTGTGAACTGTGTTTATTAGCATTTCGCCTTTTAACTCATTACAAATGTTAGTGATGTTTTCTTTCAAATGATTAATATTTCGCAAAGGTGTTTTCTAAACCTTATTTTTTAAAACACTCTATAAAAAAATCGAGGGGTGTTAGATCTGATGACTTTCCGTACCACTGAATAGGTTCCTTAATCCCAATCCATTTTTCTGGAATGTGTTATCTAAATATTGCTGCACAATCCTGGCCTTGTGGGGTGGAGTTCCCTCGTGATGAAACCTTAGATTTCTCCTTAGCTGCAGAGGCACATTCTCCAGAAGTGCATGAAGTTCTCCTTGAAGAAAATGTATATAACTCACCCTGTTCAATGTATCTTCATAAAAATAAGGCCCTATTAAATATGACACCGCACCATACATTTACTCCAAAATGGTCTTGGTTTTGGACTGGATTTACAATGTTGGTATTTTCAATGGATCAGTAGTGTTCGTTGCGCCTGTTTGGGAAACCATGACTGACAAACCGACTTTCGTCCGTCCAAAAAACGTGCCGATAAAGGTTCTGATAAACAGTTTCTACATTTACTACAATTTGAGCTATAAAATTAAGTCTGTTTTCAATGTGACGCTCAGGGAAATACTCCAAATTGTGATTTTGTAGTCATGACACCCATTGGTCTTTAAAATTCTTTGTACGGTTGAATTCCCGGTTAGCCGTATAGAATTTTGTGGATTTTGTTCCAAATACTGTCACAGTCTAGCTGTATTAGCATTGTTTCTTACCCTTCGGTTAAGTATTTGATTCTTCTGAACAGAAAATGCATCTTCATTTATCGCAAGATCGCCTCCAATCCTGTAAGGGTTCTATGATCAGGAATGAGGCTCTGGATACCTTTCTCGATATAACTCTACAGCTCTTCTTGAATTTTTTTGTGACTCGCTGTAAAATAGCAACATATCAACTTCTTCTGAATGAGAAAACATTTTGTAAGCACAAAAGTTATATGTTTGACGTTCGTATTGAGTAATGCCAAGTATTTTGTGACATTTATGCACTTTAAACAACGAACATTCAATTATATTTCAACGACTACTTGATCCACTGCTAATGTGATTTTTAGGCGGTATTTCTTTTGAGACTCTTTAGGACTATATTGCTTATAACTTATTAACGGGAAGTAATGAAGAAACATTTTTCTAATAAAAGTTTATTAGAAAAAAAAGAGCTTTTTAACAAATCAAATCCCAAAAATAATACTTTCGATTGAAAATGGACCTTACCTCACCCATTTAACACCACGTGTCCCAAATTTTATTTAAACTGTTTATATTCTCACAGTAGGCCCATGCTAAGACACCTTGTCAGTCTAGGATACTATTCCCTACCATTACGGTATGTGCTGTTCGTCATGAAACTCTGCAAATTATACTTATTTGTTGCATCTACGCGGCTCTCTGTTAATTAATATTTTAGTCACGAGGGTTAAGAATAAAAAATAATACCTTTGATTTTGGAGATTGAAGTTGTTACGTGACAATAATATATACCTTGCGACAAGAATTCAGACGACTTACGTCATACGAACAAATGAATAATTCATTATATTTTCATCAAAATATTTAAGAAACTGCAACTGATAGTAATAAAACTATATACTACACTAACAGTTTGCATTATATTTTGTACTAAATTGCAAAAAATGATTGTTTTTAACGCGACCAAATATCGAAAATTATGTTGATAATAAAAACAAATGTGTAACATCAGCTGTGACGTAAGACGTCTGAATTCTTCATGCGAATATAAATACATAAGAGATCTGTTCCTGCAGCAGTTGGAAACGGTTTGAAACTATCAAACATGTTTGTCCAACAACTTATTGCATTAAATTCACGGGTAACTCGTGAAACTTAACTGGTCGAATATTTCTGATAGTTTCAAACCGTGTCGAACTGCTGCAGGAACAGACCTATAGCAAACGCCCTACATAAATATGACATTAACTGTTATTAACATCAATTGCCAAAAAATATGATGTATTCAGCAGTTTCGTAGAATTTTTAAAATTCCATTTTTTCATTTGCGAAAGTTTTAGAAATTTCTTGCCTCAATTTAAGCATTTTTGTGAATGAGTACGATGGAATTTGAAACTCCCTGTACATCGTGTACAGATATAAATGGGCGGAAGTGAGGGCTCGGCCTGCCTATATAATTATCCACGTTGGCGGCGGCGAAGCTGGGCCACCGCTCCTTGGAGACCGGACAAATAGACGTAATATTAAGTGGGCGTAGGTGTGGGGGACGGGGCGGACGGAAGCAAACAAGCCGCGTGTTTCACCTGTGGGATATAAAAATAATTATAATAACGGTAACGGGCCTGGAAAATTATGTAGAAAGTGCAGCGGGCCAGTGAATTATTTTTAGGTGACTATTATTACTATTTCTCGAAGGCGAGGCCGAATTTTGCTTACAGGGCTTCACACTGATACGGTCACTGTTTTATTTTTGGTTTTAAGAAAAAAGTTTTTCTTAAAAAAAAGTTTTTTTGAGAAAATATTTGAACATTGCATATGCCTATACGATTCCTAGATTTTCTCTACCTACTTTTTAGGTATATTTTGGTACTGCTGTTTTGTTTAAAAGTACCTACTTTTTCCTTCTTTTTAAATTTAACAAATTACTGCTTTCTTAACGTTTCACAAGTTTAAAAATTTTAAATATTAAATTTGTAAAAAGGGTGGCAACCATTTTTTTTTAAATTAATATGGTGAAAACTAATAAAAATTGGATTATACGGAGAGTATTTTATGATAGTCATAAGTTACAGGGGCGAACCCAAAAGCCTTAATAAATAAAGAGCCTAAAGTTACTTATTTCCAAGTTATTATAAGCTGTCAAAATAAAAAACTATTGTGAAATTATTTAAAAGTATGTTTTTAGCACTGCACATTTATTACTGTTTACAAGCCGTAGGAAATATAGGAAATATTTCACTTAAACTTCTCTTATCATATCAGTTTATCGCCATATTATAAGAAAGTTTTTGATTTGTCAGATCAATCGCAAAATATGGGGAGTGATACGTATCACCACATCGACCATCGGAAAGTGTAAGACGAAATATAAAAATTTGAATTATATTTATTTTATTTGTTTATTTAATACATTGTACAACAAGCATTATAGTAGAATAGGCGATTAAAACATTAATAAAAATTAATTGCAAACAAAAAATGAAGGAACAAACAAACTACTTCGTCAAGGACTTTCGGAGGAATAAAATATTATTAGTTTAATAATAATATAATAAATAAAATAAATTTAACGTATTACACTGCATAAAAATAATTACACATTTTAACACAAAAGAACACAATACTGTGTTAATTGAGGTCTACACGGAATTCTGTATATTTTTACATATTTCTCTGTATTTAGCAGTGTGTTAAAGGCTTAACACAATCGACTGTGTTAATATAACAAATAGCATGTGTAACTTTTACACATTTCGGTGTTATTTGTATCATTGAAGGTGTATGCTTTACACATTAACATGTTAATTTTATTGTATAATAGGTATTGATATGGAAGACTCATCTATCTTTTTGATTTGTTAATTATGTTCCTGTTTACTTTCGAAATAATATATATATATATATATATATATATATATATATATATATATATATATATATATATATATATATATAGCTGTTTACAGGCCTTTAGGCCCAGAGAAATAATTTTTAATAATTATAATTTTTGAAATATTTTATTTTGACATTTTCTAGAGGTTCTGGCTATCTTCGAGAATGCATTGAATATAGCCTGGAATGTTCTACTAAACGGCAGAATATATGTATTAAAAATTATAATTTGAAAAGCAAACAGGAACATAATTAACAAGGTAGGTGAGCTTCCGTATCAATATAAAGAATTTTCTGAATTATGGTGTAATTATAAAATAAAAGATATTTTACTTTTTATGATTTTATTAAAAAAATAAAATTCTGTTCAAATGAACAACAACCAAGTCTGCTAATAAAATATGTATGTATTAAAATTAACAGTATAATAGTACATATTCTAATAAGGGACTAATAATGTTCTAGTAAATCATAAACAATGAAACAACAAAGATGTATTTAGGCACTACATAATAGGAGTTTACGAAAATTAACTGGTAGTGATCTGAACAAATAATTTTCTTTCTCTAAAGTTATAAAAAAGTTAGATTACAGACTAATCTAAAACGTCAGAGTAAACTTCTAATATCTTTAATAGTTATATTCTAATTAGTTTTAGCTTTATTACAATTATCAGTAATATTTGTTATAGTTAGGTAAGTATTTACCATTTTCCTTGATTAAATCTCAATTTAAATATTCTCCATTTGAACACAGTGAACGAGAGGTAACTGTACACAACACCGCTACATGACCAATATGGCGTAGTTGGATCAGTTGATATACTGCAGCTGCGTAGTTGTGCTCAACCAGTCAGGAGTAGGGATATAGAACACAATTAAGTTGTGTGCGTGTTAAGTTTGCACAAAATTGTGTACTTTTAACACACTACTGGTAAATATTACACAAATTCAGTATATTTTATTATAATACTAGTAATTTTAATACATTTTGTGTAAAACGTACAAAAAAGCCATAGTGTGTAAAGCTATTAACACGGAATTTTTAAACATCGTAAATTACACACTGGATATTCTCGCTAACACAGCAACTTTTTTTACAGTGTACGTGTCGCAATAAATTTGCGACCGAAAATATAATAATAATAATAATAATATCTCTACCCCTCATTCTAATCACGGGATTAACCCAGAAGTCGGAGACTTGTGCGGGAGAGGGAACGGCATATTATTATTAAGCAGGTCGCACTTGCGCCCAGGAACGACTTACGTTGGTAGGCCCTAACCACTATTCAGTGCAGGAATGAGGGAAATCTGGAAAACCTCATTAATTAAGGGGGTAGTCAAATGCGGACCGGTATCAATCTCTCACATTGACCCAAGTTAACATTCTTACACCCTACCATACCCGCAGAGAGGGTGCCAATCTTCTCCACGAATATAGCTTATATACGGTCTACCGGCAGCTGGGCTCGAACCAACACCGATCTAGTCACCTCGATTCAAGTACTGACGCCTTAAACCGCGCGACCACTGACCGACCCATATAGTTTATATACTGTCTACCGGCAGCGGGGCGCGAACCCATACCGATCTAGTCACCTCGATTCAAGGACAGCGCGACCATTGACCGACTAATAATTTCAATAGTACTCGTATCTACTAGTTTAACAAAATTGTCGCCATATACACAGTGTTCCTATTAGGATATTATTAGGGATATTAATTACCACAAAAAAAAATTCTGTTCCACTAATGAGGCTTGTTTCACTCGTAGAGGAATTGCAAACGAGTTTAAGTTAAATATTTGGGCCGGTATTATTGATCGTTATTTGATTGGACCAGTTATTTTTGCAGATTGATTAAACGGCGAAAGTTATTTGGAATTTCTGCAAAATGCTCTCTTTAATTTAATCAAAGATTTACCGTTACAACTTATACTAGAGCTTTGATTTATGCGTGATGGGACACCACCTCATTTAGTGCCACTGTTAGAGACTTTAAGTTTCCAAATAAATGGTTAGGACGAGGAAATAATTGGCCACCACGGTGGCCAGACCTTAACAAATGTGATTATATTCTTTGGGGAATTTTCAAGCCTGTGTAAGTTCTGATTTCCTCATGTTAATTGATATTGTATTGTAGGTATATATTATAAAAAAAATATATTTTAGCACAAAACAATACTAATTCTAAACGTTTTTATATTTTATCGCATCTAAATTGGTGCTACCGAATAGAAAGTAATTTTACCAAACCCCGCCCTTTCATTACATCCAGTGTTTATTTTCAGTTCAGAACAATAAAACACGAGTATGACTTTCACAATGATAATTTACATTAACAACTACCATTAAGCGTGTGTGCGGGTAGCTGCAAATAAAATTTTATATGCGCTGGGACCCCTTCTCCTTTTCATTTCCCGTTTTATGATGTTAATGCAATTGTAACAGTTAATGGGAACAATTTTGTTTTAAACCAAGGGAATGAATTTTGGCAGATGAATGGGCTATTTCGTTTTTTTATATTGTGGCATAACATGAAAAGGTGAAAGTAAACTGGTACCTGAAATCGTAACCGCTGGGGATATTTTTGTGTTATTTATAAATGTATTTATAAAATTTTAGGAATTTCTTCTACTGTCGAAATTTTTTAATATAAACTTATTTCTTATATTGGCATAAGATTCGATACAATCTTTATAGGAGTAGAGACGTGTTTTAAGTAATGTACGCCACCTTTGAATAGGGGCCAAATTTATACGGGGTTACCATTGGTTATTTGTAACAAATATCATTAATTTGTTTGCTCAAATTACATAGCAAAAACTGAATATTTAATCTTTTCTTCTGGTCATTAAGTGTAATAATTTGAGGGGGTGGCATATTCGACCATTCTTTCGTTTACCGCCGTGTTGTCATATCACGTTAGTTTACCTAAACTAGGTCAATGCCAAAGATCGTTGATACAGAGGTTCTAAAATATTCATATCATAAATCATAAAATAGAAAACTAATTTAATAAAAAATATTATTTTCCATTGCAGTTTAGCTGTCTCCCATTCTGTTGGTTTAAAAAGGTAACATGTACCATTGAGCCATAAGTATTTCAGTGTAGTTTAACACGGTGTTACATTACAAGAAGATTTACGGAGCCAAACATGTCCTAAAAGAATGTTGCACTCTTTTGATATACAGAATTGAAAAAATTGTATTCTATAAATATTGAGAACCGGGAATATCTGAACAACATGGTTTTGTGCAGGGTTGATCCACTATTACCTACTAATCTTAAATGTAAAACACAATTTATATCAGATGTTCTGGAGGTCAAGTGGACGTCATTTATACTGATTCTAAAGCCTTCGATAAGATTAATCACGCTTTGCTTTTGCAGAAGTTCAATAGTTTCGGGTTTGGCACCGATTTGATGAATGTATTTCGATCATATTTATCTGACCAATATTAATATTGTCCAGTAACGAGGTTTCAAATCGAATAAGTTCCCTCAGATGTTCGACGTTCCACAACGTTCGACATTGGGACCTGTTTTATTTGTGTCATTTATTAATGACATTGTTTAAGATTTGAATGTGCATTACCTTATGTATGCTAACAAATATCAAATAATACAGTAAAATGGACAAACTCCAGTGATTGTGATGATTTGCAAAATAATCAGTTAATATTCAGCAATTGGTGTAATAATAGTAATAAAAATAGACTACCCTTAAATGCAACCAAATGTAAAGTAATGCCTTTCTATCGCTTGTTGCATGGAATTTTATTTAATTACATGCTTGACGATTGTGTGCCAGGCCTGATTTTATAAAGGATCTTGGATTTATTTTCAATTCAAACTTAAGCTTGCGCGGTATATTATGGAGGTCTATAAAAACTTTATTTTACGCAATTAAAGGGATTCTAAAGAGTTCCAATTGCTTAGGTTATTGTAATCTCACTTTCATTATATCTAAACTTGTATACGACTATCATATGGAGTCCGATCTACGAATTTAAGATTTCTGCAATAGAAATGGTTCAAAGGAAAGTTCTTAGAGAGTGTCTATCCCGCCCGAGGAACATAACATGCTATTTTCTATATCTATTTTTAATGCGGAGTTACATGAATTTTATATTGGTTTACAGGGTAATCTATCAAACATATTGAAAGGTCAGAACATGTGTCTGGTGGCAATAATCACATAATAATTAAAATATTAATAAATTGCCCCGGACTGTAAATAAAACCACATGACCGAAAACGCGATATAATTAGTGTGACGTCACACGACGTTCAACGCGGTTTATGTTTCAATAGACACAGGTGTGTTTTGTGGTATTTGTGGGTCATAGATAGTGTAGGTAACTGGACATTTACTACAAGTAGATTCATTTAATTTTATACTTATGAACTTCATTGGTGGGAATTCCAACTTAATTAGTGCAAAAATACGGGGAGTCGAAGCAAGCAGGTATCTATATCCCGTTTTTAACATTACCATAATTATTAGTGGTGATATGGTGAACTTACAGTATTGATAAGTGTAACTTATTTCCTTGTTTACACTAAAGATTAGATAGAGGAATTCTACTTGTGGTATTTATAAAATTATGCAATCTGACTTAATATTAAACTACTTGTTTTAATATGATTGATTTTGATTGATTTTTTAATGTATTTATCATCTCGATTTTTTTAGTATGACTTATCCTGTAATTAGATTTCGTCCCGTTGGATATTTTATCGTAATAAATAAATAAATAACACGTGACATTTTAGAAAGTAACACATTTAAGGCGGTTTGAACAGAAATGGGTCAAATCATTTGCTGTCGAAGTCAGGCCGGATATCTATCCTCGAGCTAAATTTCACTCTTATCCGCTAATCGTTTCCAATATAAGTGTGGAAATCGGCAATTAGGAGGCTTCCGTTCCCTCAATCGTGATAAGGGTGGTGTTAACCGGGCCAATATTACGGCTTAGAGGAGTAAATGATGCAGAAGTCCATTATTACCATTTGTCTATTTTCCCTGGTCGTACAAAAGGTTTTCATGAGGGTTTTTATCCGGTTTTGTTGTCGATTTGAACTGATTTATTTAATGCTCTTTAATACATCTACCCACTAGAAGATATTTAACAATGATGTAAAATATATGTATAAAAACTGTGAATATACAGTGTCTGGAAATGTAAGCCATTTTTTCTACAATTAGTATCCCGAACGAAGGTTATATTCTACTAACTATAAGTATTATTAATGTGACAAAAGCCTGACCTACTACGATTTTTTAAAAGGGTCGTCCAGAAAGTGGTATTAGGCAATTTTTATCGAAAAGATAATATTACCAAGCTATTCAGCACCTATCAAAATATCCATATACCAAATTTGGTCGACAAATGTATATTGAGTATTTTTATACGGTGCCAAACTTTGAAAACTCAGACAACTAACAATTATAATAAAGGATCAGGTCAAAGGTTGCCAAGGAAGTGAAAACAAATACCAATCGGACAAAAAATGTAATGAATTATGAATACAAAATTGTTAGACAAAGTTACAAAAGGTTAATTTAAATCTATTTTATCTAAATTAAATTTTAGTTTTCTCCGCCATACCTCCTTCCAGGCGAACACATTTTTCCAATCGTCTTCTTAGATTTAAAATTACGTGTATGTTAATATTGTTTTTACTGTAGCCGCATAAAATAATTCTCAATTTAAGAATACAATTGGAAAAATGTGTTCGACTGGAAGGAGGTATGATAAATAAAACTAAAATTGAATTTAGATTAACGTTTTATAATTTTTTGTTAAACAATTTAGTATTGCAACGATTTAATTTTCAACAAATCGAATAATTTAAATTTCTTAAAATAGGCAACCAAACTTACTTATTGACTCAAATTATTTTTGGCAAATTATATTGTAATAACGTTAAATATTTATAACCAATTAATTATCAACCAATTAGCTAAATAATAAAAATATTTAAACACTTCATTTGTGTAAAATATTCGGATTATTTCCCGTCAATTTTAACTAAAACTGTAGATAAACTTATTTCGTACATCGAAATAAATTTGCTAATATAAACAACATTTTATAAATTATATTAGTTCATTGCTTTAAATATTATTGCTATATAGATTAAAATATTTTCTATATTGGCGGGCAATGGGATTAAATAGGAATTTTATCTACTTCTCTACTATTTTTGCATTCAGTACTATCGCTCTCTGGACATGCCGACAAAATTATTTAATTTTGTTTCCTTTAAAAATCAATATTTTGATTATTAAGTATATTTACACAATCTAATTAACTTCATTCTGTTCCTTATTAATGTATCTAGGTTGATGGTTGGTTAATTTGCAAATTCTTTTAATTTAAATAATTTATTTTCTATTCATATTATTTATATTTTAACTACCGCTATGTCTTTTTCCCTAAAATATTTTAATAGTAATTTCATAGTAAAAGTTTGGTATCAAAATGTCAAATATTGGTTGGAAAATAAATATGTTTGATTTCCTGTTTGGTCTCGTGAGAAAAAGTATCTGAGAAAGAATTGAAGTGATTTTTCTAATCATCCTGCGAGGATAAATCAATTTATTATCAGATAATAGTGGATTTTCGTTAGCTGAACTGCAATATCCTGTTACCTTTTTTTTTATTGTAATGCTGCCTACTATTTAAATATATAATGAAAATTGCGCATTTAAATCTGCAGTCAATATTTACAGGTTTTGATGAATTTGTTAATTTGGTTCTTTATAATGATTTTGATGTCGTTATCGTGACTGAGACATGGATAAATAATAATATTGATGTACAAATTGTTGCCATTCCTGGGTATACATTTTTCCACAGAGACAGATTGAGTAGAGGAGGTGGTGTTGGTGCTTACGTGAAACACTCATACAACTGTCAAGAAATTGTTTTTGATTTTGCGGTAAGTGAACAACTGGAATACCTATTTGTTTCAATGAAAGTGCGTTCTTTTACTTTAGCATTTTACAGACCACCTAAAACTAATTTTAATGATTTTTTGAATGATTTTGATAGTATATTATCTACAGTTTGCCCCACAGCTGATGAGGTTATTTGCCTTGGTGATTTTAATATTGACTTGTTTAATGTTTACAACCCTCTCGAACCTTGTTTTAATTCTTACAATTTTTCTCAGATTATTAATGAACCGACTAGAATCACTAGCACTTCCACTACATTGATTGATCCTGTGTTTATTACCAATACTAATATTGTTGAATCTTTTGGTACCATTTCTGCTGATGGTATATCGGATCACAGAATGGTTTTTTGTAATCTAAAATTTATTCGAATTAAGACTACACCTAAACTTATATCCTATCGCTGTTATAAGCACTTTAGTTTGAATGATTTTTTAAATGACTTGTATAATTTCTCTTGGTTTGAGCTAATTTATGAAAATAATATTGATGAAAAGATATTAATTTTTAATAAATTCTTAACAGCTGTATTTGATGTGCATGCTCCTATTAAAGATGTAAAAGTTACTAAACCTTGGGCTCCTTGGTTAACCCCAAATTTAAAATTAATTATGAAGCAAAGGGATAAGGCCCTTCAAAAATTTAAACGTACACGAGCACATACTGACTGGGTACAATATAAAGATCTTCGTAATTTCTGTGTTGCTATGGTTCGTCGAGAAAAGAAAGGGTACTTAGAATTTATAGCTTCTCAAAAAAATTATAAGCAAACCTGGAAGGCACTCAACACACTTAATATAAATGCAAATAAAAATAAGAATTTGCCTTTTGATTTGGCTGACCCTGATAAGATTAACAACTACTTTGCTTCATTTTTACAAATTGTCTCTAATAAATGTGATGATCAAATAATCTTTTATAATAATAATAGGATAGATAAAGATATATCTTTTAAATTTTCTCTCACTACTGTAGATGAGGTTCATTCAATACTGAACAGTATTAAAACAGACGCATTTGGTGTTGACAATATTACTCCCACAATGTTGAAGTACTGCAGCCCTTTTATTGACCGCTATGTTACTCACATAATTAATTGTTGTATTGAGAGACAATACTTTCCTTTCTTGTGGAAACAGGCGATTGGTTTGCCTTTACCTAAAAAAAATAACCCTACCTCTCTTTCTGACTTGAGAATAATCAGTATTTTGCCTGCTCTTTCCAAAATTTTCGAAAAAATTTTATATAATCAAGTGTATAATTATTTCACAAATAGCGATCTTTTGCCTCAGACACAGTGTGGTTTCAGAAAGGGAAGTGGCACTTCGACTGCTCTAGTTACTGTCACAGATGACTTAATAAAAGCTCAAGACTTGGGATTAGTTAGTGTTGTGGCTTTATTGGATTTTTCTAAGGCCTTCGATACAATAAACCATAAGCTTCTGTGTTCTAAACTTAAATATTATGCATTTGACGATGATTCACTCACACTCATTAATTCTTATTTACATGGTAGATCTCAGCGTGTGCTTGTTAATAATATTTTCTCTTCCAGTTTAGAAATTCTTTCTGGCGTTCCTCAAGGTTCGATTTTGGGCCCCTTGCTTTTTATAATATATACTGCTGGAATATTAGAATCAGTTAAACAGTGTAAACTACAAGCATACGCTGATGATACTCAACTGTATTTTCACTTCAATGTTGAAGAATCTCGGCAGGCAAATGATATCATCAACTCTGAGTTAGAAACTATTAAACAGTTATCAGAGGAACATGATTTAAAATTGAATTCTAATAAATCTAAAATTATGTTTTTTGGTAGTAAGAATAAGGTACAAATTTTAAATCAAAATTTTAATATTTTGATTGATGGTGTTCCAGTTCTCACCTGTGACCATGCAAGAAATCTTGGAGTAATTCTTGACAATAATTTGCGTTTTAATGAGCATGTTAAAACTTTACTGCAGAAAGCTTATTCCTCTCTTAGATTGATTTACAGTAGTCGTCACGTTCTTAATAAAAAACTTAAAATTATGTTATGTGAGTCACTTGTTCTTTCCCATTTTAATTATTGTGATTATGTGTATGGTCCATGTCTTACTCAAGATGAGAAAAGCAGAATTCAGAAAGTCCAAAATTCGTGTTGTCGTCTCATTTATGGCCTAAGAAAGTATGATCATATTTCTCACAAAATTGATGAGAGCAGGTGGCTTAACATGGAGAATCGTAGACGTCACCATCTCTGCTGTTTTGTCCATAAAATTATAACCGTTCCATCTCATCATTCACTGAGAACAAATTTTATTAAGCGTGGTAGTGTTCATTTCAGAGATATTGGATTCAAAAATAAATTCACTATGCCCCATCACAATGCGTTTTTAGAAGATGTTTCACTTATAATGCCATCAAATTGTTTAATTCTCTTCCTGATGAATTTAAAAGATTTAATATTAACAAATTCAAATTTAAAACTAAACAATATCTGTTAAGTAGGCAGCAAATTTTGTAATTTTATAGTATGTTAATGTGATTTTCTTAATCTCTACTTATTTGTTCTTTCATTTGTGTATATGTATGTATGTTTACTTATTTTTAGTATTACTGTGCTTTTCCCTTTTTAATTTTCTTGATGTTGCTTGCTTGTGGTTGAGTTGAGTAGCTTTAGCTAGACTTCGCCATGAGATAAGTGATATAACAACCAACTTTTGCTGATTGATTCCGTTGATTGTATTTTTATGTTTAAATATTAATAAAGTCGATTTATTATTATTATTATTATTATTATATCGTGTATTTTTGTGTATTTTTGGAGAAAATCCTTTCCTTTAAAAGGGATTTAAATAAATTCTTACCAGATTAAGAGAACCATTGTAACGCAAGAACCACCAGCTTGATAACATCTACATAACTATTTCATTACAGTAAGTAAAACCGTAAGTTATTTTTGAACCGTTTATTAATATTTTTCTTTAGAATTTTTTTTAGGGTACTTAGTTAAGATTTAAAATTTTGAAACTCCTGCCAATTTAGTACTGAGATTATTATGTTATGCCAAATCGACTGAAGTAGCCGTTACCAGTCTACCTTCTTCTTGTGAAGCCGAATTCTATCGTTTACCAAGTTGCCTGTACGAGGATGCTTTTCTACCCCTTGGATTTATGCAAAATAAAATAAACGTCATTTAGAGAATACCGAGATCTCAGGTCTGTAGATACTTTTCTTCTTTTAAAACACATGGAGCCAACAACAACTAAACTAGAACTGCATTCTATAAATATGCATCTGTATTTTTTGTGTATAGCTATAATTATTCATAGCAAAGAAGCTATAAAACCTTAAGTTTAACATATATTACATTAGTTTTACTTTTTTACACTATACAGGGTGGTCGCGATGTAATGGGCCAAAGTTCATGACTAGATTCCTGACGTGAAAATATTGCGATTTAGACAAACTCATCTTGGTCCAAAAGTTGATACTTACAGAGATACAGGGTGTTTAATGCAAAATATTATTTTAGTTTTTTCTTATTTATTTCATAATACCTAAATGCTCATATCGAGATGAAATTTTGGTGTTAGGGGTTTTCTGGGGCGAGAGATTGAAATATATCCATGGTTTGCTTGTAGCTCATAGAGAGCGCCACCTGCGCTAGGTCGAATGTGTTGAAAACGACAGAACTTTTTTATCTTTCAAAAATATAATTCTAAGGTAGCAAATTCTGATTTTACAACTTCTTTTACACAAAAAAAGCTATACCTTTTGATAGTCGCTATCTTGCACCGTTCTCAAGATATTTAGCTTTGGTAATTCGAGTAATCAAAATAAGGTACGAATGTCAAAAAAAACAAGAGCTTATTTCAAATTATAAATTGTGATGAACAATTGAATTTGCGTTTGTTCAAAGACTACCGTATTTTAAAATAGAAATTCTTGTTACTAAATGATTCGGCGGCATTTACAATTTTCTGCCATAGCTCTTCGCGGGTGTTTATAGTTTCTCTATAGACAACTGATTTCATGTAGCCCCAGAAACAAAAATCTATAGGATTAAAGTCAGGACTACGAGGAGGCCATAATATTCGATTCCCACGACCGATCCAACGATCCGGAAAAATGTGGTCAAGATAGTTCCGTACTCTGACAGAATAATGAGGGGGAGCTCCATCTTGCATGAAAAATAGATTTTGCCGTGTATTCAGTGGTAGATCGTCGAGGTAGTCAACTAAATGGTACTGCAGGAAATCTAAATACAAGTCACCGTTTAGATTTGGAAGAGCCTCATGTGGACCCAAAAGGTGATTTCCTATGATTCCGCACCTAACATGTATCTTAAATTCATGTTGGAAGTGACGCTCACTGACTACGTGAGGATTTTCATTATCCCATATGTGCTTGTTTCTGAAATTGAAAATTTCTCGACGAGTAAAGGTCGCTTCATCAGTGAACAGTACATTATCCAAATATTCCTGGTCAAGGTTTTGCTGATTGCGCATAAAATGAGCAAATTGTAATCTAGCTGGTAAGTCTGCTGCTAAACGATTTTGCACGGGTGTAAAAAATGGTAGGGATATAAATTTTCCTTGTGAAAGATTTTGAGAACTGTTGTTTTACTAACACCGGTTTCTCTAGCTACCTGCCTGCTGCTAACTTCTGGATTTCCTGCCACTCTTACTAAAATTTCTTCTTCTTGGTGAACAGTACTCCCTGCGTTGTCTCTTTTAGGACGAAAACTACCAGTTTCTCCAAGTCTATTAAAAAGTTCTTGAAATAGTTTCCGATTTGGTTACCTTCTATTCGGATACAAATCTGAATACCGACGATCGACGTCCAACATAATCTGATTGCGCATAAACGCAAACCATATCGCGCATTTCTCCATTTGAAAATAAATTATGGCGTGGCATACGATTTAGATCATAAAGTAAAGAATACTTTTAATAAGGCACGAATAATACTGTAATATTACTGACAGCACTAAGATAAGTGGAAAATGTCAAAATTGGATTTTAACATAAGCCTACTTGAAAATTTTTGCCGATTTGTAATTGAATGCAAATACATTGGAATTTTCAATGGCAAATTTTACGAGAACGGTGCAAGATAGCGATTATCAAAAAGTATAGTTTTTTTGTGTAAAAGGAGTTGTAAAATCAGAATTTGCTACCTGAGAATTATATTTTTGAAAGATAAAAAAGTTCTGTCGTTTTCAACGCATTAGACCTAGCGCAGGTGGCGCTCTCTATGAGCTACAAGCAAACCATGAATATATTTCAATCTCTCGCCCCAGAAAACCCCTAACACCAAAATTTCATCTCGATATGAGCATTTATTATGAAATAAATAAGAAAAAACTAAAATAATATTTTGCATTAAACACCCTGTATCTCTGTAAGTATCAACTTTTGAACTAAGGTGAGTGTGTCTAAATCGCAATATTTTCACGTCAGGAATCTAGTCATGAATTTTGGCCCATTACATCGCGACGACCCTGTATATTACAATCACATTTTCTTTTCTTATAATATTACCTCCAGCTTAGACGAGTAATTTCATTGTTAAGTAATATTATTTGTTTTGCAGATTACCATTTACAGTTTTCCTGTTGATATAGTAAATAAACTATACTCTCTCTTTATTAGTATTATTTCTTATTTTTAATACCAATTATGCCTTTATTTTTGAAGTTTTTTTTTATTATCGATCGTGAAGTATTCATAATTAATTACATTTTTGGTACGTTCATTATTTTTACTGTGGTCGTAATTAAAAGTGTTAAAATTGTAGTGTATGTGTTTTCACTTTCATAGCAATCTTTGACCTTATTATAATTTTTAGTTGTCTGATTTTTCGAAGTTTGGCATCCCATAAAAAACATACAATAAATATTTTTTGATCAAATTTGGTATATATGTATTTTGATGGATGCTGATCTTTCTGATAAAAAATGCCTAATACCACTTTCTGAAAAAGAAACCCTTTAAGAAAATCGTAGTAGGCCAGGCTTTTGTCACATCAATAAAATAGTTAGTAGAATATAACCTACCTTCAGGGTAGGAATTGTAAAAATAGTTGGTTGGCGGAAATTACACAGCCCTCTCACATTTCTAGAGGTGTTAACCTGAAAAATGGGACACATTGTATATAATTCAATACATTATAATCTCCAATATTAGTTAAATCGAATATTTCAGGTTAACAGCTAAAAATTACACACTTTGTATGATATACTCTTGTGTAATTTGTTGTTCATAAATAACAGCAGCTCACCTTTATGTACATATTATTACCTTGATATTATACAGGGTGAGTCAGAAAGAATGGGTTAACACTAAGCTGGATATTCTAGATACCAAAATATTATGTTTGAGCTCATCGTGCCTTATACGAATGTCAGTAATTTTCGGTGACCGGCACCAGGTAGAAAAAGGACCCACCACTTTTTTTCTGCCTGGTAATTTAACTGACCAAATGTATTTGCAATTACTGGAAGACGCTATTGACGCTGCCTTGACTGATGTTATTGAAAATGTTCCAGAGCATGATGAAGATCATTTGATTTTTCAACAAGACGGCGCTCCTCCGCATTATGCGTTAATTATCCGTCAGTATTTGGACCAAAGTTTTCCACGGAATTGGATTGAGAGAAAAGGCAGCATTGAGTGGTCTCAACAATCACTGGATTTATCTCCGCTTGATTGTTTTAGTGGGGATACCTGAAAAGTAAAATCTATAAAATACAGCCAGCGTCGCTGCAAGATTTGCGTCAAAGAATCGTTGACGAATGCCGTCGAATCACTCCGGAAATGCTTCAGAATGTGCGCGAACGTTTCGAGCATAATCTTCATTCTTGTATGAAAGCGGGAGGTCATCAGTTTGAACATTTAATCAACTAAGTAGTCAGTAAGCTACTAAATATAATTTATATTTTAAAATTTTTTTCAAAGTATTGGGCGGAATTGTAAAATTTAAAGTCTCTTGTAAAGAGAATTGTAAGAGCATTCAAAATAAATATTACTCAACCCCCAATGCCATTTAAATATTTATTAGGGTTGCTGCTTACCCTTGCTTTTTATTATTCTATTCTCTATAACCTTACCTACTGATGAAGGCAACCTTATTTTTTATATTTTAGTAAGTTGGCTTCCAAATTTTCAATATAATGTTATTACGAAAGCTCACCTTGTTTTTTAGTTTGTAATTATATTTCTGTTTGCGTTAGAACTTATAACCTTTATTTTGACGTTTTCTGGAACATTCCAGCCATATCGATTTGGTATTAGATGCGTTCTCGAGACTGCGGAAACTTCGAGAACCCTAAATATATATATATATATAGAATGAATTTTTTTGAAGAATATATATATATATAAACAGATTGATAGTTATGAATTTTTTTGAAGAATATTTGTTGTATAATCAAGTTAAGAGACTGAAGAATAAGATGAAATGAACCCAACGAATATGAATGTCGTTGAGAAGAAAAACCGCAACATGTATTAATTAGGACGGAATCCTTTTATGTTTTGTCAAAAAACTAGAGCCGCAGTACCTGAGATATTGTTACCGTTACTTATTATGTATAGTGTATTTGTGGGTTTTTGGGAATTACTGACAGCTTAAAACCGTTTTGCAATTTTCATAACACTCTCCGTTTCTGATGTACAGGAGGAAATTGAAAAATGTGCATTTTTTTAATAATGTCTGCGATTAACATAGAGTACTCAATTTTTTCTGGAAGTAATATTTTGAAGATACAGACTAAAGTTATGTTTTTTAATGGAATATCCTGTATATTTTCCATGCATTCTGCTTAAAATTCTCGTAAAAGATGGAACAACTTAAATATAGAACTTTTTCGTATAAGACTTTTCAGGAAGCTGTAGTTTCATTTTTATACATTATACATGCGATATCCTGTAAAATTAATAAATATATATTTGAGTGTTACATAAACAATTAGATACTTAATATAAATAAAATTTGATATCTTTAAAGAAATATTCTATACTGAATTTGCTTTTATTTTCTTTCACATCACTCATGAGTAACGTAGATATATAATAGAATATGTCATTAATACTTAAATTTGTTACAAATATGTAGCCCAAGACATCCCGCATTCGCTTGTGTATCAAACTTAAAGCAAATATATTATGGGAAGCGAACGTCTTTTGTCTACGTATTATTCGTTATCGTGTTATTCCATTAGTTATTGTGTTTAAATAGCGTATGTTAATAAACTTGAAAATTAAATAAATTTCCATTTGTTTTTTTTTTCGAAAACGGTGAATTTTATCGAAACAAATGTAGTACCTTTTTTAAAGAGGAATGACCAAAATATTTAAAAATTCAGTTTTCACCTATAAAATAACACCTGTCAAAATTTTGGCCCAACGAGTATGGTCCGTTCCTGACTTCGCTGACAGTATAAAACATGTACTGTAGCATGGTTTTATGAGTCTTATTCAAAAGTTAGAGCCGAAAAGGTAAATCGCTGGGTACCCCTTAGGGGCTCTGTATCTCCGTTAAGGGGCACTTTAGGAAAAAAAATATGTCAAACTAGTGTTATTTTGACCTCTCTTATACACTCACGAAAGTATGCCATATACTTACCGGACACCCTGTATTTCTGAAAAAGCTATTGTCGCCTTGAATATAAAAAGAGAGATTGGAAAATGAACGTGACATGTATTTTAAAATTTCTTATATGTAGGACTGATATCCCTTTGCTATATTATCTTCATCGTGGCCTCATAATATATTGTTTAAAGAATTAATCTATTTATTAGACTACAAAATACAATCTAAAATAATGATTGTTCAAAATACTACATAATAATGGTTATCTAATTCAATAACTGCAAAATTCAATTACAAATGTGACATAATAAGTACCTATAGCGTAACCCAGAGCTAATGGTTGGTCGTTATTACAGGGAAACGGAATAAGCAAATAGGAGACCAGTTCCAATCAGTGAAGCAGGGATTGAGGTAATTAGCATAAGGATCTACTATAGACAGAGTGGAAGCAAATTTCCCGCTTGCTGGTAACACAAACTTATAGGCTATGAAAGTTGTAATAGGGCAATCCAACGAACTGTCAAATCACTTGAAAAATGGCGGCTGTAGGACAAACAACTCGACATATGACAAGCAGAAATTTGTGCTTTTGTGTAGAACTTTTAGTTATTGGTCTGTGTGTAAAACTGTGTGTTTTGCTCAGTATATTTTATACCTATTTCGGAATACCAAGTATAATTCAGACTATCATAATGGTTTTGTTTTGTTGTGTTATGAATTGTTAGAGTAGAGAACAGCGAGAAGATCAAGTTAGATTTTTTAGGATTCCTGCTGCATTGAATTATAGACAGAACTGATCTCAATGAACTATCATATAAGACGGCAAAAGTGGCTTAGTGCAATAAAACAGACTCAAGGAAGAATTAAATACAGTGTACAAGTATAATATATTATTTATAAATAGGTACCTAAGTTTTTTTTTCTCTCCAACTAGTAGCATAATTACACCCCCGCCAGCCCTAGCAATTCAGAGTCCTGGAGAATACTATATATATATACATATATATATATATATATATATATATATATATATATATATATATATATATATATATATATATAATATTAATAAAAAAATATTTTGATAACAATATTGGCAGTTATATATAATTATTTAGTAAACTATTACAGAGTTACGTAATTTGATTTTAACAATTATTTATGCATAGATACATGGCAGAATTTATTTTCAGTTAAAGCAAAATTCTGCGGGGGCTTGAAATTCTTAATAATGCCACTGTTTCCAATTCACAGATAGGTTTGAAAAAAATTATAAATAATAAATAAAAGTCCATTAGATAGAAAAAATCTAAAATATATTTAATAAAAAATATTAAAAATAAGTTAAGTTAAAAAGTTATATATATACAATTCTAAAAAAAATTGGGTACATAGATAAATAGTACAAAATGCTTAATAATCAATTGGTTTTTTGATATTTTAAATAATTGCGGCATTGCAATAATAATTTAAAGTTTGTTACAGCACAATAAAAAACATTAGTAGCAGGGAAAATCAAAATTGAATGCACCAAGTTCATTTTTGATTAGTCAACTATTTCTTGCCTCGGCCCATTTGAAAGAAAAAATATCGAAGTGTAGTGAATACTGAGAATAATAATTTACCGAATATTCAGCAACTAGAACGTTTTATCTAAAATATAAACCCACTTTTTCTTATTATAAAGAAAATATATGAGAAATAGGCTCATATTACACTTTCTAATATGAGATATGAAAGAGTTGCTGATCTGGCAGGAACTAGGGGGCCCCACTAATCGCAGGGCCCTGTCCAGTGCCCAATGGAAAATAGGGGCCTGCATAGGTAGGTATATATTACTTTTACATATAAATATTGCAGATATTTAAAACTTCAGAAACCATTAGCACAGCACTACATTTTCGTTTATATCTATCCATCTTGGTCTCTGACAACGTTGCAGTGGTAATTTGATAACCCAAATGCAATGTACGAATCCAATCTAGATGTAAGTTATCTGTTAAAGCAGCCGGTTTACCTGAAATATATGCTTTTAAATTGTTGTATATAACTTTTTATTAACTAACCCGATACAAAATGTTTTGAACAAACGATATTGTATTTAATTTTTTCTTGAGTTAGGTCTTGCCGTTATATTGCACAAAGCCACTTTTGCCGTTTTATATGAGAGAGTTCATAGAAATCAGTTCTATGTCTATAATTCAATGCAGCAGGAAGCCTAAAAAATCTAACTTGATCTTCTCGCTATCCTCTACTCCAACAATTCATAACACAACGAAACGAAACCATTATGATAGTCTGAATTATCCTTGGTATTCAGAAATACGTATAAAATATAATGAGCCAAACACACAGTTCTACACAAAATCACAAATTTCTGCTTGTCATATGTCGAGTTGTTTGTCCTACAGCCGCCATTTTTAAAGTGATTTGATAGTTCGTTGGATTACCCTATTGTAGGCACATTTAAATTGATATAAAAAACAGTAGGTTAAAGCAGGCTACAGCGAACATAATGGAAGCAGGTTTTCTGCTTACTGGTACCCTGCGCCTATATGCTTTGAAAATATTAACATACTTTAAAAATGGACACGTACACAGTAAAAGCAAGTTGAAAAAATCTTTCCTTTCCTTTCTTAAATTTGAAATAAGCGATGAATTCTCTATAATTCTCTCTATTGCAATTAATAGGATATACTTTATATTGTTTTCTCTTTGACGATCAGTTCATCGTCAGATAATAACATTTTGCAAGGAAGTACCTAAGGTACCTAAGGTACACAGGAATAAATTTTCGTCTCTTCCAGTTTCTAACAGTTTTTATTGTGCACGGTCTTGGCGCGAGAAAATAGCGTCGATACGCGCTTCCACTCTGTACCCTAAGACCCAAATAGCACAGAAATATGGAACGACTGAAGGCTAAAATTCGTTGAATCCTAAATACACACAATCGAAATGTTCAACTTTTATATTTGCTTTTTTTGTGTGAGAAGAACAAAGTTAATCAATATTCATCTGTACAATCAGTGGCGGCTAGTGCTATGGGGCGGGTAAGGCAGTGCTTCAGATAGGTAATAAGTAACAAATACAAATATTAGTAAATGCTTACTTTAATCATTTCAACTATTAACATCAGAATGTGCTGGATGTATGTGTAGTTACAAATTTTTACAAATGTTATTTAAACATACATATAAGTATGACATACAGAAATTCGAGGTGCTCATATTTAAAGCATTCACTAATATTACTCATTATGTTATTTTTTTTGCCTGAAAATACTAACTTCATTATTAATAATATGTATTGATTCATTTATTTATTCATTTATTTATTTATTTATTTATTTATTTATTTATTTATTTATTTATTTGATCTACATTTACCACCACCCAAATTTCGAGGTTGCCAAGATAACGGTTTAGAAATTATGACTCAAATTCAAAACAACTTCTTACTTGGATGCCCTGTATATAAGCAAGGAAGCCAGGTAGAAAAAAATGTATATGAAGTGTACTGACATTATTTAGACTTCCTCTGTATGTCATATCATTTTTCATTCTCCCCCCTACGAAAGTATAATTGTTTATTTTAAAGAGGCAATTTTTGAAATTGTATGCTTTCCAACCACCTGATTTACACATTGTCCACGCTCATACCATTGAAAGAAGCGTCATCTTGAGCCTTTTTTGGTCGGAGTTGCAAATAACGATTACCAATGTTACCCAAAAGTCTGTTACTACAAATCTTCTTTGCACATTATTTTTTGTAGTATCTGCACTAACATGACACAATTTTTGTACTCCACTTCCTTCACTTTTAGATTATATAGTTCGTCAGTTCGGTATCCCCCAGCTACTACAAAAATCGCTACCACTTTCTTCATTAAATATATTTCAACAAGAGCTTCTTAGAAAAATTTTGATATATCATCCTTTGTAAATACCTGAGATTTTCGAGGTTGATATCCGTCATTTTTGCTTTTTATGAATACCTTCAAGCGGCCAAATTTCGAAATATACTGGTTCTTATTTAATGAAATAGTTAATTTCAGTATTGAGAATTTCGACCATAATGTAGCAGAGAACAATGTCTTTGATTTTTGAAAGAAAAATACCAATAATGTTCTTCATTAAATATATTTCAACAAGAGCTTCTTACAAAAACTTTGATATATCATCCTTTGTAAATACATGAGATTTTCGAGGTTAATATCCGTCATTTTTGCTTTTTATGAATACCTTCCAGCGGCCAAATTTCGAAATATTGGTTCTTATTTAATGAAATAGTTAATTTCAATATTGAGTATTTCGGCCATAATGTAACAGGGAACAATGTCTTTGATTTTTGAAAGAAAAATACCTATAATGTTCTTCATTAAATATATTTCAACAAGAGCTTCTTACAAAAACTTTGATATATCATCCTTTGTAAATACCTGAGATTTTCGAGGTTGATATCCGTCATTTTTGCTTTTTATGAATACCTTCCAGCGGCCAAATTTCGAAATATACTGGTTCTTATTTAATGAAATAGTTAATTTCAATATTGACTATTCCGACCATAATGTAGCAGGGAACAATGTCTTTGATTTTTGAAAGAAAAATACCAATAATGTTCTTCATAAAATATATTTCAACCAAAGCTTCTTACAAAAACTCAGGGTTTTTGAGGTTGATATCCGTCATTTTTGCTTTTTATGAATACCTTCCAGCGGCCAAATTTCGAAATATACTGGTTCTTATTTAATGAAATAGTTAATTTCAATATTGAGTATTCCGATCATAATGTAGCAGGGAACAATGTCTTTGATTATTGTGGACATACCTTTCATTGTACACCATTTGATGAAATTTTCATAGGTTTGATTGTAACGGTCTTTAGATTTGTCCAGTAACAAACTTCTGCACGCAATAATTGCTGCTTCTTCAAAGGAATTCATTTTTAACTAAATTCTAACCAAATATTAAACTTAAAAAACGTTTATACTTATCAACTCTATATTGAAGAATAATTATTTGATAACTGTCAAAATAATATTTTTTGTTGACATCATAGACCTTATAAATCATGGACGCGCCCAAAACCGTTTTCTGCCTATACAAATCGTTGATGCTCAGATGTGTGCAACAGAGATAGAGCTAGTCCGGGCAAAAACCCACAGATCATTGGCCGAAAAAAAAACAAAAACCGTAAATGACAGACGTATGACATTTACGGTGACAGACCGACTCCACCATAGTTTATGAATCTTTAAAAACTATTGCTAATAAAAAGACTAAACACAACTAAATCACAAAAGGCACAAAAATCATTAACAATATTACCAGGAAAGGTTTTGTCAGGTTATGTTTATATGTTTTTCTGTCATAGAACATCTGTTTTTGCCCGGACTAGCTTCATTCCTCTTTCACACATCAGGGCAGCGGACCTCTCTTTCTAGGGCCGGTCCATGATTTATAAGGTCTATGGTTGACATGTATGTTACCAAGGTAATATTGTCTGAAGCTATTTATTTGTGGCATAATTTTAGTTTTTCTTTAGTGTTATTGGGTTTTTGCCACACTTCTGAAAAAATGAAATATTAATTAAATAAGCTCTTACACCAAACGGATCAGTCAAGGGTCATTTTTGAAACTAAGTTTGACTAACCAAAAAATCTCACACTGAAAAAAGCAGATAAGTAAAAAATAACAAAAATCACATCACTATCGCTCACTTCTGTATTTTTGATGTTTCGAAAATCTCTCCGATAAACAAATTTTAAACTGTCAAACTTGACACACGTTTAATATTTTTATTACTATTTTGAAAACGAAAACAAAGAAATTTTCGAAACGTCAAAAATACGGAAGTGCGCGATAGTGATTTTTGTTATTTTTTACTTATCTGCTTTTTTCAATGTGAGATTTTTTGGTTAGGCAAACTTAGTTTCAAAAATAACCCTTGACTGATTCGTTTGGCGCAAGGGCTTAATTAATTAATATTTATTTTTTTTTAAAAGTGTGGCAAAAACCCAATAAAATTACCAAGGTAATGTTAACAACACTGTGATATTACTATTTTTAGGGTAATAAACCACCTTATATCCATTTTATTACAGTCTACAGAGGATTTTCAGCATCTTTAAATTTTGTGTTTTATATAAAATCGAGGGGAGAATGAATAATTTAATATATTACATGCTGCAAAAGCCCTTTCAGGTGCTCGGAGCAACTCAAATACACCTTGCACCTAAAAGTAAGCTTTCGCAGCTTGTAATGTAAACAATTTTATCACTAGTTTCATAGATACAGACAGCATTTAACAGCCCTTTTGATTTGTGAAAATACATTCCATATTTTGACATCAACAAACAATTTAGTTACGATCACTTAATATTGGCCATAAAATAACAAAATACATATAAAAAAATAATGTGTACACTTAGGTGCAAGAAATGGGCAGAAAAAACGTAAGTTTACTTTCTATAGTTCAAAAATAAACAAGTGTACGATCTTTAAAATTCCTTATCAATTAAATACTTCCAAAGCGAGCTTGAAGTACACATTCAGAGACCTGTCAATCACTGCTGATATAAATTCAGATACAAGCGAACATTATCTGGAAACGTTATTCTTTATAAACCACAAAATATGCAATTATAGCAATTACGGAAACTTGTTACCAAATACAGAGGCCCGACATATCGACAACAACTTATAAAATACCTACCTAATTAACCCATATAATTTAATCAAAGAGATCCGGTCTTTTTAAGCCATATTTGGACGAAATTTGTGTTGTAACAGCGTTGTTAGTAGCTAGCGTTCCTAAAAATCTATAATAATGGTGAAATAGAGGCAAATCGATTAACTTGTCACTTATTAAAGTGGGACGAGGAATTAAAAAAATAGTGTGAGATATTTGTATCTATGTAGGTTGCTATTTAAAATGTAATGTATTTGAAATGTTGAAAATATGCACACAGAAACAAATGTTTTGCAAAATAATAATTACCAAAATATCAATTATTACAGCAAAAAGTGAATTGTACGTCAAACAATCTTTAATACATTATTCATCACTCAGATTTCAAATTTCTATGACTAAAAAATCTGTTGGCGAAAATAATGAAGTGACTGACATCTGTTGATAGATTTCGGAACTGCTATAGGGGTGAACAACAAATTACTTGCATAATAGGAGTGCGAGTGTTTTAATATTTATTCTATATAAATTGTACCACAATAGTTTGAAAATAGTATAATATTGTTTTGAATGAATAAAAGTCCAGACTCTGCATAAGACCATTTTTAATAAATCGAGTGTGGATGTGAGGTGTAGTGGAAATTTTCAGTCTACTTCCTGTAGACCCGAAACTCTGTATGCAGTGGAAAATTAAATTGAGAATCGAAAAACCGATAACTAAACACATGAAAGTATTTGTCAAACATTTTCTTATAGAGGTTTTTATGTCAGGTGATTATAACAAGGTTATATTGTGAATTATTTAAACATGTTTTTAAATCTGTAATATGTATTACACATTACACTACCATATTTTGCTTCCTCGTTTAAATGGGGATTTATTTCATGAGTTTCTGCAAAACTCTCTCCCCGACGTGCTTGACGATGTCCCCTTAAATTTACCCCAAGGAAACTGGATGCAGTTGGATAGTACCCCTGCATATTACGGAAGGCAAGTACGGCAGTGGTTGGATGAGAATTACCCTCGTCGATGGATTGGACGGCAACCAAACAACCACCCAAATATGTGGATTCCTTGGAAGGACCAGTGGCTTGGCCTCCGCTCTCGCCAGATCTGAATTCTCTGGATTATTTCGTTTGGGGCTATCTAAAAGCAATTGTGTATGATATGCCAGTACATACCCGTGAGGAATTGATCCAAAGGATAACACATGTTTGTGATGACATACAAAACCATCCCGTTCAAATAGCAGCTGCGGTTAATACACTAGTTCGTCAATGCCAAAAATGTATTGAAGCTGAAGGAATGCACTTTGAACAATTATTGTAATTTTTTTAGTAGTTGATAAGTTTGTTGTAAATCTTGCAATAAGTAGTTGTTACTAAACTTATGTTTGAGGTTATTGGATTTTTTTCTTAACACTAAGAGCACTCTTTAAATAATACTTTTGACAATTATTTTCACAAATGTCAGTTTTTTTTTTTTTTTTTTTTGGAGCCGTCGGACAGTCTCCCCGGAAGCACCGCATTGTGCATCTATCGATGAGCACAAACATCCATGGTACTACAGTGGGATTCGAACGCATACCGACATAGCCGATCCAGACTGGTTCCACGAACAGTCGTCTCCCAACCACCTCGGCTATCGCGGCGCCCAAAGCGTCAGTTTACACAAATCACTGAGTTTTGTTTTCATGGGTTGCTATAACGTTAAATGAAATTTACGCGGCTGGTGTGCTACACTGTCACCAATTTCTTTGAATATCTCAAAAACAAGACCAAACGTCGAAAAAAAAAACAGGAGACGAACAAGTTTCGAAATTAATCAGGGCAAAGTGGTGTGTAGCTGTTTTATTGAAATTATTTTTTTTTTGTAGTTTTGAAATAAAAGTATGAGGGGGTAGCATACAAAATACACTTCTAAGAGGGGTAGGTAGTTCGAACTTAAGAAGCTTATGTAAGATCATAAGGAGTGTTTGTGTTCCGAATTGCACTTAAATCGGATAAGTGGTTCAAAAGTTATGAGGGAAAAACGAGAAAAAAATTCCTACTTCAACGCCCTCTTTCTCGGAAACGATGCGTTTTTGCAAATAAGTTTATATCACAAATGAACATTATTTTAACATGTTATATCGATTCCTGAAGTTATCAAATTTAAACCTGATTCACCCAGTACATGCACTAGGAATTTGTCTTACAAAAACACATTCACCTACAAAATTATATAAATACAAACAACATTCCTGGCAATTAAAAGTTTTATAATTTTAGCGGCAATTGTAAACAAATTGTTGATCACGCCTACATCCGACATCTTGAATATTTTATAGCGCCATCTAGTGGTTCATGTATATCACGTAAAGTTACCCTACAGAGTCGGAAATGTCCAAAAGTTTCTCTCTACAGAATCATTGATGTCGTAATTGCATTCGCTGGCCGTGCTTTTGTAAAATTAACCATAATTGTTGTAAACGTTGTGATAATGCGATCACTACATTGTAATTATATGGTTTTGTTAAAGAATTATATTATTATATATTTCATTGACTTTAAGACAATCTTCGAAGAGATGAGACTGTATGCAGTACTTTGTCAAGACGAACAATTTTTAACAATAATAAATAACATTTTTTTAACAAATGCAACCATTTAGAGAATAACTATGACGTCACTGGATTTTAAGGGCAAATTGCCAATATTAATAGGTTATTCTTTAGTTTTATTGGGTTTTTGCCACACTTCTGAAAAAATAAAGATTAATTAAATAAACCCTTGCGCCAAACGGATCAGTCAAGGGTTATTTTTTAAATTATTAGTGAGCCACATAAACTTATCTTACCCAGTATTAAATATATATGAGTCATATCCTAAAATGTGAATCCTATTGATCATCTTAATTATTATGTTTAAGTAAAAAGTATTTGAAATAATATAAAACAGTTGTCTAAAAATAATTTTCTGTAATTATAAGAAACCGATTATGCATTCATTGCTGACGGTGGATATGTGCAGTAATTAATAAAGCCTGTAACGGACGGTGAGCTATAATATATATCTGATATATTAGAATAATATCGCTTGTCATTAAAATGCATAGATAGTTACGCACTGGTGTTATAATATATTATATTTATATCTATGCGGTTTACTTGTCTGTAGGAATATATCTCATCACAAAGAGATAGATATATATTAGCTCTGTTCCAACACGGCACCTGACTAGTTTGAAACCTGTCCGAACCCGTCAGTCTATTTAATATTAGATACAACTCCGCTGCAGTAAGTCGGTGAACGATTTGGCTATCCACTTGGGACAGGTTTCCAACCAGTCAGGTGCCGTGTTGGAAAAGAGCTATTATTTTATCGCTCGCCGTCAGTTACCGACTTAAAAATGTGTCTATAGCTCATCTGTTTCATAATTACATATTTAAATTTTTCTTAGTAAACGAAATCATGCAGGGTTAACTATGACTAGCAATTTTAATCATGTGCTTAGGGGGCCTAAAAAACAATAAAAAAATTATTTCAGAATTCTAGCTCGATGGTCAAAAAATGGAGCACCGGCGCCTATGACAATCATCATCCGAGATGACTTAGATCTGTCAACTACCAAACAATCGTTTTTTACAACGCTAATTGTCAAATGTCTAAACGACTAAAATAAACATTTCTATTAATAATAACAATACCTTATATATAACAGTTAATCAGGTTAGATGCAGTATTTTGCATTCGTTCCTCCGCTGCACACTGCCAAAACCACATTTTCACTCATTACAGATCGGTCAGAATTATCCACTAACAAAATACACAGTCCGTGTTAAATAAAATACTCATTTATTATAAGAAAATTTAAAATTAATGGAAGGAACACTTACTAATGGAATACTGGGAATGCATCGGCGGCATTCTTTAATTATTAAATCTTGTATGATTGCCGTAGCTCCGTTGGGCCCTCGACTCTAGACAAAACAACACATAGCAAAGGGAGAACCCGACTCTACAAAAACAGCACATAGCAAAGAGGAAATATCTGTATTCGACATAAATTCCTTTATTTAATCACTATAAAACATTTAAAACTAAAAATTATTCACTTTAATGCTGAACCACAACCTAGAATTTTGCATTCCTAGTTGCACACTCCCAGAACATTAAAGAACACTGGTCAAAGCTTAGAAATATTATTTCAAATGTCAAGTCAATGATTTTTCAAGAATTATTTTAATTAATTATGCATATACCTATAGTCGATTATTGTCAATATTGTTGCTATTATTAGTATAAACATAATTTAATTCCCCAACAAGCAGTATTTTTATGTATTTGTGTACATTTACGTGTGTTTTTTGTGGTCGTCGGGCCAAGTGCCTAGCTTTAAACAAAACAAAAAAAAAGTGAAAAAAGGAGAGGCCCCCGGCAAGTTCTTTGCAACGACAAATTTTAATGTAAACAAATAAGACAAGTAACATTTTTGAAAGCTCTAAATTTGTCTACCTCTATATGCACATAAGCTCTATTAAAATCAATTAGAATATTTAAAAGCTCCGTAAGTTACCTACGTGGTTCCTTTGTGATTTGATATTTAAAAATATGCAACCCATTTTTTTGCGGCTACCTATCTTCAATGTTGCATGAATTTCAAAAATTGATTTTATCCAAAGAAGAACAGTTTTACAAAAACATTCCAAGAATAAAAAAAAAAGATTGCTCTCACTTACGGAGAAATAATCCATGGGGTTCACATAAATATATTCCTGCACAAGTTTCAATTGCGAGATAAGATTTTACTCTTGTGACGTTCATTCTCCATTATAGTCTGGCACAGCATTTTATTTAACCTTGTAAACTTTCCCAAATTGAAATCGGTTAATCAAAGTGTTCCTCATTAATGCTTTTTGTCAGTTAAACACGCCGTAGGTAGATATAAGACTGAAACAAATGAAATGCCAGTTTCCAACGAATTTCAATTATTTCAGTTTGACTTCCGCCTACTTAAAATAAATCACAAGAAAACAGTTGCAAAATGTTCAACGTGGAAACTGTTGGAGAGTGCTCGTATATTACACATGGTGCTCGTTTGGGTCTCGCTCGACCACACTTCTGGAATCAAAATAACATGATCTAGATCAACTTAGTAACTACCTATAAATGACTTATACAAAATATACAGACTGTATCACATAAAAGGGCCACTCCCATGTATCACGTTTAAAATGCGAGACACGTCAAAAATCTTTAATTGTTTTTTGTTGCATTTTTGGAGGCCTTTATGCTCGTAAAAACAAATTTGAGATCCATGGCCAACTTTATGAGTAATAACAAAAAAACCTGTAATGTGTCCAAATTTTAAGGCTGTCTAACTTTATTATTTTAAGAGATAGAGAAAACTTATTGGTAATAAATTTTTATTGCAAAATTGATTGTGAAAACCAATAAAATAATATAAGAAAATCTGTATTTTGCATAAAAAAGTACATTCTGTTTATTATTTTTTTGCAGTTGGCGTCTTTGAAACAGGTTCTACATTATCTTGAGCAACACGAAAATATTTAGGTACATTTCTTTTAATTAAAATTGAAAAAATGTAATAAATACAAAAGAGACGAAAAAACAGGCAATTTTTTTGTGGTCATAGCCTGCTTCAATAAAAAAAATTATCCGCCTAGAGGGCGCAGCGAACCCCATACGATATTTAAAAAATCTATATATATATATATATATATATATATATATATATATATATATATATATATATATATATATATATATATATATATATATATATATGCCAAAAATCTATATATACATATATATATATATATATACAGAGTGAATCTTAAATAAGTACAAATATTTTAACTGCTGGTGTAGTTCGTTATATAGATCCGTCTAGTGAGAGCCATTTTTTAAAATTTAAAATATGTATAGAGTTACCTATTTGTATAATTCCTTAATTAAATATAACCGCAACCAACGTGACATGATTTTATTATTAATTTTTTTTTAATTAAAAATATTTTAAATGTGGACAAAATTTGTTTAAATGTTTTCAAAATTATTATGGGACAATAATTGTGTTTTTCATTGTGAAAACAGGACACCTGTATAGAGTTGCTTATTTGTATAATTCCTTAATTAAATATAACCGCAACCAACATGACATGATTTTATTATTTATTTTTTTTTAATTAAAAATATTTTAAATGTGCACAAAATTTGTTTAAGCGCGTTTTTTATTTAAAATGGAAAAGTGTCAACTTTTAGCAAATTTTATTATTGCTATTTTCATGCATTATGTGGGGTTAGCAAGTTTGACTTGGGCTTCCGATAATCTGTCATGACAGTCAATGACAGTTTGATAATAAAAATAATATAAAATGTTGCAGTTGACGAAATTCGCTAAAAGTTGAGATTTTTTCCCACTAGAGCGAATATTCGCAAATTTTGCGTCCATGAGGACAAGATTTTAACACTTCCTTGAAGCAAAGATATTTGTGTAACACTGGCAACACTGTGAACCACACGTTCAGTCTGCAGCACTATGACTCATAAAAGTATAAAAGGCTCTGTCTAGGCCAGCGGTCCTCAACAAGTTTTCTGCTGAAAAATTACGAGATTTATTTAAAATTTCACTTTTTTATTTCTGATTTTTTTGTAAAAAAAAACTATTAATTATGTGTTCTACACACAAAACTATACTGCTACTGCTACTGCTGGTTAAAATATTTGTACTTATTTAAGACTCACCCTGTGTGAATATATATATATATATATATATATATATATATATATATATATATATATATATATATATATATATATATATATCAGGTGGAAGGTATACATTTTGCAATAAAAATTTATTACCAATAAGTTTTCTCTATCTCTTAAAATAAAAAAGTTAGACAGCCTTAAAATTTGGGCACTTTACAGGTCTTTTTTTGTTATTACTCATAAAGTTGGTCATGGATCCCAAATTTGTTTTTACGAGCATAAAGGCCTCCAAAAATGCAACAAAAACAATTAAAGATTTTTGACGTATCTCGCATATTAAGCGAAATACATGAGAGTGGCCCTCTTATGTAATACAGTCTGTATATTAATATGGCATTACAATTTTCTGAGCTACATACTGGGTGATTCAGAACTTATCTAAAAAATAATTTATTGTACAAGGGCGTCTATAAATACAATTTTGTAAAATGAAATTCTGAACGCCACTGGAAACTGATTAACTGTAAAACTTTCCAAGGCAAATCATGTAATCGGTGATTGGACAAAAAATTGAAAAAAAAAAAATATGACGTCTATTTTATACATCAAATTTATTATTGTTATTAATCATTAATATAATTAATGATTGCGATTTTAATTCGTGAAACAGCGAATTTAACTGCTTTTGTCGCTAATATTATTAATTTATTAATAAAATTAATTTGTGACTTTAATTCATAAAATAGTTTGACATACCTGATGTTACAACAACAAAATTTTGGGCCCAACTAACACAATTGTTTCTGCTTCTTGCCCATTTTGAACCCGTAAGTTATTTGCAGAAACTATGATACGTTTGCGTAAATTATTAGCAGTGTCCACTTCGGTGCGATACACTTCATTTTTTAAATATCCCCAGAAAAAGATGTCTAAATGATTTAAAGTCAGGAGATCGTGGCGGCCCTGGTACCGACCGATGTGAAAGCAGCACCCAAAGATAGCACTCGAAATTTCCGAAGATAGCCGAATGACCATGGACGTTCGTTAACTAAGGTACAAATATCAAAATGATATTGTGAGTTCCAAAGCGTTATCTGTAACATCATGGGGATGACACTTAGTATCAGAGTTCTTCAAGGAATGCTTATCACTCAGAAAAAATATGATCAATTATAAATGGGTCCCAGGGGGTGAAATATGCACCGAAAAAAATATTTTCCAATATCTCGGAAAATACATGCCGTTTCAACTTGTCACTCGGTATGTAGTTTCCTCAAGGGATAAACATCATGCAGAAAAAATATGATCGACTAGAAATGGGTCCCAGGGGGTGAAATATGATAGCACCCGAAAAAAATATATTCAAATATTATTACATTATTATTACATTTTATAATTTACATCAACCCAAAATTTTATTTAATTGCCTATTTCTGTACACATTAAAATGTAGAAAAATTATTATAAAATATTTAAAATTTAAATGGAAATATTTCCTGGGACCCATTTCAAGTTGATCATATTTCTTCTGGGTGATACGTATGCCTTTAGGAATTCTCGCATCAAGCGCTAAGTTGGCACGGCGTATATTTTCAGAGATATTGAATAATATGTATTTTTGGTTGCAATCATATTTCACCCCCTGGGACCCATTTCTAGTCGATCATATTTTTTCTACATGATGTGTATCCCTTGAGGAAACTACATACCGAGTGACAAGTTGCCATATTTCACCCCCTGGGACCCATTTCTAGTTGATCATATTTTTTCTGAGTGATAAGCATCCCTTGAGGAAATTACATAACGAGTGACAAGTTGCAACGGCATGTATTTTCCGAGATATTGGAAAATATTTTTTTCGGGTGCTATCATATTTCACCCTCTGGGACCCATTTCTAGTCGATCATATTTTTTCTACATGATGTGTATCCCTTGAGGAAACTACATACCGAGTGACAAGTTGCAACCGCATGTATTTTCCGAAATATTGAAAAATATTTTTTCGGGTGCTATCATATTTCACCCCCTGGGACCCATTTCTAGTTGATCATATTTTTTCTGAGTGATAAGCATCCCTTGAAGAACTCTGATACCAAGTATCATCCCCAGGATGTTACAGATAACGCCTTGGAACTCACAATATCATTTTGATATTTGTACCTTAGTCAACGAACGTCCATGGTCATTCGGCTATCTTCGGAAATTTCGGGTGCTATCTTTGGGTGCTGCTTTCACACCGGTCTGGTACCGGTCCTCCTCTTCCAATCCCTTAGTATTAATGTTTGGACATGCTACACATGGTACAAATATAATTGAGCCTCGTGTATGATACACCACACTGCTGCAATGCGCCGTGGATACTTTGGACCTCCATGTCTTCCACGATTCGGTTTTAAATGCCCCATGTCATGTTCGCGTTGCACTACACTTGCCCTCACTGCGCACAGCTGCATTTGGCACATGTTTACCGGGAAATCGTTCTGCTAAAGCATTTTCACATCACCATAAATTAAAACGATATCCATCAATTCCGAGTTGCTGTACACATAAGCCATTTTTTACACTTGAATAATTTTTTTCCATTTATTTTAGATAAGTTGTGAATCATCCTGTATACATAAAATTAATTAAATTAGTCAGGATTTGTTTGCACCAACTTATTATGCTCGAAAGCTCGAAACACGGGCCGCTTATATTAGTTTTTATCTATTTTTAGCTGCTTCCTGGTGGGTACAGATCGCATCGCAATATCAATAGTTCAATGCATGTATTGCATTCTTTTTATTTGCATGTTGTAGATATACACAAAAAACTATATTTACAAAATGGCATTATTAGTGTTACAATTTGACGCATCGATTCTTTACGCCCATCTTCAACTTCATACTTTTAAATACGGCCCTGGACGTTTTATTTCAGATTTCCAAAGAGCTCGTCTATATTGCTACGTAAAATCAGAGAAAATGTAGGTAGTCAAGGTGCCTATGAAACAAAAATCTCAACTAGTGCCCATATAACACAAAGCTGTCTTAAGGATATCCTTAAGACGTCATTAATGGACATAGAATGTCCAATGAATAAGTTTAAGGATGTTAGATGTCCAACGAACGTCTGTAGGAGATTCGTTTTCCACAAAATTTGACATCTGTGGACCACAAATGGACGTTTCGTACCGCTTCACCTGCATCCAAAATATATATACAATGGATGAATCCGGAAAACGTTCATCTGGGACGAACGCTTTTCGGATGTTCAAAATTATTTATTTTTTCATAGAAAATAAATGTACCCATATAACACAGAGTTGTCCTAAAGTTGTCTTTAATACGTCATTTAATGAACATCCAGTAGATGTCCGTTCAGGAACCTTACGCATCCGACTGATGTGTCTAGGAGGTCCGTTTTCTACAAATCGATGGCTCACAAATGGACGTTTTGGACCTTTTAAGGATGTACCAGATATATATATATATATATATATATATATATATATCTTACGCATCCGACTGATATGTCTAGGAGGTCCGTTTTCTACAAATCGATGGCTCACAAATGGACGTTTTGGACCTTTTAAGGATGTACCAGATATATATATATATATATATATATATATATATATATATATATACATATAAAATGTACGTACAGGAGAGTCCCAGAGAGGTCGTTTTGAAGACGTTAAACGTAATTTATAACCAAGACACAGAAAACTACGAAGCCGTAGAAGGGCCACGTCTACAATTTTCTTAAGATTCAGACTTTAAACTCTGAATTCAGACTTTAATGTCCGAATAGAGCCTTCAATAGTATCTACAGTGTAGTGGGTCACTTTCTGCTTTAGCTTTATTGAGGACCAACATTTAGTATCTTCCGTCGGTAATAATAGAATATGAACAGCCAGGGTTGATCGTTGTTGGCCTCACCTGTGGCATACTGATGAAAGCTAAAAAAATCGAAACTGATATATGTCTGATAGGACAACTTACGACTAACCGTGGTTGTTTGCTATATATAGTCAGGGCATTAGTCCACATAGTAGTTATTTTCTAAAATTCCGCATTTAAAAAAATGGCAATGGTTGGGGCTTTTAATAGTAGATACTATCGGCATAGTGAATTGCTTTCTGCTCGTGACTGTATTCAGGCCCAGATTTGAGTAGCCAATGACTACTAGATGTGTACACACGTGCTACGTCTTGTGTACTCATGTTCTGTTAACTATTATGACAGACTGTGAACAGCTAAGGTTGCAAGTTATTGGCTTCATTTGTGATATACTGACAAGAACTAACCAGTTCGAAACTAGTACATAACTAGTGGCACCGCTGACGACTAACTGCTGCTGTTTGCTATAGGCATTTCAGGTGTAATTCAAAGACGCAACGTTATTTAGGCACCCAGTACTTAAATAATACTGTTCGTGATAATGGTACAATCAATTTAATCAGGAAATTGGTGTCAGCACATCACGGCAATCTAGATCCAGAAATAAAACTAGGTCTAAGGAAATTAAGTGGTCTAAATCATTTCCCAAACAAGTAAAGTCACACCTTAAATCGTCTCTAGAATCAAAAACAGTAAAATTATACAGGGTGTTGTAAAATTTCATAGTTGACAAATATCGTAGTTTCATTTTCCTCTGTATATTATGTCCTTTAAATCGCAATTCTTTATCTAGAAAGCTCTGAGTGCTACGACTTGTCCCATGATTTCGTTAGCAGTGCAAGTTCAGAGAATAAAATCTGAATTCAGAGATTAGCCTAAACACAAAAAAAAATTGTAGACATGGCCCTTCTAGGGCTTCGTAGAGAACTATAAATTCAATATAAGTAAGTGTTTATTAATGAATTTGCCATACTTTTAGGCTGGCTTTCTTAAACAAAAATAAGGTGATTTAAATCAACTTACCTTTAAATCTTGCTTCATTAAGTAGTTATAAACCTGAGGAAGTCATTTTTTAATTTAATTGTTTTACGCTAATTTATTTATTTCTTTGGTAATTCTAATCATATTTTATACAAGAAGGTTTTTCTGTATGATAACAACAATATAATTAAAGGTTTAGATTAAAAATTATAATATGTTACAAAACTACAGTAACATGATCAACTACCAAGTATCAACTATTGACACTAGACAGTAGACAGTACTATATTATTACCGCCAAAATCAGTTTTAGTTTATTTTATTTTTGAGAGTTACACTACAAATAAACGAAATTTATTCTCTTTTCCTGTCTCACACTAGCTTTTTTTTGTACAAAGCTCTTTGTTAGAACTTAAGCCGGCCCTGGCGTGTTGGCCAATTTTTGTTGAAACCCGCGCAGGGTGTGAAGTGGAAGTCAGATGTGTATCAGACTTTGTAAGAGTAGAATGTCTCTAGTTTTTTACTTAGATTATTCCATAAAGTTGTATTGATCGTCATTGATCGTTAAAAGATCGTCCAATACAAATATTGTGTTTTTATTGCCATCATAGTGGCAGTACAGAAGGCTGTGTACACTCTTTATAAATTCTTCAGTGGTATTTTCAGAAAACAAAACACATTTTTGTTTTTATTTAATTTTTGTGGTCCTAAAATGGACATCCGATGGACGTAATATTAAAGACACCTCTGGGTGGTACACTATTGATTGTCCAAAGAACGTCCATACTAGTTCAGGAACGCACCGACATAAAATGAACGTCCAACGTTACAGCTACACTTAGACGTCTCATGGACATCCATAATTGGATTGAATTGAAGATATATATTTTTTTGCTTCTATAATCATGCATAAATATGAAGCTAACTAAAAACTACATTACACGGTATATATATATATATATATATATATATATATATATATATATATATATATATATATATATATATATATACATGTTAAAATTGTGCTGAAACTTATCGAAACCGCTTTATAAAACAGACGTCTACATCAAAGTAATTTACAATGTCGCATCAAAATCTATTATTTTACAATCGATTTCCGATAAAAGTCCACGAGAAACGTAAGCAGTGCACGCGGGCAATAAATTACCGATACAGTCCCACGTCAAAACATTATCACAGGTTTACCAGTGAATAAAATTAATCCCGCGATTAGAGTCGGCGATAACGGGCCTAATTAATAATTACATGCAATGAGGAAGTATAAATTATGCGCGCATAGGTAATAAACGTCACACTAATGGATTGCAACAGGCGCAGTTAGTGGATGCGTTGCTATCACTTCAGGTATCGATGATCAAAATATACCAGGCAGTATGAAAATTCCCTTATACCTTAAAATTTCAATGTGTTCAATTTTACGCTTACGTATCTAATATTAACAATACTTCGGATTTATTTGCACTCATGAGTAAGGTTGGAGATCCATATGAACATGTCAATGTAGAAAATCTGGGGACGTAGGTCATTACCAACTTTACTAGTTGTAATAGACGGCTATTAGACCTATCACCTACGGCACGATGTCGACACAAATTTATACAACTGCTGCAACGGTGTATACTTATGAACACAAAAGAGTGCATAGATCGATGTTTCAAATGCAATCTAACAATGTAATGCCGGGGATTTCCACACATACACAATTTCACAGCTACAGTTTGTTACTACAGTTTCAGTCAATATGTTGTGTTACGGCAACGCCGAAACAGAAATATATATGCAAAAAATTGAATGCAACAAAAGCAATTTTAGGGTGCTTATAATTCATTGATGGTGGATTTGAAAACCTAAGATCCATAAATATATAGAAAATTTCTTTACGTGTAGAGTACTGATTTCGATTAATTGTTATAAAAAGTAAAGTTGATTAAAAACAGAATAGAAAATTTAGAATGTCTATGTCTCCAGGTGAACAATTAGTTTTAACTGAGATTTTTAGCTTCAAATAAGGAAATATGAAAACATACTTTCAAAATTATCATGCCTTATTATTTAATAAGATTTTGGTTTTTTGTTTAGACGTGCGAGACATGTTATCATGATCGGCACAAACACATATAGTTGCAGCAAAAATTCAGACAACTTACGTCATGGCTGACGTTACGCTATTGTTTTTATTGTCAACATAATTTTCGATAGTGTGCCGCATTAAAAACAATCATTTTTTGTAATATAGAGTAATATACATATAATGCAAATATATAGTGTAGTATATTGTTTTATTATTCTCAGTCGTAGTTTCTTAAATATTTTTATGAAAATATAATGAATTATTCATTTGTACGCATGTAAGTCATCGAAATTCTTGTCGCAACTATATAAAAGCTAACCTCACATACAATTTTGCAGTTTCGCTAAATAGCGACACTACCTTATACAGGGTATATACAGAGTATTTGGAAAAGTTGGTACAAAACTTAAGGTGGAAAAAGTAGAGCCAAAAGTAAAAATGTAAAATAAAACATTCCTAAGATATGGCCATCCAAAGAGGTCTTATTATTTGGATATTATTTAAAATAACTTTCATTTTTATTAAGATAATGTATAAAAATTGTAGGTAATAATAATACCATAAGGATTTTTAACTATCATAAGTTTCATCAAAATCGGTTATAAAAAGTAAGGGTTTTCTAACTACCCTCAACAGAATTTTTTTATTCCTTTGAATTATCAAGGAAATATTATTATTTTTTAAAGAAAAAAATGTCTACTTTTTTTTCGAATTCTGTGTAGTTTACTCAGAAATAATTATTTTTAAAATGACGTACTGTTCAGAATAGTAACATTTTTTAATATTTTCACATAGTAAGCATCTGTGTCATGGTGGCAGTTTAATTACAATGATTGTTATTTTCGGGTGCTATCATTTAAATTCTTAGGCCTCCTTATTTTCTTAGTTGTGATTTTTGTGCTTGAATGCATTTCATTCGATTTTATTACGATCATGAATCATTATGTTTTTACTAACCGTGAATATGACGACATGCACTTTATTTATGGTCTGTAATGGAAATAGCCTGGCGGTTCAAAAAAGTATTGGCAACGTTTCGCTAATAGAAGGCGACCGTCTGCAAGATTGTTTAGAGCCGGGTCGGTCAGTGGTCGCGCGGTTTGAGGCGTCAGGACATGAATCGAGGTGACTAGACCGGTGTGGGTTCGCGCCTCGCTGCCGGTAGACCGTATATAAGCTATATTCGTGGAGAGGATTGGCACCCTCCCTGCGGGTATGGTAGTATGGTCATTTTCTTCCAACGTTTCCAATTTTTTTCATGTTTAAGGGTGGGCTTCAGCTACCCTTAGACGGCCCCCAAATGAATTTGCTCCTAGTATGTGTTTTATAACCATATTATCTTCCCCTGTGATAATTCCGTAGGTGGCTATTCATTCCCTTCTAACGTTTTAAATTTTTCCCTGTTTAAGGGTGGGTGGGTATTGTTACCCTTGTAAGTAAATGAACATTATGTCACTACATTGCCTCTATCGTTTTTAATGCTAAAATGTTCCCGTTCCCTTATTTAATATTTCCATACCTGCGTTCTGTGCGTACGCCTATGGGTGTTCAGGTATTCTCGGTAAATTGGCTGCTAACTTCACACCGGTAGTAATATTGGCTTGTCATGGATCTTACTGTACAGTCGATAACTTCAAAGATAATGCGCGGAATAATATTTAATTTTCTCACTTCCCCAAGGAGCCTGGAAAGTAATACATTTATAATAAATGTATTAACATAAAATCAAAATTCACATAAAATCAAAGTTATGAATTACAGTTATCAATATCTGTAAATTTAGTTAAAATGTTTATAATGCCTTATAAGTTCAATAATACGTAAATATACATTTTCATGCTGCCAGACGTCTTATCAAGTACTAGATCAGAAGTACAGATGAATATTAAATATATGTTCGTATGACATCGTAATCTATAAAAATAGTATGCTGTGAAATAGATATTTTGGAAAAAAATTATGTTATGAATAATAGCGGATACTAATACAATAGTGTGTGCGTATAGGGAAATAGATGGGATCAATTAGTGTGCTTTAATGCGGTTTTAATTATTCATCGGTAAAGCGCACTAATGGGTCAGTAACAAAACCGTGGTTTTGAAGCCTGCGAACAAACTAGTGGCTGGGCACTGTGGTTTCAATAATGTGTGCTATGTGCAAACCAGCCAACAGTTCTTTTAAGGGCGCCGTATTCTTGAAATAGTGTTTTCTACAAATACCAGTATTTGTAGACATTTAAGAACTAAATAATATAGAGTTTAGTAAATAACAAGAATGTTGTCTCATGCCACCTACGAATATTCAGATGTACCGAAGTAAAATCGGTATACAGTATGCGCCAAAAGTATGGAATATATTCAATACAAATGAAACAATTATTTTTTGGGAAAAATCCCCATAAAAAATAGTCAAGAGGTGTAAGATCTGGCGATCTTGCAGGTCATTCTATCGGTCCGCGTCTGCCGATTCACCTCCCAGGAAAACAGTTTTCCAAAAATGGGGATACTTGAAGTCAAAAGTGTACATTAATAAACCACGTAATTTAGAAGAACTTCAAAATCGCATTCGGGAGGAAATACGCAGAGTTACCCCAGAAATCATTCATAATGTGCAAGAAGAATTTCTTCACAGACTTGCGCATTGTCAAGAAGTTGGTGGATGGCAATTCGAACATTCAATTTAAGTATAAAATTTAATCAATTGTATTTTATTTTACATACCTCAGAATTGTTACTTTTTTATGGATAAAATTTACGTTTTCTAACATTCAATCGTTATTTACTCGAAAACTTTCCTATGTAAGAGGGCAACATTTTAGTACTGTCTGATAGAGAATTAAACGATCTTTCAGAATCAAGGAAAAAAATATGGTGTTGCCATTTAAAAAAAATCGATGACGTCATTACTCGAAAACAAATGACATTTGAAAATCGCATTTTACGCTAAAATATGTATTTTTTAAATTAAATATCGACCTGTTCGAGGATTTTTCCCAAAAAATAATTGTTTCGATTTTATTGAATTTATTCCATACTTTTGGCGCATACTGTATAACGAACGTCAGAAAGCGATCTTTCCAACAAACTGAAAGGTACTGAAATCTTTCAAAATACGTTATTTTTTTAATTCAACTAGAGATGTAAACATTGTTATAACATAAACTTACATAGTACTGCATATAAGATTATTCACTTTTTCAATATAACAAAAGTACGTCGTTTGCTTTCTTCGCACGTTGGGTTTCTGCAAAATATACATTTTTTCATATATATGTAATTACATAAATACAAAGTACGACTCTGGAATGTTTAGCTGTGTCACGAACCTTACTGATGAGTGTAATAAATGACCATTTTGCAAAGATGCTGAAATTATCTTTAACTTTTATCTGAATTTAAATCATTGATTTTTTGAGAGCTAAGAAATGATATACTTTGAATAAAATAAACATCATTTTAAAACTGACTATCCATTGCACTTTAATTCGGTTGTTAATCAGATATCATATGTTAGTTAATATTATAAAAGTAGGCAGAAAAATGAAAACGTGAATAACTGAAGTATGTGCAAATTTTTTGCTATTGTTTAAGTTTTTGAGATATTCACTAATTTATATACTAGCGGCAAAAATTCAGATGTCTTACGTCATGGCTGACGTTACTTTTGTCAACATAATTTTCGATATGTGGTCATATTAAAAACAATCATTTTTTACAATTTAGTGCAATATATAATGTAAACATTTAGTGTAGCATATAGTGTTATTACTCTCAGTTGCAGTTTCTTAAATATTTTGATGAAAATATAATTAATTCTTCATTTGTTCCTATGTCATAAGCCGTCTGAATTCTTGCCGCTATTATATGTATATTTAAAGTCTTAGGTATATAACTCATGTTTTACAATTTTACGTTTACTATAAAACGAATCCTCTGTTTAATGCAAGCACAGAAAAATTAGTTATCTGTGATGCAAACCAGCCGGCAAGTCATGGAAAACTTCACGAAATGTTTTAATTTTTTTATTACATTTTTACAAGTGATGGTCAATTTAATTAAACATATTATCTTACCGCATTTATAATAGTCTATCTGTTGATGCATAATCTTTTCATATTGTTTTTAATAATAATAATAATAATGATAATGATAATGATAATGATAATGATAATGATAATGATAATGATAATGATAATAATAATAATAATAATAATAATAATAATAATAATAATAATAATAATAATAATAATAATAATAATAATAATAATAATAATAATAATAATAATAATAATAATGATAATAATAATAATAGCTTTAATTTAAATTTAAAAGAATTTAAAACTCGGATTCCTCTTATTTCCTCTGGAAGGTTTTCATAAACCTTCAACCCCAAACAATCAGGAAAATTTAAAGATATTTTATATCGGTAAATAATTTATCTTTTTGTCGAGTATTTAGTCCGTGAATATTACTTTTTGTTAAAAACTTAGAATGATTTAAATATACATATGTATATAACTCAAATATAAAAATTCCTGTAAGTGTTAGCAGTCCATATTCTTTAAATAATGCCCGGCAAGTATGGTACCTCGGGACATCCGCTATACATCGCAATATCTTTTTTTGAGCAGTAAATACATCCGACGACAGAACAGAATTTCCCCAAAAACACACCCCATACCTCAATCGGGAGACAACCTGAGCATAATAAAGTTTTATTAATTGATCTTTTAAAAGTACGGACTCAATTTTGATGTTAATGTAGTACAATGTTCTTTCCAGTTTAAACACTCATCTAATTTAAAACCCAAAAAGATTATTCTATTTTTGCCATCTGGCAAGGATGAATCTTAATATTAATTTTAGAGTACTGTTTCTGATAATTGTGAAATCTAATAGAAGCTGTTTTGATAGGATTAAAATACAAAGAATGAGCGCCAAACCAATAACCAATTTGCTGCAGAGTTGAGTTGCATTTTTCCTCCAAAACTTGATCAGTTTTATCTGATATAATCAGAGATGTGTCATCTGCATACATAATAAGAGCTTCATTATCTATGCAAGATGGAAGGTCATTTATGTACAATAAGTATAAAATTGGGCCTAATATTGAGCCCTGTGGGACACCTGTAAGTACTTCACTGTATTCCGAGCTTATACTTCTATTCAAACCTAAATGCGAATGAGCCAAACTAACATACTGATATCTGTTTTGTAAATATGAGGACATGCTACTCCTCGCAAGCCATACCCAAACAATTTTGACAGCAACTTTTCATGATCAACACAGTCGAAAGCCCTGCTAAGATCACAAAATATACCAACAGGGCTCTCTCCTGCCTCAATATATTCGACCAGTTTCCCACACAATGAATGCAAAACAGTATTAGTTGACCTGCCCGCACGAAATCCATGTTGTTTATCGGTAAAAATTTCGTACATATTGATAAATTTCAGTAGACTATCTTCAAAACAATATTCAAATATTTTAGAAAAATATGATGGAACTGACACTGGTCTATAATTTTCTAAATTTTTGTTGTCACCTTTTTAAAAAATAGGTGCAATTTTATTGATTTTAAGATTGTCTGGGAAAGATCCCGTAGAAAAAGATAAATTAATTAAATGGCATAAAGGTTTTATAATAAAGGGTAGTACATCTTTTACTACAAATACTGGGACATCGTCAAAACCAGTTGATTTTTTATTTTTTAATCTATTTGTTAATAATGATAGTAACTCATCACATGTATAAGGTTGAATAAAAAATGTAGGATATTGCTGATTTTGTTGGCGATAATCTGAACAAATTGTTACAGGAATTTTTTTAATTACCTCCTTAGGAGCATTTATAAAGTAATTATTAAAAAGCGACGCCACATGAAAAGGCTCGCAGCATAAATCGCCGTTTATTGTGTTTATTTCAACATTATTAAAATGATCGCGTCTTCCAGAAAATTCGGGGATTACATTCCAGGCAGCCCGCACTGGATTGTCGGAAGATATTATTTTATTCTGATAAAATGTCTTTCTTATTTTCCTAACTAATTCTATATGTGCTTTTTTGCATCTCTATTTTAGCTAGAAATAGATAATACATTAATATTACATTTTGAAATGCTTTACACTCTATATCTCAAAGATGAAGGATCTGAATCTTTGTAATATTGAAATATTGTTTTTACACCGTGTATTTTAACAGACTGTTTATAAGTATTTATTTTTTCAGGTTTAATTTAGAATAATTGTTTCCATTTTTATTTCAAACAGTGCTGCATATCATCTTTGTAAAATTTTCTTCAATTAATATCTGTTAAATAAATGTTTATAAGCGATATATAATTTACTAATTAATTGGTCCTTATGTCAGTAAGCGTTTATAATGTGCCAATTTAACTGATGATATTAAGAAAACCAAACCAATTTTATCACAATTTGAATTAAACAGTCACTATTTCTATAAAGGATCATACAGAGATTTTAAAATTACAATAACAAAAGTGAGAGCAGTGTATCCTAAATTTATGCATTTTTAACTAATAATATATATTTTTTCAGAATTAAATAGGTTTATCAACAAAAAATGTAAAACAAAATTTCACGAAACAGCAACTCTGCGGACTAATGCACCGACCAGCATTAAATTACACCTGAAAAATCTAGAGCAAACAGCCAAAGTCACCAGCAGCCCATCAGATATATACCGGTTTCAAGTTTATTAGCACTCATCAGTGTACAATAGATGAGGTAACTCTGACGACGAAGAAACCATACTTAGGTTTTTAATTTTCAGAGCAAATTATATAATATATTTTGTATGGAATATTATATTATCCAAGCGTTTGCACATAAATGCGAATTCTAGTACTGTTTACATGCAATTGTTTTGTAGATGTGATTGTGGTTACATTTAGAATTCGGTGGCAGTTAAGTATAGAATTGATGGCAAGTTTTTTTTTCACCTATCCTTTTTATTTTTATTATACCAACAAGCAATAAGAGTTTACATAAAATATGTAATTTTACAGAATTTTTCGAACGTAATTGATTTAACTTAATTTTCCGCAAGTCATTATACATCCTACCAACAAATCCTTAAAACCTTTGGCACTTGAGAAATAACTACTACCAAATTTCATATTTGAAAATATATACGGTGTCATATTTCCGACGAGTGACTAGTATTGGCTATTTTCAAGATTTTTAAAATAAATGACTATTAAAAAAATAAATTATTAATCTCAAATGATTTTAAAAATATACCAAATAAGTATTTAGTTCTAATCAATATTTGAAAGCTAAGTTAATGCTATTTTGATCCTAAGGCTCTGTAGTCAAGCCTGCTCCAAACTATTTTGGGATATCCTGCATATAATAGCTACTGATGTACTTCGCTGATAATATTTTCGTGACCATTCACAGTAGGTATAGATAAAACATGAGAACTATTTTGCTTAGGAGCATTTTCTGGCAGTTCTTGTATTTTTTACCATTTGCAGTCTTCTGTTACGCAGATAATTTGCTTCAATCTGCTTTCTTTCTATAAAAATATATGCACATTTTAGCCATAAAATTTTGTAAAAGTCGATATGCAACTCATCCAAATAAACGTAGGAGGAAAAATAAATAACTTAGCGATTGCCATCTCACAAATATACAGCTGAATCTACTAGAAGTAAATATTATTCTCATTAAATAAAAGGAATTACAATAATATTGACGCGTTCTCAAGTTATCTGAAGCGAACTGAATTATATAAATTAAGCAGTAATAACAAAACTGTGTTTTGAACCTAATAAAAACTCCATAATATACAAATAGAAAAATCCCGTGGATAATGACATGACACATAATATGTTTTTTTTTCGGTAATTTTAAAAAAAACATTTTCTTTCTAAAAAAAATAATAGTGAATTCACATGTAAACTAAAATACCTGCAGTGTGTCAGGAATATGTGTCGATGCTAAAAGGGCTTGTATATCCTACAAAAATCCACAAAATTACTCTTATGGAAAAAATGTCTAAAACAAATAGTTTTTCTACGAATTATTTCAAAAATAAAAATACAACTGCAATATAACAAAAAACTGTGTTCGGAAATTACAAACTAAGGTACATAATTAAGGTTAATACTTTTTTTGAAGGTTTATGGCAGACGTTGTCATGTTTTTGTAGTTCGGAAGAAGAAATTTTTATTTTAGCGATGATTAATCGCTAAAATAACAATGTCTTCGAGGAGAATCGAGGAGGAAGAAATCACGAAAATGAGTAAGTTTTGTATTGATTTTGTATAAAAAAAGCTGTATGGTGAATTTATTTTCTGAATTGGAGAGAGATCAACGATTTTTTTTTTCAGTATTTTCAAATGTCATAAAAACAATATGTCGAGCTGTTGGATCGTCCTCGCCTACAACAACAAAATACAAGATTTCGCAGAGCAGTGTCATCTGAGGAAATACTTTCAGTTTGTTTAAGGCAAATAAATAGAAGTTGTTGATAAGCGAGGGCGCCCGACAGTTCAGCGACCCATCCACAACTTAACTGGTCGAATATTTCTAACAGTTTGAAATCAATCTGACTTTTGTGGGAAAAGACCTCACGTCGCCCTAGCGCGGCCAGGCATAGAACCTGCAGGTCATCTCGACACGGCCTAGGTATAATGTGCGCAATCTTTGATTAGTTATAGTTGTATTGTGGCTAGTGCGTTTCGTATTTCTCTAGTGCCTGCTTGAGATTTGTAAGTGCACATAAACAGAAATGGGAAAATTTCTAGTAACCATGACCAGCTGCATGACATGATTAATTTATGATAAATTTGAGCAAAATTCTCTGGCTGCGAGACGTTTGTACGGTAAACACTTTTTGCAAGTCAAGAAAAATTATAAAAAAACAACGGATTGCATTTTGAAGGTATAAAAAACTATGTTTATTTGATTGACATTTTTCTAATCACAGCAACATATCCTAATGCTTTAACAGTTTAACCAATACTTTAGTTCATTTACTGTCCTTACACAATGGATAAAGTTAATATTGTCCTGCGCATATTTATGTGCTAGGGAAAACACCCACCTGAGAAATCTGGAATTATCAAAGACTTTCAAAGGTCTGGAAATGCCAGGAAAATGCGAAATAATTTATTTGAAATTATAATTGTTCCATCATTATATACAAGGTTTTACCACTGAATGTCACGTCACTGACAAGTATTTATTCTTAATCAAACAGAATTAAAAATATGTAATATATATTTTTTTAAAATATAGGATGGCCAAATTCTTATATCAATTAATTTAATTTGACTGAACCTGTCTAGCTGTTCCAATATACTGCTTTACTTAAGTATAGTACAAATTATAAATCTAGTTAATGAAAATAATATGTGCTGCTGTTTTGTATAGTTTGAATATATGATTATACGACCTGAAAAATATAAATTTTTGAAGTCTGCTGTGGTAGAATTTGTAATAACAAAACTAATTTGGTAAGTAGTTACCATTTTAGCACCCTAAGTGATTAGGAGAATAACTTTAGATTACTGTCTTGTTTTCATTTGGTTTTTTCTATGTAGAATAAGTAAAAACAATAGTAATATGGAACACTTACAAGACTCAGATGAAAACCCAATGGAATCTATTAGTATGGAAGAGCTTCAACCTGTGATAAAGTTACAGCAGAAATCGTGAAAAATATGGGACAGCAGGATGAGAAATCCTGTGGAAGACATATTACAAAATACTCATAAAAGATAAATTCCCAGATTAATTGCGAATAGCACTGATATTAATAGTGTTCTAAAAAAGATGATGTAAGAGATTGTGAAAATTGTTGCAGAGCGTCAATTGAAATAAACAGTGCAGAGAATATGCTAATACGAATTATATTATTATTATTATTAATAATAATGTAATAGTATTATAGCAGTGTCTACCAGTACTTGATTCATTAGAATCCAACAAAAACTATAGAGGTATAATATTACTGTGTAATGACATGAATATATTTGAAAAAATAATGACTAGAAAAAAGAAAAAGAAGAATTGTGAAACATACTTTACATGAAGCGCATTCAAAAATAGAAGAAGCACTCAAGATAATATATTTATAATATATGTATATAGATATAGATGTTCGTGACCACTGAAGGTTCAAGACAAGGAGAATATGGAATTGAAGTCAATAAAAATAAAACCAAAGTGATATGATAGGTAAAAAAGGGATTAAATTTAAAAAATAATGACATAATAATAGAACAAGTAGAAACATTGCAATATTTAGAGACAGAATTGGAAATACAGTCAACATTAGAATACATATAAAGTAGAATGGTGGGGACACTTACAGTGTATGGATAGAATTAGACCAGTAAAAAGAGTTTGGGAAGCTAAAATTAAAAAAAAAAGAAAATAGAAAATCCAAGAAACACATCTGATAAAGTGAAAACCTTAAAGTTAGACGAAGTTAAGTTAATGACGGCCAACCGTAAGGAATAGAAAAAAATTGTGTATGAATGAGTAAAAAATGAACCCTATACACTACAATGGAAGAAGGAGTTATGGATTATATATATATAATACTAATCTTAGAATTTTCAATAGAAAAATTCTTAATGTTTAAATCTAGTAATAAATATAATCTATAAGTAAGACACGACTTTTTTATTTAACACTGGTTAGCCTGTATACCTTGCAACACCATCCAAAATGGACCATCCTATATGTATAAGATATAATGTTATATATTAAAATTTAATATATTTATAATGTCTATATACAGTTTTCGTATATGAACTTTATTTACAAATCGTGAAATTTAGTGTATAAAACCTTTCGAAATACTTTATATACAATAATATATTGTAAATGATCGAGAATGGACGTTCCCTACGGCCTGAGTTAGGCACATAAAATGCAGAGCATAATTATCAAAAGGGCATTAACAGCGATCTGCCGGCTTTATCCATCTTTTTAATGCCGGCTTTCATTGTGTAGCTCGCTTATTATCATGGCAGGATACGTCTCAAAATGAGACATTTAATTAAGACCATAAAGCAATCCCGTTAATATCATTACGAAACATAACCAGCACAGTTGATGTAACGTATGAAACTTTAGTAAAGGCTTCATTATAAAATTTTACGAGTTTTCCCAGAATTTCGGAGAATACAAAATTTGTTTCACGATAAATTTTATCAACGCTACTAAATAATTGGCTTAAAAGATCAACCCCTACTTTTCTAGTTTATAAAATAACATACAAATTTTAAGGCGAATCAGAGATTCGCTGCTACTTGCTAAGTACCTACTGAGGCTGCGGCGACGACTCTTTAGAGACTACTTCGATTTGAATTTTGAAATTTGGGCTCAGGGGAGCTCTCTTTAAATAAAATATTGCTATTTTTGCAGTATGTAGTCGCTACCATGTATTTATTTTAAATGGAAAATCCTATACAGGATGAGTTATTAATAGTGGTACATAGCTTAAGGGCAGATTGTTAACGTCATATTCAATTATTACTCCTCTTCATTCTACAGAGTGAAAAGCTGAAAAAATGTTCTGGATTTTGAAAATCTTTGATCTTTGAAAATTTGTAGTCTTATGCTTTTTTATTACGAATATGCAAACAGTGTTGAGGTCAATACAAGAAAGCACTTATTATACTGCCACTGTTTTCTGTTAAGCGTTTAGCAACTTATACATTTTTATAATTCTGAATTTTATTTTTAGGTTAAGATTTATTTTTAAGATTTTTTCTCTTTTGTATTATTTCTCTTGAATATAATAATTTGTGCTGATTATTTGTGCAATCCTGTAATTGGAATGTTAATCCATTCTGTTGGGATGCCTTGTCTTTAAATAAATAATTATATATTGTAACAATTTGAAATATACACAGAAAATCAAATGAAAATAACACCTGACCAAACCTAAAGTTAAATAAAAATTAATAATTATTAGTATCAATTTATAAAATATATAAAGAATTGTTAATATAGATATCCTTGGATATAAATTTTACATAGAATAAATAAAATTACATAACATAAAATACTAATTTTAATAATTTTATTATCAAATTTAAAAATCAATTTCAAAAATTTGCATGACGACGACTATTATTATCATTCAGAACATAAAAAAAAGAAATTAAACTCAGAGCACCATATAGAAAATAAAAGGAGAAAGTCTACAGAAAAATCTGATATACATATGGTATGCAAACAAGTAACATAATGAAATATATTCCAATTACAAATAAATCATGTCCTAAAATTTAAATTGAAATGTCAAATTAAAATAATCAATTCTAGAAATGTCAAAAGTAAAGGCGACTTTACAAGAATCTTTTGAACATGAACAAAAACACAAAATAAAGACTATTTTCCTAAATAAAATAATTAAAAATTGTATAATTAAGATAAAAGAACATTTTAAATTTGTATTAGTTATAAGTTCTGTTGTGAATTGTGCATAAAAAAGACATACAAAGACTGCAAGAAAATCATGTGAATGGACTTTTATAACATGGCAATCTGCAGCAAGGAAAAAAACAATGAATTTGTTGTTAGTTACGGCTTGGGTTTAGAGAAGAGCAGCAGCATTGCAAGAGAGCTCCCGAAATTATAAAAAATTGATTAAAAATAACAAGAAAAATAAAAAATATCGACCTACCAGTTAAAATTTACCATTTGTACATCATCCAGTATAGTTTTTATTGCCACAACTGAACATATCATCCGTATCCAGGGAAATTGTGCAGTTCCATAGAATCCCACAGGATAGTTTCCAGGCAGTTTGCAGTTTCCAGGAAGGAAAATAAAACATTCCTAACCTCAGGTACCTTAAAAAAAATAGAGTGCACTATAAAAATATCTATAGCTATAGTAACTTAAAATCGATTTTAACAATATCAATCTTTGCAAAGTATAAAAATAAACTGCAGGACTTACCTGTATAAAACCAAGTCGAACTCAACAAATATAACATCCACATTCAATCATTTCACTGGAGCAAATAATATCTGTCATCCAAAGAGAAGCCATTTTACTTTAGAATATATTATGTTTCTGTAGGAATGCAACCAACATTACAAAAATAAAGGATATTTGAGTATAATTTATAAACTTCAATTAAATTCAATATCCAAGTTTTAATCTACATTGGTTTGGTAAAATTCATTATCAGAAAGGTAATATAAAAAAGAAAATATTCTTTATTGTTTTACAATTGATTATAGCACAAAAATATTGATAATCTTTCAAAAGTGTTACTAGTTATTACAATATAAAATAAAACCCTGTATATTTTGAACCGACTCCTGATTTAGTTTCTTTTGCTCTTTTGATTTAAAAAACTGTGTCTAGCAAGGGATAAACAAAATTTGGTATAAATAAGGTAAGATAAAGATAAAAAAAAATTATATAAAAGGTTTGTATTGAACGAAATATAGTTGAAGCACAACATACACTCACAAAACATAATACATAAAAGGATCATTGGCGCCCAACAAAAATTTAATATTTAACTTTAACATCAAATACACAATAAAATATTAAAGATTAAAATAAACAATAAATAATAAAATTCAAATTAAAAAATCAAAAACACACACAGGTATATAATAATATAACAATATATATGAATATATAATTGTAAACAATTAAGAGGAAAATTATTAACATTAAATAAACTTTGTTAATAGTAATTTAGTATATTACTGATAAATAAATATGGTCTGAATAATGGGCTTGTTAAATATAATATTTTTCAGTGGTTTGAATTAGTCAATGGGAACGCAATATTTTTTTGATAAAGTTAGAGTTAGCATAAAGAAGGTTTATAAAAGTCTCCATAAAATTACTTTTACTATCTAAAAATTCATAAATATACAGGGTGAGTCATTAATAATGGTACATAGCTTAAGGGCAGATTGTTAACGTCAAAATATAGCGATTGAGCCCAACAGGCCTTATTCAATTTTTGCTCCTTTTCATTCTATAGGGTGTTAAAGTTGAAAAAATATTTTCTATTTTCTGTTTTTTGAGGTGGCAATTATGAGTATGCAAACAGTGTTAAAGCACGACTAGGGGGCGCTAGTTATACTGTACTGTCGATGTAAAAATATGTCTAACTTTTAGTATTTTATACTTTTGAATTTTTTAATAAGAAACTATTGAACTATCTTCAATTCTAAATGGAAAAGATATATCTACCTGTATGATGCACCTTCGTGAACAAAGTTTTATCATTTTATAATGGTGAATTGAAAAATCATATGTCTATTAAAACGATAATTAAGGTGACGTATAAGTTAAATCTGATTTTTTTAACTTTTAATGTAGTACATAGGATTCCAAACTATACTGGCAAACTCTAAATGACTTCTGACTAATGAATTGTACAATGTAATAATTGAATAAAGGTTTTTAAAAGACACTGTAGAACCTACAATGAAACCTAACAAATGATACTATTTTTAACAATACTATCAATATGTAACTCAAAGGCCAATTTCTTGTCTATAATTAGGTACACTAAGATCTTTAATAGAATCTACATTTTCAAGAACATTGCCATCAATAGTATATGCAAAGTTTACATTATTAAACAAACGTGAGAAGATGTAATAACATTTGTTAAAATTTAATTATTTTGGCAATAAGAAGCCAGATTATTAAGATCTTTTCGAAAAACTATACAGTCATCTAGTGTAGAAATTACCTTATAAATTTTAACAACATCGGCGTAAAAAAAATTGTATTTGTAACACAGGTATAATATATCATTTATAAACAATGAGAACAACAAGGGTCCAAGATGGGATCCCTGTGGAATGCCTGATGTAATATTTATATAATTTGGTGTATTATTTATTTTCACACATGATACCCGTCAGTCAAATATGATTTGATCCATCCGAGTAAATTGCCGTGTATGCCGAGATTTTCCAGTTTTACAAACAATGTTTGATAGTGTACCTTGCTAAACGCCTTAGAAATATCATCATACGACTATCGACTTGTTTTCTACTGTCCGTGACCTCTGACACTTCTTGTACGAAAGGTAAAAGATTTGTTATAACCGACCGCCCCCGAAAAAAACATGCTATTTGACACTTATAACATCTTTGAATCTAAAAAATAACTCATTTGTTATCATTGCCTCGAAAATTTTACCCGGTACACACATCATGGAAATTGGTCGGTAGTTGGACACTAAATTCTTATCGCCATTTTTATGTATTGGTATGATATTTGATTTTTTCCACACATTAGGAACAAATCCTTTTGATAGAGATTTATTATAAATTAATACAAGAGGTTCAATAATAGAGCCTTTGCATGACTTAAAAAATAAACGAGGCAATCCGTTCGGTCCAGCTTCCTTATTGATATCCAGTTTAGACAGTTGAGCAAGTACTTGGTCACGTAAAATGCTGTGATTTGATACTGGTATTAAAGTTGGGTGTCATTAGTCTTATATTTGACTGAGTATCAGAAGGTTCAAATACTGTCACAAAGTATTGAGAAAAGGCATTACATATATCTTCATCGCGACCATAATATTAATACACTTTATGCTATTTTAATCATAGAGTACTGACGCCAGCTGTGGAACGCTCTAAATATACAGCCCTCTTCAAACACTGAATTCCAGGAAACAACTACTCTGCGGGCTAATACCCCGGCCAGCATTAAATTACACCTGAAAAACTTATACAACAGCTAGTCATTTGCCGGTTTCGTGCTTATTAACTTTGATCAGTATGCCATAGACGAGATAACCGACGAACAACTTAAGCTGTTCTAACCCAACAGTAGGGACCATGAATAGTACACAGTCACCTTGTTTATCTAAATATAAAACGCTCGGATAGGTCGATTTTAATTTTGAAAAATTCATCATGTCTGCTAGTAAAAGCTTTTTTCTACTCCTCACAGTGACGTCATCAAATTTTTTAAATAGCAACCAATATTTTTTATTATGATTTCTACAACACAGTACAACAACTATCTGGTTGCATGGTATTGCCTTGATATTTTATGAGATATGGACGTTTAAAGTTTCAGAATGAACAATTATGCAAAATATGACTGCGTGAACATACATCGGCGCCTCCACTATTTTTGTAACTTCGATATCGTTAACATGACTGTAGAAAATAGAAATAAAACAATGAAAATTTTTGTATTTCTATACATTTTAAATTCCAATCAGTATTACAAAATAAAAAATATACCGGGTGTTCTGAAAAACATTAGCATAAATTCAGGGCCTGATAAATTTTCAAAAAATATTACAATTTGTTCGCTTGAACTATGGGCGCATCTTTTTTCGTTTTCAAGATGCAGGGCGCTGAAAATATATTTTTAGAATCTAGTTTCGGTCTTATCTTCTACACAATTTTACCGAATGAACTGAAATTTTGTTATGTGGGGCTTCTGGCGATGCTAAATACTCCGGAGCTATTAATTTTTGGATATGTCATACAGAGTGTTCAATGCAGCACTCCGCGGGAACATTTTAGGTCGTAACTTTTTTGAGGTTAATAGTTTTGCCCCTTTTATTACTTGCTGTTGTGGCAAATTTAATTCTAAATAAAAAGGTGCTTTTGTAAGAAGTGCGAAAATTTACCCATTTTCAAGAAAAATCAGGCATAGTGTGTCGAAGTCAAGCAGTTAGTATGAAATCCCACGCCGTTACTTGTAGTAGAAGTGGCGGTTTGATGTACAAGTAATAATATATTAAATAAATATATTTCTCCATTTAATTTCCGAAAACCACGAAGTGTGATTATTTTATACAGAATACAATCGAGTCTTTGGCTGCGGGAGGACTAAACAGAGTCCAAAAAATTTGTAAATACAGTATCACCAATTTCAAATGAAAAGAGGCCTATAAAAATGGTATTTATTGTCCGATTTAGTTCGCTTTTTTAAAATGGAGCAGTAAAAACTCTATTCTGGTGCTGCAAAATATTAAAAGTTTTTTCCATTTTGAAGCCCTACTACGAACTTTTTTCACTGTCACATTTTACAAAAAACTGTTTAGCGATTTTTGTCTAACTACGGCACTGGTTTCAGCATCCCCTAAAACAGTTTTATACCAAATTTAGTAAATTAAATATCTAATTATTAGGTGTTATAGTCTGTTTGGAAATGAAAGAGAATAATAAAACCCCGAGATAACGTGGGCGTGGTAATATTTCGTTTCAGGTAATTACCGTAATTTTATTTTAAAAAAGAAATACCAACGCTAAACAAAGTTTTAAGTGAACTTTCAGAGGATAACGATTTGCCAAAAATCAGTAGAAGCAAATTATGGGCCGTCTTACGAGAGTTGAATTTTTGCTGGGAAAAGCAGAACAGGAAGTCAGTTCTTATCGATAAAGATAAAATTATTTGTTGGCGAAGATCCTACTTAAGATCAATTTCAAAATTTCGTGACGAAGGGAGGAATATTTATTATCTAGACGAATCTTGGGTCAAGGAGGGATATACTGTAACAAATGTATGGCAGGATAAAAATGTAAAAAGTTTTCGACAAGCATTTTTGGATGAACTTTCAACAGGGTTCAAGGTACCTTCAGGTAAAGGGCGAAAATTAATAGTGACACATATAGGTAGTACCAGTGGTTTTGTAGATGGCGGTTTACTTTTATTTGAATATAAAAATACACGTGACTATCACGAAGACATGAACGCAGATGATTTCGAAGAGTATTTCACACAGATGTTGGATCTTATTCCTCCGGGGTCTGTAATTGTCATGGATAATGCCAGTTACCATTCACGGCAGAGCGGACGCCTACGACTGCTTGGAGGATATAATTCAATGATTATCCGGAAAAAACATTTCTTTTGAAACAAATATAGTGAAAAAGGAACTTTTGACACTTGTCAATCTTAATAAAGATCAGAAAAATTATGTTATCGATGAAATGGCAACAAATCGCCAAATAACGGTACTACGGTTACCACCTTATCACTGCGAACTTAACCCAGTCTGGCTGCAGGTAAAAGGAAATGTAGCGCGAAATAATGCGACGTTTAAATTAAGTGACGTGAAAATTTTGTTAAAAAATTCCTTGGAATGAGTAAATGCAGATAACTGGCAAAGATGTATACATCATGTACAAAAATAAGAGGAGAAAATGTGGGAACTCGATAATTTAATTGACGTTACTGTGGAACCTATCGTTATCAATCTAGGAGACGAAGATAATTCATCAGAATATTCAGAGGATGAATTTTAATATACCTACTTTTTTATTTTCTTTATTGTACATTTATACAACACTACATTTACTCACCATAATTTGAATTTTCAAAATACATATATTTTTGTGTGGAATAAAAGTCTATTCATGAAATTTAAATAAATATTTTGATAATAATATTGAATAATTGTATTTGAATTACTAAAATCCCTCTTAACCCGGTTATGATGCTCATGTTTTGAAATGCTGCTTTTATATTGTTTACTTATAAGAGAAATGGACTGAGAAATTGAAGCGGCATAGACAAAGACGGATTGTCGGGGATTAAATTTTAGCTATCTGCTACAATTTAGTACGGTTCGATCACATAGAGTTTTTTTAAAAGTACACCTCATCTATACCGATAAAACATAATATAAAAATATTGAATATAAGCACCAGTACTACATTTATTTACGATTTGCATACATAATAAGCTTTTATTACTCTCTTTCATTTCTAAACAGACTATAACCGTCAAATTTTTACATTTAATGTGATTAATTGCGAGTAATAATAATAATAATCATAAGAAATATGTAGTTTAAAAAAGAACAATTAATTTGTGATATAACTGTACACAATAAAAGGTTCTTACTAGTATTGGACTGTAACTACAGTGTCAGTAAATAAGAATCACAGCTGAAAATACACAATGCTAAAGATAGATTTTCTATTTTCTCAGATGCGCCCAAATCCCCCCTAAGTGTTTCTTAAGAGACAAAACCAAGAAACCTTCCCTCGGGCTGAATAACTTTTCGAATCGATGCGACGATAACGACGAGAAATATGCCCAAAACACAGAAAGTTTTAAGGAAATTATCCCATCCCTTCGGATTGTTTTCTTTGTTGTCAACTTTTAAACGAAACATATGATAGAAGGATCAAGTCAGTAGCTTGTACCCCAGGGGGATGAAAAAAGTCAAACTTCGGAGATAGGTCGGATGCGTGGTTTCTCAAACTGAAATGTTTTCTAACCAGTTGATGAGAAACTGGGGAGAAACGAAATTTAGAACATATTGTTAAAATATAGACTGAAAGTTGGTTACTAATTACATATATAATACGTTGTATAAAAGGAAATATCGGTTTTAGGTGTAAACCTCCCCTACTGTTTGATTTAGTCATAACATTCAGGAAAATACTTTTGTAAGTTATACTTTTCAATTATAACACACGGAATCCCATGCATACTTTTGGATTTTCGAAAAGGACATACGTACATATTATTTCTATAATTTTTCTAAATAAGCTAAGGATAAATTACCTAATTACCTATTATTTTTGCATTTTAAGGTCGGCATTATTTGATGATTTCCATGTGTCGAAGATTTTCGTTATTACCAAAATTATACCTAAAATATTGCAAAATATAGAGTGATCCAAAATGGCTTCACAAAGTATTGTTACGGAGGGTTACCTACCTTGTTAGTTTGTTAATTATGTTCCTATTTGCGTTAGAATTGATAATTTTTGTTAATACCTTTATTTTGACGTTTCCTAGAATAGTCCGGGCTATATTTTGTTTGATTCTCGACACATTCTCGATGTCGCCGAAACTTCGAGAATCCTAAAAATATATATAAGCGGTTCGGTTTCGCCGCTGGAGTCAGTCTATATTGAGCAGTTGGAGGCGATTGACAAACGTCAAATCATTGATAGTTGTGAAATTTGTTTGAAGGATATTTCTTGTCTCATCAAGAGTGACAATAAAGTTTGTTTGTCTACGTCACATGTTTCTACGCTAATTCAACGTAGAGGTTACAGTATATTGAAATAAAATAGTTTTCTCATTGTAGAAATAATTGGAATAAAAAAGTCTTTGAATTCTTAAAAGATGTTTTATTGGCAAATAAAAATTGACAATTCTTTATTTTGTGAAATATAATAAAATAATTCTTACCGAGGTAATATAAACCGCTTACCAAACGCAAAACAATAATGTATTAATCAATGCATATTCCCCATAAATTGCTTCATAACATACGATATAACAATGCTCATTGAAAAAAAATATAATTCCTACACAGCAAGAAATCGAGTATACACGCTACTATTTTGGAACTAGCAAAATAATATGGTTTAAAATTTTATACGATTTATTTGTAGAAATGTTGAAAGTAAATATATTTACAAACATTTTAAAGGGTAAAATCTAGAATTTTAATTATTTGGTCACGTATTAGTATTATACATATTCTTCCTTTAAAATTAATGACATTATGACTGAATTACCCTTTATTTTACGCTTGCTGGGCTGTAATACTTTGAATCGCTAATATTTATTACGTAAATACGTTATTTTATATTACATTTAGTATCAATTGAATTTATTTAATAAAGTTAATTGTTTTATCGTTAGACCTAGGGTCAAACATTTTACTCGGTGACCATTCAAATTGTAGGGTTTTTATTTTAGATAATAATGACTAGCTTGTGGTTATATCTTTAGCATTAGTATTTGATATCAAAGATATATGTTTGTGATATACATTGATAGAAAATATAATTCTACCAAAATTTTGGGATAAATTTGAATTAGGATAGGTTAAAATTATATCTTTAGACCAATATAATAGCAATATTAATAGCTAATTGACTAATAGTAACAACCTCTACTTGAACTTACTAAAGTCTCCTGTCAATTTATTTTATTTCTACCGATTAGTATATTTATAATAAATAATATACAGTTTTGTATCAGTTTTGAATACAGAAAATTTCAGAACTTATAGTACATTGAAAGAAAATTATTTGGCCTATAACATTTTCTCTTTAACCGCTTAGTTTTTACAGGGGAAATACTAAAAATAAAAATCCAGTTGAACTGAACATTTGAATTATCTGGAAAGCAATATCAAAAATAGACAAGGTACATTTTTTGTCAAGAATGTTATGAGGATTAAAAAATATGAAAAATATTTCCAAAATTTCTATTTAAAATGGTGGATCCAAACCCCCATATCTACGCCTATGTGTCCTCATAATGGCCAAGATTTTGCGTTCTTTCCAACAAATTAACCATACAAAAATAAATATGTAATATAAAATCAAAAATAAAAAAAAGTAAAGTTCAACCTACTGCATCCCAAAAACTAAACACAAAAAATATCCTCTTTCGATTCTGAAATTTTATGTATTTAAATCTGATACACGTTGGATATTACAGCAGAGCAATTTATACATTTGAAGGCATACTTTTTAAAGTTGACAGTACGTAGACACTTCTTACTGCAAATTTCTTACTTTATTTCGATATTATTAATATTCAAAATATTTCACGACGTTTTACATAAAATGTATTTACTCAAAAATCAAGGAATACGAGAAGTTAAAAATGGTAATATCGTGAAATGAATGGACTTCTGTTGATTAAAATCAAGTGGCATAAATTAGGCAAATATTCTTAACACTTTTTTTACTTTTCCGGATAAGATAAATGTTAAAATAATTTATTGAAAACTAATATATTACAAAAGGTAATGATTCACTTGACTTCCACACATTACTTTCATATGAATATTCCATCCTGTTTTTCAACTTCTATTGATATACTTTTTCGATTACTTCTATTCTTTAATTCTCAATTTCGTTATTTTCTTTACTTTAGAATTTCTCTGTATTCTTTATAAGTTGAATTTATTTAGTTATTTATTTATTTCTAATAAGATATCATTTAAATCTACCTACAAGGTATATAAAAGTCATAATCACAGTAGATTGCAGCCTAGAACAAATACATTTTTTATTTAAATTAAGTTTTCTTAATTTTATGGGTTATTCTTCAAATAAAATAGTAGTGTTACATATTAACGTTTTCGTAATTTTATTCTATATCTGTTATTGTCAAGATCCAATATGGCGCCCATAAGAAAAAAAAACAATTGAATTTTGGATAATCGAAACTAGTCGCCATAGAAATTTTCTTTGTCGTATATTCTTATCCCTCTTATTTATTTAAACTCTTCACCACTACAGATGTACAATAATTAATAGTATTAACAAAAAGTATAGCAAAAGCACAAGAAAAGTGAAATATTACGTACTAACATAATAATCATTAAAAAACAGTATGGACTCCGTAATTAGAAAGTATGACATAATCATTTAGTGTTATTTTCTAATATTAAATATTCTGAGGTACTGTAAAAGGCATTATCTAATAAAAAACATTTTACTTCATTATTAAATTTGTTATATGTGCAATATTATGCTTAGGGTACGCTTAATAACAAATCTCCACGTCTAGTATTGTATTGGTGATAAAATGAGCATGTTTCAAACAGATGTTCACTTCTTTTAGCAAAAATAGAACATTTCAGTATACAGGGTGGTCTACTTTCGAAAGCGGAAACTTTAGAGGCAGACAGAGAATCACAAAATATCAGTTTGTATTATAAACTATATTCGAAACATGCTTCGTTACAAAGATACAGGGTGTCAAAATTTTTATCAAAAGTTCCAAATTTATTAATATTTTTAAAACTACTTTAGATATTTAAATGAAATTTGGACCCTTTGAATAGGTAATCTAGATACATATTTTTACGTAAAAATATTATTTTTCTTCCACCAGTGGCGTGCGTACGGACAAATCTTCGGGAAATTTTAATGAAAAAAATGGTACGCCAATGTTTTTTAGAAACAAAAACTATTTCTAGAATCCTTGTACAATTTACGACAGAAAAAGGCTCCTATGAAAAATAATATTTTTTTACGTAAAATATGTATCTAGAATAGCTATTCAAAGGTTCCAAATTTCATTTAAATATCTAAAGCAGTTTTAAAAATATTAATAAATTTGGAACTTTTGATAAAAATTTTGACACCCTGTGTCTTTGCAACGAAGCATTTTTCAAATATAGTTTATAATATAAACTGATATTATTTTGTGGTTCTCTGTGTGCCTCTGAAGTATCCGCTTTCGAAAGTGGACCACCCTGTATATGATGAAGGTAACGTCAAGAGCCTTTTCTCTTTAAATATAAGTCTACAGACAGAATTCCATACATTAATCTTAATAATCGTTTTTGAGCAACAAAAACACGATTTATTTTTCTTCCACTTCCCTAACATATTATATTGTATGATAAATATGAGTATGCTAAACTATAGAGTTTTCGTCAAGAGAACTTTTTAGTTGTAGTAATGAAAAATATGCCTTATTCAATTGTTTGTAAATATAGTCAATGTAATTATCATAAGACAATGGCAATCAAAATTGGTGCTCAGAAGTTTGACAGTAGGTGAAATCGAAAGTGCATCATTTAAAAAGAAGTTATTGTCTGAAGCTATTTATTTGTGACATAATTTAAGTTTTTCTTTAATTGAACGGAGATAAGTGTGTGTCAAACTGTTCAGTAAACATTGATCATTGTTGGCTACAGTTGTATCAAGAAGAAATAAGTAACAATAAAATAAAAATCATTTAACATCTCTATGGAAGCAAACAAACAAATTTTAAACTGTCAAGCTTGACATACGTTTAATATTTTTACTACTATTTTGAGAACGAAAACAGAGAGTTTTTCGAAACGTCAATAATACGGAAGGGCGCGATAGTGATGTGCTTTTTGTTATTTTTTACTTATCTGTTTTTTTTCAATGTGAGATTTTTTGGTTAGGCAAACTTTGTTTCAAAAATAACCATTGACTGATCCGTTTGGCGCAATAATTAATCTTTATTTTTTCAGAAGTGTGGCAAGAACCCAATAAAACTAAAGAAAAACTAAAAAGAAGTTATTTGGAAGTAATCTTAGTATGCCAAAATGTATTATCAATGTCTTATTTTTATATAGTATAAACTTATTACGATCACACCAAGAACTGAACTCATCAAGAACCTCCATTACCTTCCTCTGAAGTTCCTCAGGAGTGTTGGCTGAAATTGTGATCGTAGTAGTATCTGCAAACATTGTTTCATGGCTATTTGTAATGTAATTAGGTAGATTGTTAATATAAAGGAAAAATAGCAAAGAAATTAGTGAGAACCCCTGTGGAACTCCGAGATTCAAAGGATATGGCTCTGATAATGATTCTTCTTGATAAGTTTAACTCTCATAGATCTATTACTCATATATGAAACTATCAAGGACAAAACATTCTCATGTTTTCTAATTTATGTTTCAGTAAAAGTTAACATATAGGTAACAGTATCAAATACTTTTGAAAAGTTAAATAATAGTGAAACAATATATTTACCATTATCAAGAAATTCATAGACATATTCCAAAAGATGATATGATGCTGTCTCAACAGATTTACCCTGCGTAAATCCATGCTCTAACGTGGCTAGCAGTTTAGTTTTTTATGAGTAAAACCATATTCTATTATATACAATTTTCTCAAATAATTTAGATATGATACTTAATACCGATATTTGTCGATAGTTATCAATATCTATGTTATATTGTTAATATCCTTAAACTTGTATTTAGAAAGGAATAATCGGAAATAGGACACTATAATTAATGGTCTAGATTTTCTAACTAAGCCAACGTTTCGATTTATTTTAAATCTTCAGGGCTACAATAGAAAGCAAGAGATAAGAATTATAAAAAAAAAACAATATTGACAATGTAAAATTTAAAAAAAAACAAAACAAAAGACAAAAGAATAGTTATACATACATGTGAGAAATTTTTTTTAAAAAACATATTAAAATACTATTCATTAAACAACAAAACATTAGATTAAAATATTAGTTTAAAATTTTGTTTAAAAAATTTGTAGCACCCTTACCTAGTGAGACAAAACCAGAGTCAAAAACAATAAAATTATTATTCATCATATAATGAACAAGTCAGTAGGAAATGCTGTAATGTTTCGAATAGTCTTCTAAATTAAATATAAATATCAGACATCGAGATACTAATTAATGAAAAGTAAAAAACCCAGCAAGAAAAAGCAATAAAAATAAGACGTTGACAACAAAAGAAAGAAATGATGTACTGAATGTTCATATTATAGGTATTTTCATTTAATAAATTTCTTAATGATACCATTATAGATTACACTTAAATGTTCAGTATCAGACTTCTTATTAATGGTATTATTTTGAGATTGTATACATACCATCTCGCTAATAAGCCTTTTTTGGTAATTATATTCATTGTCAAAACCCTTAATTGAATCATTATTAAAATTAAAATTATGGTTATATTTGAAATGATGAAAAGCCAATGCTGTATGTTCTTTTTTGTTAATATATTTAGGGTTACATGACGATTTATGCGAACTCATTCTATGTTTAATATTTTGTTTTGTCTGTCCAATATACATCCCTAAACAATCATTACATTGAATACCATAAATTACGTGCGACAGATACGATTTTTCTAGTTTGTCTTTCATGGATGAATATAGTTGACCTTATTGTCTTGCTATGGTAAAAAACAACACGCATATTCTCACTATTAAGAATTATTTTCAATTTTTCCGATAAACCTTTAACATAGGGTATCTTAACATATCTAATATTATTATCTAGATTATTTGTTTCTGAATTCACATCTGAGCCATTGTTATTATTAATGTTATTTTTATAATTACGATTATTATTCAAGATGACGTTAAAAAGGGAAGTGGGATAATCATTACATTTAAGTTTCTGTTTGAAATTATGAATATTTTGATCGTGAATTACTTAGTAATATCTGTTATCTGAATATTATACTGGACTCCAATCAGTTTGATTTACAAGGTGTTTAAGATAGCTCATGTTAGGTACAAAAATATTTCTCCTATCGTACTAACTTACATGAGTTTTAGAAGGAAGATCTTGAACACCACGTATATATAAAATATGTCCGCAGCGATCTCTTATGCGAGGGCTATAAATTTCACATTTAACGTTTTGCAATGGATAGTTCGTGAGCATATAATCTAAGCAACTATATCTAGTATGACCAGAAGCATAAGTAAATATTTGAGTACGCTTCTTGATGGTTACAGTGACTTCAGAACAGTTTATAAGATCATTAAATAATTTAGTGTGTCAATGTTAAAGGAAGCGAAGTCATTCAATGTTGCCCATAATATATTTATTTAACTAGCAAATTACTGAAAGAATTGTGTTGTTAGTTCAATACAATCGGATATGGGCTCATTAACAACCAGTTATGCTATTTTTGAGTGAAAATTTACCCAAAATTTGTTACTGTGTACCCCTGGAGCCGGCTCTTTTCGCTAGGGATCATAACCCTTAACTATAGAACTCTGATGAAATGTGCTGCTAAAATTTTACGTAAGTGGAGTTCCGCGTTTACATCAAATACATTCGAGTTACGACTGCTTTTACTGTCGGACTTTTGTTACGAACAACCCCCACGCCTGTTCAAGAGCGATATATAGCCCCTATATGGAACCTGCTGGTTTTATTAAAATAAATAAATAATCTTACGTTGCGGTAATTTCCCTGGAGGGTTTGGAAACATTGAAAGTGAGAGAGAGATTGTACAAAATATTAGATCAAAACATTGGGAAAGTCTCAAAAATATCGATATAATTTGCTGCCAAAATTAATCTTTAATAAAGAGCATGGCTTACTTCTTTAGTGTACAGGGAATCTCAAACTCGACCTACTGTGAGGATACAAAAAATTTAGATAAAATTTTGGAGCAAGTGGTGTTAAATGGGATAAGGTAAGCTCCATTTTCAATCGAAATTATTATCTTTGGGATTTGACAGAAACGACTAATGACGTCAGCAATTGAATTTTTTCCAAATACATACCTAAATTATGTTCTTGTTAAAAAGCTCTCTTTTTCTAATAAACTTTTATTAGAGTAATTTTTCTGTATGTTACTTCCCGTTTATAAGCAATATCGTCATAACGAGTCTCAAAAGAAATACCATCTAAAAATCCTATTAGCGGTGGATCAAGTAGTCGCTGGAAAATAATTTAATGTTCATTGTTTAAAGTGCATAAATGTCATAAAATTCTTGTCATTGCTCAATATGAACGTCAAACGTATGACTGTTGTGCTTACAAAATGTTTTCTTATTCAGAAAATCCAAAATTCACAATTTGGAGTAATTACCTTATAGTCTAAGATCCGGCTGCAAAATTAGTACATTCATAATGTAGTTAGATTTAATTTTGATGTATTTTTATAAATGGAGGAACCCATTTCTCATGAGATGCCAATTAAAAAGTGCCCGCGATTATTATTAATTAAAATATTATTAATTGGCTTTTCGTGAAACATTTCGTTTACGTCCTATGGAAATAAAGCATATTCTACTTCACGGCAATGTATTTAAGAGCTTTGAAAAGGCACAGTTGCTATTGATCAGTTAGCCGTAATCTCTCCGCACCCAAACAATATATATCTGTTCACAACATTTTCTTTAAACAGATTTTAATAAAGGAAAACGATTCACTTTAAAAAATGTTATAGTTCCATATCAAAATTTACAAAGGATAGAAGTTTACCCTGAAATTGATGTTTTTATCCATTAAAAACAAAAAATTATAATGAAAATGCTCAGAAAAAAGAATGAGGAGAACTAGAACTAGGTAGTTTCATAATCTTTATCACTTCTTTATTTTGGTTAATTTTGTCAATAATAAATTGCAGTGCACTTCCTGAACATTCTAGTAGTACTATAGCATTATCTTCACCAGAGAAAAGTTATCAAGCTCTGAAAAAATGCCATCCAGTTCTGTACATCTAGTATTTCAAGCTCGCCACATAAAACAAGAGAGTTTTATCTAGGTAACATAATTTGTATTTGCAGCTAAATAGCTAGATAAAAGCTATTCAGTCAAAAATAGCTAAATTAAACTGACTTTACTACAAAATTATACAAATATATTTAATACATTTTAGAAAACCTTAATTAGCTGAGTTCTGTATACATTTTTAGGTATATTTTATATTTACTTAAAACAAATAAAATATGTCAGACATTTTTTATTTCTATTTCAGTTTAAGCACAGGAAAGTAAAGAAAAAGAGTTCTTGAAGTTATGAAAAGATGTAACGAGTAGGCTAGTGTAGTGCACGAAATAGTTATCAAGAAAGATATGATGGAAAGAAGGAAATTGGTTCACAGTTCGGAGCTCATAACAGTTGGTTAACTCATTATCACTCTAGAGTGGGGTGTTCGCCTCAAGGTGGTTCAAGTAATATGATAAGTTAATTGTTGTAATCTGTTGTATATTTGAACTGCCTTCTGTAATTTATAAACAATTAAAATTATAACAAATGATTATTAATTACTTTCTAGTGTCTTATTAGTGACTTCGTAGTAGTGACATCTGGTGGAATCACAAGCATATTCGTAACATTTTAAAGAAGTAGTTTATTCCTAGACGTGGTGCATAGATCTAATGATATCGATAAGTTAGAACATTAATCACCTATATGATTTAATTACCTTGACATGAGGGTAAATATACCTATTAAATCCATCGGATGAGCCTGACATGCGAGTTAAATCGGCATTCAATAAATTCAGCCATGTATGTAAAAAAATAGCTTCTGACTTCATCAACAAGAAATATAAATCTGATAAATTTCAACACAAGACGTCGGGTATTATTAATTCGATAAATGTGAACCAAAAAATAAAGTAACGTAATCATTGTGTTTACTTACATAAAATATTTTCCTTACACGTGTTTTTAATTTTCCAAATTTTTTTATTAAAATTGCACTATACATATGTATATGCCAACCCTTTTGATAATTATTTTATTGAGACTGTTAAATATCCAAGTATTAATTAATTCGACCCTTATTATTATATATTATATTACAAAGGAAATTATTTAAGAGCAACTTGAAAAAATTACATACAATATAAAGATATACAATGCTAAAAATATTTGTACTGTAGCGATGATTATTTACATACCTATCAGGCAAATAAACCAATATCAACAATATTTGTTTACAAATTTAAATTTACCGGTTTCAACATACCTAAAAATGTCGGAACGCACACGATGACTACTTCGCGCATCTTTAAGTACGTTCTATATCTATCTTTTTCTATGGAGTAACCAGCCATAGCGAAAGAAAACTTATGCACTGAGAACAACTGTCAAATACGTACTGTTTATTTCACTAAACATCAACCAACTATTATAAGAAAATACACAACGTTTTTGCAAAATAAAAAAGGGGCTAAAAAACATAAAACATTCCATATCTCCGCAACCGTTGCGGACCCATATTTATTGAGACTTCTCTGCTTATTTCGGTTCATGCTATTACCTCCTTAAATATTTTACACTCTTTTTTAACACCTTGTATATGACCAAAAGCAATAAAAAAACTCTTATGAAAAAAATGTCTATAACGAATAGTTTGTCTATAAATACATTTCAAAAATAGAAATACAACTGCAATAATATGCAAAACTATGTTACGAAATTACAAACTAAGGTTAAGTAAAAGCGCCTGTAACGTAATTTGTTTTTTGGATTAATGAAGTGAACAATTGAGGTTTCCGAGAAACTCGTTAAAACTGTAACGTTGGATAATGTTTCAATGTGTCAGCCTGCTGATAGCCTAAAAGTAATATTAGTCATAGTAGTGCGTTTCATTTTTGTCTAGTTTCTCTTTGATGTTTGTGAGTGTACATAAACAAAAATGGAACAGTTTATATTAACAATAACCAGCTGCATGACATGTTAATTTACGACGAATCTAGGCAAAGTTCTCTAGCTACGAGACGTTTGTACGGTAAACGCTTCTTGCAAGAAACAGAAGTCATTTTAAACACTCGTAACTATTATTCTGTGTTGTGTAATAAGCTTTAAGAAAGCCATTCACAATAAGTACCTATAGGTTTAGGTGCACCTATTTGTGATTATTATGTATAAATAATGTCACATATTCAAGACGTGTTTGCTGTCATAATTCTGTTACCATTTGCCAGAGAAAAAAATGTTAAATCAAATATGTTTACAGTACAACTTATAATATGGCAAAATTAAGGCACTCTGTATATTTGGCGCTTCTCCTCTACTTGCCAGATATAATATATACTTTTCTCGGTAACTCTTGCTATATTTACAACCTGTAACTTTGAATGAAGGTCGTATTTACAAGGTCATATTTATTTTGAAATTTCGTAGTGGAAACTAATTTCATTTTAACCCTTCTTTGTAATTTTCATACTCTGTCGATTGACAAGTTAATATGACATTAAATCCTATTTAAGAGAAGAAATTAAATTTGATTATTAGAAAACAAATTTTTACGCCGCCGTGAGCTACCTTACCGTCACTAAGTACTGAAATAAATAACTTTATAACAATATACTTATTTACATTACACAGGGTACTTCATTAAATACCACTTTAAATTTTAGTATAAAATAAAACACAACACTGTACTATACAAATTCTACTTTGATTTAAGTAAAAATTAATACTTTATGCAAAAAGTAGCAAAATTACCTAGGGCTAGGGCATTTACAAATACTGCGAGAAACGATAAATTAAAAGCTAAAATAAATTTATTATAATGAAATTAATATCCGGTCATTCTCATGTCGCTAAATTAACGCTGACCGTTAATTATTTTGCCTGCCTACCATCCTTTTGATATACAGTATGCGCCAAAAGTATGGAATAAATTCAATAAAAACGAAACAATTATTTTTTGGGAAAAATCCTCGAACAGGTCGATTTTTAATTTAAAAAATACATATTTAAGCGTAAAATGCGATTTTCAAATGTCATTTGTTTTCGAGTAATGACGTCATCGATTTTTTTTTAAATGGCAACACCACATTTTTTTTCCTTGATTATGAAAGATCGTTTAATTCTCTATCAGACAGTACTAAAATTTTGCCCTCTTACATAGGAAAGTTTTCGAGTAAATGACGATTGAATGTTAGAAAACGTAAATTTTATCCATAAAAAAGTAACAATTCTGAGGTATGTAAAATAAAATACAATTGATTAAATGTTATACTTAAATTAAATGTTCGAATTGCCATCCACCAACTTCTTGACAATGCGCAAGTCTGAGAAGAAATTCTGCTTGCACATTATGAATGATTTCTGGGGTAACTCTGCGTATTTCGTCCCGAATGCTAAATTACGTGGTTTATAAATGTACACTTTTGACGTCAAGTATCCCCATAAAAAATAGTCAAGAGGTGTAAGATCTGGCGATCTTGAAGGCCATTCTATCGTTCCGCGTCTGCCGATCCACCTCCCAGGAAAACAGTTGTCCAAAAAATCTCGTACAGGGCGCGCATAGTGCGGAGGTGCACCGTCTTGCTGAAATCATATGGTATCGTCAGGAATGTTAGGAAAAATTACTGCAAGGGCTGGAACAAGGTCATTTTCTAGACACTTCAAAGAAGAAAGGCCCTACTATTCTGTCGCCAACTATTCCAGCCCACACATATAATTTCTGAGGATGTTGGGTATGTGCCTCTGCCATCCAATGAGGGTTTTCCCGACTCCAATATCTGCAAGTTTGACGGTTTACTGTACCATTCAGACAAAATGTGGCCTCATCTGAAAAAAGTATTTGCCGGTGTAAATTTCTATTTCCTTGATATAAATCCATTAGAATTTCGCAAAAGTATAAGCGGCGATCGGGATCATCTTCATTGAGTTCCTGCACAAGTTGAATTTTGTAGGGATGATATTTTTCCTTCCTCAAGATACGTAGCACTGTGCTCTGACTAGTGTCATTGTTTAATGCAACCAATCGTGAAGAATTATGAGGATTATCCACCATACTTATCAAAATGTTCTGTTTCTGATTTTCATTAATGCTTGGACGTCCAGGTTTTGGAATATTTACAACATTGCCAGTTTCTCTAAATTTAGACTCTACCTTACTGACTGTTGATTGGCTGATAGGGCGATCTGGATATTTTTCATTAAATAAATCGCAAACTTCCTGCTGAGTTTTAGTCATATTCCCGCATCCGATAAGAATTAAAATTTCAATTCTTTGAGTAACAGTTAAATGTGCCATAATACTTTAAATTGAGGAAGTCGGTGTGACAATGACACTTTGCAAAGATTTTCACCTATGTGATCCATAAAAGAACTATGGAATTCGAAAAACTAAACTTGACAACGTTTTTGCTTTATTTTAATTGATTCACGTTTTCTAACATTCAATCGTCATTTTCTCGAAAACTTTCCTATGTAAGAAGGCAAAATTTTAGTACTGTCTGATAGAGAATTAAACGACCTTTCAGAATCAAGGAAAAAGATATGGTGTTACCATTTAAAAAAAAATCGATGACATCATTACTCGAAAACAAATGACATTTGAAAATCGCATTTTACGCTAAAATATGTATTTTTTAAATTAAAAATCGACCTGTTCGAGGATTTTTCCCAAAAAATAATTGTTTCGTTTTTATTGAATTTATTCCATACTTTTGGCGCATACTGTATAGCATTAGATGTTCACTTAAACTAGATTAATGTCAGACAGTGTCATTGACAGTGAGAATCTACCATTTGGTTAGTCATACAGCTGGACAAACTGAACATACTCGTAGTTTAAAAATCGATTTATAATTCTATTAAGTATTTATTTGGTTAACAGAAAATAATTTTATATTGCAATTCTGGTTAACATACACCATTTCCTATAGAAACAGACTCCCACTTAGTAAGTTATACTATATTTTTAAAAGATTTTACGGGAATACAGTTTGTATATTACAAATTTAAAATTATATTCAAAATCTATTTTTCATATTTTATTTTTTATCATTGACGTTGGACGTTCACCCTGTCGATTTCCTGTTCGTCCGGAAACTCGGAAATTGGAGCATGTACGAAACCCCTTTAAAAGAAGAGTGGGTAAATAAAAACAAACGAGCTTTTCATTTTACAAATTGATGCGGCGGTAGAGCTCGCCAATTCCAATGCAATTTCTGCCAGTCACGAATAGACAACATTTTTACTATTCCTCTTTATTAGGCCATACGAAAAATTAGATACTTAAAAGCAAGTTACATGTAATTTCTGATACCGATTAATATGTATGTCCACAAAATTTTGATATTAGTTAAAAACGGTAGGCTTTTAGCTATTATAAACAACTATAAAATATAACAGTAAAAAATAGTAGAGTTTTTCTTATAGATATTTTTAGTAGAAATACCCTTAAAAGAGCGAGGCTAGAATACGTTCCTAAGTTAGAGGGTAACCCTATGACGTCAAATGTTTGCTGAGGACTGAGGCTACGGACGTTATTCCTGATCGAATATTTCTATCAAAAATTAATCCCTGACTTTTGTGAGAACAGACTTTACGTCGGACTAGCCCGGTCAGACATAGAGATTGCAAGTCATTGACACGATCTGCTGTTACGTTCGTTGCAGGTAACGGTACGTGTTGGTATAAGTTTAGTGTGAGATGTTTCATTAAACGACATGGGGTACCTTGTCATATGAAAGGAGGGGGGTGAAGGGGGTAATTGGAGAACTTGTATCAGATCCGGTAGTTCTGGTTTTTGCTGAGTTATTTATGATATTGGCCCAACGAATAATTCAAGTTTTCGACCTGAGCGCAGAACGCGACATTCACAATGCAAACGCAAACTTTCAACAATAGCGCTAGCGAGTGTTATAATATACAAATAACTTTACATAGTGATTGAGTCTGATGCACCAAGTATCTCAAACCCTCTACAGTAATTAATTAATGTATGTATTATTAATGTATACAAGCGGAAAAAATTAAGGGATCAAAAAAAAAATTCAATTTTTTGCGATTTTTCAAATGGCTGTATCTTTGGTAAAAATGGTCGTATGTGAGTGAAAAAATAGCAAATTGAAGCTTGAAGTGTCTAGTTTATGGATCTTGCGATAAAAAAAAATCCAAGCAACTATTAGTGCAAAATCCTAATGAATATCATGGAAAGATAATTGTTCGAAATGTTTTGCACTGTTATTTTTAATGTACGGACTTCAAAAAAATTGTTTCAACCTAATCACTATATGGATAAGTTGTTCATTTAGCTTCAATTTTTTTTTGTCGGCCTCGGTACGACCTCGATTCCTCGCTGAGTTATCAATCTTTGAATGAAAATGCGTAATTTTCTCTTCTCTCAGCAACATCTCAGGAACCAATGGTCGCTCAGAAAATGGAAGGGGGATTTCGGAATCTTGGATCCATTCTCTACAATGTTCTGGTGTGTTTTTTCAGGAAACAAATTTTTTTTCATTCTTAACATGACTGAAAATTTTCGAAAAACAGGACTTTTTGAAGTCTTGCAGAAAATTACGTGCCACATTGAGAATATTGGGAAAATGACTAATGTTAAGTGTGCATCTTATAGGCCATTGTACCCTCAAAAACCCTACAAAGTTTCAACCTGATCCATCAAGCCGTTTTATTGTTTCATTCGATTGAATTTTTGAAAAAATTGAAGGGCCGCATTTTTTTTTGCCTTTACTCATAATCTGTAAAAATACGAAAAAAAAAATCTCCTAATTTTTTTCGACATTTTTATTGTGGAAAGCGTTTGAAGTCATGAAAAATTTTTTTTTTTATATTGAAGAACAAATTTAGAAACGTTTCCTGTTTCAATCTCCATGGTAGTGACCGACGTTCTCTCGTTTGGCGTCGGCGTGGAGAGCGTTTCAGGCAAAACTTTGTTCGTCGGGTTGTGGCTTACGGCGGTGGATCAGTCATGGTTTGGACCGGTGTTTCGCGAAATTGGAGGACGCCTTTGGTAATTGTACGCGGAAATTTGACCGCGAGGCGATACCAAATGATCAAATTTTAAGGCCAATTGTTCTGCTCCGCTGGCAACACCTGAGATCATTTGTTTTGATGCAGAATAACACACGCCCACACACGGCCTTTGCTGCCACACCCGCCAATAAGTCCAGATCCAAAAGAGAAATTTTTTCTTCAATAAAACGGCTTGATGGATCAGATTGAAACTTTGTAGGGCTTTTGAGGATACAATGGCCTATAAGATACACACTTAACATTAGTCATTTTCCCAATATTCTCAATGTGGCACGTGATTTGCTGAAAGACCTCAAAAAGTCCTGTTTTTCGAAATTTTTGAAAGTTATGTTAAGAATGAAAAAAAAAAATTGTTTCCTGAAAAAACATACCAGAACATTGTAGAAAATGGATCCAAAAATTCCTGGTCAAGGTTTTGCTGATTGCGCATAAAATGAGCAAATTGTAATCTAGCTGGTAAGTCTGCTGCTAAAAGATTTTGCACGGGTGTAAAATGGTAGGGATATAAATTTTCCTTGTGAAAGATTTTGAGAAGTGTTGTTTTACTAACACCGGTTTCTCTAGCTACCTGTCTGCTGCTAACTTCTGGATTTCCTGCCACTCTTACTAAAATTTCTTCTTCTTGGTGAACTGTAACAGTACGCCCTGCGTTGTCTCTTTTAGGACGAAAACTACCAGTTTCTCCAAGTCTATTAAAAGTTCTTGAAATAGTTTCCGATTTGGTTGCCTTCTATTCGGATACAAATCTGAATACCGACGAAGCGCTAGACGTCCAACATAATCTGATTGCGCATAAACGCAAACCATATCGCGCATTTGTCCATTTGAAAATAAATTATGGCGTGGCATGTTATCTCGCACTACAATTTAGATCATAAAGTAAAGAATACTTTTAATAAGGCACGAATAATACTGTAATATTACTGACAGCACTAAGATAAGTGGAAAATGTCAAAATTGGATTTTAACATAAGCCTACTTGAAAATTTTTGCCGATTTGTAATTGAATGCAAATACATTTGAATTTGCAATGGCAAATTTTACGAGAACGGTGCAATTTAGCAACTATCAAAAAGTATAGCTTTTTTGTGTAAAAGAAGTTGTAAAATCAGAATTTGCTACCTGAGAATTATATTTTTGAAAGATAAAAAAGTTCTGTCGTTTTCAACGCATTAGACCTAGCACAGGTGGCGCTCTCTATGAGCTACAAGCAAACCATGGATATATTTCAATCTCTCGCCCCAGAAAACCCCTAACACCAAAATTTCATCTCGATATGAGCATTTATTAAGAAATAAATAAAAACAAACTAAAATAATATTTTCCATTAAACACCCTGTATCTCTGTAAGTATCAACTTTTGTACTAAGGTGAGTTTGTCTTAATCGCAATATTTTCACGTCAGGAATCTAGTCATGAATTTTGGCCCATTACATCGCGACCACATTGTATACGGAATGGATAAAACCTTACGCATTGATGTATCTAGTCATAGTTTCAATAGGCAATTTTCCAAACAAATAACTAGTGCAGAATGCATTGAACAAGGCATAATCATTTACCTAATGAGACCAGGCTCGCGAACATCAGGAATAATAAGGACCGGTTGGAGCGTTTTGCACAATACACACTTCTACTTTTTTCAGAAACTTCTTGCTTTTATAACTAACACATGACAGATTTGTTCTTCTTTGTTCAGATTTGACTAAATCTACTTTAAGACCCACGAGTACATATTTTTAAATTAAAAATCATAAATATTTAAAATAGTGTCTGAATGTAAAGGTTGACATATATCAAGAGAAATGTTCACATTTCCAATAAAAGAGCATTCATAAAAGTAAATAGCACATTGTGTATAAAATAAAATCGTTGGCAAAATGGCAAACAGTGAGTAACATAAGCACATAATGATCCTAGTACCACGATTGTTATTTATCACACAACATTGTATTGTTTGCTGAGAAATAGATATTTATTTATATAGTTACACTGTCAAGCCTAATATAAACAAAGCGTCTGTATTTTCAGTTCTACAAAATTTTGTTCAGCCTAGAAGGGGATCTCAAAACATTTTCCCTGTCACGCGATATACCTGTAAAGTGCTCTTTTTCTTCCTCTATCTATTAGTACCTGCCATTTATCAATGGAGATTTATTAAGGGAAATGCGGGAGGGCAAAATATTTTCGCTGCACATGTTCCTGCGCTCAGGGAACTCTATTTAGAAAATAATGAACATTTATCAATAAAGGACGACCTTGACAAGCCATCCTTAATACTTAATCTAAGCATAAAATATACCCGAACGGAGAAACGCAATAAGAGTATAATAATAAATCAGAATTTTAATGACTACGATGAAATCGATTTCGTTTTTACGTGCATTAAAATGCAGAAATTTTAATGACTTTTTTAGTTACTTTTAAAGGGATAATAAAAATGTGAAATAATTATTTTGGTATCTAGAACATGGAATGTCTGCGTTCAAGAATTAAAGTTATTTTGACGAGCTTAGGCAGGCAAAATATCCATTCGAAGCAACAATATAATTTATATTTGAAATCGGTTGATCCGTGTTTAAATCAAGACGGTTTAGGCGCGGTGACTATCATAACGATAGCAAACTAATAAACAATGAAAATTAGTTGTTTGAAAAAGTAGTGTCAGAATTATATATTGCAATTCATATTCTATATCTATCTATATTCTATGAGTGTTTAATTCAAAATGAGATCGGTCAGTCAAGACGAGCAATAACTAGGAGAAATATTGGAATTCAAAGGGTGATGTAGTTCGAAGAAAATTCTAGAAGTGTCCGAATCGGTATTACTGACATATTTCAAACATAAAATTAATAAAATTAAACCTTCGACGTTACGGTCAGTTTATTCCATGCTAAGAAGTACACTTAATGCTAAAGAAAATGTAAATATCAGAAAATTTCCAAAATTGGTGTTTGTGGAACTGGTGTGAGAAGAGATAAGCTACTAAAGATAACGATCGATGATATAGAAGTCAAAGATTCAAATATTATTATAAAAATTCCCGATTCCAAAACCCATACTGCGAGATGTTTTGTGATTTCAAGTCCAGACCAAATGAAGATATATCGCAATACAGTGCTTTAAGACAAAAATTTTTTGTAAAGAATCTCAGGGAAAAATTTGTTAACCAAGTGGTTGGTGTCAACAAAATGTGAAAGAATGTGAAAAAGAAATAGCAACTTATCTCAATTTGCCTCATCCAGAAACTACAGGGCACGGCTTTAGACGTTCTTCCGCCACTCTGTTAGTCGACGCGGGGCCGAAATTACCACCATTAAACGACATGGGGGTGGCATTTTAGTACGATAGCGGTATAGAAGATTCTATACAAAATAAAATTTCAATCACAAATAAATTGTTACCATCTTCAGCAGAGCCTACGGAACTTGCCAATAATATAACATGCCTAGTAAACAATTACAGCAGCAGCCTCATTGAACACATGTAACTAAAAACTACGATAATTGACAGCACTGAATCTGGCATAAATCCCATTTATAATAGTTACTGTTTTGTATTGAAATGTTATGTTACTTAATTAAATCATAAATAAGTTTCGAAAAAATGGCAAATTATTTTAACATTTGTTTTATGTTCTACAACGAAAAATACTTTTCATTCTCCCTCCCACAAAAGTATATTTGCTAAGTATAAAAAACTTTCGTGCCCTGGGCGATGAAAAAATAAGAACGTCAAATTATTACTGCCAAATCTTTATTTAGAGTGGAAATTAAATGTAAAATTACAGTTGTTTTATGTTCCTGAAAGATTTAACGCAAATGTTGAATGAAATAACATCACTGGAAATGTTGACTTATTTGTCGATTTGCGCAATATCATCATTATATTCTGTTTCTGAATGTTTGCTTTGCTTGCTCTGCTGATTTCGATTTTTCGGAATTGATTTTATTAGCAACTTCTATTTTATGAATCAATGAATTTCCTATATATACTTCCGCTACCTCCGTGACGATTCCCATTCCTCGTGTCTTTTCATATTTAAAATGTCCACACCTGGGGCATTTGGTAGTAATGTAGACGAAGTTATTCGAAACGAGTGGCCCTGATTTGGGTTTGAAATTTTAAGAAATTTAGCTGTCATACGGAATTTTTGAAATTGTCGAACCACCTGTTATACACATCTTCCACGCTCATGCCGATAAAAGAAAGGTTCATCTTGAGTCTTTTTTGGTCAGAGCTGCATATAACGATTAACAAATGTTATCCAATCGTCTGTCACTACAAATCTTCTTTGCACATTATTTTTTGTAGTAAGAATCTGCACTAACATGACTCAATATTTATATTCCACATCCTTCACTTTTAGATTATATAGCTCATCCGTTCGACATGCCCCAGCTACTCCAAAAATCGCTACCACTTTTTTCATTAAATATATTTCATCAGGAGCTTCAAACAAAAAGTTTCATATATTGTCCTTTGTAAATATCTGAGATTTTCGAGGTAGCAGGTGACAATGTCTGATTTTTCTAAGAAAAATATTAATAATACATCTTCTGTTATTGTACACATCTTTCGTTGTACATCATTTGATGAAATTTGTCGGATAACAAACTTCTTCAATGGAATTCATTTTTAACTAAATTCTAGGTAGCCAAATATTAAACTTAACAGACGTTTATACTTATCAACTTTATATTGAAGAATAATTATTTGGTAACTGCCGAAATAATATTTTTTGCTGACAATGAATGTTATCAAAGCATTGTTAACAACACACTGTGATATTACTATTTTTAGACCAGTAAACAGCCTTATACCCATTTTATTACAGTCTACAGAGAATTTTCGGCATCTTTAATATTTGTGTTTTATATAAAATCGAGGGGAGAATGAAAAGTTGCTCGGAGGTATTCAAATTTAAATACACGTTACATCTAAATGTAAGCTTTCGCAACTTGTAATGTAAATAACTATTGTCGTTCTAGAACATAAAAGTATTACGCAGCTAGGTGACAAAAAAAACTCCCTTTGTCAATTCAAAATTTAACAAAAATGTCGACTTAAGTGTCAACAACTTAAGCTACTAGGATTGAAAATGAATACTTTCACTTCTAAAATACCATTTCTTTTCTCAGTAAGGAAAATGTTACCTAACATTAGAGACTCCTTACATTAAAAAAATGTCACAGTTTTGTGATGGTTGGAGAAAATAGTTATTTTACATATCATACAGGGATAACACAGTAGGTTTCACTGCCTCTCATTGGCTGTTGTGGACTAAGATCTCGATAGACCAAAATATAATACCGCTGCTGGTTATACCGTCTCGCTTTTTTTTAACACCTCAACCCATGGTATGGACAACTCGTCGCTAGCTGTTTTATTGCACTATATCTCATTATATTAAGTATTTTCGCGGAGACAAATCTGAATACATGAATTTTGATAATGCATTACCTAAAAGTATTTAAACTCGGATATCTTTCAATATTTTTATTGCTATACTTTAAATTAGCTCATAGCTACTAATTACTATCCTTTCTTCCCTTACCCCTTCATAACAACCTTCTTAAAATTTGAAATAATTAAAATTTTCCTCTATGTTGTTGGTTCAGTTAGCTCTCGTGCTCGGTGATGGAGAACAATTAAATTTAAATTGAGGTTAGAGTAAATATAAATATTGCTGATAGTTATTGTGATAAAGGTAAAATTAATTAGGATTATAACTTTTAAAAATACTAGGGATTCACTCTGAAGTTTTAGATTACTATCTCTATATTTTGATTTTCTTATAATTTTAGGGAAAGATCAGATCACTACCGGTTAATTTTCGTAAACTACTATTATGTAGTGCCTAAATACATTTTTGTTTAATGTTTGTTGGTTCGTTGTTTATGCTTTACTATAATATTAATTATTTTTAAGTTATTCTTTATTAGAATATGTACCACTACTCCTCCTCCTCCTCCTACTACTACTGCTGCTAGTTTTGTTTAATATGTTGTTAGAAATCTTAGTTGTTATTCATTTGAACTGAATTATATATTTTTAATAAAATCATGAAAAGTAAAATGTCTTCTATTTTGTCGTTACTTGTAACACCCTATTTCTGTAAATATTATACATACAGGGTGGGAATTTCAGAACTTGTCTAAAAAAATTTGGGAATAGATATATCATGAAAGATTGAGTAAATATCGTAAAAAAAAATTGCAACCGAATCGTGGAAGGTCCATGGTGTCCACGGCGTATTGCAGCAGTGTGGCGTATCATACACGAGGCTCAATTATATCCGTTTCATGTACAATGTGTCGAAGCATTAATACCAGGGGATTTCTTTAAATTTTTTGTCCGGTCAAGTTTTACAATGGATCAGTTTCCAGTGCCGTGCGGAAGAGTATATTTAAATCATTTTTGAATTGCTCTTTTTGATTATATTTTTACAAAATTGTATTTGTGAAAGTCCCCTGTACATTTAAAATTTTTTTTTTAGATAGTATACAATAAAAGTAATATGTTAATTTGTAAAGACTACATCTTTAATATCGTTTTTAATGCTCTAAATAACACTAAAATATGTAAATGTTACACATATCACTTGTTATATTACCACAATGGATTGTGTTAAATCTTTAACAGACTGCTACATACAGAATAAACTAAAAAGAACTCTAAAATAATAACTCTACGACATTTGCACACTGTGTTTATATTAAAATCACAGTAAGACTATTACTTATTCAATTTATTTGTCGCTCTACTTAATACCAAACACGGTTTAGGCTTTAATATTAATTAAATTATTATCGAAACAGTTGTTAACCAAAGCTTCATGAAGTAAATTTAGTTCTATTACACTGCTGCTATTATAAGTAGTTTGCACAGATAGGCAGCACTAGAGCACTAAAGGCAGCCACCAGAGGAACGAACGTTTTGCTATAGCATGCTGGCAATGCGGAGAATGTACACATAATTACTTTGAAATTGTAAGGGCTCCAAACTGCCATTTCTTGTCCAATGGAAAATAATATATTGTATGTTAGCGGCTATTTCTAAGAAAATATTTAACATATAAGGTTTTTTGTTAGAGCTCTATAGAGTGTCAAATAATAGTGAAAGAAGGGATGGCAATATTCATCGAACTGAGAGAAAAAGTTCTAATTTATTATTATATATATGTATATACCACCCAAAATGTTTTACAAACGGCAGCTGTAAACTCTGAAAGAGTTAAATTTAAAAGATTTTTATTCCACCACGTCTGTGAACAAAATGCATTTTCCAAATCAGTGAAACATGTTCTACTTGGTGGTCACTCCTACTTCTAATCATTTTGGTGATGTTTACAATACACAAACTACTTATTATTTTACTATGTAATTTTTATCAATTAAACAACGAAAGGGATGAGCTAAGTACATGTTATCTTATTTGAACAAGATTTAAAACAATATTAATGCAATAGAACATGTTAGTTTGTGTCAAGTTATTGTACTCAGCACAGTGTGAATCTGCAAACCTGCACGACTTCGCACACTGGTCCAATAGGAAGCAACTGGGACAATATACTCACAAAAACACATAATGCCGTCTTAACTATGCTATTAATTAAATCAATTTATTTATTATTCTTCACTAAATAATTCACTGTATCAATTGTAATGAAGTGATTTTTCGTTTTTATAAAATTATCACCAGACCACCGATATGTTTAATTACTGAGCGTTAGAACGAGCGTGCATACGCTACCGTTCTCGTAGAAACGAAACTCATCGCGGAATACTGGCCAGCGAGTCTTATCACGGCCGCCCGAGCAAATAGACCTACCGCGCGACCCCACCAGTACCAGCGCGAGAGCCCAACAATTTTCAAAGTCGCTGACGAACTTAGAAAAATTCCACGCGCTGACCGCTGATCAACTTAGAAAAATTTGTGAGGACTACGAGTAAGGCAAGATTTTTACAAGTTGAAAAGGGAGACCAGTGCGCCGCCGCCGACAGCACCGAAGACTTCTAAACATCGATTCAGTTGCTGGCCCGTCGTCGTCGAGAGCAGTCCTGTCTGTCCGCTACTCCAGAACCAGAGGAGCTGTTCGTGATTTTTCTTGAAGTTGATGACGAACTTAGAATAGTTACCACTTGCCGTAGCTGCTTGGTGAGATTTTTACAAGTCTCGTCTGAAGATCACTGCGCAGCCGCCAACCCGTGACCAGCACTCAGGGCTTTCAAACACCGAGGAGGCACTTCAGTTCCTGGCCAGCCGTCCACGAGAGCAGTCCTGCCTGTCCACCACTCCAGTAGCCGAGGAGCTGTCCAAGACCACCGTAGCTGCTGTTGGTAAGATTTTCAGAGTCCAACCCGAAGACCACTGCGCAGCCGCCAACCTGGTACCAGCATTGAGGGCTTCCACTTGACCAGTAGACGATCCAGTTCTTGGCCATCCGTCCACGAGGGGAGTCCTGTCTGTCCAGCCCACCAGAGAAGCCGCCTTTGGTGACGGTTCTAAGTCGAGTCTGGGGACCAGTGCGCAGTCCGCCTACTACCCAGAAGCATTAAGTGTTACACCGTCGAAGCCGCAGATTCAGTTCCTGACCAGCCAGCACCAACAGCAGTCCAGTCCAGCACCGTCAACTAGGATATTAAGTAAATTGCGTACACGCTTGCTGCGCATGTCCGCCAAGCCAAACGAGGGCTTGACGAGGTAACTACCGCCATTGCTAGAGTCAGCACCGACCGACCGCTCAAGCCGTACCGTCGTGCCTGCCCCCAAGCAGAGGAAGTAAGTAGAAGGTTAGGGAAGACTTGGCCACTGTTAACTTTGTGCTAATCTTATCTTACCTTTCAGATTTCTGTCCGTACTACGACAGGGTAGAGGCGCTGTTGCCCTTATCCGGCGTACTTCACCTCACCACGCGTTCGGCTCATAGGATGTTGTTCCCAATCCGTCTGTATGAGTTGAAACGTGGGTCGTAACTAACGATACAATTTCTTACAGCTAGCCGCTTCGCAAGCCCCACTGACCAGCCGCGCAGCCTTTGAAGAGAAGCCCCACTGACAACGTTTGTTGTTTCTTTATTTTTAGTAATAGTGGCCAAGTATATAGTTTTGTAGGTTAACTTTGCTGCTTTATCCGCTTGATTGCTTCCTCTTGCCTGATTTTGCACGTAGCTTGTAATAACCGCTTGTAGAAACCGCTACCCTGTAACCGCACCGCTGATTCTGTACCGTATCTGTTTACCTCGTAGATTAGAACCGTATTTTTTGCCCCGTGATAATTTTTTTACCTAGAGTAATAATTTGAATTGTACATATAGGTCTGCACTCAATAAATGTAAATATTTACCAAGTGTGACTTGTTTTACTGGACACCGAAAGTCTAACTCCTCCCTCACGACCCTCTGGACATACCGTGTCTTCACTGTAGCCGCCCGAGTAGTGGTGTTTCTGCACTGTAAACAGAAACTGGCACCCGAGGTTACCACCGCCACCGCTCAGGCGTCATAGTGACACTGTGTCGTATTGCAATCACGACGTAGGCACGTCACACAATAACACACGACAGACATACTGAAGAAACTCTGTTGTCTGGTGCCGCGAATTTCCTAATTTTATTTGATGTACCGCCTAAATGAAAACGTCATGAAACAAGCAACTTTTATTAGTAGGAATAAAAACAGCGAGAAACAACAGGAAACATTAGGTTTGTTGAAAACGGTTTGAAACTATCAGAAATATTCATCCAACTATTTATTGAGTTAAATTCACTGGTAACTCGTTCTCAACCTAACTGGTTGAATATTTCTGACAGTTTGAAGCCAAAACTACTGCAGAAACAAACCTATTGAGTGACAAACCTTTCAACATTTTAAATCAACATGGAACCAAAGGTTCCTCGGTGTTGCGTTAGTACGAAGAATCCTGAGTACTGTCCAGAATGGAATATCAAGCAGCAAACAACTTTTTTTTTAATAGTGTTTTGAAAAGTTGCACATTTAGTAACTAATTTGAGTTAGGAAGATTGAATCGTTATTTTTGATGATTCTTCTATATCATCTTCGATATTATCGTTGTAGGCAGAAGATTCTGACATTTTTCATAAATCACTGACAAAATAATATTTACGAAAACCTAATAAACAAACTTGTTTTAATATTTACATTCACAATTTTCAATAAAAAATTATGATAGCTGTAGTTATTTGAACTATTTGCAACACGTAACAAGGACTGACACAATTTGGCATAATTGTAGCTCATATAACTTCAAATACAAATTGTGTCACATCTTGTTAAAATAATACTAGAATATAAACTACAAAACGGAGTTAGTATATAGTACATAGTACAATCTAGTAATATTAGGTTTGTTCCTGCAGTAGTTGGAAACGGTTTGACACTCAGAAATATTCTACCAGTTACGTTGAGAACGAGTTACCAGTGAATTTAACTCAATAAGTAGTTGGACGGACATTACTGATAGTTTCAAACCATTTCCAACTGCTGGAGAAGCAAACCTATTGTAGCAAGATCTGGCAAAATTTATGTTTGGGCAATATGAGCTGTATATGTGTGTTTTTTCCGTCACACCTCAGTGTGGACGAGGCTTAAGAATATTGCTTTCAAATATAAAACAAAAAACTAACACATTTCAGATAAAGTTAATCGAAATATAGGATTTCTGTAATCACACCTTCAAGATAGTTTATTGTATACCTGACCGTGTTTTCCATTCACTTCAACGAAAGTGACTTTCTGTGATCTTGAAGTCGCTATCAAATATTCTTTATGTCGCCGTAAGAAAATTCGTAGGCGTTAAAATAAAATATTGTTTCATTTACGCAAGATCTGCATTTCATATATTTCTGTACCTTATATTTTAAAATAGTTTAACTGAAATAAAAAGCATAATGTATAGGTACCATAAATATCGAATAAAACTTCCAAACTTGCCTTTCAATCTCTTCCTGTTCATCCTCGTCTCAAATGCACTTCACCAAATTATAATAAAATCACTTTTCTATGGAAAAGATAACTTCACTTGCTAGCTCAAGCAGTTCATATTAGAAACTGGCCCGCCAACAACCATATTATAATTAAAAATCTATCTTATCAAGTGTTAATCCCTAATGAATTTTTATAGGGTTCATAACTTTATCTCCACCTTAGTTTATTATTTCCTGATACAACTAGTTAATATATATATAATAAACCAATACGGTAATAACGTTGATGTTAATACCTGACAGTTTTCTATTCTCTATTAGGTAATCTAATATAGAGATTACAAGGAATTATGCGATTATTTGCAGAAATTCGAAAACCCTGAAAATTACTTAAAATTTTAGATGTATAAGATAGAAGGCGCCAATCGTCTAATAAAACTGGCATTGACTAAAATATATGTTCACAAAAATATTGCATAATAGCATATTTACGGTTAATATCTTTTGAAAGAAAAATGCGCTATATTTTATTTATAATGTTCTAATTTTATAGATTTGATATTCACGAATGATAAAATTAAGAGACTGTTTCTCAAAATTTTTCTGTTTTCAATTTTTTTGTTTGCCTCTTAATCAACATATAAGATCATATAAACCGAATGAAATAATTATTATTTAACTTTCACAAGTTCTTTTACTATAAAAATAAACACTTGCAAAATAAAAGGATGTTGCTATAGAAACATTTTTGCTTAAGTTTCAATAAGTGAACAAAAATAACCACAATTAAAGCATATCCCTCTTACTAAGTTAAAATGTTTAAAAATATGAATATGATTTTCCTTTTATATTCCTTTATAATAACTACAGAGAATTTGGTTTATTGAATTGAAAATTGACATTCGTAAAGAAACATGTTTTTACCTAACGTTTTTCTACAATTGAATTAATAATTGTATTTGTACTCCTCTACATAATTAACTATTTTAAACATTAAATTCCAATAAACAATTTTAACTATCCAAATTTTCATCCAGATTCGCAAAACTAAAGACCAACAGGATTACAACTGACAGCAATAATAATTCAAATATACTAAAACATTTGATACATTGTGATTTTCCGGGTTGTTGTGCCGTGACCGCGGTAACTGGTAGCTGCCAGGAACAGAGTTAAAATGCACATCCCTAGCATTAGCACATATTCCTTTACCTGCCCTGGTTGTTCTCGGGCTAGGTTCTGTAGGGACAGACCCGCTATCGGTGTCTCTGGACCCGTCCATATATTGATTTCGGTTCCTAATGTTGGTATTACAACTGCTACGGTCGGAACCGCTCCTCGGATAATGGTGGTCCTCCGAGGCGTTCCGTAGCCGCCGCTGTAACTGGTCGCATCCCATGTTTTCAAACGTTTCACCGCCCTTTACTGTCGGCATCTTCAGTGGTGACTCTGCAAAAGCTTAGCCGCGACTGAGGCCGATTGGGACCTCGTTAGTGGTGCAGCTGCGCGCGCCTCTACACCTGCGCAAACAGGCAGTGGACGGGACCTCAAGATCGATATCAGCAATGACGCACGCCCCGTCACGGTTGAGTAGCCGCGAAGGCGTGGCCAAACTATTAGTCATCGATCGTGTGATACAGGGAGTGGTACGAGCGGGTACGGAGTTGCGCCGTTGGGTAGTGGGCGGGGCCTGAAGCTGCATGCTATTAGAAATCGATAACTAATGGCATGGCCACGCCTACATGTCTGCCGAACCATGACGGGGCGGGCCTAGTCGCCGGGGTTGAGCCTGAGGCCGCGCTCACCGGCCGACTGCGCAGGTTCTCGAACTCACTTGTACCAGCACCCGCATTACACGGTTGATAACTAATAACAGCGTGACTACGCCTACTGGGTTGCCGACCCATGACGAGGAGGGTGCCGCGCCGGCTCTCGAGCCGAGTTTCAATCCCCGCCCACTACCCAACGGCGCAAGTCCGTACGGGCTCGTACCACTCCCTATGTCACACGATCGATGACTAATAACTTGGCCACGCCTTCGCGGCTACTCAACCGTGATGGGGCGTGCGTCATTGCTGATATCGAGCTTGAGGCCCTGTCCACTGCCTATTTGTGCAGGTGCAGAGGCGCGCGCAGCTGCATCGACATTACGAGACCGACAGAAGTTTCGGCCTCAGTCGCGGCGAAGCTTCTGCAGAGTCACCACCGAAGATGCCGACAGTGAAGAGCGGCGAAACGTTTGGAAGCATGGGATGCGACCAGTTACAGCGGCGGCTACGGAACGCTTCGGAGGACCATCATTATCCGAGAAACGGTTCCGACCGTAGCAGTCGTAATATCAACAATAGGAACAGAAATCAATATATGGACGGGCCCAGAGACACCGATAGCGGGTCTGTCCCCACAGAGCCTAACCCGAGAACAACCAGGGCAGGTAAAAGAATCCCTATTAATGCTAGGGATGTGCATTTTAACTCTGTTTCTAGCAGCTACCAGTTACCGAGGTCACGGCACAACAACCCGGAAAATCACTATGTATCAAATTACAGCACTGGCCGTGAAAGCCTAAAAACCACTACACTAAAACATGTTAAATAATCTTTACAGTAATGACAAATGCAATAAAATAATATTAAAAAATAGTAAAAACTTATACTTCTCTAACCAATCAGAGTTTAAAACATTAATGCCATAATGACAAATTTAATTTCGCGTATCTGAGCATATTACGATTCACAATATGATGATATTTTTTTTTGTACAAAATATTATACAGTTTCTCGAAATATACTTTCGTGGTGTTTACAGCACTACAGTTTGAGTACCTATCCATGAAATATTTTACTAATTATTATAAAAAATATAAAGTTCCAAACGAGTCATAAAAGCGCTATATTCTTAAATAATGTTTTTTAAATACTACAAATACAAATAATTTTGGATGTTTAATGAATAATCTAGTACTTGACAAATAACGGAAATCTTACTGGTATTAATTTTCAATGACACCGAAGTATAGCGAATAAATAAGGAGAAAAAGCGGGCTAACCAACTTTTATTTGTAGCTACAGAATCTATGAAAATATCTATTTTTAAATTTAACAGTATATGCAAATGTTGTTATAACATACTTAGTACTGCATATAAAATTGTTCACTTTTATGTAAAAGTCTGCGAAAATAATTGAAAGAATGTGGAGTTAGAATAACAATAGAATGTGTTTTAAAAATGATTATTTTATTTGAGGAAAATTTAAATAGTGACAATGAGTTAATAAAACATCAAAAATTTTATTTTTGATTTTACTTTTATTCATTATGCTTTATTTATTTTATATACGTACCTAAAATGACCATAAATTTGATTTTACGGTAAGAAATACGGCCACCTTAAGTGGGATTACATTATATAGGAAGGCTCGAATTTGAGTTGCGCACTTTGACGAAAAAAGCGCACATTTGCCCTTATATCCTTTATTTTAAATCGATCAAAGCACACTTGCTCACAACGGAATTTCGCTTAAGATTCTCTGGAGGGGATCAAATCCAACTATGTAGGGAATTAAATCCGACGATGTAGTACTGACGATGTCATTCGGAAATTCGCATGATTATGCGACAGATCTACATCTACAGGAACCGGCTCGCATCATTCCAAATAATAGATATTAAATAAGAAATGACCACCTTAGCGACACTTCATCGACTTCTTTACAGAATGGTGAGCGACCGTATATTGATCGTCGTACGTTGGTCAGCATTATGATATAATTTAAAACATAAACACTTTAGCAAGACTGTATGTCATTTGGGAAGCAATTGGTCAGATAATGAAGCAAAATAGTGAAGGAAACGTTTCCATTGTGAATATCTCTCTCTTCATCTGATATATATGTGAGCTACAGAAATACAAGTAGACTATCTATGTGTACTCGTAAAAACACATAATTTGACGATCCATAATTATACGCAAGGCAAATCCGAATGTAATGTACATCGTTCGTAAAAATAGTACGATGCGTCCGTTATGTCTGGTACGCACATACAAGTGAGCGCTTATCTTTAACCATTCGCTCTCTCCAAATATACTTCTATACAGGGTGTTTTAAAAAGACATGGCAATATTACTAGAACATTGGAAAGAAAATAAACCTTGAGTGCAAGATAATTTTAAAAAATCAAATTTGGAAGTATTTTTTTAAACCAACATATTTCATTCAAATTTGGCACAGGTGATGGTGGCAGAACACGCTGGTGTTATTAGTTTATTTTTAACAAAGTAGAGGAAGCTAGCTAATAGGATTTTTGCCATTTTTGACATTTTATTCTCTATATTTAAGTTGATTTTTTTCCATTCAAAGCCTTATTGTTCCAGTCATATCTATTTAATCGTAAACAATGTGTTACTACAAATAACTTAGTCTGAATTCTTAGAATTAAATCATGATGTGCCTCAGGGCTCCGTTTTGGGCCCCCTATTATTCTTAATATATGTGATTTCTTCCATTACATGTCTCCAAATTTTAGGTATATACCTTGATGACAATGAAACTGGGGGTTCATGATCATTTAAACTCTAGATTAGCAAGCTCTCTCTTCCTGGTTAGAAGGCTAAGACATTTTTTAGACTTTAGTACTCTGAGATTGGCTTACTTTTCACTGTTTCATTCCCATCTTACGTACGCTACTGTGATATGGGGAAATTCACAACATGCAATTAAATCATTTAGGTTGCAGAAAAAGGCTGTTAAAGAATTGGGCATATTGCCTCATCCCTCATTGTATATTTACCATAATCTGCTTGAGATCCATAGGAGCGCTCCGGGTCTTCCTATTCAAGCTGATATTCATCAATATAATACTCGTAAAGCAAACTCTCTTAAAACACCTCGTAACAATTTAACTCTGAATGCAAAAAATTCCCTTAAATTTAATTCGTTCAATCACTTACCTTATGAGCTTTGACTGTTAAATTCGACGTTATTTAAAAATGCGATTAAAAAACTTCTCAGATATTGCTTCGACTCTATAGAAGAGTTTCTGGAAGTGTCACTTACTTAAGTTACTGTGTGTTGACATGAACATACAAATTCACCTGTATACAATATCTTGACATTTATTTAATCGTAAAGATTGTGTTACTACACATTGACTTTTTTTTTATTCAATTGTTTGTCACATTTTCTTTGTGCTGTATGCGTATATATATGTTTCTAATTATTAGTTTTTAACATTAAAATTGTGACCTGCTTCAAATGTTTATGTTCATAAACACTATTCTATTATATTATATTATATTATATTATATTATATTATATTATATTATATTATATTATATTATATTATATTATATTATATTATATTATATTATATTATATTATATTATATTATATTATATTATATTATATTATATTATATTATATTATATTATATTATATTATATTATATTATATTATATTATCTAAAATTTCATTTTACACACAGAATCTTAGTAAATTTGTTAAAAATACAGTGTAAAATGCAAAAAGCTGTGATAAAGTCAACCAGATCATTTTGCGTGTTCATCATCACCAAAAACGTACTTGTGTAAAATTGTAATCAAATCTGTTGGTCATTAAAAAAATACGTACAAAATTAGATTTTTAAAATTATATTACACGCCCTGTATCTCAAAAACGAGTGGCTCTATGGCATACGTTTATTAAGCAAACCCCACATATTTTTCAATGTTCTATCAGCTCTAGGAATATTGCCATGTCTTTTGAAACACCCTGTATTTCCGAGTTTCTATCAAAGTACGCAACTTGGATTTAAACACTCGTAAATAATGTAAATTCCGCTTTTGAGAAGTAAGTAATAAATATGTATCTAATTATGGAGACAGGAAAACCAACAAAACATAAACTCACATTTATTAAAAACACAAATGTGAGTTTTTGGAGGAAGAAGTTTAAAACTTAAATTCAGTAAAGTGGAGGTATTTATGGCTTTTGGTAAAACAGCAGCTTTCTTAGATGATAACAATAAACACATTTAGTTAACAAATTACCTTTGAAAACTTTTTGTTCCCTTCTTACAGGCCTTCAGGCTTCAGAGGAATTTTTAGGTTAACTTTGTTTTAATTCGTGAAATTTGCCATATCTACAGAAGCGTTTAGGGAACCCAGAATATGACCATAAAAGTATGTTTACCTTAAATAAATAAACCGCTAAAAACGTATTATGCAAAATTTAGTAACATTTTTTTAAAGAAATTTGTGAAAATAGTTTTTGAAACACACAATGCAGCATATAGGTAATAGGTAGGGTACATCTCATGGATACTAGACTACTCCATGCTGGATCCGATAGGTCGCAACACCAATCGATGTGCCACACTGTAGGTACCATTAAATTTTAGAAACTCTGTAGCAAACAGTCATAGTATATTTATATTTGCCTACCTCAAGTACTTTTGATTAAAAAATCGAAATGTAAGTGGAGGAGTGGGGTGCTGCCTTGGTTGAACTGCTGCTGAATCATTCCTGCACAACTAACTGGTGAATGACGATTTGAGGAAACATATTTGTCACAATTTCCTTAATCTTGGCATATATAGAAAATCATTTTAGTAGAACATCATTTTAAAACAATATTAGATAGAATCGCAAATCTTGATCAAATTTTGTTTTTAAGTAGACATTTTGTATTTGTGTAGGCTAGGTTAGGTTATGTGTCTGTCATTACAGTACATGCAGTTGATGATACTTTTAATTTTGAAAATTTTACTTGGAAATAATATCAAAACATTTGAGGTGGTTGTGAGAAGCAAAATTACCCACAAATCCCAAAAAACCCACAAATATGACGTTATGTGTTAACGTCGGTGTTAACCAATGCAAATGCATTTCTGCTATTAGTACTTTTAGATGTAAATCAGCCTAAGCCATCTTTAGCTTCCAGATGACGTTATTGACCTAGATGATTATTCATAAATTTATTTATGGTATAGTGACTTAACCCACAAAAAGAAACTCAAAAAATTGCTTTAGGAAATTCACCAGAGCTGTTAGTCTGTTAACTATGTTGAACTAGACAAAGTACGTATTTATAAACATTACAGTATAATAGCTTTTTTATACCAAAATCGAACAGTCAACTTTCTAGCGCAACATAGGCTATGTCAGGCAAAGTCACGTTGATAATTCGTTTAAAATCCGTGTGTTTACTCAGGCTTCATTTGGAAAACGGGACACCCAAATTAAAAATGGCATTAGAAAAACGTAAAGTTTCGAATGCTCGTCCAAGTAATGTGTGAACAATAGTTTGCCCTACTAATTTATGACACCCTGTATATACTCAGTTTTTAATTTTTAATTTCTAAACCGTTTTAGTTAATTTAACTAAATTCGGTATACATATTTAGTATGACAGTAGATATGAAGTAAAAAATGACCAGCTTTAGAACCTTACCAGTGGCGGAGGTGTGGGTATTACTAATCATTATTTACCAAAAATATATACTACACTGTATAATATTTTAAATAAGATAGGTTATCATGTTTGTCATTGTATTATCTTCACCTTTTGTTTTTTTTACACTTTTTTGTATTCCAAAAGCATTAACAACAAAATTGATTTATTGATCAAGTGCATTTTTATTTTTTACGATACTTAAAATAATAACAAAATAATTAATTAACAATGGAATGTGGCAGTAAGGTTTGAACCCTTTGTATGTGATAAGGGTACAACTGTTTAATTTAATGTATGATTCACATTAAGATTTGCAGCGATCTTCCTAGTACTAGTATTTAGGTCTTCTTCAATTTCGTGTAGAATAGTTTCTTCCAAGTCGGGCGTTCTAACACTCAAAGGTCTAACAGAAATTGGATCTTTCTTGGGTTTGGATGAATTGGAAATGTTTCTATATAAATTTGCCCCTAGCGTCAATAACATTTCTATCTGAAAAATTATAAATGTAAACCATATTGGCCATTTCAGCATTTGAATATATATATAAGCCATTATTAAAACTTAACATTTTAAAAAAATAAGCTTAATTTTACAATACACAATATTAAATAAGATGACGGCTTTTTATCATTATTGTTTTGCATGGCTTCCCTAAGATATGTTTAAGTATAACTATGTAAAGATGCAACCAAATAAATCAATTTTGTTGTTAATCGGTTTGGAATAAAAACAAGTGTAAAGAAACAAAATAACAAAGATAAACAATGATGAATATTTATATTTATAATGTTATACGGGGTGATATATTCTTTTTTGGTAAATAATGATCCACACCTCCGCCACTGGTAAGTTTATAAAGCTGGTATTTTTTGTTTTCATACCTACTGTCATACTAAATATGCACACCGAATATAATTAAATATACTTTATTAAGTGGTTTAAAAATAACAATTAAAAACTGATTTTTTTTGACACGGTGTAGCTGCCCAAACAACCACATTATTTTTGACCACAGAATAAGCCTCTGGATATTTCACCTCTATTTAAGAAACACCCTTTATATACAAGTTAAGAAAATTTTAGCACCGGTTGTGATGAAATATTTAAAGTAGGTAGGTACTAAAAATTCGAATAAGTACCATAGTAGAAGGATAAGTAAACTTTGAATAGTATAAAATGTAGTAATAAAGAAAAAAAAAATTTATGTTACCGTTGAATTTGCAAGAGAATGTATATATGAACATGTTCCATGTGTTCTTGACAGCGCTTACACTATTTTTACTTATCTTTGATTGTTATCTTGAGTGATAAGGATTATATAAATACACTAGAGAAAAACAAAACGTTTATAGACAACTACACCAAGGCCAGTCATCAATCTTGCTCAATGTGATTTGACAAAGTTAAACTGATTTACGAAGTGTATTTACACAAATTTATTTATTAGGCTTACCTAAACGTGCATTTTCTTATAACATAATAATTAAAAACTAATGTGTACTTATTTTCACAAAAATGTAGATATATGAATATGCATTATTCTCAAGCTTTCAGAAGATGTGAAGTGAACTAAATTTACTATCACTATGATATAATTAAAGAAAAAAATCTTCAGAAAAATTAAAGTTGGATTAGAGGTAGGTAACCTTGACCAAAATTTTAAAAGTATCTAAAACCCGTTTTACAGTCTGTAATTTTTTCTGTAAGTTGCAAGTGTCTTGCACGTAGGCATGCCCATTTAACAGTGTAATGCAATTCTGGGGATTAATTTAGTGATTTATATGGTTGCCACCATACGCAAAAATTCCCAGGCTTAATTATCAAATTCAAACTGTCTTATTTCGTTTCTAGTTGATTATTGTCTGATTGTTGAGTTTGCAAAATATATTTACTAAAACCTTTATTTTAGTTGTTATGCTGTTTGTTATTTGTTAAATTTGGATAAACAGTTTAGTTTTTACTGTGCATTCAGGTTGAAGTGTTGGTAGATATCACTTCTACTGCAATTATTGCGAACGACTCTAAAACAAACTGCAAGTCAGAATATTAAAGGAAAAACATTGCAGGTGCAAGGGCTTTCTGCAATCCATTGCAAAAGACGTGGAAACCACTGTAGAATAACTTTAAAGATGTTTAATAAATGCATAAAAATGTGTAACTTTTTCCTAATTTAAACCATCCTGTATATATTACCGTTTACAAGACCCCTCTACTGGGCGTCGTAAAAGAGAGCACCTTGTATACGTATGTATCGTAGCATGGAAGATATCAACAATAAGATACGAAGATCAGCGTAGTCACATAGTTTTAGTATACTAGTACTATGTGTATTTGTAATATTAATTGTTTTTAACAACGAATGCTTCATAACACTCTATGTGGCTTTAGCATTAATGATATAGATAAAAATTTGGACTACCGTCATCGAAATTTTAGCAATAGTCATGGTTATACTTTAAGTTTAAATAAACAAAACTATTTTTCAAATTTAACCGCCAAATGTTACTACTGCATAAAATGAAACAAGGCAACTCGATCTGGGATTTTCTGGAAACAATGAAAACGGGAGCGGAGGTCTTCTTCTTCGCACGCGCAGAAGCAATTGCGGTTGAGATTGACCGGAGAAAGGAACCCACCTCTACGAGGCGTACAGGCCTACAGCGATAATATAGGGGCGCGCACTTAGTACAAAATAGACGAATATTTAATTTTTGAGACACAGAATGGTAATGCTTTCCTTTTCTTTTTAATTTTTCTAATTTATTTGTTTAAAAATGTTCTAATACTTAGTGTATTCAGGGGTGAACAAAATATAAGCTGCAAATAACCGCAGTGGACTTGACCTAGTTGCTTCGTTGTGTGGATTGATGTAGTTTAACGTAATAATTCGTGGTTGCATCGCGTTTTAGACAAAATTGCTTATAGAAAATTGTTTATTTTTCAACTCTATTAATTCTTTGAACAATTGCTCATTTCAGAAACGCTCTATACAGAGTGAGTCAGAAAGAATGGGTCAAAACTAAGCTCGAGATACTAGACACCAATATATTATGTTTGAGCTCATCATGCCTTAATATGCCAAAATTTGACACAAGCCTACTAAGAAAATAAATAGCAATATCAGCGCCTGAAAGAAAATCACAAAATACATTGAAACTTTTAAATGCAAATAACTCATAAACAGATAAAGTTAGGGGACCTAAACAAGAGTATATTTTTTATGTGGAATTGAACGTTCTTTTAGATTTTTAACTGTGTTTAGCTCAATAGATAAAAAAATGTTTGGATTTACTTAAATAATGCGGTGAACTTAGCGTCACCTAGGAGCAGCATCAAAAAATTCAATATTACCAATTTTCAGTCATACTATCAAAACTTTCTCCATTATTGAGAAATTTCATCATAAGGCATTATGAGCTCAAATATTTTGGTGTCTAGTATCTCCACCTTACTGTTGACCCATTCTTTCTCACTCACCCTGTATATACATGATCTCAAAAATGAAGCTGTTGTGGACCTAGAATCATTTAAATTCTGTTTATTGTTGGCAACATTATCACTTCTTGTATTCGCATTTGTTAAAAAAAAATAAATCAATTACAAAATATCAAACCTTTGGCAGTGTTATGGGTCGCCGCAGACGTATATCCGCTCTTGTGGTTGATCGCCTTCTCCTGACTAGTAGAACTGTCCCTGTGGATGTGCTCCAGCAATGCACTGGGGGAGCAGCCCATGCCACCCCAACCCCGCACTTACACCACTTTAGAACATTCCTTGCCGCACAAATCACACCTGTAGACAATAAATTATTTTTTACTAGTTATTTGATAAACATCTAAATCTCTAAAATAAAAACTAGGATGAATAAAATTATAGACAAGTACCTTAACAGTTATTTTTGTTATAAGTACCTAAAATACAGTTTTTTTAAGTCTGGAATAGCAGGAGTTCGAAAAAACTGTATTTTGGGTACTTGTAGCAACAGTTTTTTGTTAAAGCTCCCAAAATATATATTGAAACATTTTTATATGTGATCAGAGCAAATATTTCTCGAAATAGTTTCGGATTTTAATTATCATGCCACCATAGTAGGTAACCAGATTGATTAATGTAAACATAAAGTAACTTTGGATTGAGTCCGAATAAAACTCATTTTAGTAGCGTGTACAAAAAAAATTTTACAGTTTAAAAACCAAATACACTTAGAGCAAGTTTTATTTAAGGGCGCCGCATTACTGAAATAATATTTTCTACAAAGACATAGAGCTTAGTAAATAACAGGAATGACATCTCATCTCACCTGAGAATATTCAAAGGTATCGAAGTAAAATGAATAGACGACAGAAAGCAATCTAACCAACACATTTTTAGGTACAAAATATTTGAAAATACGTATTTTTTTTAATTTAACTGTAGATGTAAATATTGTTATAACATAAACTTACATGGTTCTGCATATAAGATTGTTTACTTTATAAATATATGAAAATAAGTGTTAAAATGTGGGGTTAGAATAGTAAAATAATGTATGTCTTGAAAACGTTTTTTAAATGTTACCTATTATTTTATTTGAAGAGAATAGTAAAAGTGTATAAACACAATGACAAGAATTTTACTTTTGATATTACTTTTGTTCTATGTGTTTTATTTTTCGAGATTTCTGTACGTAAAAACACCACCAATTTGATCATTTTACGGGGAGTATACGGCGACCTTAAGGACTAGTAAAGGCTGTATTTTTTTTGATCAATTTTAACAAACTTTTTTGTTAGATATCGTAAAAGTACGCCGAAAGTATTAAACAGCATTTCCATAACACATACATTTCATTTTGAAAATTTCAGAACCCATTTATTTATGGAAAAACTGTGAATATTTCATAAATTTTGCAAAAATCATACATAAAACTTAGTAAAATTGAGAGAAAATTCAGTTTTGAAATCTATAGTCCATCTAAAAATGATAAAGGTGTGTATTATTTTTTTAAAAGAGATACATAATATGTATACAAGATTTTAAAATTTAATTTTCACAATAATGTGTACCTCCCCATTATGCAACACCTGTCCGTGCTTATTTAGATGAGCTGTTCCCGAACCGTCGGATAGGGAGAAGGGGGCCGATTGAGTGGCCAGCCAGATCGCCTGATTTGACACCCCTAGATTATTTCTTGTGGGGATACTTAAAAAGCAAAGTATACGTTACTAGACCGGTTAATTTAGAAAATTTAAAAGCAAGAATTCGTCACGACATACATCGTATGCCTGCTGAAGTTATTGATAATGTCCAAAAAAAATTAATTAATTGTCTTGGCTATTGTCAGGCAGCCAACGGTACACAATTTGAACATTTAATTTAGTCGATTGCTTGGTCAATTCTTTCTTGAGCATTAATTGAGCTTCCGAAACATATTTTGTGGCAGGTAAATTGAATGGCCATTAAATGATTACTTGATCGTTTTTTACTGTATTAGAAAGGTATTTTAAGTTAATATAAATCAAATCTCCTACAATTCCTATCAATGAAGTCATATGCATGTTCTCTGATACCAAATATCTAGGTATGCCAGTTACACAGACAAAGCTCTATTCCATAATTATCTAAAAAAAAATAATAATCTAGCTAAATTTACCAACCTGGTTTAATAAAAACATTCTATAAATATCAAAGTTCACTTTTGAAACTGTGGGAACTCGAAAATTCAACCACAATAGATGAGATTTGACCTATTTCTGCATTTTTAGAATTGCTTCTTCAGTTGGCCTCCTTTTAGTTGAGTTAAACATCTAACTATAAGAATTATTATACTAATAAATTAAAATTATTTGAAATCAAATATCGACAATGTTAAAAGTGACTTTGACCTGTCAATGTATTGCAAATTAAACATGACAAATAATTTAAAAAAATTTACCCTTTATGTAATCGTTTTTTTATATATATATATTTTTAAGTATTAATAATATTGTGTGAAACTAACTACTCTGCAGACTAAAGCCCCAACAAACGTTGTATTACACCCACAATATCTACCCATATATATTCTTTATTATTAGCTTTTGTAACATTTTTTACTGTATTAGAAAGGTACTTTAAGCTACTAAAAATCAAATCTCCTACAATTCCTATCAACGAAGTCATATGTATGTTCTCTGATACCAAACATCTAGGTATGCTAATGAACAATTCCATAAACAAAGCTCTATTCAATAATTATCTAAAAAAATAATCTAGTTAAATTTACTAACCTGGTTTAATGATATAATATAATAATATCTAAGTTCACTTTTTAAACTGTGGGAACTCAACCACAATAGATAAGATCTGACCTATTTATTTGATCATGTTCACAAACTAATTCTAAAATTGATCTACTTGTGAAATTATTATCATTTTAATTTTTAACATGGTGCAAAAATTCTCGAACATATTATTGAAAACAAAACTCAAAGCTGCTCATTTTTGACATTATTTTTCATCAGTCAGGTGACCTGATTTTGGAATTGTAGGTTTCTCCCTTATTAACTAGAACAAATACAAATATTGGCGCTAGTACTGTTTGTGGTCTGATCGGGGTGGATGAGCTACGCTATGCACCGACCACTCTTTAGGCCATGCAGTTGCAGCTATTTGATGCCTGATCGAGGTGGCAGGGCTGGCACAAAGTAATACATCGTTCCGACCTCTGGACGTTATTACTTATTTATATATATGGAATATATATACAGGGGTAACTATGATAAGTACAAATATACAGGGTGATTCAGTCATAATTTAATTAATTTTAAAGGAGATGGGGAATAATGAGGGTATGCAGGATTGCCAAATTTTCGCTAGTATTGATATAATAATCACATTATTTAAAACGAATTTGGTGAATTGTGATCTGCTGACGTATTTGTCTGAAATCTTCAACTTTTGTCATAAGTTCTTAACTCTTCTACTCATGAATAGAAATGTAACGAAAAGTTAATCAAAAATTCTTTTGAGGGAATGTCATTATTATTGCATTAACTTACGTATGTCTGTATTTCGATGAAATCGAGGGAAGTGTAAATATGCAACCAACAGTACAATCACAATCCCAAAGTTATCTGTAAACATTGCTTACTGCACGTACCCCGCACCACTTAGTATGGCCATACGTTTTTCGTAACAGTAATAGTAAAATAATGATGATAATGAAAATAATAATGATTTTGTAATCACCTTGACCTTGAAATTGTTCTTATTGAAATCTTGTCGAGGAACTTTGTGAGTGTGTATATTTGAGTTTATATTTTATATATTCGGGTGTTATTTAGACCTTTTTATTTGACAGGATGCGTAAAGCGTTTTGATTATAAAATTTTGGAATGCAAATTCAAACTGATAGATACCTCTGATTTATTTATTTTCTTTTAATGAAAGTTGACATTGGAAAGTGTGAAAATTGTACTTACTAAAACATTTTGATTGACTAAGTTAATAAATACTATTGTTAAAATCAGTTGTAATAAAACTCGTCATACTTCTTTATTTTCTTGGTTTCGTACATACACGTATTAGCGGACAATAGTCTATGAAAGAGTATTTAGCCGTGATGTGGCAACGCAGGTGTGACATTGCTCATTTTACTGCACAACACTCTGATGTCGTGACTAGAAAATTGTTGTCAACACGGAGCGCTGTATATCGGGGGTTATGGGTCGATTTACTTCAATTTGAGAGGTCGAGTAAACAATTTTTTTTTATTTCTCTTAGGCCTTCTGAATGCGTGGTTAAAATTAATGACAGTATGACTGAAACACCCTCTATATTTAAATGAGAATGGAACAAATTAAGAATTTATAAAATCGCGCTTCAAAAAAATCCTAAAATCTTGTTCAAAACTGGAAAAAAAATCCTAAACCACATTAAACCTCTATTTATCGACGTATATGGCAACTCGCCAGACGCGAGTTTAAATCTCGTACACGTCAAAGGAAAGGATAAACCACTGACTCAAATTTTGTACACCTTACTTCTCTTTTCATTAAATAACTCCGCATACTTCCTCGAACATCTCTGTGCTTCCCCGTACTTATCTGTACTTCCTCATATGAGTATATTTATTTAATATAAGCAACTGTAATATAATGGAGGTGAAGCCATAAAGGCCAATGCGTATTAGAGCAGCACCGAACAGCGCGGCGCGATAGAGCGCTGTTTACAATTAATTGTCGCGTGTGTTTAAGTGTCAGCGTTCTCACATATGACAGCAAAATATGAATTCCTCTGTGAACATACCTTCATTGTTTTTGTGTTGTTAACACTAAAATATCGTCTGATGAAATGGTAAACGTCTTCTCTATTGTGGATATTGTTGCAGAATACATCACATCATGTTTTCTGCTGAGTGCTGCTGTAGTGGGTAAAACTTTTCTAAAGAAGCTGTTACGTGCTGCAATGCGCGGCTCTGACGCCCTGCTCGATACTCCTCTAATGGGAATTGACCTTAAACCAGCTAGCGGCGCCTAGTCTGTATCATGTATCGAGACGTTTTCATGAAACGAGACAGCGACTAGCTGCGGTAGTAAAATAATCGACCCGATGGCCGTCCCAGCTGCCGAGACGGCACAAACCGCTGTGTGTGTTATCAATCCATAATTCTGCAAACTTATTTTTGCATGTAACAGATTTCTACGTACAAACTTTTGCAATATTAATGACACCGCTTCAAAACAGTTTGAGAACCACTAGAATTTTCAGTAGAAATTTGTGCTCCCGTCCGCATTGCCCTCTTACGGCGGGAAAATACACTATATATGAATAGTTTCCCCGCCGTGATAGGGCGATGCAATCGAAATAATTTAGTGTGAAATTCCGCATAAAAAATAAATAAAATAGATATAGAAATGTGTTACATTTACAAAATACATAACTATTTAGATAAAATATTTACTACTTTTTCTAATAAGAGAGTAACTGTAATATGTATTTATACCTGTGACTTATACTCACGGTCTATCTATACCTATACTATTTATTTATTCATCACTTTTTGTTGGTGATTGTTTATTTCTGATAATACATACGTCGTAACACAAAAAAGTAATATGTCGAAGTAGTTGCTAAAATATAGGTAATTCTCTTTAAAACATAAAAAAATAAGTAAAGATTAAAAAGCTTAGTACATTCATTTTAGTTCTAAAATCTAAATGGCAGGTTTTACAATATATCCGAGAAATCCGTGCAATATGGTTGTCCCATAATTATTGCGACAAAATGATAGGGGTTGTAGATGGCATGAAAATAAGCAATTTTGCCTTATAAACCTCTGTTCGGAAATATGCCGTTTGGCCGCTAGAGCAAAAAAAAAGAAAAATTTTAAAAAGTACCAGTTTATTGAAAGAGCTTAGAGTAATTGTTGAAAGTGTTCTCTACGTTGCTCAGTGCACAGCTGGGCACGATTCTACATTGATTGGCGATCTCTATGGAATATCCCCGGTATGTCCTGAACCTGTGCGGACGCGACCATCTTTCTTCCCAGTAGCTGGTTGGGAACAGGAGTTTCATACAATAAAGCTTTTAGATGGCCCCAGAGAAAATAATCCAAGAGGGTTAAGTCGGGTAACCGCATAGGCCAATACACAGGGCCACCTCGGCCTATCCATCTATTAGGAAATATTTCATTCAAATAATGCCACACTGGCAAAGCAAAGTGGGCTGGGGCACCATCGTGTTGAAACCACATGTTAGCTCTTATGTCCAGTAGCAGATCCTCTAATAGTTCTGGAAGCATATGCTACAGAAATTTAGCATAAACGTGTCCATTCAAATGTGGTGGGAGCAAATATGACCCGATGATTTGCTCGCCCACAATGTGGTCGTCTCAACTCCTGCTGCAGCCACCAACGACAAAAGCGGCGACGCGATAGATGGTTCTCCAGACCCATGGTTTGTTTGTTTGTAACAGTCGGTACGGGTGTAGTTGTTGATCCCGGAGAACCCGCCAAACAGTACTTCGTGCCGCTTCATATCAGGTTTGTTCCTACACAGCATCAAACTACCATCAAACTGGCACGAGTTTGCGCAGTACGAATTTAACCGTTCCAACACAATCAATCAGGGAACTAGTTGTAAGATTTTTTGTTCCAACACAAAAGTGGATGGTTTGGAAACTGTTTGCTGACAGTCAAATCGGTTTGAGGATTATTAGGAAACCACTAGTCAGACGCATGCGCATATATAATCTAACCGCTAACAGAAGTCAACTTTTGGTAGGTTAGGTAATGAACGTAACTAAAGTTTAATGTAATAATGCTATTTGAGAAAGTTATTATAGTTGCACAAGTAATTTGCAGATTTTTAAGTACGCAGTTCTGTAGTTTTTCAAAATGAGTGACTCTAGTGAAGAGGAGCAAGTTAGCAATTACAGCAGTACCTCAAATTCTAGTGATGATGAGATTTATCACTTCCGTGACCGAAAAATGAAAATTACTTCAAACAAACTATACCCCTAACGGTTACTGCTTGAACTAAACGTGTCGTTCCAACAAAGGAATTAGAAACTGATATCAAACTAGTACGTGAATTGCACTTGCGCATTAAAACAGTGCTGCAAACTATCAGTCATTGCTATGTAGGAACAAACCTATCATGTGCAATGGCAGGTACGCTTGTGGACGGATTGGCCTCTACATGATGCAGAACCTCTTCCTCAAACTCTACTGTCCGCATGGCGAAGGGCCGACCTGCGGACAGTAAATTTCAAAATTCTCTCGTATAAAGAATAATTTTCAACACAAACATTTATGAAGAATGTTATGATTTGGCTAATATTAAAATTCAAAGACAAGTCGTAGAATAGAATCGATTTTCGCCAATAAATAAAAATACTTACCTATATAAAATTATTTATACATATTCTTTTTAAATCATGAAGAAGTCATATATACATAGGAAAAATTAACTACATCATTTGACGGTAGAATAACTAAGAACTAATGTTGAAAGTTGAAAGTAGAATAAGCCTGCAGTTCAAAAAATGTCGCAAAATGCATACTTATTAGTGTCATTAATTGCAAAAGTTTGTACCTAGCATTTCAATCTTTCATTTCGCATTTTATGTGAAAGCAGAATAATGTGTACCGTACGTAAAATAATCCTAATCGTTTTCCGCATACTGGTGTTTGTAATTTCAGAGCACAATTTAGCATTTTATTGCAGTTGTATTTAACTGCATACAGTGCATGGTACCACGAATCAACTCTGGACATGCAAAACGGAATTTCAGGAAACTACTACGCTGCGGGGTAATGCTCCGACCACCATTGAGTTACACCTGAAAAATCTGTATCAAGCAACCAGTCATTCGTCAGCAACCCACCAGACATCGGTTTCGAGCTTATTAGGTTTGTCATAATACTCTGAGTACGAAAATGTCTTGTATTACACTTTACAGGTTCTTAGTAGGTTCTATTTCTTATTTTAATTTTTTCTTACTATCATCATCAACCCCGATCTCTCTACTATAATGGATTACCTTATATTATAATAAAATACATCATATTGTATATATTATGATATAGCAGTAGATAAAATATTTACTTAATTAAATGAATAATATGAGATGTGGTGTCTCAGCTCTTGTGAAGTTTTTATCATAATTAAATATCAATAAATACATAATGATGTTAATAATTGTTACTTAAACGAATATAGGTAACAAGAACGCGTCAATGCAAAATAATTAATCAACTTAAATGGTCTGTGATAGACAGTAGTAGCAAAATAACAAAACACACATACATAATCGCACTTGTTGATTGTCCGTACCACATCCATAAGTATAAAATATTATTTTATTGAGACTTTAGCTTATCAAAAAAGTTCCCAATCGACCAAGTTTGTTTAAAATCCGATTTGCAGAATTAGCGAGGCGCATATTTGTGTAAAAAATTATTGCCCCGCTTAGTTAAACTTCTACCCACATTAAAGAAAATTCTCCTATGCAAAATATATCACCTTACCGTTGCTCTGAATAACTGACTTCGGATTCGGCTCCAGCTGTAGCAAAACAAATAAATAAACAGCTGTTAACGTGCGAGATCTAATAAAACATAACTCTCCCGCTTGGCATAAACCAGAGCATAAAATAAAAATTCAACGTAAACCCAAAATATTATGAGGTTATTTTTGCAGTTTTTTAGGCTAAATTTAGAACAATATTTCTGTCAATACCTATCGTACACAAAAAAATATTCTTACAGAATATTTAAAAGTATGAACTACGCAAATAATAATAGACCACATTATCACTCTTTTTAAAGTGTTAACTTACGTACGCAGTCGAAAACAAAGCATGTTTACACAAGACGACGATTAAAAAGTACACAAATAATTTACTGTTTCTTAATTAGGTACAATAACCTACCTTAATCTAATCTACCCTCCATGGATTATTCATCCAGAAGCACACGCGGTGGTTCCAACTAATAAACGAAAACACATCGGCAATTATTTTGCGTTAGCGGCCGCAGTTTACCATTTTCTATTATTGTTATAATTTAAATAGTGGCGCATGTGACAGTAGACTGCGCGTACGGGACCGGTCGCATCGCAGTCATCCGTTCCGCCTGCGGCTGTTCGAACATTTGAAAAGCGGCTAGTCGGTGCGCCTGATTCGCCACAACCCGCCGAGTAGATGAGTTTGCGCGGCAGCCAGCGTCACAGCAAGTAGATGGCGAAACAGTCAGGGGTATCTGCTGTACAGTAAAGGTTTCTCGATTGAAAGACCACGTAATCTGCTTATGCAACAGTAGAGGACGCAGTATATGTTGAGGCGAAATAAATAATTACCTTTAAAATTCGACAAGCCACTAAAACAGTTACAAAACAAACTCAGTTTAAAACAGCACCACCTCGGCAGGTGTCGCGGATGACACTTCATCTAAAATTACCGGTTGTACATACAACTTCGATTATAAATTTTGTGATTTATATTTTGATATTAAAAGTGGCTTCAGTGGTCTCTATTTAGAAAGGTATATCTACATCATCATACATCAAGATATTTGTAATAGAACAGTCTTATACGGAAAAGTTCTATCTTCATGTATTTTCTTTTTGTAAATTAATGTCCATTTATTTCGAACGAAAGCCGACCCCATGTTATTTATTGAATATCTCGGATTTTTTTTTTAATTGCCACCTTACTTAAAATGGTCAGCTTTGTATCATATTGTGCCGTAAAAGTTTAAAGAAAAATAATAGCAATTTTCCTAGAAAATGAAAAAATCGTGTTATCCACGTAGCCCCCCCACTTCGCGAATAACCGAACACGACTTTAGAGTACCTCCCATTTTGCTTGAAAATTAAAAAATGTTTTATGCTGAATTGTTCTACTTTAAGGAAATTTCGTATCTATCTCCGCTTTTCGGAAAATCCCAAAAATTTAAATGTGAACTTAACCCTCATTGCTTTCGAAAGTTAAAAAACGGAGTTGTGCCGATTACAAAGATGTTGCCTACCTGAGCCTCCCATTTTGCCCGAAAATGAAAAAAACGTGGTTGTGATAGTTGTTCCAGTTTTTCCTGGAGAACGGAAAAATATATCAAATTTCTTTAAACGGCAATGTTGCACAAATCCGGACAATTTAGCACAACCCTTATTTTTTATTTTATCAAAAAATGTGGGCTAAAATCACGCCTAAATTTCGGTTTTTCGGAGGCAGATATCAAATTTCTTTAAACGGTACAATGATCGGAACAACTAGCAAAAATACAAATTTTGCGAAGCGGGGGCTACGTCGAAAACGTGATCTTTTTATTTTCTAGGAATATATGACTATTATTTTTTTTAAACTTTTACGGCACAATGTAGCACAAACCTGGCACAATTCAGCACAACTTTTATTTTTCATTTTTATCAAAAAATGGGGGACTAAGTTCAGACACCTTGCGTTTTGTTTAGTTATACATTAAAGTAGTGTTGTACATGCTTTTGCAATAATAATGGAAACGCGGGTGACGGACAAAGCCCCGCACAGGCTAGGTTAGTGTCGTAGATGAATTGTTTTTGGGTGCTACACCCTCATTTGTCATATTTTGTTATATCTGGATCTTATTTTCAAACGACAAAACAAAATCTATTTTTTTAAAATACTTATTTTTCATTTTTGATTTAAAACATTTTTTATAGATACTGAAAAAAATATATAAAAACAAAAAATAACAAACTCTGTTAGATTTCTTGAACACATAATGTAGAATAGGAATTAATAAATTCTAATGAACAAAAAACCAAACAATTAAAAAATCATTAAGCAAACAAAGAAATATACAGATATTGCCTTATTCAAAATCAGAAAGTATCTTGTGACATAGTGAAGCCCAAACAGTTTTCTATTAACTTAAACCTAGAAAAACTATGCTCTCTCGATGTCACAGTTAAAGGCAAAGTCAAAAAACAGTTTTATAAAAAAATTGCAACATTAGCAAATAAACAAAGTAAATTATTTTCATAAATGTAATTTCTGATAGAGACATTTTTCTGTTATAAGGGGCTTCACAATCAGCATGAAATGTTTGCGATTTGCACGATCTTCGATAAACGGCGGACCATTATGGCGCCCACGTGCGGGGCGCGAAATAGGCGGCCGCGTGTCTAGCATCCTACGATCCTAGAATACAATCTTGCTTTAATTAGGGTGGCAGTTACTCTGATGTACACTACACAGATTTCAAAAGACCACGTTTTCATGTCAACTCATTTTTTCATAAATAAGTATTTACGTATCAGGAGACTACCGAATATGGTAACCAGACTGGTTCCCGTCGTTCTAACTCTTGGTCTGTACTAGCTACGCACACATACACGGCTCGAGTTGTATGAGAGATAGCAAACCGTCAGGCACAATTTCAAACACTGACAGTTTCTTGGGAGGCCGAGTGTTTAGGCTGGATCTTCCAGCCAAAACAACCACTAACGTTATGGTTTACCAGCAGGTTTGCTAACCGGAAGGCAAGCACCGTGATTTGCACTTCCCATTGAATAATTTTTGTCTAACAAATTTGTTTTTAACGCGAAAACCAAAAGTCTATGGACTTCAAGTACCGAGTACGCACGTGTTCGATACTCGGCTGGTGCACAGTACGATTTATGTGTGCTCCGATCTTTAGACGATAATTGAAAATGCATATATGTGTTTGCATAGATCGATGACGAAATGTCGGTATAGGTTAGTACAGTGGCAGAGTGCATAAAATGTACTAAATAGATAACAATGGATGCAACCTGTTATATTCCTCCGCGCCTTGTTGTTTCTGCTTCCGTAGGTATAGTAGATACAATAAAAAATGTTTCTTCATTATTATTATTTTAAAAATTTATAATTTCTAGCATTTTCTGTCTAAATAGGTACACCAGTGATTAAAGTCTAAACTTTAGCAAATCTGTTGAACTCTATTCGAGTTGCAGCAGTGAACGGTTCTAGGACGGTCCAATATAGTCACTTCACTATTGAATAAATCAAATGAAAACGCGTTGAAACCATGGGACTATTTTAAATGGTTTTGCCGTGGGATCCCCAGTATACCTTCAAACGCATACTACTAACATCGCACGGAACGGATTTTATTTGGCAATATCGCATACAATTACGCATATGCGGTTCGTTCATTGCGGATATATTATACTGCATAGTAATTACTGTAACGCGATGTCGCCAAATAAAATCCGTTCTCTGCGATGTTAATAGCACAGTATAGGGAGACCAGTAGAAACACTCGGGCCGAAATAATAAGTCGCGCATAGCAGCTCGCGCATCCATTTCAGGCTGCAGAAACCTCTAGAGATGGGCCGATTTTTGGCTTATCCGGGGGAACGCATAAATCATAAAAAAATCAATTGATTATTGTTAATTAACATTAGAAATGGCTCAGAAATACGTCAGATAGCTGGGGAAATGTCGCTACTACCCCTAAACCTATATAAACTGCCCTTAAATAGCTTTAAATGGATAATCATTAATTATTGTTATAAAATTCGTGTAAAATGAAAAAAATGCTTGAAAATGATTTGAACAGACTGTATGTCAATATAAAAAGTGATAAATAACTGTAAAAATGTCCATTCCACCCCTAAAAATTAAAAAAGCGACTTTCAAAAGCTAATGGTGAGCTTACATCGACATCAAAAATAGATAATGCTTAAATGTTCAAGGGAACGCCTATTGCTAGAAAAAAATTATAGATTACTGTCAAAAAATGCAAAAACTGATACTAGAGTACATTAAGTAAGTGGGGAAATATTAATTGCACCCCTAAATCTATGTAAACTGCCTTTAAATAGCTTAAAATAGATAATCATTATTTATTGTTGTAAAATTCGCTTAGAATGAAAAAAATGCTTAAATCACTTTTAAGGTTCATTTATACTATTGCGACCTGAAAAATGGGCGCAAGGATAAATTGCCATTTTTTTAGTACGCGCTCGCAAAGTGAGAACAATTGGCGCTATTTCGCCATTGAATGGGCACTTTTACAGTCATTTATCACTTTTTATATTGACATACTGCCTGTTCAAATCATTATCAAGCATTTTTTTCATTTTACACGAATTTTATAACAATAATTAATGATTATCCATTTAAAGCTTTTTAAGGGTAGTTTAGGGGTAGTAGCGACATTTCCCCAGCTATCTGACCTATTTCTGGGCCATTTCTAATGTTAATTAACAATAATCAATTGATTTATTTATGATTTATGCGTTCCCGGATAAGCCAAAAATCGACTATTTTTAACATTGTTCTTTGCCATCTGTCACTGTCGTATTCCGAATCGAACTGTGAACTGTATAATTATTTGTTATGTGAATGTGAATCAGCAGCATCGTCGCGTAGGTACGGTTCCGTTCAGATAAAATTTGGTACCGGTTTTCTATCGGAAGTTCAGTTATGTGGTACGACTGGTACGAATCATTTTAGTATAGATGATTCGTATCATACGAATCAGCGTCTTGATCCGTATAATTTAAACGAATCATACGGATTCGACTCATCTCTAAAGACCTCAGTTTACATCCAACTCTGGGAGTGCGAACATCGGTTATACAGAGCCGTATTAAAGCAATATTTTGAGTCTAAATCGAGGAACGAGTCGCTGCGCAGCAGTTAGATGTTTAAATATATCATTTATAAATAGTAATTTAAGTTTCTTTAAATTCCCTACAGACATAAATAAGTAATAAGTAATCTATAATATACTGTACAAACCATAAATGATATTTTACTGCTATTGCCTTACCTATTAACTTATTTCTTAAGTATAACATTGGAATATAAATACTTCTCATGAAAGTGAAGTTTAAAATATACATATTTATATTATTGACAAATACAAATTTTTATTTTAGAGCAAAGTTCTGTGCAGAGGCTTCTAATAGAGATTTATTAGAAAAGCTGCTCAGGATTAGTAATAGTTCATACAAACTATGCCAAATACATTTTTAAAATAATATGTTTTCTGACGATTCGCGCAATAGATTACGCAAAGAGGCCGTTCCAACGTTTCCTGCACAAGACGGCTCATCTTCAAATTATGTAGATGATCATATTTCTTGTAGTCATTATAATGAGAGTAAGTCTCAAACAAAATAATAATTTAAAATAATTTTTTTCTAAATTTACATTTTACTGCACTTTTATCTCCAATTTAACAATTTGCAAAGTTAAGTAAACATAATTTTGCTGTTCTGAAAAATACTTGTCTTCTGGTTTACGTAGATCATTTAAGGCAAAAAAAAAATCACAATAAATTATTTGTCCACTAAACTTCAAACGTCAAATTTTAAATTTAAAAAAATCCCAAAAAAATGTAATTATCACTAATAACAAAAAAAAAAGTAAATAAATAAAAATGTTTTGTAGTGCAATATTTTAAACTTTTTTTTAAAGAGTCCAAAGAAGTAAATCGAATTTTCACACTGTATGTTAGTAGCAGTAAATGATAGTATATAATACATGTTGAATTACCCAGTTATAACTGTATAATGAATTATTACATAATGTGGATAGATGTAACGTAAACTTTCATGTGGAATAACTACGCTTTCACACGCAAATAAAAAATTCTTATTCCGGTCCTGATCACCGATTCTGTAAATTCCATCGGATGCGCTATCGCACTCACATTTCGAGGTCACCGCAGAAAACTGAAAGCAGTTCAAAGTGCCGACAACGCAGTGAAACTGCTGGTCTACCTATGCTGTGTTAATAGTATGTATGCGCATAGCTTAACAATTCTGCAGAATCGATCAAAAACAGATTGTCCCTAAGTATATAAACATTGATACCGATCACCATACCAACACCGATAATATCGTCCCGACTTTGTTATTTAACTATTTGCTTTTTTATATCTTTTAAACTTTCTTAAAATACATTATTATACCTGAATGTGAGGGGGAAATAATACAACTACTGTTTTCACTGATTTGTGTTTAATGATAAAATTATATTTACAGCAATACATTTTATATGAGAATGTTTTATGCAGTAAGTTACATTACATTACAAAAAGAAAATAAATTACATGACCAAACAAGAAAATTATCTTGGGTGAACAGGAATATGAATATTTTCGATCAACAAAATCAAATCCCTGAGATAATCAGATCAAACAAATTCAAGGGGTCTCCTTTTCGATGAAATTTTAATTCAATTTTTTCTCTTTCTATGCTACCTCTGGAACAAAAATATGTTACATACTGTTTTCTACATATAGATACTTACAATCTAATATTGCTACATGTTTACTGATATTTATAAATACACTAACTTTATAAATAAGACGATAATTACTTTCAAGTCACAAAATTATATTAATCCATAAAATAACAGTCTTTTGGCAGATATACAAAAAAAAATCATAAAATTCATTAATCATATTAACACACAACTACACTAAAATACTGTTTCCTAAATATTTATATTTATATATTATTTACAACTTTCAGTGGAACTCATCCGAACAATAATTTGGTTGGATTAAGTAGACAGTACATGGCAGTGTTATTCAGCATGGCCCACAATGTTTTACACATATTAAGAAAATATTTCAAAATTATTATGGAAAATAATTAGTCAGAAAATGTATATATAACTGAGTAAAAAGTATGTATATAATATAAAGTATTTGAACATGTTATATTCGACCTCAATCTTTAATAACCAACAACAAAGTTTTAGAATATGTTTATAAAGTAGAAATTGTAACATACTTCATTACCATTGATATTTATATAACTTAAAAAGAGTACAAAGGGGGACTCCCGGATTACCTGACGAAATTCGCTGCGCGCGTCGCTCTTGTAGTTCGCGTTTCTCCCGCTAGACGGGTGCTACATAATACATTTTCCTCCTGGTCCTGAGGCCGTCTGATAAGTGGCTTCGCTTGTGACGGTTGTAACAAGCTCCTGAGATAGTTTTCGTGTGATGACTATTTTGACCTTTTCGATTTTTCAAGAACAGCGTGGCGGCATTGGTTTGTTTTCTGCTCGGTAAAAGTGAATCGGACGCGGTTTATATGTTGTCAACAGCTTATAATAATAATAATTCATTTATTTGCCCAACAGAAAACTTCCACTTACTGAACAAAAAAGTTATAAAAAATGGTGTGTAAATGAAAACAAAAAATTAGTAGGTAGTAACAACAAAACAACATATTTAATTAAAATGTTACATATAAGCAAATAGGTACTCAAATAAGAAATCATTTTAAAAAACAAAAATAAATTCAAAGCAAAACCAAATTCCAATAAAGAGAGAATGCAAAAAATAAATTATAATTGAAAGGTGTTATATACAATTGATTTTAATGAATGAATACCACTGTGGTTAATGTCATATTGACAAGATATCATATTAAAATTAAGTGACAGTATATATTGGTGACTTTTTAAGAACATTGGTTGCTGGTGTTGGCAAATAAAACGTGTCAATCTGCCTAGAACCAAAATTTGATATTTTCATATTAAAACGATCCAAAAGTAATTAAATAGTTTATAAAGAACATGCCTTGAAAAGAACTCGTATGAGTAGCCTTCGCGACTCAAACGCGGAAACACGTCCAGAACTGATGAAAATGTGGAAAAAATTCGCGTGCTTATTTGCAAATAAAAGGCATACTGTTGATGTACTCATCAATAGTACGCAATGTATCAACCGAATCCGATGCACTTTTACCGAGCAGAAAAGAAAACTTTAATGCTGCACTTGACAGAATGACTCAGAAGAGGTTATATAACACCCATCTAGCGGAAGAAGTAAGCACTACAAGAGCGACGCGCGCAGCAAATTTCAGTTATTTTTGAGTCCCCCTCATATGTAATTATAAAACCATTATTTTAATTCAAACAGATAAACCAAAAAAAATCTTGGCATGTTAACATATGCTCCAACAAATAAAATTTAGTCACAACGAAATTTGATTAAAAACTACAGGGGTCTCAGAAACTATTAAAGGCACAGAAAAATTTAAATGGATAAAGTAAAAGTTATATGAAAAAGCTATAAGGCTAAGATGTATTATCACTTACACAGCATGGAGCTTCACTGCACTGTATTCCAATGTGTCACAAATATTGCTTCTAAAGTAAACATGTTGTCTTATTAAAGCTACTTCTCACTTATGTTGCATGAAGCTTCAAAGCACTGCAAAATGTGCGGTTGCATTAAGAGTAGTAAGTCCACGCAAGTTGCAGTATAACTGAGAACGGCCAAATAAGGAAACATATTTATGAATAGAGAACATTTTGGGCCACAATGAAGTGTAGCGCAGTGAAGCTTCATGTAGCTTAGGTGAGAATACTGCTTTAGGCCATTTCTAAAGCAGTATTCTCACATCTTTCCATGCATCATTCATTTGCAGTATGGTGAAGCTCACTTGTACCCCTGATACATAACAAACTGCATTTTTTAATGGAATTTGGCATGATTGAAGCTTTGATTTTGCAGTGCATATCTGAAGCAGTCGAAATCTTATCGAGTTAAAGTAGGTTAGCTGTAGTGCGGTACAGTGAACCTCCATGCAACGTAAGTGAGAATTGTCCTTTAATTCATAAATGTAAAAATAGCAATACCGAACATTTATAGATATTAAGAAATACTAGTAATTATTTTTAAAAATCTTATGACTATTTGTTTTCATTTTTTTTTTTCTGAATACACTAGAACCTATTTATTTAATTTTCTTATTGTCCACCAATGATGTTATGACATGGAAATTATTTGCAGTGCCAAATTTATCTTGCATTTTCAAAGAATGGCAATAATCTAATTAATCAGAAAATTTTCCTGACTTTGTATTTGATAAAATGTAGTATGACGTTCATAAGAAAATAAAGTATATGTATTTCTCGAAAAATACTAGTTAAAATATCCTTACTACGCCACTGGGGAAAAACATTAAAAGCTACGTTAATACAATTAAAAACTTATTTCAATGTAACTAAAAAATAACTTAAAAAATAGTGATTCTCAAAATCGTTTTTTTCAGTGATAAGTTGATATGCATTAAGTCTTGTACCCATTTAAGTTTTGCAGTATTTCTAATAATTTTTGAGGTTACCGCCCTGATAATTACGAAATATTTATTACACAATTGTAGTGTTGAATAAATCATTCTACAGCTTTAATACTGCAAATAAAAATATTTTTTTACAGGTCTTAATTTTTACTATCTACCTATTATATTTGTGTAATAAATATCAACATATTATGGCACATCAATATAAATTAAATCAATAATGTAAACATTTTAATAGTTGTTTAGGTAAAAACTAAATGAAGAAATAGCTTAATAATTTTGTAGGTTAATAACTAACTTTATTTATGTTGATAAAATAGTGGTAATTGACTTCGAGAACCTGTTAGATTAGTAGAAGAGATTACTAGAAAATTTGTAATAATGTAGGTATATTATAATCCACTATTTTATCTGAAAGAGAATCCGTACAAGCTTGACCTTAGAGAAAGGCATCTGTAAGAGATGTTAATATGTTAAATCAATTGTGAGCCATCGACCGCAGAATAAACAGCCTTGTTCTACAAGCAGTGAAAGACCAAATGGCACCGTTTAAAAAAAATACACGCCCTATTCCAAAATCGTTACTGCTAGCATAAAATTTGATAACAACTATATAAGCTGCTGGCGTGTAAAACTGGCCACGTACACGATCCTTACAACCTATCCTTCACAACAAAGGCTACAGTATAATTTAAAAATCACATGCTCGATCGACAGATTTCGAGAGACAAAAAACTAATTAAGTATAAAAAAATCTAACAAAATTAACAATAGAGTCTTCGATAGAGTGGTGTTTGTGCATGTAGTCTCTATACACACTATGATAGGGTAGAACACTGTAAAAAAAATAAATACAAAAGTCGAGTAGGCGCTGCTCTCTATCGGACGTCTAGGAGCTAGTCCCGACGCTTAGGACGTCAAGGCCGTTCGGTTGCTAGATGGCGCGTTCTGTGCGAACAGGACGCCCTGGTAGGTAACGCCGTTGAGTTCCATGCTGACTACGAGGGAGTTGTCCCCGTTGCGGGAATCCCCTGCAAAAAAGGAAGATCATTAGTCATCCGCATCATTAACTGGGTTAATTTGGCGTCTGGGTGACAGATGGATGTTTATTGAATTCGAGGTGGGATCATTAATATTGCGCCTGGAACTAACGCGGAATTTTTCGAAATTAGAAGTGGAACGGTGAGGAAGTAATATCTGTCAATGATTGAAGGAAATGTCGATGAGGCAACCGTAATAATAGTGAAGAATGACAAATTGTACAAGCCATGTTATTCAAACTACACCTTTATTCACACAGTAACTAAAGAAAACAAAATAATGAAGGCGCAATTTGAATAACGCAAAAATGTATCTTAATGGTTTAAAGTCCAATCAATCATCAACAGATAAAACATCAGATAAAAAAAATAATAGCACAATTCTCCAAAGATTACTACCAAACGAATGTTTTACACTAATAATCCTCTTCGTATTATTCCATCAATGTATTCAAAAAAGCTTTAGTTTTACAGAAGCACATTACAACTTTCATGAAAATAAGCTCCATTACCATTTCAATGAATAAATTGGTATTTTGATAGCCGAATTTAAATAATTTACCTATAAGCAAATCTTAACTAAGTCGTTAAAGAAAAAGAATTTTAAGAGAGTGGTTGTTTTTTGAAATGCTACTTTATGTAAAAAATGTTCACTTGTTGCATGTTACTAAAAAGTATACAAACTGTCGAGCATATGGTGATATTCTAATATATTTGATATTCACCTTTTTGCCAAATTCGAAAATAAACAATTTTTTTACGATGTAGATCAATTTCTTTTCAAAAGTCAATATCTACCGTAAACCGAAAAAAATACATTCTTAAATTTGGTTAAAAATTGAATAACACTAAATCCTCCCAAATACTCAACTGCCCGTAACCGATACCTGTATTTGAAACAGGAACCTAATTTCCTCAGAAACTATGATTTTTAACGGCATGCAACATCTAGGTAACTTACACGCGGTGTTTACACGACACGCATCCATGACAGTTATCAATAGTCAATTTTCAATTGCAACATGGTAGATTTAAGCAAGTTTACGTTTTGAGAGACATCGTTCTCTTCTTTAGATAAAACTGGATTAAGTCTTATCGGAATTTATATATGTCGTGCCTTCAGTTTTAAGGCTCCCTCTGAAGACGAGTCCAAGAACCAAGAATAAAATTAACAAGAGATGACAGACTATTTAAGGTCGCCGTATTTCTCGCCGTAAAATGATCAAATTTGTGGTGTTTCTTAGGTACAAACATCTCGAAAAATAAAATACGTTAAGCAAAATATCAAAAATAGAATTATTGTTTCGTTTATCAACTTTTACTATTTAAATTGTCCTCAAATAATCACATTTAAAATGCATTTTTAAGACCCACATTATTTTGCTATTCTATCCCTACATTTTAACAATTATTTTCACATACTTACAAACAAATGTGATCAATCTTATATGCAAAACTATGTAAGTTTACGTTATAACAATATTTACATCTACAGTTGAATTTAAAAAAAAAAACGTATTTTGAAAAATTTCTGTACTTAAAAAATTGTTAGTTAGACCGCTCTCTGTAGTTATATATTCGTTTTACTTCGGTACCCTTGAATATTCGCAGGTGGCAGATAAGATTCCTTTTATTTGCTAAACTCTATTATTCAGTTCATAAATGTCTAAAATTACTGGTATTTGTAGAAAACACTATTTCAAGAAACCGGCGTTTTTAAACTATTCCAATTTATATATTTTAAGTAAAAGCCAACCCAAAGAGTCTCCTGTATCAAAAAGAAATCAAATAGGTACTGTAATTTTGTTACTTGCTTCCTATAGAAGTACTGTATTATAAAACTGAGAAGTGAATCATCCAATCTCTTGAACTATTGAAATATTTTTTTTTATTGAAAATCCTGAAAAAAATCTAAATTTTAAATCAAATAAATTTTAATCGTTCTTTGTTGGTAGTTATGAAATTAATGGGCTAATTAATATTAGGGTATCATCTAATTTGTGAATAACGTCAAGGAAAAATGAATTAAACTATATGAAAATTCATCAGGAAGAAATGTATTAAACGATATAAAGATTCATGAGTTTAGGAATATTAGTGAAAATCTGTTGTTTATGAAGCGCAACTTCATATACTCATTCATTCAACAATTTATTCTCAATATAAAAGTCCGATCAATTATTGTATACAATTGTTAATAATCTCTTACCTCTACTGTTTATCTTGATATGTGTGGCAGGAGAGTGTTCCTTAAGCGGTTCAGGCTCTTCCTCTTCTTTGGACATCCTCTTGGCAGGTGGTGGTGAATCTCGGCACTCTGGTTCCCGCTTTACCGTTGCAGACGGTTCCGACAGGTTCATTGGCTCTTTCTGGGGCTCCACAGGAGGCTGGTTATTATTATATAGATTCCATAGCGTCATCCGCGACATTTCTAACTGATTGAGGGGTGAAGTGGCATTCGGGGGCGAAACGTCGCCCTGTCTGGGCGGCGTGGCCGCCGAACTTCTGATTTCCTTGTTAAGGAGTTTCACGTACTCCATCATGCGGGCCTCGAACTCGCTAGGGGCTAGACCTGGAAGCGGTCCCCCATTTATGGGTTGCCCCATGGGCTGGGGGTGGCTGGGGTGGTGCGCTCCATTGTGCAAGCTGATGCCGCTGCTCATCATGCGGGCGGCCAGTTGTTGCTGCTGTTGCTGGGACACAAGCGACAAGGAGGACATTTGCAGGTTGGGGTTGGGCGACCTCTGCATGGAGTCGTACTGGCCGTAGCTGCTCCTGCGGCCTTCTCGCCTGTTGCCGTCGATGGCGGCCTGCAGTTCGGCAGGAGTGCTCAATCGACGTTTTTCGCATTCATATGGGTAGAGGTATTTCATGTATCTGGAAGAGAAATGGTTAACATTAACGTACGTGTAAAACAAAGCCATACGTGAAGTTTCCTAACTCGATGTTGGCTCATTTCAGATCAATAAGCTTAGGCTCGTACAAGACGATTTAAGCATTTTAAACGATTTAAAATAATTTTATGTTTTAAACCAACTTTCCACCACTTTCTGTTGAAATGGTGTTTACTTTAAAAATGTAAATCAAATATTGTTTAGTGTAAACCGTTCCATTCATTTGCATATTTTATTAAAAATTTATATGACTATATATACAAACCAGCATAACTACCGATTAATGAACCAAATCCCAGCATTGTCGAAATACAGTGTGTTTTAAGTATGAATGAAACTTCGATTTTACTAAAAATAGAAAAAAATTGCTGAATTATTAGGCATTTCTAAAGAAACACTGTCCTTAACAACAAGGCTATTTCTAAACTAAAATATCTACCTATAATTTTATTCGAAAAACGATATATATATTAATTTTTATTAAGGAGTTGAATAAGCCATTTTTGTTTGAAACACAGGACGTTACAGAATGATGTTAAGAAAATCTAGGGGCAGGTTCTTAACTTAAACACTTCAAAAACAAGTCACTCGACATTTTGTGTTCTCTTGTTTTGTTTAAGTCTGAATTTATGACAAACTGACACATGCTACCTAGATTATTGTTTTTTAATTAGCATTACAAAGCTGGTCTATTATAATGATTAATAAATTAATTTTTATCTCAAAAACGGTAAGTTAGGAGGAACTTTTTAAGCAGAATTAACTTGCCTTTAAGAGAGCGATACCAAATTGTCCAAAAAATCAGTGGCGTACAATTTTATTTGTTAAAAATGACACCCTGTACAACTGTAATAATAATAATAATAATAATAATAATAATAATAATAATAATAATAATAATAATAATAATAATTTTATTTACCAAATAGTAATTTACAATATTTGCATTAATATAATATTAATCCTTAAAACGATAAACAAAACTGAGGTTACCACAAAGAAAATTCTTGTATGTGGCTTACTGTTTTACAGTATAACTAAATACTGCATATATACGTCTATACATGTATTAATTAACATAATTAATAATAATAATTATAATAAATTAACAAATAATGTTCAACTATTATTCATTTTTAATATCTACTAACTTATGTATGAAATCTCTAGTCTGTCCTTGAATCCATAGTTTAATTTTTCTTTTAAATAGCGAATATGAATTTATATATTTCAAATTAAGTGGTATTTTATTGTATATTCTAGTAATGAGATATTCATAACTCCTTTGACCAATAGTTTTGATAGATTTATTCACTTGTACATGGTGTTCCTTATGTCGAGTATCATATTTATGATCAATTTTTATAAAACCAGTCTTTACATAAATATACATAGTTATTAAAATAGCTTGACAAAATAATTGTCGAATATCAAACATTTTTGTATTATTATATAACTCATCTGTTGGAATTAATTGGGGTAGGCCACAAATAATTTTAATTATATGTTTATGTATAATTTCTAATGGTCTTATATAATTATTTGTAGCACCTCCCCAAGATAATAAACCGTATGTTATATGACATTGTATTAATCCATAATACAAAATATATAATTGTTTCATATTGCATATTTTCTTCATGTACCTAAATACCTGTAAGAGATACCTCAACTTTTTTGTAACATAATTAATATGAATATTCCATCTCAGATGGCAATCAATATAAACCCCTAAATATTTAATATAATCTACAGATGTTATTTCTAAAATATTATCATCTAATTCAATGGAAAGTACATTATATTCAGGTAAATTTTGTTTATAGCTAGTAAATGGTATAAAGTGTGTTTTCATAACATTAATGGTAAGTAGTTTACTTTGGAAAAAGTTCATAATTATTTTAAAGTCTTTTTCAACTTTTTGTTTTAGAGAATACCATGAAGAGTCGTTGTAGAAAATGGCAGTATCATCCGCAAAACCAACAATATCTCCAGATGTTGGTAAGTCATAAAGATCATTCATATATATAGTAAATAAAATAGGCCCAAGAACCGTCCCTTGTGGGACACCAAACTCTACTGTTCTTTGCTCACTAATTATATCATCTATTTTGACAAACTGAATTCGATCGGTTAAGTAGCTTTTAAAAAGATCATAAACCTGCCCCCTAAATCCTATGCGTTCTAATGTATCAAGTAACTTATTATGACATACTGTATCAAAAGCTTTGGCTAGGTCAACAAAGATACAAAGCGCAGGAATACTTTTATCTACAGAATCATATATTTTTGATGTTAAATTAGTTATAGCATCTTGTGTTGACCTACTCTCTCTAAAACCATACTGGTTGTCTTTTATAATGCTAAACTTGTTTAGGTATTCATTTACACGTGTTTTAATAAGCTTTTCAAATATTTTTGCAATATTTGATATAAGAGAAATAGGACGATAATTTTTTAGGTCTAATCTATTTCCACTTTTGTATATAGGTTTTATTATTGCGATTTTAAATCTGCGAGGAAAAATTCCTTTAATAAAACAATCATTGAATATATACGTTAAAGGTTTTGCAAGATAATCAACAAGAATTTTTAATGTTTCTGACTTCAAATTATCATTTCCTGGAGATTTATGTGACTTTAATTCTAATATCATTTTTCTAACCTCTTCTTCATTGATCATTCTAAGAAAAATTGAATTTTTTAAATGTTGTTTTGAATGTATTTCAATTTTTTCTTGGCCCTTAATATTTTCTGCCAATTTCTTACCTACTTCCGAAAAATAATTAGATTTTATAGACTGTACAGATTTTGAATCATTACTTTTATTATTTACTTCATTTACACATTGCCATAAACTTGAGAGAGAGAATTGTTCTCATTTTTATCAATTATGGATTTAAAATAATCTTCTTTCGCTTTCTTTATTAAATTACTTAATTTATTTTTATATTGCGTATATTTTCTCATTAAGATTACATTTTCAGGATTTTGCTTGGCTTTAATATACATATCATTTTTAATATTTACCGACTTTACTAAACCATTTGATATCCACTTACTTCTTTTTATTTCCCTTCTTTTTATTTTCTTTACTTCAGTACATTTATTTATATATTCTGTTAATATATCGATAAGATTATCTGTAGATAATTCGACATTTTCTGCTTCATAAACACTTTCCCAATTTTCTTTTTCTAAATACAGTTTTAACTTATCATAATTAGTGTATATTTTATTATAACTTTTACTAAATTGTTTTACTCTGTTTTCAGCAGAAAATGAGCACTGAATAATCGTAGAGAAATGATCAGTTACTGTTGTTTCTAATACTACGGAAAGAAAATTATTTAATGGCAATTTTGTTTTTAAGAAAATGTGATCCAAACACGTATTGCTTTCTATTCTGGTAGGACTGTTGATTGTGGATAAATATCCATGTTCATACATAATATTCAAATACTCCCGAGCATAACTGCTGTACGTAAGTATATCAATATTAATGTCACCTAATATTAAATTAATATCCGATGTTCTACAGGTATTTAAATATGACAGAAGTCCTATATTGAAATCATATGGATTCAACGAAGGAGGTCTGTAAAGAGCTAACAATTGTATTTGTCTTTCATTATGAACTATATTCAAACTTATTGTTTTAATGTTACCAATCCACACCACATTATAATCATAATAAAATTTATTTTTAATATAAATTACCACACCATCATTTTTATTTATTTCTCCTTCATTATAAATAACATTATAACCTACCATACGAACAATATCCGTATTATCCAATTTAAACGTTTCTGTTAATACAATACAGTCAAAGATGTCATTAAACTGATTTAAAATAGGTTGATACTCATCTAGATTTTTTACCAGACTTCTTATGTTCATATGATAGACTAAAAATCTGTTTTTTGTAACATCAGTTTGCAAAATGTTTTTACAGTCTGCTATAGTTTTTACCATTTTATTTTCGATAACCATAAATGGATTAAAATCTCTTATATATGGATTCATGTTACTGATACCTATATATCTTATTAATTAATAAAAATACCTTATACTATGCTAATATCCAAAAACAATAAAGGATACAAACAGTTTAATATGCTAGATTAGCTTAGGTACATACATACATATTCTACGTATCACACAAAACTTTTTTATTATTTTCAAATATTTTGTATGTATGTATGTTGAAAAACAATAACAATAAAGAAAAACAGCATTATGTTATTTAATTCCTTTTCGCCTTTTGATACCTAGGTTTTGTTTTGGTTTTTGGTTTTACTCCTCCCACTGCACTATTTCCTTCTTCTTCTTCTTCTTCAGTTACGTCTTCTTCGTCTTCGGCCGAATTTTCAAAATCGTTTCTATATTCCTGGTTGTGTTCTATTTTTTTTCTTTCTTCTTCAAGTAAACTGTTATAGTCATACTTTTTCCCATTGATTACCAAACTTTTTCCTTTTATTTTAGCTTCTAATTTCTCAGCCTTAGCTTCTTTATATTTCGTCCACAAAAATTTATTAACTTCTCTTTCCTGTTTCGAGAGATCGTGTACAATTTTTATTCCTGTGCCTTTCAAATTCGCCACCTTTTGGAAAATGTCTTGTTTCCGCAAATAAGTATTTAATTCCAAAATGACTGGTGATTCTCTTCCTCGAGTTTTAGGTTTATATATATTATTTAAGTCAGCTTCTTGAAGCTTTTTTTCTAACTTAAGATGGCTATTTAATTGCTTTAGCGATTCCTTCATTAAATTGCCGTCCCTCAATTCGGTCAGACCAAAAACAGCAACATTATTTTTTCTAACTTTATTTTCTAACAACTCTACTCTTTCCTTTAAGTGTCTGTTTTCTTCTTCTAATTTCTCTATGTAACTAGTTGTTTTATCGGTATTGTTATTTATTCTTTCAGTTAGTTCATTAAATTTGCTATTAATCAGCTCATAGAGTTGTTTGTTTGATATATTTCCACTTCCCATATTTTACCAAACGACGGACGCGTAGGTATCTGTTAAATCTAAGTGCCTCCGACTTAGGCACCTCCTCTGCGAGAACTTAACTAAATAAAATTATGAACAAAAAACCTATATCTAATCTAAAACTAAAGCTTGTGAAATTTAGGTATTACACCCTACATTTTTAAATACAAACAATACCATAGACATACCATAAAATTTGCAACACGAAAATGTAAATTATTTGGTTGCAATGCGTTTATGTTTTATCAATTAAGAATTTAAAAATAAAAACAGTGGTATTTACCCTTTTTTCTAGTCATAAGGAATACAGAAATGCTTTGCACATTTGTGCAAATTGTAATAACTGAACGAAGTCGAAGTCACTATAACCAATTAAATAATAAACTCAACTCGGTAAAAATCAGAAGAAGGCGAGAGTTCAGCCTCCCTATATGGCATATAAAAATATGGTGCTAAACAGTGAGAAGTGTCTGTTAGTGATTTATTGCCCGAGGCTCGTAAAAATTTAAATCATACGCTATAAACTGATACAGCGAACGGCCAACAGATCGTTCAAGATATGATGCGAAGAATGCGCAAAAAATTACACTTACCAGAGATTGGTTAAATTTAATTAGTCGCAGCTATGCCTATAACACGTTTCCAAAAAAAAAAAAAACTATTAATTGTTTAACTAATTTATAAAAAATATTTGGTTTTGTCGGCGATATGGAATTAATTAATATAACTATTAAAAACAGTCACAGACAAGAATCATAAAATAAGACAGATAATAGTGTTGTAGATATACTTTTCAAGCCGTTTATGCAGAGAAGAGATCAATACTTACACAGCGTGAATTACTTTAAATTTTGAAAGTGCGCAAATATTTTTACATCGTACGATTTAAAATTTATTATAGACATTGTATAACAAATTATTGGGTGATCAAACCAGAAGGCGCATAATTAATTATCTAACTTATAATTCATTTTTCACTAAAGAAATTTTATAAATACATTTATTTTATAGACGTCTTTAACTTTTCAATCCTAACTTAATTTACAATTAAGGTCTACCAGTTTAATAGAAAATTCAATTTTAAACTTTTATTTTATTCTTGTTAATTTTTCCAAAAACCGTCCGTTTTTTTGAAAAAAATTGCGATTTTGTGATAGTGGTCAAAACCGATTAAATGGAACAAAAATATGTGGTTTTATAATTGCGAGTAGGCTAGGACGTTATTGTTGTCAAATCTGACGTTACATAAATGTATTTATCCGTTTAACAAATTAAATTTAGTAATTCCATGTACATCGCTGTTTGTCATGATATTTATTGGTAAAAATGGCTGGAAAACTTTAATTTAATGAATAAGTTGATATGCTGTTAATATTGACGTTCTCCGAAGGTAATGCCGTAGAAGTGTAGAGGGATGCCGAAGATTTCCTAATCGTATTATTCCAAATCGTCAATATTTGCCCAATGTTGAACGAGTAGCTTGGGAAACAGGTTCTCTTTGCCGCTGAAGAAATGTTGGAGGTGGCGAACACGCAGTGAATGCACAAAATGAGGAGCACGTTTTAGACAGTATTGAAAATAATCCCCAATCTAATACCAGAAGAATATTCCGGTAATATAAACATACCACAGTCCACGGTCCATCAAATTATACGACGTAATTTGCTGCATCTATATCATTTCCGAATAGTTCGGGAACTATTACTGCCAGATCTCGAGTCAAGGATGATTTTTTGTAATTTCATCCTAAATCAGAACATTGGGTTTCACAGGATCGTTCTTTTCACAGATGAAGCTGGCTTTACAAGGAGAGGGAATATAAATATGCACAGTGCGGATTAAAACACAACACAACGCCATAGTAACACATCATTACCAAAGATAGTTTAGAATAAATGTGTGGACAGGTATTGTTGGGCGATATTTTTTTGGTCCGGTTATTTTACCAAACCGCTTAAACGGCGCCACTTATTTGAATTTCTTACAAAATACTGTTGCCTTTTCAATTACGCCGTGAAATGTGGTTTATGCACAATGGTGCGCCTCTGCATTTCAGTATGGATGTTCAGCAATGTTTAAACCAACATTTTCCAAATCGATGGATATAGGTCGTGGAAATAACTGCCCTCAACACTGGTCACCGCGATCGCCCGATTTAAATAAATGTGACTTTAAAAGAATTTGTACCTTCGACTCCTGTTGAAACTGAGGAAGATTTATGGAACCGCATTTACCAAACCGCTTAAACTGCGCCACTTATTTCAATTTCTTACAAAATACTCTTGCCTTTTCAATTACGCCGTGAAATGAGGTTCATGCACGATGGTGCGCCTCTGCATTTCAGTATGGATGTTCATTAATGTTTAAACCAACAGTTTCCAAATCGATGGATAGGTCGTGTAAATAACTGCCCTCAACACTGGTCACCGCGATCGCCCGATTTAAATAAATGTGACTTTAAAAGAATTTGTGTATTCGACTCCTGTTGAAACTGAGGAAGATTTATGGAACCGTATAAATAATAAATGTACATGATATGCATAAAAAAACGACAATCAATTATTTAATAGAGTAGACTTTAACTTTCCGCTAAAGGTTCATTTATGTGTAAGAGAAAATGGGAGCTGAGCATCTTTAGTGTTAATATTTTACTATTACTTAATTAGTATCATAAAAATAGTACCGTTTGTTAAATTTTGCGATGAACGAAATGAAGAAATAATTTAATAAAGCGGCAACGTTTTATTTCTTGTTTGAAAATCTGAATACCAACAGTAATCACGGTCTACTATTATCATAGTTGTTCCAAACAATTCCTGGTCTAGAGTACCTTGACACCAATTTTATTTACTGCATGCATGCCTAAGTGCAGTCCTGGATGCTAAGGCCTACTTTTGAAACCTAGGTTTAAACTCGAACTGAAGCTTAACTTACAGATTTGACATACATTTCATTGTTTATCTGTCAAATCTATGTTAAATTTCAGTTCAGGTTTAAACCTAGCTTATAAAAGTAGGCCTTAAAACAGTAGTAGCATAGCCTACCCCCAATGATAAAACCACATATTTTTGTTCGATTTAATCGGCTTTGACCCCTATCACAAAATCGCAATTTTCTCAAAACGAACAGTTTCTCGAAAAGAATAAAAAAAAATTAATTGAATTTTCTATTAAACTGGTAGACCTAATTGCAAATTAAGTTAGCATTGAATTTTTTTTTTTAAATTTAAGGGTGGCTCACTCCTAAACCACCCCTTCCTGAGATGCCGGTCACTTAAGTTTATACCAGCTAAAGACGTCAATAAAATAAATGTATTTACAAAATTTGATTTTGTATTAAGGCATTGCTGAAATAGTTTCTTCGATTCTTCGATTTTTTTAAGGCATTTCCTGAGGCCAATATCTGCAACCATAGGTATGAGAAAAAATTCATATGAAAAATCTACTTGTTTTGGTGTCCTGTTATACGTCCATTGAGTTGTGAATCACCCTGCATATATAAATAATGTGTATCAGAAAATTGGCAAATTTTAAGAAAAGGGTCTCTAGCAATTGTTTATCGCGGTAAAAGTAAAATAAGTAAACAAATTAAACATAAAAAAAATTAAATTGACGTTCTAAAATTTAAAAAAATAATAAACTGCAAGTCCATGAGGAATATAAAAAAATAAGAGCAATAAATGTGGGACCACGATACAAAAATTGAAGTTATAATAGAACCAGTCAACATAACGGCAACATCAATGATAGATAGTGATAGTGATACCAACAACAGTAATAAGTGATTGTATTAACATTAACACCTACGTTCACTGTGATGTTCGCGACGAGGTTTGCAACGAGCTTGTGTGTACGCGATCCGTTGCGCGGGTCCACATGTTGAAATTAAAAAAATCTGTTATCTGTAATTCCACTTAATTATACTGAAGGGAACATCTCTGGGAAATTTACGACCCGGAACTAGAAATATATCATTTCGAAAACGGCTGCTTGTCTCAAACTTCTGTTGTTTATAAAGAGCTTACACCAGACATCATTCCAATGATTAAAATGTGGCCTATTTTATAGAAACGGACTTGGCATCTGCAGCGTTTAGGCCAACCAGGCAGATGACAGTGTACTCGACTAGATAAATTGCTTTCTATATTAAGATCAAGGTACACGCATGATGGATTGTTCTGTGGGACATTCTCTTCTCAGTCGCAATTAATACAATTTCATACGACGAAATCGGAATATTGCGCGGAGCTCATATATTAGGCCAGTGTTCCTTTAATGTGCTGCCAAAAGTAATAGTAAATGTGTTTCGTCTTCATGGATTCTCAAGGGCAATAACAAAACAATGGTAATGGAAAAAGGTATAAAGTTGAGATCATTTTATTACAGGCAGATTTGAATACAGAATGTAACAATGACGTCACAACAAATTTTCATAATTTTTTATTAAAACAAATATTAAAGCTATAGAGTAAAACATTCCTTGCTTAAAACGTCTACTAATGACTGCTAATGAAGATCCTTCAAAGGATTTATTACTACATTCCCTGGCAGAAACTACCTTCATATAAAACTTAAATTAAAAAAAAGTTTTTAAAGTTATTACAAAGATTGTTTTCCTCGATTTATATTATACATCTCCCATTATAAATTTTTGTTTCTTCAGTTTTTTCATTCATGAAAAAAAGTTAAAAAACTGAGAGCACACAAAAGTACTGTTTTTTTCTGATATGGTATCGACAAGTTGGTATAACTAAAAACTTTTGTTTGAGTAGTTTATCTGTATATACACGGTGTTTCTGAACCAGTTTTTTGTTGATAGCACGAGAGGTTTATTGTCGCTATTTAAATACAAAACACATTACAGCCTCCCTTAACCTCATGAGTATTGGATTATACCTACTTATTTCACTAATTATGTAATCAAATGTGAATGGTTTATTTTGGAGTTTTGTACTTTCAATATACAGGGTGTCTCATGATTAGCTGCCAAATCTGAACGGGCCGATTCTATGATCAAAACTAAGTAAACAAGTTCATATGAACATGGGTCCGGAAATGCTTCCTAAGGGCACAGGGACCCATTGAAGAGGGAGGAATGGAAATCATTTTTTTGCAATATCTCTCAATCGCGTTGTGATAAATGAATTAAATTCGGTATACACAGCTAAATTTTGACGAGCAATGTGATGGACTAATCCATTTATTTCCACAAGGTCCATTGGGGTGGGTACGAGGGCGCCCTTGGTATTTTGCGTGTGTAACTTTTTTGCAGCTTAGTGTATCCATCTGACTATAGAAACAATCGATTCTCCTACCTATTTTATTTGAAAAAGGTATACTTTGCTGAAGTCGGTAGGAGTAACCATTTTTGAAATAATCCTATTCGAAATGCTCAGTGCACCGAGTAAAAACTGTTTTGGTTTCAGGTAAAATGTCTTTTCTGCTGAAAATATAGCAAAATGTTACTTGAAAAAGTTGTTCAGAATGGAATTATGGAGACGTGCAAAATTTTGAGAATATCGGCGAGGTTTAATGAAACCATTTTTCAATAAGTAGGTACAAAGACTAATATCGCGTTAGGTATATAATTTCTAGAGCACGGATATTCAAAAAAAGCAGGTTTTTTTTGGATTCAAGTTTAGGACAAATCGGCCCTTAGGGATCTTAACTACTTTCGATCTGTTTCGTAGGGAATATGAGAAACTCCTTCAGTGTCGAAACTGACACACCTACATTATTAAAAATTTTAAAAAATCTAAAAATAATATCTACGTCTTGAAACTTGTCAGAATTGTAACACACCAGTAAAGTATTATTTGTGTAGTAATAACACAAAGTTAGTAGCAAAAGTTATTTTTTTCTTTATTCTGTAGAAGAGTTGCCTCTGATAATTTTTTAAACAAATTGTAGCACAAATTAGTTACAAAGGAAAGTATTTTATGTTGAAAAATAATTTATAGTTACCTACATATTTTAATACTACAACAAGTATGTACTAGAAAAATATTTAAATATGGCAACGTCGCGCCAAGCCAACATCGAGTTGATCAGCCGACAGTGGTCAGTAACAGCCTGAAAAGGGAATTTAAATAATGGTTTAAAAATATACTTTTTCGGTGTATGCATTTAAACATTTTTTTAATCGCGTATTTAATTTATAAACATTATTCCATATATTGGGACACTTTGTAGTTTGGAATCCATCGTGATAATGTTGATAATTAAGCCTTTTTAGTTCTGCCTTGGTTAAAATTATCAATATGAGGTCACTGCGATAGTAATAGTTCCTATACAGGGCGATTCACAAATTATCAAAAAAAAGGGAATAAATGCGTCATGAAAAATTGAGTCAATATCGCAAAAAAAAATAGTAAAACCGGTCACACGGAAAATTTGCAATCGAATCGTGGAAGAGATGGATGTTCAAGGCATCCACGGCGTATTGCAACAGCTGAGGAACACATTTTAGAGATTGTTGAAGAGAATCATCGAATAAGTTCAAGGCAAATCGCTCAACAAGTACAAGGAATGTCCCAATCAACAGCGTGGTGTATCATACACCTGGCTGAATTATGCCAATAACTTTCGAGTTACACATTTGTGTTAATTCATAGAAATTGGGCCCAAATGTGTTAAAAGTACCGTGCAGAAATGTATTTTTAAATCATTTTCGAACTGTCCTTTTGATTTTTTTTTACAAAGTTGTATTCGTAAGAACCCTCTACATTTTAATTTTGTTTTATAGGTTCTGAAACAGCCTGTACGTGTATTGAGGCTGTTATGCAGGGTGCTTGAGTTTTCACTGCTATAATTTTGAAAAAAAAATCAAACTATCAAGTTCGACGTGCAAAAGTTCAGCTAATTTCAGAATTGCTTCGTAATTTTTTGCATAGAATATCACAAAATGCAATGTTTACCTACCTCTATTATTTACTTTTAGTAACAGAATACTTCATCGAATTTTATTGATTGAGAAATAAATTATTCAAACTAACATTAAATAGATATACATTTATGATATTTTATGCAGAAAATTACGAAGAGATTTCGAAAACGGTTGGAACTAGAACCCATGTTATATAGAACATTTTTTGTTTATTTTGATATACAGTGCTTTCGAAAAGTAACGAATAAATTCATTATTTTTGAAATTGAGAAGTTTTCGAAAAAATCCCCTGACACGTCGATTTTGTTTTTAAAAAGGCACTTTTTGACATACGACCCACATTTGTGACATCATCGTTGATCGAGATATGACGTCATCGACAATTTTTTTGAATAACAACCCCCAATTTTGACCATGACATTTAAAACATTTAAAAAAATAATGTTTGAAGATTTTAAAGTTTAATTTTCACAATACTGAAAATGATAATGATTATGTAAAAAAACGACTAAATTAAATGTTCAAATTGTGCACCGTTTGCTGCCTGACAGTAGCCAAGACAATTAATAAATTCTTTTTGGACATTATCAATAACTTCAGGAGTTATACGATGTATCTCGTGGCGTTACTTTTTAAGTATCCCCACAAGAAATAATCTAGGGATGTCAAATCAGACGATCTGGCTGGCCACTCAATCGGCCCTCTTCTCCCTATCCAACGATTCGGGAACAGCTCATCTAAATAAGTACGGACAGGTGTTGCATAATGAGAAGGTGCACAGTATTGTGAAAATTTTTAAATTTTCAAACATTATTTTCTTGAAATTTTTGTTATGTAACACCACAATTTTTCATGATGTATGTATGTAGAATGACACGCTCTTTCAAATGGCATGGTCAAAATTGGGGGTTGCTATTTAAAAAACTTGTTGATGACGTCATCTCTCGAACAACGATGACGTCACAAATATGGGTCGTATGTCAAAAAGTGTCTTCTTTAAAAACAGAATCGACGTGCCAAAGGATTTTATTCGAAAACTTCTCAATATCAAAAATAATGAATGTATTCGTTACTATTCGAAAGCACTGTATACTATCGCCTGTATAAATCACATATAGTAGTTCCGAAATTTCCCATTAATTAGGACGTGTTAATTTACTCGTTTGGTTCGTGTTTATAATAAGTAGTGCAATAATACAAAATGAAAGTTTCATGGCTAGTGTGTTTTTCATTTGCCTAATATTTATACAATAAAATAATGGATGCATTTTTATTGTTAAAAGTGGCACCATTAGACGCAGCACTTCAACGATTATTTCAAGAAAGCATACAAGGCATCTAGGAATTAGTTTCCAAAAATTATAGGGATGCAGGGGGAGTCAAAATAACGCCAGTACTTCATATACAATTTTGCCCTATCTGTTTTCCTTACGGATATACAAAGCTTACACAAGAAAATAAATATTTGAATTTCAGTCATAATTTCAAAACTGTTACATTGGCAACCTTGAAATTTGGGTGATAGTAGTAACTCATAGTAATACACTTTCACTATTTAAATTAGAATTTACATACTTCAATATACGGGTACGGTCAAAATTAAGTTCTGTGGATTTATACAATCTTGACCAATTGCCCAATATGACATATCTTTTTATATATTTTTAGGTATTAATAATATTGTGTGAAACTAACTACTCAGTGGACAAAAGCCCCAACCTGCGTTGAATTACACCCACAATATCTACCCATATATTCCTTATTATTAGCTTCTGTAACATTTTTTTACTGTTTTAGAAAGGTATTTTAAGCTAATATAAATCAGATCTCCTACAATTCCTATCAATGAAGTCATATGTATGTTCTCTGATACCAAACATCTAGGTATGCTAATGAACAATTCCCCAGACAAAGCTCTGTTGTGGTTTAATTTGTCGTGTTCCCACTGCCAAAAAGTGCTTATTATATTAGCTTAAAATACCTTTCTAAAACAGTAAAAAAATGACATATCTTTACCATTTTCGAGGCAAACGCATATTTGATGATGTATGTAACAATAATTTATTAATAATGAAGATACTATTTCCGGGCAATTGACAATTTTGCACTTCTCTTAAGTTCACTTAAAACAAAAATGCGGAAAATTAGCTTTATCTTCGAGAACAATGACGTGGCCTACATCGAGCATTCCTAACAGTGCAAAGTCATAAAACGCCATTTTTGCAGTGCCTCTTGCATGAATGAACCGGTCTTGAAGGTACTGTGCCTACGTTTACTCTTTACTCTATCAGTCATAAAAACAGGAATGCCATATATTTTCGAATTTCAAACTAAGATATTAAATTCTATTGCAATTCTGCATGGTATGATTATACTATATTTTGTTGCTGCATGTGAAGTTCCACAATATTTTCAAGCTAGCTAGAAATATAAAAAGCACTATTATGTTCAAGTTGTGTGACACGTTATTATTTTTTGCTTTGACTTGACATAATTTAGATTCAACATAATAGCTACACAGCTTGCGCGCACCGCCTTTGAAACAAAGTAAAATGTCGCAAGAAACTAAATACGCGTATATTGTCTCAACAAAGTTGTATCATTTTATGTATGCAGGTATACTTACTGTGTGCGGAGAGTAAATGCAGCAGATGTGATAGACGAGGGCAAATGCAGTCCTTTAATTATTTCCTGCCACAATTTTTTGTTTATGACATCCACCAATCCCCCTCGCGCTATCACTAGGTTGTACAATTCGTAGAGATCGAGCACCGACTTCGCCATTATGGGTAGTCTGTTGATTGGCGTTCCTGAAACAAAAATACGAAGATAAGAATCCTGATTTTTTTAAGTATGTGATACAGTATCCAACATATAATTTTAAATCTATTTTGTATACAGTATGACTATAAAATTTTAAAAAATAATTTAAATGAGAACAACCTTTGCAGTGGTCTTGTGGTATTAGAAATTTATTGGCAGGTCTGTGATGTTGCTAGGTTGACAGTGGCAACAATGGCTAATACTAGCGGTCGCTTAAGTGTAAATATGTAATATACTATAGTTTATATATAAAAGCAATTGGAAGTGAAAAGTTGAAGATCTGATAGGTACAGTCATTCTGAGCATGCGTTCTTACTTTTTAGAAAGTCGGTAAATAGTTTAATAAAATTCCATTAATTCACATTTAATATGTTTTATATTATTATTGTACAATTGTACTTTAAAAATGCTCTTGTACATAATATATACCACCGCTAGTGGATCCAAATGCTAGAACAGAGGAAGAAACAAGAGAAAGTTATTGTTTATGGTTATACTTGACAATTTTGAATCCAGACATATGACCTCGTCAATTTATTTCGATTTAGCTCGTGCCTTTGATAATGTAAACCGTCAACTACTTTTGAAAAAGTTGGAGCATTATGGAGTTAGGGGAAATGCCCTAAAATGGTTAGAGTCATATTTACAGCGTGTTGTCATTGAGCATAATGGTGATAGAGTACTTTCTAGTCCTAGATTAGTGCCTGTTGGTATTCCACAGGGAAGTACATTAGATCCTGTTTTATTCATAGTGTTCATCAACGATTTAAAAGAATATTTTAAGTCGGGTCGATTATGTCCTTTCGCTGATGATACTACTGTGATATTTCAGAGTAGAAATATGGCAAATTTGTCGCTGATGGGAATGGAATGTGCCATAGACATTAAGCAGTTCTGCGCTGTTTGCCAAGGTGTACGAACGTCTTTACATTGCTCCTGTTTGTTAATGTTGTTTTTCAATCTTACAATAATAATTATTTTGACTTAGTGTCGCATTGTGGTTGTATAGTCGACAGTGAACACTGGGTGAGTGTTTTTTTTTTATCTCTTGCTTCTTCTGCTGCTTCTTGTGGGGAAGAAAAAACCAACGTTGCTGGCAGAGGCGTTTTGTGTGTTTTCGAGCACTATATTCATAGTCTATTACATTGTACTTTTTTTTTTTGGATTGCGGAGAATAGGCAGTCATGTCATTGTTGCAGCGGTGTAAGATTTGCAGCTATCCTATTAAATCGAGTGATGAAGTAAAATGTTCAGTCTGTAACGAAATCGTCCATTTCGACTGCATCCTGTCTACGCACATCCCACTCAACTCGTCTGACTCTGCGCGAGCGCTGCCCCGAGTTTGTCGGAAGTGCCGCAGTTCCTCAGCCGATATCTCTTTAGATGTTGGAAATACTCCTCTTGCAAGTTCTTCTGGTGCACCCTTAAATATCTCGCACTTTGAAGCTATAATGGAACAGCTAAATGTTTTGGGGCAGGCTATAAATAAATGCAATATAAATCTTGACGCCCTAAAAACGCAAATAACTTCCAATACGGCTGAGATTGCAGAAATTAAACAGGAAAATACTGTTTTGCGTGAAAAAATCAGTTCTTTAGAAAACCACATCAACAAAGTAGACATACAAGCCTCTGTTGCTGAAGTGTCTGAGCGTATTAAGCGCGAAAATAATATTATCATATTTGGCCTACCTTCTCAAAATTCTAGCGAACAAGATCTTTTAACTGCTAGTCATCTACTTAACCAAATCACCCCAGAACTTAATGTAACTCTACGTAGTGGTGTCCGCATTGGAAAAGGGGGCCGTGATGCTCAGCCTAAACCCTTCAAGGCTACCCTGTCCAACAAGGAGGAAGTTATAAAAGTACTTCAGTCTAGGCAACATATTGGCAAAACTGATTTTCCTAATGTAAGGATTAAGAAGGATATGACGCCAATGCAATCTAAGGAACTTGTTGATCTTCGAAACGAGCTTATCAGGCGCCAGAATAATGGAGAAGTCAATCTTACAATTAAATACGTAGGAGGTATCCCAAAAATTGTAGGCGAGGACGGTAGAAATGCACAAAAGAGAGGAAGAGATGACGACAATTCCCCTAGACCAACCAAAGGCAAGAAAATTAATACGCGCAGTACAGTTTCTAAATAGCAACCACTTAGTATAATTTTTTGGAATGTGGAGGGTGTCAATAATCTCAACGACTATATTTCTGAAAATGTGAATCACGTTGATATTTTGTGTGCATCCGAAACGTGGTTTACTGGACAGACACTGTCTATTTCAACCAGGTATAATGTTTATTGTTCTAGTGCTGTATCTGAAAAGTGTCGTGGTAGAGCTAGTGGTGGTCTAGCTATCCTCGTGTTGAAAACATTTAAAGTGAAGCTACTTCATAAGTCTCCCTGGTGGATTATTTTGCTTATTAATTACAGTTCTGTTTTTAAGTTTATATTGTGTGTAGTATATTTTGCTCCTAAATATGATATTTTTTACTTGTTGGACCTCTTCCAGCCTGTTATCTCTGGCATTGTGGAGGTATATCCTAGCTTAACCTTTGTTATAGGCGGTGATTTTAATTGCCGTGTTTCTCATTATGGAGATATACCTCTTGAGGCTTTAACATTTTCCAATCTTTACGAGAAGAGGTCCAGCTGTGATGAAGTTATAAATGCAAGAGGACGGTGTCTCCTTGACTTTATGCAAAGCAATTCTTTTTCTCTACTTAATGGCAGAGCTGTCCAGGACACACCTGCTCAATTTACGTTTTGTTCTGCCTGTGGAAATAGCGTCATAGATCTGATATGGTGTAACAATATTAAATTGGGCGTTATTGATTGCTTGAGAGTTGACAATGAATGTTCACTATCCTATCACTTTCCGGTATCTTTGAAATTAAAGTTTGGTCATTTCCCGCTGACTGGTGTCCCTAGTAACTCTAATGTTAGGTCTGAATCTTTAAGGTGGGATGACAGATTGACTGCTTGTTACAGTTCAACAATGCAGCGATCTCCGCGTGCTCATTTTATTTCTGAGGTCTCTGACTCTTATAATAACATATGTAACGCAATAATTGAATCGGCTAGAGCTATCGGCTTGACCAAACAAATATGGCATAATCGCGGTGATAATAATGCTAATCAAAATAAAAAACCGTGGTTTGATTATCAGTGTAAATCTTTGAAATCAGACCTCAAGCGTAGTCTCAGTATTTGTAAAGCGAATAATTTTACTAACCCCTTTAGGGATATATATTTAAATGTGAAGAAAGAATACAATAAGCTCATTAAATTCAAAAAGAGGGAACATGATAAATATTTTATTGCCAAACTGAGTAATGCAAGGGATCAAAAGACATTCTGGCACACCTTACATCAATTTTATAATAAGAAAAATGTCCCTGGACTGTCTGTTCAGATTTGGGAACAATTTTACGAGAGTATTTACCCTTTATCTGTAATTGATAATATCTTCTATTATGGGGTAAGAGATCCTTTTCTTGATGCTCCCATCACATCAGAAGAGCTTGATTTGGTATTAGTTCATTGCAAGAATGGTAAATCTCCAGGCGAAGACGGAATATCGTATGAATTTCTTAAGAATCTACCCCAAAATTGGCGATTGTATTTATGTGTTCTTTTTAATAAGATTCTTGAAACAGGAGTGATCCCGGAAAGCTGGTCTAATATTATTCTAACCATGCTACATAAGAAGGGTCCTATTGATGTCCCCACCAATTACCGCGGTATAGCGTTGATTAATTGTTTTGCGAAAGTGTTTACTAGTATTCTCCTCTCAAGACTAACCTGTTGGGCAGAGTCCAATAAAATACTACCTGAATCACAGGCAGGATTTCGAAAAGGTCGGGGATGCGTTGATAATGTTTATGTACTTAATTCTATAGTTCAGTTTCAGCTTAGATTAAAGGGCCGCAAAGTTTTTGCAGCTTTTATAGATTTTAAACGTGCGTTTGACTCTATCAATCATTCTCTTCTGTGGGAAAAATTATATGCTCTAGGTTTAAGCTCCAATATACTAATGTTTCTTAAGAAACTGTATACTCACGCACACATTAGAATCCGTACAGAGGGTAATTTAACAAGGCAATTCAACATTACTTCAGGTGTTTTGCAAGGAGAGTCGTTAAGTCCTCTTTTATTTTCTCTTTTCACTGCTGATATTGAAGATTTTTTTGATTCGTTTAACGCTCGTCGCCTCAATATTGATAACCGTAACGAAATACTTATGCTCTTGTATGCCGATGATTTGGTGCTATTGGCTGATTCAGAAATTGATCTTTGCCGTAAACTCAATATTCTGCAAAGGTACGTAGCACTAAATCAATTAACGATTAACACTCAAAAAACTTAGATCATGTGTTTCTCTCGTGGCGGTCGCAGTAATATTTTTCCTTTCCTACTTAATAATCAGCCTGTTGAAACTGTTAATTGTTTTACTTATCTAGGAGTAATTTTTTCCTCCTCTAGCCTCTTTCGAATAATGACCGAGTCAGTGGTCGCAAAAGCTAGGCAAGCTGTTGGGTCTGTCATTTCTCTAATGGCCAAATCCAAAATAAACTCTTGGGATTCACGTTTGGTTCTGTATGACTCGATCATTGTCAACTCCTTAACCAATTCTTTGCAGGTCTGGGGACTGCGTTACACAGACTTGTTAGAAAAGGTGCAAGTCAGTTTTTTTAAAAGGCTTTTATTGTTGCCTCTAAACACGCCTGGTTATATTGTTAGACTTGAAATAGGAATTAGCAGTCTGTCGTTACTGGTTTTTAAAACGGCTTTAAATTGGTTACTTAAACTTTTGGCAATGGAAACCAATCGTTATGCTCGTGCGTGTTTTCACAGGCAGCTGCAACTACTAAATGATGACACTCGTTATAATTGGCTCCTTCAAGTCAGACAAATGCTTCACAGTATAGATTGTGTGGATGTCCTGGACAACTTGACTTACTCTCGTCTAAAGAAACATATGCCTACCATGTTACAAAAATATAAAGAAATGCTTTATCAGAGAGACATAGCTTTAGTTATGATGTCTACAACACCTATTCTGTATAAAAACTTTAATATAACAAGAGACACCACATCTTATCTGAAACTTCAATTGCCTATTTACATTATTAGACTTATCTCACAACTCCGACTCTGCAACAAATTTTGTGTGAATTTTAGTTTTAATGGCATTTCATACTCTATCAATCCTTCTGAATTGTGTACATTGTGCAACCAGCACAAATTAGAAACCATTGAGCATATTTTTATGGAGTGTCCTGTTTATGTCGGTTTAAAACCCCCAGAACTGAGAAATCTAACACTTAATTCTTTTATTGCTATACTCGATGATTTAACACTAAGTAAAGCCAAGTTGTTGGCTGGTTTCATAATGGGTTTTCTGCAACTTCGCTCTTTTGTGCTCAGTGAATGATATGCCAGTAATATAGTGTTATGGCTTTTTTGTTTGTGGGTTTGTCCTTAATTTACTCTTTTTTTTATAGTTAGCACAATATTTGTATATTAAGTATTACTTTTCTTTTTTTTTATTTTATTTTATTTATTTGAATTTCTATGTACGTAAGTCGTTCGGTTCTTTCTTTTGTCACCGAACATAGTGCAGAACCTCTTCCTACAAAAATTGTAATATTTTTTAGAAGGAATAAAGATTATTATTATTATTATTATAGACATTAAGCGTTATTGTGATAACAATGGATTGTCTCTTAAGAATTCCAAAACTGAAATGATGGCTTTCTCATAGTTTGACACTGATGTTAGCTTATATGTACCAATGGATGGAAAATCTGTAAAAGATGACTATTCTGAGAAATCGTTAGGTATTAAATTGGTATCCACATATCGAAATGGTATGTAACAGATTGGCTAAACAAAATTATATTGTCTGGTACTTGAGAGAATATCTAAATATGAATAAATTAAAAACATATTAGTATGGGCAAGTCTATTCTCTTTTGAATTATGCTATTATTTGTTGGGGAAACAGTCCTAACATAGGAGCTATTTTAATTGCCCAGAAAAGAATTATTCGCACGATGCTCTTCAAATCCAGATTACACTCTTGTCGTTTGCTCCTTAAGCAATTGAAAATACTGACAGAGGTGTCTATGTACACTTTTGCATGTGTTATATAAGTCAAATTGCATCCTCATGAATTTGTACAATATACGGGTCGAGGAATCGCTTCTGACTTTAGATGTCAGTACAATGTTTTGACTCCTAGGTATCGCCTAGTCAAAACAGAAATCAGTCCCTTTGTGTTGGCTCCAAAGCTATTTAATCACATTCCTGATAGTATAAAATGTATTACGAGTATTCCAACTTTTAAGAAACGAGTTAAACAACTTTTATTAATATACTCATATTATGTTAATTTATGGCCAATCTAGGCACAACTCTCTGGCGACGTTTGTACGTTAACGCTTTTCGCAAGCAACATGAGTCATTTTGAACACTTGTAAATATATCACTTTTTATTCGGTGTTGTGAAAAAAACCATTCACAGTAAGTATGTTTAGGTGTATTTGTAATTATTATGCACAAACACCTGACAATACTGACATAATTCTGTTACCGTTGGTCAGGAAAAAAAAATTATGTAAAATATGTAATGGCAATGGAGCCAAATATGCCTCAAAGAAATGTTGCTCATTTCAGTTTATAATATAACAATTTTTACAGTTCTCGCCATTCATAGTTACAGTTATAAATACAAAGGATAATTGGACACAATACATCTTTGTACCAATTTGTACTGTGTTAAATGATTCTTACGTAAATATAAAACCGCTGTGACATTTTATTAGCGGATATTTGCCCAATCGAAGTTAAAATGAAAATAGTGTTATAGTGTTTGCCAGAGGAACGGAACAAATAAGAGATAATAATTAATTTTGTGTTACAATCAATTAAGGCTAGTTGCTGCGTGTTTGCTTTGGGCTTTTATTATTTGGCATTGGAAGACGAACCTGTAATAAATTTCGTATAGACCGCATCGTTTCCGCTGCTCATTTTGTTTGACTTACGTATAACTCGGTGAGAAAGACAAATCAGGATTTTCATAAGGTTCAGTTGGAAACGTAAAACATGTATGTATATATAGGACATTTTTTGTATTCAATATACATACAGTATATTCACAGTTAGATTGGGAAATGATTTATTTGTTGAAAATAGTTAAGTCTTCACAAAATATTCATAAAGAGAATATCAATAGCAATAATCTGCATCAACATACGTGTAACATTAGTTATATAAGTTTTCCTATTAAATAAGTTAAGAGCTTCACTAATATTAACATCTGTAGGCGACAACCAGATATAGAGATTTATTTTTAATCGTTTTAGCTATAGTGTTATCTGAAATGAGTTTTTAACTAGCAAGGTAGTAATAAGAAAAAAAAACGTATTAAACAAATCTTCTGGAAGGTTTTTTCTACACCTTACAGTAGGGAAAATGAAAAAAATGTTTACTGAGTGCCTTCTCTACAGCAGAAAATATCTACTTAATTTAATTTCTATCACTTTTTTGGAAGGCATTTCAGAAAAAAATGAACAAAAAGATCATTTTGACACTTTCCTTAAGAGGGGTTGTTTACAAGAAATGTTCAAATGATTTTTTATACGAAAGACTCCCACTCCCACTTATTTATTTACACCCTGTAATCATTAAAAACTCAAGAATAAAAAATTATTCAAATATCAAGTTCTGACGAACAAAATGTCAATTTATACAGGAAGTGATCAAAAGAAGTAGCACAAATTGTACCGATGAATTTACTGAAAGATGTTTTACTAATGCATGTGAAACTTCTTAGCAATTGTTTGAAAACTTTTGCCCCTTCAAGAGGGTTGAAATAAGCATCTCCTAGGTTATTTTTTGCTACGACTTATTTATTTGAGAAAAATTGAGTATTAAAAAATATGTATCAAATAGCTTGGTTTATTCTAAAACTTTTACCTTTCTCATTTTATTGCGTTAAAAGTAACAGTTTATAACAAAAAAAAAAAAAATGCGCATTACAACTCATCCTATTTCAACTAAGAAATATTTAAGTAGGCGACTGTCATGCTAATTTCTATCATTAGATATTTTGTGACTTTTACCAATGCTTCCTTAGATTTGCTACTTAATTTTGTTATTTTTTACGAAAGATAACAATAAGAATTATAACAAATAACTTCAATGTTGACAAAATTGTGAAGCACCAAGAAAAAAGTCACAAAAGATCTAATGACAGCCGCCTACTTAAATATTCGTTAGATGCAATCGTGTGAGTGGTAAAGTAAATGATAATGAATTTTTACTTTACTTTAAATTAGCGGTTCTTATACTTTTTTAACTTAATAAGCCCTAGCGGCTAGGATATTATATCACGTTTCAGAATGGTAACAGTAACATTAAAAAACATATAATAATTTTTAACAGTGACATTTATTTATTTATTAAATAATGTTCTCAACATAGATAAATCTAAAAACTCAGTAAAGGAACATGAACTGTGTCTTATATGCGTACTATCAGTGCCACGCATACCACAGTTTGAGAACTACTGCTTTAAATAGTTCACTAGTAATAGTAATAGATGTTTCTCATATGGCAGATATCTGACTAATGCGATACACGTCAACTTGACACAATCTAAGAGGGGCTTAAAGAAAAACAAGAAAGCATATTGCTTTCATTCTATGATAAACCTTACATTGGACATTTAATATTACTGCAACTAAATCAGGACAATTTAGGGGTTACATACAAAATTTGTTTTCGGAAAACATTAAGTAGATACACACTAGTCTATTATGTGTGCTATATCCATATATTTATTAAATCTCTGCGCACTATTAATATTTACCACACAAGCTTTGCAAGAAACATTTACTTGTAACACATGAAACATTTTTTCAGTGTACAATTTTCTTAAGCTTTCAAAATAACCTCCGCTATCTCGGGCGACCGCAGAGGCAACTTTGATCGAGTTAAAGTTAACATTTATAACACTTTGTATTATAATGCGGATATTTTTAGGCCAACTGCACATATTCAACGACAGGGCGGAAAGATTCTTATTATGTTTGACAGTAACGGATTCGTACAAGACCTGGGCAACGTTCGAATGTTTTCCCTTCAGATGAATTATTAATATTCATATTATCGCAATGACTCACCAAACGGATAAATAAAAAATGACACAATTATACATACTTCATATTTTCGACTTTTATTTTTCGGCGTATTTTTAAATCGTTCGAGAACTTATTGTCAGCTGTCCAAATCGTCGAGAAGAAATGAAAACTTCAAGGGTGGTCCCAAATTCTCAAATCCAATGAAATTAAGTATTTAATTAATACATAATTATTAGCTTTGTTGGTTCAACAGTACACAACCGTTTGAAATCGGACACCCATGATGCGTAGATCCATATTAGCGTTCGTAGTGCAATAATCTTTGAAGTGAACTGAACTTGATATTTTCATTATTTTTTATTCTTGAGCTTTAATGGTCTACACAGGGTGTCCGGAAATATATGCAACATAGAGCAAAAGTAGATCCCTGACAACAAAATAATGCTATGCTGCCAAACCTAAGTCAAAAGTTGATGGTTAAAATGAAGTTAAAATTTTATTTTTGATATTCGTAAATAACTTTTTAAAAAATACAAATATTTGCATACATTTCGGAGATCGGGGTTTTTTGGGACCGATAAATTCTAATTTGTTTCTAATTTTGACGTTACTAGTAGAGGGCGCCACTTATGGTTCCACATGATTCTTTTAAATGACAGAACTTTTTTGCGGCTTCCATCTAACTATTGAAACAGTCGAATCTCCTACCTTTTTTTCTGAAAAAGGTATACTTTGAAGTCGTTGGGTAGCAACCGTTTTTGAAATAATCCTATGTGAAATATTCAGTGCACCGAGTGTTTTGGTTTCTGGTAACGAACCTTTTCCGCCGAAAATATAGAAAAATGTTACTTGAAAAAGTTATTCAGAATGGTAAATTATGATAACGTGCAAAATTACAAGAAGGTCGGCAAGGTCGCAAGTCGCACCAAATCCTTTGTGCAGTCACTATTGAAGATGCCGACAGTAAAGACGAAAAGTTTGGATGAATGAGATGCGACCAGTTACAGAGGCGACTACGACGTCTTGGACCACCATTATCCGAGGAACGTTTCCGACCGTATAGTCGTAATATCAACAACAGGAGCCGAAATCGATATGAAAGTGGACCCAGAGATATTGATAGCGGGTCCGTTCTTTAGTTTATTAGAAACTAAATTAAAACTGTAAGAAATGTTTAATTTACAAGTACTAAATAATACCTATAAGTATCAATAAAACTAAAACAATTCTATATTCTCGAAAAAAATTTCGATCTCGGCATTAGAAATTTATAGGGATTGATTATTGTCGACATATTATGAAGAATTAATATCATTTAGAGTTTTAATTATTTAAAAAGAACAGAATGGTAAATATAAAAAAACGTGATATTATAATTAATATGAATAATCATATATATATAAAATTTATTTTTTATTCATATTTTGAAAAATATATATATAAGAAAAACTAATTCATCCAGCACATTCCGATTCAAACTCGAATGATTTTTTTTGTGAATTACATTCCAACCATCGAGGAGGTCCTCTCCGATTTTACACTTGCAGGTGAAATTGATAATAAATAATCGTAGGATACATCACTTTTATATAATTCCGTTTCATTGGTAGAAAACAATGAAATTGTCTTACTAGTACTTGAACCTGGCTAAAATAGCTGCATACTCTTTCAGGCCTTGCTTTTATTCACTGAACTAAGCCGTATTAAAAATATCTATTAGTTATTATTACTTTGTAAAAATGTGATTAATCAGGAACCAAGCTGACGGCATCCCGGGATTTTTGAAATTGAAAATCAGCAGAAACCCGGGATTGACGGCCCTAGTTTGAACTGTACCTAAATTGAACAAGAGAATTCTCTTTCTGTTTTTGGACAGTTGCTCTCTGATTTCAGTCCTTCGGGTAACAGAGCCAACTGAAACTTCATTCATAAAGTGCACTCGCCGCATACAGCGAATCTGTAGACAATCGGTCTGGAGCATTGTTGCCCGCAAATACATTTCGGCTTCCAAGAATGGTCGTAAGGCTGCGCGACGTCACCGGCGTAGCGTACCATTCCACGAAACTGAATGGAATTATTAAAATGTCGGCCCTTTTGATGCCCGTGATCGTAAAATCAAACGAATTAACACAGCTGCGATTTAATTATGGCCAGGGTATTATTTTTCAATAAAAAGTCGCTTTGTGGTGCGATCCCAACGCGGGTTCCGTCTTGAGTTATGTGACAACGGTACTGCTCTCCCGAATTTATTTCCGATGATAATACAGTGTTGGTAACATTGTTGCGATCGACATTGTAGGTATAAGATTTATATGAGGGGCGTAACATTTGGAATACTAGTTTGATATATAAATTTAGGGGCCTTCTTCTTTTTGTTTAATAAATTTAAGGATTTTAATACATAAAATTGAAGCGAAACAATTTTATTGTTATGAGTTTTCTAGAAAACTTTTGAGCTATCCATTCTCATACATAATGATACCGACTACAATTTTAGCTACGTATCTTTCATTTTTGTTTTCTATTTGATATTTTCCTTTAAGAAAGTATTCTTTGGCAAGTTATTCACTCTTCTTTTGTTTCATCATTTATTATTGCTGCTTTAAGTTTATGCCCGATTCGTTGTGTTTGTGATTGATTTGTGAGCATTTTTCATTAGAAAAATCAAAGAGATTGTGACCAGTGAAGTACAGTAAGACCTATTACATGGGTAAATTCTGAAAATTGACTATATGAATGCCCAATGTGAGCTAAAACAATAAAAATTAGAGTTGTCAACATATGTGCCGTTTTGCTGGCTCATCATGGTTTAGTTCATCAACAACAGCAGCTGTTTTTGATACAGATTGTTACTAATAACAAACGCCAAATTCAGAAAAAGCAATTAATCGAGTAAAATTGTTACTCATCCCTGCAAGCTCATGTTGTAATGCTGAATGCCAACAATTCCATCGTCTTGATGCAGCATTTCAAGAAGCAAGGTCAAGACATTTTCGAGTCAGATTTCGATATCTTGCGCTTTTTTTTCAAGCAATCTTTGTGGAACGTCGTGATGGCGTCGCACTTCAAAATCAATTTGGTGAATTTTTCGCTTCCAAGCCATCAGATCTCTTCAGACGTGGACTAGAGATATTATCAGATCGTTAGAAGCCAATCGTAAACATTTTAAGAACATATACAATGTGTCCCACTTTTCATGGAGCCACCCTGGTATCTCGCTCACATGACATCCGAATACTTTAAAACTGAGTCTTTAGACGTAGCTATATTTGATTATAGTCAGAGGCGTCCGATTCTAAGATGGAGAAAACGTGTCAATTTAAAAATAAAAGTATTAACGATTTTTTTTTAAGAACCAGTAAAATATTCTTAATCAGCACCTTTAGAAACCTCCTTGTACTCTAAGATTACATCGTTGTGGATTCAAAGGTGTTTGAGATATGGGCCGTCGAAGAACAATTTTTTTCAACTTAAAATAATTTGTATTTGTAAAACGAGCTCTCAAATGGAAAAAATGTATTCTTTATTTTTTGTTCAGAATAATGAATTGTACTGGTATGAGATGATTCTATAACAAAATAATAATTTTTTTAATAAGGCAAAAATTCTAATTTGTACATAGGTACATTGACACTTGCAATAACTTCTGTTTTCATGGCCTACTTAGGTTTTTATTGATTATTTGTTAGAAATTTTATTTTGTCTTAGATCTGGCCATCAAAAGGTGCATTTTTTATAATTTGAGCCACTTTGTATATTTTATGGCTTCCGAGATGCCAATGATGAGTCGTGGAAAACGGACGACCCTGTATATGATATGATTATATGTAATCGTCTTTTTTTATTTATGGATATTTTGAGTTTCATATTTTCACGGAGAGAGTAAAAAAGATACTACAGGTAACTACCGATAATAATAATAGGTAATAATCATAAATGATTTTATTTGCAAAATATACAAAAAATCAACAAACGGTTATAGAATAAGAACATTATAACATACATTTTGGAACATGGCAGAGTTCAGGCTAAACCTGCTCTTCCACTCAGTCAGAAAATAATAAAATTAATAACTAAAATTGTAAATATTCCACAAGTATTTAGTATTGCACAATAATTTCAGAAAGAAACAAATAATTGTAATTTATTTTATGTTGAGACAAAATAGACAGTAGCGTACGATAGTGTGAAGGTAACATTATTTAAATTAAAAAATATTTATCGGACAATATAGTAATTTTCACTTATTTAGAAACTGTATATGTTCGATTTTCAACCATACAAGCTGCTCAATTTTAGGTAAAATATGCTCTCGTCTATCAACATTACATATCAACAATTATGAATCTTGTCTTATCACATTTCCTTAAAAATGGATAATAAACAATACTAGTGCCACACACAATGTAATTAATTCTGTTTTGCTTACTGAGTGTACCTTTGTATGGGCAAATATTTATTTGAGATTACCGAACGATAGTTTAATAATCTAGGCAAGGCCTAGATTTTTAGCAATTTCAATTGGCTGTAATTGATCATTCATAATCCTTCCTTTACGAGGCTGTAATGAAGGTTCAAAACTCCACATGTACAATGCTCGTCACCTTAAAGTCACCACCTCTTGCGCTGCTCTCATTCTATCGCGCCCCACCACAAATAAGTCCGGACCGCGTTTAAATTCAAACTGGAGTGGGATCTGACGATATGTATGCGTACATGCTATACGATGGCACCAAAAACTGGTGAGACTATAGAGTAGCGATAGATTACTCTGTCTGTTCGTTTATATTTTTTTTTCCATTAATTTAAATAATTCTGCAATTACTGAAATTGGTATCGTATATTCAATAGAATAAATAAGGCAAATGAAAAAACTGTTTGCTATTAAAAAATAACTCATAAATTAATATGAGCCTGCCTCTCATATATTTTCATTATGACAAAAAAAATGAGACGTAGATGTATATTTTAGTTAAGTAAACGTCGGAGTTACCGAACATTTATAAAATTATTTCTTTTATTCTCTCTCAGTATTCCTTGCAATACGGCATATGTAGATTTCTTTTTCTAATTGGGCCGTTACAAGAAAAATTAATCAAACGTAAACTTAGTTTAATATAAAATTTGGATCTTCCCTACTGCAATAATTCTTATGTTAGATCATAAATTATTATTGCAATGTCGGAGTTGTTGAAAAAGTCAAAAAACAAATTGACTTTTTTACTATTTTTCTATGTTATGTTAATTATTACAATTAATATATTTTGTGCAGATTTCAAGGTGCATGGTTCATTGATTCATGCAAAATTACAGAAATGTGTAATGTTTCTTTAAATTTTAGTTATATGTTGGTCTTCAATATGCACGTAAAAATGGAATAATAGAGTTTATTTTTGAATGTTTATTGATTTATTAAAAGTTTAGGTGTTTTACAGTACATAATATATTTTCATATATTTTTACTCAATCTCATAAAATTTTATATTACCCAATTTTTTAAATCATTTATCTCGTAATGCTAGCTATATCTAATAATATTAAAGCTAATTACGGACGGTGAGCTATAATATATATCTGATATATTACAAAAATATCGCTTGTGATTAAAATGCATAGAACGTTACGCACTGAGGCTATAATATATATTTATATATATGCCGTTTACTTGTCTGTAGGAATACATCTCATTACAAAGAAATAAATTATATATTATATTATCGCTCACCGTCCATAACTAAATAACCATTGAGTTTCCTATAGACAGCAACTGCGTAGCGGAATTTCTTAATTTATATAAATATTAAATATAAAAACAGTCGGTATATGTAAGACATCTATGATCCACCCTACTACTGCTGAATAGTGCATTACGCATGCGTGGGATTTAAAAATTTTAACTCTAGTTTCGGAATGCACGGCACAAAAAATTTGATAAAGCACTTGCAGAAACAACAGCCATTCACGCATGCGCTTTAAATGTCACTACCATTTATTAGCCATTGGACAAAACATTTTTGTTTATTACTCGCATTTCTGTTTTAAGTCAGGTTTTTAAATAGGCAAATTTTAATCGTTTGTTGCTGTTGTTAATACGAAACTATGCGTTGCACTAACCAGGAAAAAGCTACAATAATTGCCCTTTGGCAGCAGGGAGATTCAGTTCGTAACATAGGCCGCATTTTAAATAAGGATGTGAGTATCAAAAAGTTCAAATCATATTTAATTACCCGTCATTTCCTTGTACAATTTTATTTAAAATTAAGAAAAAGTATCGGAGCTTACTTTCATTTTTTAATTAAATGTAATGTGCAACATTTTAAGTAAGTATATGTATTTATATTAGCTCTTTTCCAACACGGCACCTGACTAGTTTGAAATCTTTCCGAAGCCGTCAGTCAGTTTAATATTAGATACAACTCCGCTACAGTAAGTCGGTGAACGATTTGGATATCCACTTGGGACAGGTTTCCAACCAGTCAGGTGCCTTGTTGGAAAAGAGCTATTAGTGCACTTTAATGTATTGCAATTTTTTTTAGTTTTTTTTTAAAGAGAGATAATTTTAAACGTAGTTAATCATAAAACTACATGTTAGTAATAGAAAAAAAATAGCTTGTGGTTGATGTGCTATTATAGTATAGGATACTTATAAAAGGTTTAAGGCTTGCATATCCTTGAAACAATTATAATAAAATAAAAAATAGAATAACTCATTCAACATGGGTCCAGGTGGAGAATTCGCTGGGGACAAAAACATGCATCTGAAGTGTTTTCTCATGATGACTTTTGTGAAACAGTGCATTCTTGCGATGAATCCTTGGCCAATTTTGAAAACTGTTTTGAATATCCTACAGCCGGAAAACACGTCTGGATTCAGTGACTGCTTTCGTCGATTTGGTGTGTTATACAGGGTGTTATTCAGTATTTATCAAAAAAAATTATTGAATGTGCAGATGACTTACAAATACAATTTTATTAAAAAAAAATTAAAAGAAGGCAGTTAGAAAGTGATTTAAAAATACACTTCCGCACGGCACAGAAAACGGGTCCACTGTAAAACCTGATAAGACAGCAAAGCATGCAATCGGCAACCGGACAAGAATCGAAAGAAATTTCCAAGGAAAGAATTAAATATGTAACATTTTATAACACCTATTTTATACAGCCAATTTAATATTTTTGCTGCTATTGTTGTTAATTATTAATGGAATTCCTTTCTCTCTAATTTATGTTTCGCATTCAATTAATTTTTAGTAATCCGTCGGTCTATGGTCCCATATATGATATAGAGACTCTAGACTCTACTGTATATTCATTTATATAAAATAAAATATATTTTACCGATGATGGCCGCGCAAATTTAAGGATCAATTTACCGACGAACGTGGTAAAGGAGGCATGGCAGTGACAACGATGCGGTTTTAAAAACCATGGCTGTATATGAGTGCATTGTAGGATTTTATTTTCTTGATGCCGACTTGCCGCGACCGCGTCATTACTACAAAATGCCATAGCTGCGTTGATGGATAAATTATTCGATTTCATTTAAAATTATCTAATTTTATGAAACCGTAATACAGGGTGTTTCATAAGTTGCTTTCTCTGACACAGCTTATACTAACAATTAAAAAAAATACTGGAACATGTTCATATGCCTACTCTCATGTAAGAAAGTTCTCAAATATTTTTATTTCTAAAACTTTTTTCAGTAGGAATGAACTGTTAATTATGTTTTTTGTAACATACATCGCGCTTGTAAATTTTATTAATGTTTTCACAACTTTATATAAAAAAACACTATGCGGAGAGCTGTATTAATTATTGAAAATTTATACATAGCCATTTGTCTCCGTAAAATGATCAATTTTGTAATGTTTTTTTGGTGCACAAGTTTCGAAAAATGAAACACGTAGAGCAAAAGTATTATCAAAAATAAAGTTATTGATGTTTTGTTTATTCTTTATTAATATTTAAATTCTCCTGAAATAATATAACACCATTTAAAATGCATTTGTATGACACACATTATTATGCTATTATGACCCCACATTTTAACCATTATTTTCACATACTTATAAACAACAGTGAACAATCTTATATGTAGAACTATGTAAGTTTATGTTATAAAACAATATTTACTTTTACAGTTGAATTTAAAAATACGTTTTTTTTAAAGATTTCTGTAGGACCTAAAAATTTGTTGGTTAGACCGCTTTCTGCCGTTAACATTCCTGTTATCTGCTAAACTCTATTTTATTCAGTTCTTAAATGTTTAAAATTCTTGTATTATATTTTATTTATACCTATATTATCATTGTGTTAGATATACGAGTACAGGCTGATTCACCGCATAGTTGTAGTGATATATATATATATATATATATTTTTTTTTTTTTGAAAATTTGATACCCTACTTAGTCCAATATGACCTTTTCAAGAAGCTGTCGCTTCCGATTATACCGGATGTCGTCATCAACTTAGTTTCTAAATGGAATGATATAGTTTTTATTCAATTTTCTCGCGTTATTTCAATAAGACTTCCCTATACACATAACCTTTGTCGTTTCCGAGATATTTAAAATATTTCGGAAAATAATAATGTTGTATCGCTTTGTTTGAAATTGAATGCTATGCAAGTTAAAGAAATAATATTTATTCAAGAAATGGTTGAACCTTTAAGATTTCTAACAATGTGTTACAAGTGGTTTAATATCATACAAGGTGTTGAAAATCAAGTGCTGAATTTTATATAACTCGAAACTGTTAAAACCAAAACTTATAATAAATCTATGGTTAAAACTATTTTATTTTTAAATGGAACGTTGTGCATATTTTTTTATTCGGAATTTTATTTTAACTTACTTTCTGTGCAAATTACGATTTTTGTTAAACTTAAGTGAATGTGCCATCTTTTTGCCGAAATAGCTATAAAAACGACAATAATAATTAGAACTATTATCTGTCTGTGTGTTTTCAAAACGTCAAATTATACCTGCACAATTATAGTGGCAAGCAATGAACAATATTATTCAAACGATAATGTTCACAATTACCACCAGTAACCGAAAAAGTATGCAGACATTATTATCAAATTATTAAAGGCAGTCATGAAGTTACGAAACCAATTGTAGATAGCGAAGATAATCGTAATTATTCGAATTAACGAATTAAAAAAAACAAAATTATGATTTTTTTAATATTAAATGCACTTCGACTTGGAGCTGAAATTTTATAATATTTTTTTATGAGGTCCAGAACTTTTGTCTGTTTTTATCACCGTGCGAATAATTCATTCATTCATTCATTGTCATGATTTGTCGTTTTGAAAACACACAGACAGGTAATAGTTCTAATTTTGAGATTCTCCACGAATAAAAAAATTTAAAGCACCAACGCCTTAATAATGACTTTCATTGTTTGCCATTATAACACACAGACAGTCCGAATTATTGTCGTTTTCATGTTTCAAATGTAAACCTTTGGGCTTTCATAACTCGAGATTGGCCAAACAATATCAATAATAGAGATATGTTGAGGCAACATGTTGATGACAGATGGGGCAACGTTCCCAGACAATACTGTGCTTCACTTGTCCATTCAATGGGGCAAAGGCTAAATGATGTAATAGCTTCTGGGGGCTATTACACGAAGTACTGAAAACATTTTTTTTGTCAATCTTTTCTTTGTTTAAATATTTATTTTAATTTAAAAAGGGTACAGCCGAAAAAAAAATGAATACTTAATAGCCAATTCTACACAAATATAGGTAACGATGCCTGAGGGACAACTACTTATCTGAAAATAATCATACTGTCAAAAAGAATTGAGGGTCGATAGATATAGTGTACTTTAAATTGGTCTTATAGAGAAAGATTAATCCGCGAGCGTCTTAAAAACAAGCTCAATTTGTAACCCTAGATCGATAACGTTTTTTAAACCAAAATTTCAATGTTCAATTTAATTTTTATTTGCATTTACTTTTTGCTAACTATTTTCTTCAATAAAATCTTCTCAATTGATTTCATCTTTACGTAAATAAAACTAGGAACTTACTGTATCCTTTGCCATTCATGTATAAATAACCATTCAAAAGTATTTTGTTGTCAAAAGAGTGTTATACCCCACTAGGAGAAAAATCCTAAATACGCCACTGATCAAAACAATCCGTTCCGATTAGTCTAAAAAAAAAGCAACACTTATAAGAACTGAAAAGATTTTGTGGTAGTGTAACGCAACATTATTTTGAGGATTTATTTTACAACAAAAAGCAACATAAACGCGTTGACGCACAATCTGAATGAGACTTACCTCCTATTATTTTATATTATATTTTTATTCAAGTTCTCCAAGGTCCTCTGCAGACTATGCGTGAATTCACGGTTCGTTACGCGCCATTCGTGATATGCGAGAAATTCGCGAATAGTATGTAGGGTCTTGTTCGTTAAAAATTCATTTATAAAAACTTACACACTGCACGAATTCCATACAAATCACGCATCGCGAATCGCTAATTCACGCATAGTCTGTAGGGAGCGTAATATAAGGTATTTATATTAATCTTGCTACTCGAATTGGTTTTTCCTCTACTTTCTGGCTACTTTTTCCTTGAGTGGCATTAATCTTATTTTCTCACTTTTTTTTTTTGAAATCGTTTTTTCTTTCTGTTAGTATATACAATGTCTATTAAATATTTATTTATTATTCATAGATCCATATAACTTAATTTATTTAAAAAATAACTAAAAGAAGGTCAAATGTTTTTTAACAAGTCAGTCTTTGAAACTTAATTTTATTTGTATTTTACGATATCCGTCTTATTTCCCCTGCACCCTTCATATACTTTGTTAAACATTAATTTCTTCATTAATAAAATATATTTAGAAAATATCAAATGCAACTGTTATTAGATTATTTATTCATAAGAGTTTTTGGTGTCACGGTGTAGTATATCTACAAACCCCACTCCCAGTCAGAAACATTCCGCAATTATTTGTGGTGGGGCGCGACACAATGAGAGTATTCCAACACAACTGGTGGTGACTTTAAGGTAACCAGCATTTTTTGAGGGATTTTAGAGATGGGTTCGGTTTTTTTAAACACTCTGTATTTTTTTCCATTATGTAATGTTTTAATAGACCTTTGTTGAAAATTTCTTCAAAATATTTTTTGAGTACCATGAATTTGGAAGGTTTTTAGAGATTGATTCGGTTTTTTAAAAAACCTGTATTTTTTCGTTAATTAGTGTTTTAATAGACCCTCGACAAACGTTTCATCAAATTTTTTTTTAATTCCACGAGTTTTTAGAGATTGGTTCGATTTTTATTAAACGCCTTGTATTTTAAAAGTTGAATCATGTTATCTTTATTCGATATTAAAGGCTTCATTAAAAAAAAAATTTAGTTCCATGAAATTTTATGATTTTTAAAGATTGTTAAGGTTTTTTTAAACACTCTGTATGTTGTTCGTTACTTAATGTTCTAATAGACCCTTGTTAGAGGTTTCAACAATATTTTTTTCTTAATTTTGAGTTTTTTTTAGCGGCCAAAAATGTTTCAACACTTTGTATACGAAACGGTCTTTCGCACGTTTGATAACCATCGTGAAGCACAAAAACCAAAAATTTCCTCGAAATTGTAATTTTTATTTTTTCTCGGCAATTTGTATTGTAACACTCTGTCTATTAAGCTTTTTCGAATTTATGACGTTTACGTCTTTTCTTTGTTGAAATATTTATTTTAATTTACAAATATACATTTTGCATAGTTTGTTAATTTTTAAAGAATTCTTCAATATTATGATTTCACTAAACAAGGATATGTTACATTACTTCTATATTCATAAAATAATAAACATCTATTGAATATAAGAGTTTTTGGTGCCACAGTGTAGTATATCTACAAACCCCACTTCTAGTCCGAAACATTCCGCAGTTGTTTATGGTGGGGCGCGATAGAATGAGAACCTTCCAAAAGGTGGTGACTTTAAGGTGACGAGCATTGTACCTATATTTATATTTTCCTCTGGGTCGGACGAAGAACCTTAAAACATCAGAATCTTTTTACGTCCTCATTAAAAGTGACTTTTGTTTTTCATGCTCGATTGTCATGCTTCCGATTTTAACTATATCAAAGCGTGTCAGTTGCCGGCCATGTGGAAATTATAGGCTAATTTTATACGAGATACAAGACCGGCGAGATATTTTTATTTGTCGCCTCTTAATTCCATCACGTGACGGTAATCATTCATAGTCTGTCGTTCCCGTCACCGTGCTATTTCGATATCTAACCGTTCAACTTATTATTTAGCCAGGTAGACACTGTTTGTTTTATATAAATTTACACTGCTGGATGGATATCAAGACTTTTATAGTAACGCGAAAGTTTTGTTTCCTGGGTGTTTTTGAGATGCTGTTTTGATATCAGGTCACTTTAAATTGTTGGAACCCGTTTAAAGCAAAAGTCAATTTAAAATTGACGATTGAAAATTCAAAAAAGACATAGGTATTTTTATGCATTATTAAATTTTTGTACTCCTCATCATCCCAAAAGTAGCTATTCAGGAGTTTGGTTGGGAGGTTACTCCACATCTGTTCTATTCCCCTGATCGTGCTCCATTTCCATTTCTTCCGCTTTCTATCGAACAGCCTTAGGGAAATCTTTTAATATAACGCAATCGTAAATAATGGACAATATATTTATTCGATGATTTCAGAAATTTTTAATTAAACTTACGTATCAGTCCAACATTAATTTAAAGAATAGCATCCTTTAACGCCTTTCCTTACTTGCTCGTCATATGCCATGAACCGTGATTATACACACGATATGTAACTTATAAGTAAGAAGATTGAAGTTTTGTTTGAGTGTTCGTTTTATGTTTTTGGTGTGTGTAAATGTTGATTTGCTGTGGTAGTAATTAAATAAACTCTCGTAGATCAGTTATTATTATTAATAATAATATCTCTACTCCTCATTCTAATCACGAGGAATAGTCCAGAAGTCGAAGGCTTGTGCGACAGAAGGGGCGGCGGCATGCAGGTCGCATTTGTCCTATTATTTATTGGTCTTGTACTGTTGGGCAATAAAGCATTATTATTATTTGCGTCCAGGAACAACTTACATTGGTAAGCCCTAACCACCAGTCAAATAACAAAGGAACGTATATTTCTTTTTACAGAATGGGGAATGGTGAGTGCAAAATATAGAGAAAAAAATGAAAGAAATGGAAAACTGAGTTTTTGAGGGATTCAGGAAATATTTGCAAAAAAAATAAAAATTTGAGCCAAATTTTAGAGCCCTAGAGCCCCTAAAAATTAAAATGCGGGAAAACAAAAATAAAAATAACTTCTCAAATCGATTGGATAACTGCCCAGTACAGGAATTTCGGAAACGGTAATATATACAGGGTGGTTTAAATTAAGAAAAAGTTGCAAATTTTTGTGACTTTCAATTTTCTGAAAAGAAATATAACATTTTGAGTGGTTTCTGATATATCGACTGAAAAAGTGCATTTCTATTTCCTTTCACAACTTTTTATTTTTTATAGTAAATGTTATGCAATTTGGTACGTTTATATTGTTTCACATGAGCTGTCCAATGCAGCTGGAAAAAATATTCTAAGCCTACTAGATACCCAAGTTTTCATAGCCAACTTTCGATTTTCTTATGGCTACCATATTTCATTTTGATACCACCAAAAAGATCGAAAAAAGACGAATTCAACCATGTGTGTTTGGTCATTTTTTTCTACCGGTTTATATTACCGTTTCCGATATCACTATACTAGAAGTCTAAAAGTAACCACCCTGTATAATCAATTTTTTCCCAAATATTTCTAAAATCACACTTGAAGTTTTATTATGAAAAAATCAGTTAATCCAGTCGAATACTTTTAAATATCCAGCACCCACTTGAAAAGCAGGGATGTAATGACAAAAAAACAACTGTAGTCGTAATTGTTTATTTCTCTTTTTAGCGGGAAGGGCAATTCGGTCCCACTCTCGGAAAGCGTATTTATTTGCTCTCGGAGAGCTTTTACTACGATTTGTTATGGAAGCAATAAGGCGGCCCCTCTTGGAAACTATCCGCTGCCGGAGAACAAAGTATTTGATAAGCGTGTAATACCGGGTAATACAGTAAAACCGGCCGTCAAAGTCAAGTGTAACAGCTTACAATGTCAGACGCCTTTGATCAGGGCGATATTGAGACGCGCAGAAGACAGAGCAACAAATGATACATAAAACGCGGAATGGTGGGCCTTTCATGTGCATTCCGGCGGGTCGGGTCGTAAAAGTAACGCGCGCGGCCACGTTGAAACGATAAGTTATTCGGGGCGACATTTATGAATCAAATCGGGCCTAGGTAGGACCCCGCCCGGACGCGTACTTACGTTGTGGAACCCCCCTTCCTGGATGTGCTGCGACGTTTACAACACAACAAAAAAAATGCAGATTCGGAAAGTGCAAACATACACTTACTTTCATTTTTATTGTATTAGAAAGATATTTTAAGCACTGAAATGTACGATATGGAATGCGTTTAGTCCAATTGCGCATCCAAATACAGGTACCAAACCTAGGAGCAGACAAAAGGAGGCACATGAAACTCAGCAAAGACATACTTCGTTGGTTATGTATGTGGGTGCGAGAGAGACAACCATGTGCACGTACGATATGAATTGTGCTCTTAATTTCCCATTATTTTGTTTGTAAACACGTCATTGGCGTACAGTGTGGTTTCTTATTTTATCTTGTATCTCGTTAGTGTTATTCTTTGTGTATTTTTGTGGGTGTTATTGTTGGAACATGTCATGTTTTATAAGGGACTGTAAAATTAACCAGCATATAGCACGAAATAATTCTTCATATACAGAATTCAATTTAATTTCAATTCACAATCAGCTACGCCCCTACTGCTCCGCCATTGCTAGAGGCACAAAACAAAATATGGCGCTGATCATGAATAATCCATTCGCGCAGCTTTTAGCGCATTCCAGTCATCATAATATAAAATTACATTTCAGTGTATAAATCTAATCTCCTACAATTCCTATCACTGAAGTCTATGCTCCCCGATGCTGATACCAAACATCTAGGTATGCTAATGAATAATTCCACAGACTAAGCTCTATTCAATAATTATCTAAAGAAAATTAATCTAGTTAAATTTATTAACCTGATTTAATGAAAACACTCTATAAATATCTAAGTTCACTTGATAGGAATTGTAGATTTGATTTATATTAGCTTAAAATACCTTTCTAATACAGTAAAAAATGTTACAAAAGCTACTAATAAAGAATACATGGGTAGATATTATGGGTGTAATTCAACGCTGGTCGGGGCTTTAGTCCGGAGAGTAGTTGGTTTCACACAATATTGTTAATACCTAAATATATATATATATATATATATATATATATATATATATATATATATATATATATATATATATATATAAAATACCCTTACTTCTCTCTGGTTTACAATAAGAAACAACCAAATAAATTCTTCTGTTAAGACAGTCAATATTCAATGTTGCCAAACTACGGATACGTCAGTTTATTTTGTTCGCTGCAGCCTCATTATTCACATAAACAGAAATCAAACAAAATAGGGTAAAAATATAGAATTTTGCGATTTCTTTTGAATTGCTGACGTATTTGTAATGAAATCTACTTTTAACATTAGTTCTTAGTTGTTTCATTCACCAATTTAATGAGAACTTTCAAAAGTTCAAAAACTGTTTTGAGGGAGTGACATTATTATTGCAAAAGCATGTGTGCCGACACTCTTCTTCCTGCTTATCAAATCAATATCAATAACCTTACCGGCGATTCGTTGCGTCATGCATCAGTTTGAATATGTGCAAGGGATGTCAGATTTTATTTTATAAAGTAGGATTTCCCTCATACAATCGAAGAAACTTTGCTCTGTTAGATGTCTGTTAACCTACCTTCCCCCTCTTAAACAAAAACAATGGGAAGTCATGAACTTTCCGAACCTATATATAGTTTCGGCAAGAATTCAGACGACTTACGTCACAGCACAATTGTTTTTATTGTTAACATTTTCAATAATTTGTCACGTTAAAAACAATAATATTCTGTAATTGCAAACATTTAGTGCAGTATAGTTCCATTTTGCTTTGCAATTTTCTAAATATTTAGATGAAAATATAACGGATTATTTATTTGTTCATGTGACGTAAGTCGTCTGAATTCTTGGCACAACTATATACACATATTGAGGTAAATGTCCTAGTTATCCACCAAGTCCCTATTATAGATATGCAATAAGAAATATATAAAGCATTTAATATAACACTGTCAATAAAATTGGGTAAGTAAGATTTTATAAATCAGAATGTGTCAAATATATAGGATGTTAGAGATTTGACTGTCATAAACTTTACAGGCGATAGTATACATCAGAATAAACAAAAAAAAAAAACACTCATACGGCATGGGTCCTGAACCAAATCATTTTCGAAAAAAAAAACAAGTCTCCAATTTAATATGCAAACATTCAGTTAATTAAGGGATCTCACCATAATTGTCTGTATTAAACAACAATAAAATACAATGTTTACTATTTGGGTATCTCGGAATGTAGCAACAGTGCGAGAATGTACTCAAGGAGCATCCGGGACTACAGGTCAGTTGGTATGTGAACTGCGAAGTGTTTTTTGGGTACCATTATTGCCTTACATTTCTTTGTTTAGTCATAATCTGTTATTAATTTATGGAGAAGCTCGCTGCAATTCGTTCAAGTATCTGAACATCTTTTTGATACTGGTAGCGTTGAGATCTCGTCCTGAAAAATCATAACCCAGATCGACAGATCAATGTGAATACGGAGGACCATATTTTCGTTCGCTCAGCGAACTAGTTCGTGTATTCGTACTTTTGTCACGTTGTGATAATATTTCTTGATATAATTCGACCTGTTTTAAGAACGGCTTGAGTTATGCCGTTGTACTATTTAACTTTTTTGTTTATTTGTATGTTATCTGTCTTATACAGGCTTATACCCAGGTTATAGCAGTCAAACCCTAACATCCTGTATAATGTCAATAGTTTAGCACACTATCATTATTTTATACATTTTACACACAATAAAATATTAAATAATATAACGAATCTGTAATATCTACCTATAATAGCTATATTATAATATATGTATACTATTGCAATAACAAACTCTTTAAAATGTATTATGCGATTTTGTTTGAGTGAAAACAAGTAAGAACTACATTAGATATTGAAAGAAAATTTTATTGCCAATTCGCCAGCAGTTCAAAACAAGTTGCTAAATTCATTTGTGTCAAGTATGCATGTACCTTGTTCCGTGTTAACTTGACATGTTTATATGTTCTATATAGTTAGTTCTAATAGGTTAGCCTTGTTATATTAATGTGGATTGTGATAAACACTGTTACATACCTCATATTATTTTATTGTTTGCTATTCAATAAAACTAAACACAAAACATGAAACTTATATTTTGTACTAATTGCACTTCTTAGGTAGACACCAGGAATGATGAATATAAAATTAATACATTTTCCAACTAATGGAAGCTAGACGTGACAACTCTGTTAACAGGTTTACTAAGTCGTTCAACTCTCAAGCATACCTAAGCGATTAAAACTTAAATGCTTTATCAAATTTTTGATATTTATTTAGCGCTCACTTTAAATAAACGGTATAACGATGTTAGGAACCCGGGATATTTATTTACTTGTCCTAAATACTGACAGTCTCTTGACCACTTATTCTTTGTACTGAAGATTTTTTACCAAACTCTCCAATTACATATTTTATATTATTTAATGATATAAATATTTAAATTCCTTTGACAAATTAAACTAATCGATACCATTAGGGATATATTAGATACGTCTGCATCAAGTGGGTTGTTCAAAAAAAACCCTTGTATTGTATTGGAACTACACAAAGGGTTTCAAATCAAACATATATCCATGAGTATCAAAACAATCAACACTGCCCCAAACACTGAATTCTTTTTTTGTAGATCAACTGGAATCTTTTCTGTTTTTATATTTTTGTGTCTCCCAAAAGGTGTTTTGCAAATTCGTTGAGGATGATATTTACAATAACTACAGAAATACCATTTTTTTTATTTTGGAGAAAAAAGAATAGCACCAAGACATCCTTTAAAAGTTGTCGTCTTGCAGAGAAGACAAACAAACAGCCGGGCCATACTTGTTTGTAGTCAGAATCACTATGGAATTTTAACCATCTAATATGCTACCTACATAAACATGTAGGGGATTTATCAGCAATATTTAATCGAATTCATCGGAGAGCCACATCGCTTCGGAGGGGATCGCAGTTAATAAAAGCTGGCCGACTTCCAACTCTCTTAAACTGACTGTCATTATGTCTGGAGGTTTGTATGAAAAACAAATCCAGCCATCAAATCCCTCCACAGGCCATTTAGCGTTGCTCGCTCGCGTTCCAAAATAATTCTGTAATTAACGTACGCATATGGGGAAAAGTTGCATACTACAATGTTTGTTATGAAAGATGAAATGAAAAGGATGTGTATGTTAACTTTATACATTCAAAATATGGCTATATTATTATGGCGATGAGTACAAGAGAATGCATACCATGCGAATAAAAATCATGATTTGTAAAAGCGAAAAATAGATCTCTGTTTAGACTCCCAACGTCTTGTCTTGTTTTTAACGTTAATTTGATAAATTTGTTTTGTTTCACTGATTCATTAAATTTTCATAATGAATCTACTTCTGGCCACATCTATTCAACGAATTATGTTGATTACTTTCATTAAACAATTACAGATTATGTTTTCTGCCAATTATCCATGTACCTATCCAATTTTTTATGTAGTTCGTTGCATAAGTATACATCTAGGTACTAGTCAACTTATATACCTACAGGGTAATTCAGTTATAATGTCATTAATTTTAACTACGTATTCGGAAGGCCTAATAAAGACAGAAAATTGAAAAAAAAATTACTTTCAAAAGATAAACAAATCATCCTATAACAATCGGTAACACGATGCTCCTTGTACGTTACAAATTTTCTGATGACGTGTACGAGTATTAAAGCTAATAGAAGTCCAGCAGCGTGGACAGGACCACATGCATTTTTAAAGTATTGATTAAGCGTTTTGTCAACTTCTGACGTAAACCTTATTCATCATGCCCTCGTATACAAGTTCAAAATCTCCGCAAAAATTTTATACAGTAAATAATTTTGGATAAAACATTAAAAACATACCTATTTTGTCATTTAATTATGAGTATTAATCAGAATCAAATCCATTACTCATGATCAATAGGTACCGAATAACACAGACGCACATGGAAAGCATAGATGCACGCACAGTCTATTAAAATATTTTTATACATTTTTCCACGACTGTTCAGCAGATGACAACCGCAGTATTTCATTACTTCACTTCAGCCAACTTGAACTGCAGTTTTATTTAGGCAAATAGCAAATTTTATAAAGAATTATCAACTACACTGGCGAAACACGAAATTCGCTAACGTCTACCACTCGAAAATAATGAGTTTTTAGCAACTTTTTAGCTGTGCCGAATATACTGATTACAGCATATCTGATGTCGGCGCTGATTACTGCGGTTGGCATTTATTATAAGATTCTTATAATTTCCTATTGATTGCACCGACTGTTTATAAAAATGCAAATTTAATTCAATAAATCAAGTTTCTTGGATGCCCTAGGAGATACTATAGGAAAATATTTAAATTTAGCAACGTCGCATCAGGCCGACACCGAGTTGAATTGCCGCCAACGGTCAGTGATAGTCTGAAAGGGGGTTTAAATAATGCTCTTAAAATATTTTTTCCGGCGTAAACATGCATTTAATATATTATACTCATTTTCTCTTAAAATTAATGGCATTATGACTGAACCATCTTGTATTATAGTTATTAGTGACGGATCAAATGGAAAAATGTGATTAACGCTTATTTGGCTATTTGTCGTGCACAAAAATTTTCAAGACACTTTGTTTGTTACAATTGTCTGTATACATTTTAGGACAACCTTCACATTGTTGAGCTTGAGTTATTCATTGATACTAATACACCTTCTCAACCAAAAACTTGTAGTCTAATAGATTACAGCATCTTCCCTAAACACATTACGAATCCGATCAGCTGCTTCTGTAGCTCCCAGTTTATTTTTTAATCATAATAAGAATCTGAGGCAGTTTCACATATCTACCGAACAATATTGGGACAGTAATATCCAGCTTCAGTTTATCCCAGCTACTTTCAGGGAAAGATATGCTAATTCAGCTGTAAATAACAATTGAATCGGCGGCAATTCCTGTTACGATTTAATTTAAAAACCGTCAGGATACAGAGACATCCAACGTCGTCTCCGACGTATCTGGGATTGAAAACATTTGTTTGGTGTATAATTACGTTCTCCAGAAATAGATTACGAAATCATAATCTACGCTAAAATTAAATAAATCATCGTGGCATTCTTTCGACCGAGCCAGAAAAACAAAACCGGACTGTCGTGCGATGATTAGCTATTAAAAGATTCTAAACCGTCATTAGGGCCTCTGTACTCACGTGGTGAATCAATCATTATGGGTTAATATTAGAACACAAACATTAAGGACCGCGCTGCTGTACATAATTTGTTTTTTTTGTTCACTTTTGTCTACAGCCAGGGCCAGATTTGATTAATTTGAATTCGCTAAGAGATTAAAAATTGCTTCTTCAATGTTTGAAACATACATAGGAATATTTTCGGTTAATCTTTTTTGTTCAATGCAAAACTTAAAGTCAGTAGGTAAATGTAATAAAAAAAAATTGAATGTTTATCAGGAATCGGAGTGCTTTAAATATTTAGTTTTGATAAAAATATTCATTAGACATTTCATCTGAATTAAAAATTTAGTTAAGCAAAGAAACGTCATATAAAATAGACCAGCCTCTTGACTGCTTAGGAACATTAAGCAAAATATTAATAAAACACATATCTCTACAGGGTTAACTATGACTAAGTACAAATATTTTAAGAGAGGATGGAGAAAAATAAGAATTGACGGAATTAAACCTTAAAAAATTACTAAAATTATTTATACAGCAAAAATATTTTTTTTCTAAAGTATATTAAACCCATATTTACTAACATCCAAGGCTTCTCCCAAGACTCGAATTTAAATTTTGCTATCTTAGCTATGCATGCAACCATCAACACAACAATGTCATATCTGTCTTGCCAGTTGTAATAATGAGATATTCATGTTTATTTTCATTGCTTTTACAACAATTATTAACGCCGCGAAAAGTGGCCATACCTACAGGTCACCGAGAAAAGATTTTTTTGCCCCACTGTTATCGAGCTAAAATTCCGAAATCAATTTGTTATTGTCTTTTAGACTTCCCTTAGCATGTGGTTAAAAATTTTGTACTTAACGATAGGTAATTCTCTATAAGAAACGCATCAACTTGAGAGACTAAGAAAATAATTAATATACATTTACAGAAAGAAGAAAGACAGAAGAAAACGTATAAAGACAAAAAACACAAAACATATATGTATAAAGTACTTTTAAACAAAATTATTTTATTTTTAATTTCTAAGAAAGTACAAATACATATTTTTTTTTATTTTCTTACTATATTGTAGAGGTATTTATGTTAATATTTTGCCTACAATTACGATCAATGAAGCTATATGTATGTTCTGTGATACCAAATATCTAGGTATGCGAATGAACAATTTCATAGACAAAGCTGTATTCAACAAACTTGTACAAATATTTTAAGAGGGGATATAGAAAATTAACGGAACCACCCTTCAAAAAAAATTATAAAGCGAAAAATTTTTTTTCGGTATTATATTTATTAAATCCTTATTTAACGCCGCCTATGCGGCCAGTCCGCCGCATGTTTAGAGAGTCAGAGTAGGCAACCAGCAAGACAATGGTAAAATTCTGTCATGTCATAATTCAATTTCTGCTTACGTTGTAGTTTTATGCTCTTCTTCAGTTTTAGTGCCTTATTTTGTTATTAAATCAAGGAATTTGTGTCGGGTACAGATATTTTCTCACAATATAGTTCGCCGGTTTGAGTTTTGATTTTATAAGCTATGACAAGGCTGCCGCGGGTTCATTAAAATTTTGCTATTATCTATCAGTACCTAATTATTCCTTTTGTTCGATTTTCTTATAATAAATAGGCATTATATCTAACTGTTCCTACGGGAAGTGTGTTTTATCGGTAGTGAGTGGTTGTAACGAGTGAAAATGTAGTTTTGCTAGTTTGTAACGAAATAATGAAAAACGAATACAAAATACTGGAACTAACTGGATTACTGTACTATCAGGTATTATTATTAATAAGAATGTTAATTTTTGTCGTTTCTGCATTTAGAAACGCTGTAAAAAACGACCGCATGGTAGTTGGCATTGTTGACAAATATAAGCTTTATCTGTGGATCTAAGCCATCTCAGCCGACGCAGGAAAAGAGAGTTTTGCCCTATTTTTTAAATATTGAGTTAAATTTTTTTATTGTCTCTCCGAGTAGGTAGTCATAGTTAACCCTCTATACATTAGACATTCACATTCATTTAAATATTCACTGTTATATGATCTTTTCATTAAACCAGGTAAGACTTTTTTCAGGTAAATTTAGCTGGATTAATTTTTATTTTAGATATTAAAATACATCTTTGTCTATGGAATTGTTCATTAGCATATTAGTAGGAGATTTGATTTATATTAGCTTAAAATACCTTTTTAATGCAGTAAAGAAAAGTACAAAATCTAATAATAATTCAACGCTGGTCGGGGTTTTAGTCTGCAGAGTAATTGGTTTCACAATATTGTTAAAAAATGTATATTTAAAAAAATAATTTTATATTATACATATACTGCTTGAAATAACTTACTTGTGAGAAAATGATAGCTTTTCTCTATCAATTTGGGTATTTACAACGTTCGAAAAATTTACGTATTATTGTAAATACATATATCTAATTCATAAAGTACTATAATAACAAAAAAATAGCGCAGACATGTTAAGTATTATTTAATGTCAAACTCGAAATAATCTGTAATTTTTAAGATGTTACAAAAATTATAAAACATATTAATAAGAACAAATTTGAAATTTATGAAATAACACCAATTTTTCTTCATATTTAAGAATGGTGCGTGGGTATAAATTAATGATAATTTATATATTCTATTTGAAATAACTTATTTTGATTTTTCTAACGTGTTTTCATTTATAATCTGCTATGACAGAAAGCCAAGAAAAAGTTTTGATAAATATATAAAGTTATCAGCGGTGTCGAGAAGTTTTGGGAACATCCATCTACAAATTTATCATAAAAATCGGTTTCTTCTTCCTCTTCCAATTTGTATAAAAAAGTCGAACCTGATTAAGTCACGTTAATCTTTCACCAGTATCAGCTTTTAACGCAATTAAACCATGTTCTCATTAGTAATCAATTATTTCGTTTTGTAACGACTGCCCGAGGCAAGAAATTATATATAGATTGAAGGCGTCTATTTATAAAAAAAGCTTTATCCCAGAGTCAATGATTTCGAAATGTGATTAATGGTAAAAGCTAACGTGTTCTTTGAAATGCGAATGGTTTTTGTCTCGAATTCACTAGCCGTGAAAACGCACTGTATTACATACACGTCATTGCAGGTCGTTCAGGTTAAAATATAGTAGATTAGTAATTATCAGGCTATCAGAAACTCACGGATTGATACAGTGTATCCTGCTCTAGCTAACTAAGAGGGAATATGTCATGATAGTAAAAAAAATCATGGCTATTACACGGCATCAGATTAGCAAATACTTAAGGATCTGCTTCAAAACCAAATTTTATTTAAAGATGGATTATTTTAGTCTACGTACTTTCTCTACCCTTCCAGATGCGAAGAGCAAGAGGTCGATGACTAATTTATATGCACCTATTATGCTTCAGAGGCTATATTGTTGTTAATGTCTTAAGTTTATTAAAATCATCTACAAGCTTATTTCAATGTTAGATTATTTCAGAAATTTCTTTGTTTTCCTTAAAAAATAAAATACCTGCTGCTGCACGTTTTTGAAATTTTTAAAGATTGTGCTTTTCATTTTATGTGTTCATTTAACATATTTGTTATTTAGATGAAGTCCAAACGTGTGTTAACCGATATTTCCCTTAATTTCCTCGCATCCAAGAATGCTTTACCATGGATACTGAATCTCAGGTGTACCAAGCCCCTGCATTCATTCCAATATATACGACGCAGTCTCCTCCTTTCAATTGTAACCTCGGCAGATTGGTTTTTCTACTGCGACTTCTCTGCCTGTTATGGCTCATTTGGTCTTTTCCGTGAAGATAGTTTCCTTCACTTAAACCTGCTCTCGAATCAACTGTTCACAATGTTTTTTTTGTATTCACTTCTCCAGCAAAGCCCGCTTGACAGTGTAAGTGATGACAACAGCTGATTTTTCTTCATATTCTTCTTTGCAAATGTTTCTGCATTTTCAATTCCTTTACTTCTTTTATGTCAGTTGTGGACAATCTCAAGCAGCATCTTGATATCTTGTTCGAGTCGAAGACTATAGAAGAATGACTATCGGATAGTGTATAGTGCAGCCCCTCTGAAAATTCTCTGTTACACACATATCTAGGAAAGACATCCAGGCTATAGCTTCTTCCTCATCAAGGCTTCACTCCTACTACTGAAGCTCCAGTTCGAAAGTATATAGTGTAATTCAATTGACTGAAAGTCCTACTGTATTGGGACTAGAGTTATATTTATTAACAGACCGTCATCAACCTGCTACATTTTCGTAGTCAGAACTAACTCCTAGTTCAAGGACTATTTTTTGTGTTAATTTTTGGTCAACATATTGGAGTTTAGCAATTGACTATGTCTTGTACACTAAAATTCTTCGCAGAAATATATTTGCAAACTAACAAGCAGAATATCTCTGATTTTTGGCCATGGCTTCTAATACAATGACGGTTCTGAAGTTTTGGTTTGCTGAGTTCTCTGAATGCACGATTTTATTTAAGATATTAATAAGTCAGGACCGCTGCCAATTCTATTTAACTATTTGCAGCGACTCGACTCAATTTATTATTTACTAACAACCGGCGGTTACGTTTTTATTGGTTTGGAATTGACTGTTACATTCAAATTCGTGACATCTGCAGTTATCAATCATTCAGCTAATGGTAAAAGCATTTCGAAAAACTACATAATAAAAATATGCGATTGTGTTAACCACTATACCGGTTTTCCTTGTTGTTTACATTAGTGTCTATATCAGCTCAAGATTAAGTTAAAAATAATTGTATTTTGGATAGAACAAATATTTGTTTTGTTTGTTGATAGTATTGGATTTATACTTGGATTTTCTTGATGTTTGTTTTTTTAATTATGACTACATCACCATATTGCATACGAAACGGAAAAAATTAAATATCTCTCAAGTGCTTAATAAAAAAATGTAAAACATAATTATTTTGAGTTTGGGAGATGGAACAAAATTTTTATAATATTCGATTTAATAGCTATTTATGATATGTGTTAAAAGTAAGATTTTATTTTGTGAGTGAAGATGATTAAAAAACGAGCGTAGCGAGTTTTTTAAGTTCACGAACAAAATAAAATCACTTTTAACACGTATATCATACACTATTTTTTCTACAAAACAATCGGAAGAACTTTAAACTCAATAAAAATAAGAAATCAAAAAATACCACACAGATCGCAATGTTTATGAACCAAAATTTTCGTAGCAACCAGTGCTGTTGTTAATTACGGAAAAAACGCAAAAATATTAACAGCATTTTCTAGTAATATTATAAGTATAATGAATAATCTCGATAATGAGCGTAACGAATCCATCACTGCTGAAATCGAAGAAGCCGCCAGTCGAGCAACATTGGAATTATTGCCGGCGAAATCAAAGGAATAGTACGAAATCGATTATAGACGCTTTTCGGAATGGTGCAACATTAAAAAGGTCCCTGGGAAATGTAACGAAAGTGTTTTACTGACATATTTTGAGGAAAAAGCCAAGATATGGAAATCGTCAACGCAGTGGTCAAATTATTCCATGATCAAAACTATGTTAAAAATAAAGCAAGATCAAGATATAAGCAAACATTATAAACTTATTGCTTTTTTAAAACGGAAGGGTGAAGGATATCAAGCAAAAAAGTCAAAAGTTTTGACGAAGACGCATATCGACAAATTTCTCACAGAAGCAGAAGACGAAAAGTATCTGATGATGAAAGTCGCAGCAATAGTGGGTGTCTTCCGGGCGTGTCGCCGGGAGGAATTGTTTCAGATGACCATCGACAATATCGAATATTTGGGCACTTCGGTTGTTGTGACCATACCAGATACTAAAACGAAAGTGCCTCGGACTTTCAGTGTTGTTGGTGAATTCTATTTAAACTTTTTTAGAAAGTATATGGCACTCCGGCCACCCAACGCTGATCATAGACGACTTTTTCTTAAATATATGAAGAATAAATGTGTGAAGAATCCAGTCGGAATTAACATGTTTGGTAAAATGCCTGCCGACATTGCAGAGTTCTTGAATCTACCAAATCCTCAACTCTACACCGGACACTGTTTCTGGTGCAAATCTTACTACCATCAAGAGACATGGAGGATGAAAATCTTCGACGGTAGCTGAAGGCTACATTGAAAATTCACTGGAACAGAAGAAGGAAATTGCGTGCCAAATACTTCCTACTGCTGCAACTACTAGCAAGACCACCAGTACTACCAGTAGTATTTCTACAGAAAATAGATGTGTCACACATGTTGACAGAAAAACCAACTTAAGTATGATGACTTCGCAGGGAATTACAATTTCAAATTGTTCTAATTTTACTATAAATGTTAATAGTAATAACTAGTTAAAATGTTGGTTTGTACTTATTTAAAATAAAAAGTTGTTCATGTGTTTGTTAAAACGTTTTATTAATTTTCAAAACAAAATTTAAATAAACTTTAATTTACTTTTAACACTAGTGTTAAAAGTAACTTACTTTTAATACGCGTGTCAAAAAATGACATTTTTAACATCAAAAATGACAATTAAAAAGCCCACTTTTAACAGTTTTGTAGAAAAAATGTATTTTGTAACAAAATACAGGATGATAATATACCAAGAGCTGAAAAAATAAGAATTTGGTTCAGATTCCAATTTTAAGTACAAAAGATTAAATATCTAATCAATGAGTAGCAACTGGAGCAAGATCTCGACTACTTTGAATATGTGCAGCATTCACACTTCTGTTTTAGAACTCTCAGTTTGTTACGTAAAACAATGTGATTTATTTTTGTATATCCCTTACGTTGAGAAAATGATATCCTGTACATTACTCACTAGTTTTCGAAAGGTGAATCGGAAAGCAGATTTATTCAAGTCTTAAAAGACACCTGATGGACCATATACTAATTATAATCATCCAAGGAAAATAATGAACTTGTACAGTACTTACCCATAAACTTAATTTGAGAATTACTATAGTATACTCTTGATTGTAAATAATACAGGTCTGACTATGACTTACGTACAAATATTTTAAGAGGTAGAGAAAAATAAGAATGAATGGAATCATCCTTCAAAAACTTTATAACTTATTTATAAAGTAAAAACAAGTTTTTTTCAAATATTAAACCCATATTTATCATCGATTACGCACGTTTGGCGTTGTTATAATTGAAATCCTCTGTATACGTTGTCATTTTGTGGTCTGCTTTAGTATTTAGTGCTTTTTTTAAAGTTTAAGTGTTTTATAGTTATTAAATAAAGGAATACGTCAGGTTTGCTTTTCTAAGCTATCGCGCAAGACTGCCGCTGATAAAGTTTTCTGTTGTCTATTTAGTATTCCTAATCGATTTTCTTAAAATAAATGGGCATTTTATTTAACTGTAGGTACGCGAAGTTGTTTTGTTGGTAGTGATTAGTGGTTGTATAAAAAAGTAGTTTTATCAGTTTGGAACGAAAAATAAATGCAACATACTGCAGCTAACCGTATTAACTGTTACCTATCAGGTATTGTTATTAATAAAAATGTTCATTTTCGTCATGTCTACACAGATGTGTCGTGACAGATCTAAACCATCTCGGTCGATACAAACTTGTCAAACTGGACCAACAACCATGCAACAAAATCAAGAAAATAAAGTACCATATAATTTAACAGTAAGTAATTCTTTATACTTCAATATTCGTGCATGAAGACAAGATAAGAGGAATAACTTACCCAAGTTGCTTGCTATCAGATCAATTTTACTCTAGTGATTCTTGAATATTTAATGTCCAGTATGCAGTACTGTTGTATATTGCCCTATAATATTGGGTCAGTAGATTCGCTGTTAATTTATTGAATCTCCCTTGGTTTACCCCTCTCTAAAGTTTCTTGCCACAATTTTTGGTCGTTACCCTGCATTTACTATTGCACGAATCTTTTGACAATGCAACCAGTAATGCTACAGGAAGATTCGGGCTCTGAATTATGCAGGCACTTATTTCGACTAACTTGCCAGATTAGACACATTGTTTTGACTTCATACTCTTACGAAACAGTTCAGATTACCTTATATAAGTCTGGACTCGATCTGATATGAATTGATTGTAATCATTGGTTTCATACAGTCCTTCCATATTTTAGCTAGAACGTACATTGTGTCGCATTAGGTTACGCTATTTTGCATGTTTGACATTGTCATAACTGAAATCCTGCGTTTACGTTGTGATTTTGTGTTCTGCTTCAGTTTTTAGTGCCTTTTTTCAATTTTAAATGTTTTATAGTTATTAAATAAAGAAATGTATCGGGTATGGATATTTTCTTATAATATATTTCGCCGGTTTGCTTTTCTAGGTTATCGGACAAGACTGCTGTTAGTTCATTCAAAGTTTTATATTATCTATTAGTATTTCTTCGTTCGATTTTCTTAGAATAAATGGGCAATTTATTTAACTGTACGCGAAGTTGTTTTGTTGGTAATGTTTGAAATAAATGCAAAATACCGCAGCTGACCGTATTAACTGTTACCTATCAGGTATTATTATTAATAAAAATGTTTATTTTCGTCGTGTATATATTTGGAAACGTTATAAGAAACAACCGGATGGTAGTTGACAGATCTAAACCATCTCGGACGATATAAACTTGCCCATCTAGACCAACAACTATGCAAGAAAATCAAGAAGAAAATAAAGTGCCATATAGTTTAACAGTAAGTAATTCTTTATATTTCAATATTCGAGCATATAGAAAAGATAAGAGGAATAAGATACCCAATATCCTTGCTATCTGAACAATTTTAGTCTAATATTTCTTGAATATTTAATGTCCAGTCCTGCTGTTACTGTTGAATATTGCTCTATAATATTGGGTCTTCAGAAGTTTCTTGTCATGATTGTTGGACTTTACCCTGCAATTATCATTACATGAATCTTTTGATAATGCAACCAGCAACGCTACAGGAAGATTCGAGCCCTGAATTATTATTACTTATTCCGAATAACTTGTCAGATTTCTCGTTGTCTCGATGGATACCCAAGTTAGGCACATTGTCTTGACTTCATACTCTTACGAAACAATTTGGATTACTTTATATATCAGTCTGGACTTGATCTAATATGAACTGATTGCAATTATGGGTTTCTTACAGTCCTTTCATATTTTAGCTATAACATTCCTTGATAGGTTTGTTTTTGCAGCAGTTGAAAACGGTTTGCAACTGTCAGAAATATTGGACTAGTTAAGTTGGTGCATTTTTATATTCACGGTTATATCCGTTCATCGAATTTTAGTGCCAATTCTTGTGGGTGTATTTTTTCCGTTCGCTCAAGTGATCATAAACAATCCCCTATACGATGTGGGTACTCGAAGAAGAGGCTCGTTGCATTAACTTCGGCCTTCATGGGACGAAAACTCGCCAATCCAATAAATCAGACGCGGCCGATTGGGCTGTCCGAGCGTACTCAATATTATGAAAAGGCGAATAAAAAGGCGCAAATAATAAAAGCCGTGTCCGCATTCGCTGCCGCGGGCGGGGATACCGCCGTAAATTAATATATTTAAGCCGGGACATAAATCTCGGTAACATTAAGTCAAATTTTCGTAATTGCATTTGGAGTCGCCCGGGCAGGGGCCGCGTCGCGAGGCGCGAATCTCGCACCCCGTGGATCTGTTTTGGCAGGTTGGCATTATTTGTTTGTTGCTTGTTAGCGCGGCGACCGGGCGGTGCTGGACGGAAACACATTTCAGAGGCTGCGAGAATTACTTCTGTCCTATACTGTATTCGGAAAAGACAGAAAGATATAAATTAAATGATTCGGAATGGCCATAGGCGTACCGCTCTTTATTTTCAGTCCAAATTTGTACAGAAATATTTAAATTGAGCAATGCAGAATAGGAGATACTATTGTTTTTAGTCATGTATTTTTTTTTCACAACGCACTGCGCAAGGTTCGGTAAAACCATCTCGTAGATCAACAAACCACAAATATTTGACATTTTCGTATAATGCCGTATGCAGCTACTGTGTTCCTAGAAACCAGTGATTATACGTTATGCGATTCCTTTTCGGCAAATCAGAATATTAGACCGTGATAGTTTGATTCATGTAAATTTAAACGCTGTACAAATAAAATTTGGGAATAGATGCGTCATGAAAAATTGAGTCAATATCGTAAAGAAATTGCACATTTTTGTAAAATCCTTATAGTTGTAGTATTTTCAACTTTTACATCGTTAGGCTACTGTAGTCTCTAGCCAGGCGCTTCCAAATATTAATTCCGATTACTAATAGTTGTTATTAACGTTTTTGTGATGTGAGTATTTACACAGGTTTTCAAGTATCAATAATGGTTTACTTGTATAGCAACTCGGTTGATAGATATCGTTTTAATTTATGGTAGAGAAAATGCTTCAGTAGAACGATTTCTCAGTAAACATATGATAAATGCAGCTACTTTTATCGCGGTGTGCAGTGAATGCAACTGTAGGCAACGCGAGCGTGGCACGGAAAATTTGAAACCAAATCGTGGAAGAGATGGAGATCCAGGGCGTCCATGGCATATTGCCGCAGTGTGGAGTATTATACACTAGGCTCAATTATATCCATACCATGTACAGCGTATAAAAGTAAAGAACTTCTTTTTGTGGGAATATTTAAAAAATGAAGTGTATCACACCGAAGTGGACACTATTGATGACTAACGCAAACGTTGCTGCCAATAACTTACGAGTTCAAAACGGACAAGTAGCAGAAACATTTGTGTTAGTTTGTAGAAACTGGGTAAGACGGGCTTAGAATTTTGTTGTTGTAACAGGTATTTTATTAATTAAAACCACAAATTAATTAATAATTAATAACAATAGCGGCAAAAACTGTTGAATTGGCTGTATAAATAGATGTTATCAAAATATTATTCATTCCTTTCCTTGGGAATTTCTTGTCCGGTCGTTTTCAGTGCCGCACAAAGTGTATTTTTAAATTATTTTCGACCTGTCATTTTTGATTCATTTTTTACAAAATGTATTTGTACATTCTAAAAATAGTAAAAAGATCTGAATCACCCTGTATGAACTGCATAGTAACAGAGTTTTTAATCCATTCATTCAATCCATTTTTAATTCATCTACTTGGAAAAAATATGTTTACATTAAAACTTTATAGTAAATATGTGAATTTTAGTTACAATACTGAATTTAATCGAAAAAGAAAAGAAATTCCTCTGTGTAATTTCTTCCTGAAAAGTTCAATTTTACACGTATCAATAACTAATTCTTTCAAAATAAGCATATAAACGAATGTGTCATATTTTATCGTCCTCATTTCACATTTTGCCATCAACAGGTTAAAAGTGAATTTTCTATTTATTTTTTTAGTAAACCACTAACATTTTTACAATTTTTTATGTACCAATGAACAGTGAAGAGTGGTGCATCTATTCTTTAGGATAAGTCTTACTTATTACACTATATAATTTCAGATCTTATATTTTTACACGTCTCAGTATGTAACAGTGTGTTAAAGTTTTAACATACCTTAAGCTGAAAGGCTCACTTAACGTTTCTTCTAGGATGTGGACCAATCTATTTTGACATTTCTGACTTTTCTGATTATTACATTTTCGCACTCTTTAATGACGCTAATAATGAGTGTTTTAAGGGTGATGATGGTTAAATAAGGTAAAATTATAAATATATTTTTTATTTAATAAAAGGACAGGACAAAACTGTACTACGTAGAATATTAACAAAAAACATAATTTGCGAAAAAAGTATATCATCGTTAACTCCAATTGAATTACACTACTCAACGATTGAACTGAATATCTGCTGTCTTGAAATTTAATTTAAAAATATTGTTAAATGTGTCACACTGTATGCTGTCAATCAGAACAATAATTCTTTTTGACAAAAAAATATAGACATTCAATTGGGACGGTCAGCGGTCGCGCAGGATAAGGCGTCAGTACTTAAATCGATGTGACTAGATCGTCGGAGTGGGTTCGCGCTCCCCTGCTGGTAGACCGTATATCAGCTATATTCGTGGAGAGGATTGGCACCCTCTCTGCGGGTATGGTAGGGTGGAAGAATGTTAGCTTGGGTCAATGTGAGAGATTTATACCGGTGGGTACCCCCCTAATTAATGATGTTTTCCAGGTTTCCCTCATTCCTGCACTGAATAGTGGTTAAGGCCTACCAACGTAAGTCGTTCCTGGGCGCAAATGCGGACTGCTTAATAATATGCGGCTCCCTCTCCCGCAAAAGTCTCCAACTAAGGCTAATTTCCGTGATTATAATGAGGGGTAGAGATATTATTATTATTTCAAAAAATGTGCTCCCTTTATTACTGCCGCTGTTAATTATAATTCCGTTTATTCGTATTAACATTATAGCACTACGACGATTAGAAACGGTGCAGTTGAGCAATTACTGCGTTTGTATACGTGAAGGCTTGTCTCAAGTAGTCGCTAGACGACTGAATATGTCGTAAAGTGTCGTAAAGAGAGCTTGGAATAAGTTCGTAGTAACTGGGTCTTCAGCGCACATCCATGGAGGAGAACAAAAACGAGGCACAACTCATGCTCAGACCGTTACACTGCTCTGACTTCAAGAAGAAACCGAACATTCACGGTTTCAATAACTAATAGCCTCTTGAGACAAGCTACTGGAAGAGTGGTTTCTAGTCAAACTATCAGAAGAATGTCTCTAACGGCAGATACCGGTAGACAGGTCGACAGTCTCTGAAATTTTGAAAATTGGAGCCATTGGTTTTTTTCCGACGAGTCCAAATTTCGTTTGTATACGTCTGATGGTCAAACATTGGTATGGAGGGAAAGACGACTACGATACAAAGAACATTTAACGCTCGCACTGACCTACTAATATTAATTAATGAAACTATGCTAGCTATGAGATATCGGGATAGACTTATAATCGATAATTGCATCATTATTTGGTGCTATATGTGAAAGATTTGTTTTGATCGATGATAATGCCTATCCTCGTCGTGTATGAACTGTAAATTATGGGATAGAATATCATGGGATTACAAGAATCAGACCAGACATGAATTGAATTGAGCATGTTTGAGCAGAAATGTCAGAACAACTAAACCATTACAACAATTAGCCAATTCACTGTAGGCATTTGGAGAAGCCTCAGGATTTTATTAATAACTTGATTAGGAGTGTTCCAAACACTGATCGAGTGAGCAATAAATGATCTTTGTATGTTACTTTTCGTCTTATTTATAGCTTTTTTGTAATTGCTAATTTTTCTATTCAAAGATTTTTTTTGGTTTCTTTGTCTGTATCAGAACGTGAATCGATAAACATTTATTTGTCGTAAGTACTTTTTTTATTTTAATGATTGGCCCAAAAGATTCGTGTAATTATCCAGTTCAATTGGTGAGGAGTGTGGTACACATACCTATATATCTGAAAATATTAAAACTGCTGGTATATTTGAACTATGTACTTTCAATATTTATTTTCGGTATTTACATCGCTTTTCGAAATTTATATACTCGTGAAACTTTCTGTGTCAACATGAAAGAAGTCAAAACTTGGCACAGTATAATTGTATACTGTTTACTATAATTTATCTGGAGAATGTGTGTAATGCTATTGCAAACCTCCAACAAAATGATACTACAAATTTGTGATATACTATACTCCATATTTTGTAACAGTCACCTACATCTAACTCTGTGCCAACTTTTAATATCGCATTCTACCAACTACAACATTTGTGTATGACTAAGTATCTGTCTAGCTTTTATATTTTCAACTAACATAAAATAGATCATAATCTAATGCAACATTATCGTGCAGTTCTACATTATTAGATATACCTACTATTATGATGAGAAGTTATACATCAAAAGGGTCATGATTCAAAATACGCAATATTTAAAGTTAAGTGTTGCTTCTATAGTTTTTTTATAACTGACATTTTGAATATTTATTGCTCATGCTATAACTTCTCCCGATTTATTAATTATTGCGAATTTTTTTCAGTAATGTTCCTTTTGAAATTAACAAGTAAACCTACTTTTCTTCTATGGTGTCAGAGACGAACTAGGCACAATGATGAACAACTTGGATAAGAATGACTATTACTATTTGCAGTTCAGGCGAAATTTGTTATACAGGGTAAATCTTAAATAAGTACAAATATTTTAAGTGCAGGTGTAGCTCACCATGAGTCTAGTAGTCATTTTTAAAAATTACAAATAGTTATAGTGATATTAATTTAAAAAAAAAACACATTTTGAGAACCGCTGACGAACCCTATAAACCATATCAGCTGCTGCTAAAATAAATATATATTTTTATTGCCTTAACCTTTGATACTGATTTTAATTAAAAAAAATACTTGATTCAAGCGATAAGTAAAGTAAAATTGCGTAGGTAGTATGCTACATAGTATTATTAACCCAAATTTTAACTTCTAAATTGACCTTTTGTTGTCACTTTTAATTTCATGTACGTACATAGACATACCTTATTGATGAGGTATAGGAATGCAAAGACTTGGAGATGGCAGTAAACATTTTTATAAACATATTTCAATCATTCTTTGACATGCTGTATCACTGGCAACGCTGTAGTACAGCAGTGTGGACTTATAACAGCCTTAATATTGGAGTGGCTTCAGCGGTCCTCAACAAGTTTTCTATTGAAAAATCACGAAATTTATTTAAAATTTGTCTGTTTTATTCTCGATTGTTTTTAACAAAACTATTAATTATGTATTTTGCATAGTGAACTGTATTTAAAAGAACTAATGTTAAAAGTTGAAACTAGATTTCATTACAAATACGTCAGCAGTTCAAAAGAAACCGCAAAATTAATTTTAAGGGCGCCGTATAGTGTTTTCTACAAATACAAATAATTTTAGACATTTAATAACTGAATAATATAGAGCTTAGCAAGTAACAAGAATGTTATTCCATGCTACCTGCGGATATTCAAAAGTACTGAAGCAAAACGAATATATAACGACAGAAAGTGCTCTAAGTAACAAATTTTTAGGTAGAGTAATCCCTTAAAACACGTATTTTTTAAATTTAACTGTAAATGTAAATATTGTTATAACATAAACTTACGTAGTTCTGCATATAACATTGTTCACTTTTGTCTATAAGTATGTGAAAATAATTGTTAAAATGTGGGGTTAGAATAGCAAATGTGTAACCAAAATATCAAGAAATTTATTTTTGATTATATTTTGTTCTACGTGTTTTAGTTTTCGAAATATCTATACCTAAAAAACATCACAAATTTGTTCATTTTACGCCGAAAAATACGGCGACCTTAAAAAGTGTCATTATTATTGCAAACGATTGTACATATGCATTACCATAAAATAGTTTGAGAAATTTATGTTTAGTATTTAGAGACCGTAATCATTTCAAAAATTCTGGATCATTAACTATTAGGCCTAGTCCGTCTCTGACATTTTAGGGGAAATATAGATTAACTTAAGGGAACCGTAACGACATTCTTTTACTAAATTCTGGGACATCTTGTATGATTGCTCTTATAAATGACACATTATTATTATTATTTGCCTGGACATCTTGTATAGCAACATATTAAGACGTGAATACCGCGAAACAAAACGGCAAAATCATGAGTTTGCTCAATAAATATTTACTTACAATATTATGTGTGCTTACGTTAGTTCCAATGTTATTTTATTAATAATTAGGCAAACGCAGGCGATTGCCTCGGGTTAATGGTTCCTCGAATCAGCGTTTGCGGTCGATGATTAGTATTTGAGCGCGATTTTAATTCTGGATTTATACAAGCGCCTACGTGAGGTGAGTCGGTTCCGGTGATTCCAGCTCTATGCAGAGTCAGTCCAGAGATGTGAACGGTACCAATCTGGCACGCTGTTGTCAAGTTTGACAAAAATCCATGGAAATAGTAAAATAATACGACGTCATCTGGTTAGCGTTAGTTAAAATTGTTCATTTACTGAGATGTCTGCACTTTAAGCTTCAAATCTGTATCAACAATGGTTCTCGAGCCATTTTCCATTTATAAACATTTATTCGCATTACTATTGCTCCAAATGATGTGTTTAAAATATTTAAGATATATTCCGTTATTTTTAGATGGCGTTAACAAAATTTACGCATGGGAACTACATTTCTAGCATAAAAACAAATACACAATATATTCCATAAGAGGGACAATTATTACAGGTCTGGAAGCTTTCAATCGTATCTACAGTATGGTAGGGCGCTTGGTCTTGTGACTGCTCAGGTCTAGCATAGGGTAGTCACTGACCATTAGATGTATACACGTAGTACATTTCGCGTAGACAAGCTCCCTTCTGTCGGGTTTGACAAGCATGAACAGCCCAGGTTAATCACCGGTTATCTTACTTATAGCACAGTGATGAGTTAGCAAGCTCGAAACTAATATATGTCTGGTGATGACTTCGTCTGTTTGCTGCAGGTTTTTTATATGCAATTCAATGCTGGTCGGGGTATTAGCCCACATAGTAGTTGTTTCTCGCCGTAAAATGATCAAATTTATGATGTTTTTTAGGTATTGATATCTCGAAAAATAAAATACGTAGATCAAAAGTAATATCAAAAATAAAATTACTGATGTTTTGTTTATCCACTTTTACTATTTAAACTCTCCTCAAATAATATAATCCATAAAATGGATTTGTATGACACACATTATTTCGCTATTCTAATCCCACATTTTAACAATTATTTTCACATACTCATAAACCAAAAGTGAACAATCTTACATGCAGAACTATGTAAGTTTATGTTATAAAAATGATTACATCTATAGTTGAATTTTAAAAAATACGTATTTTGAAAGATTTCAGTACCTAAAAATTTGATGGATAGATCGCTTTCTGACGTTATATATCGATTTTACTTCGGTAACTTTGACTATTCGCAGGTGGAACATTCTTGTTATTTGCTAAACTCTATATTATTCAGCTCTTGAATGTCTAAAATTACTTATATTTGTAAAAACACTATTTCAAGAATACGGCGCCCTTAATACAGTAAGATAATTATTTACGTTGGTGTTGACTTGCAACTTAATTTAGTTGTACGTTTATGCTTAGGAGCCCAGTAGTTATATTTTATTGGCTCTTTTAAATTTCTTTGGATTAATTGGAAAGAATTGGCACAAAATTGCACAATAAATATCCTCTAGTTACAGGATGACAACCAGAGGCAGAGTTAGAAAGTTCAATAAACTTATACCAAATGAATTAATTAGCTCGACTAAAATTTCTAGTGTGTTTTAACATTTTGCAATACCTAATTGAATGCTGATAAAGTCTCAATTTTGTTATCATATTTTGCAGGTTTTCTACAAAATAAAATATATTCTATAGCAACTATCAAATTCGCTATTTTGCTATATAAATTTACATTTAGTTTTTCATTTGTTGCTCTACTTTTACAGAGACGTAATAATTTATTCTCTCGGTTTAAGCAATGTTGCTACTGGTCGGCCTATAGAGGACATTATGTAGGTACCGATTTTGGTACAATTTTCTCTAATCGAGAATTTAAAAAAGTCAACACTTTTCAAAATATCTTCACGCCCTACAACTCGACAACAAAGAAATTAAGTCACAAGGGTATAGGAACCTTTTATATTTGTTGATGTCTTTTATCATGTGGCGGCGCTACGCATTGTACGCATTTCAGTACAAACCTGTACAACGGTTAATTTTACGTATACAGGGTTAACTATGACTAAGTACAAATATTTTAAGAGGAGATAGAAAAAAAATAATAATTAATGGAATCCCCTTTCAAAAAAATTCCAAACTTATTTATAAAGCGAAAAAATGTTTTTTTCGATATTATATTAAAGCCTTATTTAACGCCGCTAATGCAAGAATCAGAGTAGGCAACCAACAAGCAACGGTCATGCAACAGTCGGTCCAGTCGGTGTCATGTTATAATTCAATTCCTGTGTTTACGTTGTAGTTTTGTGTTCTTCAGTTTTTAGTGCCTTATATTAATTTTAAACGTTTTATAATTAATAAATAAAGGAATAGGTATGTGTCGGATACAGATATTTTCCCACAATATAATTCGCCGGTTTGTTTTTCTAGGTTATGGCACAAGACTGCCGCAGGTGCATTCAAAGTTTTCTATTACCTACCTATTAGTACCACCCATTCCTTTCATTCGATTTTCTTATAATAAATAGGCATTTCATCTAACTGTACCTACGGGAAGTGTGTTTTATCGGTAGTGAGTGAAAATGTAGTTTTACCAGTTTGTAACGAAATAATGAAAAGCGAATGCAAAATACTGGATTAACGGTTACCTACCTATCAGGTATTATTACTAATAAGAATGTTAATTTTTGTCGTTTCTGCATTTAGAAACACTGCAAACGACTGCATGGATCTAAGCCATCTAAGTCGAAGCGTATCATAGGCGCCCATTTTCTATAGGAAAAAAGGGTTTTGCCCCATTTTTTAAATATCGAGCTAAAATCCTGGAATAATTTTTTTTTATTGTCTTTTAGGCCTCCCTGAGCACGTGGTTAAAATTTTTGTCAGCCATAGTTAACCCTGTTATATTTCGTTTTAATATTATTTTCAATCTCAATGACACAAGATAAATAAAAAGTAATTATGGCTTTTATAGGTAGATATAATTTCAACTAACAAAACGATACTATTGTTCAAAAATTGTTTATCTCTAAGGTGCTGAAGAATCATATAATTGTTGTTCCTATAATGCGTTGTCATTAGAAACTAAAGTAAAAAATTATCTACACATTACATTTCATTATAAATACTGTAAGTTGAAAATTTAATGTATTCCATTTTTTCCCCAAACCAAAAAAACTGTTTAGACACGTCTCAAGTTTTCAAGCCATCATCTAAGAGATAATGAAAAACTATCAATTAATGAATTAATAATAAAATACACAAAAATAAAGTAGTTGATTAAAAGAAAAATTATGTTATTTTATTGACATGGAAGTTTTCGTATTTTTCGCAAAGCGTGCAAGCGATAATTGATTCGACCTACGTCATAGATGGCTGCGTCTCGCACAGGTGGCCGGCTCAGGTGAGAACGACAGTTAACGTGTCCGTTTATTTCTATGATAATAACTTTTACAGCGGTTCTGCCCCGTATTATAAGGACGCATTTTATTTTTATTGTACACGTTTACAGCCGCGATGCCACCACTTAATTTGGCGTAGATACTGCTTCCTAAGACACTTTATGCCTTTAACACTTGTCATTCGGTAGTTCTTTATAGCCTTTTTAACGCGTTATTGAAGGAAATCCTTGTTGATGAAGAATTATAATCTACATCGTTGTAAACGACAAAAACACCTATTCCATAGTGTGTCTGTCACATTTATTTATTAATGTGGACGTAAATAAGACAGATCAGCGATTATTTCTATCGAGCAGGCCGTGGTGCGCCCTTCCTAATAAAAAGTGACGTACGATTAACAAGTGCCTGCGCCCAGGTAACTAGACGTGCCGGCTTACGTCTCTGGCGTATCTTTCCTCACCCAATTATCATTTATAATGACGTGAGGCTGGGATCATTTAATTTCCACCCGTGGCCATGATATCCTCTGTTGGGCCGCGTATTAATATGCATAGATCTGTTATGGAATCATTTGTAATCCGGCCTTTTTATCGACGTGCCAATTTCCTCCTATAATTCAACATGAATTATTGAGACTACCTTTTGTTCGATTTCCATTAGAGCCGGCTCTTGAATCGCGGGAATCGGAATTTAATTTATTCAGAGAAGAGAGGCATAACAAACAACTTATTTTTTACACTCCTACATTAAATGTTTAATTTGAGTTTGACTCAAGTTCAAGTATTTATAAATTTGTTAAATACACCTACGAAATTTATTTAAAATTTCATTTTTTGTATTTTATATATGCTTTCAATATGAAATATATCGGATATATCAGAAAAATTGAAAAAAAAATAAGTAGCCATAACTTTCACTTCATATGCAGACTGACTTATGATTGAAACATTATGGTAAGTACTCTAATACTAATTTTAATTGAAGAGTTTATGAAAAAAATACAATAATAACTTTTACAAATCTTTGTTGTTATCCTGATGAAAGGCCGTAGCCAGAGAGGCGTCAGGATGGGCTGAATATAAAAAATTATATCAAGTTACGTTCGAAAAAACAACCAGTTGCCAGGTTTATTAGAGGTCTTTTTTTATTTATTTGCAATTTCTGCGTTTTTTAAATTTTTATGCTTGTTTTGCGCACATTCCAACTCTGCTTGAATTAAAGAATTTCATAAGTCACTGTCAAACATAGGCTTAAATTTAAGCATCTGTTTTCATACTTAAGAAGATCCTCTAAAATTTTCTACAAAGGGTACAATTTTGTGAATACCTTTTACAGCATCAATCACTCGGCATAATCTTATGATAGGTAAATGAGGTTAATGTTTAATTGATGTGGTTTTAGTTCATGAGTAATATTGGCAACCTCGTCTTGCTTTTTCTTGATCTTGCAAGACAATATAAGATATAACCAAGACAAGACAAGAAATTCGAGACACGACAAGAAATATTACTACAGCAAGAAGTCTTGCAAGAAGTGAACATTAGCTTTAAATAAATATTGAATTTATACTGTAGATAGGTATATATTTATATAATCCAGCATATAAAATTACTTTTAAAATCAAAGTTGTTGAGTCTAGGTCCAATTCTGTTGAACTAGAACCAATTATAAATTCACTGCCACTTGACTGAAAGAACTTCGATTCTGTTTCGCCTATTTCGTCCATTACTTATTATGTAAAACTGACCGTTTCTACGCTTTATAACGTCCTAACAAATCCACGATCGACTATATTGAGATATACATGTGAGTTTCGAAAAGTACCGACCGAGATTAACCACTACTGTTATCAAATCATACTCATAGTGTTTTTCAGTTAAGTGAGAACAGGAGAATGAATTTTAAAATGCGAGTGCAGAAATTTGTTACAATAATGCCATATAGAACTTATTGCACGTACTACCATGGCTCCGTAGAACCAGAATCTGCAATGAGGCAGACAGGAGCAATTTGGAACACCAACTTTAAGATACAGGTCCGGCTTAAGGGTCAATTTTCGTCAGTCCAAATAAGATTTTATTTTTCACATAAACTTGTGTTGAAATATAATCGTGAAGACAAAACCCTCGGTAACTTTTCAATATGCTTTGCTCGATTTATATTTAGTCACTTCTACCTGTTTCGATCCTGCGTGTAACCAATTTTTGGAGAAAAAAAAATTTGGTACGGTACTGGATATATCAAAAATAATCTTATTACTGACAGATCATAGCGGGAGACGCCTTTCCTCGGTCTGTTATGAGGTCTCGACGTATCGCTAGATTTTAAACGATGCCCGATACTTTTATCATCACCCATTTACACCGTGCCTTGATTATCTCGCAGTTGAACTGCTCTTAATGAGAACAAGATACAAAGACGCCCGTTTGATTGATCGAGGCAAGCGAGCTTTTAGGTCATTTATCATAAAAATTAATCAGACAGTGTAATTTACTTTCATTTACCTGATCGTTATAGTATCAATATATCTTGACTGCTTGTAATAGGCCCATCAACGCAAAGCATAAGGAGATTCTTTTGATCACATGTCGCAGAGACCTCTTTACCTGGGCTTACAAGTAGGTATACTTACAGGTAGGTATAATATTAAAATGCCATACCCATAAAAAGTATTAAAAAGAAGAAAAAAAATTTAAAAGTAAGTAAAGTATTAGAAAGAATTGTGTGTGACCAGCTTAATATCTTCCTATCTGAAAATCATATCTTACCTCCTGTTCAATCAGGTTTTCGGAAATTGCATAGTACTACAACGGCGTTACTGCATGTTACAGACGACATTTTTAGAGCTAGTGACAATAGTCTTAATACATGTTTGATATTATTAGATTTTAGTAAAGCATTCGACACTTTAGACCATTCGCTATTAATAAAAAAATTAAGGTATTTTGGAGTTGGCAACACTGTGCTTTCATTTTTTCTCAATTATCTTTCAAATCGACGTCAGAGAGTTTGTGTGGGAAACTCATATTCTTCTTTTAGGTATGTTAATCAAGGTGTACCTCAGGGAAGTATTTTGGGACCCACACTATTTTCCATATATACCGCAGATTTTCCCTCATTTCTTACGCACTGTAAAATGCATCAGTACGCAGACGATACACGATATTTTTCTTTTGCCTCGGAGGATGTCTTGTATGCGGCTGATTGTATTAATAGTGATTTGCATACTGTTGCCCGCGTTTCTAGTGTGCATAAGCCAGTACTGAATAGAAAAAAAACTGAAGTCTTACTTTTTGGTAAAAGCAGAGTAGATCTTATGAGCAATCCTTTATTTATAGTAAAAATATCCGATCAAATTTTGAAACCTGTCAATTAATGCAAAAATTTGGGTGTTTCATTGATAATAATCTTAGGTTTGACAAGCATCTTTGCAATTTAGTGCAAAAATCTTATAATAAATGAAAAATTTTATATATGCAAAAGGATTTTTTAAATAAGGATACAAAATTGCTCCTCTGTGACTCTTTAATTTTGTCTTATTTATCATATTGTAACGTTGTTTATTGGCCTGCACTTACGAAGAAAGATAAGAACACTCTTCAAAAGATTCAAAACAGTTGTTTACGTTATTCATTTAATTTGCGTAAATTTGATCATTTGTCAGCAGTCTTTCTACAGTCTAATTTAAATGAACGGTTCATTTATTATATGTCTTGCCTTATTTTCAAAATTAGAAATACCCAATCACCTTCTTATTTGTTTGATAAGCTTATCAGGGGTTGCGATACCCATACTCTATTAACTCGTAATAGAGATATATATACAGTGCCTAGACATAGAACAGCGCAGTTTGAAAGAAGTTTTACTTATAACTCTTGTAAGATCTTTAATGTTATTCCCCCTCATATCAAGTTCATTTCCAATATTGACACATTCCGAGGACGTTTTCCTCAATAATTGTATCGTGATAATTGTATCTACTTTGAACGTTTTATGTACTTTTAGGATTATTCCTTTATTTTAGTCTACCATTTTTTGTATATACTGTTGGTTACGTGGAAGAGCAGCAGATAGCCGAACGTCGCCAATCTATGTGGAACTAGTAATTATTGTTATTATGACTTTTTGGAAATAAATAAAGACTATTATTATTATTATTATTATTATACACTGTATTCGCTTACAGTAAATATAAATTGATGAATTGATTATTCGGCTGATTTGATGGTCATTTATATTTTTGAACACCAGTATGTCATAAAAATGGCAAATTAAAAAATTCTTGTCCGTTGTTTGTTGGCAGTAACCAGTATAAAAGTGACAGATCAGCGCCATAAAGATTTCTAACCTAACATGTTTATTACCATTAAAAGTGCGAGCCTGTGAGTTGTTATTAGGAATTTTGGGAAATATCAATGATTAGGTCGTATTAGTATTTTATTAAATATGGTATAGGGGGGTTTCTTGGTACTAGAAATTCGAATATGTCGACGTTTTTGGTGTATATGCTAGAGGGGCGCCACCAACGATGGTTTGAACCCCTTTAAATCGCTACGACTTTTTTGTGCCACACTGTATCTCATTTTGGACTGGAAAAATTTTCTTCCCTATTTTTTCTAGTTAAAAAAGTATACCTTGCTGATATCGCTAGAAACAATGGTTTCTGAGAAAAACGCATCTAAATCTCATGATGCATGCAGTCTAAAAGTAAAGTCAAATTGTTGCCATACTGTAACAGCATAATACTCTGATCAAAATAAGCAAAATTTCGTAAAATTTGCTTCAAGTGATTGAAAGATAAGAAGGAAAATGTGATTTATTTCTTCAATTTTGACACCCTATATTTTTGTTATTATTGATTTTGGTGGAATTTTGGATTTTTTTAGGATAATCTATAGTAAATCGACTTATTTTGGTCGTAGTATTATGCTGTTACAGCATGGCCCATTACTTACGCAACAATTTGACTTTACTTTTGAAGATTGGATAGGTGGTCAGGTATCTGTCATCGCTAATTTAAAATTGTAAAACTACTAAGTAAACGCATAATTATTGTCACCACTAATTATTAAATAATGGACAAGTTAAGTATTGCGGGAACTTCTCAAGCTTCTGATAGTAATGAAAGCATGGATAACCTGAGAAATTACCGAAAAAGCCAAAGACGCAGTGCTTAATTTATTATCCGAGAAATTAAAGGGATAATACAGTGTAAGTGTAATTCACTCAATGCTAAAAACAACACTGTCAGGAAAAAGTTGATATTGAAAGTTATACGAAAGTAATCGTTACTAAAAAATCAAGAACGTTCAATCAACTAGATATAATTATATTTTTTATGGAAGCTCCAGATGAAATATAGGTACTTAATGACAAAGATAATCAATATACAGGGTGAGTCAGAATGGGTCAACACTAAGCTGGAGAGAGTAGACACCAAGATATTATGTTTGAGCTCATCATGCCTTCAAGGTTTAAATTTTATTATGAAATTTCTCAATAATTGCATGAATAATAAATGACATGCACGTAAAATATGCTAATATTTATTGACATGAAAATTTGACACAAGCCCAGTATGTAAAGAAATAGAAATATCAGCGCTTGAAGAAAATCACCACAAAATACATGGAAACTTTTAAATGCAAATAACTCAGAAACCGATAAAGTTAGGTTACAAGAGGACACTTTTTATGTAGAATTGAACGTTCTTTTAGATTTTTTACTTTTTTTTTAGTATAGCTCAACAGAAAAAAAAAATTATGATTTACCTAAATAATACGGTAAAACTAACACTCTCTAGGAGCAACGTCAAAATAAGCTTCAAATTCATAATTCTCACTCCAAAAAACCCAACACTACCAATTTTCAGTCATGCTATCAAAACTTTCTCAATTATTGAGACATTTCAGAATAAAATTTTAAACCTTGAACACCCTGTATTTTTTAAACCAACGGCATTCGTATAAGGCATGATAAGTTCAACCATAATATTTTGGTGTCTAGTATCTCCATCTTAGTGTTGACCCATTCTTCCTGACTCACCCTGTATATAGCATTAAAATGTTATTCTTTATAACACAATGTAATTATTTTAGGTGGTACTAATAATTGGAATTGCCAGTGCGTGTACAACTGACGAACTAACAAACATGACGACTGATAATGTGGTAGACAAAGGTAACATCCTAATAATACATGTACCAGATACAAAAAATAGCAAACCACAAACATTTACTATTTGCTGAAAAAGAAAACTCAGTTGATATGATCTCAGTTTGCAAGACATATTTTAATTTACGACATAAAAAATTAAATAAGGGGAAAATGTGCAGCTCAAAATGTAATCACACAATTGGTGTACTACTGTGCAAAAATAAATAAATTAAACCTAACAGCAAGGAATATAGTGGTCATTGCTTCAGAAGAACGTCAGCCACACTTCTTACTGATTCGGGAGCGGATATAATAGCATTAAAAAGACAAGGTGGATGGAAATCTAAGAATTTAGCGGAAGACTACGTTGAAGATTCTCTTGAGAATAATATTCGTTTGCAAAAAAAATATATGTACAAAGAAACCGGGGGATGAAAGCACCTGTATGGAAGCTTCACTTATCAGAGAACCTGAAGAAGTTACAAATCATCATGATTTATTTTCAACTAGTGTTTCAGAACAAATTCAGTTATTGGGTTTTATCTAAACAAGGTATTTCCTTTGATAATTAATTGTACTGTTCATAATCCTGTATCCAATATTAATATTTCAAAGAACTAACTTCTTCCTGCACAAGTTTTTTTCTTCTGTGGGATAACAAATATTGGGGCGTGATTTTCCGATCTTCCAGAAGTGGCCAGGCTCGGTTTCGCCTGTCCATTTCTTTTGTCAGTGTGAAAAACGTTGACTTTTCCCCCTGTCATTAATCAAATTAGATTGTATTTCAAAATTTTATTCTATCCAATTTTCTTTTAATCTTCATTTCCCACTTTGCTAAGTTAGGTATACGAAACGACTGGGAATTTTATATAACCAGGCTTTATAATTCGACGCATGATTCACAACATCATGTACTGAAACGTAAAAAAAGTTAAACGACCTCTTGCTATTGGTAGAACGTGCCTCGGCCGCTTTGATGCGTAGGTGCGCGCGTAAGGCTCGACAATTACATTGGATTACATTGTATGTGATTTCACAGTTATCGGCAGTTGGCTGCGGAGCAGACCTCAATTGTTTCCGAGGTGACCGCGCTTAACGATCGTCATCACGGCTCGGGGGAACGCGGGAGGAAGTCGCGGCCAGTCATGTCGGCACGTTCTGGAAAATGACCCCACGAGGCTGAGGTGGCTTTGATTTGTAACGTAGAGATCTGGGCAATTGATAATTAAAACCATATTCATTGAAAGTCCTGCGGAAAAAATCGTTGTTATTGTCCAAGAAAATTTCGTACTTCTGTACCGCTTTATAGGCAAATTACTATCTTGATTTTATTTCGCTGCTGATATTGATAAAACGATTATAATTTTAACAACTCTTTTTGAAGGCTTGGTCGAGAGACGTTTTTCATCACAACTTGTTTATTTTAAAAATTATGTTTCTAAGTTTGAAAAGCTTGGAAAATGTTATACAGGGTGCTTTTAAATGAAGTAGCAAGTAGATCACATATTCCTTAGATGAAAATAAATCAATTTAACCTAACATACCTATATCCCAAGTCGCGTAATAAAAAAAATAGATGGTATCAAAATTAACATTTTAATTTCGATATTTGTAGATAACTTCTTAAAAAATCCAAATATTTACATAGAATTTCTAAAGCGGAGGTTTTTGGGGACGAGAAATTTGCTTCTAATTTTGACGTCGCTAGTAGAGGATGCCACTTATGTCACATGTTTCTTTTAAATGACAGAACTTTTTTGCTGCTTAGTGTATCCATCTGACTATTGAACCAATCGATTCTTCTACCTGTTATATCTGAAAAAAGTATACCTTGTTGAAGTTAGGAGTAACAGTTTTCGAAATAATCCTATTTGAAATATTCAATGCACCGATTGAAAACTGTTATCTTTTCAAGTAAAGTACCTTTTCTACTGTAAATTATGGAGACATGCAAAATTGCAAAAACATCGGCCTGCTTTTGATAAAATCGTTGTGCTTTGTTAAAAAATGGTTTCATTAAACTTCGCCGATATTCTTGAAGTTTTGCACGTCTCCATAATTTACGATTCTGAACAACTTTTTCAAGTACCATGTTGCTGTATTTTCAGCAGAAAAGGCACTTTACCTGGAACCAAAACAGTTTTTACTCGGTGCACTGAGCATTTCAAATAGGATTATTTGAAAAATGGTTACTCCTACCGACCAATAAAGTATATCTTTTTCAAATAAAACAGATAGGAAAATCGATTGTTTCGATAGTCAGATGGATACACTAAACTACAAAAAAGTTCTGCCATTTAAAAGAAAAGATAATTTCTATTATACATGTAGAGGATGAAAGGACGTTAGTTTGTGTCAACTGACAGTAGACAGAGATTACATAATCTGATCCGATTTCCAGTGTTTTCTTGAAAGATATATAGGGGCCCCCCCTGCAACTTTTTTATATGGGTTGCCACATTGACGTCATTGACGATTTGAAAAATAGGTAAAACGTTGACAAATTTTAATATTTTCCTAGTATTGGACATCAATAAACGGTTGTATTGACTATTTTCGAAACTCGTATTTTTTTCTTGCTCAGTTCAGGCAATAATAATTTAAAATATTAAAATATGTAATGAATACATACAAACTAACGATTTCGGGTTGTATTGCATTGTTTTTCGCACGTATCCCCCCTTCCATATATGTGGTGTGATCGGTAAATAAATGCGGGAGATGCGATTGATGGTGGTAGATTTAAATAAACGTCTTGAAGGGTCAAGCAATAATAATTTTGTTAGTACAATAAACAAATCAATTTCCAATCGTCGAGTGCATGCGCATTTCAACTAAAACAATATATTTTCAACCTTATAGGCATAATGTAATATATAGGCATAAATAATAATATATAATAATATATAGGCATAATAAACAAACTGCGCGTACGTCGGACGATTGGAAACGGTTTCCAACTGTTGTGCGAACAGGGCTATTATTATTTATGTGGTTCTGACGTGGCAACACTGTTTTTCTGCAACTCTCGAACGCTGTATGGCTTCGTCATCAGATACTGTAGCGTACCAGGAGCGCCGTGTGCTGAGAGTTATGGATTGATTTGCTTCTCTTTTAAAAATTAAGTTTTTTTTTCGATTTTCTGTCTTTGTTAGGCCTTTTGTATACGTGATTCAAATTAATTACATTATGACTGTATCACCCTGTATTATCTTGTAATTTCATAATTCCACTAAAAAAAACGCATATCTCACAGTGCAGGGCGCACTGGACATTTATAGATTACAACTGCTTTAGAAAGTTAGATGGTCGCTAAAAATCACTTTTCAACGTTTCAATGTATATCTAACTACTTAACTCTATATTTAAACGGCTCTTGACTCTAGTTTACAAATGAGTTTTCTAATGAGAACTTTTGCACTCCATGACAACATGTGCGGTATTGTTAAATTCTAGTTCTGGATCGCAGCAGTCAACGACTACTTTGAAACTGCCAGAAATGTTCATCCAATCATTTCTTGCATTACGGTTATTGAAAACATATTCCTGAACTGGTCAAATATTTCTAACAGTTTGAATCCAGTCCGTAATTCTTGCTTGTACAGACCTATTAATTCATCTTTTTGCTACACTACGCAAAGAAACTTACGCGCATTTTTAATTAAGTAAATTAACTTATACCTTAGTCATCAGGTTTGCGTAGAAAGGTATTCGTTCACCCAGACGAAGCGACGCGAAGCAAAGGGAAGCGTCATTGGCGTTTGATGTTTATCGATGCAGGTGTATAAAAGTCACGTGATATTTTCTCTACGGTTGCTTCGCTTCGCTTCTCGTCAGCGTCAGCAACAGTTTTAGTTTTATCTAATGGGAAGCTCAAAATAGTTGTAAAACAAAGTCTGATTCATCATAAAATCAAATATAATTCGATACCGTATGACACAAGTCTGGACATCGCTTTAGTAAACACTCGAGTCTATCACTGTATACTAACAACTGACATCACTGACGATCTGATCGTCGAGGATCAAAGAGTTGGTGTTCGACGCAATCACTGATAGAGGTGAACAAAAAAGTAAGTGATGATGCATTGTATTTTACGCTTGTTTTAATTTTTAATAAAAATACTACTTTTCCCTTGCGTACTATTATTGTACTAAAATTGCAGTTTGTATGAAAATATAGTACAACCCAAATGTAATCGACTCACGGACCTTACTGACGCATGGTTATCAGATTGCTACTCTTTATAATATAACAGCAAATTGATTTTTTGTTAGTGTTAGTATTTTAACAAGATACCTTCTTAATTCAATTGCTTCAGATAGATTACATTAATTTGTTAAAATTTATACAACTTGATCAGATAAGACAATTATACTTAAAATTTAGGGAGTAGGTATGCCATTAAATAAATACATCCTCTATAAGCGTGTACTGTATGCATCATATTGTCTGACGTCAACATATTTTTATTAGTAAATAGACAATATTTAATCACATTCCTCTATAAATTACTAGTAATAATTAGCTACTACAAAAGTTTTAGTATGCGGTATGTGTGGGTATTAAATTTTTATAATTAATTTTATCCATAATTTTATATTTATTTCGTTATAGGCTAACAAATCAATTTAATGGCTACAATTTATATTTTATGAGCATAATGGACGAAGGCCTTCGATATATTTTTCCACACACTTGACCAGTACCAGAAACCAGAACAAAACCAAATCGTATTATATTATTCACTGTTACTCGAACGACTACAACGTGCAATGCGGTAAATCTTTATTATAGGTTATATAAAAGGTACTTCGCGAATTTATTAAACAACTATTAACAAAGTACACACGTATGTGTTGTGGGGACAAAATACGTACCTATACGCAAATAACACCTGAATGTCATCTGCTTGTTGATAGTTATTCCAGTAATTTGTTTTATTACCTGCAATAATTGTTCAATAAATATTAAAACCATTGTAGTTTTATTGTAAAAATATTTTATACATAATAGGTTTCAATCGTTGGGTTTCACTTCATGTAAACAACGGTACTATTGGTTACTTTGTGCCAGCTGTTGGGTAATAGTGAATAAGATGGCAGGCGATTTATGCACGGAACATCCACCCAAAATGCGACAGAATGGAGTTCTCTTTATTGCCGGGAAGTTACTGTCTAGATTTTATATTATTTATACGAGGAAAACCTACGTTCACACAGTCAATGTCACAACTTTATAGATATTATTTAGTTGTAGCTGTTCGTTGTCAATATCAAGTCACATTATCAGTGTTAGTAAATGATTTAAGAATTTTAAGCATGACTGAGTTTTAAAAAGACAGCCTGGCATGCACAGAATCATCTATTATATACTTTGGCTGCTACTTTGCTAAAGATAAAATGGAAAAGATGTAGTTATTTCTTTGAATGTTTTTAACCCTTATCTGCTGACATAGAGTCTGTGGGACTCTGCTTAGTATATTGCCTTCTGTTTCTTCCATCTCAAACTGGCATAAGGATCCAGCGCACTGAATATCTCCTGAATATTAGTGTACTTTGTTTGGCCATCGCGAAGTCTATTAGAATCTGCGTCAGCACTTACAGAACAAAACATAAATAAACATGGCTAATTCTCGCAATGGATGGATGGATATTTCCATCCAGATTTTAACAAAATTTGTATCCAACGATATCAGGAAGCAAACAGGAATCTAAGCAATATTTAATATGACGAATATCATACATGTGTTAACCGAGGAACACTTGGCGGATTCTCATCCTCCTCTCCATACAATATTATTAAAACAAAAATGTCTTCTTTTGAACTACACTCAACTACTAGTCCGTGCAGATCCATGTAAGCCAGGGCTGTTCTAGTTAGTAAAATTATTCTAGATTTAGTATACTACGCTCTAATTTAATACGTCAGTACACCAATGACATTTTCAGTACAATCCAAAAAATTAACAGACCCCGTCATTTATCAAGAAAATCCGAAGACCTAATTAGGTGTTCAACAACATATTAATATTTGCAGTTTTCTATTTTGGCATCATTCCTACAAAATTAAATTACAGCAGTTTGCATTTTGAACTCGCGTGATGTAACGACGGAATTTAACAATTTAATCCAACATTCTATTGTTTTCATAGTCCAAGGTGAAAAAATAAAATTCTAGTAAAATTTCATAGATTTCAGTGCAATCCGTCAGCAGAAAGCAGCACAATTTCTCTAAGGTTAGGGGCAGCCTTGATGCAGGCATAAAGTGCGCAATCTTGTATAAGACAAGAATACAAACCCTAAGAGCCGGATTCATGAAACCGGCGTAGCGTTAGTCGGACTAACCAGCTTTGCGCCCGTGTAAAGCGCGTTAGTTGGTCTAACCAGCCTCGCGCCCATTCACGAAACATGCGTTGCTAGGTAGGCTGTTTATTTACGTCCATATTTGCGCCAAAAGTTAGACCCAGTATTGTACCTGTCTAAAAATCGCGTAACTTCGGCCTCTAGTTCCTTGTGTTTCCCATTGTATATATAGTATTTATATTCAAAAACAGTACTTTTCAGTGCTACGGATTAGTTAACATATCATAAAGTAAGTATTATACATAGTTGTGAATAGGAGTATGCCTTTTCTTTAAATTGATGCAACAGATGCGTAAATTTTTCGCGTAACCTGCGCTAGTCTGACTAACGTTACGCCTTGTTGATGAATCCGTATGTAAAATTTTTTATTTTGGGAAATTTTAAAATTTATTACGTACTTACGGTTTTGTTTTTTATTAGTGCACTTTTCTTATAATTAATGAATCTACTGCAGATATAACTTTATAACTTCATATATCAAAATTATACAAAAAAATATTTAATTTCTTATTATTTTTATATCGCAGTCTGAGATGAGAGACTCAAAGTCAGTCTTAGCATATAAGGGTTAAATAAAATAACATTTATGGCGGTCACACACTTTGTGCGATTTCGCATATTATCTTCGAAGTTTGTTCTAGATTTGATCAAAATGTAAGGAAAGGAAAAATAACACAGGTCCATAAAAAAAATGGTGTGTGCTGAGAGTCCCATTATATTTTTTCCTGCTGAACACGAATCTGAAGTCAAAATGGGGGGTCGCACAGCAAATTTTAGAGAAAACCCATAAAAACGATAATAAATTGCATCAAAAGTTTACGCAGGTTCACAAAAAAAAGTCATATGTGCTGGGAGTTAGACTATATTTTTCTTTTGTATTTTTCCTGCTGAACATGAATCTGAAGTTAAAATTGGGGGTTACACAGCAAATATTTGAGAAAACCTAAAAAATGGATAAAAATCACTTTCTCGTAATTTATTCTATATGATACTCTCTAAAACTGAAACAATGAGAAATGCTGTGAATTAGTGAATATTTACTATTTTACAGCTATCTTGGTATAGTTATAGCTGTAAAATAGTAAATATTCACTAATTCACAGCATTTCTCATTGTTTCAGTTTTACAGGGTATCATATGGAATAAATTACGAGAAAGTGATTTTTATCGATTTTTTTAGGTTTTCTCAAACATTTGTTGTGTAACCGCTTCAGATTCGTGTTTAGCGGGAAAAATACAAAAGAAAAATATAGTCTAACTCCTAGCACACATGACTTTTTCTTGGACCTGTTTACACTTTTGATGTGATTTTTATCGTTTTCACTAAAATTCTGCGGGAAAAAATACATGGAAAAAATGTAATGGGACCCTCAGCACACACCACTTTTTTTTTGTGGACCTGTGTAATCAATAATACTGCAACGTGCTGAAAAGAGATTATTCATTATTAGTCAGTAAAATATTTATGTAGTTTAAGGCTTATGCAGTCCTTTGGACTTATTTTCAATCTAAAAACGATAATATTTTATTTCTGTTTAATGTTTGTAATTGTAGAGAAAACTCTTTGCATTTGACTTGGCTAGATTTGATATGGCTTACTCTATATCAAGTCTTTCCATGAAAAAAGTTATAACTTTATTCAAATATGCATTTTTGTAATATTTTATCTCTCTATTCTTATAATTATATAGGGTGATTCTAAAATATGTAGCTAGCCTCATAAGGCGGAAACAAGAGGTCAAATTAGACTGATCTAATTTACCTAGATACCAAAATGAACCTCTAACGAGTTACAGCCTCTTAAAGTTGAAAAAATACAAATTTCTTATAAATGCCTGAACATATTCAAATGTCAAATTTAACACACGACCAATGCTAATAAATGAAGTGAATATCAATAAAATGCATTGATGGTATGGGGGTAATGTAGTGGTAGCTGCTCTTTGTTTCATCCTGTATTTTTGTATACTCCTGTTGATGACTTGCATCATTGATTAGATAATTTAATTTTAAGTTTTTTTTTTCATTTGAAATTTTTTTATACGGCTCACATTAAACGAGAATTAGATCAGATTCATCATACTGCATTTAATTCTATTCAGTATTTTTCAAGTAGGCTGTTTAAAACAAGCTTATTAAAACTATTGTATCATTTTTCCAAAAGAGGTCGTCGCCAAAATTCACCAACTGCTTGGCCACCGCGTTCTCCTGTTGTTAATCCCTGTGATTTTTCCCTTTGGAGTCGCCTTCAGACCTAGTTTATTCCACACCAGTACATAATTCAGAAAACCTCGTTTGTCACTTAATAGTATTAATTTTATCCACGACCACTATATTAAGAAGGTTTAATACGTCTGTTTTCCGTGGATTAAAGGCCTTTTAACACAATTGTGGATTATGTTTCATAATACTACGGTTCGATTTTATAGCATTTTTTTTAGAATTATTATTACTAACATTTAACTCAAGAACGATCTTGTGATTTTGACCGGTATTATTAAAATTCACTCTATAAGGAGCTTCTGAAAGACTAGAGGGGCCCACAATTTCGCCAGATAGGTCTAGTATTCAGCTGCTAATCAATATTATTGATGAAAATAAATTTGTCAAATATGACGGTTTTTAAAACCATAATATTTTACCTGCTCTCAAACGGCTTTTACTCTTCTAATTCCAGTTTTGGCCGTGGTCGTGGATAAAACGTTGAATTAGATTTGGGAAATTTAACCAGTCTTTAATCCTCTCGAAACGTAACGTAACTCTCGGCTGCCCCTCGAGTGTCATCCATCAAAATATGGAGTATAAAGAATAAATGACGAAAAAAAGAACGACTATCCCTATATTACCCCTTTACATTTCATTTCATTTTATTGATATTCACTTCAAGACATGGTTATCATTAGCATTGGTGTGCGATCGTGTTCGAAATTTGAAAAAAATATTTTCAGACATTTAGAAGAAATTTATATTTTTATTTTCTTTTATTTCAATTTGAAGAGTTGTAACTCGTTAGAGGAGCATTTTGGTATCTAGGTAAATTAGTTCAAACAATCTATTTTGACTAATTTCCGCCGTAATAGGTTGGCTACATATTTTAGAATCACCCAGTATACTATCTATATGGTGATATAAATAATGTATGTACAGGGTGATTTTTTTGCTTCTGTCGTTTGCTTATCGTTTTGTTATCTACCTTAATTTCAAGTCTTCTTCACCCCAAATAAACTTTGTTTGGCAAGGCTCACTTTCCTTCAGCTGTTTAAAAGGAAAACGCAATTTCCATTATAAAAGAAATCACCCTATACTAATATACACCTGTGTACAACGTATTGCAACAATAAAAAACGAAAATTTCCTTTTACTATTGAGATTTGTATACTAGATGATTCAAATTTCTCGGAGTTTAATCGCCTATTTAATATCTCGGTTCTTGTTTACAATTAATTGCTCCAAGTAATAAATTCTGTTTAGAACACGTGTTTCGTTTCGTTTTATTACAATTACACTTAAATATCAAACTGCGGCGCTCGTAACCGAACCCCACATAAAAAACGCCGCCTAAAACAAATATTTACCGCTCTCAATTACTCAGATTTAATTAACGGGAATTATTTCGACATAAGTGATTTAAATCAAAACGATGACACAATGCTCTCTCTAAACGCAGATGATGAAGAAATACCAGACAGATGAAAATTTCTGAGAACGGAAGATATTCACTTGCTAACGTCAAATTCCATAGAGGGTGCCTACTTGACCATATTGTTACCTTTGATAAAAAATTTTCTTTCACTGAAAGACATGTACATATTTCTTTCAGAAAATTGCATACCAATATTCTGTACTATCATTAATAACATGTATCGATAACTCTTTGCTGTTTTCAATATGAAGTTGTTGTATGTAACATAAATTATTATTGGGTATTTTAAAAAGGTTTTTCGTTTAGGTGATTTATTTTCTCTTAAAATGATTTTGTGTAGATATAAGTTATATCTTTATTTAATGTTTTCTTAGGCGACTAACTAGCTACTCATGAATTTTTGTTTGATACGCACGAAGCTTCATATTGGATGCCCCATTGCAGATTATCAGCAACTATCGCACCTTTCATAGTTTCCAATATAAGCACATAATTGCGGGGTGATTAAATCGAAAATTTCACACCAACGTTTTGTAACACATTAGCCGTATTTTGTAGTGTTGCCATGGTAATTCAAAAAATTATATGATTATATTGGAAATTTTTTGACGTTTATGTAGACTGACATTTTGTTTGACAGTACTCGATATTTTAATTATTTTTTATTCTTGATTTTTTAATGGTCTATATGTAAACTGAAACAAATAAAAACAGTAAGTTAGTTATTTTCAATACATAGCCTAATTCTCGCACGTAATCCTCATTTCTATCTTCAAATTAATAGTTTGGTGTGAGATTATCTCTAGAGCTTAAATTTATAACCAGAAATTTTTCCTCATCCATTAATATTTTTAAAAAATCATCCCTTCGGGATAATTTTCAAAATATTCCTGATCACGATAACATTCCCGTAATATTTTTTACTGTATTAGAAAGGTATTTTAAGCTAATATAAATCAAATCTACAATTCCTATCAATGATTTCTATTAGCTTAAAATACCTTTCTAATACAGTAAAAAATGTTACAAAACACAATACTGTTAATACCTAAAAATATATACAACATTCCCGTAATAATTTAAACACTAGGAGTATTATAAGTGAAAATGTTTGAATTCGGTTCTTCAACTTAATTTTTTTAACTAGTTTTAATTGTGTTATAAATGCAATAATTATGTATCGTATAATAATATTATTGTTTATTCATTCATTCATTCAAATTCATTATTCATGTGTCAGTTTAATTTTTCTTGAAACGAAATCTATAGGTTTTAACAATTTTCAACCCAATACATTAATTATTCGATATAATAATAACTTAATAATTTTTCACGTATCAGTTTGAAATTTAATGTAGATATTTCTTGCGATTGACCAAATTCATAAGGATATTATTGTAAATGACCCCTAAAAACCAAATGTAGAAACGGGTACTTTGCCAGTCCTATTTTTGCTGACATACGCCCATGGATAAGTCCTTCCAATATCATAGTGTAAAATAAATTTTATTTAGTTACTGTCGACAATTTTTCCTAAACTTTTCTTTTTCGAAATAATTTAATTTTTTAAAAGTAACGAAACGTTAGAGATAGCCGCAGATAAACTATTTTAAATTTGAGTTTTCAAAGGAACGCTCAAAAGGGTAATTTGTTAATAATTTACCAAAACTTTAAATATTCTGATTTTATACAAAGTGTTTCTGAACATAGGGCTAACTAGATTTAAGTATATTAAATGTTTTTTTTAAGAAAAATTAAAACAGACTTTAGTTAAACATTTCTACCCTAAAATTTAGTTTCTCATTGTAATTCACTAAATCCATATATTAGTTTACTAATTGATTCATATGTCCGTCTGCTTAAGATACACACTAGTTACTAAAAATGTAACATGTTTCCAATAAAAATGTTTTCGAGACAATTAGTAGCTAATTTAACTATCTAAACCAGATGTTTTAATGTAAACCTGTGATAAACCTTATATAAAATTTGATAGTGTTGATATAAAAGACATATATAATTTGGAAAGAATTAGTTAGGGATCTATCAAATTTAATTTATTTCCACTAAAACTAAAAAATTGTTACTCATAAATAGCAAACATCAATAGAGGTTGTCAGACAAACCTGCCATTCGACATTCCTGTGCCGATATACAGAGGCTCATATATCGATTGATTGATCCATACATACTATAACAATAACACCAACACCATTATAGACGATATACACGGAAAAACAAAACAAACATTAAAATTATTAATGTTTAGTAATAAATGTGATACACTAAAATTTAAAATGTGGTTATAGTGCAAAATAATAATGTTTCTAGATTTAAACACTTGTGGTGATCATCACTAAAACCATAGATACACAATTGTAGTATTATTTACTACAAATTGTATTAGAATTGTGTATGCAGGTGGACCCCGCCCGGATGTGGCCACAAGATGTAGTTAAATGTTGCAGCACGTCTACTCAGGTTCAGTTATGTTGGATAAGTTAGTTCTCTCGCTTCCTACGGTATACTAAGGAGAGCTAACAAGCTTAAAAGCGGTATATGTATGATGCACTACTAATGAATGACCTTGAAAGATAAGTCTATCGTTCCTTGTATACATAACTGAATACTACATTATTTATATAAGGTGGGTAGGGTAGTAACTACTCTAGAAAGGAATATATAATATAGCAAGAATTTTGAAATACTAATGTTATGTACTTCAGTTTTATTTTTTCTTAATGCTGTATTATTTACTTTATTCAAAATTATTTAATATTATTTCAAATATTTATAGTAATTCTTTCAAGTCACTAAAACTTAAATAAAAAAAGAAAACATAACTTTATTTTGAAAATAACAATTGTTGACTCAAGTAATTCATATTATCTAAATAAAACAATTCTTTAAACAAATATAGTTAATAGATAACAGTGAAACTAAGCTAGCGGTGAAATAAGTGTATTAATCTTGATATTATGATAGCTATTTTTCCGTGTATCGATATTAAATAACGATATCAATCAGTCTATATTAAAATTTTGAATAATATGTAAATCACCTCTTCATAAAAAAATTATATTCTACGATATTATTAGCTATCTGCAGAGTTAGTATTAGTATCTAATATAACATGTAATTCTGCAATGTGGCCTTTCATAGCCATCACTTCATTCCCAGCACAGCATCCCTTGCCATTCCCAAAAATATCTCAATTAACCGCCCTCTCTCGCTTCCCAGGGACCCACGTGATCCGAAATAATGCATTTTCTATTTATAATGACGCAGGATGGAGATATAATTAATATTTCGTGTTCGTCTGGCTGGCAATCACATGATATTCTCGAGGAATCGCCTGGATGTCAGAGGCGGCTGTGATTGATGAGGATGCATTTATAATTAGCGGACACTTCCGGTGTGTTTGTGTTGGCAACGCTGCGCGCGCATTCCCGTCACTCACCACCGCCTTATTGCCAACTTCACGTGTACGCCAGCCACCCCTCGTCTGCATGTCAGGCTGCGGAACCAAAGATTCAGCGGAAAGGTAGAAATATTTTAAATCTATTCACATGAAAAAAAAACATTTTTTGGCGAATTTTTATGGACGAAGAATTACACTTTTAGTAGATAAGATAATTATGCGCAAAGAAATCCACCCAGAAGGTAACGTAATGTTGAAATAGATTTATTTTGTCAATAAAGAAGCACCAGAGAACATAGGATCTTCTCAATGAAAGGCCTTGAATTGTACATTTTTACTTTGTATATTACAGACTTACTCTAATTACCTATACACAACAATGCCTCCCTTAAAAGATACAGGGTGTTAAAGTTGAACTTTTAAAATTGTTTTTTCGCTATAATTTCTTTAGATTTTTGCTTTAAAATTTTATAAAAATACTTCTTGTACAAATCCTCACAAGCATTATTGTAAACGACGTCTAAAAACATAAGTAGAAACGGGGGAGAAAGAGGTTATTTTACACCCCTTGTTTCTGATGTATGTTTATGGACGATTTTTTATAACGTCATAAGCAAAATGAGTTGCACTTAACATTTTTAAATTTAATATTTCAACTTGCTCTAAAGTATTCTAACTTATGTCTTATGTAATACAAAAGATAACCACAACAATATCAACACAAATACATCAGCGTGAGCTTGTTTTATACTGCTTCCTCGTCAGCAGATTATAAACGGCAGCAGTTCCCTCATCGGGGAAGTGTCGCGAATACCTGACGGAAAGAATTTGTTGTTGGTAACACTTTCTACAGTGCTCAAAGACAATGCTGTAATAATAACCTGGACAATTCGCAGTCAACTTCCATCAAGAAAGCATCAACTTATCGAAATCTAGGTTTTAGCTTAAACATGAATCCAAGTAATAGCTTGGTGAAACCTTAAAGCTGGTATTATGAAATTCAATGTTGTCATTAATACTGAGTCTGAGAATATCAGTTTATTTCTTTATTGCACAGGATGTAACAAATTAAATTTTATCAAAACTCAAGTATAATGTTAATATTATTAAACCAATTTATCAAATTCCATAAAAGTTCATTATTGCTAGACTTCTGATATACTAAGACAGATCAGCGTAAAGAACTAAATGTGTTCCGTCACAGATGCTAGTAATATTATTGTCTTATAAAAGAAAGAGAACAAGGCCTTACACGGAACCCTGGGGTACAACCATGTTTCGGTATATCAGCTTTCTTGAAGTTGTATATAAACTAGCTTGAATTTAAAAAAAATGACAGACATTTACCTCTAATCGTATAATCAGTACTTTCTGTATTTCGAAGACCACTAATTTTGGACTTTTGATTCATTAAATTCAGACTTTTGGTCTAAGTGATTCAAAGAACAATCTTTTGAAGTTGTGACATGAATTTAAAAAACATCGTGGTTGTAGTTCATAGATTTTATTCTAAGAATATTCTGCATTACTACCTATCAATTAGGTACTAACGAATTTATAATATTCAGCAACTTAATAATAAAAGCTAATGTAATTATTTTGATTTTATAGTGCTTATACATATATAACAATCCATATCATTTAAAATTTTATGTATTTAGTGAATACTTTTTTATATTTCATAACAAGAACTGTAAATTCTTAACTCATGAGAGACGTTTGACTAAATCCACAAAATCCCGACAGAAGTAGTAAATCCAGTGTCAAGAGCGAGATTATAAAAATACCTCTTCCTCCCCAAATATGCTAGAGGTCTATAATAACAACATTAAACGCAGTCGAGGAATGTCCGTAATTGCTTCTCTAAAAATACATAAATTTCTCCCTTATTTCGAAAACCCGGGGGATATCTAAATTGCGGCAGTTAGTATTCCGGTGATGATGTGTTTTTGGATTCCAGAGGCATCGTCAAATGAAATACTCATGTGTGGACAGGACCGGAATCATTATATTTCAGACCAAATGCAACTTTTTGCAATAAGGCAGTAGTAGAAACGAATTTTCCAAATGTCATTTTTGTCTAAAGATTCCATTACTTTTATGTACCCTTTCGCGGTTATATAGTTTATAAAATGCTGACATAGTTTCATGTGTCTCAAAATTTCCCACATTAACCGAATAATTCAAAATTAAAATTTTTCAATATTCTAAAGTAAACATTGCTGAACCATGAATAGCAACAAGCACTAAAAACAACATACACACTATTATAATCATCAAATATACAACGTGTTTCCAAAACGTGGTCCTAAATTGGAACAGGAAGTAGGAGCGTGAGTCTAAGGAAGTTTCAACTTTAAAATGAAACTCGGTACAGGCTTTTTAAATTATCAATTACTAGAATGTCATAGCTTCTTCTAATATTCGTATACAGTGAGGGAGAAGCAGATAGAGAATCCGTGACAATTTTTGTATAACGATACAATTTTCCGAAAGAATATGGTAAAAGTTGTATAAAAGATATTGTATGTGTTCGAAATTTATCGATATCTACAATATATTAACTAAATTAAGAAAACATTTACATATTCTGTCGTCGAAATGCTTTAAAATCATATTTAAGATTTATTGATTAAAACAAAAAGGTAAGTAGGTACAATCCTTTGCAATAATAATGAGACTCTCTTAAAACAGTTTTTGAACTTCTGGAAGTTCTGAGTAGAAATTTCGTTAAGTCTCTATCGGTGAGTGAAACAACTAATAACTAATATTAAAAATGTGAAGTAGATTTCATTACAAATACATCAGAAGTTCTAAATAAATCGCAAAATTCATTTTAATGAGTGTCATTATTATTACAAACGATAGTACATAATCTTATTCCAGAAAGAATACATTCTAGAACCAATTCTTATTAGTTTTTTCTTATTTTAATTAAAAAATAAATATAATAACTTAACATTAGTTCAAGGCACCATGATTTCCTCATATCTTCTATTTCACTGGTTGCTACGTTTTGTTGTGGCATTTTGCTTGCTTATTTTTCAAATTTTCAAGAAACTCCCAAAATAAACGTTAGATTTCTTGTTAGAAACAAATAAAAAAAATAAATATGTTTATGGTTAACCAAATTTTACCCATGATTAGACCATTGTGGCTAACCAAATCATGTTTTATTTTCTTCCAAACTCAAAAACAACAGTGGTACAATCCACTTACTGCAACAGCGACAAAGGTCGATAGATCATTATATGGCTAAAACTAAGAAAAGGGTCATAAGGATGTAGATCTGCAAATGTTTTGTTTGCTTTAAAATATAGTGATTAAATTAATTTGATTTAGTTACTATCATTAATATTGTTATTATTATTATTACATTTATGCTTCTATAGATCGACGGAAGATACGAATTGTTGTTCAAAACACTCTATAGGGGGATATTTTTTTGGAAACACGAAACGTTTTTGTTGCCATGACAACCACATGCTCATCGTTAATTTTTATTAGACTTTCTTCTTCGTACTTTTATAAGACTCTTATCTTTTGGATTAGTTGTTTTACCGTGTACAATATTAATTGCTTAAATAACAGGATTAATAAATTATTTTCCTATAATATTTATTTTTGGTAATAATTGGATAATATCGTGAATATTTTTGTATATTTTACATCAAAATATTACCCAAAAGTATAGACACATTTTTATAGTCTGTTGAATAGTATTGAGTAAAATTGTAACAATATGGCCTCAACTCTCTGATCATAATTTACAATTTAAAAATAATATAATAAGTTTTTTTGCCTAATTTGACCATGAATAACCGGTACAATTTTGTTGATAAAAGATTGCAACATTCGATATAGCTTCAGTATACAACTTACAGGTTTAAAAGAAATAAAAGCATTTCGCAATTTGTTGATTCCGGTCCTGTCTTTAGATGCCCTAATACACCCTTTCAGGTCGTGTGCTCTCAAAACCCCTATCTAAATGATCGCGTTGTCAACCTGGCTTTGATATGGGGCACGCGCCTGAGAACCTTAAATATATCGCTTCAACATGTCTACCTTTCTTTCCCTCTTCTTCTCAGATACTTTTAGGATCCTTTGCAAACTACATAAGTCACAGGTTGCTGGCTCGCAATATCGATATCGTATGGATGATATATTAAATACATAATAAGGATAAATAATATGTGAGTAAATTAAATATTTAAATTATTCATAAATAATATTTTCTTTATACATGGAAAAGTACCTACGTTGAATTTTTCTATAAGCAAAATTTCTGAAATATCTCTTGAAGAACAAAAAAAACAGTAGATGAAAGAATCTACATCACGCACTTAAAAAACATATTTGAATAGTGATTCCGTTATTATTTCTATCTATACCCTATTTTAACATTGTATACGTAGTTTATTATGTGAAATTTGATTGCATATTCGTGTGGAAAAGAATACACAAATACACAAGTGTAATATAAAAATAAATAATATTACTTTTGAGCAAAACTTTTGTGGATTATTTATCCAGTTTGTCTGATACGATGGCAATCACAATGATCATCATTATTCGCTCTCAGGAGGGAGCTAAGGGGGGGCAGTTGCCTCCCCTGGAAGTTAATATTTCAGTTAAAAATGACGGTTAAGAGGTAAAAATTTTAATTTTTTTTTACAGTTATTTCTTGCTACTTTTGTTTTTATCTGCTTCTATGTTTTTTTTTAAAATGTAGGATTAGTTTTGTGATTTTTTATGATTTAAATCAAAATTTGTCATGAGGGCAAGGCTTCTTAAGTCATCTGCTATAGCACCAAAGATTTTACCAAAGTTTCTTGTTTTAAGTTATATTTTTCATTAAAATTTAGAAAAAAAAACTATCTACGCGTTATTTTTGTTGCCCCCCCCCATGATTTTTTTTCTGCTGGCGCACATGCCTATACCTGACGAAATTTAATTTTCAAGAATTTGTTAATTACAGTTCCAGTTTTTGACGATACATATTGTGCATTTAACTGTCGTTTACGACTAAAAAATTGACTGGTCTATTACTGTTTTTGTTTTGATATACTTTCATAATTTTACAATCGCTGATAAATGCTTCCGACATTAAAAACCGAACGGTTTACTTCGCGTTCTGGTATCGCGATTATTATTAATATTAATGATAACCCCGGGCTGTATCAGCAAAACTGTCAGTTCTCTTTCCGAATGCAGTCGCTTAGGGCGAGGGCTTGTTTCATTACTGTAATACCTATCTGCTAATTGTTTTCCGATTAAAAATCGAGTGCCAGACGTTACGCACCTGTTCGCAATGTAATGGAACCGAATCAAATAACTAAAACAAATGAAATCATCTCTGATAAAACAAATATCCCAGTTTCTTATTGAACGTGGTTTACATACGTAAAACTTCGAGACAAACATTAAGACGTGAACAGTCAGAATTTGCCTGCCCCCAATTATATCGTGACCCAAGAGAATCGTGCTGTTATTAAATTTATTAAATACTCCTGGTTGTTTCGCTTCTTGGAAGCCATCGAAAACCACTTAATGTAAGACTTGAGCTGCGTTTACAGTCTACGTATAAAAATGTTGTCAAACCAGTAAAATTAGGTTTATTTTGCACTAATTTTGACGAATTTACATATATAGGACATATTACAAAGGTATAATTCTGATATTCCGAAAGACAAACAATACAACTAAAGATAAGGCAGCGATTAAAGCTAGCAATGATCGCTGAATAATAGTTACTTAGCTAAAATGTTAAATTTAAGAGCATACTGTAGGCTTGTTTTGGTTCTGCATTTGAATGGTTCTAGAATGGTTCTAAATAGTTACCCAGTACATCTCAACTTATTGCCGGTTGGTAACTTTTATTAATAAAATGGTTAGTTATTTTGAACAGCTCTAGAACTGTTTGCTATCGAAACCAAAACAAGCCTTGTATCTCAGACACTGTATGGGAAATGCGGAATCGCATAAGGTAAATACAAGCTATAACCATAAAAAAAGTGTGACAAAAAATAAGCTATGTTTTATCCAATATTATTTACTGTATAAAATTTTGCGAAGCTTCTAAACTTGCATTACGAGGGCATAATGAATGAATTTTACGTCAGAACTTGACAATACGCTTAATGAATGGTACCTTAAAATGCAACAATTTTTAAAGATACCTCAAAAATATACAAAATGCATACATTTTACATTGCAAACAAGAAGTTTGTCATTAGAAAAAAAAATCTATTACTTCAGTGGCGAACATGCTATTATATTTACGTAGTCCTAAGTGGCGACGTTGTTGGACTTCTGTAGGTTATAGTTTCAATACTCGTACGGGTCATCAGAAAATTTATAGCGTTTGATTGTAGATTTGATTGTAGAATTTGATTATCTTTGAAAATTTCGAGTAATTTTTGTTGTTGATTTTCTGTCTTTATTAGGCCTTCCGAATATGTAGTTAAAATTAATGGCATAATGACTGTATATGCAGACCGACATTTTGGACATGTACACGAATTACTAGAACAATATTCAGCAAATTGGAAGAACAGGAAAATATCAAAAAATTGTGCTTGGCTGCTTAACATACTACAATACATTCAAATATTAAATGTTTCTTTACATCACGTTAGAGCAAACAGAAGATTTACATGATCCAATAATTTAACATTGATATACGATTTGCTGACGCTTACACTTTTTCTAATAAACGCAATGGTTCGCTATATCTACTAAAAACCATAATGATTCAATTTTAATTTGTAGTTCGAAATATTACACACAATATAGGAACATATTCACATTCACACACACAATTCACAAATTGGCGACAAATTTGCGCAGTTTCAAATTTATCATGTATTTAGATTTATTAGTAAAGTGAGATGTAATTATTTACATTTTAAAGTAATCCTCATACTACTTATCATCTCGGTGGCTGGAATATTTTATATCGAGATTAAATTTCAGCAGTTGCCATATTTTAGTTTTACAGCAAAGTTCAAATTTTATTTTAGTGCTTGACAAAAATTAATTAATGAAATAAATACCATATACAGGGTGATTCGTTAATAATGGGACATAGCTTAAGGGCATGTTGCTGACCTCAAAATAGAGCGATTAAGCCAAATATGCCTTATCCGAATGTTGCTCCTTTTCGAATTACAGGGTGTCAAAGTTGAAAAATAAATCACATTTTCTTTATTATTTTTCGATCGCATCGACCGTATTTTATGAAATTTGGTATAGGGGGGTTTCTTGGTACTAGAAATTCGAATATGCCGACGATTTTGGTGTATCTGCTAGAGGGCGCAGACCAACGATGATTTGAACCCCTTTAAATCGCTACGACTTTTTTGTGCTACACTGTATCTCATTTTGGACTGGAAAAATTTGTTTCCCTATCTTTTCTAGTTAAAAAAGGTACACCTTGTTGATGTTGCTAGAAGCAATGGTTTCTGAGAAAAACTAAATCTATTTCTCATAATGCATGCAATGTAAAAGTCAAATTGTTGCGTAAGTAATGGGCCATACTGTAACAGCATAATACTGTGATCAAAATAAGCGAAATTTCGTGAAATTTATTTCAAGCGATCGAAAGATAAGAAAGAAAATGTGATTTATTTCTTCAATTTTGACACCCTATATCTTTGTTATTATTGATTATGGTGGATTTTTGGATTTTTTTAGAATAAACTAAAATCGACTTTTTGTTCAAATAGTTAAGAAAATGATACGTCAATGTCAAGGTGTGGAAATTTGGGTTATCATACTGAATTGTCTTTTCATAGGTAAGCTTAAAAAACTTGAACTGTCAAGCACTCGGAAAACAATATTTGCGACAAATATACTCCGTTGCACGAAGTCGGAATTTTCACGTTTTCCCTCTTTGACTTTTTTATCATACACATGCTTACATACATAATGTTTGATACAAAACAAATAGCAATTTATGAATGAACGGTCCGATCATCCACTGCTAAGCCTATGGTATTTACCTTTATCTACGCTAGTTACTACTATTTACCCGCTTATCATATACCTATAAAGAAAAATAAGATATGAAGAAGTGGGTGCAAATTTAATAAAATTAATTAATTTTTTAATGTTTCGAGAAATTTTATGATAAAGTAATAAAATAACTTACAAAATTTTGACTATGTCGAGTGTGTCCTATAATTTGACCCAATGCTGTAATGTATACAGATTTTAATTATTATGCGCTAGATAATTTCACATCATCACGTCATTCTGTATCCGTATAGCAGTCCGCCAACGTGTATACCGTTTAGATTTATGAACAAATAAAGATGTAACATAAAATTTAATTGAACGCATTGCACAATATGCATAAAAATCAGATTTCCATCCTATATTTAGAGAAAAGGTAGAACTACTACTGTACAGTGGATACTACTTAATGCTCTTTTTTACTAGAAATTGTAGTTATATAAGTTCCCTGTATAGCTGTAAGTCTATATTTGCATCACTGTAAATTATATTTATGGGAATGGATTTCAATTCGAACATTTTTTTTAGTGTAATGCAGAATCTCCTTATAGTGTTTAGAAAATACTGTAACATTCCTTTTATTATAAAATTAAGAATGTCACAATTTCAATATGAAACGTCTAGTAACAAGGTATTTTGCACATCCTGTATAATGTCGGTAGATTAAGTAAGTGTAAACCATATCCAGTGTACCATGTAACTTTAGATTTCTTCAAGTTAGCCTAAACACTTTGTACGATAAATATTTTATTATTTATTTACTTACCATTACTGTGAACCAGTTACATCGATGTATATCGTTATGTTATATTTTTCTACTCTGTATAACACTCTAGTAATTTGTTAACAGTTTATTATTTAATTAGTATCACTTATTGTAATAAGCTTTGTTTTGGCAAAAAGCAAGGTTAAGGTAACTGTCAGAATAATTCAATTCGATTCGAACTATTGGAACAATGTGCTGAGATCTCGAACGAACATTAGCCCGAAATTACATAGAAACCGAACCAATCAAATTTCAGTGAGTTTTTAGATCTTTGTAGCGTATAAAACCTACAGGAACCTAAATTCTAGTCCCTTTTCGTTCTGATTTTGGTCGATTGAAGTATTCCCATATTACAGATTTAGTTATAGTGCGAAGCCACATTTTGAAAATAAATCTGAATTTAATTGAAGTCATCAATAAGGATGGAGGTAATATATTTAATTAATTAAGATTATTATCGATAGTAGATTTCATTTTAAACAATATTTTATGTTATTTTTTGAAACTAAGGATATAAAATACCTGACCTGACCTTGATCTTTGCTAAAGCACATGCTAATTATTTTTTTTCTTTTCTTTTGTTATTTTTCTTAACTTTAGAGGCCAATAAATAATTAATTAATTAATTAACAAACAATTTAAATAAACAATTAATTAAACAGATAATTAATTAAATGAACAATTAATTCAATAATCAATTGAATTTCGAAAATTTCTATTTCCTAAGTTGGAATATTTTGTTTAACCGTTGCTGGAAAGTTTATTTGTTGAAAAATCAAAATTGAAATAAGAAGGCCATTCTAAAGTTTAGAAACCTAGATTGTAAGCGGCACTATCCAGGTACGAGAGGAAAGCTGCCCATCTCGGAGTCATCTCCAACGTTAACAACAACGGATGAACTTGTCAACTGGCTACAATTCCAATTCTGTATGTCAACTTCTTCTTCAATTCCACGTCTGTGTATCAACTGGTGGGCAAGTTAATAAACTGTGTTTATTTTTTTTATGTATGTATTTTATTTCAAACTGTTTGACTTCAGCAAAATTTATCATCCTCCTACAGGGGTGAAAAGGCAAACCGAACAGATTATTCTGTAGGTGGCGCCCAATTATAACATCTTTTTAAACAGTTTGCTAGTCAAGAACCCACGACTATAAAAAAGTGCCCCGACTAAAAGAGCAGCCGTCCGCAACATTGTACATTTATTGTTTATAACAAACGATAGGTAACAATAATTATGTCTTTATATATAATTTTAATAAATTTTATGTTCGCAATGGCACAAAATACATTACAGTATGCTATTAAGATATGTATTAAGTTTGAATGCATATGCCCAAATTTCCCATACATCTACATAATAGAACGAGGTAAGTAGGGGACGGACGGTGGACAAGTTGACGAATCTAAAGAAAAACTGTTTTGATTAAAACCATATTTTAATAAAAATGTATTATAAATATATTAAAATATTAAAGTTAAACAGATTTTCTATAAAATGAAACAGTCACGATAAATATTTCAGACAAAATGAAGAAAAAATAAATCTTGATATTTTTTAATATTTTTATGTTTTTTACAACGAGCAAAATGTAGAATTTATTGGAGCAAAATGATTCATGCCACCCAGTTTCCTCCCTCTTCATCGAGGGGAGAAGGGTAGTCTGTAGAAGGCTCTTCACAACACGAGATACTTTTATCTACTTTTTAATTTAAGCAATGTCCAAAACCTTTACGATTTGCAGCCTCATACAATTTTCTATTTATAAGTTTTTTTTTCCTTTTTTTCTAATTCTAATTCCTCTAGGCGTACTTTTTTTGTATTTGACGTAATTATTGATTCTTTTTCTGCATGATTTTTTTCTTTATTATATTTTGGTAAGAGTCTGATATCAATTAAAAAATAATTACTGTGAATTAGACAAATATATATATATATATATATATATATATATATATATATATATATCGCACAAGATGTGATAATCAATCACTAATCTAAAGTAGCTAACAATATGTAGGTATGTATTAAGTACATTAAAACTTAATTTGTAAGAACAACAAACCTTATTTTCACAACAACAATTTTATAAACCATCACTAACAACTTAACTTTGTATTATTAACATAGAGTACAAGTATACGCTTCATCTCTCTGCAAAACTTAACTACATAATCGGTAGAAGTAGAAAACTTGGTTAAAATAAACAATCTATTTTTATTGGTTAAAAACAACTAAGTTCGTCAACGTGTCCCGTTCGTCGTCTTGCCCCACTGTCTCCTATTTATTGGTTTGTTTATATACAAGTACAAGTCAGAATTTGTTGTACCCTTAAATTTGTTAATAGAGAAATAAGAAATAATAACAATTAAAAAATAGTTATTAATAAAATTTAATTGCTTATGTTTATATTAATGTTCTCTATTTATAAAATATCTGAATTCCCCCATTGTTATATTTTAATAGAAATTTGAAGTTTGTAGGATTATAATATTACAAGTATAGGTACCTAACAACAATAATAATAATACGAATAATATATAAAATAACCAAATCATATTATATTTTTGTATTTTATAAATTAATAGCATAATTCTTAAGCATGTATTAATTTGTAATAAAAATATTAATACCTACCACGGAAATATAAAATAACTCCCGTACTTGTAACCCCTGTAACTTGCCCGCCTATGTATTTTATTAGGTATTTCCGGTTTGCAAAAAAATGGCGGCATACTCGACCATATTAAAAGGGGCTTGATTTTTTAGAATATCTGTATACTGAATGTAATAACGTAAATATTGATCTAACTAAGTTTATATAAAAATACTGTCATTAAATGATGATGATGGACAATTTTAAAAATATGTTCCGTCTGTCTTTTTGTTTAAAACTAAGACAATTACATGATTTTGTTAAGATAACACCTGAACATTATATTAATATCTATAAAACGAATATAATGTGTAATTGTTTTATATTATGGATATCAGTGGAAATTCAGGTACAAACGTCTCAATAATTGCTACTTCATTTCCATATTTGGGATAGAAAATTATTGACAAAATAAATAACCCTTACCATTCAAATCTACACCCTTGTACCCGGTTTCTATCTTTGATATAAGCAATGCGGCAGAAGTGGGCATCTTTCAGAAACAATTGCATACTTCCTGGAAGGTCTTGCAAGGAGGTTATTAGAAAGTGCCATAAAAACACATGTCTATTGCCGGCATTGTAACAAAAAGGCATTAAGATTTAGTACTGGCTTAAATAAAATTAATATATCGATTCCCAGAAGAGCTTTTAGGTAATAAATTCGGTACAATTTGAAATCGTATTGAGGAAAGTTGACAGCAGGAAGAATTCAAATGAATGTTCCTTTATCTAAATATTTGCTTTCAAGAATTCTATTATAAAAATGGTATAACCTAAATTATGACCCATCTACAAATTATTAAAAGTTGAATGATATGAGACGATCACAGATTGAATTAGGTGTGCTATTTTGTTAAATGATCAGTATACGGTAAACATGTAGATGGAAACTTATTTTTTTAAATAAAGTTCCAGTAGCAGAGTCGCTTGTTAGTTTGCTCTATTGCAATAATATGGAAGTCTTTTATGCCTGTACGCTAATGTTGGACGAAATATTTTAAACGCCGTAGAAAAGGACCCAAATCACGTAAGTCAAAAGAATTATGTATTTATTTTTTTGTACCTACTATATGTATATCAGAGCATCATAAGTCTCTCCTCTTTTAGCCAAATAGTAGTGCAAAATTTATTATATAATTATTGACACAAACATATGGCAAGATTTGTCAACACAAACTTGTAGTAAATAATAAGAGATATAGGACACCATAAGTGGATAAATTAGCCAGTAAGTAATGTTTTCGAAAAATAGTGATGCTTCTATTTAACAGTGGGTAGTTTAACATTTACTAAGAGATGAATAATAAATGTAATTCCTATTAATTGTCATTTTTCCGAACTGCATCATCAGGCAAATCTATCAAGGACGATAACAATAGGACAATAATTTAAAGGCATATGCGCCTTAAGATTTTTTTTAATATGACCATTTCCTGCTACAGGGAATACCCAGCAGGCACAAACATTAACTATTATAAATTACATAATTTGTTTTAACTGTAGTAAACAACAACATAAGTATTCACTAGTCGCGTCATAACTCGCACGCGCATTGGATAACAAACGGCGGTTATAGTTGGGAAGGGAATAGAATTTATCCTCCCCCGTTTAAATTTTAAACCCGATTTGGTCATTATAATCTGTAGGAGTTTAAGTCAAATAAATGACTTTATAGTTTATTCCAATGAGATATATTGGCCAAATTAAAATTCTTTTATATTATTTTTAAGCTCTTTGACGGCGTGTGTTTCCCAGTATAACCGAGTTAAAATAAATGAAGGTGTAGTTGACAGGAAGACATAATTGAAATCTCTACATTGCTTTGATCAAATTAAAATCAATCTGTCGGAGTTCTTATTTTTCTTTTTCATAAAAACAACGTAGCCAAACTTTTAAACCTTGTACTGTGACATTTAAAGTAATCTAGTCATCTATACAATAACATCTTGCTTCTTCCTCGCACAGGTGTATTGATTAATAATTTTTATAAGTTATAGATGCCGAAAAACCTATCATAGAGATATTTTCATCAGATAAAATAGAAACGTTTTAAAAAAATCGCAAATGTTGCTCGGCTGAAAATCGGACAAATAAAACCCTGCAACTTATTTCTGTCCGACCCGCATAGTTTTTCCGCCTCTCTAATTTGTTGCGAGCCGTCAAAAATATCTGGTGCGAATAGATTAATCCCATTTCGAATTCCACATACGCGACTTTTGCGCGAATTTGGATTTCGGCCATGCGATTGAGGTCACAGAGGTTCAAAAACCACCGTGCCTTTGGCAAGCGGGAAAACAAAGATGATTTGTCCGACATTCGACGAGTGACTCACGACCAAAACACAGACGCAGTGCGAGGTTACGCAACATCGAGGAAATGGAAAGTGAACGAAAATTTTTCGTTTAAACGCGATAATGGAATGCGGTAATAAGTTTTTGTATTTGTCAGTGTGATACCTTAGAAAAAATAATCAGTATGCGGCAAAAAGTATTATAGCGCTACAACTGCGTGACTTTGTAGCTATCTTTTAAGCGCCGTATTCTTGAAATAGTGTTATGTACAAATACAAGTAATTTTAGACATTTAAGAACTGAATAATATAGAGTTTAGCAAATAACAAGAATATTATCTCATGCCACCTGCGAATATTCAAAGGTAAACGAAGTAAAATCAATAAATAATGTCAGAAAGCGATCTATCCAGCAAATTTTTAGGTACTGAAATCTTTCAAAACACGTATTTTTTAAAGTTCAACTATAGATGTAAACATTGTTACAACATAAACTTACATAGTTCTGCACATAAGATTGTTCACTTTTGTTTCTAAGTATGTGAAAATAATTGTTAAAATGTGGGGTTAGAACAACGAAGTAATGTGGGTCATACAAATGCATTTTAAAAGTTATTATATTATTTGAGGAGAGTTTAAATAGTAAAAGTGTATAAACAAAACATCAGTAATTTTATTTTTGATATTACTTTAGCTCTACGTGTTTTATTTGTCGAGATTTCAGTACCTATCTAAAAAACACAACAAATTTGATCATTTTACGGCGAGAAATACGGCGACCTTAATTAGATTACGTACATATTTGAAACCCAATCTATTACATTTTTTATTTTAAAGGCTAATTCAAATAAATTCTATTTTTATGTTATAACCATACTGTTTGTGTAATTTTGTATAAAAAATGAGAAATAAAATCCTTATCAATGTAAATATTTCAAAATACAGAATGTTATAAGAGTAAAACTAACAAAAATGTCCCCGCTACACATTCAAAAAGGATACAATTGGCGAAAATCACGATTTGGCTAACATTTGCTGATAGATTTCGGAACTGCTATAAACAACAAATTACTTGCATAATAGAAGTATCAAGTTTTGTGTGTTTTTTAATACTTTTCTATCATTTTTCTGTATAAATAGTACCACAACAGTATGAAAATAGTATAATTTTATCTTGAATGAAGAAAAGTACTGAATCTGCATAAGACAATTTGTAATAAATCAAGTGTGGGGGTGAATAACAATCCAACAACAATGTATGTGGACGTGTAGTGAAAGTTTTCTGTATTTTTTTTAGTAATTTTGCAAACTTTATTGAGATCGTACGATATACAGGGTGAATCTTAAATAAGTACAAATATTTTAACTGCTGGTGTAGTTCGTCATTTAAATCAGTCTAGTGAAAGCCATTTTTAAAAATTTCTAATATTTACGGAGATATTAATTTTTTAAAAAAATACCCACATTTTGAGGACCGCTGACTGATTTTTCATCCAACAACGTAATGAAACATATGATTTGTTGCGAGGTTGCCATATCTCCTCCAATATAAATATTACGTTTCCTTTAACGTAATAGTTCTATTTTAAAAATACTTGTTTTAAGCATAAGTACAGTAAAATTGGGTATGTAGTATGATACGCAGCAATATTAACATAAATTTTAACATCTGAACTAACCTTACTATACTTCAACGATTAAAAATGAATTTCCGCAAGTTCAATACTACCGTAAAATATTTAGGAAGATATTACGTGATATTACTATGTCCAATGTTCAAAAATTATACATAAACGTGCACACAAGCTTACCTGTTTGTTAAAAAATTAACTATTTAATCAGTAATCCACATTTCACAAGTTAAATGTCATTGTACACTGTTAGAAAGGGACACAAAACACAATTTCCTTAAGTTATTTTATGAAGAATAACGAAAAACTATGCACGCGTTTTTTATTTAAAATGGAAAAAATGTCAACTTTTAGCAAATTTTATTGCTATTTTCAAGCATTATGTGGGGTTAACAAGTTTGACTTGGGCTTCCGATAATCTGTCATGACAGTCAATGACAGTTTGATAATAAAAAATAATATAAAATGTTACACTTGACAAAATTCGCTAAAAGTTGAGATTTTTTCTTCCTTGAAGCAAAGACATTTGTGTAATACTGGCAACACTGTGAACCACACGTTCAGTCTGCAGCACTATGACTCATAAAAGTATGAAGGGTCGGTCTAGGCCAGCGGTCCTCAACAAGTTTTCTACTGAAAAATTACGAAATTTATTTAAAATTTCACTTTTTTATTTCTGATTTTTTTGTAAAAAAACTATTAATTATGTGTTCTACACACAAAACTATACTGCTGGTTAAAATATTTGTACTCATTTAAGATTCACCCTGTATAGTTATAAAATCTACTATATCTACTTCTGATATTTCCCTGCACAAACTTTCCGTCAGTTCCCGTAGATCCTAATAAAATGGAAAATAAAATGAGCTCGGAAAACCGATAACTAAACACATGAAAGTATGTGGCAAACTTTCTCTTATAGAGGATTTTATGCCAGGTAATTATAACATGGTAATGTTGTGAATTGTTTAAGGATGTTTTTAAATCTGTATTACACTGCCAATTTTCTCCATTTAATAAAAGACAGATATTTCATGGAGTGGCTGCACTAAAACAGACGCTATAAACACAGGTTTTTGACAACATGGAGTTTCTCGTGTTCTACCCCAGACAAAAGTATGTACCTCAACTTCTTTTAAAGGACGCACACAATCTCCCAAGTAGTTAAGATACCCCGCACCGAACTATTATATCTGAATCTGAAAGGTATACAAAGAATTCACGATATATATTCACTAGGAATTTATCTTACATTGAAGTGACAATAATCCTTTTTATACTACACTAAAATAAAACACAACATCCCTGGCAATTAAAAGCTTTATAATCTTAACGGCAATAGTAAACTACGAAGCCGTAGAAGGGCCACGTATACAATTTTTTTAAGATTCAGACTTTAAACTATGAATTCAAAGTTTAATCTCTGAATTCAGACTTTTAACTCTGAATTCAGACTTTAAACTCTGAATTCAGACTTTAAACTCTGAATTCAAACTTTAAACTCTGATTTCAGGCTTTTATGCCTGAATTCAGACTTTAATGTCGGAGTAGGACCTTCAATAGTATCTACAGTGTAATGGGTCGCTTTCTGCTTCTAACTTTATTGAGACCCAGTATTGAGTAATCAGTCAGTACCAAATGTAGATACTACATGCTACGGTATGCTATATATATAGTCAGGGCATTAGTCCACAGAGTAGTTATTTCCTAAAATTCCGCTTCTAAAAATATGGCTTTTAATTGTAGATACTCTCCGTATAGTGGATTGCTTTCTGCTTGTGACTGTATTCAGGCGCAGCTTTGAGTAACCAATGACTACTAGATGTATACACACGTGCTACGTCCTGCGTACTCATGTTGTGTTAACTATTATGACAGATTGTGAACAGCTAAGGTTGCGAGTTATTGGCTTGATTTGTGATATACTGATAAGAACTAATCAGTTCGAAACCAGTACATAAACAGTGGCACCGCTTGGTATAGGCATTTCAGGTGTAATTCAAAGGCGCAACGTTATTTAGACACCCAGTACTTAAATAATACTATTCATGGCAATGGTACAATCAAATTTAATCAGGAAATTGGTGTTAACACATCAGGGCAATCTAGATCCAGAAATAAAAATAGGTCTAAGGAAATTAAGTGGTTTAAATCATTTCCCAAACAAGTATAGTCGCACCTTAAATCGTCTCTAGAATCAGAAATAGTAAAATTTTACAGGGAGTTGTCATAGTGGATGACAAATACCATAAATTTTCATTTTCCCCTGTATATTATGTCCTCTAAATCTCAATGCTCTATCTAGAAAGCTCTGAGTGTGACACTTGTCCCATAATTTCGTTAGCAGTGTAAGTTCAGAGATTAAAGTCTGAATTCAGTGTTTAAAGTCTGAATTCAGAGATTAAAGTTTGAATTCAGAGTTTAAAGTCTGAATTCAGAGTTTAAAGTCTGAATTCAGAGTTTAAAGTCTGAATTCAGAGATTAAAGTTTGAATTCAGAGTTAAAAGTATGAATTCAGAGATTAATGTCTAAACTTAAAAAAAATTGTAGACATGGCCCTTCTAGGGCTTCGTAGTAAACAAATTGTTTAATGGTAAATCTAGTGGTTCGTGAATTTCGCGAATATCACATAAAACAAACTATATGCCAAAATTGTGCAAAAATGAAAAAAGTTAGACACAATTGTTTCATGTAAAAAATAACTACTAGATAGATACTTACTTATGTTCAATTATTACAAGCAAATTTAGACAAAGTATACGAAATAAAAATGTGTATAAAATGTGAATTAAAAATCATATTTTTAACTTTGACAGCATTTTTAAAAAGAGGAGGCTAAATGAAGAACGACATAAGTGGAAGTTTAATATTTTCACCTAAAACCATCTATTTTAGTATCTCTCTGTATATATCAAAGTAGAACTAAGTAAAGGTCAATACTCAACAAAAAGCTTAATTTAAATTTAAGGAAAATTGTAATAAGTATTTCAGAAAGTATAAAATATGTATTTTAGAACTCGTTCGTTAAAGTATTTCAGGAAACGTTCTGGTTAAAATTAGATTTTAACTGTTATTCCGACAAATATTACAATTAATTTTATTTTCCCATTATTATTATCATATTTCCATAAAATAGACAACAAGAAGAACCAAGATTTTACTACTTTAAAATACATATAACATCCTAAAATTTAATTAGTCGCAAGATAGAATTACTAAATATTTCTAGTGAAAAATAGCACATAATTTACGTTTCGTGTAAATTTTACCTAAAGAATAATTACTCTATACCATACCTTAAAAAGGTATACTTGCTAGTATAAATTTAATTATGACTGTAAGTTTGAAAAAAATATTAGCTAACCATTTCCATTTTGACAAACAAACATATAACGACGTAGCTGCTTCGTAAAAAGATTACTCGCTGATATTTATATAATTTCTATCGGAAAATTTACAAGGCATGCAACCAAGTGTTTAAAATATTTCTAAAACTTGACCTTTAACAAAGTACTTAGGATTTTACCACATACTAAAAATACAATAGTAATAAAAATACACGGTCGACATTGACACTGAAAGTAAAAGTAACAAAAATAGATATCTACTATAGTTATGGCAAGAATTGAGACAACTTACGTCACGGCTGACGTTGTGCAATTGTTTTGTTGTCAACGATATCTGGTTGCGTTAAAAACAATTAATTTTTGTAATTTCGTGTTACATATAGAGCAAACAATTAGTGCAGTATATGGTTTTATTCCCAGTTGAGTTGCAGTTTCTTACATATTTTGATGAAAATATATCTACTATTCATATGTTCCTATGACATAAGTCGTCTGAATTCTTGCCGCAACTATAACAAATGTGAAACTCTTTCTAATAACTTCATTGTAAAGTGTAGTATGTAATTATGTTTGAAGTTATGAAAAATACTAAAATAAACTATAATAAAGAAGGCAATTTTTGAAACAACCTTCATAATCCTCAGGATTCCAGGAAATTCCGATTTCACCCTCTAAAGATGAAAATAATAAAAATCTGCATGAAATGACATGCTGTGCATGTACCTGCTAAGGATAAGGTCTGATGATAATATTGAATGCCTTAATGGTTCCTTTTACATGTATCTGTTTAGCGAAATTATAAAATATCTATATATTTTTAGGATGGATTTAAGCAATATATATTTTAAAAAGCCAAACGGGTACCTAGTTGCTCCCAAAAATTTAACTTCGACAAAATATGTATTTGTAATATTCAGCGCTAATGATAATAAAAATACGTAACAATTCATACTGAAATCATTAGAACATTCAATAAATGTATATTAAATTTCTGGACATGTTTCAACAAGTTTTAAGAAACGAATGAACATAAATTTTTAAATATGACAGAGAAAAACATTAGTCCAAAGGACGCTGTTAATAAATTTATCTAAGAAAAAACAAACACACTGTCAGAATGATACACTTCAATCACTATGGGAGTTCTACAAGGTACTCTATTAGGTCCTATTTTTAATCTATTAATAACTAGGCTATTCAATGTACTTTGCTGATACTTTACATTTTGTAAGTAATTCGTAAAATGAAACATTTCAGAGTTTAAAAATAGGAATGTCTATAATAGCGCGCTAACTGCAAGTGATTCATTTAAAGTTATAAAAAATGTTCAACCTTCTTATTACGCATGAAGCATATAAAAATTTAATTAAAAATTCATGTTTTAAACTGGTCTGAAACTGATAGGTGTTATCCACAAATCATCAAAACGCAAATTTTTTGAAGCAATGATCAGATCAACATTTGAATGGAATATTTAGATACTGCATTACTGTGGAACTTAAAAATATAATTTTTAGATACTTATTGAAATATACAGGATGTGCCAGACCAAGTAACCTATTTACACAAATTAAATATTTAAAAAGTAATTTTGGACCTGCAACTTCCTATACATGTCTTTGAAAAAAAATTGGTTTCCTCTATCGTATATCTGCTGAAATTTAATATTGGTATTAATATACAACACTATTTTCTGTCCTTAGCCATTTCAATTATCGTGTCATTGTTGACTATTGTTATAAGGATTTGTTTTGGAGTACTTAACTCCAAAACAAATGTATGAGTTATACTAGAATGTAATATTACTATGTCAATTCGTCTGTTTACTACAGGTCTGAAACACATGTACATGATTTTGCAATAATGATGGCACTATCTCAAAACAGTTTTTGAATATTTCCGGAAGTTCTGAGCAGAAATTTCATTAAATCTTTATTGGTGAGTGAAACAACTAAGACCCAATGTTATAAGTTGAAAATAGATCTCATTACAAATACGTCAGCAGTTCAAAAGAAATAGCAAAATTCATTTTAAAGAGTGCCATTATTATTGCAAACGATTATACCAGAACATATTTTGCAAAATATTCTCTAAATTAGTTTTTCTCTTTTGATTTGTTATTTTCTAATATGCATTGTATTGGTGTATCTGTGAAGCGTCTTATGTTGTGTGCAAGCTATTTATATTTTTATATATATTTTTGTGTATTGTGACTGCAAAAAAACTAGCTTTTGCTAAATAAATTAAACTAAACAAAAAACGTGTATACTAATATAGATCCCAGCAATATTCCAAGCTTTCTGAAACACTCTGTACATCGTATATTTCTTGATTTAATATTATTCTATCCGTGTATCTCTTCAGAATCGATTTTATAAATTTTTCAGATTAATTACTAAAGTCCATATTGAAATTAGATATGAAATGACAGTAAATAATGTTTTTATGCATATAATTTCAGGTTTTCGTTTCCATTAACGTATTATCATGTATAGCCGTAACAGAGTTTTAAATTCTTAAGTGGGTTTAATTTTATGCTATAAATATGGTTCATCTTAAACTAATTATTCATCATTTGCAACAAACAATTCCTTCAGCGTAGCGTCGCCCCCTAATCGTTTCTACGAATGGCAACAATGACAACATTTTTACCCCAACGTTTACTTAAATTGCCTTTTAAAATGCAATAAATCAAGGCGACTGGCGAGAAATCCCCGACGAAATAATACGGCGTCTAACAGGTAATCACGAAATTACAGCAATCTCCCGACAAGTAGCCTGTATCAAACACAAGGGCTCTATCATTAAGTCATTACCGAATTATGCGGGTCGCCGCTACCGTTTAATTCTCTCCCAAATTCACCGAATCATCGTCTGTGACTGGCAATAAGGATAATGATTCGGCAGTATTAACTTTTCGGGGGCTTAATTTAATTTAGCTAGAGGACCGTCCCGGCCGATGGGTGGTCAAATTGAGATAATATCTGCACTATCGTTTCCGCTCCGGTTTGGGAACAGTATACGAAGAAAAATGTATATTTAATATACCAATACAAATCCTGTGAGGGTTGCTAATTTGTTCCGCAATAATAAATATATTTATCCACAATCACTTTATAATCGGACTTTTATCCGCACATATGAACTGTCTAATCTAAAGTAAATACTTTATCCACTAGTGGAATAAAGTAATTTTATTTCACTAGTAGAATAATGAAAAATGTAATAAACCTATAATAAATCAAATTTAATTAATTTATTTATTAACATTTATAGTAACAGATATTTCGCTTTTTGATGTATCACATTTAACTTCCTTTCCGTTAATATCAATGATACTCTTCTATCATTGTTGCCACCATTTTCGGAAGGCATAACATCTGCCAAAGTTTGTGAAGAATTTGCATAAGTTACGGATGTCTTTTCTGGTAAAGAACAGCTATATTTTTCTTGCAATATCAATTTTGTTAGATATGGACTCCTCAACATAACATTCCGCTACAGAGGAGCTCTTCCATCCACCATGCCGTTTAATGGTTGTAAGATCATGGTAAGATCAGCACCTTTATTGGCCAATACAGTTGTTGAAGTGCGCCTCATACAATGGCCAGTATATGCTTCTGGATTTGCGATATTCAGGAAACTTCGCCAAAGTGTTGAGTCCACTGTATACCTAACAACATGTAAAAGGTAAAGAGATATTACCTTAATCATCAAATATTTTTTATCGGAAGCCCCAGTCAAAAATTCTTTCCAATATTGCAGTTTTTTTTTTGTTTTGCATCTTCTCTATTCAGTTTTCATATAAGCAGTAAGCTTGTTATATTTTCCAATATCTATATTTTTACAGACATTTATAGTAGTCTTCAACATCGAATACTTCGACCACATAGATGAAATTGCATATTTTTTCTTCAAATTTAAAAAACACGACAGCATGACTTCTTCATTTATTGTCATTACTCTCCGTTTTTTCCTCCATTCGTTAACTTCGGCAAACACTTTTTCGTAATGGTTCCTGGACTTCGCTGGCAATAGAAATTGCTTCTTAAACTTCTTCGAAGACAGCCTCAGGACCACAATTACTTTCTAGCATTTTTACCAAATTCAGATAGAACTGTTTATTAAATAATTGATATTAAACAACGTACCATAGCCACCAGTAGGTATAACAAAACCTCATATTTCATCGAGTACTAAGAAATATCAAGTCGTGAGAATATTTTTTTTATTAAATTCCAATAATTTCGACTAGACAAATATGATTGTAATGTGATTATTGACAAAACGTTGTATTGCATTCGTGTTTTAATTGCTTTTTATCCGCTTATAAGAATATTAAAGGCTCGAACTACGTTCTCGCGTTTAAACATTCTTGCGCAGATAAAATGCTACTTAAAACACTTATACAGACATAGACTTTATTAAAAAGTACCATAAATATGAAATTATGCCTGGAACTAGTAAAGAATATTTTACAAAACATGCTAACCTCCTTTGTTCCCTAAAGAAACAAAGATTGAGGAGATAAAATAAAAATCGGTGGAGGAACTAGAGACGATTTTCAAAAACGCATTTTCTACATGATTCCAGCAGTAACAAAGCAGATGGAACCCTTTGAAGATGATGACGCTGAATACGTTGTAAAGTTTTTCAATAAATTTATTAAAAAATTAGTCCTAGAACTTATCTTTCAGATCACTTACGCACAGTATTAATTTTTCGAAATCATTATATTTCCAATATATCCTACTTCGGTAATAATAAATATACAATGTGTTTTCTAAGTTAATAACATAATTTCAAGATATTGTTCTGTGGACTAAAAAGTCTTACTGAGACAACGTCTAAAATCTTTGGTTTTGGAACAAGTCAAGACCATAGACATTTGTAATCAGGTATATTTGAACATTCTTATGTAAATAGAAGAAACTATAACTCATAATTTCCATAAATATGATTTTACTTTCAAATATAAACCTGAAATAAAAGAAAAATTAAAAGCATTTTTGAACTACTGATGGTTGCATTATTAAAATTGAGTATCAGTAGATCGTTTTATACAGGCTACAAGCCTTATGACAAACTTTGGCAGATGGTAACTGGGTTAAATTGAAACATTTTTTCTTATATAAACGTAGGTCTGATTCGTTTTTGTTCAGAAGTTACAAACATTTTAAATAATATAATTTCATATTACAATCAAAACAGACTGATAAATCAAAATGATGGTTGCTATAACAATAGTTATTAATTGTGCCATTTTGTTTATTCATTTGATACGTGCATAGTGCCAATTCCAGTGTCATGAACAAGATAAGATATTTTTTTATTTTTAAATAGATGATATTTTGAAGGTTTATTTATTCCACAAATTAGTTCTCTTTTTACAAAAGCCATTGACTAAAATTGTTCAAGCATGTGTATGTACATCTCATCGATTGTCTGTATTACAAATATCTACTTATTAAATCGAATAGATTTTTTAAGAAAAATATTACGATAATTAAATATAATAACCCTTTAATTTGGTGTACGATAAAAAATACATTAAATTAATAAAAACTTACCCCTTTTTTGCATAAACGAAAACAGGTCATCAAGAAATTCCTTTCTTTTGGGGTCATCGTTTATCTCGTAGAGCTGCAATTAAACAAAGAAACAAATTAATCAAAGAGCCCCAACTAATATCAGTTTTATTTGTAAAAGTCATCGCCACGATGCATCAAGCATGAAAAATTGATAAAAGCGCCACGCCCAGAGCTTCGCAACATATTATTTCATGGGGTTATAATCTCTCGGAATAGAAGTAGGTAGAGAGGCTTATGCTATTGTGTAATTAAACGACTGTAAACGCTATTTTACGGCCTAACGTTAATTTTATAATATTAATAATTAGGCGCAATAAAACGGTATCTTCTAATAAGACGACCGCTGTCGTAATTTCACAATTATTCTGGCGAATAATAAATTTTCAATGTATCAAAACAGTATTTGGAAAGTTAATTTGAAACAATAAGGAAGAAATGAAAGTTTCCAATAAAAGTTATTTCATCTTTTGAAGACATAAAATAACTGAACACTTAAACGACTATAACGGAAAGTTATACGCAACTTTTTTAATTGATCTATTTCAATGTTGATAAATTTTCATATCGAAAAAGACTCAAAACATTTTCAAGACTTATTACATAGAGTCAATTTTATTAATAATAAGCCAATAAATATCAATTCCATAATTTATTTAAATTAGTACTGTGATCAAAAATATATGAAAATTTTACCCCAAAAAAATCATCAACAAATACAGACAGCAGTCGATAGATGTTTGTGCACATTACGCAATTTTCACTAAGAAAATATTGTTACTTGAGATATGACCTGTTTTATAGTTAGATATTTGATTCAACTTAAAGGAGACCACCTGAAGAAGCAATCCTAAAAATGCAGAAATAGGTCAGATCTCATCTATTGTGGTTGAATTTGTCGTGTTCCCACTGCCAAAAAGTGAAGTTAGATATTTATAGAGTGTTTCATTAGCAGGTTAGTAAATTATATTATTTTCTTTAGATAATTATTGAATAGAGCTTTGTCTGTGGAATTGTTCATTAGCATACCTAGATGTTTGGTATCAGAGAACATACATATGACTTCATTGATAGGAATTGTAGGAGATTTGATTTATATTAGCTTAAAATACCTTTTTAAAACAGTCAAAAAATCTATTTATATTTATGAGAACTGTAAACAATAATAAAATTAATAACAATTCGAAGGTGTCCACGTTTAGATAATTGGAGGAACATTTCATGGCACAAAAAGTCGAGATAAAGCCATTTTACTTCAATTGTAAATGCATAAATGTTCTGTAGTTTTGTTTTAATAATAGTACACAATTTGCCAATTCATTCATGTGTGCACCAAATGAACCTCAGAAGTCAGGAGTCATAAAACCAAAGTGTTGATTTAGGATATGTTGTTACAGGAATCACATGACCTCGTGGATACAATAATATTCAAGAATTTCTAGATCACATAGTAGAGAACGAGTATACACATTATAATTATCCACTTTGTATTTTATTTAATCTATCTCTAAAGAGTTCTAGATTCCCTTCTTTGTGGAAGAGGGCTAGTGTGTGCCCGATCTTGAAGTCGGGGGATCCTTCTGATGTAGCAAATTATCGTCCTATTACCATATTAAACAATTTTGCCAGGGTTTTTGAGATTTCACTGTACAACCGCATCTACTTTTCTGTAAAGAATTTACTTTCAATAAATCAACATGGTTTTATATCTCACAGATCCACCACCTCCAACCTGGTTTGTTTTACACAATATATTTCTAATATTCTAAATAACCATGGTCAAGTTGATGTAGTATACACTGACTTCTCTAAAGCTTTTGATAGGATACATCACTCAGTTTTACTGCAAAAACTCAACACATTTGGCTTTAGTGATGAATTGCTTATATTTTTTCGTTCCTACCTTCACAATAGGATGCAATATGTTACATTCAATGGCTTTAAATCTAAGACTTATGTCGCTACATCGGGGGTTCCTCAGGGTTCAAATTTGGGTCCGTTACTGTTTCTTCTATTCATTAATGTGTGTTGGATTGTGGGAAGCTTTTGTACGCTGTTGACGTCAAAATTTTTACTTGCATTTCTTCAGCAGACCAGGCCCATAATCTTCAGGTAGAGTTAAATAAACTTGTAGCTTGGTCTATTAATAACAAACTTAGCCTAAATGTTAATAAATGCAAAGTTGCATTTACCTACACTCGTAAATCCAATCCTGTTGTATATGATTACCATATTAATTCGCAATTACTTAGTCGTCACAGTTGTACAAAGGATTTGGGTATTATATTTGATAGTACTTTAAGCTTCTCGCAACATATTGAATATATTGTCACGGGGGCCTCAAAAGCATTAGGATTTATTATTAGAAATAGTAAATTATTTAGAAACCCAAATACAATAAAATTATTCTATTATGCTTTTGTAAGATCCAAGCTGGAATACTGTTCTTTAGTTTGGAATCCTTATTACACCTGTTATATCAATAATATTGAATCTGTCCAGAGAAAATTTCTTAAATATCTTTCATTTAAATGTGATGGTGTTTATCCAGCACAAGGTTTTGATGACAACTTATTGCGATCTAGGTTTAACCTTCATTCGTTAAAGAAAATGAGATTTGTATGCTCTATCAGATTTCTATACAATATCTTGCACAATTCAATTGACTCTCCATATATTTTATCACAACTTAATTTTTTGGTGCCACATCCTTCGATTAGATCTCATATGACGTTTTACTGCCAATCTGCTAGAACTAATCTCATGTTAAAGTCTCCTGTATACACTATGACATTTAATTTATTATGTTATATTTGTGATGTTAATAATATCAGTTTAAACCAGCTGTTAAGGATTGCCCATGACGTGCAGTTATAATTTTTTCTCATACTTAGTTACTGAATTATTTTTATTACTTTTGACAACTACTTATTGTTGTGTTTTTTTATTGCTAGATCATGTACTTTTTCATACTTTTATATTTTTTACTTATCTTACGTATACATTTATTTTTTTGTGTGTGTTAGACTAGTTTGGTTGTTTTAACTTTATTTTAGTAACTTTTATGTATTTGTATAATTTCTATTGTGGTTCTGTAATTGGGATTTTGTTCCTGTTGGACTATTAAATACTATTATCATTATTATTATTATTATTATTATAACACATTGCTTACAGGAAACCTGAATAGGCTTAACTTAGAAACAATCGAGTATATCATCTACGATTCACTCAGAGGAAATGTTTATACCGATAGAAATTTGAACAAGCATTTAAAGTAATGAAAAAGGAATACATGTTAGGAAGAGGCTGCAGGAATATAAGCAACACTAAAAGTAAGTAGTATCGTCAGTATTGGACAGTGTTTAGAGTGTAGTTTGAGCCGACCTTGATTCGCTCCATGTGATTCAGCCAAGAAAGTTAATGGAAATCCAGAATGGAAATAGCGAAAGATCTGCAGTTTGTTTTGGAATCATGTCATCGGACTGATATAACTTTTGAGCCGATAAGGTCTTGAAATTGTTCAACGAATTTGCATTGAAACGTTTTTTAAATGTAATTTTGAAACAACATAATATAATACATAATTCTATACCTATTTATATTTGTTTGATAAAAATTTAGGTATTAAGAGAATATAATTGTAAAAACTAACATTTTTACTAAAGTTTAAAGTTGGAATACCTATAACATTGAAAAACAAGAACTTAGCAAAGCATTTTCATATATTGCACTATATTATATCTTCTGTTTGAAGAAGAAAGAACTTATTTATTGCTCGTACTTCCCGTGAAAACAATACAATCCAGCAAATCTCACACTGGATAGACAAACCTGTCATAATATTAGACGAAAACAAAATGCCAGGATCATTAAATGGGCTCTCTAAATTTAATCGAGTCCATAGCCGGCGTTTAGTATCCCATGTACATAATTAAAGGCCCAAATGTTGAGTAATTAATATCCCCAGTAAAAAAGTTAATTTTAAAATGTTAATTAATGTTCAGTACGCGGGTACGAGCCCCAATAAAACGCCACATAAAAAGCAATTTTAAAATTCAAATAACGCCTTTGGTCGGAATGCCATAACAAACTGCCAGACGGTAATTAATCATTAAACGCGAGCACTAATTTGGTTTTAATATCTCCTATTAATTAATGTATAAAGCCGGTTAATCGCTTTCCTTGAGGAAATTCCTCGGAATAGAACTGGAGAGTTGGGCGTGAAACATTTATGTCGTTTAAAAAAATTATATCGATTCATAAAATCCCCAGGAAAACATTACACGAAATGTAGTTATATATGTTCCCCCTCATGATTTAGAAACCATAAACGTCCAATAATTGACTATACTTATTCGAATCTATATATAGATTAGATCTATGTATAGAGTAAATTAAATAAATAACATTTGATAGGTGTGCTTTATGCAACAATTACACAAAATGTCCTAATTTAATGATTCACGTGTCTCATTATAGTAATAAATTTTGTCAGAAATTATTTATTTGTGGTTTAATTTTGATACCTGCTTTGTTTATCAGGGAATTTTGCAATACGTGAAAATAAATAAAATTAATCAACACTGAAAAAAATATATATAGTTGATAGTATTATAGTTGACTACCGAAATTGTAGATAGTGATTAATGTTATAAAACTGCTCACAATTTATAGCAGGCAACATAAAGAAATATACATGCAGCCCGTATATTTTTTCTACAAAATCGTGTGCCGCATATCTCTGAGAGCATATCCGACTACACAGCTTCTGCTACGCATGCGCTGCCGTTGGTACGCATGCGCTACTGCTTTTCATTGGCTGCGACGAATTGTCGGATCGAATTGTTTCATTTCCAGCGCTATCATGGGCGGGTATATCGTTCGGGCGGGCAAAATTTTGGGTATATCTTTTCGTTAATTTAATTATGAATGTAATTAATTTTATTAATGATTTGATCGAAGTGAGGAATATCGGATGATGACATGTATGAAGAGTTAAGAGCACTAGATCAAAATATGAGTGTGATGTTGAAATATGTATTGCATTAACAAAATTGTACGTGAATAGCATATGTGTGCAAATAAAAAAGTGGTAAAGAAGTACAACTGTGAAACGGAAAGTGATGGAAACTCGCGGAAGGAAGATTGTATTTTTAAAATGAGTTTTCCAAAAAAAATTCTATTGCTATATCTTACAAGATGAAACTTAGTCCGTATAAATGAAATCGAAAAGAGTATACCGATAGAAAGAACGAAATAGTGATATGGTGAAGAAACTATTTAAAATAAATATTAAAAAATAAGAATCTTAATCGAAGAATATATTAAATTTTGACGAAACATGGACGTATGAAGGTCATACGGAAAGCGGTACGATATTATATAATAAGTGTTAATGTGTGACCGTTATAGTGACAGTGCTAGTAACCAATAGTAAATAGTGTGTATGTATTCTAAAGCCTTTTGTCCTTTTGAATGCGGAAATTGCAAATATTTGCGCGATTTATTTAATAGTAGAAAAATCTCTATTTGTAACAAATTTTGTCAACTTCCTATAACATTTTTTATCACTTTCATCATGAAACTGCAATGGTAGCTTATCAGAAGCTCAAAACAAATTTATTAGCACCACATAATAATGAAAGGGGTAATAATATTTGTAGTATTTGATAGTTTCGCAAATTGCAATTGCCAAAAGGTGAGATTTTTTCGCCATAAATAATTAAAAGAGAAGTTGCAAAATTCGTGCAAAAATCCGCGAATTTCGCGTCCATGAGGACAAGGCTTAGGTGTGATATCCGCGGAATGCGCATCAGGTAGGTATAAGTGGGTGATGGTGGGCAATCGCCGTCCAAAAGGACGGCAATCTAATTTGTAGAGGATGACACAGGTGACACATTTAAAGTAAATTGTTAATCTGCTAGGGTCAGCCGACGTCAACTTATTTTTGATAATTTTGTGTGCTTTAACTCTTCTCAAGTGGCACGTTTAAGTAATCATACCACCCGTATCTTCCGTACTCATCTCTGTGTTGTGAATTAGTCACTCTCTATTATTTTCTACCTTGGGTAATTGATAATACAAGATAAAAACTTATAAATAACTAACTATATCTAATATAAATCACTACTTATAATTGTTAATATAACGTACACTTGATGATTAGTTTATAAATGTGTTCGTTGAATCAATGTATTGGCATGTATTGTATTAATAGATATATTTACATTAGCCAACATTGAAAGCATTAATTTGTAATTTTACCAATTATTGCGTAAATATCTTGTAGTTTTACAGTTCTATTGTAAAGATGTAAAGATGTGATAATAACTCTTATGTTTATTGGTTCACGATTACATATGTTTAGTAAATCCACACTTAAATCATATTTCCTATTGTGATTTCAAGTTTATATTGACAAAAATATTCAGTACTTTTGTACTGACATTGTAAGAATACAATGGTTATTTAGAAAGATTTATAAATTTGTTATAACAAATTTACAAAAAAAAAAAATACGTTTTTATTTAATTTTTGTATTTGTACAGTAATATTATTGCGATAATACACCATTTCCTTGGCAAAATTATAATATATTCACATGCATGTTTTTCTGTGAATGTAAAATATTGATTAAAGTAACGAATTTTACATTTATTCATTTATTCAATGAATGTGACGGCGTCAAATTTCAACAGCGTATTTTCTGCTGTAGCTAGCATAATTTTGACTTCCGTTTAGAAGCTAGGTTGTTAGTTCGTGTAAATAATATCAAATAATTTTTTGTAGAATCAGGTACTTGCAATTTTTAATTAATTCAGTTCATGACCATGAGACCGTCATGTGTACGTACCTACTATATAAAACAAAGCTGACTGAAAAATTTTCATTTTCAATGATTGGCAATTTCTTTATTTTAAAATATGGTATTTTAAACCACAAGTTGCTTAATTAAAACTGTTTATATTCAAATCGTTCCACTGAAGAAATGCACTTGTTTCTAAGACAAAAAAGTATCTGAATAGACAAAACTACCTTAGAATTTCACTTCGATTAAGGAATGTAAATATATACGAAAATTTGGAATTTTTTCATGAATACACCATTTTTGTTAATCTGTAATGTGTTAGTTGCTTCAAAAAAATTTGATCAATAATTTTAGTTAGACATGGTATAGTAAAAATGTTTTCATTTGATTGTAAAGCCACACCTAACCTTCTACACTCTGTAACGATAGTTATTGTTGGTTTGGTTAATTTATCTAGGCCACATATTCCTGTGTACAATAATTATTCGAAGTAGAACAATACGACTTGCTTTCTATTCCATATTATCGCTAAGTGTTAAAATAATCGTATATCATTTTAAGGATATAGTAAATAAAGATAATAAATTACTTTTTAAACGCATCAAATGGAATTTGTTGTACTAATAATGTCTTTCAACGATAGAAAAAAACCACTCGCTTTTTAGTAGTTTTGACTAATTAGATGATGAGAATTACTAACTGTTTGAAAGGCAAATTAGTGGTGGTAAGGGGTATACAAGGTGGACACCATAAAGGTTACTACTATGTAAGAAATTGAAGTTAAATCATCCCTATAATACCTAAAAAAAAAACGATTTTTTTATTTGTTCCATATCTGTTCTATTATTGTTAATTCAGAAAATTATATTTCTTCTATGTCGTAATTGCTCCCAGTTCTTGGTATTTAATTTTAGACAATTCAGATTAAACATAAATAGGAAAACTGAAATGAAACATGTTGGTACTTATTTTAATTTTAGAAGATGTACCACATTTTGATGATTGATAAAAATTTTACAAACGATAAAGTCATATAGCGAGACTTTATCGTTTGTAATTTTTTTTACATAAGGTACAAATTTTGTGTTCTTTTCAAATATACAGAATCTTCTTTTTTAAAAATGCTATATTCAAATAATAGTATGTAATTACTTATTTTTACAATATATCAATACAAATTACTGATAAAATTATTTTACAGTTAACAAAACGAACAATAGCATTGTAGACTAAACGTGAATTAAAATTCACCCAGTACAACATATAATTTGTACTCGGTGAGTGCTCTATTTTTAATAACTATCTCGAACCTCAAAAGTAGACATTTATTTTTGATTTCACTTAAAACAATGTTGAACATCATTAAGTTCAATCATGTGTGTCATAGTCAGACATTATGATGCTGAATTAAATTCTCAGTATTAAATTACATATTAGGCACAAGTATGTCGTTTTCACGTTTCGAATTTGTAAATTTAAACTAATATTATGTGTATATTATTTTCAAGATAAAATCAAGTTTATAAAACGAACGACTTGATATAATACTTTTATTTCAAATTAATAGAGAAAGAAGAAAATTCCAATGGGACAACTACGAGTACACCATGAAAATACCTTTCTGATTTCAAAGTAGACTAGAAAGACCATTTGACTTTGATCAGATCATTTCAACACCTTAATTCATGATGATACACGTCAAAACTCGAGAATTGGTGTCCACAGCAATCAGCTGTTCCAGGCGGCGGTGCACTACCGACCCGATGCGGCCGCCAGGTACAGGCGGCCAAGGTTTCAACTCCTGGACGCGGGGTAAGTTGAGATATTTCTTCTCTTTCAGGACCGTCAGGATCAAGAATAGGACCAAGAAGAGACTTTTGACTTTTCCTTACCCTACCCCGGAGCCTGCCTAGGCGGGCTCCGTTATCCTAACCTTTTCCGCGACGCTGGACGATAGGGCCTTTATGGTTCTTTGTCCTAGCATCTCCTAGAGCCACAGTGCTAATCCTGACTTAACCCAAAACCTCACCCGGCCGGAGGCGTTCGCGCCGCGGCCAAACGTGACTACCCCTGGGGGTTATACGAGTCGGCAAAGAAAGAAGAGAAGACAGAAGAGTGTCAGAAGATAAGCCCTCGCCGACGGGGCTTGCCCGGACAGGAGGAGGTTCCCAGAGCCGCCGGCATCGGTCGCAATTGCGGTCGAGGCTGACCGGAGAACGGAACCCACCTCTACGAGGCGTGCAGGCCTACAGCGATGAAGTGGGTAAAGAGAGATAGTCCCTCTCGACCCCGCTCATCCAAGGTCATTTATCCAGCCAAGAATATTGGCGAGAATTGGACAGTATTGATAGATTGTTACCATTTGACCATAGTACAACATTTGCCAAAACATTTTTACTCTTTGGTGGATAGTTATTGTTTAATTCGTTGACAACATTGATCGTTTTTGCCCTCAGATCGTTACTGGTGACAAAAACTGGTGCATTTACGTCATTACGAAGAACAGAAGAGAAAGGCTTAGATCTAATTGGAAGGTATATCCCCGAGTATAAGGACAATAACCAGCCTTCATCTTCTATTTCTTCCGCCTTGATAAGGTCGTGGTTTAAAATTGGGTTGGTGAATTCTTCAATCCATCACTCCTTAACCAAGGTAAACAACAAAGAAGAATATATTCCAGATTAGTTCACATATTTTGTTGATTTAATATGTTCTTACATTTATTGTGCTGAAAGTTTTAATACCAGTTGACGCAAAACATTATTCATGGAAAACAGTTAGCATTTGCTTTTTCAAATAACTTCAAGTTATTATTGTCTCAAATCATCATATCAAATCAATATTTTGAACCTAAATGATCAAATTAATCCAAAAAAAGTAATTAATTTAATTACTTTTAGCTCCATCGGGGATTTATCAACAAGTAACAGATCCGCCGGTAATGCAGAGTCCTTTGTTTAAAATATACTAACGTTTAATGTTCTCAGAGCGCTAATGGTGATCGGGCGGCAGTGCCCCTTATAAATATGCATTAAATCGGACGCAACAAAAGGAGTAATTAATAGGGATTCACGAAGTACGGTATGAGGGCCTATCTGGATACCCGGGGGCGGCGAGTTGCATCAATCAAACGGCTGTTAGCGCTCATCAACGCGAGGGATAGCTCTCTGGCTGCGTTCCCTCGCTTGTAAATCGACAGCAATCAATCTCCAATATAAACCTGACCATATTGGGCTCAAATTGGCCCGAAAACGCACGAGAATAATGGGGGCGAGAGTAATCACCTGTACGAGTTCGAATGAATATTAGATTGGAACGGAAATGGACGGTGGAACATCAATTTCATACAGACGATTGACAATGGAGGAGATGAGAGGGAAAGTGATAATGTTTTAGGTGGTTACCGGATGTCCACAAACTATATATATATATATATATATATATATATATATATATATATATATATATACACGGTTAAACCTTAAATAAGTACAAATATTTTAACCAGCAGTACAGTTTACTGTGTAGAACACATAATTCATAGTCTTTTTACAAAAAAAATCAGGAATAAAAAAGTCAAATTTTAAATAAATTTCGTGATTTTTCAATACAAATCTTGTTGAGGACCGCTGTTCCGGGAGTCATGGTGGATGTGAATTGCACAGCGTTGCCAGTGTTACATTAGAATTTTTAGACATGTCAAAGAATGATTGAAATATGTTTATTTATGAAAATATTAATGGCCATCTCCTCCCCTTTGTCATTTCTATACCTTACCAATAAATTGAAAATATTAACCATATTATCTACAATCATAGTTATCCAGAATTTGTTCATTATCCATTTTTACTACACTCCAACTGATTTATCACAAATTAAATTTAATATGTTGTGTGAAAATCATAGTTTTTGGTTATTCTTCGTAAAATAACTTAAGAAAATTATGTCTTGTGTTTCTTTCTAACAGTGTACAATGACATTTAACTTGTGAAATGTGGATTACTGATTAAATAGTTAATTTTTTAACAAACAGGTAAGCTTGTGTGCACGTTTATGTACAATTTTTGAACACTGGACATAGTAATATCATGTAACATCTTCCTAAACACTTTATGGTAGTATTTAACTTGTGAAAATTCATTTTTAATCGTTTATAGTAAGGTCAGTTAAGCAGTTAAAATTTATGTTAATATTGCTGCGTATCATACTACATACCCAATTGTATTGTACTTAAGCTTAAAACAAGTTTAAAATAGAATTAACCATATTACTTTACTATTACGTTAAAGGACACGTAATATTTATATTAGAGGAGATATGGCAACCTCGCAACAAATCATACGCTTCATTAGGTAGGTTATAACAGCGGTCCTCAAAATGTGGGTATTTTTTTTAAAAATTAATATCTCCGTAAATTAGAAATTCTTAAAAATGGCTTTCATTAGACTGAACTATATGACACCAGCAGTTAAAATATTTGTACTTATTTAAGGTTCACCCTGTATATGAGCAGCAAACTTTTTATTTTTATTGCCAACACTAGTTTGAATATTACACAACCTCAAAGTTATATTTTTTACTATAACCTCTTATTTTAAAGTTCACACAATTTAACGAAAAAAATTATGAAGCCCTATTGTGGTTTTCCAAATCATTAACTTTATTGATTTAAATAAAATAATAATAATAATTAAAATATTCACGACTCAACTTTTTATGAGTACCAGAATTTTTCATACTATTGGACATGCTTGTTTGTACATAGAAGAATAATAACATAATCAACCAATTGCATCAGGGAATTTGAAAGACAGCAAAGATGTGGACTTGAAACCTAATATCTAATAATTACAGTAATTTTAACTTGACAACTTAATCAATCTTTTAAAGACTGACACCAATGGTTATTTATTATTTACATTCCACCGGAGCAAAAGATTTTATTGGCCACAGAAAGTGCTTTTATATTTATATCGAACATTTACTGATCATAAATTAATTACATTACTGATTTTAATTTGAGTCAACTAACAAAGTATTCATCGGTAAATACTAAATGATTATTTTGGTCTCATTAAATATGTCAATTAACCATACCATTACATCAAATTTCAGGCTTTGCCTAAACAAGATTGAAATTATTCAAATAAACCATTCAAGTTTACTTGATTATAGTTTAGTAGTTTATTAAGCAAGGTCTTTTGGCAAGGTCAGTCAGAGATAACACTCGTTCTAGATAACCGTTAACATTGATTGACGAGTGTAATGTGGCGCGAGAAGACCTTGTGCCTTCAAATCATCGATTAACCATCTGATAAATAACTGAAGAGTGTAACACATAAACTGGGAATTCTGCTGCAGCATTTTATTTCTCGGCTCATGACAGAGAAACACCGCATTGAAATCCGTGACAATCTTCTTGAAAGTGTAAACAGTAGGTTTGTTTCTGCAGCAGTTGGAAACGGTTTGAAACTGTCAGAAATATTCGACCAGTAAAGTTTATAACAATTTACCAGTGAATTTAACGTAAGAAGTAGTTTTACGGACGTTTCTGGCAGTTTTAAACCGTTTCCAACTACTACAGGAACAAACTTAGTACTGCCACTTTCCAAGAGTATCATAACAGGTGAGAGCATCAGAAACATGGGATTAAGGTTTTCCATGGAAACTAAAGTTCCGTGACACAGTGGAAAGGCAGAAATTTTCCGAGCGCAGAAACGGAATTTCAGAAAACATTCCGCTTTTGCAAATGTCGTAATTGACAATGGCTATAGAGATCCAGGGACTTTCATTGGTACCTACAGTATGGTACGTCACTTGATGTCCAGCACGGAGTAGGCACTGATGTAGACACATGCTATATCTTGCGTACTCACTTTTGTCGGGTTTGACACATCACGAACAGTTAGAGTTAGTCCTCAATATAATTGAGGAGCAAATCAGTCCTAAACTGCTATCATATCGTCGTCTGACAACCAAACTATTCCATGTCCATGGTATTCTGAAATCGACACTTTTATATATTCTGTGTCCCAAGAGCTATGCGCCAATATATTCTAAATATACGTACAGTAGTTTTGTTTGATCAAAAGGATTCTTTTATTTTATGTCCATACAAGCTTTTTAAAGTCGGAATCGTAGTATTCCAGTTACAAGCGATCAGTCAGGTCACAGTAGTATATACGAGGCCAGAATAAATTGTCTCAACTAATAATATGCTACTATTATAATGTGAATCAATGTTGTGTTGTGAACAGGGCGAATAAACAGGCTTTATTTTTTAATATGTAAAACATAATGAGAAGAAATCGATTTCTGAGCTCCTTGAGGATTCAGGATCAGAATATCAATCATCAGAATGTGTTTTTGTCTATGTCCAAGACTGTTTCATGTAGCTAACTTCTTTTAGTGTAAATGTCTTCTGAGAAATATTTATTATTTTGATACTAAATAATCACTGAAAATAGTATTCAAAATTGTATATGTTGTCTCTACAGACCCGGAATTCTAGAGATCTGGCGGAAAATTTATCAATTTGGCAACACTGCTTAAGGTATACATACACAAATCATAAGTGGTTTTGTTAACAATAATTGGTATATGTCTCTACCAATAACCAAGCTCAAATTAGTGCAGTTGATAGCTATGTTTTAAAATTTTTTATTGGCATTGTAATCGCACACATAGCAACATAGGGTTCCTAATTCTTTTTTGAAAAATTCCCCATTGCTGTCAAATGCTGTGTAACAATAACCATCGGTTGCCTATTGGTCGCGGCCGCCGTAGGGCCGGTCGGCGAGAACTATACCCACCGGCCGCCGGTTGCTCGGCCCGTAAATTCGCCGTCGTCGGGGCAGTGCCGGACGGCGGCTCAGGGGCCCGCGGCGGCCCCCCGACTAACCCGCGAAGAGATGGATGACCGCACTGGACAGATTAGTTAAGCAGTGTTATTAATGACCGCGTTTAACCTCGGCAACCCCGCCTCGCAACAATGGCCGGTGTTTTAACACTACATTACAAGCGATTACTGCGCCGGGCTGCTTCTCGACACGACCGGAGTGATTCTACCGTGGCCACTAGATCTGATAAGGCGTTATTCGTTCGATATAGCTCTCTAGGGGATTAGAAAATGTGCATAGACCCACGTGTCTCTAAACGGCAGCCCTTATGTCACTATATTGATCCCCCTCTAAGTAATTCGTTATAAAAGCTAAAGTAATACTCAAAATAAAGAACCACAGGCTAAATCTTATGTATAATTTGAATTACGGTAAAATTGGATGAAACTATGGGAACAGTTCTGAAGACCATGAACAAAAGCCATCGCGAGCACCAAGCCCAAAAAAACCTTTCTAACCGGGTCAAAAGTAAGGTTACACATCACAGATCATCAACATTTTCAACACCCACACTTATAACATTTCTGACAGGATACTGACCTCTACAAAAGTTATATAGGACAAGAAGAATCAACAAATGATGTCGGTTTTCGATTTGACCTTAAACCCAAAGTGATATGAACATCATAAAGATATTGTACTTTAAATGAAAAATCCTATTTTTCTAGAATCTGATATAGCGATGAATGTTATAATCCTCATCAGAACCAAGAACTATATTGGCAAAACTGATCAAATCATTTTCATTGAAGGATTAGGTCAATATTAAAATCTGTATGAAATTATTGAGTGAATACTTAGATATTCTGGTAAAATCAGTTGACCTTCAAATGGCCTTGGAAAAACTGATTCAAGGTTAGTATACGTTACCTTTCACTTTCATCTACAATTTTTATACATGCCATTTTCTCAGTATCTGGTAGATACGATAAGCCTGAATGTGTTGGAAAAAAAGATTGATATGTTCGTTAATCTGTCATATATGACCGGACTTTTGACCGGCTTTAAGAGTTCTTCCGGCTTCGTGCCTATAATAACTCTTGTTCAGGTAGTTCAGAACTACTTATTGCAAGAGTTTCATCCGATATGATCAAAATTCCAATTACATGCAAAGATAGGTGCAGAGTCCTTCTATTTGAAATTATTTGTCTAAAAGCATATTTTATAACAACCTGAGCATGATGCCGAAAACATATAGTATTTTCTTTACGCCCTTGATTGTTAGGACGTCATAACATCAATAAATCAAAAGGATACTGATAAAGGTGAAATATGTGCAAACATGGAGAGAATAATAAAGGCAGGTCAAAAACTTCAGCTAAAATTAGGTAAATGAATATCAATTTTATGATTAGCAGTATCCAATTGCCTAGGTCATAACAACCAGAAACCACATAGGTTTTGAATAATATCACAGGCCGTAAAAGCCTTAAAACAACTATAAATATGGGAGATAATGGAACAATGTATTCAAACAAGCACAAAATTGTAAACCAAACGCCTGAAAACAAACTGAGGAAAAAGCCCAATCCTATTCAGTGTTTAGTTTTTGAAAATCATGTTACGTATACATTCAAACAATACAATAAATTAAGAATAAATAATTATATCCATCATAAATTGAAGGCGCCTAAAGATTAACTAGTTATTTTAAGGTAATACCCAATCATTAAGTCCATATGATATCCTCCTAAGACCAAAGGGGAAAGCGCCTTTGTCTAAATCCCTAGGCGCCAATTGTAAAAATTGATTATACAATTGCGGTGCAATAGCAGCATAATCAGTTCGTTGTTTATAGTTAGCTTAACTTATAACGATCGATAATAAGTAAATATGTGGAAACGTTGTGTCACTGCAGTCATGTAAATGTCAGGTCGGTATGTATTAGTTTATTGTTTTAACAGGTAAAGACATTTAAATTATGGTAAAGAGTAAGAATCTCTGTGGAAAGAAAAATATAAGAGTTTGTTTCTACATTTGGATGTAAAGAATGTTCAATATCAGTTTTCCTTCGGTGTGATTAAACTGAATTTTGTAATATAAAGTAGTTTGATTTTTCATTTACAATCGGTTCCACCAGTTCAACTCGAAAAGTGATCGAGATGTGCATTCTCCGCACCTCTCGAGTACATAAATTTTATACAATCGTTTGAATCAAATCAATCTACTATAAACACACTTTTTTTAACTCACGTTTTTGCTTGTCAAAAATGGAAGATATAGAACTATATAATGCAATTTGTATACATATAGATTGTGCTTGAGTTTTATAGTTTGTGGTCACGAGAAAACAAAGAGATATGAAAACGGTATCTAAGTAAAGAGATGAAAGTAACAATATAACATAAACAACATAACATAACTACTGTATTTTTCCAATTTTATCAAATGAAACAATTTCATAAATGAACTTTGAGATAATTTAAAATGATGACAATATTCTGTATTAGTAGACATATATTACAAACCTAAATCCTAAACTCCATTTTGCCTGGCCCTCGACTCTCTGAGTTCTTTAACCATCTTTATCTATTCTAAACTCCTCTCCTCGTTCAAAATTTGCTTTCTGCTTTCAGATCTTCCTCTTACTTCCTCACAATCGCGCAGTAGATGTTCCATTGTTTCTCTCGCTTCTCAACAGACACTACACCCTCTCTTACTCTGCTCTGTCCACCATTTATTATATCTTTCCTCACTGCCACACCTGAATCTTGCCAACATTATCTTTTCCCTCTTACTTGCCCTCTTTAAGTATCTCGGTATCTTCTCCGTTATCAACTTCTCATATTTTGCGTTATATCTTGGGGTCCTCTTCTTTCTTTCCTGTCTCTTAGCTTTAATTCGTTCTTTATCTGTTTGCCTCCGATTCTTCTGTGGTTACATACCGATTTTGTCGGTAATATTTCTCCCTGTCTGTCCTATATTCTATCCTCTCTCCTTCTTTTTGTCTAAACAGCACTGTTATAATATATTGCAGTATTCCCTTACCATTATCTTCTCTTCACATTTTCCAAGTTTTCCTGCTTTCCCTCTCATTTTATCTCTCTAGCTTTCTTCTCTGACGATGTAGCCCGGAGTTTCTCTGTTTGTTCCTAGTTTCCACCTTAGATATTTCTCCCGAAATTTTTCTATTTCTTCAAATTTTCTCCATCCTCATACCTCGGCTCCGTATATAAGTATGCTCCCCAACAGTCGAATAACATTGTTCGTCTTTTAAAGTGATGTACGAATTTGCTTTTACCTATCCCCCAAACCTTGGTTTGCCTTGGTATTTCCTCTGTTTTTTATATGTGCTGCAAATATATTCCTCGACAAACCCTAGTATTTGAACTCGTTTACTTGATCTATTTGTTTCCCTTCCCATTTCCACTGGTTTCTTTTTTCCCCTTTTCCAAATATCATTAATTTTGTTTTCTCAACATTCGGTTGTAAATCTTTTTTCCTAAAATATCTTTCAAGCATTTTTATAATCTGCTTCATTTCCTTCTCTTCATTTGCTACTATAAATATGTTATCTGCATATGCGAGTACCCAAACCTTTCTATTTCCCACTAGTACTCCTCCTGTCTGAGTATACTGCAATTAAGCGAAGTCGGTAGGTTAAAACTTTTTAAGCGTTTACCTCTAACATCAAAATAGAAATAGAGCTTAAATGAATATCAGTTGGGCATCTAATCTGAGTACTATCCAAGCGTCTAGTCTGTATATTAAATACAAATGTAAAAAATTAATTTTATTTTATTTATCCTAACTTTTTCTATATATACCACATAGTAAACAATAATATATTAACAGTTTTGAATATTTCCGAGATATTAAGACAAGCTGAAAACAAATTAAAACAATTAGAACTTCTGACCGAATGTATTAAGTTATAAAGTTATAGCGTGAAATAACAAGAAAATTCTTAAATATTCCATATCTCGAGATGAATGAACTAAAAAGAGAAACCAATAATTACTGTCATTCTTCGAGCAAATTTATATAAAAAAAATCAACCGACGACACGCCATAACAAACTAATTCGATACCAAGGCCGGTTATGACTAATCACTGACATGCAGTGCATTTCATTCCGACGTAATATATGCTAAAATAATAAAACCGACTAGTAACGATTTTTTTACTGCCAGTGAAACGCTTAACGTTACCGTTTCATGCGACATCATGCCACAGACGTAAATGTTGCACAAAATGAAATAAAATATTCACCGGAGGCTTATCGTAATTACTTGTAATACGCTTATCGCCGACCGGGCCACATTTGTTTATATAAAAGGCATAAAGGGGCGCGATAGCGACAAATTAGATGCAGGTATGGGACCTGTGAGAATCCGGCGCAGTTACACACTTTGCAAGCTATAAAATTATTGGAAACAAAGCCTTTCCGCCCGCATAGGCCTGCCGCGTATAAAGCGATAACAGGCTTATCAATTCAAATTAAAATTATAAACGAGGAAATTACCTGGATAGGTCAGTGGCGTAACATATCGTTTCGCATTCCGTATTGCACAACAAGGTACGGTGTCGTTCACAATGACCAGTTTTTTGAACTCTTGAGTAAAAGCGTTGATTAAAAAAAAAAACTTTTATTGGTAATTAATGTACCTATAATGGATTTATTTATTTATTCATCAATAAGGGAATACACAATAGGCAAAGTAGCCCAAAAAAGTGTTCCACAAAATAGGTAAGAAAAAATTGAAGACATTGGTGTGCAATGTTGGAAAGAGAAAAAATAACAACACTACAAAAATGGAACACTAGTACACTTATCAAGTAGGAAAGAAAAAAAACTACATTATAATTAGAAGAAATGTTTAAGAAAAAAATTCATAATATGCTTTTCGAAATACCTATAATAATATTAAATATATCCATATTAGAAAAATTCCTATTAAAAAACTTTCACATTCTATAAATTGGAGAATTCTGTCCAGATTGAGTTTTACAAAAATTCATAGAAAAAAGCTCATGTTGGTACTCTAAAATTATAGGGAGGCACATAAAAATTAATATTAGATAAAAGTAAGAGCGAGTCTACATAGCTATGAATCACTTTATATAGGTACATCACGTCACTTATTTCTCGTCGATTCTTTAAAGAAATTATATTAAATTCCTTTTTGTTGACTGCTATAAGATAACTGTTATATGCTCCATTGACTTTATAATCCAAGAATTTAAAAAACTTGTTTTGGACTGATTCAATTCTAGAAATGTAAATGTTATACTGAGAAGAAATTACAGAAGCAAAACTTAATTTACTTTGTACATATGCGAAATACCATGTTTTCAATGCCTCAGGTAAAAAAATCTGCTATTTCTTATAATAAAACCCAACATCCTACTGCCTTTTGCAACGACATATTCAATGCGTGTATTAAATAGCATTTTACTATCAAACATTATACTAAATCTTTGGTTACAGAAACTTTCACATTAAAATTATAGTCAATGAGTATTTATCAATGTTCCTAGCAAAAGTAATAAACAAGCATTTTTCTATATTAAGAAAGGGTTTATTCACATTACAATATGCAAAAAATCTATCAAAATCAGTTTGGACAAGTAAACAATCAGCTAAACTATTTATTTCAGAGAATGTCTAAAAATCCATGTTGTTGCTCAATCACATTAGGCTTTACTTTACTAAGGGAAAAATTATACATTATTTTTTCAAAGACTTGCTGAATATATTTATTTTACTAATACGCCTATAGTTAGTGAAAACATTTTTATTGCCAATTTTGAAAACAGGAATTATATAAGCCCGCTTCCATAACATAGGAAGAACATATTCCTCAAATGATTTATTAAAAATAATAGGCAATGGGACATATAAACTGCACATTTTTTTTAACAGAAATCAAAATTATGCCATCAGGACCAGCACCCTCCAAATGTTCAGCAGTTCACCTGGATGACATTTAAACTCAAAAAGCATTATCTGTCAAATGACCACCTATTGTAGCTCCTCCTGTTTGTTAAAATTTTCAATGACATGTTGGCATAATCTCACCAATAACGCAAATAATTTCGTTCTTCCGTTTAGGAATGAATTGTTGCTCTTATAACTCTGCTTGTAATGTAGTAGTCGCAAAGAAAATAGCCCAACCGTATAAAACGACCTTGATGGTCAATTAATCATCGTTCTCTGAAATTACGCGTCTATGAATTTCTATCAATAAATTAATTATTGTATCATTTCGAAGTGTGAGTGTAGTGCCATCCTGTTGAAACCAAATGCCATCCATATCAATATTAATTAATTCTGACCACAAAAAATCAGTTAACATCTCGATATCGAAGACCATTCAAGTTAGAGCTTCATTTTTAAAACATTATGTACCCCTTCATCATGTCTCTCGCAAACAGTGCTTGTTTAGAATGTACAGGTTTATCACGAGTTAATTTTGGATTTTCCTTATTCCAAATACCAAAATTTTGTTTGCTATCAAGCCAAGCCACCAATTTCAAAATGTGCTTCATCAGAAAAGACGTTTCTTTTTGAGAAACATCATTTGGTTGGGCTTTGATCCAGTGATATTTGAACTTTACATGCGTTTCAGTGCTAAACCCTTGTGCAAAATATGCCATGTCGTGGATTAACCGAGTCCAATTTGTTGAGAATGTCAACAAATGGGGCCTTCTACAAGACTTTCATCAATCAAATCAAATATGCTGTTGCTAACAACCGCTAAGAAAATAATTTTCACTAAAAGACCATTTTCATTAAATAATTGCTCCATCATTTTAATTTGAACGCGTTGCTCAAATGTCACAACTCCAACTGTGCTTTATTGAAGAATTAGTAAAACTGCTCAATTTCAAAGACCCCGTAGATGATTATTTTGTATACTATTTTAAATAAATCATGCATTAAGACACGTTTTATTTATATATTTAATTACATACAGTAGCCTTACTGCCATTTACACGAGTATACGATAAAATATAGATGTGTTAGTTAACATATAAATATAAAGTAGTAAACTATGCGTAAGTACTTATAATAAATATTAAGTTAACGTAAATATAAATTAGTTCGGAATTAGGACACATATTTTATTTTTAAATTGAGCTGAGGTGAAACGGAATATGCTAACTGGTGTCCAATTTGTTACAACTGCTACACATGGGGAGTCAAACTAATGATTGAAGTTTGAGAATGTAATGTGAAAGGTTACTTTTGGAATAGAAGTGTAGAATATTCAAAGGTAAATAATGTCATAATAATAAGTTTTCTGAGGATAAGTACCATGCTTTTTATAAAAAAGCAAAATTAAGAAATGTTTTCTAAACAAGTTGAAAAAGTTGACGTTGTGAAATATTAGATTTGGTCTTGCAGTAGTTGGAAATGGTTTCAAGCTATTAGAAATATTCGACTTAAGCTTAGAACAAACTCCCAGCGAAGTTATGGCATTGGACGGACAATTCTGACAGCTTCAAACCGTTTACAACTGCTACAGAAACAAACCTATTGTTTATATCCACAACTGTTTAAATAGTGTGTAGTAAAATTTGGGCGAATTATACATAAATATTAAAGAGAACAAGAAAATCTTAAACAGTGTCAAAATGTTATATGATGACGAGTATTCTGATCGTTTTGTATTGATATTTTGTTAGTCTACTTACGTAGGTTTCTAGAACTATCTACAAATAACATCAGGTTAATCATTCTTGAATAAGTAGTGTTGGCCGAGTCAAGAAATCTTGCATAATTTGTCTTGTCTTGCAAAACAAAATAAGAGTTTCTCTAAAGTCTTGGAAGGTCTTAACAGATCATGCCTTGTCTTGTCTTGCTAGTCTCGCAAATTTCTTGTCTCACAATTTTTCATGACTCTTGTGAGACTCTTGCATACAAATGAGAAACATAGAATTTTATTACGAATTTGATGACAGTGGTAATTACTCTCGGTCGGTTACAGTGCCGCTCGGAACTCACACGACAATGATAGATTGGTAAACAATATAGAAACGGCCAACTTTACCAAGCAAAATCGAACCACTTTCCGTCAAATGGGAGTAAATTTACAATTAGTTCAGTTTAGCAGAACTTGACCTAGACTCAAAGTTTTATTTTAAACATAATTTTATATGCTATGCTCTTTAAATCAAATATACTCGTATACCTACAATAGCAATGTAAATCTACGAAAAACTTTATGACAAAGTTTTTCTATTTTTCTCAAAATTAATAATTGAAAAAATCAATATATTTAAATTTTATTCTGTTGAATTAAAGAAAATGTGATTATTATTAATCGCATACTGTATGCAAACACTGCTATTAAATATTTAATTTCATGTTCAAAGGAAACCATTGCTTTAGACAATCTTCAATTAAGATCTCCTGTACCAATCATAAGACACGGAATCATTGAGTTAAAACTTATATTTGTGTCACGGTCTACTCAGCGCAATATCTTACTTACCCAGAATAAGTTATTATAAATTGTGCCAACACGCAATCCGCCAGTTTATTCCAAAACGATAAGACCGTTAGACGTCTTTAATGTTTAAAACATGACAATTCACAACTTCATCAGAATTATTCTGAACGAATAAGTAAATACCGGTAAGAGAACTCTTACACAATTTCGGTAAAATATCAAAATAATTTGATTTATATTAGTTTAAATGAAAAATCTACCAAAGCTAATATAAAAATATATGAGTATATGTTGTGGGTGTAATTCAACGCTGGTTGGGGCTTTAGTCCGCAGAGCAGTTTCACACAATAATATTAACACCTAATAAAAAAATGTATTTAAAAAATGCAGAGTTTATAACAAAATCTCTTGTATACTTTTTCCCTGTTAAATATCAACAGCAAAAAGCTGCAAATAATACAGGCAATCATATATTTGATGATTAAAACTGCATTATGTCCGCCACTGATATTCATATAAATATTATCCTTGAAACTGTTTATGGCGATATACAATTTATCAGTAAAAATGTATATATTATTCATTATATTTATGAGGCTTATTGTTTGTATTAAAGAGTGCTTTTAGTTTTACTGATTATCTGTATTTAAAATTACCTACAATATTTTAATAATAAGACTAAGGAAATTTTTTCCTGAATTGTAGTGGTTCTTATTAAAAAAGTAAAAAAAAAACAAAGGTCTTACTAAGAGAGACGTCAACAAATTTATTACGTCAGATAAAGGTCTAATGAAGTTACAAAACTTAGATTTTTATGCAGATTACACATCTATCTACATTTTGAGGTTGTTAATACTCGGTAGGTATTTTTGATGCCTGTAGAATGGATTAGCTAGTCCCAATCACTATGCAGGATAAAAAAGACAACAAGTTTTCAATCAGCATGCCTTCAGAAACTTGAAAACCAAGATCATTTGTAGCAAAAAAAATGTACTGGAATATTTATTCATTACCAGATCGGGAAGGCTTGGCGATTAAAAAACTTGCTGAGGTATTCTGAAGGAATCTCTCAAGATACAGACCTGATAAATAACATTACACTATATTCAGCAAAGTAACGCTACTACAGTTAATCTAAAAATGATTGAGAGTTGAACGATCTAGGAGCTAACCTTGATATTTGTCTTCTATTTCCTGCTTGAAAAGAAATGATAGATGGAGCTGCTTAATACCAGTCTAGTGGTAGAAACAGAAACATCTATTGAGATGTGGACAAGTTGATGGCAAGCATAAAAATGGTTTCTGAAATTAGCTAAACGTATGCAAGTATTCAGTAAAGCATGTCAGAAAATTCCAAAACCATCACAATATCGACAAAATGAGAAATATAGATGCAGGCGGATTTTTACTAAATAAATAAATATTTTTAATTATCAAACCTTTAATTTAAAATTTCGATCCTAGAGTGCTATTTGCCAGTGAACAAGATAGACTTGATAAATTTTCGTCAAAGTTAAGTGTCATTGTTGATTTCCGCACGCTTCTCCCATCGTGCGAGTAGGGACCTACCCATGGCTCACTTTCTAGGTTTTCGAAGACTGGGTATAGGTCCAGTAACCATATACATCAGAACGTGCATTAGATTCGGTAGTTTTGATTTTTTTCTGAGTTGTTTATGATATGAGCCCAATAAATAACCTAAGTTTTCAACCTCGACGCCGCTCGCAAATTGTCAAAAATCCAAAAAATCACAACATTTCCTATTTTTTTCTGGTTTTGGAGATTTTAAGTATAAAGCACTAGTTTTTTTGATTATAACCGTACATACGTACCTAGAGTAAATTTGCTACAATTTGAACCCAGAACCGTTCCTGTAAATCCAAAAGTTTCTGAAATGCAGCTTTTCAAAATTTATTAATTATATAGCAATATTATGTTACTGATTTTGACCTTGTAGGCATACTCATATACTTATATTTAGTTTCGAATACTGTTAATGTGTTGTTATTCTGGGGGAGAGGTTGCAAATCTGGCCCTGATCGAATTACAGCTTGAGTGTATTTTAAATTTGAATACATTTTTTGAAATTGAAATTAAAATATTCATTCATAATTATTTTTATTTTCTTTCATAAATATTATTTTCAGAATTTTTGATATGGATGGAAGGAAAGGGATTTATTTCATGAAACGTTAGGGGATCTGTAGAACCCATCAAACCAATTTCTACGTCCATTGCAATATGAGGCGGGAGTTTGGTTGGGGGGAGGCATTTCCCAAAATTAGAACTACCGGATCTGACGTATATGGCGACACGACAGCTTGTTAACACGGGAATCTAAAATTTTTGAATTTTCTAATGTGCCAGCCATAGTTAATGTAATGCAAACACCCCGTTAACTATTCCGTCAAGCCCGTCGTCCAGATCTGAACGTAAAAACAGCCACACAACACGCCATACCTGGGAATTAATACTAATTTTATTGAAATGTATGCGGCGATGACACCGCAGATAACCCGAGAATTATACACCCAATACATAAAGGCGATAACCATCGAGCAAATATAAACATCCCATAGAACCGAATCACTTGACTTCCAACAAAGGGGGCACTCGGGGTGACCCCGTGCCCTGCAGAATAGACCCTTGAAGTATCTTTTGTGAAGCCCCACATGCTCATTGTGCGCCTCCCGTTGAATGGGATGTTTTCAAGCATTGTGGCTTACAATAGCGTAAAATAACTCGCACAATGCGGACTGCTCCGATAATTAGGCAGATTATGATGCGTGAACGCCTCCTAGGATTCTGCGGTTGCGGGTTCGGACGTTTTTCCATCGATTTTTACGTATGAATGGGTGCTGGGAGTCCGTTCGTTTGTCATTCATTATTCGTGTTATATGTTATTTTATGAATTATGCATCTGCTAAGGATACATTTTTCTTTCACACCAGAAGATCAACGCATGTTTTTGAGAACGTAGGAGCGAGGAAATATTTTCACACCAGAAGATCAACGCATGTTTTTGAGAACGTAGGAGCGAGGAAATATTTTCACAAGAGACAAGGCTATAAATTTCCCCTCTTTAACCTCAACAAGAGCGATTGCTATTTACAACTGAATTATTAAGTAGCAGATACTGTAGTAATATAAACCGCCATACTCATTTCACATTCGTTTTTTATTCTGACTGTTCGCCAACAGATTGATCATTAGTCAAATATCATGCGACAGATTTTAATTATGATAATTTTTAATATTACTAAGGTGTAATTCAGCCGATTTCTATATAGGTACTTAGGAATAATTCGTGTACCACTTTCTTATTACGTTTTATTGCTACAGTTAGCAACACTAACACCGTTGTTATTATTAGCTGGGATTGGAATTTCGATGTGAACCAATTTTCCACAATATTAACATCAGTCAAGTTCATTTTATACAGTTCGTCAGTTCCACTTGCACCTGATACATTAATTATGAGTGCAACCTTTAAAGGTAGCATATCATCGGGTGCATTCTTCAAAAAAGCCGCAATGTTCTCACTAGAGAGTCACTAGAGAAAGTACTTTTTGGATACATATCCTAGATTTTGCTGTTTCAAAATTACCAATAACTTCAAAAATTTGAAGATACTTTAATATTTAAAGTAGTACGCAACATTGAGTAAATGGATCAAAGGGTTGACGACCTTTTCATTTTGACAATTTCGCTAAAATATGCCAGCACAGTAGTTTCAGAAACAACTTCCTGAACACCTTTTTGCGAGCATCAACTCTTAAAAACATCATATTGTATTGTTGTATTGCGTGTTGTGTTTTCCAAACTTTCAGCGGCGTTTCTCAGTTGAAGAGTACAAATAATTTCTTCTGAATCGCTCACATTGTTGAAAACACTTTTTTGATGACCATCCATCAAAAATGCAACTAATTTAAGTTTAAGACTTCTTTAGTGCCACAGTAACCATTGTCAAAATGCCAACTTGACGTTTTTTTATCTGTAATCTGGTTATACAGGGATCTTACTTTGTTAATTTGTCACGTAATAATTTTTGTTAGTTTTGTTACCGTACCGTCACTTGCATTTAAAAAGTATGGTTGTAAACAAAATAGTATACAAACCTCGGCAAAAAGTTTCAATCTTGTCGAGAGAAAAGGATGCCTCTAGACACTTTCCACTTCGGTATGTAATATACTATTGAGTAGTTATGATAATGTTCGACTTTCGTTTAGGAAAAATGTAAAATAAATATTGAAAATTAAAGTTTAAGATATACTATTAATTATTATATTTTGACCTTGTGCCATTCAAATTATTTTTAGGTACAGTCGTCACAACATAAAGCTTTCCAACCTAATTCGTGTATCACATCTGAAGGACTAAATAGATAGACTATTAACAGGAATTTTAGAAGCCATCAATATCGTGTCTAACCACATCTGTGAAGGACAAGTCGATAAGCTGTCATAATTTAAACAAAATATGGTAATGAATCCTACTGGAAACCTTTATGTTGCGGTGAGTGTATGTCCCTCTCATATTTATTTATATTTCTATTTTAAAAAAATCGTGGGGAACGCGCTGTATAACAAAATAATTATTTAGTCTAATTGTTCGTTCCTTCAGGAATCATATTATCAAACAAATCAATAACTTTTTCTTGTCCATTAAAATTATTTTAGTTAGGATTTAGAACACCCTGCACATTTTTGTTTTTTGTTTAAAGATTCATTGCAATAAATCTATTAAAATGTATCTACGTCTATCTGAGTTTCATTTCATTGGTTTAATAAAATCATGTTACGATAATATTTCCAACAGAAAATTTTCAATATCAGTAACGATTTTTGAGAATATGTTGCTAAGTTTAGCCATTTATTAAAATATATATCCCCATTACTTATTACATAACTACCATAATAGTTATTTGTATACCTAGGCCGTGAAATATTATTTTAACAGCCGAAAGAAGTAGAAAAATGAAATAAACAAACAGTAAACTGAATTGTCAGATATATTTAATTTTTTTTTATGTTATGTATTTGCCATAATTTGCGAGAATGGAATCAGATGAAGAAGCTTCGTGCATTCGAAAAAGCTGTACGAGAATACATACGTTGCATTCTAATTATGGTGCGAGAAGAAAAAGCAGGAGATATTTCCGAAAATATTTGATTGGCTTACCTTCATCCTTATGGATTAATCAGTGTTGTGTGAAAATATTGATATAAGTATCAAAAAGAGAAAATCAGTTGTTTACCGCCCGAAAAAGCCCCGAGTGTTAAGTAGACAAGAGGGCATGTATTTCCTGGAAAATGTTCCTAGGTGTTGATTATTTACTATGTAAGGTAAATTGAGGATATAACTTTAGGATATAAATAACTGTTTTATTTTTACAAAATTTACGAAATTTCTATATATGGATTATATAAATTCAGCGCTGATTGTAAAAGTTCTTATTTCGAAAGTACATGTTGAATATAATTTCACGCTTATGAACCAGTTACATTTATCTGTAGTATATCAAGTATCCGACATCGCAAACCGTAAGTTGCATTTAAAGTATCAAAAGAGCAATTGTACGAAGTCGTAGAAGGGCCACGTGTAATTTTTTTTTAAATTCAGACTTTAAACTCTGAGTTCAAAGTTTAATCTTTGAATTCAGACTGTTAACTCTGAATTCAGACTTTAATGTTCGAATAGGGCCTTCAATAGTATCTATAGTGTAGTAGGTCGCTTTCTGCTTCTAGCTTTACTGAGGCCTAGCATTCAGTAATCATCAGTGAGTACCAAATGTAGACACTATATGCTACGCCTCGCGTACTTATATCTTCCGTCGGTAATAACAGAACATGAACAGCCAGGGTTGCTCGTCGTTGGCCTCACCTGTGGCATACTGATGAGAGCTAACAAGCTCGGAACTGATATATGTCTGATGGCACCACTTACAACTAACCGTGGTTGTTTATTATATATAATCAGGACATTAGTTCACAGAGTAGTTATTTTCTAAAATCCCTTTTAATAGTAGATACTCTCAATATAGTGGATTGTTTTCCGTTTGTGACTGCATTCAGGCCCAGCTTTGAGTAGCCAATGACTACTAGATGTGTACACACGTGCTACGTCTTGCGGACTTATGTTCTGTTAACTATTATGACAGCTAAGGTTGCGAGTTAGACCTAACCAATTCGAAACCAGTACATGACTAGTGGCATCGCTGACGACTAACTGCGGCTGTTTGCTATAGGCATTTCAGGTGTAATTCAAAGGTGCAACGTTAATTAGACACCCAGTACTTAAATAATAGGTACTGTTCATGACAATGGTACAATCAAATTTAATCAGGAAATTGGTGTTAGCACATCACGGCAATCTAGAACCAGAAATAAAAATAGGTCTAAGGAAATTAAGTGATCTAAATCATTTCCCAAATAAGTCAGTCGCACCTTAAATCGTCTCTAGAATCAAAAACATTTAAAAAGTTTAAAGTATTTAAAAATTCCTAGTTGATGGCAAATATCGTAAAGTTTATTTTCCCCTGTATATTATGTCCTCTAAATCTTAATTCTCTATCTAGAAAGCTATACAACTTGTCCCATAATTTCTTTAGCAGTGTAAGTTCAGAGATTAAAGTATGAATTCAGAGATTAAAGTATAAATTCAGAGATTAAAATGTGAATTCAAAGACTAAAGTCTAAACTTAAATAAGAATTGTAGACATGACACTTCTAGGGCTTCGTACAATTATATTTGCGATGTTGTTGGAATTCACAAAATTTGTGAAATTCCAAAGCTGATCGCCAAGAAGAACTGAAGAACTCCGAAGAGTTTACCGATCTCTCCTTGAGACGCTCTTCTGCATCTATACTTGTTAATACTGCAGCAAATATAAGTGTTTTGAAAAGGCACGGTGGCTGGAGATCTTCGACGTTGGCCCAAGAAGATGTAGAGAACTCCATAAAAAACAAAAATAATATTTCTAGGCAAATCTTAACGTCAAAAAAATAATTAAGTATTTGCATAATACAAATCGAGACATGTTTGATACTGAAAAATATGTGAAAATGTTTAAATACCAATGATACAAATAAAGAAAATTTTAGTTTTAACCACTTTTAGGCAAAATGTTTATTACATTCGTGACAAATATAAACCCTGCTCAGCGACATTTCGGACCTAAATTGGTTCAAATTTTTATTGTGTGAGTAAGCAAAAACGAGCAATTCTCACCCTGAATCGTCGGGGCATGTAAATCCACACACGCTCATGCAGCCAAACCCGAAGAGAGAGCGCAATATCTTAACCAGCAAATTACGGAATGTGCGCTGTTATAATTATGATTTCAAAGAAATATAATACAATCCTGACAGGGGATTGGCCGGTCGAATATAAATTACATCGCTCCGCAGACATAACAGTCACGGCATACACAATTATATTATATAAATCACGTATAACATTGTATCCTTAAACATCAATAAATACTTTTTCAATCACAATACGTTTCAAGCGACATAATTTATTTTACGTCATCGGGTTGGCTGCCATTAACGTTGGTTCGGGTCGCGACTTTCCATTGATTTATAATGGATCAATCAACGTCTACACTGCTCACAAAAAGATAGAACACTTTTAATATTAATTATCTCAATGTTATTGAACTGATTGAAGTATGTTGTATTCAATAGCTTTAGTTTCACTTGCCTTTTGTTTCAATTATGTTTAAACTATAGCAACAGCAATAATTTGAGCATTAAAAGCACAAAAATGCCGTGTATTAAAAATCACTGATTCCTTGATAGAAGTTCGGAGGTCAAACAACAAATTTAGAGTAAGAAACATTACCTCAATGTCATCAGAAGTCAATTTATTTTGTGACTTGATTGGATTTAATACTAACAGAATAGCGGCAAAAATCTGGAATAGTGTTAAAAGCATTTTATAATAAATCAGCAGACCAATCGAAATATGGTAAAAGAAAAAGTAGTATGGACTCCTATTTGATTTTGAAGTGACGTTTATAGAACATATTTGTTATAAGAATTTATTTAACCACGTTATAGACAATACGTTTATAGCAACTTAAAAAGTATATCTATTTTAGATTAAAAAGATATATTATAAATAAACATAAGTAAAAACGAGTAAATACAAAAGGCAAAAAAATAAAATAAAATTCTTACAAGTAGGTATATCAAATAATTTTTTTTAGACAATCTGACTTTTTAATTTTCAATTTGAATTATTTCATAGTAACCGTTAACGTATGGCTTTACTTATTTTATTTTGTTTTTGACTGCGTCAGTCAATAACGGTCTGTTCTAATTCCGGTACACTTTTCTGGAAATCTGATAACATACTCTTTCGTTATCTAAAATGACAGATCTTTTAATTTTCTGGCAATGAATTTCGACGATTTTGATTGGCAGGTAATTCCTATGTAAACAGTAGTACTAATATTAAAATATAGTGGACATTTTTTTTAGGTGAAGAGTGTAGAGGGCGCTCTAACACCACGCCCCTAAAAGAGCTATCGGTAAATACATTATTCCAAATAGTTTCAATTAATAGAACCTCCTCAAAAATTGTTGAAATTTTAGGAAAAACAAAAGAATTATGAAAACATCAATTTTTTCAACACTCATGATTCAAAAGTTAATAAACTCTAATGAAGTGAGCTTGGAGAAACTCATTAATATAAACTTGTGACGTTAGTTTTTATAGGATTTCTCAAATCCTTTTAGAAAAGGAACATAGTAGACAAGGTTCAGATATGAAAATATAAGATACGAACTCTTGTTCGAAAATGTGCCATTTATGCATCCTTAAAAGAGGCAAAGCAATGGAAAAGTCGAAAGAAAACGACGAGAGCACAAACATTACGTAACGTTACCAAATTACTTAAGACTTAAAAGAATTTCAATAAAGAAGTAAATAATCGGCTATAAAATTGTCTCAAAATAACGACCTTGAACTTAATACTTATGACGTGCATTCTTTGGGATAGCTGTGGATCCTACTGAAGGGGAAGACATACGGCTAGAATTATACCAATAAACTCCTTCTGGGATTCCACTTACGTCTTATAAATCATTGACTTCTTGTAACCGCACATAAAAAGTCTATAGGTATCAAATCAGGACTTCAGGCTGGCCCCTCTCCCTATCTATCTATCAGGATATCCCACGTTAAGTGATTAGGTACTTCAAGCGCGAAATGTATCCGTCATGGTGTAACCACATTTTCCGAATTGTGGCCAAAGGGATATCTTGCAACAAGTCAGGTAACATTTTTTGCATAAAATTCGAGTATCTTATCTAAGATGGCTGGCAACAGATATTCGATTAAAGTTGTAGCACTCCTCTCTGCCAAAACGGCACATTTTCATCATTCATTTATATTTAGGTATGTCTAAACCTCCTCTACTATGTCCCAAAAGTTCTAACCTTTTTTTGTATAAAAACCCCGATAGATCGTCGATAACCGTCTAATCGCCACTCTAAACTGAAAATGAGCACATCTATTTTAAGAAGTTAGAGTAAAATATTATGATAATGAAAATATTGGTGCCCCCTGTTCTAACAGTATTATTATATCGATGCCAATGTTTTGAACTGTAGGTGTATTTGTTTGTAGTTATTTATAGCCTTTGGATTTCATTGGAAAACAAATTCCTAAAAGACAAGTATGAGACAGGTAACAAAAATTTCCACCGAATTGACATTAAATCCTTTTCTATTCAACTTTACGGCTTTACGACAAATGTCTCATCTCGTACAATAATCCGGAATTATTCATGTTTCCTTACGTATAATCCCCAAAGATCGAAATTGTTTGATTTATACACAGATTTCAGTAACAATAGGCAAAAAATGTATACCTGCCACCTGAAGGACGATTCTGGTAAGGCAATAAAGCAAGACGATGCCTTTGCAATTCGACCCGCAGTAAATCACTATTCTATCAAAAAAAGATCACCTCAATAAACCTGCTAACTTATTCATTGTATGAGGTTCAAGAAAAAAAACGAACAATCAAATGTAGAAATATTTTTTTCATTGAGATTTTAAATATGAATATACCTACACTGAGGGAAAATGGACCAATTAAAAAGTTTTGCTATGATAATCATGATTGGGATTTTTGTTATTAGCGTTATACGAGTATAATACTTGCTCCTTTGTAAATAATCGCGATATTTTCGATACATATCCCTTTGTTATATCAATCTCCTTCTTTATATCCAAATTTGACCGAAACATTGAACATTGTGACCAAAGCGTTGACGGCTTCATTTTATTTGGTGTAATTTTGAGAAATACACCATAAATACATCTTCTGAATACAATGTTTTTTTTCTTTGCACCAATCCATAAAACGTTGGTAGACACATTCATAAATTTGTCCTCTTTGGGACAAGATTAAAAGAAACATCTTTTGCACACTCCAATATCTCTTCAGATACCTAAATATTCATTAGATTCCATTTTTACAGACTTTTCAGCAAATTGAATCACAAATGAACTCAATTAGCAATATAGCGACTAATGTTTGACAAAGTATCGAGTCAATATCGTAAAAAAAACTTTTGAAAAATCCTTATCCGAGAGAAAAATTATTGAAATAATATTTTTAACCTTTACATCGATGGGCCACTGTAGACTCTAGTCAGGCGATTCCAAATATTATAATCATATATTACATATACATATAATATTAACATTTTTGTAATGCGAGTGTTTCCAATAGTTTTTCAAGCATCAAAAATAGCTTGCGTCTGTAGCAACTCGGATATCGTTTTAATTTGAAATGCAGTCAAAAAGCTTTAGCAGAACGATTTTGCGGTAAACATGTGCAAAATGCAGGTTCTTTTACCGCGGTGACACAAGATTTTTGCAATCGAATCATGGTGGAGGCCCAGCGAGCCCAGGGCATATTGCAGCAGTGTGACGTATCATACACGAGGCCCAATTTTCAAGTATTAATACCAAGAGATTGGACGAGGAAGACCGGTACCATGGCCACCACGATCTCCGACTTTAAATCCTTTGGGCTTTCTTTTGTGAGGATATTTAAAAAATTATGTATATCGCACCCAAGTGGACACTTTTAATGATTTACGCAAACATATCAAAGCAGCTGCTAATAACTTACGAGTTGAAAACAGACAAAAAGCAGAAACATTTGTTTTAGTTTGTAGAAGCTGGCTAAAACGAGCCCAAAGTTTTGTTGCTGTTGTCAGATAGATCAAACTATTTTTTGTGAATTAAAACCACAAATTAATTATGTTAATAATTAATATCAATAGCGGCAAAAGCAGTTACATTTGCTGTATAAAATAGGTGTTATAAAATATTATTTATTTCTTTCCTTGGAAATTTGTCCGGTGGCCGATTGCCTAATTTGCCTTGATGATTTTACAGTTGACCAGTTTCCACTGCCGTACAAAAGTGTATTTTAAATATATACATTTTTTTACAAAATTGTATTTATAAGAGTACATTAAAAAACATTCTTTAGATAAATTCTGAATCACCCTGTATACACCAAATTTATCGGCGCACCGACAATGAGCTACCATTTAACACGAGACTACTTGTTGTAGCTTTAAATTATATTTTTGCTTTTGGTAGATACCATTAATTTTCAAGCATCAGTTAATGTTCAATTAATTCTTTAGCATTTTGAACTGCCATTCAACAGCTGTCAATACAAATTAGAAAGTAGTAATAAATAATGACTAATGACTAGGGTAATTAACGACAGGACCGTAATTTGAAGAATTTTATCATTAATAAACAGAAGAAATATTAACTTGAATCAAGAAACATTTTGTTTGGTAGGTACGTTTAAGCATACATACTTAATTTTGAATGTTTCTTCAATTAAGACTTAATTATTTAAGTTAAGTAATTATATGATTACATACAATATATTACTTGCACAAATGACACAGTTTTATATGTAGAAGGTGAAAATTGAGATCAAGTGAAAACAAACATATTTGTTATTAGTTCGAGTTCAACTTACTATGAGTTTAAGCCATTTTGAATATGTAGGTATGAAATTACACAATTTGTTGCCACCAGACTTAAAGTCAGTCTTATACTTCTGTAAATTTAAAAAGAAAGTCACTTATTGGCTGATAGAAATCACTTATTACAATATTTTATTAACATTACACCTGTAGATTTTTAACTATTGTATGAATATTAATATATACACAACGTCAAAAGTTGGACTACCCCTCATTCTTGTTAAAGAAATCTTTTTTGTCGGAAAAAACAAATACATTTATAAAAGTATATTGTTTTCTGAATCTTTTTTTTTGTGAAAAGAATATGTTCGATAAACTGAGTACTTAGAAAATTAAAAACCAGAAAATGTGTGACATTTTTGACAAAATTTATAAAATCAAAACGAAATAACAAAGCAAGTTCTCTACTTGACTAATAGTCGGTATGGCCTTTACTACGTTCCAATAGCATATGACACGTCTGTGCATTGAGATAATCAAGCAGTTAACGATCTCTTGCGGAATATTGTTCCATTCCTCTTCTGCCGCCACGACTAACTCATCTGCAGTTTGAGGGGAGGAATATGATTATGAATGGTTCTAGCAACAAAATCCTACACGTTTTCAATAAGATTCATGTCAGGAGAGTTGGCTGAACAATCTAATCTATTGAAGTGTCTCTTGAACCCTTCTTGTACGATGTGGTCGAACGATGTCGTCCATAAACAGAAAATTGTCACATAATGCATTACGTAGGGGATAGATAATGGGCGTAATAACTTGTTCGACGTAAATTTGACTGGTCATATTCTGTGGTATGCGAATTAATTGGGTGCGGCGGTTGAATATTATTTCACCCCAAAACATTACAGTACCCCCTTCATACGGAGCAACTTCACGGGGAACATCTAGTCGCTGTTGACGACCTGGCTCTCCAGAGTCATTGTCGATTGTCATCAGCAATCAGCCCAATTCTGGTTTCGTCTGTAAATAAGACCCACCGTCACTGACGTAAAAGCCAACCCCTATGCTCTCGCGCCCACTGGAGACGAGCAACACGATGCCTTGGAAGTAGAGTGGGGACCCGTAATGATCTTCTAGCACGTAAATTTGCGTTGTGGAGTCGTCATCGAATAGTATGTGTCGATATAACACGGCGAAACGTACCTTGAAAACGGGCCCTGAGAGCTGAAGCTGAAGATGTGCGGTATCTATGGGCATATTGCACCAAATACCGATCCTCCATTTCATTAGATATTCGAAGACGTCGACTACTTGGTCTGTTTTCCACTGTATCAAATTCTTCATATCTGTGTACTATTCGTACAACACATGATCTACCTTAATATTTATATTGCAGAAGTAACATACGCATATAATATATTTTTTTTATTTTTCTTTTGTTCTAGTTATATGGAACCACACATAATATAATCCTAATTAGTTGTAATATAGTTTGCATTATATATTATTATACGTTGATTTGTGCAAATAAATATTATTATTATTATTTGAAGAAAAATTCGTCTGTGTATTAAGAATTGTAAAATTTCCGGTGATGATAAATAAAAATAAACCACGACTTTATATTTAAAATGAATAAATAATGATGATGCCGTTTGACTAATGTCTATTGTAAAGCCATCTCTATTTTCAGAAGTATGTTCTCCACGATTCGACGAGGCAATATCGCACACATCCCGAGTTATTTTCTCACCAACACGCTTTATTAATCTGTTTCTGTGTATAAATAATGCAATCAAAACACCTCATTCCCGTCTCGATTCGCAGCTCTATTCCACAAGAGCGGCACACCGTTCGCTACTTTTCTTCAGTGAAGTTTGCCGCAACGAGATGTCGTTTGATAAGGCACCCAACTGCGGCTTAGTGTTTTTAATTTAGGATGTGTCAACGATAGCCATGATAGATGAGCGCGGTGGGTAGAACGATCGCCTCGAAAAAAAAATGGAATTAATTGTTTTCGAGGTGTGTTACACTTCTATGATGATGGGGTTCCGATTAATCCCTTTTGTTTTAATCGATTTATTAGAGACGTGGGCGTTGGATATTAATGGCGTGAGTTAGTAGACGGTTTAGTACGGGGTATACTTACATATTCCGACTTAAGAGCCCCGTATTCTTGAAATAGTGATTTTCACAGAGAGAAAGACAATAATTTAATTTTAGTAACTTTTATTTTTTAAAGTTATATAGTTTACACTAATTACAGGATGGGATGAACAATGAAAATGTGGTAAGTTACTGCAAATTAACAATAAAGACAAGAGTAAACTAACCTAAGAACACTTTTTTAATACGGACAATAGTTGTGTCAAATAAAACTGGCTACTTATTAAATTATACTTACTGCAACAGTGAAATAAAGGAGACTTGATTAGCGTATTAGTTCGAGGAACAAGAAGATGGAAGGTAACACCAGAGCTTGATAAGAACCTGGGAATATTTAATTATATCTTTTGTAAAATGTCAGAATCATCTGCAGAATTGTTCATTACTTTAAACAAAAATATAGTAGAATGGCACTGTCTACGAACACTTAAGCTCTTAAAACCGTATATCTGAAGTAAAGAATCATGAGGTATTATGTCATGGTAAATGCCATCTGCTATAAAAGACAACAGCTTGAGGAAACGTCTTTGAACAGTTACTAATTTAATAGACTGGGTCTGATAGTGAGGATTCCAAACTACTTTAGCTTTGACCTCACATAAGCATAAGAAGACAACGTCTATAACACTAGCTATGTCATTTATAAAAATATTCAATAACAAAGGCCCCAGGTTGCTTCCCCGAGGCACCCCGGATGAAGCTACGTATTCAGTAAATGTAAATCCATTGGATTTACCATACTGTTTTCTGCCCCTCAGGTAACAAATGCCGTGATCAAGATGTATCAGATATGAATTGTGTGACATTTACTAAATTAGTGGTGGTAGAACATTTTTTTATAAACTCATGCTGATATAGCCAATTATGCAAAAAAATAATGGAGATAGGTCTGAAATTAATAATATTAGATTTATCTTTATTATTCCTTATATTCTCTTCTCGTCATTATCTCATCTCATTCTCATTCTATTCATACTCTATTATTATTATTGCCATATTTGAACTATTAAATAACGATTAGCAAATAACATTATTATCTCATGCCACCTGCGTATTTTCAAAGAAACGGAAGAAAACGAACAAATAGCTACAAAAACAGTGTAACCAATAGATATTCTTATACAAACTAATTTAGTACTAAATATAAAGTATCCACTTTGAATACATATGTGAACATAATAGTTAAAATGTGAGGTTAAGATTGCAACAAAGTCGAGTCTTGTAAGCGCTTCTTAAAAGTACTGTGATGTAATACCTGCGTGTCTACATTAACTGTGACTACTAAATGCTGGACCTAGATCGGCCACAAGCAGAGAGCGATCCACTACTTACTGCGGGTACTATTGAAACACCTACTCTACAGTGTGACATATTGATGACAGTTAACACCGGTGTATCTATATCTGGCTATTTTTCAGATTTAATTCAATTCAGGTCAATCCCCCGCAGAGTAATTGTTTCATCAAATTCCACTTTTGCATCATATTTGAGGAAAATTTAACTAGTAAAAATAAATAAAGTATCAAGAATTTGTGTGATTATTTTGTTATACGTGTTGAATTCCATTTTTCGATCTTTTGGTATCTAAAAACGCCAGAAATGTTAAAATTTGCTGACGAAATATATGGCGCCTTTAATAGCAACTTGCATATGCTCCATTTTTATCTCCACCATTACCGTAATCTTAATTATTTAAACTGGATTATCTGTATATTTTCATTGCATCTCGGGTTTTGCAAATTCATTTCGCTTTCTGATACGAAATATAATAAATTATAGCATTTAACTTAATGGTAAATACAATATTTAGCATCAGAAGTGAAACGGAAATAATTAAAACTTCATGCAAGAAATATGATTTCTAAACTTCTAAACAGCTTTCAGTTAGTTGCTAGTTCTAAAGTTATTTTAATTTTAAACATTTAAATGAAGCATCAATTGAGACTAAAACTATATGATGTTCCTTTCGAAATGAGGTAATATAATAAAAGCTCGTTAGATAAATCCCTTCAAAACGTAGTCACTGTGCTTATAGCTACTTTTATATTCTTTAACATTGAAAATATAACTAATGTATGTATAGACAAATATTACTTAATTAACACACTGAATGCCATCCTAATATTGGTGACAAAACAAAGATTTGTTTTCCTACACCAAAGAGTTTTTTTCTATAGTTACCCATTTACCGTCATTCTTATGTGAATGACGCGGCCCACAGTGAAAATTGTGTGAATTATTAGCTTTTCACTATTAGTAAACGTCCACAAAGATCCACAACTCAAATAGAGTTAGAAGAAGCAAGAAAAATAGAAATGATGTTATCTGATTCTGATTTTGACTTAGATGACTGTAGAAGATCCTGCTTGGTCACCTCAAAGTTCGTCAGAAGAAGAAAATGATTCAGAAGAAAATGAGGTAAATCAACAAGACAATACAGTAATGGGCAATGCAAAGTGGTATGAATATTTGGAACAACACAAGAACTTTCCATTTATTGGTTTGTATGGTGTACAAGAACATATTTCTCCTGATTCTGATATTTTTCTTGGACAGTAATGTTTTAGACCTTATCGTAAAGAAAACAAATAGATTCGCTGAACAGTACTTGGTAGTTGGACAGCAACAACAATTTGCAAGATTGCAAAAGTGAGTTCCAAAAATGTTTGGCCTTATAATATGGATGAGATTGGTAAGGAAAGGTTCCTTGAAGCTATACTGGGCAACTCGTGGTATATATTTCCTGGATCTCAAAATCAGTATCTAGAAACCGTTTTCGATTACTCATAAGCATGCTTCATTTTAACAGTAATGAAGCAACTGAAAAAGTAACCGGCCAATAAAAGACATACATACCTAAAGACGTTCTTCTCGTCACACTAAAACGAGAGAAAGTTGTATCTAAAGAAGATGACAACGGTATTGTAGTTATAAAGTGGAAAGACACTTGAGATGTAAAGCTGTTATCAACTAAATATGCCCCAACATTGGCATCCACGAAAACTGCTCGACCATATGCAAATGATCAGCAATCAACTAATACTACTGTTCAGGATTATAACACACCCAATGTTCCTGCTGTAGACAAAAAGTGCAGGTGAGACAGAACACGCGCCATTACTGAGCTATTAGGCAAAAGAAAATATATTTTACATGGAAAACCTTAATATCATTAACGTGTGATAGCAATCAGCATTACGGCAGAGTTTACCGAATAATATAATTTGGATCACTGTGTGTCGACATCTCTGTTCCTCACGGATCAGAGATCACCCGCTGACACACCGCCATAGCAGCGCAAGTCACCGTGTACTGCCCGTTGAATAGTCGATCAAACTTCGCCTACCAAAACCTGCTAGTCGAAAAGGCAGGAATGATGAATGATGAATTAAAATAAAGATATAGAAAGTGACACTATTTAAGCTCTGCGAGTAAATCGTGATGAAAAAAAGAACATAATAATAAAAGATCAGAAACAACATTACAATCGACAACACCAATCCTTTGTAAAGTTAACAAACATTAGAGTCAAATAACTGTTCTAAATCTTCAGCAGGTAAAATTTGATGTCAGGTATAAAAATTATTTTTATCTAAATACCTCATCAATCTAACCTTATAAAGTTAGATTATTCAGTCTTGTCGTCGGTAAAATACTCCAGGCAAATAGAATTTGCCCGAACATCAAAATTTACATTCACCTTCGTATTTTAACTTTATTTTATATAACCGACCAAAATGGATTAGTTTTTTCAGTAGGTATAGATTTGTCTAAGTGAGAGGGTATATAGCCTCAATGTCATTCCCAAGGCGCCTGTAGAAAGATATCATTGTTTTATTTACAACGCATTAACATAAAATCCCTAACTAAAGAAAGAGCTGATATCAAAAACTATCGTCAGCAGCCATAAACGCCGACCTAGAATAAGAACATTCAGAATACTGGCGAATTCATCAAATGATTGAAGCCTGTTACCAACTCGTGGACAAGGCCAAACATCATACAGTTGAGATAGCAGAAATTTGAACAACTTGTGAATGCTCGAACCGTCGATGCAGTAAAAGGACTGAAAGAAGCTGCGAGGTTGCTAGAATAACTCTCATTTTCTATCAAGACAGGATTGCTAAAATTCCTGCTCTTTATTCAGATCATGAAATTATAAATAATATATAATTTCACATTTTTATTTTACTTCAATAAATTTAAATGAACAAGTTCTCGTTCATATTTGATTTACCCTCGTACTCATGAAGGTTTGGAGCCTCTGCTGTACCTTGATGGGAATTCGATGGATTCCTTTTGTTCGAATCGATTTATTAGGGACGTGGGCGTCCGATATTAATGGGATGAGTTATTGGCCGCGCGTTGTATGATCGGAAGGACGCGATAACTGCCCGTTCTGCTCCTCCGACCAACAACTTGCTTTGTAGGTGTCGATTAGAGTTATTTCGTTTTTAAATAGTGTGTCAACTTATTACCATAAATCGGTTATAAATAAAGCGTTTTTTGTTCGCTTTTGGGTCCAATGTGGAATGTACAGGGCGTGTCAAATCACCTGTCACAATATTTGCCAATGCGTTCTGCTGTCGCAGATTTTTACTAATTTGATTAACCATTTTCCTTCTCCTTCTCTTCCTTTTGTCATTCAAAAACTTATTATGTATATGTCTGGCGAGAAATCTCATCAAAATAAGAGAAAAACATGAAAAAGAAAGGTTCTGAATTTCAAGAAATTACTAAAAATAATTTTTTTAAATACATATCTAAGTATATTTAAAATATCTAAAATATAATCAAATTAAAATGTATACAGTGTTTATTTTTCATATATTTTTTATTATATAATAATAATAATAATAATAATATCTCTACCCCTCATTCTAATCACAGGGATTAGCCCAGAAGTGGGAGACTTGTGCGGGAGAGGGGGCGGCATATTATTATTAAGCAGGCCGCATTTGTGCCCAGGAACGACTTACGTTGGTAGGCCCTAACCACTATTCAGTGCAGGAATGAGGGAAACCTGGAAAACCTCATTAATTAGGGGGGTAGTCAAATATCAACCGGTATCAATTTCTCACATTGACCCAAGCCAACATTCTTCCACCCTACCATACCCGCAGAGAGGGCGCCAAACCTCTCCACGAATATAGCTTATATACGGTCTACCGGCAGCTGGGTTCGAACCAACACCGATCTAGTCACCTCGATTCAAGTACTGACGTCTTAAACCGCGCGACCACTGACCGACATATATTATTATAGTTAGTTTATAATATGATTGGTAAAACTAACTACTCTGCGGACTAAAACTCGACCAGCGTTGAATCAGCCCATAATATTTACCCCTACATTATTTAATTATTTAACCCAACCTTGTCTATGGAATTGTTAGCAAACGATATTTAGTATCAAAGAACATACATGACTTCATTAATAGGATTTTCTATCGATTATATAAAAACATATTCTATTTGAAATAGTTGTTGGTTTTATTTCTGTAATTACCTACATTTCCCGTCTTTTATTTGTTTACCTGGAAAGTCCAACATATCTAGGAGTTGTCTTAAAATTCTTGTGTTATATATGGTCACTTTAATCTGCTAGTGTGTGCCCGATTCTTAAGGGGAATCCCTCCATTGTTAGTAATTACTGGGCTATATCAATACTTTCTAACTTTGCAAAACTCCTTGAGGTAATCCTATATAATCAGAATTACTCGATATTTAAAACTCATGTATCTCCGATCTACACGGCTTTATGGAAAAAAGGATCATGTACGATAAACTTAGGCTGTATTACCCAGTATTTGAGTGAGGCTTTGGATAGTCAAAAACAGGTTAATGTAATTTATTTCTCTTTTACTTATCCTGTAAATACTGGCGTTCCTCAAGGTTCTAATTTAGGTCCCTTACTATTTTAATATTTATTAACGACTTAGCTAATTTAATTAAACGCCAGAAACAAATTTTTGCTGACGACTTAAAATTTTATAGAATAATTAATAATACGTACGACTGCCGATATTTGCAATCAGTCATTGATTTTATCTCGGTATGGTGTACAAGTTATCGTATACATATATCTAAATGTAATGTTGTATCATATACTAGAAAGAAAACTTTTAATTATTATAATTATCAATTGACTTAAAAAATAAAATAGTAAATAAATAGTTGTGATAGGGACAAGGATTTGAGTGCTTCATTTTACAGTGGCTTATCTTCAAACAGCACATAAATAATATTGTATCTTCTGAATCTAAGTCACTTGGATTTATTATTAGGAATTGTGAAAACATTAGTAATATATAGGCTTTAAGATTATCATTTCAATCATTGGTCTGTTCGAAGTTGGAATACTGTTCACTAATTTGGTATCCGCTGTATCAAAACTATATTGATTTAATTGAATCTGTTCAAAGGCGATTTTTAAAGTATCTTTGTTATAAGGAAGATGGTTTATATCCTCAAAGAAGTTACTTATTACTGCATAGATACAATTTCTGCATACAAGACGCAAAATTGCATCAGTCACTTTTGCATATAACTTACTTCACAACAATTTTGATTGTATTGAGTTACTGAGTAAGCTTAGTTTTTATATTCCAAGAATCGGAGGTGGACATGAGCATCTTTTACAAGTACCTCCTCTACACAGCATATGCTTCTCAAGTCGCCTATTTATGTTATAATACAAATACTGATAATACAAATTTCATTTGTAGCTTTTAATTTTGATACAATCTCAAAAATCAAGAATTGTTTTATAACACACACACACTAATACTACAGAATAGGGTTTGTTTTATTTCTTGGATTTTGTCATAAATGTTTATGTATTTGAACTCTAGCATTTTTATATAGTGTTTAGTTTTTAAAGATGTTTCTTATTTGTCACTTATTGTATTGCGTTTCCTGTAATTGGATGCTACATGTCTGTTGGAAATAAATGCCTTATTATTATTACAAAATACATATTGGGTAAGAAATACATAATCATTAAAGAATTTGTGTTAATTTTTTTTAGTTTAAATCTCAAACTCAACCTACAATTATTATTCTTGAAAAGCCGACATTATCTAACATAATATTTATACCAAATATATTTTACATATAAACATTTATACAGTGTGGAAGAAAAGTATGGAATAAATTCATTATTTCTAAAACAACGAAGTTTCATGAAATTTCCTCGGAAACGTCGATTTTTAATCGACGAATCGAATAATAATAATTTAATAATAAGGTAGTAATAATAATTTAATTATTAATTAATTAATTAGTTGCTTATTGTTAAATTGTTTTAAAAATAAAGAGTCCTTATTTTGTGATACTGCCGATGAATTCACTATATCCATTTTACTCTCAACCAGCCCATCACATACACAAATGGGAATATTCACATTTATTTCAAGCCGATTTTATTGGATCGGTTATTATTTTTTTTCTCGGAAAGTTGAAGGAATAAAGTGTTGAAATTATACATTTTTAAATTCAGCAAGTTAAGCTCTACAAGAATCCGATGAAAAAATATAGGGGTTCTATTTAAAAAAATATCCGATGACGTCATCACGCGAAAACAAATGAACGTCGGAAATGCGTTGGTATAGAAAAAAGAGTCTTTTTAAAAAACAAAATCGACGTATCCGAGGAAATTTCATGAAACTTCGTTGTTTTAGAAATAATGAATTTATTCCATACTTTTCTTCCACACTGTATATTGGTGAATCTTAATATTCACTTAACAAATGACCTTATGCGATGTATCTATGATTGCTATTCTATTATACGTTTCAAAACTTCAAGTCATGTTAATGTTTATCAACAATAGGGACGGTTTTTTTCAAGAATGATGTCGAATTACCTTACGAGTAGAAATAGAATACCCTTTTGCTTATCCGATGTTCTTAAGAAATTTTATAGCCCCTGTGAGCGATTAAAGAAGGAATATTTTAATTGATCGCCATAAAAATGAGCCTAAATCTCACTAAAAAAACCAGACGGGGTTGTTCGCCGTCTTACAATAAAAATCCACATTAAAAATGAATATTAATATGAATTATGTTTCTGGTGTCGTAAAACTTTTAAAGCCAGTCGGGATTTTATATCAGTCCCATTGTGTTAATAAAATCACTGCGACAAAGAAGGCCGTGGTCACCTCTCAGGGTCGGAGCAATTAAATTTTTCTATTAAAAAAAATAAATGGAGCCATTTCAACAACGAATCGAATTTCTGTTTATAGTTCAATTAAATTTTAGATTTCTCGGGATAATTTCGACAAAAAAAAGGCATAAACTCCTCTACTAAATATGTATGCCATGGTATTTGAATAACAATATGGATGAATTGATGTAGGAAGGATGGACAGCTTTCGATAGCGTAAAAATAATAAATCATCGAATTTATAGTTTAGATTTATTGCTTTTTGGCTTCTAGGAAACACTGTAAAATTGGCCTTAAATAGGAGAGAAGTAATATAATAATGTTAATTTCACTGCATGTCGGTGTTAGTAAAAAGAAACGAGATACTAAAATAGGTTTCCTGATAATTATCTCCAAACAGAAGACGACCCCAAAATAACTCGACTGGTAACAACTCTATGCAATAGTTACATATACAGGATGTGTATCTAAATAAGTGCGAAAACTTTTAAGGACTGATTCTTTGGCGAAAATTAAGGAGTCTTTTATACAGAGTGTGACAAAATTAGCCTGCCAAAAATTAACTGGATTCTACAATACAAATAAGAGAAGAAGTTATATAAACATAGATCCGTAAATGCCTCTAAACAGAGATATGGTCCTTTAAAAAGAGACCCTAAAATTATTTCCAAATATATCCAAAACGGATCGAAATAAAATAATCAAATTTGAAATTTATTTTTGGCAAGCTAATTTTGAGACACTTTGTATAACATTTAAAAAAAAACCTTCCCTCGAAATTTACGCCCTTGCAAAAAAAGAGGAAACAATTCGATTTTACGCTTTTTCCTCCCTGTATATTAAGCATGTAAAGTTATATACAAAAATTGTTTTTATAAAAACTATTTTCCGCTGCAATTACGCTATGTACTACACAGTTGATACAGAAACACTGATAGAAGTATAAAATTACATTATACTTACTCGTATATATCTAGTGGTATGGCATATTTAACTTATTAATTTTATTATTTGAACTTAAAATGTCAGTATCTTCATCTGGTATGATAATACAATTTCTGTCTCCAAATTTGATGACTATAGCATTTCTTCAAACGCAAACGTATCGTGATCACGTTGAAAGCAATTCTATTGTATAAAAGTAAAATGTAAAACTACATTTTGTTAATAAATAATTGTAGGAGATCTTACCGCAAAAATGAAAATTTTTCTACTGTACCTACATGAAAAAAACCTAGTTATTTATTTTTTTAAATTATATTGCAAAATAAATATGTTTTTGCTACGGCATATGCAAAACAAAAACTTTTACTTCAAATATACAGAATATTTCAAATTATGAGAAAAATGTTAGCAATTGTTAGAAAATATCTAAATAAGTAGAATGAATTTTCGTATTTCAGACATAGAAATTATAAAATATATACAACGCGAAAAGTCTTTACATTATGCACTGAAAAATAGTCAGACTATGTAGGAGCTTAGAAAGCTTAATGCAAGTTGTTGGTAATACTGCATTTTAATACCAGCGTACAATTGAAACCAAAACGGAATGTTTGTAATTGGACCATAGAAAACACAATTATCTCTACGTCAGTACAACCAACCCATAAAAGCTAAGTTACTGCAATATTACCAGACTCACGTTTTCTCCATAGCTCAACTATATTCGGTACCTCTTTTAGCGTTCTATATATTTTATGATTTCTGTGATCTCTGGTTACAATTTACCTAATTCATAATTCTTGAAATAAGAACTAGAAAAGTGGATATACTCTTTTTTAGAAACAGAAAAGTTGTTCAAAAATTACAAATTTCTACGAATGAAAAAGTCGTACTTAAAATTATAGGTCCGTCGTTTTCTGTCGACCTAGCTGTGTTACTTCCAAATACGAAAAAAAAAAAAAATAGAAAACTTTAACACCCTGTTGTGTTGGCTTTGAAAAAATATTTCCCTTTGTCATGGGAAATAAGACATGAGTTTCTTTAAAGTCTTCTTGTTCGATCTTGCAAGATCATGTCTTGTCTTGCAAATTTTTTGTCTCGCAATTTTGCAAGACTCCTGCATACAAATGAGAATGAAACATGGAACTTTATAACAAATTTGGTAACAGTGATGATTACTATCGGTCGGCTACGGCTCCGTTCGAAGCTTACGCGTATATCGATATAATCGATCGTCGACAGTGGTCGGTTGGTAGACGTTATAAAGCATAGAAACAGCCATTTTTCATAATAATTGTTTTTAATAATAATTTTGTTTACCGAATGTACTTTAAATACAGTATATGCGTACAATAGAACTTTTCACTGTTCATTTATGTATTGCCCCGTCTTATGCAAGACATATTGCCGTTGCAATATTCCTTTTCTTGTCCCGCAAGATTTCTTTTTAAATCTTGCTTCGTTTTGCAAAATGAATTTCTCCAAGTCTTGCCTTGGTCTTGGCTTGCCTTGTGAGACTAAAACATGACCAAGAAAATGCAGGACAAGATTGCCAACACTAACACCCTTTGCTAAAAAAATGTTAGGTATTTGGATATTTTATTAATTTGAAGAAATTACCTATTTCGACTTCAGCTATTTATTCCTGAAATTTCGCTCATGCACAACTTGAATCACCCTGTATATTTAATTTTAAATTGCTGAGACTATTGTCTGTCATTAAGAAGCGGAATAATCAAGATGAAAACTGTAAATATCACTTTCATAAACTATATTGAAATAAACTTAAATATGAATTATAATTATATTATCTTTTACAAATTGAATGTAAAAAGTAAAAATATCGTTTTATTTATTATTTAAAAATATAGGTACCTACCTACATGACACTTAACTAGCGTGGATATGTTATATAAGGTGATTCTTAACCTAATGTCTATACGCATACACATAAATTATAGCTGAGTACAAATAATGAATAGTGAAAAAAAATTTAGTAAAATGTTGTTACAAAAATGTATCAGTTGAAATTTTTTGTTCATAAAAACTAATAAGTAAACAAGTCAGGACGATATGTTTGGTAGCAGCAGTTTGTGGTCCTATTCGAGTTTATTTTCACGCGATTATAAAAGTATGGCCTATAATTTCTCAAACGAAGAACTTATGGCATACAGGGAATCACATTCACTGGCTGTAGGTCATTTTTATGCCCAGAGAGATATCATCCGAAACGTGAAGCCTTTTTACATGTGGTTCAGCGGGGTACAAAAAGCCAATTGGAAATTTGCGGCCGAGGACTGGGCAACATTGATTCAATTAGACCTCGGCAAATTGTGAATCTCGACGAAGGTATTTTAAATACCGTCGAGCAGCCTAGCATAAGTACTAGGACAATTGCAGTGCAATTTCCATACGTAATGAAATTCACAATATTCACAGGATGAATTATTGGGCAGTGGAAAATTCGTCACTCGGCGAACACACTTTCCAACAACAAGAACAACGATTTTCAGTAAATGTGTGGGCTGCTGGAACTGTGAACTTATTAACTTCTCGATGAAGTTAATCTCAACATTAGACAGCATATGTGGTTTCTTCATGATGGTGCTCCATATTTTGCGCGACTAGTGCGACAAGTGACCTCCATCGCCCGGTCTAAATCTAGTCGACTTTTATTTTTGGGGTCACATAAAAGCGAGGGGTAAACCACTGCTTGAAATTTGTACAATGAAATACCATTTTTTTAAAATATTACTCGTAAATACCTTATTTTCCCAAAAAAATACCTCATTAAATAAGCAAATACCTCAAAAATACCCAAAAACCACGAATTACCCTCAAATGCCCAAATAATACCTACGACTATTACCCAATAATACCCTTAAGTACCTAAAAATCCCGTTAAGTACCCAGAAATACCAAATAGTACCCAAAAATACCCTTAAATACCCAGATATCTAAGAAACGAAAAATACATTTAATGACCCACGATTTAACTTAATATACGTTTAATTTTCCAAAACTGTCTTTCATTTCCTTAGAAATTATTCCAGTTACAGATCTACGTAAATAATATAGATTTTTTTAAAGGCTCCTTTGACTCGATCTGAATATATCTGGAAAGAACATTTTGGGTTACATAAAATGTATCATAAACTCATTGGCGCACCCAAGAAGGGTGCCAATACCTACACCATGCCCCCTTCAAGCTAACTAAAAACAAACTTCTTCCTTGTCTATGAAATCATAATATTCGGTCTATACAGGGTGCCCCTAAAATTATTGTCCGGATCCAAAATACTCATCTGGTACCATCGGTGTCTCCAGTACAACCAAAATCTTTCATTAGCAAGTGTAAATACATGGGTATCGAGGGAGAATTCAATTTTAGCCCCCAGCTTGCTTTCCGTCATGTATGATTAGAATTAGATAATTGGCAGTTGTTTACATAAAAAATCTTTTTTGTTAAATAGAATATGAATATGATAGAATAACCTAATTTAGCAATATTTTAATTTTTATTACAGAAATATTTTTGTTTGACCAAACTTATCGTTAACACGTCGTATCGAATAAGGTAATATATTGATTTAAAGATAAAGTTTAAGAAATTATACCATACTAAAATTTGTTATAAGAGGGGAATGTGCTAGTATGTGAGTGGATATATTCTGCGTACATTCATATGATAGGTACTTGTTTATATGGTACTGTACTGTACAATCTATTGCAATAATAATGTCACTGTTTAGTTGAATTAGGCTATTTATTTCGAACTGCTGACATATTCGTAATGAAATCTACTTTCAATTTTAAATATTAGTTCTTAGTTGTTTCACTTACCCACAGAAATATTGAAATTTCTACACAGGACATCCAGTAGACAGAAAACTGATTTGAGGAAGTGTAATTAATTTTGCAATAGAATGTATCTAATTCGAATCACCCTATGTTATTTTCTACTACTACTATACTTACGAAGACAATAAAAGGCCGTGTAGTGGTTGGCCTCCGAATAATTTTACAGAAAATATTTTTATATCTATTTTTAATAATTTTTATATTTGCCATTGCGTCGGTCAGTTGTTTACTTATATTTAAACTGTGCCATCGGCATAACGCATGCGCGATCGCCATTGTATTTAAAAATTGGCGGGAAAATACTAGTTTTCTCTTAAAATACCCATTAATTATCTTCGTAATACCCATTAAATACCCATTATTACCTTGATAGTACCTAAAAATACACAAAGTAGGTACCTAAAAATACCGAAAAAATACCTATAAATACACCCAAAAAATGCAAAAAGTACCTTTAATTACCTACAGCTTGTACAACAAAATACCTCAGTGGTTTCCCCCTTGCATAAAAGCTATGGTGTATGTTACCAAAGTTAACAAGAGTTGTGAAATTACATAGGTAACTACATGCTGCCGCTGAGGCAATTAGAAGGCATTTACAATTTTATAAAGTTCGCGTTCTTTTATTTTTATTGAAATAAATTGGTAGGTATCTTTCAGCAACTGAAAAACATATTTTTTACTATTTCATTATTATTTGTCCTCGACTACAATTTCCAAAGTATAGCGTATACTTAGGGTTAAGAATCACCCTGTATGTTGATTGTGGTTGGCCGCTCATGCAGGTCCACATTATTGCGGACCCATTAATAGGTGCATTACGATAATCCAACAGCTCGAGCAAACACTTTATTCCCAAGTTAATTAAAACCTAGCCGTATATCACAAGCCACACTTCCAAGTTGTCAAATAATTCATTTTGTAATATCACCACCTTGCGGTCTAATGCCGTTTTATTTGCTTCTATTGCAATGGCAGATAGTAAAACAGTGTGGCGGACAATGTGATCGTTCTTAGGAGACGAGCTTGACTAAGTTCATTTTTTTCGTCTCGGAACATACATAGTGAGTGCCTATAGATTTGGAAAATACTACTTTTTCGTTACTGGTTTTTGATTGTTATTTTAAAATTATATTAGCTATAATTTTCAATTAAATTTAAAATTAGTCTCTCGACTGGTTTGAAATAGAAACAACAAAGGCTACATTCTATAGTAGAAAATCGAGAGAGTATTTTACTGTACAAGCTGTAATTAAAGGTATTTTTTGCATTTTTGTGTATTAGTGCGTATTTATGGGTATTTTTAGGTACTTTTTGTATTTTTGGGTACTATCAAGGTAATATTGGCTATTTAACGGGTATTACGAAGGTAATTAATGGGTATTTTAGGAGAAAATTAGTATTTTCCCGCCAATTTTTAAATACAATTGCGATCGCGCATGCGTTATGACGATGGCACAGTTTAAATATAGGTAACAACTGACCGACGCAATGGCAAATATAAAAATTATTAAAAATAGATACAAAAATATTCTTTAGATATATAATAGTCTCTAAAATTTTTCGGAGGCACTGTTAAACCACTATGTGGCCCTTTATTGTCTTCGTAAGCTTTTAGTTTAGAAAGTAATATAGAGTAATTCGAATTAGATACTTACATTCTATTGCAAAAATAATGAGGCATCCCCAAATTAGTTTAGGACTACTAGATGTTCGGTGTAGAAATTTCAATAGATTTCTACACAGAACAGTAGAAGAACTAAAAACTAATGTGTAAAATGGAAAGTACATTTCATTACGAATACGTCAGCAGTTCGAAATAAATCGCCAAATTCGTTTTAAACAGTGCCATTATTATTGTCATATATTGTAGCCTGAAAGAAGACTATAAAGAAATTCAAGACAAATTTAATAACATTTTCTATTATAAGTAATAGAGTGCCTGAATTGTCTATATTGATCATTCCTCTAGATATTCTAGACAAAGTTACATCATCTGAGATGGTAATCTATATTTTTTTATTGTTGAAAGCTCATTTTTAAAATGCCATCCATAAATTGTACTATGATTCCCGTATTTTGTGTTTCATCTACCTCTTCTTCCTTCCACGAATTTCCACTATTTTCCGGTTCGCCGCACTCACAGTATGCAACCACATCCTACTAATATTTTGGTCTCGCACTCCCTTCATACACGTTTTTTATCATCCGACATTCCTCACTTGTTTAGATTAGGACTTTAATTATTTTGAGTACAAGTTGTAGAGTTCACAATCATAATTAAGTTAGCGGAAAGATATAATCGAAATTTATTTACGTGCACGCCCATGGTAGTTGCCCAGATGGAACAGATGGGGTCTGCCACCAATAGAAATCAAGCATTTTGATGTGACGCACGCGTATTTGTTGCAGTAGAGCTATGTAGTCCGGATACACTCTGTGAGGTATGTGGCAATTTTATACCAATAATTTAATACCACTCTAATATTTCTTTCTGTTGACTGTTATAAACTGCGAGCGATTTATAAAACGAGCCACTCTACTATTGCATCGATTTAAGGAATGTGTTTTATTGAGGTATTAAATAGGATTCATTTGTAATATATACAAGGTATTACACAATCCATCGCCATCAAACTTGGGAGTATTCTATGAAAAAAGTTTTTATAAATATGGGGCATAAATGCTTGGTTATTGTGATATAACCAACATTTTTAAAACTTAACAAATTGGCTTATACCACTAATTAAAAAAAGTCAGCTTAGAAATAGGACAGAAATTGTATATTGTTTTATAGTAAACAAAGTAAGTTGTCAGATTAATAATAGTGGTGTATTAATATCGTAATTATGGAGCATAGATTCCGTGCTGATGCATTTTATGTTAATTTTCATGCATTTTGCTAAATAAAATATATTACTTTTATTTCTCTTGATCTCAGTATGTTTACGGACATATGTTTATATAAACTTTTTTCTTATTTTGTGCTGTAGAAACCCTCCAGGTTTGATGATGATTTTTTGTTACACGCTGTATTTTTCAAAAGTAAATTATTATTTCCGCAACAGATTCTTGCGATTTCATATAATATCCTCATTTCCAATGAATAATATTCAAAATTAAACATAATTTATTTGCAAATTGTCATATATTAAATATTGTGCTACATAAAAAAATAAATATGTTCAAATATAGTATTCGAAATTCCCGCCACTTTCATATAATTCATCCGTCAATCCGTCTATTCAAGTAGAGGGCGCTGAACTGTCACAGTTGTTGCCAACCGCTAGAAATATGGGGTTTTCTCCTTTTGTATATCTGGTGCCTGTACCTTTAAATTCAGTCAATGACTAAAATCGAGACTAAAATCCAGCTTTCAATTGTACATCTAGTAAGTAGTTTACACTATTTTTGACTAAAAGATGTAAAATGTAAAATTTACGTATTCTTGTAAGTACTATACACATTACAGATTTTAAATATGATTGTAATAACATATTGTTTTCTGCTCTCTAATAAGCTAGAACTTTATGTTGGCAGTTATTTCTTATTATTTATTGCCACGTTTGCAGTAAATAATGAAAGGCGTAATTATTAAAGATACAAAGCAATTACTTCATAAGCTATTACTTAATAAAAAATGAATTATAACTACGAAATAAAATCTACTGGGAGAATGAAAAATATACAAGTACCTATGAACAGCTACAAAAAAAACTTGTAATGTAATATATAGTGTTTTTAGAAGAGGTTTAAATATTTGGTATTAGAGAACATATACATATGATGGCATCATTAATAGGAATTGTAGAAAAATTGATTAGAATTAGCCTAAATACCATTACTATGCATTAAAAAAGGATTTGTTGTGTTTTACAAAACAATTATATTTCAAGTAACAACTCTTTTAAGGTTAAGATTTAGGGGCAGTTTGATTATCTTATGTATTATTTTTTACAAACGAGTTACACAATATCAATAAATGTCTTGTACAATAACTTCCGTAAAGTCTCAATACGTACCTAATTTCACTACGATATATGTATCAATTATGATTAATGTTTATAAACCCATGCATAGTTCATAGAAACAATCTTTATTAGTTTTGTTCCATTACCACTAGAATTTATGTAATACATACTTATTTTATTCTCAGACTCTCTGCATAGAAAAAAAGTGGTACAAATTAATGATTATCATTTTTTTTTTAAAAAAACAGCTTTAATAAATCAAAATTCAATAAACAGAAAAAATAATCCCATTATAAATAGTGTCCATATATTCGATCTCCAGAGCCTCGCATGCTGGTTACATAACCGATCAGTAAGCCATGTTTAAATCAAATAAAAATGCTGTAAAAGCAAACTATAAAGGCGATAATTAAAAATCGTCATTAATATACTTAATTAATAATTTTCCAACATGGCAGCCTATTATTATTCAACATAAATGAATGCATAATTAGAATTTTTATGACAACCACAATATATAGTTAATTAATAAAAATATTAAAGGTTTTATTACAATGATAAATCTATTTACTCGTACATTGGCCATTTCGACTCGAAAAAGAAATAATGGATGTATCTACATTTACGATTAAGAACGCATTTTTTCAATGATTATTTTTCAGACATGACTACAATAATTTTTTCAGTAGATATAGTTGACATGAAACAAAAATTTTAAATTTCTATGTAGATAAAAAATATTTATATGTATATACCTATATTTTGTACATAAAATTTTACTAATAATAATTTAAACAAACATAATGATTTCAGTTCCTACTTATCAACAGTTCAGTTAAAAAATTCAGAGTTCAGTGAAGTAAACATTTCCATACATATAAATAATAATTTTCTTTCGTTTAAAAACGAACAGTGCTTCAAGTTCCATAGATTTTTAAGGAGATTTGGTATGCGCCCAGATATTAAAATCCTTCAGTTTTTATTTTTGCTATAAAAGTAAACAAAAAAGTTTGGGTATTTTTGAAGTACCTAATTACTTGTCTGTTACCCCCTCGGGACAAACTGTATTGATTTCTTTTTAGATTTTCAAAAAAGCATAAAAAATTATGGGATTGTGTAAAATTTCATTAATTTATCTCTACGCATTTGGGAAATAGTAAGTAATTAAAATGTTCCATAAATTAAAAATGGTCAACAAGAACTAATCTTTCACACCCTGTATGTCGAAAACGAATCGTTTAAGAATACATGTTTATATACTTTTCGCATTATTTTGAGGTCTAGAAAGCGCAGTTAAATGTATGCTGCTACTTTTAGAATCACCTTGTATATGGGGAGGTTTTCAATTTAATCCCGTATAATTAAACAGCAAAAGGTGCAGCCAAGTATTTAGTGCCTACTACACAATAAAAACGAAGTGTAAGATTCATCAGGTAATAAAAATCTATTAAAACAAATCCCACACACGTCGACCCATCAAGTAAACAAAGCTGCATTCATATCACCAAATAAAACAACCGTCCGCCTTATAAAAACCACTCACTAGAAAAAACGCTCTTTGTGGGCCTATTTGCATTATCAGTTAGCGCGCAGCGGCTAATCACTGCCTAGTTTCGTATACTAAGACCCTAACCGGGTGCTAATGACTAGCATTAAATCAAGCATACACTGACCTCTGTGATTTCCATCTTCGCGGCCATCATATCCACCATTTAAACCGTAGGGGTGCACTTAACCTCACTTTTTCACGTGTTTTCACCGCACTGCCGCTCTGACATAACCACAAACAGTCGAAGGAGTCGGGAGTCAAGGCCTGCCGAAATATCACAACAAACTAAGTGGGACCAAGCGCGAGACTAGTTGGATAGGTGGCGCGCCGTTTTTCGATTGTTGTTCTGTCACTTCCCGGTGAGATGTGCCGTGGAGCAGGTAGGAGGGGTGCGATCTCCCTCAATCTCTAGGGGTGGTGCCCGCTGCGAACTCAGAGGGAGCGTCGGCCGTATCAATGTTCGTCTTGCGCTGGCCTAGGCGTATCCGAGGCAGTGCCGAGTTCTCGCCGTTTGTTTTGTGACTGTTTGCCTTTTGTTTCGTAAAAAATCGAGGAAAACAGACTACTGTGATTATAATAACCATATGAACCTGTTCCTTTATCGCCACAAGGCATTTGCGTAAATCTAATTAATATAACATTATAAAACAATTTAATATTATTATCTCTAGAACATATTATTGAAATTCATGATATGCGCTTGTTGCCGAGTTAAATTATTAAAATTGATAAGACCTTACTAAACAAGATATTGACTTGGTCAGGTGAGGCCTTGGCAAATAAAAGTTAGTAATAGTCAGCCAGGTAGATAGTAAGTTACCTAATTTATGAGTTATGTTCTAGGAGAACTGTATATTGAAAAAATACCCCACCAGTCCAAAACATAGTAATAAAGCATATCATATTAATTAATTGAATATTAAAAATTTCTTACATCCAAAAATATTTTATCCAAAAAATTGAGTTTCCTCAAAATTATTTTTTAAATATAAATGGTTGGAATGTTGGATGTCTGGAACAGCTAAACGGTTTATGATTTTAATGAAGTTATACAGGTTCTTGATACACACTAAATTGAAAAAATAAGCGATATCAGTATCAGCTTTCTACTTATCAAACTTGACCGGATGCCTAATGTTTGTTATCATTATTATTCTACCAAGAATTTTTGTACCCATTCATCGATTTGTCATCAGCCTTTTGCAATTTTGGTTACTTTGTACTGATTCGATTACATGGTATTTCTTTTAAGATAACGAATTATCTGTGACCATTTTAAAAAACAATGGTTGAGGTACGAGTAAAAGCACGCCGTATTTGTTTTCTACACCTACATTGAAGATAAAATTAGAAATAAATATTTGACTTTTGCTGCGCAAAAAATCATGTATTTGAAAATGTATATAAAACATTGCCGAAAATTGAATAAGATGTATTTGAATTAGACATAATAGATTTGAAGCTTTCACGACCGGTGTTGTTTTTGAATCTATGATGGTTTTCCGGGTTATTATACCCTGACCTAGGTAACTTGGTTTGTGCCAGTAACATAATTAATGAACTCATCTCAAGCCTTAGATGGGAATTTTTTACTTGCTCTTGTTGTTCTCAAGTTAAGTTCCTACCCGCATATTGATGGGGGATACGGCTAGCCTTCTGAGACATCCCATAGCAGTATTTGCAACTGGTCCCATCTCATGCTTCCAAAGCGAGTGGTGGAGTATCTGAGATACATCAGAGTCAATTAACTCATGTGACTAGCAACTGTACTTCAAAAATTGAAGATCTCTTCCTATTTGAAAAGAAAAACATTTTCGTGTTATTGTTTTTCTCTATTTAACAATATACATATTGTACGTCAATAATGCAGAGATCTTAATAAAGGTACTTCTCATTTTCTCTCAGTTAATTCGTCACCTCAAATTTCATTAACGTTGGTCAAATATCTTTTAAAATATTTGCTACAGTCTTTTTGGAAATGAAAGAGAATAATAAAACCCCGAGATAAGAACAAGCCATGGGCGTGGTAATATTTCGTTTCAGGTAATTATCGGGTAACACTAATGCTAACAGGTAATGGGTGTACAATAGTATATTTTATTGGATATATCATAGGGCAGAAGCCAGTGTATTGTGACAGATCAATCCAGTCTTAGAGCTGAATATACGAAGACGTGCTAGTGCAGTAGAGTAAAATTCGACTTGTGTTTAGTGACTATTGTGCCAGTGGATATAATATTGTTTGGGTAAAATGTCGAGCTTATCAGATTACGTACCGGCTAAACGCGTGAAAAGATGTGCGCTGTTTCAGAATGAGAAGATTATTATATAAATGTATTTAATGCATTGAAACACCAAACAGTGTTGACGACATGGTGGAACAATGTTCCAAAATGACAGGAATTGGAAAATCGACTGTCTACAGACTTTTAAAAGAAACAAAAAATGAACAAGATACTGTAAATCCCCCAAAATCATCTACAGGGAGATCAAAAGTCGTTATAGATGATTTCTTCAAAAATGTCATTCGCAGAAATGTACACTCATTTTATTTTAAAAAAGAAATACCAACGCTGAACAAAATTTTAAGTGAACTTTCAGAGGACAACGATTTGCCAAAAATCAGCAGAAACAAATTATGGGCCGTCTTACGAGAGTTGAATTTTTGCTGGGAAAAGCAGAACAGGAAGTCAGTTCTTATCGATATAGATGAAATTATTTGTTGGCGAAGATCCTACTTAAGATCAATTAGAAAATTCCGTGACGAAGGGAGGAATATTTATTATCTAGACGAAACTTGGGTCAACGAGGAATATACTGTAACAAAAGTATGGCAAGATAAAAATGTAAAAACTTTTCGACAAGCATTTTTGGATGGACTTTCAACAGGGTTCAAGGCACCTTCAGGTAAAGGGTGAAGATTAATAGTGACACATATAGATAGTGCCAGTGGTTTTGTAGATGGCGGTTTACTTTTATTTGAATCTAAAAATACAGGTGACTATCACAAAGACATGAACGCAGATGTTTTCGAAGAGTATTTTACACAGATGTTGGATCTTATTCCTCCGGGGTCTGTAATTGTCATGGATAATGCCAGTTACCATTCACGGCAGACCGAGCGGACGCCTACGATTGCTTGGAGGAAAGCCGATATAATTCAATGGTTATCCGGAAAAAACATTTCTTTTGATACAAATGTGGTGAAAAAGGAACTTTTGACACTTGTCAATCTTAATAAAGATCAGAAAAAATATGTTATCGATAAAATGGCAACAAATCGCCAAATAACGGTACTACGGTTACCAGCTTATCACTGTGAACTTAACCCAATCGAATTAGTATGTGCGTAGGTAAAAGGAGATGTAGCGCGAAATAATACGACGTCTAAGTTAAGTGACGTGAAAATTTTGTTAAAAAATTCCGTACAACGAGTAACTGCAAATAACTGGCAAAAATGTATACATCATGTACAAAAAGAAGAGGAGAAAATGTGGGAACTCGATAATTTAATTGACGTTACTGTGGAACCTATCGTTATCAATCTAGGAGACGAAGATAATTCAGAATATTCAGAGGATGAATTTTAATATACCTACTTTTTTATTTTATTTATTGTACATTTATACAACACTACATTTACTCACCATAATTTGAATTTTCAAAATACATATATTTTGTGTGGAATAAAAGTCTATTCATTAAATTTAAATAAATATTTTGATAATAACATTGAATAATTTTATTAGAATTACTAAAAACCCTCTTAACCCGGTTATGATGCTTAAAGCAGCCTCTAGTTTTGAAATGCTGTTTTTATAATGTTTACTTATAAGAGAAATGGACCGAGAAATTGAAGCGGCATAGACAAAGACTGATTGTCGGGGATTAAATTTTAGCTACCTACTACAGTTTAGTACGGTTCGAGCACACGAAGTTTTTTTAAAAATACACCTCATCTATACTGATAATACATAATATAAAAATATTGAATATAAGCACCAGTACTACATTTATTTACGATTTCCATACATGATAAGCTTTTATTACTCTCTTTCATTTCTAAACAGACTATAAACGTTAACTTATTCCTTTGTTTACAACATAGATCCGCTCGTGACAATTACAGCGATAATGCTGTTGGGTAAGTACCAGATAGATAGCTTCAGTTGACATATTTATAAAATTATGCCATGTGATTTCATTTCTCCTTAAACATTGTTAAAAAATCTTTCTTTATTACATTTGTTTATTATGTTTTCAGAATAAAACAAGTAATTTAATGTATTAGTCAGATAGCAAAATTTTATAAATGGTAGGAGCAAATAGAGAACATGTTATCTGGAATCGGAATAAAGCGCTAAATACATTGATTTTCGAAACGTCCTGTATACATTCTGGTAGCTGAATAGAAAAGTTTAATTGATTCTGTTTAACTTCACATTTCAATTTTTTCAATTAATTTAAACCTGTATTTTCAATTAAACTTACATTAAAATGGTCTTCACAAACAAACAATGTTGCAATACTTCCTTTCGTCGCGATTCATCGCCCCACGCAACATTTTTTTCTGGCACGGTGAAATATTTTTTATTAGGCGCTGTATTCGTACATAATGGCATAATGCAATACTTCTTCATTTGCCCGGTGAAATGCACTTCTATGCCCATTTTACGAGTCTATTTGCAATTTTATTCAATACCAATGTCTATTTAAACGATAACATCTAATAATATCACAAATGACAAATTAACTCTTCTAAACGTATATACTCCGTTGTCCAAAAGCAACATAGAAATTGTATACAGATATGAACTAAAGCACACGACTGTATTTAGTATATATAGGGTGTATATTAATTGAATGCCGATACTAAAGAGTGTGCGGTCTTAAGAGACTAGGTTTAGGCTGTATCTTTGATCCATTTCTGCACGAATATTTTAATGACGCATTAGCAAGGATGCACTTTTGGGTTGAAATCTGTTCACTATATTTTTTCCTAATAGCTTCTTTTTAGGATGCTGACATTTGTTAATTTCATTATAGACATCATTATGAAGAAATTAACTGTGGTTTATAAAGTCTTCATTTACCAAGTTAAAAAAAGTTCCTCGTTGATTAGTGACGTCATCTCACTGATTTATCTGTTCAATACGAATACTTATGTTGTGAGATCGCGTTTTGCAATGATTCAAATGTTAGTGGAACCTCCCCTGCACGCCACTGCTCCAGGTTGACAGGCCCCTCCTCGAACGCTGCAACTTCGCTCGGTTATGCGAGAAACCCGAGCAATGTCCATTTTTGAGCGCCGCAAGACGGATAATGCCCGCGTTTGTTTAGCATAATTGTTGCGCACAGAGGGGTTAGATCCTAAACGGCTATTACGGCGTTCATTAGAGAGAAGAATCAAAGCGGACCGGCCTGTAATTATAAAGTATTTACGGACGGAGGAGTGGGACCCCGTAATTCATCACATAGACAGCTCATTTGCTATTCATATGATCATATTTGAGAGCCGGGTTGAGTGTCCGTTTAGAGAGGTGTGGGCTGATATAATCTAATATGTTGATAACCGAGGAATACGGATGTTGATAAATTGACTATAGGCTTGTACGAGATTAGCTCTTGGTCTCTTCGCTCACGCTCGTGCGCAGATTTGTTCGCGAGGGGCAGCGATCTTAAGGTGGCTTCGCACTAGCGTTCGGAATTAGGTACATGATCACGTTTCTTTTTTAATCTGCAAAATTTTCATATACCCTCAATACTTATATAATTTGCACGAAGTCTGGAAAATTGTCTCGTAGAGGTAATTATGTGGCAGTTAGAAGGAACCTGCATCAGTTAGGGAATATTTTACAAATTTCGCTGGTCGATAAAATTGTTTAACTTCGCTTGCTTGGAAACATTAAGCAGACAAGAGTGTAATAATTTTTCCATAAATAAAATTTGAAATAAAATATGTACTGTGATATATTTTGTTTATCATTAATTGAGCAATTTTAACCAATTAAAAAAAATGTAGAACCTCATGAACTGTATTTTTACGCATAAAAATTCACATTTATACAAAATTCAAGGCTACGTTAGATCTAGTATTTTATAAATTCATATTAGACTTTTTTAGAAAAGATTTATGCACGCCATCTCTCAAAATATAATTTAATACATACATTCCATCGAAAGCTTTTAAGTAGTAACAATTTTGCAGTCAAATTAAATACTACTCATTTTCATAAATTTATTCAAGAGTCTCGTGTTTATGAAGAACAACTCGAATTGTTAATGATCAAAAATAACAAATTAAAGTGCATATTACATAATTTAAAGTTTCAATTAGCTAGTAGTTTTGTCCATAACGCAGTTATGATAAAATGTATTTTTCAAATTGTTTTATAGGGTAAAACAGTACTTTGATTGAGTAGCCCCCGAAAATCCCAGATTTGACGCCTTTATATCTCTCTTTAGGGTTTTCTAAAAAAAAAGTTTATAAATTAGGGCCACAAATAAATACGAAAGGTAACTATGAACGTAAAGTTTAGGTATTGAAACAAATGGTGGATTGGTAAAATCAGCCAGAACTTTGTAGTTGTTGTAATGAATTATTTGATTTAGTTTTGTTTTTCTAATTTCTATTTCTATTATATTGATTTGTTAAAACTAGGCTTAATTTTTAATTTTTTTCTTTATGAATTTTTAAAATTGTACTCTTAAAACCTGATACAGCAGATCTTGATTATGCATGAATGTGACTCTTTTTGTGTAAAAAATTCAGTTCATCAAGCTCTACAATCAAGATTTTACATAGTGATTGGCATGTGGGTCACACAGTACAAACATAACATATTAAAGTCATTGCAATATTTACATGTTTAATGTCGGTCAGTGGTCGCGCGATTTAATGCGTCAGTACTTTAATCGATGTGGTTAGACCGCTGTGGGTGGAGAGGATTAGCACTCTCCTTGCGGGTATGGTAGGGTGGAATAATGTTAGCTTGGGTCGCGTGGAATATGAGAGATTGATACCGGTCAACGTTTGACTACCCCCCTAATTAATGAGGTAGGTTTTCCAGGTTTCTCTCATTCCTGCATTGAATGGTGGTTAGGGCCTACCAACGTAAGTCATTCCTGGGCGCAAATGCGGCCTGCTTAATAATATGCCATCCCCTCTCCCGCACAAGTCTTCGACTTCTGGGCTAATCCTCATGATTAGAATGAGGGGTAGCGATATTATTATTATAGAAATTCCTCATAATTTTATTAAAATGACAGAATTGCTTAAATATTTAGAATTAGAAACTTTTATTAAATGTCAATAAATTTTCTTATTATTAACTTAGACCACGAAAATATCAATTTGATTGACCTAGCCAAATTAAACGGCGATATTTTTTCGTCAAAGTTGGAAAGGCTTGTGACGATTTGAATACCTCCCCAACATGCTAAAAAATAATTAAAATTAAGATTTACTAGTTTTAAAACATTCAAGTTTGGCAAAATATGAAAGACTGATAATTCTATCATATAGATTCATTATTATGTAGTACCTTATTTTGCAGCGTAAAGCTAGTTAGTAGCTTAACTGTACATCTAAACAAGGTATATGTTAAATATTTTAGGTAAGGTTTTTCAAGAACAAAAGTACCTATAAGAACTTAGTTGGTAGGTCCTAACCACCATTCAGTGCAGGAATGAAGGAAACCTGGAAAACCTCATTAATTGGGGGGGTAGTCAAACGTCAACCGGTATCAATCTCTCACACTGACCGAAGCCAACATTGTTCCACCCTACCATACCCGCAGAGAGGTTGCCAATCCTCTCTACGAATATAGCTTATATACGGTCTACGAGCTGCGGGGGTCGATCCCACAACGATCTAGTCACCTCGATTTATGTACTGACGCATAAACCGCGCGACCACTCACCGATCCTGCAATGACGTGCAGAATCCTGAATTCAAGATGTTTTCTTTCCTAAGACGACTTAAATTTCAGCAAACGATGTTTCGAAGTTTGACATTTTACTTTATTCAAGAGTCCATTGTGAAACTGTACAAATTGAAAGAACTAAAATAAAATATAATACTAATCGTAATTAATATTAACTTGTTTGATATAACAAAATCTCTGCTCCGTTTACAAAACAAAAACGTGTCGTCACCTTTAGAGAACACAATAGGTTTGTTCAAACAAGGAATCCGGAATGGTTTCAAACTGTCAGAAACATTCGACCAGCAAAGTTATGCATTTGTTTTCAGTAAACATCGTTTAAGAAGTAGTTGGACGAAAGATTTTGAGAGTCTGGGACCAGTCTGGATTCCTTGCTTGAACAAACCTAATTTTAACCATCTTCGGAATTGTACTGGATCTTATAAATAATTATTGGACATGTGTTACTGTTCATAGCAAATTTTGAATTTCTCTTTATTAGTACATTAGAAATACTCGAAAATACATTGCTCAGAGATGAATATATTCATAAGTGGGAAACATGAATTCACTACCATTTGTTTAACTTTTTTCAACTGAGTAGTCGCTTTCTTAATGCAAAAAATAAAGACATTTTCTCGTTAAACTTTAATCTCTGACTCACATTCATATGTCTACAATATTTCACGTTATTATGCGATTTAATTTTATGCAGTTGCCTTTAATTTTAAGTATATTGTGTGCTTTTACCCGTTTGCCGAGAATAAATCTATTCTTACATCCGTCTTTCCAAAAATACGACAGCTGTGTCTAAAACCAGTGCATAAACAATTTGCGTATTACGTGGCATATAATATTACGTACGACTTGTGAGTGAGTTCTCTCTTTAGTATATATTAGTTGCAACCATTATGCGATTAAGTATCAAAACCAAAACAAAGACATAAGTCAGACCTAAATGAATTTAAAAACATGCAATATACGATCATTTATTATATTATCTTCATTCTTTGTCTTAAGACAATAAATAATTTATAAATATCGTTATTATTAGCAAATATGTTCACCTAATTTTACGTGCATGCATCAGACTATAGGCAGTTTGCTCATTTATCAGTACATTACATGGACACTTTTGTGCATTTATTGTATTATTATTGTGATCGGTGTCGTACCAGTACCATTATTGCCCCTCAATTAGTGTTTGATCAATAATATTTAAAGTATTGTTGATCTTTCTACCTGACTTGCTCGTAGGTATACAATTTTAATTTTTCAGGCATGTAGTATGAAAAGATCCCAGCTAGCAAAGTAGTTCAAAAAATTTAGAGAGTAATAGGAGTTTTATATTCTGTTAATATTTTATAGTTATATTTAGAATACTAAATTGTTGCATTAATGTGACACATGAGACTATTTTGCTTTCAGAAACTGAATTGTTTTTTAAATTTGTTGCAAGAACGTTCTTAAAGCATAATTTATAGAGCACTTATAAGATAATTGCTAATGTAGCCCTATAAGTGTATACAATAACACAATTTTACAGCAACGGTGCTTATAGAATCAAATTACTGTAAAACCGATGCAAAATACTGCTTTATAGAATTATACCATCTCCTGTGACACTCTTATAAAATTATTCCGTAATGTCGCTTATAGTTTAATTATAGAACTATTGTATAAGGCGTTGTTAAGTTACAATTCTGCTGCGGAAAACAAATTACAAATATGGAAGCTGCTATCGAACTTAAGAGAAAAAGCTCTTTAAAGCAGTTGTAGAGAATAATAATAGAATTGTTATAAAATCATTATAGAGTAAATAAGTAAAAGCTAATAAGTAAAAGCCTTTTTGTTCCATAAAGGAACGCTATAGAACTATAATTTTTTATATATGTAGGTTTCCTATAGCCCCATCTGACGAGACCTGTCTGTAATAGTACGAAATATTTTGATCAAAGTATAATGGGGAAATTTGTATAACATAGTCGTGACTTGTAAAAATTATTATCTGCTTGCAGAAAGAAAATTTCATTACGATAGATAAGATTTATTTGGTTGCTAAGAGAAATTGATTTTCTTATAGAAATTTAGTAACATATTTAATTTAGACCATGCTAAACCTTAAACATTTGCAATTCCTGATGTTGAAGTTAAAGAATTTTATTAGATTTATTAAATGAGACTGAAATAAGTGAAATTACCACAATAAAATATGACAACACTGTAAATATTAAGTAGTTGCTTTCGAAGCATATTTGCTCTATAATCACTGCAATCGACACGAAAAAGTCATATTAGTGAGAATCCATTGCAAGTACAAGATGAAAACTTTTTTTCTGTCGCCATATTGTGAAGAAGGAAAAAAATCTTAATTAAAGATGTGTACAATATAAATAGGTGAAATGATATCAATAATATGGATATACTTACTTTCTGACTATTTTATGTATAGTTGGTTGTTACTTAAATTCATCAATTTAGAAAACATTTTTTTTATTAAATTTCCAGCATCATAGGATATATAAGGTTAACTGAGGGCGCGTCAAAAAATTACCATTATGTACCACATATTTCACGATAAAACTTTTTCCGCATTAAAATGTACTGCTCCCTGATGGACAAACAAACTAAGCAATTCGTAATGATATAAGTAAGTATTCCTATGCAGGCTCATCTTATTGGTTCTTATTGGCCCGTCCATATTATTTCTAACATGTGTTTTTAAAAGATACAATTAAACGATTTTAAAGTTCTTTAAATATAACACCATGCAACACAAAAATTATATAGCGAAGTGCTATAGAATTTTTTTGACATTGCTTTGTAACTGTGTTATATAAATTCTTTAAGACTTGTGAAAACGTTTATTCAACAATTCTATAAGTATTTCCTGCAAGCTTTACAAAACCGCTTAAAGAACTAAAAGGTTCTATAGAACGGTGCCCATTTTTATGGTTTAAGTGTTGTAAGAACGTTTTGAAAATGTTCTTAGAACAAACATTGCTCTATAAAATTTGCTCTTGAAATGTTCTTACGATTTTTACAGAACAAGGAATTGTTAGCTGGGATTTATTTGTTATTCTCTAATAATTTTTTGATATAATCAAATAAAAATAGTAACAGGATTTGTATTTATTTTTCAGGTTTTGGAGTAGAATCCGGACAACGGTCATCATCAGTTGCCATTTTTATACGTATTTAAACAAAAATAAAAAAGTTTTGAGGAAAATTTAAACGGTTTAAAGCAGATGCAAAATATTTTTGTCGAAAACGCAACGTAAAAATATGAAAAGTTCACAAAATTATTTACATAGAGGAACATTTGCATACGACACTTGATGCTACTGTTTCAGTTTTTCCCGTATTTCACTTGATGTAGTCCAGTTTCGACTCAACGTGGGAAGTCCGATTCTGTTGTGTCTCCCAGTGGATCCAGGCTCTATGACCGATTATGATTAAATGTGTGACACAAATGGCAGACAGAAATACGGATAATTGAAGAGAATATCAAAATCAGGATTTTATCCAGCAGCTTCGAGATGGGGCATTTAATTCATTAGAAACTGACCCATCCATGTCCACAATAATTAAGTAACAAAAACCGAGACGCTATCCATTAAGAAACTGACATCTAACCCCTATCGGTCCGTCTATTTATAAGCCACAGACGAAATTTATACCTTTTTAAAAGGATAATTATGAAGCCCATATGTCTAAATGTGTATTCAATTCGCTCCTACCCTCGCTTTGCCCGTCACAAGCGTTTTAAAATTGATTTTGCGTATTCCATCCCCCGTTTCCAGAAATAGGTATATTAGAGATGCCGGGCGTTGTGTATTTCTGTATTTCTGACGGTTGCGATCAATTTACAGGGATATTTTCGAGTATGTTCCGACTCACCTCAACCTTTACCCTGTTTTGATATGTTTTTATGTCACGGCGGTGTTATTTCGGGAAAGCCCGATTTATAGAATCCCGTCTGCTGCTAAAAGGGTTGATATTTCACTAAAAACGGGCGATATTTTAGATTTATACGTTACCGTTCCAGACGAGATGTGATTTGTTCTGGAAATGGTACAGTAAATCAGCAGCTTCAAGATAATAATTTTGTTGCTCACCATGAAAAATATCATAAACCTAGTTTATTAACTTATAAACAGTAACCGTAGCTTAAATGTTTTATTTACTTAAACGTTAAAAAGTATGAAAATGGTTTAAGATAAACTTACAACTGTTTTTCTTGAAAATATGTATTTAAATTTTTTAATATACTGCCCTCCTAAAGCAAATGATCTTATCTGCAAATTCGTAAATTAACATTTTCATCGCTTAGCATTCACCCATGTGGTATTTACAAATTTACACCGAAAGAAAATTTGATGCCTGCAAAAACAATTTGTTTCACGGAAATAAATTATTTGTTTGTATAGAGACAAAGAAATATTTATTTTCCGATACAACTCATTTTTTATTTAAACTATTTATTTTGTGCAAAGAAAATTCGTTTAAATTTAAAAACTTAGTTCCTTTTCAATGATACACTTCTGGTGTTGATTTAATAAACTTTTCGCAGGCGTAAATATAAAGATTTCTGCGCAAGTCGATGATGAAATATACTTATTAAAAAAAGTAAATTCTGTACATATTGATTATTGTAAAATCGGTAACTTAATAGAAATATCTTCATATAGGTCCTACTTCTAATTATTGGAATTTCGGGTGCATGCAGACAAGTATAAAGGCAAGTGTTTTAATTTAATCAAGTGGCAGTAATGTTATAGCTAAAATACGAAAGGATATTGCTAATTATCGTAACCTACCAGAGTGTCATTTATACACAGGGCATTGCTTTCGCCGAACACAGGAAACTTTATTTGTCCGTTAGAGGTGATATTATAGAATTGAAGCGACACGGGGGATAGAAGAGTTCTACAGTTGCAGAAGGATATATAAATAATAACATCAATGAAATAATATGCCTTCTGGATCAGGAATTATTATTAAAGTTTGTAAAGACTGTTCTTTCTTAACAAATGAATTTGTTACCTTTGTTCTAGTTGTTATAATTCATGTTCTTTAATTTTGTTGAGTGACATTACTGCTCTCGAGTAATTAACTGTGGTAGATGTGTAAAATGTTAAATACGCATTTTGCTATTTTGACTACTGGCAATGGTTTCATAAAGAAAAGTTAACTATTTTGAACTATCAGCGATAAATTGTCAAACGGCATTTTTGTAGTTACTGAGAGATTTTAAAGATTAGACTAGAACTAAATTTTATGCTTCCGATAAGCATAAGTAATTCCAGTTTACGAAATATTAATAAGTAGAGTAGAGAGTTCAGTTAAATAGGACTCCACAGTTTGAAATATTTTCGACCACGCCAAATAAAGACAGCAATAATGTGTTAAAGGAAAGGATAAGACTGCAGCCGCCCTCATCATTAAAATCGTAGTCGTGGCGGCATGTAGAAATAATCGAATCGTAAGGACAAGACGCGTCGCGGCCGGTCTTGTGAAACGGAATCTTTTGTTTTCTCAAGTTAGCCGCGTTGTGTTAGCAAGGCGGTGAGTTTGTTTACACGGCCTGCTAGATCAAAAGTCCCCGCGTCGTTAATTCGGTATCAAAGGAACTATCATTGATGAATTAAGACTTCGAAGACGCAGGATACAGTTGGATCTCGTCCACAAAATTGCTTTCATTTACTTTAATAATATTTTGATATGTTTATGACTGGAGATTAAACCGAACTATAATAATAACGCGTATTTTTAGAAGCTTATTTACAAATTATCACTTCTTTGTAACCGGCATCTCGCTTATAAATCATGTCTTAACGGAAACAAAATGATGATGTATTGTTCCAAAATTTTATAACGGCCATAAATTTGGCGGTTATGGGTTTTGGGCAGAGCGAAAGTAATCGGGTCATTTTTGAAAATTATAATAATATTTAGAGTACGCGAGATCAAAGCCGTTAAATCAGACAGGCATTAAAAAGGTTATGGGGCAATAATTCCTATTTATTTTTCCATTTTTGCCATCTTATGACGTCGTTCCCACAGCACCTCAGTCTGAGAGAACCCCAGAAGAAAAAGATTTGTTAAAATCTAAAATTTAGGTATAATCTACTGACGAAATTAATATAAAAGCGAAAGAGTCTAAGTATATTTCTGCGTCCAGTAACAATAGGAAGGTTTTTAATTTTTTTGTAATAGGTAATGCTGCGGCTCGCTCTAAATCCCCATTATATAATTATTAGATAAACAACTACCTTACAATCATTTGTCAGTAGAACCAGACATACATAACAGTGTTAACTTATTATCAGTATCCCATGGCTGTAACAAACCAACAAATGTTCTAGATATTTTAATACTGATATAATTCAATTTGTAATTTAATGTTGGTCGGGGCATTAGTCCGCAGAGTAATGATCTCCCACAATATTATCAATAATAATTAACTTTGTTTTACTAGTGACATAGGTCATGTTATCATAGTTCCTACAAATATAGCACGTCGCATTCTGACCACTTGGGCTAAGTATATTGAAAGTCTAGGCTTAGACAGATATTGACTGTCAACTTGTCAGTCTAATAATCAAAATCATCTTGAACTCTTACAGTAGGCAATGACATAACATAGATGATATAGTCTAAACAATAAAAGTACCTACCTAATTTTGGATTTCAGTAAACAAGTAATTAATGACAAAAACTGTATCTATGATAGGATTCTCTCTACAGGAATTTTACAACAGATTTTTCTATTTGCAAAGGTTTTCTAGTTATTAGGTATTTTAGGGATTAACGCATTTTGGATAAAAAGTTGATGGTCATGAGGGATTTGATAATAAAACCGAAATTATGCAATATAATTAAATGTTGTTTTACAAAATTTGTTGGATATGGTTACCATTTTTTAGTACAAGATAATTCAATAAAAAAAATAATCTTAGACATTCTGAATATTATTTATTATCCACTCACATTTTAAAATCTGGTTATTCTTATATGAGGAAACCTGTTGTTCCTTATTTATTAAAATTATTTGACCAACAATTCACTAATAATAGGACAAAGTGTACAACGAGAATATAACGTGCAAAATGAAAATACAAAAAATGTAAGATACATGCCGATATAACAAAAAAATAAATACAGCTACTCACTATGTTATAGCTCACAAACTGTTTATACCCCTAAAAGCTGAATACAATTTATGTATGTCACAGGAATTGCAAATTGAATTTTAATTATATAGCATAAGATTTCAATCCCACATTAGCAGTAGCAGTATAAAAAGTAAGAGGCCGAACTGTTAAAAAGTTCAGTTGGTTTAAGATATCAGGACAGTCAATATTATTATGTGCTTATAGTAAACCCAAACAGGGGAACAGTATTCTTGTTTGGATGGAACAAACCCATACAATAGTGAGCAGCATTATCTCGAAATTCACGACCTTGTCTTATCACAAAACCCAATGTTTTAAGTGTTCAAGAAACCAAATATTGAACGTGATCTGAGAAAGAAAATTTACGATCAAAGTAAACTCCTAAATCTTTTATGCTATCCGTAAGCTTCAAAACATCCACGTTAATCTTGTAATTGAACAGGATGGGCTTTAATACTTTATGATAACTGTTGTCAATTTTGAATAGTTTTCGTAAATGAATATTCTGTTACAAGTTTCTGGAAGCCAAAAAAAAAGTATTTTTGTAAATAAAATTAAAAAATACAAAACAGGGAAAACTTAAAAAAACCTATGTTCAGTTTCATTCAATAAATAATTACAAATTAAAATCGCAAAGATAGAACTTTTTTGTTTAACACTTCCATTACAAATACCATGGGGAAGCTGTATTTTAATTTTTATACATTGTACACGCTGCATCTTGTATAACATTTTATATAGAATAATGCGACAGAATCTTGTGAGAAAACTTTTAATTATGAATGTACATTAAACAGAATCCTCCTCCAGTCAATGTTAACGTCGGTCATGTCTATTCAGTAATGATTTCAAAGGAATAAGTATTTATAAATAAAAAAATATACCACAACCAGTTCATTGAATTCCTTTAGATAAAACACTATTATAGCCAGTTTTCCAAGTATCTACACCTACAACATTTTATAAATAAATCATCAATTAATTGATTTTAAATCAGTATTTTCTTTGAAATACACAAAAGTAGTTTGAAGACTGAGATTGTATGTTTGACTCATTTGTCGTTGTTACTTATTTAAAAAAAAGTAAATTTATTTTATTACATAATATTTACTTTAAATATTTAAGTTTATAAAAACATATTAACAAATTTTGTAATTATGTTACCAAAAATTAAATTCCAATTCATCTATATTTATATAAAGGATTTTAAATATATTTCAGAATTTTTCTATCCTATTGAAAATATAACTAAAGTTTAACCACTAAGAGCAATGCTACAAAAAACATACTAAAAAGTTATACGCCTATCTATGTATAATAATTACAACTTTTTAAATAAAATGCTTGAACAAAAATAAATCTGTGCTATATTATTATTGATGTTTCATTTTACAAACTATAAAACTAAAAAAAATGCTTAAAATATATAGTTTTCAAATTCGGCTCTATTCAACCGTCTGTTATTGACAAGAAGTACATCTTATTGGCCATCCTTCTCTAGTGCAGGTAATTTCTCTGTAACATTAGTTGTACCTTATTAAGGTACGTATCTGAGCATGACTTTTACATATTTCTAAAAAATGCGATTTTAAATAATTTTTCTATAACCGAATAAATGAATAACTTGTAGGTATTTAAAAATGTTAATGTGAATAATTGAAATATGATATAACCATGCCAACCAGTGGCGGAGATACTACGTCATTGAGTAATTTGGAAATGCAATTAATGCATCTGGTTCTTAATTGGATTTAAATAGTTTTATTTGGAAAATATTTTCGAGTTCGGTATTATTTTGTTTTTGTCTAATTTAAGCTTGCCACACAGTCATTAATTAAAAGTTAAGTTAAAATAAGGCAGTGGCGTAGATGTGACTATATTATTTTGGAAATATAATTCAATGGGCTTGTTCAACTTTTTATCATAAATCGAAAGTACAAGTGAAAGTAATGGATCTGCAAAATTTTAGAATTTTATTCGAACGTTTAGTACCTTAAAATTAATTTCAAATCTCCACCGGACGAGAATGAGGCGTGACCAGGCGCCACGTCACTATACGCATATACTCAGAGATTGCGCTCGACTCGATGCTTGATTACATGTATTTTCGAAGTATTGTTCTTGTTTCGTACTGTTTTTTTAATTCCTTATGAGTGCAACAAATTTGTAGGATCAAAATGCACAAAATATATGTACAAATGCTTCTAAAAAAATATTTATTTGTTTGCCAATGGACCAAAAGCAAAGAAAAACATGGCAACATGCAATGGGGATATTCTATTTAGTATCCGACATTGATAAAGGCATGAGATATTGTTATAAGGATCACTTTAATGCGAATTTATTCGGTAGTACAAATACTCGTATATGACGTTTTTATAATGTGCTTCTTGTTTCAAATATAGATTGAAGAACACATAGAAAATTGTCTTTATTCAAAACTCATGAAATCAGAAACGTTTCGTATTAAACACTTTTAGTCTCGATTATTAGACAAAACAAGAAAAAGCCGTTACAGGAGAATTATTGCATGAAATTTCGGCAAGTTTTATTGGAACAGTAGCTTTGAGGCTTCTATGACAAGTGCTGTTTTTTTTATCTAGTGATTTTCGGTTTTATTAAGCTATGCCATAGATAATTAGTCACTGCACAACAGAATTAACTTGCGTCCCTTGTCTTAGCTGAGATTCTTTGATCTGCCCTAGTTTTTATCGGAATAGGCTTTGTGGTGGACCGAATTTAATCATATGAAATTTTAAAGACATAATAAGAATATCAAGTATTATACAAAACCGCATAGAAACTATAAAAAAATCACGAAATAAATAATTTCTAATAGTCAGAATTGTAGACCATCAGAACAAAATATACAAATTCAGTGAATTTTTACTTTTGTTTATATAAATCATTAGGTAACTGAAGTTTCAACAGTCTACGTCAAACATTTTTATAGATATTTTTATAAACATTTAATTTGCATAAAATTGTATCTCGTCGGTTAAAACGTACGGTCATATAAATTATTCTGAACAATCCTTCAAATATGTATATACATATATGTTGTATGCTTAAGTTACACCCTGTATAATGCCATTATTGCCAAGACACAATAAAAAATGAATGAATGATGAATTCAGGCATCAAAAAATTTCATCGTATTTTAAAAATATTTTGCGCCTAATTGCTTGAACTATCCTCCGCTTATGGCTAGTAAGTACGTAATTAAAATGCGTCAATTAGTTTCTAAGGAAGCGATAGTGGAAATGTTAAGTGTACATATTGCGAACATACATATAGTTTGTAGCAATAAAATTTCTGAAACATGTTAAATTTAATTTGAAACGTTATACCTTGGTCAATTATATTTTTTTGTACAGCTAAATCGACAGTTTTTTTAAACGCAACCTCGCTTTTTGATAATATCGCCTAAAATTAACAATGTTACAGGACTTTTGCAACAATGGCGAAAAGAAATTGAAAAAAGTGATATTGTATCTCGACACCGATGTCCTATAACCCATGTTTATAAGAGCTTGAAATAAAATATGGGGGCTGGCATATTCGTTTTGAATATTATGGCTTGCTATCGAATTCAAAATGCAATTAATACGAGTGCAATATTTATATTGTATTAAATTTCTGTTCAAAACAGGATTGATGTGTTTTGCTGTAAACCTACTGATGTAAGACTTGTATTTTTTTTTAAATTCTACTTAGCTTTACAGTTTGACGTATTTTACATAAATAATCTTGATCATTTTTGTATGTTTTTTTATATCTATGTTTTTAGTGATGTAACTGTTTTCCTTTTTCTGTTGTTTATTTGTAACATATTATTGTATTTCCTGTCCTGTATAAATAATTAAATAAATAAATAAAATTTGCATTTATTTTCAAATTTCTTAGAAAATTGTTACTTTCAAAATGTAATTTTTATATATATGGTTAGCAACGTCCTTCTTCTGTAAGAATTAGTACCTTCATTGTTTTATTTCGAAAAATGATTGAATATAAGAACTTTATTGGACAAGTATGACGAACAATATGTGAAAAATTAAGGGAAGGTCTATTATATAACAATTAAAAAAAAACAAAGGAAAAACTCCAATTTTATTTTTTTCTTCCCTGTATATTAAACTAAAGAAACGGAACTTAGTGAACATTATCTACTAATATGGCTATAGCTTAGTATACAGATATGAAAAAAATACAATCGATTTTTCTCCTTTTTTGAGGAGCGTAAATTTTGAGGTGGATTTTTCAAAATTTTTTAGAAATATGTCTTAATTTTCACAAATATACTATAGTATGCATTTAGAATGAGTTTTATCCTTGTGTAGAAAAATGTTAATTTTTGAAAACTGAGAAATTTGCAGATATTTCGTTTTGAAAATATGTTTACATGACTTTTTTCTAAATGCTCTCTCAGAAAGTCTGCGGGCCAGTAATATTTGTCACGACTGTACTTTGTGTATTCTAAAACTCCTTCAGTGGAATTTACTTTCACAAGTGGGGCCGACACAAGCCGTGAAGGTGTATTATTTCCTGTAATTATCCATTCTGAATTAATTAAATTACTTAATTACTTTTAAACGCCAGTTTTCCAAACACTCAATTATAACGGATAAATTATTTTTAGCCAGATCCCAACGTTACAAATAACCGAGCAGTCGGAAAGGTTCGGACTCAAAAACCATCAATTCAGAGTCGTTACGGAAGTCGTTACAGTTTGGCACCTACTTCTCCGTTTCTGTACCTACAATTTAGAGTCCCCTTTTTCTAATTATTGTTTTAATAGGGACGGGATTATATGGAGTTGTTTCCGAAGTAATTATGGCCCAGACATGCCTGAAACGGAGTAGGCTAGGACCAGACAGCACCTTTGACACAATATGCTTTTTCCGCGACTGAATATTCAGTTGTGAATATTTCATTTTAGTGAGAGTAGTTAGACATTTAAACTACCATCTGACGTCACAAGTTTAGATCAAATGTCGGAAAATTGATAGCGGTGGTAATTTTTAATTTGCTCACTTTGGCAGTTTTGCCTTTGTTTTGATTAGGTATATGTCGATTTCCAGTTTTATTATTGGTATTTTCGGATTATTTATAAAATCATAATAGAAATAGTAATTTCAAATTTGAATTTTCTATGGAGAGGCATATTAGTCAATATTGATTGAATAACTGCTAAATATTTGACTTAATCGTAAGTGTAATATATTTCTCAAACGTATATGAAAGATACTTCTATCTCTGGGAACAACCAAAACACCACCAAAACCTAGACAGAAATTCTTTTAAGTGTAGTCATCAGCTTAAAATTTTGTATAATTGGTTATGTGTTAACAGTTTAAAGCTGAATACTAGTAAATTAAAATACTTGATTATTGGCACAAATCATAACTGTGGTAAATACAGTAAAATGAAACTTAATATTTGCATTAACGACAATACACTTGAAGAAGTATCACAAATAAAATATTTGGGAGTTGTATTGGATCCCCAATTGACATTTAGTTGTCACATTGAATACATGTGTAAAAAGCTTGGTAAAAAAAATCAGACTTTTTAATAGAATTTCTAATAATTTATTTCCTTGGTGTAAGCGACTGGTATATAATACAATAATTTGTCCACATTTTTGTTATTGTTTTTCATTGTTAATTTCCTCCAAAAAGGCAGATATAGCTAGATTACAGTTGTTGCAGAATAAGGTAATGAGAATTATTTTGGGTTGCACTCGCTCCTATTAACTATATATTAAAAGAATTACGTTGGATTAATGTCTCTCAAGATGAGAAAAAAGAATTGCCCAATTATTTACAAAATTACCTTGCTACTCGTTCAAATAAGCACTCGTGCAATGTACATTCTGCCGTTAATTATAACATTGAGTTTTCAAGATCAACCTATAAGCAAAATTATATTTTTGGAGACGGTATTAGGCTTTTCAATCAGTTACCGGAGGCAGTAAACAGTTGTGTGAATACTAAAAATTTAAGGATCATGTACACACAGTGTGGTCAATGATTTGTATTAGGTCTTTACTTATTGAATGTATGAATGTATAAAAATTAATTTGTTGTAATGTAATAGCTTGAGCTAAATAAATATTGTTATTATTATTTCACTCTCATTCCAGCACATGCCATTCCAGTAGATTTTTATGTTTTTGCAATCTGTTCTAGTTAGAAAAGGATAACGTAAAATTAAAAAAGATAGATATAAGTATTTCGTTCACGTATGTTCAACCATACCCAGTCGCGTATATGAATGTCAAAATATAGTCAACTTCATTTTTTTTCAAATTATATTTTTAGCATTCTGATTTCTTCACAGAAAAGATCAAATGAAAAGCTGAGTATGAAGAAGATCATGCCCGAAAAATTGGAGAAAATCAACACTGCTTGAGCTGCCTTAGGGAGCACGAGACTGCGTTGCATGTAGTGGGTGAATGTCAAACAAATAAACAATGGGAAGCACTTCAAGACTTTTTGGAGTACTGATCCACAGGCGACGAAAAAAAACAGCGGAGGATTGCACATAAATTTGTCATCACTACATATTGTGCCGGAAGGAGAAGCAATAATGACAGGCCATATTGGAGAATCGCACCTTACAATAGGGGGCACTCTTGGATCATGACGTTTTATTATTGGAGCTATTGCCTGCAGATGGAATTTGACAGAATGATTGCAAAATTCAACACTCGAATAGGGAATGGAGAAGAAGGACCCTGATACGGTTTACGTTCAAAACTGAAAGCGGATTTCATGCTTCAGGATCCACAGACGAAGGAAAAAAGATTACAGCGATATAAGGTTTGATAGTAGTTTGGCTAAAATATTGTGCCATTAACACATTCGGTCGCTTTGCAACGATAACCTTTTTCGAATATATCATTTTTATGGCAGATTCATTTGGCCATATTTGCCTTATTATTAAAGATAAACTTATTAAATCTTATATTGCTATAGCCGCAAGAAATTACTCTTTCACACTATATAAAATGCTGTGCGCAAAAGGGCTAAAACTTTTGCATAAACTTGTTTTTAAATTCTACAATAACCTTTTTTCCAGGGTGTCAACTTGTAAATTTGTCAAAAGCTTCATTACATTTTTGTACTAATGGATGATTTATAAAAATACGAGCTGCAACATATACTTTTCTTATCTTGGGTCAACTAAAAAATGTCAATTTCATAATTTAATGTGTTTAAAAAATAAATAAATAAATTTTGACTTTTATATAATATTGTACACATTACAGTATCATTTTCTGTAATAAAAAAAAAACAGAAAAATCAAGTTTTAATTTTTGTTAAGGATAATTTCAGTCAACGATTAAACCAATTTATTTTCTTAATTTTAAGTAGCAATAAACTGTAAAACTTTTTGTAGCAAATATCTATTTTCTTAGTATAAATTTGTAAAATGATGTATTTATATTACCATTGGGTCAATGATTTTGATTTCAAAGGCTTAATAGTTTCAGTATACGACACCGGAGCGTACGAATCACATCGTACCTTTTTGAGAGGGTAAACGTAAACTTCTTAAATTGAAAAGAGTAGATATTTTTCAGTTAGTTTCCCTGAATTTTTCAATTAATATTAAATCGAGGAAAATTATTTTTTGCAAACACCCTGTGTACCTCGATGATTTCGTCCGCACTAGGTACTCTTTGTTCCAAACCAGTCTCAACAAACAATAAAATGTTGATTAAAAGGAAAATAATACAGATTTACGTTCCTAAAATATGATCCAATGATTCCACGAAAGTCGTGCCGATTGGCACATTTTCCATTTAATAATTTAGTCTGAGGGCTTTCAAAACACCAGACTAACTTTTAAATTTATAGATAGGAAACATGCGGTGTTATGACTGAATTATATTTTATACAAATTCTTTCACCAGAATAGGCGGCCGTAATAAACTAATTTATTGAGTTTAGCCGGAGTAAGAGGGTAATGAAATTTAAAGAAGGACATAAAATGTGAAACGATTCTGTTAAATAAGGCCCCGTTTATGTCCCTGGCAACGTACGGACTATAGGGACACGAAGATATTTTAATTTACTAATACGCGATCATAATGCTGCTTTTATTTTGCTGTTTGATAAATTACACCAAACAAAACACCATTGACTTAACAGTTTTCTTTTATGGCGGTATTAGAGTTATGACAACAAATAGGTTTTGAGTATGTGACAACCTCGCACACCTTCCATGTCAAGTATATAATAATTACAAGTATCTTTAAACGTACTTACCATGAATGGTTTTCTTCGATTTACTCACAACAAATAATATATATTGAAATAGTTACAATAAGTGTTCAAAACGATTGTAGCTGCTTGCGGACAACGTTCACTGTACACACATTTCGTAACCAGAGCATTTTGTCCAGTTTCGCCATAAATTAACTTGTCAAGCAGCACAGAATTATGAAAAACCTTATGTAAGGTCACAAATATCAAGCAAATACTAGGTATAATACACAAAACACACTAGAACAAAACTGTTTTGATGGGAGTGCCATTATTATTGCAATCGATTGTATCTTAATTTGTACCCAACTACCACAATTAGCCGTTCGAACGTAGCTACGACTACTATAGGTACTTTAAAGTGTTTTTCCACTAGCCATGGTCACATAATAGAAACGTTTCCATTACGTGCAAAATTTAATAAGGTTTTGGTGCTTACAACGGTCCAGCAACGTTTCCGGAACTTGTACGGCTACGCTTCAGCGACGTTATGGTTCCGTGAATATGATGTCGCGGCGTGGAAACTGCAACTTTACAATCTCCCATCGCTCTTTCGTATTAGTATGTTGCTTGCTTTATGTGAACAGTTAATGTTACATTTCATGTATTTCTACATATTCCATCTCCATTTCCTTAACTCTGAATTAGGTAGATGTTGGGCAGACATTTACAAATGCAGTATTTATTACTTACACAAGTGAAGCATGTAGGTACATCGAAATAAATTTTATAGTGCGCTGGTCAGAACTTCAAAGTTAAAACGAATGAAATTTTTTTGACAAACATAGTGACAAAACTTCCAAATACGCACGCGCCTTTAAAAAAAAATGTTGTCTACAATGTCTAATAACATTATGTGTGAATGTGATACTCTTGTTGGTGGAAGCTATTTTTTTATTGTTTATTGGAAAAGACATTAATTTTTATTCATCAGTTTATTAAATTTAATACAGAAATTACGAGCTTTATTCGTGAAGTTAAGGTTAATATTTTGGAATAATGGCGACTATTTGCCTATCGAAATGAAGCATGTCGCAAATCTTACTTTGAAGGCGTTTGACCTAGGAAATTCGATTTGAAAGTACTTGATACTTTAATATCCGGAACGAAAACTGCCAATATGTAAGTTTCAAATATTACTTACTACAAAATATCGAATGAAGCTGCAGTGTTATTTTAAACATTTTTTTTTTGTGACTAACACAAATTGTTTGTTCAAAGTTATCAATGCCACTTGTTAGTAACATTTTTTCCCATTGTACATTTTGAACGCGGCACATCCGACGTTTACGTTGAACACACTTCTTGATCTTCTGGTCATCGTCTAATAGTATTTGAATACTTATCGCTGCATTATTACGTTTTTCTTCTTCGTGATTTGCTCGTTACCTCTGTTGCATGTTTTATCCTTAGATTTTTTTTTTGTGGTTAATTGGCTATTGGGTCAAAGTTTATAGTTTAGTATAGATATAGTTTTATATGATATTCTGTCCATACTTATCGTTAAGCTAATAGTTATAAAAAAAATGATAATATTCACAAAGACAAAAAGTACACTCCACATGCGACATGATCGAATAGGTACGGACCTTATATAATGACGAACAGCATGAATGTTTTCAACTTTGGGAAACTATATGGTAAAATTTACTTAATGATGAATTTAAGAGGGGATGCGTACTGTGCATGATGATGCTAAATGCATAGTTCTATACAAGTAGCCATGACGTTGTTTGGGCTAATAAATATTACTTACAAGTTCCACGATTTTAAACAAATAATTAAGGTTCCCTAACCGTCACGGCAACTATCGAAACTACTTGAAAATGATTGCAATTTTGAAGTCATATTTTAGTAACATGAGTTAGTCGCACTGGTAACTCATACATCCCAAAACAAGAATAGCTACCTAGAAGTACTTGAAAATACGTTGGCAATAACTTTATTGTATGAAATTATTTATACATACAAAGTAGTAAATTTGGTGGCGGATACGTAATAGTAACTCTTTGAAGATTCAAGTATCAATTAGTGTTACTTTGGTGCTAGTTGGATGTGATACATTGTAGCTACATTTTTATTCCTGCAAGTATTTGTAGAAAAACTAATATTAGTTTTAAACATTTTTTGTGGCCCTTTCAATATAGGCAATCGTATTCCAGACACCCTGTATACATAAAGGCAATCGTTTTAAAACAGCGCGATAAATGTCACGTATTAATCTAAGCCAGTGACATACGTTTTAAATTCTGACGCATTCGATATTAAAAGGCAACTATTATAGTGTTTTTAATGACACTTGGGCATTTGAAGTTAATTATTTACGCTTTATCTTTAATGATATGGAAAAAGCATGATTACGCTATTTTTAAACCCAAAAAAAATTTATTTAGAAATAAGTAGTAACGTAATGCTTTTTTATAGATGTCAACAAAAAATGTGGTTCAATATTATTTGCAGACATCTCAAATTTTAAAAGTAAAAAACATTTGGTAGGACATTATACGGTATGTTTAGTCTATGCTATAAGCAACTAGTTTTCGCGATACATGGTGTTGAACTTGAAAAAAATGTATAATATTTATTCAAATACGTCTCTTTAATGACGCGAGCTAATGATTAAACCAAATAAAGGCAAAAATTCGCTGAATATTTTGTTTACAATAAATATAGTGTGTTATTCAATGTGTAGATATAATGTACTATATAATGCGCTTCAGATCACTGCAGAAGCCTGGTATATAGCGGTACGCTAAATGATGCGAAGGAAAATGAATTTTAATATACAGGGTGATTCACTGGCATAAAAGTTGCATGGTGAAACAAGTTAAAAACATCCGATATTTATGCCAATGAATAATTAATTCAATACAGGGTTAACTATGACCAAGTACAAAAATTTTAACCACGTGCTCAGGGAGGTCTAAAAGACAATAAAAAAAGTATTACAGAATTTTAGCTCGATATTTAAAAAATGGGGCAAAACCTTTTTTTCCTACTGAAAGTCGGCGCCTATAATAAGCATCGTCTGAGACGGCTTAGATCCATAATAAAGTTTACATCTGTCAACAATGTCAACTACCATGCGGTTGTCCTTTTGCAGTATTTCTAAATGCAGAAACGACAAAAATTAACATGCTTATTAGTAATAATACTTGATAGGTAACAGTTAATCCACTTAGCTCTAGTATTTTGCATTCGTTACAAACTGGCAATACTACATTTTCACTCATTTACAACCACTCACTACCACCGATAAGACACATTTCCCATAGGCACAGTTAGATAAAATGCCTAGGTATTTATTATAAGAGCAGTCTTGTCCCATAACCTAGAAAAACAACCCGGCGAACTATATTGCAAAATATTATAAAACGTTTAAAATTAAAATAAGGCACTAGAAACTGAAGAAGAACACAAAACTACAACATAAACACAGGAATTGAATTATGACATGACAGCGACCGTTGCTTGCTGGTTGCCTACTCTGATTCTCGCATTGGCGGCGTTAAATAAGGATTTAATATAATATCGAAAAAAAATTTTTCGCTTTATAAATAGGTTTGGAATTTATCTGAAAGGCGGTTCTGTTAATTTTTAATTTTCTCTATCTCCTCTTAAAATATTTGTACGTAGTCATAGTTAACCCTATACAGTATGCGCCAAAAGTATGGAATAAATTTAATAAAAACGAAACAATTATTTTTTGGGAAAAATCCTCGAACAGGTCGATTTATAATTTAAAAAAATATATTTTAGCGTAAAATGTGATTTTCAAATGTCATTTGTTTTCGAGTAATGACGTCATCGATTTTTTTTTAAATGGCAACACCATATTTTTTTCCTTGATTCTGAAAGATCGTTTAATTCTCTATCAGACAGTACTAAAATTTTGCCCTCTTACATAGGAAAGTTTTCGAGTAAATGACGATTGAATGTTAGAAAACGTAAATTTTATCCATAAAAAAGTAACAATTCTGAGGTATGTAAAATATAATTGATTAAATTTTATACTTAAATTAAATGTTCGAATTGCCATCCACCAACTTCCTGACAATGCGCAAGTCTGTGAAGAAATTCTTCTTGCACATTATGAATGATTTCTGGGGTATGATTTCTACGTATTTCGTCCCGAATGCGATTTTGAAGTTCTTCTAAATTACGTGGTTTATTAATGTACACTTTTGACTTCAAATATCCCCATAAAAAATAGTCAAGAGGTGTAACATCTGGCGATCTTGCAGGTCATTCTATCGGCCCGCGTCTGCCGATCCACCTCCCAGGAAAACAGTTGTCCAAAAAATCTCGTACAGGGCGCGCATAGTGCGGAGGTGCACCGTCTTGCTGAAACCATATGGTATCGTCAGGAATGTCAGGGTCATTATCGTTAGGAAAAATTACTGCAAGGGCTGGAACAAGGTCATTTTCCAGAAATTCTAAATATCTTTGTCCTGTAAGGGTTCCTTCAAAGAAGAAAGACCCTACTATTCTGTCGTCAACTATTCCAGCCCACACATTTAATTTCTGAGGGTGTTGGGTATGTGCCTCTGCCATCTAATGAGGATTTTCCCGACTCCAATATCTGCAAGTTTGACGGTTTACTGTACCATTCAGACAAAATGTGGCCTCATCTGAAAAAAGTATTTGCCGGTGTAAATTTCTATTTCCTTGACATAAATCCATTAGAATTTCGCAAAAGTGTAAGCGGCGATCTTCATTGAGTTCCTGCACAAGTTGAATTTTGTAAGGATGATATTTTTCCTTCCTCAAGATACGTAGCACTGTGCTCTGACTAGTGTCATTGTTTAATGCAACCAATCGTGAAGAATTATGAGGATTATCCACCATATTTATCAAAATGTTCTGTTTCTGATTTTCATTAATGCTTCGACGTCCAGGTTTTGGAATATTTACAACATTGCCAGTTTCTCTAAATTTAGACTTTACCTTACTGACTGTTGATTGGCTGATAGGGCGATCTGGATATTTTTCATTAAATAAATCTCAAACTTCCTGCTGAGTTCTAGTCATATTCCCGCATCCGATAAGAATTAAAATTTCAATTCTTTGAGTAACAGTTAAATGTGCCATAATACTTTAAATTGAATAATAATTTCTATGTCGCTTACAATACTTATAAGATTTTCACCTACGTGATCCATAAAAGAACTATGGAATTTGAAAAACTAAACTTGATAACGTTTATGCTTTATTTTAATTGATTTACGTTTTCTAACATTCAGTCGTCATTTACTCGAAAACTTTCCTATGTAAGAGGGCAAAATTTTAGTACTGTCTGATAAAGAATTAAACGATCTTTCAGAATCAGGGAAAAAAATATGGTGTTGCCATTTAAAAAAAAATCGATGACGTCACTACTCGAAAACAAATGACATTTGAAAATAGCATTATACGACAAAATATGTATTTTTTAAATTAAAAATCGACCTGTTCGAGGATTTTTCCCAAAAAATAATTGTTTCGTTTTTATTGAATTTATTCCATACTTTTGGCGCATACTGTATAAACGTTAAAACAATGAAAAATGTTAGTCCAATGGCCTTATTACATATTCAACGAAGGGATAAATATAATCTTGTAACACTCTGTACACTCTGTCTCTTAAATTTGCAACATTTTTATATATTTTCATCTGAATCTTCTATTATTCAGCAGTACATGTATTTTTAGTAGATAATATTTTTCCTTATTTATTTTCACTCCATTCTCTGCATTTTACATGTAAACTATTTCAGACTAAGAAATGCGGCATGATTATTAATAATCTGCTAACATTTCTGTGACTTTAGATGCATGTTTAATTGCATCAAATTCTTGTAACGGCATAATAAACGCTTGCAAACATTTGCGAGTACAAGTACTTGGTACATTATTAGAAATTAAGCGCTAAAATCTCAATATGAATTCCGTCAAATCAATCGTTGGCACGGCGCATCCGGTTGTTCTTGGCATGTGTTTGCCAGTTGTGCATTCGGATAAAATGGAAATCTGGCCAATCAATGCAGAACGGTTGAACGCCACGTTTGTCCGGAAATTTTCATATTGACTCAATCTCATATGATTTTTGCGAGATGCAGATTCAGCTATCAAAAATTTGTGATATCGAATAAATGTTTGAGTAGAAAAGGAAGGACAATTTATGTTTTAATTTTTAATAAAATATGATTAATTTCGAATTTACTTGAAAAATATAATCGAAGGAAATATATCCAGCTTGCATTTTAACTTTTTAAAGGCACTTCATCCAAATAAATGGACGTACAAGTCCAATCGCATTGTCTACACATTCTCCAGAATTGAATCAATTAGAACTATTAAGGAAAAAAATGTGTAATTTATTCTACTGAAACTAAATATATCAATTAAATTCCTTTTTACCCGTTAACATTGTTCTGAAATACTAAAATATAATGTAGATATAACTTCACATAATTTTGGATTTTTAGTGTAAAAGTGTTTAAAATTTAGTCTAATAAAAAACAAATAATTTCTTGTTTCAAACATTTTGTAAATTAGGTATATCTACTACTTTCATTAGCAGAAAAGTTACAAAGTGAAATAAGTTATAGAATTTCTAATTTAATTAAAAAATGTAGCTTAATAGTCTACGCTAAATATAAATAAATATAAATTTATAAATTTAAATAATATTTAAATACAAATTTATTTGTTTTTTAGTTACCGTTATTTTATTTTAGTGTTAACTTCAACACTCCGTAAATTCAAAACTATGAAAAAATTGGACATGAATTTATACTTCTCAACAATTATCTCCCCTAATTTTTACATACGCTATGCATTATTATATAATACCTACTGATTATATTTTTTCAGCAAAAATTCTTTGTTACTAATATTTGATTGTTTGCGCATTACAGCAAATAAATAAAAACCTTCAGTAGCTACTTTTTTTTCAAAACTGTATTTATCAAATTTGCACATTTATTTGCACAAAATAAAAAAAAAATCTGGTTATATATACTTTCAAATGTCTCTAAATACTCATATTGTCTCAGTATTTCTTACATATTTAATAACAATATAAAATTATGTAGATATATTTGAAATTCAAAAAACTCCAAAATGCTTTTTTAAATTGGGTAGGTATTTCTTATTTAATTATTGTGTTATGTTTCAAAATAATTTCTATGAATGTGGAAATAAAAAGCAACATCCATTCCAAAGTAGGCGTAGGCACTTTATTTTCATGTTTTTTCTTTTGGCGTTCGTATTTACTATTAAAATAAAGTGCTTGTTGCTTGTTTTCATTCAACTGTTAAAACAAAACGAACTTTGTACAAAATACGGCAATGTTTTTCGAAGAAAATTTTATGAAGAGTTGAAAAGTTGCCAAGAAAATATGATTCAGTGATTTGGTAAGTAATAATACGACAAAAGTTTTATTTGTAAAAACAATTAAGTCTTTCTATAGTGGTTTGGAAGCATTCAAGGCCGGTGCTGTTACGGTTCTATAACGGTTTTCCGTGTTATTATGTCATGACCTAGGTAACTGGTCGCTGCCAGTAACACAATTAATGTGCACATCCCCAGGCATAGCTGAAATTATTTGAATTGCTCTTGATGTTCTCGGGTTAAGCTCTGTAAGTGCAGAGCCCCTATCAGTAGCGCTGGCGACTAAGGTCTCACGTCTCGGTTGTGGAGAAGCATTTGTGGAGGCATCACTAAATATGCCGACAGTGAAGAGCAGCGAAAAGTTTGGAAACATGGGGTGTCAGCAATTGCAGAATCTACCCCAAGATGTCTTGGAAGACCAATGTTATCCAAAGAGCGACTCTAGAAGCCGTAATACCAACAAGAGGAATTAAAATTAATATATGGGTAGGTATTGATAGCAGGTTTGCCGCCACAGAGCCTAGCCCGAGCCGAGAACAATAAGAGCATCTACAAAAAAATCCCCTATCAAGAAGCACTGTTCAATGTTACATGTTGAAAAATAAAGATTTTCATCATACATTACCGGGCTTACATTGGTTTTAAATGATTTTTTCCCGTCTACATAACCCAACAAGTCAAACTGTTATCGACTAACTTGACAGCCTTCAATCATTGATGAAAAAGAATAACTATTACATAATCTCTTCTAACATCACTTTTATTAAAGAAACGTTATTAAAGATTTTACGTTCCATTGTTAATGTAGAAGACAATCATGAATAAAATATAAATAATCGGCTGTAAATTTAATTAAAGCGGCTCCTAACCTGCCATGACTTATGAATAATGCAAAATTGAGGAAAGATTATGGATGAGTATAGTACCGCATTTCTTAAATGTCCAAAATATTCCTCGGTAACTAAACAACTCATGCAGAATAACGAAAATATAATTTTTGCAAAAAAAAATAAATTGACAGCATTAACTGATAAAAACTGAAAATCTTTTCCAATATTGTCAGATATTGATTATTAACGTTATGCTTGCATATTTAATATTAGATAATTGATTTAGAAGTCGTTAACATATTATATTAAAAATTTATTACACAAAACTGTTTCCTAGTACTTCCATATACAGTTAATTATAAGGTCTTTTAAGATGTCGTACAGTGTATATACGACTATGTATTTAGAATCAGCAACATTTAGCACCGTTAAAATCATAAAAATGACATTCAATGCTAAACGACTTGACGATTCCTTCAGAAAATTATACAACAATCATGATTAATGCGACTTTAATATGGATGTAGTGACTTTAATTTTCAACAATTAAGAAGGTGTAATTTATATGCACAGTAATCAATAATAAACATTTAATGTAGACATGAGTGCAAATATATGACTGTAAAGTTAAAATTACATTTGCATGTTATGAAAATATAAATGTGTACTTACTGCTATCTGGAAAACATGTGGTAGGAAAAATGAATACTATTTGGAAGTCAACGGCAACGTTTAATAACTCCCTCCCTAGAAGAACTTTAACTAAGACTCCTCAAGTCAACGACAATAATATGTGATGAGTATGCTACGAAATGTCTTTTTTCTGTACCTGCTACTTCCATATAATCATTTAATAGTAATGAAATTTAAATTGAATGTCATCATGAAACATTAAACGATTTTTTAGAAAATTTAAACTATAAATTAATATAAATAGGAATATTTTGGTGGCAACTTTACAAATCGTTGCATACACGGTTTCAGTTTTACCTACCAAAACATTTGAAAGAACCAACGAATACATTAGAAATATACTTACAAGTAGGAAGTCAACGACAATAATATGTGATGAGTATGCTACGAAATGTCTTTATTCTGTACCTGACAGCTACTGCCATATAATCATTTAATAGCAATGAAGTTTACATTGAATTGAATCAAGGTGGCAGAGTGAGTATTGTTTTGATGAATACATTGTCTTTTTCATAAGAATTGAGATATTACGGAAAAGCTAGCTAAAAAAATAAATCATTCCTTTTAACACTTGTAATTACAAACAAAATAACAGTACCTATATATGTATATTTAATCTACATATAATTTTAAGACACATTCTATTTCTACACCTACATGTAAGTACTCCATTTAACACCATTTAAATGAGTAATTGAACACACGTATTGGGTTTAAAAAACTCGACCCAAAACATGATTTATGTGCTAAATCTATTAGACTAAAAAAGGCGTTGCTCCGTTAGTTATGAATCGTTTTACATACAATTTGCATATAAAGCGCTTTCTAAATTATTTTATATGTGCTATAAAACAGAATCAATATATACCATATACTGAGTGAGGGCTTATCCAAAAGGGGCGATTTTAACTAGTTATATAAAAAAGTTAACAATTAATTATATACAAATAGCATGCCTCAAATATATGAAAAACGTAAGTTTTCTAGATATTTTTCATCCGCTCATTGAACTTCAGCATTATCTGCTTTTAACTCATGATTCTGTACTATAGAGAAAATTCAAATGACATGAAATCTAAACTTCCAAGACGCTAATAAAGTGTGTGTCATGGATTTAGAACAGACTATTCTCAAATGACCAAAGATAGGAAAAAGTGATCTGAAAATGTTAACGTCTAGCAGTCTTCATATGTCTAGTTTTCATTGTAAATTACTGGTTCATTGTTCAGTTATTACGCTTCTTCATTTTGTTTATTTGGACATATTCCCATGCACAAAACTTAAACAACATGTTATTTTAGTTTTGTTTTGATAAGTTTACGCCGCTATGACATAGTCATTTGGCTTGATTTGAAATATATAGTACTACTAATAATATGGTCAATTTTATTGAGTTATCCTGTAACTGTTCGTTGTCTCCAAAAAAAAAAAAGTTTTACGAAGTTTTTTCTTGCAATTGAAATTGAAGTCAAATAAGTTTGTTTACAGGGTGTTAAGAACATGAGTGTCTCTTTTTTTATGTATGATAAATTGCACCAATTAAAACATAATTGACTTAAGAATTTTTGCCAACTAGCGGCATCAAGTTATAACAGTAAACAGACTTTGAGGATATGACAACGCCGCAAACCTACGATGCTAGGTGATTTTGAACATAATAATCACAAGTACCCTTTTAACATATATACGTTCCATGAACCGTTTTCTACAAGTTTTTTTCACAACACAGAATAAAGTTTGAAATAGAAGTGTTCAAAATGTGCCGTCTCATAACCAGAGAATATTGAACTGTTTTATCGTAAATTAACATCATGTAGACTCATAGTTACTAGAAAATTTCATGTTTGTCCTTCTTATAAACATCAAGTAAACATTAGGTACAAAAAAAGGAAACACTAGTCATAAATACGAAGCAAGCATGTACAATACTAACAGTAGTTTCAGGTTAACAGCTACAAGGTAATAGATTTCAAAGTTGTCGTACGTTGCAGTACAATACAGTTTGAAGGATCTAGAAAATTTTCTATTATTTACTTCATTAATACTAATACAAAAAAAAAACAAATTACGTTAAAATGGTATTTACTTAAATAAATTTAATAATAATAATAATAATAATAATAATAATAATAAATTCGTTTTCAACCTTTACATCGCTGAGCTACTGTAGTCTCTAGATAGGTGATTCCGCATATTAAAATTCGATTACTTTTTGTAGGTACTAAAGTTTTTGTGATGCCAGTCTTTACATTAGTTTTTCAAGTGTCAAAAATGGCTTACGTGATTTATGGCTATATGAAAATGCTTTAGCAGAACGATTTCCCAGTAAACAAATATAGCTACTTTTGACGCGGTGTGCAGTGAGTGCAAATGTAATGCAACGCGAGGGAAATTTGAAACCGAATCGTGAGAGATTGAGGTCCAGGGCGTTCACGGCGTATTGTAGCAGTGTGGCGTATCATATACGAGGCTCAATTATATCTGTACCGTACCAAGGGATTGGACGAGAAGGACCGGTATCATAAACTCCAAGATCTCCTGAATTATCATTTGTACTTCATTTTGTGTGCAATATTAAAAAAATAAAGTCTATTGATGATTTACACAAACGTATTATAGTTGCTGCCAATGACTTACAGCTTCAAAATGGAGAAGCAGAAACATTTGTGTTAGTTTGTAGGAACTGGGTAAAGCTTCATTCACATAAGATTAGTGCGGTTGCATTGGTACTGCAGAAAAGATATTAAAAAGGGCGCCGTATTCTTGAAATAGTGTTTTCTACAAAATACAAATAATTTTAGACATTTAATAACTGAATAATCTAGGGTTTAACAAAAACAGGAATGTTAACTCATCCCACCTGCAAATATTCAAAGATACTGAAGTAAAACGGCGAGAAATACGGGTGACTTTTGTAACGTTCAGATAAACTTAACAGTAACGCCTTTGTACTGCAGTTGTATGGCAGAAGCTAAAAGCATTTTAGCTTTTACCAATCCTTTTCCAACAATCATACAACAGTATACAGTAAACAGAAGATTCACATTTTTGCAGGTTAAGTTTTTAAATTAGATTCTAATTTAGATATTTAGTTTAAAATTGATTTGTTTCTAAAAAAATGGATGAAGAGGACTGTTTGGTTTAGAAACAATTACTTTTGCTGCTCTTATTCGCAGCGACGTCAATATGTATAAAAACTATACATGCAAAAAAAATGAAAAGAAGAACTCGGCGATGGTGGCTGCGACCTATTAACCGCAGATAGCACATGCAAGGTGATTTCTATAATTTATATAAAGAAATGCGAAATGAGAATGCCGATTATTTTTTCATTTCACTCGAATGACAGTGGCAGTGTTTGATGACTTGCTGAAATTAGTGGGGCCTCATTTAACCCACAGTATACTAGTATACTGAGATTTAACCAAACATTCAAATAGACCATCTATTCCTGCAGGTCGTAGGATTATATTTTATCTAGGGTGTGCTTTTAATTACTATTCGGCAAATGATAAAAACCAACAATTTCCGTAGATAGAGACGTAATTGACAAAACATAAACATAACCTCTCTGAACGTCAAGAATCTTGAGTTTTTGCATGTCGCCAACTTACAGCGGAAAAATTCACCAACTTCTTAAGTTTACAGTAATTTTATGTAAACAGAGTAAATAATATTTAACACCATACAATTACAATACAACAATACAACTGCAGTGCCATTGCACTAACGTTTATCTGAACGTTACTTAAGACGGGCCCAATATTTTGTTGTAACATCAGGTATGTTAAACTATTTTATTAATTAAATCCATAAATTAATTATATTAATAATTAATAACAATAACAACAAAAACAGTCGAATTTGATGTATTAAATAGGTGTTATAAAACGTTATTCATTTCTTTTCTTGGAAATTTCTTTCCATTTTTTGTCCGGTCGCCGATTGCATGCTTTGCCGCCCTATCAGGTTTTACATGGACCAGTTTCCAGTGCCGTGCAGAAGTGTATTTTTAAATCATTTTCTGTCTTTTTTGATTTTTTACAAAAATTGTATTTATGAGAGTGCCCTATACATTCAACTTTTTTTTTAGATAGTTCTGAATCACCCTGTTGAAGCCCTTTCAATACAGGCGTTCATATTCTGAACACCCTATATAATGTCTCGTTGACGTGCATTTATTTGAATTAGCTATACAATTTAACAATTTTTAAATAAGATTCTGAACTTAGAAAGACCTACGACAAACGGAAATTAAAATTTGTAATATTTGGCAGGATATCTTGTTCATTCTCCTAATTTGACTTTGTAAAAACCCCCTAATTCGGCACCCATCGGCATTTGAACAAACAGAAACACATTCGGCTCACGCCATTAACAAACACACGGGAACGACACTCCACTCCGGTGATTCAAATTTGAGGTGCCGGGTCTAAATTTAACCTCTAACCCCTGTCGATGCATTCGGGATTATGAGATCTAGACAGCTGCGCCGCACATTTGCCAGGCCGCCTTGATTAAGAGCAGCAGCGCTGGGAATGAGTTAGGTCTTGATTATTTTGTTAATTCATTAATTTCGCCCCGAACGATTTGGCAATTTCCGCCAGCGGTCACGTGCGACCCCAGATTAATCTAATTCAGTAATTTAGCAGCGTAAACATAATTAATTCGTGGTACTTAAAACGGTCTCTGATAAAAGATTGGAGACTATAAATTCATTATATGGGCTGACGTTTATTATTTTCAAGAATTTGATATGCTTTTACTTACTAAGAAAATTCTTTAAATACTCCCACGAAGGCATAGTCCAAGTAGACAACTATTGGATAACATTTAATTTGGTTAGGCCTTTCTGAATATCAATAATCAGTTATTATTTCATATTTGAATAAACATTGCGTGAAAACATAATGATATACTCGTACTTTCCTAAGTGGCGTGATATGTTAATAACAATTAATAATAATAATTAATAAAAGTAATTCGTCTTTCGATGTTAGTTGCACGGTTTACTTGATGCGATATAACTGAAAAATAACAAAATAAAATATAGAAAGGAATTCCTGACGATTTTAATATACAGGGTGAGTCAGAAAGATTTAGTCAACACTAAGCTGGAGATACTAGACACCAAAATATTATGTTTGAGCTCAGCATGCCTTATATGAATGACGCTGCTTTAAGATGTACAAGGTGTTTAAATTTTATTCTGAAATTTCTCAATAATAAATCACACGCAAGCAAAATCCGTTAATATTTAATGACATGAAAATTTGACACAAGCCTACTAAGAAAAAAAAATAGTAATATTAGCGTCAGACAGAAAATCATCACAAAATACAATGAAACATTTAAATTCAAATAACTCAGAAACCGATACAGTTGGGCGACCTAAACAAGAGTACATTTTTATGTATATTAAGTAACTTTTTAAGCATAGCTCAACAGATAAAAAAAATATGTTTTGATTTACCTAAATAATACGGTGAAACTAGCGCCCTCTAGGAGCAACGTCAAAATAAGCTTTTAATCCGTAATTCTCACTACAAAAAAAAAACAATACTACCAATTGTCAGTCATGCTATCAAAACGTTCTAAATTATTTAGAAATTTCAGAACAAAATTTAAACCTTGAACACCTTGTATTTATTAAACCAGCGACATTCAAACATAATGTTTTGGTATCAAGTATCTCCACCTTGTTGCCCTATTCTTCTGACTCATCCTATATATGCGACTGAAAAATTTCAGAAGTAGAAATATCGCTGAAATAATATATGCACAAATCGAAAAGAATGATCGGCAAATATATGTCACAAATACCTATACAAATGAAGAAAACAAATCATGTTTAGGTCCAATCTAACAAATGAATCATTTATATATCTTAGTTATACTAAAATATGGCGGTATTATTGAAAAATTAAAGTAGATGACAAACGAACATCGACATCGTTTTATTTTCATATACCGGGTATCCAAAAATATGTGGTTAAAAATGATAAGGTATACACGGGAAGTAAAAAATAATGTCAGTACTTCTTATACATTTTTTCCTATCTGGCTTTCTTACGAATATACAGGGCTTACAAGTAGAAGTAAGAAATTAAATATTGAATTTCAGTTACAATTTCTAATCAGTTATCTTGGCAACCTCGAAATTTGGATGATGATAAAGTTTTAGAATGTATACAAATTTGGCGGTGTTGCCAAATTTGACATTTTGCATACACAGTTCGATTCCCCTATCAATTTGCTGCAAAAACCTATACGTTGTTTTATTCAATATCTGTTACGATCTGTACCATCTTTCAAAAAAATCTTTGAAGTAAACATATTATTTTGAGAATTGTATCACCTGATGTTCTCACGATTCGATTTTAGTTAATCAACTTTTGTGGATCTACGAAAATAGAAAGAAAATTGCTGTGACATGTATTTCAATTTTTGTCGGTCAAGTTAAGTTGATTCCACAAAAGATTGACCTATTCAAACTTTATCGTTCAAGTTATGAATCATCAATGGTTTTCAGACAAGTTGAAACATGTTTGACGCATGTGAACATTTATCAGTCGACTTGAATGATTCGGTTCTGGTTATAGTCTGTTTATTAATTTCACAAGGCATAGGACAACCAAATGACATTAAAATGGTCAGAGAGTACTATGGTAAAGTTTATAAAACTGTATCATACTCATGACTGTGCTGAAACTCTAATTGATTTTTCCTTAGGATACAATTTCTTATCAAAAATGGCGTTTTTACGCTGTCTATCCCAATGCAAGATCATTTTTATCAGTTCTTTTATCAATAAACTGCAAATAATTTTTACATCCGCGCGAACCGCTGCATTTGTCGCCATATCAACTGTTCATTCAAACTTCGCTTGAAATGTGTGAACCAAAAACTTGACCGGTTTTAGTTGATCCACAAAAATTGATCAACTAAAATCGAATCGCCTTTAGATAAGTTACTAAAAGTTCCAGGACAACAGTGTTGTAGTTGGGATTTTTAATAGTTATACTGTATTTAAAAAATATTATTTCAAATTCTATGTATCTTTGTTTTTATGACAAATATTTTTTAATATTTTTCATATACAGATTATAGATTATTCAACTGTACGATAACCTTCTTTTCGATTTAAGACTGATTAAAAATATATTTTTTAATTAAGGAATTATTTACACTTTCCAATTTCGAAGCAACTGTGTCAATTAGTATATCGATCACTGGTGGTCAAACTTGTAATATTTGTTTATAATTTTTTCTAATTATTTTCTTCAAAACACCCTGTACCCTGCTTTGCTAAGAGAATCATACGTTATTTAATAAAATGCCTTTTCAATCCTCAAGGTGCTTAAGTAAAGATTTTTTAATTTTGACAATATATTTCACTATGGGGATCGAACAATACGGATACATATATCGGTATATCGGCATTATCGATATCGAGCGACATGCCAGTCGATATAAACCGATATATTATGTTTTTTTTTAATATAAAAATCGGATCGGTCCGTGGTCGCGCGGTTTAAGCGGGCCTTAGTACTTGAATCGAGGTGACTAGATCGGTGTGGATTCGCGCCCCGCTGACAGTAGACCGTATATATCTATATAAGTTATATTCGTGGAGAGGATTGCACTCTCTCTGCGGGTATGGTAGGGTGGAAGAATGTTGGCTTGGGTCAATGTGAGAGATTGATTCCCGTCGACATTTGACTACCCCCCTAATTAATGAGGTTTTCCAGGTTTCCCTCATTTCTGTACTGCATAGTGATTAGAACCTACCAACGTAAGTCGTTCCTGGGCGAAAATGCGGCCTGCTTAATAATAATATGCCGCCCCCTCTCCCGCACAAGTGTCCGAGTTCTGGGTTAATCCCCGTGATTAGAATGAGGGGGTAGAGATATTATTATTATTATAACAACAACTTTAAAATAGATAATTTGTTTAAAAGTGCCAATAATAAAAAATATCAGATCATTCTTTGGTTGTAGCAAAAACAACTCTAAAAACAATTATGTTTGTTTTAATGTAAATATTAAAAAATATATATTGCTTTAAATAAGTACATACAGCTATAACTTAGTTATGTACATGAAATAATTAAAAAATTATAATCTTTATATTTAAAGGCATGAGAGAAAAAACAACAACACATGATAAAAAAAATTGAAAAGTCAAAACATAAACATTATTTTAAAAACAATTGGGTATAATTTAGTTTAGACAAGTTTGCATAAACTACAAATTGCACTACCACTTTTCTCGTTATTTTGACATGATATTTACTCAAAAACTGTCAATAATTCATCATTTAGGTATCGATCGATTATCGGTATTGGTAAAAAATCGTATATCGGTCGATGCCTATTTTTCAGTAAGTAGTAAGATGTAACTGGCTGGTACATATCAAATTCTTATAATAAAAAATACCTATACCTCCAGAAATTTTCAGTAGAATTGGTGCAAAGGTTTTGTAAGTATTGTCAGAATTTTCTCATTTATCTGACATCTCTTTGTAAGTGTTGATTTGTTTCCATTTGTCTTGAATCCTCAATATTTCCAATATTCCTGTTTTAAACTAAACAACGCCAATTCTTTACTGCCGTCCAATTACACCCTGCTCCGTTTTACAGCCCTAAGGCAAATCGCAAAACGGGCGAGAACCTGAAGGAAAACAAGCAACCACAATTTGCAATAAATCAACATTTCGGGCATCTCCGCCTGCCCGTTGGATTCCTCCAGTTTATTGCCGTGAGAAGAAACATCTTTTCAGATTGTAAAATCTTCCAGAAACGAACCGCACTCCATCCTTAGATAAATGATTGGAGTTAGTGGAAGCGTAAGGCCATCGGCGATAAGAAGTATTGGGTCCTTTGGCAGCGGCTATTTCCGCAGTTCAGGATCCAATCGCTCTGACCACTTCATTATGTCGCTGATTGAGTCATTTGCTTCCCCTCGTGAGATTAATACACGTGTTGGGGAGCCGCACGAGCGTGCAACGGCGATGCTGTCCACCGGATTTAACAGGGGATCATAATGGGACGTTTGGATTTATTATCCGCTGAATTGGTCACACAACTACTCGATTATCGGGGAATGACGCTAATGTCGATAGGATAGAGTCCGCCACTTTGTAAACAGCTGTCTAGATAGTTATTTCCAAATTTGTAATACTTACTGTGGGGTTTCACTATAATGTCGAATATTATTTTTTTGTTTACTGAGTCTTGCTAATTAGCAAAGCCTAAATCTGTCTACAGTTCTTAAAACTTTGGACAAAATTGTGGTTCATTGTTCAATCTTAGTGCAGAGCTTTTCTTTCATCCTTAAATTTAAAGACAACGGACAAGACACATTTTCCAACACGTTTTGCATTTTTTCACGTATGGCAGTACTAACTGGATGAATAATGGCAACATGCCTATATTTTTTAAGTGTGTATGTGAAATTGTTTATTTAACGACATATTGGTTTTGAACAAGAAAAGAAAGAACAGAAATCAAGCATTACGAGACATGATTAGCTCTTACTATTCATTTAGTTTTAACGATTAAATCAATTAAATTCAAATAGGAAGATGTGACGGTAAAAATAATACCGTAGGGCCTCCATGATTTTTAGATTTGAATACATTGGATTTTTTTTGGATTTATTTTACTGAAACTGAGTTCTAATTGTATACATTTTCTCTAATTCATATTTTAAAAGAGTAAATGTTCAAAAATATTATTTCGAACAACATAATTCTTATCATATCTTGTTATCTCTTTTATACTATTATTGCAAATAGGTAAGTATATATATGAAAATTTTTCCAAAACTATAATCAGAAATGCATGTCTTCATCTCTTCTACCGGCGATATCAAAATTTTAAATTATAATTTTTTTAAAATAACCTGAACGTATAGACAGACTTAATCTTGTATAAATTTGGTGTTTGTTAACAAAAGAGCAAAAAGGAACTGAGAACAATATAAAAAGATCAAGGATAAGATTATATTTTGTTACGTGTTACTCCATTCCATGTGTCTCACCATACAACATTCATTTCAAACAACATATTTAGCTTATGACAGTTAAAATAGTAATTGCTTACAACATACAGTGCTTTCGAAAAGTAACGAATAAATTAATTATTTTTGAAATTGAGAAGTTTTCGAAAAAATCCCCTGGCACGTCGATTTTGTTTTTAAAAAAGGCACTTTTTGACATACTACCCACATTTGTGACGTCATCGGTGTTCGAGATATCACGTAATCGACAAGTTTTTTAAATAGCAACCCCCAATCTTGACCGTGCCATCGTCAAGAATCATGGTTGCCTGACAGTAGCCTTAGCGACCGAGAATGTTTTTTTATTGCTGTCAGATAAAAACTTGAAATCATACTTTATTAAATAGTTTTTTTTGTCATGGTAAGCAATATTGAGTTTAAATACCGTAACTTTGTACATATTCGTGATCTTTCTAAATCTGGTCGACCGTCAAAATCAGTAGATGATGAGCTTAAGTTGGCAATATAAGAAAATCATCACTCAACACATAACCAATTGGCTTCTGATTTCAATAAGGCAGCGTCCTCCGTTCACAAAATTATGAAAAAAGTAGAGTATCATCCTTAGAAGGTATACGTTCATGAGCTATGTGAAGACGACTTTGATCGGCGAAATCAATTCTGCGAGCAAATGCAAGAGCTATGCAATAATGATAATAATTTCGTAAAAAACGTATTTTTTTTCTGACGAGGCTACGTTTGTTTTGAACGGCAATGTCAATAGGCAAAACTGCCGTTCTTGGGCTACCGAGAATCCCCGATGGATGATGGAGTATCACCCTCAAAGTCCCCAGAAAATAAATGTGTGGTGCAGCATAGTCGACGAAAGAATTCTGGGTCCTTATTTCTTTGACGTCAACCTAACTGGTGCAAGATATTTGGACTTTCTTCGAGATCACCTCATTCCTGAACTAATAACTTTATATCCAGATATAGAGGGTCATGATTTTCAAAGATATGACATTTTCTTATGGTGTACCTCCCCATTATGCAACACCTGTCCATGCTTATTTAGCTGTTCCCGAATTGTTGGATAGGGAGAAGGGGGCCGATTGAGTGGCCAGCCAGGTCGCCTGATTTGACACCCCTAGATTATTTCTTGTGAGGATACTTAGAAAGCAAGGTATACGTTACTAGACCGGTTAATTTAGAAGATTTAAACGCAAAAATTCGTCACGAGATACATCGTATACCTAATGAAGTTATTGATAATGTCCAAAAAAGAATTTATTAATCGTCTTGGCTACTGCCAGGCAGCCAACGGTGCACAATTTGAACATTTAATTTAGTCGATTTTTTACATAATCATTATCATTTTCAGTATTGTGAAAATTAAATTTTAAAATCTTCAAACATTATTTTCTTGAAATTTTTGATATGTAACACCATAATTTTTCATGATGTGTATTTAGAATGACACGCTCTTTCAAATGGCATGGTCAAAATTGGGGGTTGCTATTTAAAAAAATTGTCGATGACGTCATATCTCGAACAACGATGATGTCACAAATATGGGTCGTATGTCAAAGAGTGCATTCTCGATTTCAAAAATAATGAATTTATTCGTTACTTTTCGAAAGCACTGTATATGAACATTAGTTGAAGTTACGTTAATTATAAATTTACTGTAACTAAATTCGAGCTAAAAATATTTATTTTCACACAGATATACGTACCTATATCTACAAATATTTCCAAAAACCAAAGAATATATGTCGATGTTTCAAAAATAATTAGGTAGTATTTTCAGCAAATAGTAATATAATATTAAAAAGTAAAATAATATTCAACATATTTTCTAATGCAAATGAAATACCTACATTGCAATACATTTTTAGATGATGGGTGAACAATTCACATTTAGAGGATGGATGGACAAATTCCACAAAAAAAATCTTCCTACACAGTAGTTTACTGCTACCGATAAGACTTTCTTCTTAACTATTTAGAAATAAAAAATTGACTGTCATAGTATATTTATTATTGAATTCTAATAATAAAATCTACTGTATTTTTAATAATTTGTTAGTAAAGGATATCCTGCATATTATATTGACTAGCTTACACCTGTACTTTTGTACATTTTAACAAGTAGAGACTTTTTTCCATGACATTAGAAGTAAAAACTTTTCCTTCTTTTCAACTTCATCTGTCAATACATTCTCCATATGGCTACAGAAATAATATTTTTAACTTGGCTTCTGTTACATTATTCGGGTTAAACAAAATATTTGAACTGATTGATGAACTCTTACTACTATATACATTTTTTTAACATGTATATATATATATTACAATTCCAACCTAAAAATTACAATGTATAAATCAATACAAATTTTAGTGTCGGAAATTTACGATGGAATTTAGCATCATAGCTGCAAAACCACATTACATAATATAGAATTTATCCATGTTTATCTCTGTAACAGTGTACTTATTTCATTTACAAAATTATTATGTAATTTTACATACTTTACGCTGGTCTCAAACTGCCTACGTAGTTATTTGAAATTACAGAAAAATTTTTATCAGTGTAGGCATCTGAGTACGGATTTGTAAGTGATTTAATATCCTTAGAGATCAATATGTCAAAATATTTAACGAGCAGATCATAAGTATAGATAAAAAAAATCACAACGTTCAGTCTGATAATCGAAATAAAGGAAACGAACATCGATCACTCTTGGGTTATAAAGGATCAGCACAATTTTGTATCTCGCCATTTGAATGTCAAAATTATTGAACATTTACGAGCCTCCAGACGCTCAGGCGAAGACGGCTCGCGCATGCGCTCGGACCACCTTGAAACCTTGTCTGGTCCAACTAAATATAAGTTATACCTTTCCCCGGTTTTACGAGGCATAATTTCATCAGCGCAGCGCGTTTTTAAGCCGTTTTGGCAGTAAAAGTCGGCACTCGACCTCCTTGTCTCTGTCATTAACGGACATTACTTTGAATAAGGACGGGCATTACCGACCCGTCTTTAATTTGTGCCTAAATGTAAAGGTATTTCGGTATTCCGAGTACTATTACAATTTGGAGTAATATAATTTGATATTTTATAGCCCCAGCGGATGATTTATGGATATTAAGAGCTGGCGTAAGTATCCAGGGGATAAAAAGTGACGAGGTTTTGGCAGAGCACAATGGCGTGCACTCCCATAAAAATCTATAAGCCTTCTTTGTGGGCTGTTGCAAATTCGCTAATTATTTAATATAGGTAGATGCACACATAAAGCCATGGCAAAATAACTCATCGATTTGGAAAATGTTTACCAGAATCTTCGGACTCACGGCACATAACAGAACCGGATTGAGTTTACCGACATAAATATTAAAATGTTTATAAAAAAACATGTTAGAATACGATAATATTAATTATTACAGTAATCTAAAATATAAAAGTAAATAAAATCCGTAAAAGTGAAATCATTTACCGGACAAAACTGAAAGTTAAGAAAAAGTTTCAGTAGTAAATCCTTCATATTTATACCTCATATGACTCCCATATACGGCACTGAAGTGAAACTGTAATAAAATTGAAAGAGAAAGCTATATACAGGATAGGCATGCGCTTTGCGATGAAGTTACATGTACAAACACAATTTAGTAATTGACATTACCCTTACATTTTGACATATTTTTTAACTAATGCATATACAGTCAGTTTGTCTCTAGACAAACCCTTCATTGATAAATAATATTTTCTTCTTTTAATTATAAGCACAAGGAAGGGTCTCATTTGTTCAACTTAACGATATCCCAGTTTAAACGAGTAATTACGAGGTATTGCTAACTCCCCATGGCTTTTATAAAAGCATATCTCTTCTAATGTGCTCTAACCTCGGCATCGGCAGTGTTGGCACGTATTGTTTAATATTCGTACAGAAAAATGAAAAGTACTTACGTAGTATGTACAGTAATTGTAAAAACACCTGTGGTTATCAAAAACGGAAAATTTGCAATTCAGAATTTCTAAAGATGATAATTGGTAAATATAAATGTGATGTGATTCCATTGTTCTCTTTACAGTACTTTATATAAATAACCTAAATGAAAATTGATTGGTTTTATTGTATTTATTTATAAATGTTAATAGATTGTGTTGTGAAATTTGTATCTATGAGATCAATTCTATTCTTTTTTTTCTATAAATTATCGTTTCCTACTACCTATATCGGTCGGTCAGTGGTCGCGCGGTTTAAGGCGTCAGTACTTGAATCGAGGTGACTAGATCGGTGTTGGTTCGCGCCCAGCTGCCGGTAGACCGTATATAAGCTATATTCGTGGAGAGGATTGGCACCCTCTCTGCGGATATGGTAGGGTGGAAAAATGTTGGCTTGGGTCAATGTGAGAGATTGATACCAGTTGATATTTGACTACCCCCCTAATTAATGAGGTTTTCCAAGTTTCCCTCATTCCTGCACTGAATAGTGGTTAGGGCCTACCAACGTAAGTCGTTCCTGGGTGCAAATGCGGCCTGCTTAATAATATGCCGCCCCCTCTCCCGCACAAGTCTCCGACTTCTGGGCTAATCCCTGTGATTAGAATGAGGGGTAGAGATATTATTATTATTATATTATTATATATGTATTATTCAGCAGAAATTTAAGAATCTATATATCTATTAAATTTTTTATAATTATATAAAATGCACCAGGCAACATCAGTTTTGTCAATTTAACGTATTTTGATAATTTCCAAAGTAGCAGCTATTATGTCATTATCAAGGGAAAAATGCAACTGAATGGCATACAAACATATAGGGTATTCCAATAATGTATATTTGGGTCATATTTTAAAAAAGACCCTGCAGAGAAATTATAAGTGTGCCACTTATCTCTTCGTAAAAAAACTCCATCAGAAGCAATTTTTGTCATTACGATAACTCAGCTATTCCCTGAGATACAAAGAATCCCTTAAAAGTAGTTTTAGAAAGATAAATCATACGCATAAAAAAATCTAAGATAAGAAGAAAACACCAGCATCCTGTATACAATCAAGAAATATATTGCCTTCTAATAAAAAAGGTATACACCAAGAAAAAATACTCTAAAATTAGATACAAGAGTAATATCAAAAAATATACCAAGATACCGTATGCAGAACACTACCACAGTGTGTCCTAAAACTCATGCGCATTTTGGAAAGAGGCAATTTTTGTTTTAAATGGCAACCAGTTTTTTGTTGTATCGTATTGTATTTCTTCTAATGGCAACCACCTTTTTTAATGGCAATAAAAAAATGGTTGCCATTAAAATAAAAAAAACTTATCCCCTTCCGCCGTCACTGGTTATATTATTTAAAATTGAACTTCACCAAAGTTCACGCCCCAAAAAAACATACTTGACCGGTACGAGCAATTTTTCCAAAAATTGTTAATTTCTGACATGCGCATGACTTTTCGATTTTTTTCCAAAATTTTGCCTACCAACTCTCAACATGTTGCACACCAAATTAATTAAAAATACCTAAGGTTTCATACAGTCCAAGAAAAAAGGTGGTTGCCATTAAAAAACAACCTTGTCTCCTTCCCGTCATCACCGGTTACATTTTTGAAAATTAAACTCCACCAAAGTTCATGCTCAAAAAAAAAACAAAGTTGACTTTGTGTGTGTAGGAAAAATTTTTTCAAAATTTGCCAGTTTCTGAATTGCGCATGAATTTTGAGACTTTCAGTAGAAGTTAGCTTTTGTATATAAGTAAATTAGATTAAATTGTCTTCGTTTAGTTTCAAGAGATTGTGAACTAGTGGTGTTCCAACCTTCCTGAAACATTCACCCTGTATATTTGAAAGCAATGTAGACTAAAAATTATTTTTAAGAGCATTTGTTATAATAGAGATTTTATGCACGATATATTTTCCAAATATCAAAATATTTGGGTAATAATGTTAGTTATAGAATTTATTTTACAATAAATATGCGTCTGGTCTCACGGTACAAGTTAAAAAATGTTAATGCAACACATTTAACATTTTCTTTTAAAAATTTAGAATCATGTAATTTACATTATTTGTTGCAGGTTACTTAAATTCGTCTGAAATTGTTAAGTAGATGAGGGCTCCGGGCCAAATATTCTATGAATTAACATTAGACTGTGCTAAAAATAAGAATCGCAGGTAACCGCATTTAAAGTTAATGTACCTGTACTTGGACTTGTAGATTTTTCAAATCGACGGGGGTTTAAATTGCTGTGTTTTTCAAATTCGTAAATTTCAATTTTAGTTTGACGTGAGCGACAGTGGTCTGTTTAGATATGGTATGACATGGCGTGCTATAGTATCTACTAATAATTTAGAATGGTATAGTATCCGCACAAAGAAAGAACAACCTTTTTATATCACTGAAAGTTTTGTATATTTAGTTAGAGTTTTCCGTTCACTTAAAGTGAATTAATTTGAGCAATTTATGATTCCTGTTCCTTAAAATTAATTGTTTTCCACACAAGACCAGAATTAAAAATTGCTTTTATCATTTACTACATTGTCTGCCGAATTGACTTAATCATGTTATATTTATAAATTAAGTGGTACTGAAGCAGTATCCAATACGTATGTGAAAAGTAATATTTAAACCAATGTTGTTAACTGGTATTAGCGTTATATACGTGTACATTTTTTAACAAAATGGACGTAAAGAAAAAAATTTTAAGATTATTCTGAAGAGCTATCCTTCTTCAAAGATATGTATGATCATAGTCATTAAGATTGATACTGAATCAGAAATTTATTAACTTTGAATACATCTTTATTATTACAAAATTCCTCATCTTCCAAATAAAGTATTATTTTAGTAAGACAAATTGTAAGATAAAGTATATTGTTATAGCATTAGTCAAGCATCCCAGTAGCACAATGTATAAACCTGTAGCAAGATGCGAATAAAGAAATATGTATTGTTTTCCTTGGCATAGAGCCATGTTATACTTTCTTGAATTCTGCTTTGTCAAGGATGACCTTTTTCCCAACAATAGAATCAAAACATGTCTTCCTAAAACACAAGGTTTCCTTAGACTTCCTAAAGGAATACTATACATTTGTTATTGTTCCTTTTAGTGTACCTAAAAATAATTGACAGTTGAATGATCCCATCATACAGATATATATTCTCGAGCAGAAGAGTGCGTGTAATGTTTTGGAAAAGATTAGGATACATTTCCTCATTAATGAGGAATAACCCACACAAACCTCCTGAAATCTAAATTTCGGTCAAAATGGATAATGGAACAGGTAGTTCAAAACACTCGGAGCAAAAAACAATATCATTATTGTTACGGAAGCTCACCTACCTTTTTAGTTTATATTGAGCAGCCGAACGCAATTCATATGCAAGTGACAGAAATGTCAAAGTAAACATTTGGCAGTTGTGAATTTGTTTGAAGTATATTCGCTGTGTAACCAAGTAGTGACAATAAAGTTACCGAGATACTGAGAAAGTGACTTCCACTAAAGATACTGCTCAAAGAAAGTCAACAAATTCTGGAATTAAATTTGACTTCTAACCTCTTTGCCAACATCATTTGAAGGCCAATGTGTATTTTAACAGAAAATTCTACTTTCAAGGTTGATTTCAGTATTGATTATAAAATGTTCGATGTTGATTCAGTGCTGAATCAGAATTGGCAGATCCAATAATATCAATAATTATTGAACATTGTTTTTACGTTGAATTAATCTGAAACCAGTTTGAAACCATTTTCAAAAGTACTATTTTTTAAATATGTCTGCACTTTGAATAGGATTTAGTTCAATCTGATTATTGAATGAAATAATGAATTTTCTGTTGAAACACGCTTTGACTTTAGATTTAAGGTCGGAATTCGTCTCTCTTCCTGTCCTCTAAAATTTTTATAGAAGTCATTTTCACATTATCCGGCAGATATAATGTATTATAAAACTGGAAGTGTTGAAAGAAAAACAATTGATAATTTGTGATATACGACCTTAAAGGAGGAACTACCAGTTCCAATAGTTTCATTTAAGTTGACCGAAATTTACTTTACATAATGGGTTTATTAAACTAAGAGGAGTGATTCAAATTTATCGCGCTTAAACACAAGCTTGTTATTGGCTAATTTGTCGACAAGTGTACCGCACATAAATTCATGTCTATTGTCAATGTCAACTATTAACCTTTAAAATGTCTAAAATTAACGTTTCCACTTCATAGGATTATCTTTATTCCTCCTTCCCTTTCACAACTCGCCAACGAATTGTATAGCTTTTTGTGCTTTTTTCAAATTTACCGCCAAAATGATCTAGTTATATTTTCCAGTTACATTTCCATGTGTATACAGTATGCGCCAAAAGTATGGAATAAATTCAATAAAAACGAAACAATTATTTTTTGGGAAAAATCCTCGAACAGGTCGATTTTTAATTTAAAAAATACATATTTTAGCGTAAAATGCGATTTTCAAATGTCATTTGTTTTCCATATTTTTTTCTTTGATTCTGAAAGATCGTTTAATTCTCTATCAGACAGTACAAAAATTTTGCCCTCTTACATAGGAAAATTTTCGAGTAAATGACGATTGAATGTTAGAAAACTTAAATCAATTAAAATAAAGCAAAAACGTTATCAAGTTTAGTTTTTCGAATTCCATAGTTCTTTTATGGATCACGTAGGTGAAAATATTTGCAAAGTGTCACTGTCACACCGATTTTCTAATAAGTATTGTAAGCGACAGAAATTATTATTCAATTTATTTAGTATTATGGCACATTTAACTGTTACTCAAAGAATTGAAAATTTAGTTCTTATCGGATGCGGGAATATGACTAGAACTCAGCAGGAAGTTTGCGATTTATTTAATGAAAAATATCCAGATCGCCCTATCAGCCAATCAACAGTCAGTAAGGTAGAGTCTAAATTTAGAGAAACTGGCAATGTTGTAAATATTCCAAAACCTGGACGTCCAAGCATTAATGAAAATCAGAAACAGAACATTTTGATAAGTATGGTGGATAATCCTCATAATTCTTCACAATTGGTTGCATTAAACAATGACACTAGTCACAGCACAGTGCTACGTATCTTGAGGAAGGAAAAATATCATCCCTACAAAATTCAACTTGTGCAGGAACTCAACGAAGATGATTCCGATCGCCGCAAATACTTTTTTCAGATGAGGCCACATTTTGTCTGAATGATACCGTAAACCGTCAAACTTGCAGATATTGGAGTCGGGAAAATCCTCATTGGATGGCAGAGGCACATACCCAACACCCTCAGAAATTATGGATAAAATTTACGTTTTCTAACATTCAATCGTCATTTACTCGAAAACTTTCCTATGTAAGAGGGCAAAATTTTAGTACTGTCTGATAGAGAATTAAACGATCTTCATGACATCATTACTCGAAAACAAATGACATTTGAAATTCGCATTTTACGCTAAAATATGTATTTTTTAAATTAAAAATCGATCTGTTCGAGGATTTTTCCCAAATAATAATTGTTTCGTTTTTATTGAATTTATTCCATACTTTTGGCGCATACTGTATAATAATATACAACTTCATTTACTCCTTATTTTAAAAATATATTAGTTGTTCTATTCTCAACCATTTTTAGATGAACTCATAAGTAGGTGTTATCATAACAAATAACCGTGGCTTCTCAGAAGTAATAAAAAATGTTCCTGTTGTCAGTTGCATTTGTTCGTTCACTGAGGAAACGCATTAGCCTTTCGTAAAGGTGATTCTATAATTTGACTGGGACATAAATGTGGCACGAAAATTCATGTAAATCCGAGCGCGGTTTAAAATTATGTGCCTTTCGCTGCGTCAAAATTCACCGGCGTAGGCCCGGCGAAGCCGCTCGGCAATTAATCTAAAAGAATGTATAATTTTGTCACCGGCTGGTGGGCTAGCTGTGTGCCAGCTCATTATCGTGTTTTATTCATGCGATTGAATTAAATTGCAGTAATTTATATATTCAAATGCGTACACTGTACATCTCCAGACGAACACCACCGGCTTGATATTAAAATATAATAACACCTACGAGGTTATATTTCATGCACTTCTTGTCCGACGTACTGGCAGGAGTTCTGTCTCTATAATAACAATAACCTACGTAATTTGTTTTCGTGCGATGGAAATTAATTTTCACATAAATCATCGGACTGGCTCTAGTGGTTTAGCGCGGGGCCACACGAACAGGCGGATCGGATTTGACGCTCAGTTAGTTTTATTGATTGTATCATGTAATGAGGCAGATACCACCAGTCTAAAGAGCAGAGAAATTAGAATTTCTCATCTTTGACCAAATGATCATTAAAAAATTTCATTCTATCGCCAGAAAGGTTTGTTATTTTATTTGCCAAAATGATGTATATATACGTATAAACAAGGTGTCCGATAAATATGTATGTTGGCATACGAAAAAGGATGAATGAGCTAATGCAATTCCAGACAAGGAAACTATTACTTCCCTTGTTTATGAATGTAGTGCTTTTCAACCTGCAAGTCGGGACGTCGGGTCGCGGTCGTAAACCAGGTAAAAGTAAAAAGCAAGGGTTGTAGGTCTTACTCATTATAATAAAAACAAAAATTTCAGCAGGAAGGTTGTGCCTGTTTATTATTTAATAATTTATCGAATCGTGGTTCTATTTCTGACACAAATAAGTTAATTCAAGTCAATTTTTACGAATTAAATTCCATTTTAATCATGCCATCAGCAGCAAAATCTATAAGATTTCTTCTTCCAAATTATGCAATTTCTGTATTATGCGAAAAATGTGAGAACTTACTATCAATTGCAATTTCTTCCACAATCTTCTGAACGGAAGAGAAAGAGTTATATCATTTTTTGTTAGCGACATTGACAACTTTGATTTTATCGTTGGCCGTTAGAATGTTTTCTCCTGTCACTTGGCGGCTTTTGTTTAAAATATTTATGTGATCAAAGAAAGTACACTTGATTTCTCTATCAGTACAGTCTCAATAGAGAAAATTAAATACCTATGTCATCTTCGAAATTGCTGACAGATTTTTTGTGGTCCTGGACATAATTTTTTACTTGTACTTGGGTCGTGATCAAGAATGTTGAAATAACGCGTATTTATTGGAAGCTTCTTCTTCCAAATGAAGATATTTAAAGTTATTTTTGTACCCTGAGAAAAACTGCATAAGTAAACTATCTTTGCCACAAAAATAATTACAGTAAATATTTTTTTATTTGACGTAGGTATCTCAAATATTATCCACAATTAAAATTACACACCACTGATAAGTCTGGTCTACATTACTTGCAAATCAGTAAAATAGTAAGTAATAGTAAGTTTCAGTGTAAAATTACACTGAAACATAAACTATTGTCATAAGTAAACATATTATTGTCAGAGTGGTACAGATTGGCACCACAAGTAATTATATTGCCGTGATAAATGAACTTGCTTTCTTCGCCACCGATATACGTCACGAATAAAAGATCGCCCACATTATGTCTGCACGGACTTGCACATACCAGCACAGCGCGGATCTGCAAACCTGCACGACATTGCACACTTGTCAGTGTAGCTCAGAAGAGGAAAGGGAAAGAGCCAGGAAAATGAAAAAGTTTTGGGTTTACCCTAAAGAGAAAGCTGTATGGTGAATTTCATGTTTTACTTTATGAACTGAGATATTTTCAGTAATTTCGATTGTCACAAAAAATTTTTTTTCGATCGTCCTCGCCTACAGCACCAAAATACAAAATTTCGCAGAGCAGTGTCATCTGACGAAAGACTTGCAGTTTGTTTAAGATAAGTAAATAGAGGTTGTTGATAAACGTGAGAACGGTTCAGCTCCATATTCACTTCCAACTACACTGTTTGAATATTTCTAATAGTTTGAAACCAATGCTTGACTTTTGTAGAAACAGAACATACATTGGACTAGCGCGGGTAAGCATAGAAATTCACCGACACGACCTGCAGTGACGGTCCATGCAAGTACTGGTCTAGTATGCAATGCTCCATTTAAATAACATGGGAAGGCATAATGTGCGCGATCCTTAATGGTAAAATATTTCAATTCGGCGTCATCAAATACTGATTACGGGTTATGATGTGCACCTCGAGGGTTTATTTTTTAATTTTTGTAACTGTGGAATACATTATTGCATTAATGGAGTACAATAATTCGAATACACGGTTCACACAAATTACCACCTCATTGCATATCTAACGACAAAACTACATTTAAAAAATGTATTAAGGAATTGTTACATATCAAATGTACAATAATTCGAATACACGGTTCACACAAATTACCACCTCATTGCATATCTAACGACAAAACTACATTTAAAAAATGTATTAAGGAATTGTTACATATCAAATGTTACTCTAGCGTAGATGAGTATTTAGATGACAATTTACAATAATTAGTATTGAGAGTACAAATACTTTCTGTTTTGGTTTTGTTGACATGTCCTATACATCTATTTGTTTTAAAGGATCAATAAATATTATTTATTATTATAATTTTATTACACTTGCTGTATAACTCTTCTTCCAATATAACAAATTTATACATGTCACATCCTTTTGAATCAAATTTAACAAATTTCACTGCTATTTAATATCCTAGATGTTATCCATCTGTAGTCGGTAAAGATCAAACGATGCTGCGCAACATTGCTGAAACAACGCGTCCACACTTGAAATATTTTTAGTCCAACAGCTCGCAGTTACAGAGGTGATGCCTACGGTAGACATATACCGATTTCGAGCTTATTATCTCTCATCAGTATGAAATAGGTGAGGCATCTGACGAACAACCCTAGCTGATTAAGACTGTTTCACCGGACAGGAGGGATCCTCAGTGCGCAGTGTAGACAAGCAGTATATGTCTAGTAGGCTGCTGGCGTATGACTTTAGCTGTTTGCTTTATGTTTTTCAAGTATAATTCAATGCTAGTCGATGCATTAGCCCGCAGTTGTTTCCTGGAATTCCGTATTTGCAACATACCGCCGAATCGCAATAGATATCGCTTGCTTTAAATTGTTTCTACTACGAGCAGAATGCTTATGTGACTTATCTGTCCAGCATCGAGTAGCAAATGGCTGCTAGACCGCGTATTCATAGTCCCTTCTGTCGAGCTAGATAGACTTAAACAGCTAAGGTTATTTGTCAGATACCTCACCTATGACATACTGATGAGAGCTAATTAGATCGAAACCGGTACATTCATAACAATGAGTGAAAATTTCCATGTTCTATTATGCCCTTTTTACATATTTACTGGGAAATTATATGTATATTAAAGAATAAAATGTATGTGCTTTTACGCAATAAAATTAGTAAATTTTAGAAATGGTATGGTAATGTACTACAATGGAACTATTTACTATTACTCAACGCACCAGCGCAGAGGCACATCTCTAAACTCTAACCTAGTACATTTTAGTTGTGTAGTAGACGGTTCATTAATAAGGACTTTTTGTGGGATATTCGTAAAACAGTTAAGTATAAGATTATATTTTATTACGATATGTCTAGTAGGCCACTGGTGTGTGATTTTAGCTGTTCGCTATAGATTTTCCAGGTGTAATTCAATGCTGGTCGGGGCATTAGCCCGCAGAGTAGTTGTTTCCTAGAATTCCGTCTTTGTAAATTAATATTGGTACATATAAAAATTGTATTTTAACAAATGATGCTACTCACGTATACAAATACCTGTTTATTAGGAAATTTGATTAAAGAAAGTGTTGCCCCGTTACAAAGAAAACGGGCTATTAAATCCATACTCGGCCTTAACTACGCTAACAAAAGTAATAAAAACAGCTAATAAACAAATCTTATAAAAAAACTCAGCTTACTGACTATAAAATTATGAACACATGTGCTAAAAGCTTATATCCAGGCACGATAATAATCTTAATTAATGTCATTAAATTGGCGTGTTATAATCAATGATGGCCGTTTGTGACAATGAGTCGGTAACTAGGGGAGATCAGCGCAGTGAACACAAACAAAAATTGATATTTACTTAAGTAGATGTAAACTATTATGCTTTAATAATGGCGACATGCATTGTTCCAATCATACATAATCTACTGTTAAAACAAAGAAAGGGACGCAAAATAATAAAATATCTATATTTTTAACTTGCACCTGTTAATAATTATTTCACGCCGAATTTATTTTCATTTTGCTGAACCTCAATAAAAACATAATATTCATTATTATTCTTATTTCATTATTACTATTCTTATTTTTCATTACTATTTTTATATAGCTATAAGTATTTTAGTAAAGTATTTCCAAGTACAAGGTGATGCCTAATAAAGTACAAATAGGGGTGGCTGTATTCATAAAATAATGGACACAAATTCCCTTTACCAAAATTCAACATTAGTGGAGTAACATTACATAACCTCAAAAAATCTTTTAAAAAATACGTACTACGTAATAAAAAATAGTCAAAATTTTGCAGTTTGTACTCGTGAGTATAAATATTTTTTTCTACACCCGTATTATAACAATGCACTTATATGCCCATAATCCGTTTCATAATGATACCCATTACGATACAGATTTTTCATTACGATGCAGATTTTATAATCCGTTTCATAATGATACCTATTCCGATACAAATTTTTCATTACGATACAGATTTTTAATCAATAGAAACCCATAATTTTTCAATCAAGCATGCTGTGCATTTGACGTTTATCCTAGGTTCCTATGTAATTATTTTACATGTCAAAATCAGTACGTATTAAATATTCGTAGATACCTAGCTAAACTTCGATAATTTATCAAAATGTCTGATATCAGCGACATAGAAGAATTACCATCGACTCCTCCACACATATCGGAGAAAGCAGAAAATGCAGTTCATACGAATAATTACTGTTACCTATTGTGTTCAATAAAAATATAAAATTTATGGTTTTTGATTATTTATCGGGTGTAGAAAAAATAGCGTATGCAACTCTCATGTAATGGATCATTACATGATCGTTGCATAATATACTAATAGATATCTACTGTAAATAACTAGGTAAATTTTTACTATTTTTTTACGAACACTAAATGCGCTGTTTCTATAAATAATAATGGTACCAATTTTTGTTCCAATAAATTCAGTCGTTTCCAAATTATTTCGTATTTTCAAAAATAAATGTTCACCTTCATCACTCTGTATCTCTTTACGAATTATATTTTACTAAGGCATGTTTGGCTCTATGACGCGTTCATTATGGGGCACCCTGTATATTGTGACCATTATTTTCGTCAAATTGCTGAATTTTTCAATAGCAATTTGAATTTGTAATATATCGTTTCATTTTTTATTCTCCTTTGTTATTATCTTTAATAAATAATATAACACTTGAATTATACGTACGAGCACGTTCTCCACCGTTAACGATCGCAGTTATTACGAACCGTTATGTATAGCCTCCACTTCCCTATGTGATAAAATAATAAAAAGCATAATATAATTAAAATAATTTACGTTGTGCGACACATTGCAATGGCGGCTATCCGCACGATCTTACTAATTGCACATTTCATTATAAAGTACCGCCCGGCGACTGTCGAACCGAAGCCGAGCAGGAGATAAATAAAAAAACACATCACATCTGGACTATACATTATTTACATTAATTTGTAATATCTAACAAAATGTAAAGATACATTGCTTATGAGATAAAATAAGAATTATGATATAAATTTATAGAGTGAACCTTAAATAAGTACAAATATTTTAACCAGTAGTACAGTTTACTCTGTAGAATATATAATTAAAAGTTTTTTACAAAAAAATCAGGAATAGAAAAGTCAAATTTTAAATAAATTTCGTGATTTTTCAATCGAGAACTTGTTGAGAACCGCTGATCCGACTCCGATACTAATATTTTTAAGAGTCCTGGTGGATGTGAATTCCACAACGTTACCAGTGTTACACTAAATATCTTCGAGTAGGCTTCAACAAAGCTAGCTAGAATTTTTAGACATGTTAAAGAATGATTGAAATATGTTTATTTGAATTTCATTATAAAATTCACATAATTTCGGGACGGAGACCGCTCTCCGGCGACCGGAGACAGACTATGAATACCACCGTTAGACTTCGTCAGCAGATAGAACACTTAAAATTAATAGGGGTACTTATAAAAAGGAAAGAAGGAATTGTATATCAAAAACTGAAGATATTAAATGATAATTCTCCAATTAATATGTTTTGGCATAGCCCTCAATGTTCATAATGTATAAATAACAGTGGCGGTTGCAGAAAATTAAAATGATACTTTTTTTATAATAATGTATAAGCTTGGTTACCTACCTACTACACATACCGTTAGGTTCGGAATGATTTTCATCCCCAAAAAGAATTTTCATGATAAAACAATTAAGCCTATATGACATGATCCAAAAAAAGAATCAAATTTTGAATGCTAAATTGATCTTAAATCTCTATGATCGTGTGATACAGTAAATGACAGATAATCAATAATTTTGAGTGAAAAATAGGACTTGCTGTTATATTCGTCTAATATTCTTGTTTGCGGACATTTGTGAGCTAATACAATTGACAATAACAAATCACAGTATACTGTTATTTACTGTATCTATTAGGTACACGATCAAAGATAGATATTTGGAATCAATTTTGCATTCAAAATTTAAACCTTTTTTGGATTGTATCATACAGGTTTTAGAAATAAAATATGTGAAATAAAACAGTGAAATAGGGGCAGCTTCCCCTAAGATCTCGAATGGAGTTGCAGTATACAAGACTACTTCCATAAGACCCTTCCATAAGTTTTCTTGAATAATTTTTCTATGAAGTGTAACATTTTTAAATTTCAATTTGATATTAATATTCCATTTTCAAATTTCATGATACTGCAACGTTATGAAAAAATTATTTCTCTCATATTTATTAGCTGATTATGGATAAAATATTTTGCAATCCCTTTCGAAGTTTCAGAGAAAGCTGCTCCTATTTCAACGATTGAAATATTTATCCGCAAAACGTCTCGGCGTGAGCATAAAAACCATTCTCTAAATAGTAGTAGATACGAGTCTCTGCATCGTTATTTAAAAAATACCATTTTACACAGCCGCCACTGATTAATACTAACTGAACTATATATACTAGTTGTTCTGTTCACGTAACGCATCTCAAAGAGACTCAAAGGACACACAAACAATCCGCAACATCGCCGCAATCTCCCCCAATCTCACCAACCTAACCCACACATCGTCTAACTCTAATCGACCTACCTGACGCACCTGTTTGAATTGCTCTTCGAACGACCAGGTGTGCTGAGACGAGGCGCTGCCTTCTGAAGAGTGCGAACTTCCCGAAGAGGGCGCTGTGGGCTGCGGCGCCATGGGCGGCAAAAAGGCCGCCGCCGGGTGTGGAAACGGGAACGGCACCGGGAGCTGGAAGTTGTCCTGGATGCGGCCACCCATTCCGGGAAAGTTCATTGTGCGGGAACCATCAAAGTCGTCCTGGAAGATAATAGAGATAGTTTGGAGTTCCTCAGGGAATGGTTTTAATCCCACAATAAAGGGTGTAATAAACATGAGACAAAAAAAAATTAAATTCAATAGTCTTTCTGTGATATTTGCTGTACCGTTTTATACATTTTTTTAGCAGATACACGATGAAATCACCCTTCTGCTCTATCTATTTTGTTCATATTCACATTATTTATGGGCTTCCTAAAGCAAACTAGTTCCTGATTTTTCCATTATATTTTCTTTTTCCAACAAACAGTTACAATGTCATAAAAACTACCTTTATAGTTTCACCCTTTAAGGTTTCACTTCAAAACGGCCCGTTAAGAGGTTATGTTTATTGAATTTTTTAGTGACATATTTTTATATTATAGGTTTGCTCCAAGAGCAGTCAGGGACTAGATCGAAATTGTCAGAAATATTCGTTCAGCTACTTCAATTACATTCAGTGAAAACACATCCACAATATAACTGGCCGAATATTACTAATTAACATGGGGTAGCAGAGATCCAAAGCGTTAACGTTTCTTTAAATTTATACGTTATCATCGATAATTCCAAAACGTTTTAACAGTTCAATCTCAAATTGGCCACGTACAGTTAGCACCTATAGACAAATTATTTGACGTACTACTCAATATGTTCCGAAGGACAGTGGCGTAGAGGCGGGGACAAATAAAATATAACCAATAAAATTACTTTAAACGTGGTTTATTTAAAAAGGGTCGATTTTAGAAAAACTTTCCAAGACATCAATTTTATACATAATGGAACACTCTATACGAAAATTGCATTTATTTGACAAAATTAATAGTGACGTAAAAATACTTTTAAAAAAGGTTTACGTTGCTCCCCCCCCCCACTCTACGCCACTGTTGTTCGTAAAATATTGAGCAGTACTTCAAATAATTAGTCTTTAGGTTCTAACTGCACATGGCAAATTTGAGATTGATGTGTTAAGCAGTTTTGAAATTATCGAAGATAATGTATAAATTTAATGATATTTGAATACCCTGTATATCGTTAAAGAGCCATCGACGATATCATGTTTACAAGGAATTTTTGCTTTAACTTTTGATATACCTACTTCCTCTCCTAGAACTCCGTCAGCGGTTTTTTAAATCACCCTGTATATAAATAATAATAAAAAAACATTACATTCATAGCAATATTTTACAATCTTCGTTAATTCTGAGTTTTATTTCCGTCTGATTTTTTATTTACTTTATTTCTCGAGGATCTTTCCTGACGGCCAAGATGGCCATACATTTTTGGTTCATTATTCGTCCTTTTTAAAGGCACCCTACTCTTGAAATAGTAGAATACAAATAATGTCAGATATTAAAGAACTAAATAATATAGCAAATAACAGAAATGTTAAGTAAAATGAATATATAACGACAAAAAGCAATCTAACCAATACTATATAACATTTAAAATTTAAATGTAGATGTACATATTCCTATAAACTTACATAGATCTGCATATGCAAGGTGTCCCGTTAATATTACAAAAAATATATGAGACGCCCCTGCTTTTCCTTATATCTTTTTTTAAAAACAATAACTTTTTTGTCTATTAACTTTGTTATATTTTTGTTTTTTACTTCCTTCAGATATGTGCATAGAAAAGGTTATTTATTTTTTGCTCGAAAACGAAACATTATACCAGAGTATAGAGACCAAAAAGTTGTATTTTTATTGGCATATTTAGAAAAAAATATCAAAAGTAAGAAAAGCAGTGCATTTCATATTTTTACATATTAATATCAACAGGAATGATTCCCTGGACGCCACTGGAGTAGATAAAATAAACCAAATTAAGTCTGAAGATGTCTATAGTTTTTATAAACATACGAAATTTCAAAAAAATCGGAATCATATATTCAGGTATTAATAAAAACCCTATATTTTCCCCGAATCGAAACAATCCCGGACACAGGTTTATAAGAACTTTTCTTCTTATTTTTGTTCAAGAAAATTTCCCCTAAATTTTTTCGCAATATTAACGGGACACAATTGTTCACTTTTGTTTATAAATATGTGAAAATAACTGTTACAATGTGAGATTCGGGTTGACATAGCAAAATAATGAAGTAATTATTTTCCTAGATAGTATATAAACAAAACATCAAGAATTTTATTTCGGATATTACTTTTGTTCTACGTGTTTCATTTTTCCAGATATTTGTACATAATAACATCAAATATATGATCATTTTACGGCGAGAAATACGGCTACCTTAGGGGCGCCGTATTTTTTAAATAGATCTTTCTATAAATAGTTACAATAATTTTACACATTTAAGACATTAATAATATTGAGCTTAGCAAATAACAGGAATGTTATATGTATTAAGTAAACTGAACTAGCAACAGAAAGCGACCAACAAATATTTAGATACAGAGATCTTTCAAAATACATATTATTTTAAATTTAACGTAGATGTAAATATTGTTATAACAGAAACTTACATAGCTCTGCATATAAAATTCACTTTTGTTTATAATTATGTGAAAATAACTGTTAAAATGTGGCGTTGGGATTAGAATAGCAAAATAATGAGTGTCTTACACACGCTTTTTAAAATTAATTATTTGAGAAGAATTTAAATAGTAATAGTGAATAAACAAATTAGCAAAAAATATATTTTTGATATTACTTTTGTTCTACGTGTCTTATTTTTTCAGATTTCTGTAATAAACATCACAAATATGATTGTTTAGGCAATAAAGCGTTCTCTTAGAATAATGGAACACTCTGTATAAAGATGTTAATTCCGTCCATAAAACAACAAGAATTTCATCATAACTTTCCATTAAATTTTGCAGGAACGTATAGCATCATAAACACTGAAGGTATAAATCATTACGTCTTCGATCATCACATAACGTATGTGAATTTATACTATGCACTGTCTGATGCTATAAAGCACGTATATAAATAGTAGCAAAACAAAAATGGAAAGTAATGGTGTTTAGGCAAAAGTTGACACGATAAGCAAGACATTGTAATGTTTTTGTTTAATATAGTGCGCAGTCATATAAGAATTGATAGAAAATTGAATCGACAGGTACAGTTGTAAGATGTCAAAAATACAAGTAACATAACCTAGAACGTTAAAATTTAATTTAAATTGTCAGATTTGATCGAAAATTTAACATACACAGAAAAGTTAAAAACGTTGACTAAAGTTTAAGTCAAAACAACATCAACATGTCAGGTATAATTTAAAATTACAGCTATCTGGATTAATACCAATTCGACGTATCACGTCAATTTCAAAATGAAAATAAAATAAAACGCTTTTAGTTACACTACAAAACCTAGCAACATGTAGATTTTGACATCTACAGAATTATATATTTATTATAGTTCAAATTACGTTATTTTTCCTTTATACAGCGTAGATGATATAGCAATAAAGCGGCACAACTAGAGATGTTCCTCGACTCAAAATGTATCGATACGCATCAAACGATCTGGTATCGATACTTCTAAATATCGACCTCGAAAGTATCGATACCCGATATATCAAACGTGGTACTCCCTCCTCTACAACACGCGATATATAAAAATTATTGATAGGTATCTGAGGCTAAACAAGAAAAAGGCAATTTCAAATATAAAATTAACATTATTTTATACATATGTACTAATTCATACAATTGAAACTATGGTTAGATACTTAAATTGGAATTTAAGCATTTATATAATTTATTACATATCAAATAACAGAAACAGGGTTAAAAACCAACAAATAAGAATAACAGATATGTGTCACCACTGAAAATGAAACAAAAACTGTTTAAAAGCACTTCAAAATGTCAGTCATCTATAATACTTTCCAAATATCTGAAATTTTCGGTATTTTTGTAAATGTTTATAAAATCGTATTTCCAACTTCCATGAAATGAATACAAAAACGAAAATACATATAACATAACCCTAATAATAACCCAATCACACTGTCGTAGTTTCTTAAATTTGACCAACCAGCTACTCAGATCTCAAATCATGATTTATGAGTAAAAGAAAACGGCAAAAATAACCAAGAGGCACTACTAATAACACGATAATACACTCACTGTTAACATGAGAGTAAATTTTGGCAAAAGATTTGCATTGAAATTTTACATAAACGGCCAAAAATCGAGAAATTTCGTAAATAATTATATCGATATTGTAATTGTATTGAGTATCGATGTGTATCGGAACATCCCTAGGCACAACTTATAGCAGAATAAAGATGTTTGCTTACCCCTACCTTGATGTCCCGCACTTGCATTTTCAGCTTGGCTAGGACATCCCCGTGGTCAGCTAGCATTCCGTGTCGTCGCAACTCGTCACAGCTGTCTTGGTCATCGTTGTCGCCTGCGGAGTGACCCTCCCCATCGCTCATGTCGTCATCGTTGTGACTCTAGAAAAAAATGTTCTTGTCAATTGTCATCCACTTTATAACCCATCTAAAAAAGGTCGAGAGGTGAACGGCCCCTCAACAGAATTATCACAGCTATTCCCGAAATTTTATCGTATTTTTAGTTTTTACATCAGTAATGCGATAATATAAAATGAAAGTTTCAAATTTAGTTTGTTTTATAGAACACTGATAAAAATTTATTGTAAATTTACACACATACATTCATTTTTTAAAAACACCAAATCCATACTGTATTAAAAGAATGTCCATGTGAATGCCGTACATTTACATCTTTCATGTTGCTCTGTCACTAGCTCACATCAGATAAGTCAAAGTAAGGCTTAATTTTTTACCACAAATTTTGACATTTTTTTGTAAACCATGGGCGAGGTTAGGTCATCAAATTTGGGAGGGCTAAAACCTCGGGTGGACTGTGATAATATTTTTTAATTTCGCTTATAAAATGTGTGTGTGACAATGACATGAATATTTTTGGAGGGGGTTAGTTTTCAATATTTTGAGGAGCTAAGCCCCTTCCCCCGGTCTAACTTCGCCAATGCAGAGGGCATTGCGATGACTCTCTTAGATCTGACAAATTAAGCATTTATGATTAAATTATATTATTATACGTATGTATGTTTAAGTAACAAATTGCATATTTCTGGCACATGTCCTTAGATTTACTGCTGCTGCTCGTAATGCTCCTTGATGACTTACAAGCGTCGAAAGTTGTAGGCAATGTCAACAATTAACGGACCTGCTCTGCTAAGGTTCATTTGACATTTGGGTACACTAGTGTAGGTGTATGTTATTTAAGAGAACTGTTTATTAATCACAGGCGTTCGGTAGTGTTTGGTTAAATGGAATGGAAACAAATCCATATCCTTACCATTTAGGTATCTATACAGATAAATAATTTGTAATCTTTTCCAAAAAATTAAGTGGTTCGTACGCTTCTATCTAAAAGTGAATACTCAGAAATCATCCAATTCTCAGTTGTTCTTGGATGTTCTATAAATGTGTAGAATAGAGTGAAACACAATGCCAAAAATGCAAGAATATGTTCTTCATTCAAATTTGACAATATTTTTGTATATATCGATCCAGATTGACTGAAGTAATTTTGCAACCTATTACAAAAATATTATTCCGGCAATTTCTCTCAATCAGTCTCAGTCTCATCGTGTTCTATTTACCCGAGATCTCAGCTATTGTCAGTGGTTTCGAATGCTGATTGATCAGCTAAATAAGATTAACAGGATTAGTCGTTATGTTTATTTATGATATCACTTAATCTTAATTAATTGAATAACAAGCATTCAGAACCACTGAAAATAGCTGAAATATTAGGCAAACAGAACATAACTATTAAGATGCATTTATACATGCTAATTAACTCGGCCGAGTCGAATGGGTACCAAAAGCATTACAAACATTCAATGGTGCTACAGCAAGAGACATACTGGATCTGCTTTTGACAGCTCACGCTTTCCACTCAGCTGAATTCACTAACATATATCAATGAATCAGTGCTAGTACTGCAAATAATATATTGACGCAAGAAAGATGTATAAAAAGATTCTATGCAATTTCAAATCATTTTTTGACAGTTTAAATCACTGAAATACCACTGACTACTTCCAAATTGGTACTTACTGAGGAAACTGGACTATATCAGATTTGAAGTTTATATTTTCTTAAAGATGAAAAACTGTACTTCAAGTTCAATTTTTGAAGAAAAATAAGAATGGAAGAAAAATCTATTTTTGTTTTGTTTTGACGAGGGAATTTTGTCGTAATGTAGAGTACACGGTAACGTCAAGAGTGTGTCGCCTCAAATCGTTTTCTGTCACTTGAAATGTTTTTATTTTTAAAAATGTTTTCATTTTTAGAAACGTTTTTAGGTTAGAAAGTTTTGAAACAACAGGCATGTACACGTTGTACTTACATTATAAGCGTGCAGTAAGTGCTTCCGCCACACAGTAGTACCTATTTGCAGGTACTGCCTTTGGACTTTTTTCAAGAGGCTGTAAAATGTCTTACTCCCTATTTAAGACACGTTGCGGTCTTTCTTGTCCAGGACTTTCATAGGTTGAATATTCACATACAAAGTGTAGGTCATTTAAATCAATTTCTCATTCTCCGTACGTAAATATCACTATCTGCTAATTCTTGATTCGAATAAAACTTTAAATTAAAAGAAAACGAATCAACCTATACGACATCCGAAGTACGTACCCACCCGCGTCGTACCGCACACTGAACTTAAGGCTTACGGTGAGCGCTCTATCAAACGATATATAAGGTCTGTTCCAACAACCGTCTAGAACTGGTTCAGAACCGTGAGAAATGTTTGACCAACACCGTCTTATGTCGCATTCGCCGAGAGTACATTAACAACTGAACTGACTGACTAATTCTGGACGGTTCGGAATCGATTCTTGCTATGTTGGAACAAACCCATAGTTTTCGCTCAGTAACTCCTTAACGGATAATGATAAAAATATGCGTTTTTTTAATAGACTATAAATATTATTTTACGTCGACGCTGTGTTTTGAAATTTTGAAAAAGTGTAAAATTAATTTTTTTTAAATGAATTTTGCATATTTGCAAAATTTCAAAACACAGCGTCGACGTAAAATAATATTTGTGGTCTATTAAAAAATAAACCGCATATTTTTATCATTTTTCGTTGAGGAGTTACTGAGCGAAAACTTATATCCCTTTGGATCGAGCGCTCACCGTAACTCTTAAGCAAGGCAGTTAGTTACTGCGTTGAAAGATTTTCTGAACTTAACAGTTCTTGATTAATTTTCAGGAACACATGACACTTGAGATAACAGGTTGCTTAATGAAAACTGTAAATTCACATCAACGGCAAAAATATAATCTGTTCAAATATATTAATATACTTAAAATTTTAAACTTCATTCAAGTGTATATGTAAATTCAATAATAAAGTATATTTGATATAAATATTTCCAAATTCTTAACATTCAAGAATTGTTAAACTTAATTCAACACTTTTTTTCTTACTCTAAATTTAAAATTTACTTAAAGAATATTTTGTTAAAATATTAATAGTGTTTAATACACAGTTGTTCTTCCTTAAATTATTGGTTTATAAAATCGCACGAATTAAAATGATTAATATTTTGTATTAAATGTCATATTATAACACTTGTGGTGTTCATTATCAAAACTATTGTAGACACAATTATTGTAGTATTATTTACTAAAAATTGTATTAAAGTAATGTGTGCATGTGGTCGTGTGCAAAAAAAAACGAGCCTTCTTATGGGACCGTCTGGTTCAGCACGTGGCCTCCCTAAAATGACCCAAGGAACACACCCTCCAAAGGAGCGCACATTATTATGGGACATCCTGTATATTGAGAAGATCTAACAAGCTCGAATGCGGTATATGTCTGGTGTACCACTAATGAATGACTTTGGCAGTTTGCAATAAGTTTTTCAGGAGGTTACTACACATATTATTATTTACTTTATTTAATATCATTTTACATTTTTACAGTAATTCTTTCAAATCACTGTAGAATTCAAACAAAGAAAACATAATTTCACTTTACAAATAACAATTAAATGTTGTCTCAAATAATTCTTATTATCTAAATAAAACAAAACAATTTTTACAAGCGGAACTTCATATTAGGTATATTAGTCTTTTTGATTTCAGGGAATTCATATTCTTAAAAGAAGAATATTTGTTCTTATTATACAAGAATAAGTCAACATTTTAATCAGTCAGTATTACTATACTTGAAGAATAGTGAAACTAAGCTGGTATTCGAATAAGTATATTAATCTTGATATTACGAATAGTATAGCTTTTCTCCATGTACTTAGTACCTCTTTCCGGAAATGCATCTATTTTAGAAACATCTTGTATATCGTAGCCACCTTGACTAAAAGAGATGCAAATTTCGAATCCCGTCACTTTTTATTTGTTAAGCCCGCTTCAAAGAACGACGTAATGTTGTCAGCAACACTAAGTCACGTAACTTTCAACCAATGAAATTAATTGTATTCGTTGTTGAAGTCGAGTGTTAGAGGTCATATACAGAAAAATTCAACTTTGTATACATGTTGTAAATGCACGTTCATATAATAAATTTTTTATATTTGTCTATAATGATGTGTTATAAAAACAAAATAGAATTATATGTAGAACATCAAGTTTAACATTAAACAATTTGTATCATTGCAAAATTCTAGAATATTGACCATTAACAAATTCCTAAATAAACTCACCGGCAAAAAAAAAACCGGCCACTAAAAACTAGCCACATTTTTAAAGTTGGTTTCCTCGCGAACCGCTTATTTGATTTTGATAAACTTTTTTTTTAAATTGTACACTGATTTCTCAGGAACGGATGCTATGTCGTAAATTTTTATCCGGAATTTAATTTGAGCATATACGAGGCGCAACAAAAAAGCGAAGTTTTTTTCCCCAAATTTGTAATACCCTGTGGGGTGCAGCTGCTACAGTCGCTGTTGCTAACTAGAGTCACACTATAGCCTCATCTTTTGTGAACATTTTGTTTTTTTAATTACGACATTATCTCTGTTTTTATTAGAGATACACTGTTTTAAAACGAACGCTTCGGAAAAAGGGCTTCGCAGCCAGAACTATTTACGCGTAAATAATCAAGGCGGCATAGGCGGAAACGGATTGATTATTTAAAATATGGCAATTAAGAGTTTGTCAACGGTTGTCAAATTAAAAAAATGCCATTACCTGCGACGCATGTTGTTGATCTGCGATTGCACTTCAGGAAAAATTTGGTGCAATTCCACAAGGATTTGTTAGAACCCTTATTGATTCGATGCCACGTCGATTGAATGAAACCATTTTGAAGTAAGGAGACCACACTAGATAAGTTCCTTAAAATTTGTTAATCTTTTATTTTTAATGTCAATTGTTTTCAGATTAAATCTACGTTTTCAGTTTTTTCCGACGCGTTCGTTTTAAAACAGTGTATATCCAATAAAAACAGGAATAATGTCGTGATTAAAAAGACAAAATGTTCACAAGAGATGAGGCTACAAAGTGTCTCCAGTTAGCAACAGCGGCTGTAGCTGCTGCACCCCACAGAGTGTTACACCTGTAACGTATATGCTCAAATTAAATTCCGAATAAATATTTACGTCATGACATCCGTTCCTGAGAAATCAATGTACAATTTAAAAAAAAAGATCATCAAAATCAAATGAGCGGTTCGCGAGGAAGCCAACTTTAAAATGGGGGCTAGTTTTTCGTGGCCGGTTTTTTTGCCGGCGAGTGTAGATTAATTATAAAGAAAACATTACTTTAAATATGTAGTACTTATGCAAAGTACATGTCTTTGGCCCCCTATCAAATGTAAGTCATGATAGAACAGTATTTAATAAGGAATAATGTAATATTTATTCTACGTTATTAGTTTACACATGAGTATGTAAAATACTTATATATACTGTAGTAAAACATTATCTATTTTCTTAAGGGAATGAAAATTACTACATATATTCCATTTCAAGTGGTAGGTAATTAGTGCTATTTTCCGTTTGCTGAACTGAGCAAACGGAAGCGGGTCTATTTTTAATATCAGATAACTTAATTTATGGGATTAATTATCTCCGAGTTTAAATTACTTGTAACACGATCAAGAGAAGTCCTATTAAGTTTGGTTTAATATTAGACGCTTCACCCTTCCTTAATCTTAATCGATATTATGAGGGTATGCGTTACCCTCTGAAATAAATACAATATATGGCTTAACGTGATGTTCTATTTAAAATGCTTTCTTTTTACAATAATAGTTTTAATCGGAGAATAAAGCAAGTACAAGTTACAGAGTGTTTTCCAATTTCTTGTCATAATGCGGGTTATTTGTTGAAACAGATTCAAAAGCCAAAGTAGGGCAACAGAATTTTTAAATATCCGTAGAAAATAAATGTTATAACAGTTAATTTATTTCACAAATCATAATGGTCGTATCAAATATATTTATACATATAAATGGAACACAAAATTAATGAAAAATAGCAGCGTTTTGCACATATTATAGAGCCGCCATCTGACCGACACGGTCCACAACTAAGGCCGGTTGACTAACTATACTTTATATAAACATTGATTATAAATATGATCAGACCGGGAAGTTCCTTAACCTTAATGTGTTACAAGTGTTATTTTTCTACAGAACAAGGTGAGAATAATCAATTTATCAAGATCATTGATAACTGCATACGATGCATATTAATGAACTATTTTGGGTATTATTATTCTGTATATCTAGATATTCATAATTATAGATAAAATTTTGAGTCGTGGAAAAAACCTCAATTTTGATGCTAGAAAACAAATATTTTTTAAGGCTTCCTTATTTATATAACAAAAATTTAATTCTAATGGACGTCATAGACGATGATTCACAACATTAAAATAAAACTCATAAACTCATTATATATTTTTCTTAAAAACACCACGCAATTCGAAAAGTGATCATCAGTCAACAAGTTGGAATGATTTTCAACCTACGAATAAAATTCGCCGTTCAGAGATTACGAGATATTAAAAAATGGCCAGAGGCGGCATTACTTTTTTTCAGTGGATTTCCCCTTTAGAAAAATAAAGGTTATAATCACCATTGAAATATACATTCGTAGTAAAATAGTATTTTTAAAGAAAATAGTCGGTATTAAATGTGAAGCATATAGCTTTCAAAATCAATTTACTCAAAACCTTCAGCAAGGGTACTATATTTTTTAAGGGAGACTGTTTATCTATTGTCTAAAATTGTTTCTTCCAATTTGTGAAATAGACAATTTAACATTTAACAAATAAAAACAATTTAATAATAAGTAAGTAATAATATCATGTCTTTAATTAACCCGAAATGAAGTGCTTTAAATGAAATACCTACGAATTTACGTACATTTTTTGTTAACATATCTGGACAGATATTCTAAAAATTCAATAAATCAAGTTTCTTACATAAATTATGGCTTGATCTGTAAATTAAATAATTAATAAAAAATAAGAAACCGTTAACATTAAAAAATGCGATAAATCAGTCCAGTTCAATTACCTACTTTTTTACAAAACTTATACAAATAATAAATTTGTCTTCCAATGTGCCAAATAAAATAATTTTCTCGTCAAAAATTACATTATGTATAACCAATAAAAAATTATTTTGAAAACATCTCCGCAGCTGCTTGTAAAATGAATGGTATGTGTGACGGATATATATAAAGAAAATAATAGAGATGTATGTGAATTATGTACAACTGGCAGCTAGCCAACACAAAGTAAGTTATGTTCTTTCTATTAAAAATATATATTGTAGTAATCGGAAATTGCAAGAAGTAATTAAAGAGAAAATGGGGAAAATAATAAAAATTACTTAATTTTATCTAAATACTTATATCTATTTATCATATAATTCTGTATGTATATCTACCTACTATCTACTTATTCTATAAAACTAACATATCCTGAAATAGAAGAGTGAATTTAAATTTAGGGAAGTTGACACAGTTAGTTTTTATTTATATATCGCTATTTCTAATATTAATATACAATGTTATGAGCTTCATATTACTTACACGTTGAAGTAGGATTAGAACAGTAAGAACTAAAACTGGACTGTACGACTGCGTTGACAAAAATATCGGTATATTGCAAATCTTACCATTCTTTTGAGTTTAGTAGTGCAATTCAATGAGAAAGACGACGATCACCACATGGTGTGCATTTTAATCGTACGGTAGGATATGTAGGAAACATTACTCCCACTATTTTAATTGCACACTGCTTTGGTACGTATGTGTCATTAAAATATTAATATTTACTACTGCACAGTGCACAGTTAAAACTGAGAAAAGAATTTGAACCGCAGTTTGGTGCATATGTTGCATAATACTAGAAATCGGACAATGTTCGAAAACAATATGCAAAACAAGTTCTGAGTTCAGAAAACTTCCCATACCCGAAATTTTGCGTTTAAACGGTTATTCTCTATTGCAAAATATGGAGAACTAGTTCTGGGCGTTATAAATTGTTCAAAACTACACTGTAAAAAAATAATTACACATTTTAACACAATATTGTGTTAATCGAGATCCACACGGAATTGTGTAGGCATATTTTTACACATTTCTTTCTCTGTATGTAGTAGTGTATTAAAGGTTTAAAACAATCCACTGTGTTATTATAAAAAGATTATGTGTAACTGTTACACATTTCAAGGTTATTTTGGATATGCATTAAAGAATAAGAGTTTACGAATATTAACTGGTAGTGATCTAAACATCATTTTCTTTCTTTAAACTTACAAGAACATCACAATACAGAGTAATCGAACGACTTACGTTGATAGACCCTAACCACCATTCAGTGTAGGAATAAGGAAAACCTGGAAAACCTCATTAATTAGGGGGTTAGTCAAATGTCAACCGGTATCAATCTCTCACATCGACCCAAGCCAACATTCTTCCACCTTACCATATCCGCAGAGAGGATGCCAACCTCTCCACGAATATAGCTTATATACGGCCTACACTTCTACAGAATGCGGGACTCGAACTCAGCGATCTAATCACCTCGATTCAAGTACTGACGCCTTAAACCGAGCGACCACTGACCAGTAAACCGTTAGATCACTGGTAAATATTACACAAATTCAGTATATTATAATACTAGTAATTTTAACACATTTTCTATAAAATGTATAAATAAAAGTGTACACAGTAAGTTTTTTTGTATGTATAAATCGAGCGTATTCTTGTCGAAAAAAGAATATAATGCGGAATTCTAAATGCCATCATTCGAGTTCATGCTCAAATAATATACATTTATTGATAATTTTTTATAACTATATAAAAAACAAAGTTTTATGTTTTGTTTCATTTGTCAATATTTTTAAGAAAATATCTAAAATAATGCATCCCTATGTTATAACTACTCAATTGTCATCTCCTTCCGACAAATGCACATGCATATTGAGCATACAACTTAAATTATCTAGATTTGACAATTAAAAATGACCAAAATTAGTTCTCCAAATTGTCCAATATCCATTTAAACGTGAAATTTTAGGTATGGGAATTTCTCTGAGCTCGGAACTAGTTTTGCGTAGGTACTTTTTCGGACATTGTCCGAATTCGAGTAACGCGTGTAACACATAAACTGTGTAAATTAGTTGAAGTGTATAGTGCTCCCCAAACGTCATAAACGTATCTACTATTTTAAATATAACTTTAATTTTGCTTGAACACCCAGTAGAAAACGTCTATTGCACGTGTCGCAATCCGACCCTGGCATTATTTTATTTTCGGTCCCAACACCTTTAATCTCGCTACGAAAAAGATATAAAAAATAAAATTAAACCTTTCACATAATATACAAATTTTATTACCTGTTTTTGTTTGTTCCATTTTTCTGATATCGCAACCGTTCTAAATCGGATTTTCTTCGGCTAAAATAATTTTCCCACAAAAAGTGACTGTTGAAAAATTTACATGAAGTTGAGGTTGATTCATTTATTTTATAAGCAAAATTTGTAGTTTTCAGGTGAGCGATACCTTAAATATTAAATGGGAAAACTAATGGTAGAGTCAAAAAAAGTCATAGAAATAAATGTAAGGTTAATAATTACTATTATTTATTAGGCGTAATGGTCAATTGCCTTTATGTAGGTATTAGCTACGTTATTTTTTATTCATTTAAAAATAATTTTATTATCAATATGTTCTGAAAAGAAACATAAATAGTTAATACTCTATCTAGAAAAATTACTATGTAGCAGGTAGCATGTTTATTTAGGTAAAGGTATTACCATACCTTTATACAGGTAGATAAATAAAGAGCAATGACATTGAAATTAATTTTTTTAGGTAATATTAGTACCTGAGTTAATACTTCCATTGTGATAAGCATAAGTTACTAGATTTTAGTTAGATACCTGGTGCTTGAAAATGAAATTTTCTAGTAAGAATTATTCTATCCTCCCAAAATAATTAAATTTAGGTATAGGTCTTTGCTATTTAAAAATTAAAAATAATGATCATTTGCCTTTTTCCTCAAGCAACAAATATATACTTAATATAAAAAATAAATGGTGAATTCTACAGGGTGATTCTTAACTTATAAAAAAATTGTTTTTCATGTACAGAGGACTCTTGCAAATGCAATTTTGTAAAAATAAAATCAAAAAGAGCAGCTCAAAAATGGTTTAAAAATACACTTCTGCACGGCACTGGAAATCGGTCCACTGGTAAAACATGATAAGACGTATAATCGGCAACCGGACAATAAATTGAAAGAAATTCCCAAGGAAAAAATAAATTACATTTTACAACACCTATTTTTATATAGCGAATTCAGCTGCTTTTGCTGCTATTGTTATTAATTACTAGAATTAATTTATGGTTTTAATTAGTAAAATAGCTTGACATACCTGATGTTACTTACTACATTCTGGGTTCATCTTACCCAGTTTCTACAAACTAACACAAATGTTTCTGCTTCTTATCCATTTTGAAACTTATAAGTTATTAGCAGCAGATATGATACGTTTGCGTCAATAGTGTCCATTTCGGTGCAATATACTTCATTTTTTAAATATCCCCACAAAAATAAGTCCAAATGATTTAAAGTCAGGAGATCATTGGTATTAATGCTTGCGCTGTGCATGGTACGGATATAATTGTGCGTCATGTATGACACTGATGCAATACGCCGTAGACGCCCTGGACCTCCATCTCCTCTACAATTCGGTTGCAAATTTCCCGTGTCACGCCAGCGTTTGCAGTACACTTGCACTCACTGCACACCGTTTTAAAAGTAGCTGCATTTTGCACATGCTTACCGGGAAATCGTTCTGCTAAAGTATTTTCACTTCACAATAAATTAAAACGATATCCAACCGTGAGTTGCTATAGACGTAAACTATTTTTGATATTTGAAAAACTAATGTAAATACTTGCATCACAAAAAAGTTTGTGCGATAAAAAATGGGATATTTAAAATCGCCTGACTAAAGACTACAGCAGCCCAGCGATTGAATCTACTAAAACTTCTACTATAAGGATTGTACAAAAAATTTGTTTACGATTGACTCCATTTTTCATGACTAATCTAATCCCAAATTCTTTTAGATAAGTTCTGAATCACCCTGTATAGGAACGTAAAACTTACCTCCCTACTTTCCAATAAATTCTAAATTAGTATCAAAAAACTGGTGGGTGGTTTCAGCTGCTGATGAAAAATAATTTTAATATCTATATGCACTTTAAGTGGCGCCAAATTGTCGAAAATATCAATGACAAGTGCATCGCCGCCTAGAAATTTCAGTTGATAGCATAATCGACTTGTAATTGTATTTATGGTACAAGATTCTTCACTTAAGAGACTAGGAATGCGTTTCTTTGGCTTCATTCAGATCGATAACCATAAGAAATCTTATACCCCGTGATTTGCTTGTAATCCAATTTAATAAAATTGCATTATAGTTACATATTTTTATAATTGAATAGAAAACATGCAAATGAAACCCACTAAATACGCCAACCGTGATTTTGCTAACGAGTCCCATGCAATAAATAAATAAATAAATAAATATTTTATTGATCCTTTAAGACATTTATACAATGTATAGGACAAGTCAAAATAAACAATGTAGACAAACAATAAAAGTATGCACATACAGAAATATGGCGAGACAATATATACAAACACATATAAAAAAAATGTTAAATTATTAGATATAATTAGACAAAAATCGATTTGATTAATAGATTAATTGTGTACTTAATATCAATTAATCAGATAACAAAATATTCGTCCACAGCATAGAAACATTTATCCACCAAATATCTTTTTAATCGCTTTTTAAAACTATAAACAGATGCGCAAATTTTAATTTCATTTGGCAAACCATTAAATACTCTTAGACCAAAACAATTAGGTGAATTAAAAGATATATTGCATCTACGTTATCTAAGCTATATTAAAATGGTCAGCCTGCCGTGTATTGACAGTGTGAATCTGAGTTCTACATGCAAACTTACTTCTATTAATAAAAATATAAAGACATATTTCATATAAAAACACACCAGGCACTGTCAAAATACCGTACCGGATAAATACCTGACTACATGACTCCCTGGGTGACATTGACATGCACCTTATTACCCGTTTTTGAGCAATAAAAACTTTATGTGAATGGCAAGGATAGTCCCCAGAAACAAACACCATACCGCAAACGGATAAAAACAGTTACCTACAATCAATCAATCTTCAAGATATTCTTAAATATTGGCAACAAAAAATTACAAGCATAGAGTAGTATTTTTCGCACTATACAATTTTTGCCCAAACTAAAGTATTTAAAGTTTATGTATTTTCGTAATTTTTTCGATGTATTACTATTTTTAATTTATTTTTATATACAGTGCTTTCGAAAAGTAACGAATAAATTCATTATTTTTGAATTTTATTTTAAAAAAGGTAGTTTTTGACATACGACCCACATTTGTGACGTCATCGCTGTTCGAGATATGATGTCATCGACAATTTTTTTAAATAGCAATCCCCAATTTTGACCGTGCCATTTGAAAGAGCGTGTCATTCTACATACATACATCATGAAAAATTATGGTGTTACATAACAAAAATTTCAAGAAAATAATGTTTAAAGATTTTAAAATTTAATTTTCACAATACTGAAAATGATAATGATTATGTAAAAAATCGACTAAATTAAATGTTCAAATTGTGCACCGTTGGCTGCCTGACAGTAGCCAAGACGATTAATAAATTCTTTTTAGACTATCAATAACTTTAGGAGGTATACGATGTATCTCGTGACGAATTCTTGCTTTTAAATCTTCTAAATTAACCGGTCTAGTAACGTATACACTTTGCTTTTTAAGTATCCCCACAAGAAATAATCTACGGGTGTCAAATCAGGCGATCTGGCTGGCCACTCATTCGTCCCCCTTCTCCCTATCCAACGATTCGGGTACAGCTCGTCTAAATAAGCACCGACAGGTGTTGCATAATTGGGAGGTGCACAGGACAATATTGTGAATATTAAATTTTAAAATCTTCAAACATTATTTTCTTGAAATTTTTGTTATGTAACACCATATTTTTCATGATGTGTGTATGTTAAATGATACGCTCTTTCAAATGGCATGGTCAAAATTAGGGGTTGCTATTTAAAAAAATTGTCGATGACGTCATATCTCGAATAACGATGTCACAAATATGGGTCGTATGTCAAAAAATGCCTTTTTTAAAAACAAAATCGACGTGCCAGGGGATTTTTTCGAAAACTTCTCAATTTCAAAAATAATGAATTTATTCGTTACTTTGTGGCATTATTTTTTCGTGTAGAATCACTATCAGCAATATTAACGGACACCCTGTATATATAATATTTGGGTTCTCAAAAGTTTTCTAGGTCGAATATTATCTGGAAAACGTCAAATTAAAGGTTATAAAAATTATAATTTCGAAAGCAAACAGCAATATAATTAAAAAATTAAAAGTAGTGTAGCTTCCGTTAACAAGTTAAAGAAGTCGGCACTAGTTTTATTCAATCTCTTTTTATATTTAGATATCAATTCATACCACTTTTGATTTCCAAACCATCAAGATATTTTTGCCACAATTTTTTCTGAAACCATACGCAGATATAAAATTAAGTACCTGCCTTTTTTGTGTTTGGATAAGATATTTCATAAAATACTACTTTACCAAAACTAACATTTTTTAGACAAGAAAACCCTTATTACTTCCTACATCTCCGTTACTGTATATGGAAAAAAATTAAACCTCGTTTAGATTATTTTATTAAAAATGTATTTACCTTTACTATTACAACTGTATTTTTTAAGATGAGAACACCTTTATTATCTATTACATCTCTGTCACTGTACGTGAGAAAACTTAGACCTCTTTTAGATTACAATTTTTTTTACTGAGATATTTTGGGGACTCATACTCATAGGAAACTGTTTGCTTAATAAGTATGACTTGTCTCTAGTTTCACAAGCACTATGTTATATAAATACCCTGTATAATGTTAATAAAATAGGACATTTACTAACATGTTAATGTAACAATAATTACAAAAGAACTGAAATTTTTACAACTTGTTACATATACAACGTATAACAAAGAAATCCGAGAGGAACCGTGAAAATTCCGACTCCGTGTAATGCAGCTTATTTGTCGCAAATAATTTTCAAGTGCGTGTTGACAATTCCAGTTGATTAAACTTACCTATGAAACGACAATTCAGAATAAGAACTCAATTTTCCACACACTTAACACAGACGCATCATTTTCTTAGCAATGTGAATAAGTTTTATAAAAAAAACACAAAAAACACAAATTCCGACTAACAGCAACACTGCTGGTTGCTTAATTTGTGTAGATTATCACACGTGTAGTATGAAATGACAGAGAAATAAATATATTTTAATAAATCATATGTTACCTTGGTGCAAAGAAATGTTAGTATAATAATTACATTTCTAAATTATAACTACAATATATATGATATTTATACTGGAATTAATTAATTAATTTTTAATGTCAAACACTAATGTAAATCTACAAATTGCTGCATACATGAAAATATGCTGTTTAAACTAAATCTCAGTAGTAATAAATATTAAAGTCGTCCAGATTAATAAGTAGAGACACTTAGTATATATCTAACATATTGAAGATCATCTCGTCTTGTTATTAACTCGACCCGATGAGTCACGGTTGTCCGGTGCACCCCTAAATATAAGACGACAGAAAACATTTCGAATTGCCACCGTTCGTGTCTGTGTTTAACCAGATAACATTTCAGATAACGCGGAATTCTTTCTTCGGGCACGGGACAGGTCTACCTGCGCCGCCTAAAAAATTCGAAACTATCTAATTTATGCCACAGATACCCGATAACGGTGTAATTAATACCATAAATGCTTTAAAAGCTGCTTCACAAATTGCTTTCGATGGCATACGTCTAAATTTATTTCCTAACTTAAGGAATTACTTAACTGCGGAAATATCAGTTGTCAGAGGAAGACGCATTAGCGTGGAAACAAACTGTTTTAGATTCTATTTCCTACAATTACATGGTGTACAGCCAAAAGTTTTCCAATTTAAATTTATTGTCTACAGGGAGTAAGTACACATATTTTAAGAGGGGATAGAGAAAAATAAGAATTAACGGAACAGTCCATCAAAAAATTTCCAAACTTATTTATAAGGCGAAAAAATTGTTTGTCGAAACTATATTAAAACCTTATATTCGCCGACTCTGATCTTCTATCAGCCTTGAGGTTCATGCCACAAGTTAAAGGTGTTAAAAGTAATGGCAGGGCATCGCGGTCTCACTTGTATCGATTTATGCAGTTTTGAAAGAAAAAAAGAATATTTGCAAAATGTAGATTATTTAATTATAAGCACGATATGGTAGCCCAGAGAGGTCACCTACCTTACTGATATTTATTTCCAGGATTGATATTTGGAGAGATTTCAAAAATATTTTCTTACTTGTTTACACTAAAACTTGTCGTTGCAAAGATATGTTTTACGTGCTAACTCTCGTTTCTTGAGAACCTCTTTTTCCTTCGACAATATGTACACAAATACATAAAAACACTGCCACAGTGCCACGTTTGCCACCTAAGCATTACAGAACTCAGTTGTTCATTGTGGTACAAAGATGATTCCGCACACTTCCCATCGATTATACAAAAATTCGAAAAACATTAAATTTGCCAAGACAAGTACTGAAAAATGAATTCAAACTAATTACCGTATACGATAGCTTATTTTTGGCATAATTTCATTATAGATACTGCAAAATTTATTTCACGCCCATAAATATTTTAACTTCTTGTGTTGTTGGGAAATTAAATTCTGTTAATACTAATAATAGCAATAATATTAACAATAATCGATGATGTTTGCATAAAATAATTAGTGGTACTTTAAATTATAACATCCTGAGATGTTTACAGTTTCCTGTAAAACTCCCTTCCTTCTAAGCTTTGAGCAGTGTTCTTTGATGTTTGGAGAATATGCAATTAGCAATGCAAACTGTCAAATTGTCAATCGAAACCTTGTTCAATACTAATGAAGTGACTAATTTCTAGTTTTAAATTTTTTATGGCAACTAGACAAAGGTATTTATGTCGGGTACAAAAATTTCCCTATAACATTGTTCGCCCTATGATATGTACTGTTTGTTTTTTCTAGAGTCAAGGGTGAATCCAGTAACGCGTGAAAATATTGTAAATGTAGTTTTGGCAGTGTGCAACGAAGGAACGAATGCAAAATACTGCAACTAACCGGATTAACTGTTATCAGGTATATACTAATTATTATTAATAAAAATAGTTATTAATAAAAATGTTTATTTCGTCGTTTCCAGATTTGACAACGCTGTAAAAAACGATAGGTACGTAATTGACATTTCTAAGAAATCTCGGACGATGATTGTCATAGGTGCCTATTTTCTGCGGGAAAAGAAGGTTTTGCCCCATTTTTTAAACATTGGGCCAGAATTTCGAAATAAATTTGTTATTGTCTTTAAGGCCTCCCAGAGCACGTAGCTAAACTGTTTGTACTTCAGTCATAGTAAACCCTGTATAACGTCAGTTATCTCCTTTCTAACAATTTTATTTTATAGATTATTATCCTACATCACCCAATAACACAGGACGTTCAAGAAATGATGGGTACTCCTTAGGGTTTGCGTAGATTTGACTTAATTGAGTTATTTTTGAGGAAGGGAACGATATGTCTCTAGAAACGTAAAGAAATTTAAACCGATGACGTGGCAACCAGCCCGGAAATTGTGTCACTGAAATGCTTGAACAAATTTATTTACGAATTTTACTTCACAAATTAATAAAAAGGTTTGTACAGGGTGTTCGGTAAAGTGTGTTACAAACTTTGGGCGGTGATAGTACACAAAAAATATTACTATACATAAACTTTAATAAACATAACGCATCGATTTGCAGTTTTAGATAAGAGACCATAAAAAATGCAAATATCAAGTAAGTTGACGAAAAGTAAACCTAGACATTTAATAGTATTGGTAACTTTGTGTTCTTTCAACCTTTTTTAGTGTTTTTGTCATATTTTATACGTACGCGTACTATCACCACCCAAAGGTATTTTGTCCTTAAATGACCCCTACGAAAAAATTTAATTTACCAAAACACTGTGTATGTTTTCTTTTTGAAAATTTGAAACGTCAACCAACTGAACTGTTATAAACGTTAACATTCCTTTTCCGAATAGGCATAAAAACTACTGAAAACGAAATCACGATATTCAAACGTGACCAAACCCGATAATCTCGGTACCCTATTTCTTGGAAATATTTGATGAAACCACCTTGTACAATGTGCAAACGCTGGTTTGTATATTTCATTGATCTCGCCAAAATACTACGAATTTCCTCTCAGTTTATTCCGAAGGCTACAGCATAAGGCGATAAAGACAGAAAAATATTTCTCCATAGGCTTGCATAAATTTGTTGAAAGGGTTAATGATATTAACGGATTCGTTTTTTTTTCATAATTCATTTCATCGTGTCCTGTCTTCATAAACATAATATTTCATTTGAAACTATCACCTTGGGTGTTGTCAATAATTTAATATCAGTTTAATGATTACTTAAGTTTGTTATATTTTATAATTACATAACATGTTTCATAAAACTTCATTTATGGAAAAGACCCATTATTTTACAACATACGTAGCGATAAACAAATTCACTATATGTATACTGCAACAAAACTTATTTCACCATTTTATTTACGTGTATTATCGAATGATTTAAATATCGTTTTAGTTAAAAAAACAGTCAGTTAATTTATTTGTTTGAGTGCATTAACAATTTTGTCCATTACAATTATGTACCTACTGTTATTTCACTATAATGCGTTAATAATACATCAAGTCGTGATGAAATTTCTATTAATATGTTTGCTAATATAAGTAATTATCCGCCAACTAATACTAATTGATTTTCTATTTCGTAAACGATTCCAAAAAGGATATTTAATCGAATTAAGCGAATAATTGCAAGATGGGGGAGAGATGGGCTGTTTCTAAATCCATTGTAAATATATGTAGGTAATTCCAGCTAATTAACCTAGGGTTTTAAGAATTGCCAAGAGATGGGAGCATTACTATTCAGATATTTGTTTTAAGGGTTATCCAAAGCAGTCCTAAGTTAATTTAGTTTCAATTAATCTAAGTTTCACACTATCGTAAAAAAACAATTGCGATTAGAAACTTGAATGTTGCAGGTAGCACCTTCTTTGGCTTAATAAGTTATATTAGAAACACATTTTAGAGAAATATTCATTAATAATAGCAACATATGGCAATTTGCATGATACTTGATATAGAAGCCGCATCAACAAAATATAATTTATCGGTGCAGTTATTTTTCTCAAAAACCACTATTAATTTAATGTACTAAGTTGGTTCTGAATCGACAATACATACTTCTGAATTACAATAATACATCTGATAGTAATCGTAAGGTTAGTATTGATACCTTAAGAATTCAACCATATTTTCTACAATTATACAATAAGAAGTAGAATCCTCAAAGTTTAAAATTTTGAATTATTATAGATGTCATTAAGACGACAAACATTCCATAAACAAGCGAGGATATAATGGCGTCCTTACTGGATGCTTTAGAATTATGAACTAAAAGAACCTATAAATAATCTTAAACAAATACTATTAAAATATATACAGAGTATCCCAACGAAAATGTGATCCCCCCCATAATTAGAAAACCGACAAGTATTGCTAAATTCGCCGCCCCGTCGATTTTTGTTCTTGGGGGAGCTTTTCTGACAGTTAAGCCAACTCGATATGTTCATCCTCCTAATCCCTAGCAACCCAAGCAACTTTAAAATTTCAAATGGAACTACCGCACTTATGCCAAATCATTTTGAAGCCCTTTTCATTGCGAATACAGTGATGTATCATTTTTAGAAATCGATTGAGATTTGACAGAATTATTGACTAAAATCGAAAAGTTGACAAGCCATATTACCTGTTTTTATTGATGTGTCGATCAGTTTACAAAAAAGTCACGAATAAAAAAGCTGAAGCAAAAAAAAAGTTTTCAACCAATTCCTAATAACGATGAATACTGTATTCGCAATGAAAAGGGCTTCAAAATGATTTGGCATAAGTGCGGTAGTTCCATTTGAAATTTTAAAGTTGCTTGGGTTGCTAGGGATTAGGAGGATGAACATATCGAGTTGGCTTAACTGTCAGAAAAGCTCCCCCAAGAACAAAAATCGACGGGGTGGCGAATTTAGCAATATTTGTCGGTTTTCTAATTATGGGGGGGATCACAGTATTCATCGTTATTAGGAATTGGTTGAAAACTTTTTTTTTGCTTCAGCTTTTTTATTCGTGACTTTTTTGTAAACTGATCGACACATCAATAAAAACAGGTAATATGGCTTGTCAACTTTTCGATTTTAGTCAATAATTCTGTCAAATCTCAATCGATTTCTAAAAATGATACATCACTGTATTCGCAAAGAAAACGCCTTTAAAATGATGTACCACAATTTGGGTAGTTCCATTTGAAATTTGAAAATTGGGGTTGCTAAGAGGGATGAACATATCGAGTTGGCTAGACTATCAAAAAAGCTCCCCCCAAAAACAAAAATTGACGGGTCTCGGAAAATTTTGAAATGCTTTTCGGTTTTCTAATTATGGAGGGGGGGCAAATTTTCGTTGGGATACCCTGTACATACTTAAAATCTTACATTTTCACAATAGGTATTTATAAGTATATCTACACTATCGTTCACCACACAAATGGAGATATAACTTGTCCCTATAAGGCAATGTTAAAATATATATTACTCCTGGTAGAACTACACAAACATATTTATACATTTTGTAGGACCACAATAATGTATTTAATATATGTTTTTAAAGCATTTTATAAGTTTAGTTGCTGCATGTGCAAACTTCTAAAAAATGTATCCGTTATACAAGGTAATTTCGTTTTTGCGGAAAACCATAAAGAAACTATAAAGAATAGGAATATTTGGAACAAAACAAAATATTAATATTAAAGATATGCATTGTGGGATTTGTTACCACTTTATGAAAATTTGTAAATTATTGCATTTCAATTCACTTAAAACGAATATTTTAATAAGTATATGTGAAATTAATAAAATGTAAATCCTGATAAATAGTCAGCAATATTTCTGTTCTGGCCTGTTAAATATTTTTAAAATTATATAAAACTACAAAAAAATTGCGTACGCCTATGGCGACCAAATTCAATAGTATCCTGGGTATCCCTATACAATCCAGGCGCCAACAGACCGTACCTCGATCCACAGCCTCCTTTGATTTCAATGGTGCTCCAGACAAATTTAAGAGGCCGCACTTAAGTTAATTTATTATTGAAATGGTACGGAGTATACTTCATAGGAACTGACCTGCATTTGTCTTTCGTGGAACCACATGGTCACATGATTGTGACTCATGGGTGTCGAATTGAAATGCTATCATTCTCGATTTTATTAATAAGTGAAAGTTATTGGGGCTATAAAAATAATCATTAAATAGAAACGTTGTTTGGTTAGTGACTAAAGCTAGCAGGTATATGGGATTTTTCGATTAGTAATGATTTTATACCGAGGTTTACTTGATTTCTTGATGTATGACAAACAAATTAAATGAAATGTGGTTTTTTATAGGCAAATGATTTCCTGCTTTTTTATTCTACTGTTTTAAAAGAAAAAACCTTCCATTACGGCTATATAGGTTATATGTATTTATCTATATAGGTACCTTTCTTAAGAATATGTACCTAATCTTAAATAAGTAATAAATGACATTATTGACGCCACAGTCGTATACTGTCTATCTATACCTAAAAAAGGCCTTTATCATTTTTTTTTTTGATAAAATAAATAAAAACAAGGTATTTTTATGGACAGTTTGTTTCCAAACTATACTTTGAATAAAACGAAAAATGTTTGTTATAAACACACCATTTTATTAATTTTAATTATTGATGGATATATAAGAGAATGAAGATGACTATTTGTGCATAGTAACGAGTTAAAAAAATTTCGAAATGCTTTAGATAGGGTTAGGGGGGATTGGGACTGTTTTGTACAGTGGGCACAGGAGCTAGCTAACGTCTTTGAGAACAATGAGAAAAAATGAGAACTAAAATGAGGAAGGAAACCCAAAATAGAAAGCGAAAAACAAAAAGAAGGAGATCAAACTGACAATTCGGAAACATGCCAGAAAAGTAATGTTTTGATATCGAAGAAAATAATGATTCCTTCTTTCGAAAGTGGATCCCTAGATCCCTGAATATTGCACAAAATATATGCTTGTGAGTTTTGTGAAATAGACATATATTTTTTGTAGAATGTTATTTTGCTTCTATTTATTATCCACCGTCATTTTGCTCACCTAGCAGAAATATCATGTGAGGGTAAGATAAATAAGATAAAAAGTTTCATCATCATCATTCATTACATCTAGATATAAAAGCAGTAGTAGTAAAAATAATATTTGACATAAAGTATATCGACAATTCTAAAATAACAAATAAGAAATATAATAGAAGGTATACAATGAAGAAAAAGCTTAATATAGTCATCTTATCATACATTAATTTAATTGTTTTTAAATGGGCAATTGTGAAATGAAAAATTTCAGAATTACTCAACTAATTGCTCAGCTTATTGCAAACGAATACGACTTTCTATAAAAATGAGCAACGAGAAATGAAAGGCACTAGGCACTAGGTAGAAATTATTTCGTCTTTAAAAATAATCTAAATTGAAATAAATCAGTTCCAAATTATGTTCACGAACAAAAGGGCCTTGTCCTCATGGACGTGAAATTCGTGAATATTCATGCGAATTTCTCAGTCTTTAGTTTAAATTATTAATGATAGGAAAGTCTTAATTTTTAACCAATTTTGTAAAACAGGAATATTGTCACTATTTCCATCATTATGTGGGGTTAGTAAGTTTGATTTAAGCCTTCAATAATCTGCCATGATGATAGTCAATGACAGTTTTATGATGAAACTTATGGAAAATGTATCAGTTCGCGAAATTCGCCAAAAGTTGAGACAGTAAATAATTTGCGTGAATATTCGTGAATTTCGCGTCCATGAGGACAATGTTTCAGTCAGTTTGGCATTATTATCAAAATTATTATAAATAATTTATTTAGGGTAAATGTAAGTAAGTCAAGCAAAAGATTATAACTGTACGATACTGATAATAATAATTAAAAATGCGTTATCTTTTCTTTTGTTTTTACCTAATATTTACGCGAAATTTAATCGTTCAAAACCAAATGCCATATATATTTCGGTATCGGTTCCGTCGTTCACCTTGTACGATAATCCCCCAGCTCCATCGATAAGAGCTTTGTTTGGGTGCGTGTCCTAGGCTTGCGTGGGCTCATGGCCGTGACGTCACTTCCGACCTACCTTAACCGACCGAGCACGTGACCCCAAAAATAAAAACACCGATTCCTTTGTAGAGCCAACGTTGTCGACGTCGTCGTCGAGAATGATAGACTTATGGCGCCCTTATCTCCTGCTGAATGAATTTTTTTGTATGGCAACATAAATATTTCTTAATGTTGACGCGGCTATTGGGACGTTTGGAACAGATAAATAAAGTGAATTATTTAGCGATGTTTTTTTGGATGTTGTACGGATATTTTGTAACGTGATTTATAGGTTACGATACGAGGGAGGGTCAAACATAATTACGAATTGCTAGTCACAGATTTGTCTTCGCAAGAGAAAATACATGGAGAAAATATTAACGTCGCTGTATTTCACGTCGTAAAATAATCAAATTTGTGGTGTTTTTAGGTACAGAAATTCGAAAAATAAAACACTTGGTGAAAAATAATATCAAAAATAGAAATATTGATTTTTTGTTTATTCACTTTTACTATTTAAATTTTCCACAAATAAAATAACAACTACTAAAGCGTTTGTAAGACACACATTATTTTGCTCTTCTAACCCTACATTTTAACAATTATTTTCACATACGCATAAACAAAAGTTAACAATCTTACATGCAGAACTATGTAAGTTTATGTTATGACAATATTTACATCTACAGTTAAATTGAAAGAAATGCGTATTTTGGAAAATTTCTGTGCCTAAAAATTTTTGGTTCGATCGTTTCATGCCGTTATATATTCATTTTACTTCGCTGTTTACTTGACTATTCGCAGGTGACATGAAATAACATTCCTGTTATTTGCTAAACTCTGTATTATTCAGTTCCTAAATGTCTAAAATTATTTGTATTTGTAGAAATTGATTATTTCGAGAATACGGTGCCCTTAAGCTATTATTTATTTATATGTAAAGTAAGGTAAATTCATCGTTTTTTTATCATTGGCACTGTAGGTACCTACATGTTAAATAGAGACAAAAAACTTAAATTTAACATTTTTACATTGCTTTCACACAAAAAGTAGCAATTGTAGACACAGATACACAATGATTTTTAACTAGTATATAAGATGCTCTGGAATATGCATGCCAATATTAAAATGGGTTTCTAGAGTAAATCTGATCAAAAACAACAAAAAAAAACTCATTAAAATTTTTTTTTTAAACGAATAGTTTTTCTACAAATACATTTTAAATATAAAAATACAACTACCTACTATAAAATGCAAAAAAATGTGTGACATAATTGCAACTAAAATACAAATGATCTCGAACGATGGCTATCATAGGCGTCAAGTTTTCGAGAGAAAAGGGACCCCATTTTTTAAATATTGAACTAAAATTCCGAAATAAGACTAAGTATAATCCATTTTAACGCAATTTATTCTTTGTATCAGTATTAAGTAAACAATCGAGGCTGTTGAGAGGTGACAAAGTAAATGGAAATAAATCTCTTAATTCAAAATTAACCAGTAATCTTCCAGTAAAAAATCCACATTCTACTTTAATATTATTTTCTTTATGATAATTCACATGATAGTTTAAACATTACTTTATTCACATTACTGTATTTTACTGTAAAGAGTCAGTCAGATTTAAAGTGCAAATAGGGCTTTTAGTTTGATCATTTAGTAGCACTGTTGTTTGGTGTAGTTTGAGATTCCATAGCCTACATGTTCGTACCAGGGCCGTACTTAAGGCTTACGATGAGCGCTCTATCAAACGATATATAAGGTCTGTTCCAACAACCGTCGAGAACTGGTTCAGAACCGTGAGAAATGTTTGACCAACACCGTCTTACGCCGCATTCGCCGAGAGTACATTAACAACTGAACTGCCTGACTAATTCTAGACGGTTCGGAATCGATTCTGTGTTGGAACAAACCCATAGTTTTCGCTCAGTAACTCCTTAACGGATAATGATAAAAATATGCGGTTTTTTTAATAGACTATAAATATTATTTTACGTCGACGCTGTGTTTTGAAATTTTGAAAAAGTGTAAAATTAATTTTTTTTCGATCCTATATCCAAACTTGTTGCAAACTTTAAATATTCATTTTACATCAAAATGTATTTACTTGTCATTATTCAAATTAAATTAAGCAAATTTCATCAATTTCATAAAAATGAAATTGATAAAAGTAGAAGCTTAAGAAGAGTATTATAATAAACTACTTTTATTTAAGGATCACTGACTTTCATTGTGTATATGTTTTACATTTATAATAAAAATGTTTAATCAGTACTACTGTTTTCTTAATTATAATTTTATAGACATAATATGAGAAAATATGTATAGGTATACTTCACATTTCCTATGATGACAAAATACTAGTCTTAAGGAAAAATGATATTCGACAAATAATTTAATACAAATTAACAGAAATCAGTAATCATAGTTGAGATTTTGATTTGTTTCATGAATTACTAAATATTTAGTTTTCTTCAGTATAACTTTATATAAACTGTCCAGTTTTCTATAGAGGACATAGCAGATACAAAAAGCATTTGTTATTGATCGAAAGAAGTTGTATTATTAAATATTATGCCTGTTTTAAATCATTAATTATTCATGAAAATAGATAATCATTGGCCACTAAAATTTATAAATACAACCCTGATGTTTCCCCCACCTAAGTCATCCAGTCGTTAGAAAACTGGCAGTCATCGTCAAATTTAGTCATCGTTAGCTTATCTTCAATTTCTTTGGTCAAAAATCTCTACAGTTTTATTTTCTGGAAATCAATGGAAATTTACAAATAAACTTTTGGTAAACTTCTCGATTTTCCATATAATATATAGAACGTCAGAAGCCTTTACATTAGGCATTAAAAATAGTCGGACTATGGAGGAGCTTAGAAAGCGGCCATCTAGGAAAAACTTAATGTAAGATGTTGGTTGTACTGCGTTTTAATCCCAGCATAGGACCAGCATTGGACCATAGAAATCATGTTTCTACGAATTGGACGTAAAATGTTCATATTTTGAAATTTCCGCCCATTAATGTGAAGCTACCCAGTTAATGCAAGCATCTCATAAAAACTAAGTTACTGCAATATTACCAGACTCGCGTTTTCTACATAAGTTGACTATTTTTTGTATCTCATGATATTATGGGTAAAAGCGAAAACTTCGTTAAATTTGACTAACTATGTAGACGTATTGCTGGTAATTTTTTGTATAAATACGTTCAAAAAAAGAACATCAAGCTAATGTATCTGACCAAAAGAGCAAATAAATCTACCTTCAGTAAATAATTAATATAACGTGACACCACCGTCGACATACTGGACAAATTATTCCGCCACGATCTCCTATTCAGGATCTCTGTAAACGGGCGAAGGTCAGAACAAGGGTGGTCCTACTCGGCTCTTACATAAACACACCCAGAATTTGTATGCCTACTCTATTATAACACCAGTGGCGTCAAGCCTACTTATTTGCCTTTGCCGCACAGCGACCGCAGCAATCGAAGACACTTAATGGAGGCCAAGTAAAAAATAGTCAGAAACAGAACAGAAACAACGCGTATATTTACTAAATTAATTGTTATTTTCATTAAGCTGATTGATCTCTTTACCAAATTTTTCATAAATAGAATGAGCCTAAATACAATAAAGGCATGTACAGTTTATATCAACGATATAAGGGAATAAAAAACGACGTAAAATCAAAATATCAAAGGCTCAATCAAAGGCTTCCGAGTCCAGCTGGTGAGAAGTAAACAGGACTGTATTTACTTTAGATATCAGTATTTGCTCAATTTCGCCAATAATAGGTAATTTAAAATAAAATGATGTATATTATAATAATGAACGTAAATGTGTCTATTTAGAAAAAGAAACAAATGCTAAATACATATTTTGATTAAATATGGGGTGCTATTATATAATTTTAATTTATTATTTTCCAGCAAGGACCACGAGGTAGGAGCGTTATCTGTCAGGAGGGTGAGATTTGGTTTGGGCAGGTATGTAAGGGGAAAAAACATAGAGAAAAAAATAACTAATAAGATAAATTATACCTCTTTAAAATAAAAACAAAATAAAAGAATATCGAAAACAACTATATAAAAATATGTTTTGGATTCCAGAGATATATTGTTAGAAATGATAACGGATGCTGGCGAACGGGTGGCACCTTGAGAGCCAGGACTAGAGACGAAGGGGAAAATACACTAGCGCCTTGATCGGGAGGAATAGCGGAATCAGCGATCAGGACACGGGACACAGCATTCGATATATAGATCCTAACGTAGTAGCACTTTCGATTATTAGCTTAATTATTGCTCAACTTTAAGTAATATACAACATGTAAATTTTCTTTTAAAATCTGTTCTATTTCGACTTTCTCACATCAATTTTGGGATTTTTGACAAATTTCTTCCATCAGCTGATGTAATTTTATTCACCTCACATAACATGTTTAACTGTTTTGTCAAATTTTGGATAGGTATTATTTCTTTGAAGGTCTCTTTTTAATTGGCTACATATTAGTTCAATGGGATTAAAAACACAGCAGTATAGATGCAACAAACAGTATATGCCTAAGCCGTAGCCGTCCCATCAATAATGTACTGCTTTGCAAAATTATTGCTCTTGACTATGCAGTAACTCATTTTTCTTCAAACTATCATCGTATGCAATTTTATGAATTTTGAAAAATCCTTGAATATTCTTTTTTTTGTGCCAGTGTCGGAATCCTTTCTTAAAGTACTGAATGGTATGGAACGTTCTCTAAATTATATTATGAAATGTTGATACAAACCACTCTGGAGTCGTAAAGCCTTAAAATGTTACATTTACTAGCTCGGTATCTAACACACAACACACCACTGAGTACTCACGACATTAATGTAGTATTCACAATACTCTTTAAACAATTATGTATTTACAACACTAATTTATAATAAGCCAACATTAACAGTAATTAAAAAATGACTAGTATACACAAACAAACGCACCAAATTATAATACGCTCGAGCCTGGGTCACCTGGCACTGAAAAGTACTGTCCTGTACTGCCAGCAAAGTAAACAAGTAATAATCTAAGTTGGATCGTTACCTGCTCTCTTTGTCTTTATCACAGTGTTCAGGAACGACGTATGTCGGTGAATTAGTAGACGGGAGACCAGATAGTTGCCAAGTTCGTTGCCTACGATTCATAAAATTAAACAACTTCCTAAAAATGTTAGTACGAAGTGCTAATTATTCGAAATGTCATATATACATATTTAATACCTGTTAAAGGATTCAATTTTATAAAGACAAGTACCCATTTCCATGATATACAGCAGAAAGCGGTTACCTTGTTTATGGGAGAGTTACGTCGTATTGCAAATAGCGCCGTGTCGATATATAAGTTTTTATATTCGAGCAGTAGGTTCATAAACATTTTTGTAAAATTTACCAAATCGCGATGGGGCAAACTTTACCCTTTTTCCGTGCGGACTTCCCTGGGCCAAAAATAGTGTAAAATTTTACCCGTCTTTTTTTTTTGCTCTTTACGAACACTGCAAGGGTGTCACGACTCATGGAAACCTTGTCATAAAACTTGCAAAATCCTTGTAACAATTTAACCATTGTGCAAAACTTAGAACAAAAAATCGCTGTTAATTTCACATTCTTTATAAATCTGGGAGTTTCAGTCAATGGAGTAAAGCGCATCTTTCGTGTCTTCGCCACTAGCATCGAATATTTTTTTACGGTGTTTTCTTGTTTTCAGAGCAATTTTAAAAAGATTCTTTTTCCTAACTCGAATATACAGGGTGACTGTAAAAGGTTGGAAAAACTTACTACCGCATATTCCAAGGGCCAAAAGTGATGATCTATTATTAAATTAAGTTGCTTTAGTCCAAAATTTTATAGTTTCTGAGATACACGGTTTTAAAATTACAATTTTATTTTAATTTTTTCTCAATAAGTTCATGTCCGCGGATTTACTGTCAATTGCAGAAGGCGTCACCTCCAGTACTTCGCATAGATTTAAATTGTCATAACTCTTTTGTGACTGTACATCCAGTACAGAGTGTCTCTAAAAGATCTGGACAAAATGCTGCTACATGTTCCTAGAGCGAACATATGATCCAACCAATTTGCTTTAGTTCAAAATTATATAGTACTTAATTGAATAAAGTATAAAAGAAGACAATAGGTTTATGTTTATGAAATTGAACTTTAAAATCCTATCCAAAAAACGGTTGTTCAAGACAAGAAAAAAAGGACAAAGAATAAGAATTATTTATTAAAAAATCAATACACAAGAGTACAAAAAATTTATAGTAATTTTCGAGGTTATTTTTATCAAATGCGAAATCCTTGCAAATTCCTTGAAATTGTCCGGAATATTTTGCGAAATCTTGTCACAATTTTGATCCCAGTGGCTACCCGCTCATGACACTGGTATATAGAATGTTTCTAGCAATTCACAAACGATTGTACTTTAAATTACAATGTAGTTGTGAATCGATTTTAAAGAATTATTACTTTAAAAAAATATGTCGCAAAGAAGTACAACCTGCCCGTAGCCCATGTGTCGTGGAGCGTGGGCGTCGATAATAATACACTTTCACGTTAATAATGAAATTAGCATTTTAAAATTGGTCGCAGCGATTGCACGACGCGGGCAGGAGGGCGAGGAAATGTTATTTCATGCATTTAATGCGGTTTACGGTCGAAGAAAAGGCGTGATACTTTGAAATGTGATGAATCCTGGCGATACGTTTCCGTTCGCGCACGAATGCTAATTTTTTAACTTAATTGCGCCTACTTCCTGGGATATAAATTTTTAAATCGCCTAAATGGACGAGCAAATCATTTTAGCGGCTGCCTACACTCATAAAAATGCTTCTTTAACTAATGAAAACATTGTGGAAGCTACCTACCTACCCCCCAGATTTAAATTTTTATAAATTATGTAAATATCTATTTACTCAAGAATTTTCCGATTGTAATTAAGTCAAATGAATATAATAACAAAATATACCAATTTTGGAATAATTAATATACCTAGGTCAAAACAACTTTATATATCAAAACACGAATAAAAACAATCAATCAATTAAGTTATTGTTTCTTAAAAGTAACGTCGAGATTTTATTAAAAACAATAATATACATAGTCACATCGAGCGTCTCATATAAATGCACAAATATTCTAAAATAGAAGAGACACAAAATAGTTGCTTGCACATTTGTATGAAAAGAAAATGTAGTTATAACCAGTTTTGGTGCAAATTCAATTTAAAATTATTGATGCATTTAGAAATAAATACTTAAACATATAGACCTAGTGCGTCTTAAAATTTTCTCGAGCAGTGAACTCTGATATAAATATACGATATACAAGATGTTTTTTAAATTCATGCTAAAATTTTCTTCTTCGGTTATTTTATGCCAACCTCCATTTTATTTTAAGTCAATCTAATTGGCCGCAGAACAAAAAAAATTTCTACGGCAATGACTTGTTTGAACTTGATGTTTAACATTAGTTTTGAGCAAAATTATCTTATATCTAGTGTTTTGTTTGTGAAATCAACAGCTTTAGAAATATTTTAAATTTACCTATCTGTAGAAAAGAAGCATATAAGAAAAAATAACTTAAAAATGGTTTGTTTTTGGAATACAGTGGAACAAGTACTTTTCTCTGGGTAGCTCCACCACTGACTGACAGATTTCTATACCAATTTAGTGAATTGATATAAGTAGAGTAGAGATATTAAAAAAGTGATATAGCTAAAGCCCCGTGTGGACTATCAAAATATATTTTTTTTAATTTCGGTTCTGAAATGTGTGTTATGTTTATGAATATTAGGGGGGGGGGGGCTAATTCGATTTCTGGGGGGGCTTAGCCCCCCTAACTTCGCCTATGATGTTTGAACACGCTATACATGATACGGATATAATTGAGCCTCGTGAATGATACGTCACAATGCTGCAATATGCCGTGGACGTCCGGAATCTCCATCTTTTCCACGATTCGGTTTCAAATTTCCCTTGCCTTGCCCTTCACTTGCACTCACTGTACACCACGGTAAAAGTAGCTGCATTTGGCACATGTAATCGGACTTCAGTATTCGAAATCGCCTGGCTGGACACTACATACAGTAGTCCAGCGATGTAAAGGTTGAAAATTTTACAACTTCAATACTTTTTTACTCGGAAACGATAAGAATTTTACAGAAATTTTATTTACGATGTTGACTCAATCTTTTATGACATGCATCTATTCCCAAATTGTTTTAAATAAGTTCGGAATCACCCTGTATGAGTATGGGATTTCAACTAAGCTTTCACGTGGCAAAGTCGACACGTGTGGTGACCTATTCGAGCCATAAACCTTTGTCACCAACTTGGTTGGTCCAGCTAAGTTGGCCGCTTTACTTGTGCGTGTGAAGCAGGCTTTATAAAGTAAATAACTGGTATAAAAATATTTGTGAGATAGCAACGGAAAGAAACTGCGTATTATGTGGTTTTATAATTTTTTTTATTTTTACTAGTTTAATAGTTATGTTTAATTGTTTCTGATGTTTTGTTTCTATTCAGCAACAATTAATACGTACTACAATTTGGGTTGGTATAATGTGATGAAAATCTATTAAGTACAAATCCATCAATTTCAGACCAAATTCGTCCTGTTCCTTCTCAAATACATTATTGAGAAATAAATCTGTTTCTACATTAAAGTCCGGAAATGTCAACATCATTATAACGTCATATAAAAAGCAATCTTTCACGTATTTTTTGTTCTCCGCCCGAGATTTGTCCCCCTGTAGAGAATCCTTGAACCACATGTGGCCGTAACCTAGCCCAACAGACCCTCTGATTTACATCTTGCCTTATTTGGAGTGTGACCATGCCTCGCCAGAAGTTCCCTATCGAGATCAATGAGAAATTTATTATCGATATCGTTCAAATTCTTGTTAATATTGTTCACGTTTCAATATTCGATAAATTTAACCCCACTTTCAAGTTCAAATGCTCAGTATTCAATTATGTAATTAAAATGAGCGTAGGTGAACCGAAACCCTGTCCTCTATGTCCTCCATTTATTTGTTTTATATTTTTATATTGAACACAAATACTTAAATAACTAAAGAAGTACAAAGGAAACCGACGAATTTTTATTAATACGTATTTGTTAGGATAATGAAGCGAATTTAGCAAATTATAAAAAGTTGAGGACCACATGTTCGTATTGCGAACGACATCTGTTGAGGCTTGAGGCATGATTATATGCTTTTCTTTATACAGCGGAAGGATACATTACCCCCACATTAGGCATTAAAATATAGCCTAATTAGGTATGCTTAAGACAACACTTTAAATTAATATCAACTTACTTATATTTTCAGCACTTATGATTTACATTTAACGTAATAGTTATTTATGCACCAAGTGCGTTAAGCCTTGTCCTCATGGACGCGAATTTCGTTTTTGATTTAAATTATTAATGACGGGAAAGTCTCAATTTTAAGCGAATCTTCTAAAGCAGAAATATTATCGCTATTTTCATCATTATGTGGGGTTCGTAAATTTAACTTGAGCTTCTGACAACCTACCATGACAGTCAATGACAGTTTTGTGATGAAAATGATAAAAACTGTTGTAGCTGGCAAAATTCGCTAAAAGTTGAGACTGTTCCCGCCATTAAATAAAACGCGTTCGTGAGGACATGACGTGCATACAAGATTTTATTTTTTACAAAAAATATTTTTTCTATAAAAAATAAGTTTGTACACACTGTACACACTGACATAAATAAATTTTATAACATCAAGATCTATATGCCCCTGATTTGTTATATTTTTATGATTAACTTATATTCCTCCATTTTTTTTTGCTTAAATGCTTCTTATGTGTGAAACAGGACGCATGAAATAAATAGGGGCAATAGTATTTACTAATAATATCTTTTTTTCAATCTTTGTACAATATAACTATAAAGGTAACACTACTGTTTTCATTATTCCGTTTTAAACATTGGATATATTTAAAACACGACACTGAAATAAACTGTCAGTTATACACGTTCTTAAAGCGATAATAAAATATCCCCATGTCTCTATCGTACGTTCAGATGTAATTTGGATGTGCTTTAAGTTTGATAGATTCTGAAATTTATAGTTCAAAGTTTAAAGGAAATGCCGGTCGTTAGTGGTTTAATGATGTTGACAGGTCGACCTCGATTCTCCGCAATTAATCTAAGTGGAATGCATTTGGTAATATATCATTTCTTAATTAGAATAAAACCGTAAAGTTATCGAACGTCAATGTCAAAACTAAATTTATTACTGAATATACGAAGCGTTTTCGTTTCAGTTCTATACTTTACTAAATCAAAAGTGATGAAGAACACCTACGTTTTAGACGACTTTACAGTTGTCCTGCATCCAGCCGAAGTTGAATTCAATAGTATATAAATCGGATGAAAGCTAGCTACTTTCTAAGTTAAAAGTAAATGAGGTACCTCCAATAATTGGCCTGATGATTTGTTTGAAATAAATTATTGTCACTCGAAACAAAATAATACTAATCTAACAAATATTTCTCGAAAACGATGTTCACTATCTGCATGTGATCAATTTGAAATATCACAGAAACAAGTTTTATATAATACTCACTCTATACGGTTGAATCAATTGCTGATATCGTTGATGACTTACCTGTAACAAAAAAAAATAACATTTTATATAAATTTTCTAAGAATCAAACTTGTGCTACTAGCAATGACATTAACAATTTTTCTAACACATTTCGAAATAAAATATTGTTTGCATTATTTCTAATATATATAAATAATGAATCGAGTAGTCATCGAGTGAAGTTTTAATACCACAGATATAGAATGAAGCCAAAATATGTCCTTCCAAATAAATTAAATTTTGAGTACGCCCAAAACAGTATCCTATGATGAAATCACGTGAAAGTGCCAGTTAGGTATTTTATTTGAAGCAAATGGATGTTACATGTACCTGAAATATTAGCAATATTGGTAGAAGTATGGTATTTGTAACTCATATGTTCATTATGCAATGTACTTTTTATGAGAAAGTGATTTCTTTAAGAAAATGACATTCTGCTTATATAGCACCTTCTTAGATGTACTTAGCGAACGTATTATGACTAAATTATAAGTTCATGAACTGCTATGATCTTTGTTTGAAATAATTTTACCAGAAATTGTTAACTTTTTATTGAATATTTGGCACGATATCATTATTCCATATCTCTAAAAAGCCCAAGCTTAGAAAGGATTATGTTCAAAATAGCCGATTTTTGGCTTATCCGGGGGAACGCATAAATCATAAAAAAAATCAATTGGGTATTGTTAATTAACATTAGAAATGACCCCGAAATACGTCAGATAACTGGGGAAATGTCGCTACTACCCCTAAACCTATATAAACTACCCTTAAATAGCTTTAAATGGATAATCATTAATTATTGTTATAAAATTCGTGTAAAATGAAAAAAATGCTTGAAAATGATTTGAACAGACAGTATGTCAATATAAAAAGTGATAAATGACTGTAAAAGTGCCCATTCAATGGCGAAATAGCGTCAATTGTTCTCACTTTGCTAGCCCGTACTTAAAAAATGGCAATTTATCCTTGCGCCCATTTTTCAGGTCGCAATAGTATAAATGAACTTTAAAAGTGATTTAAGCATTTTTTTCATTCTAAACGAATTTTACAACAATAAATAATGATTATCTATTTTAAGCTATTTAAAGGCAGTTTATATAGATTTAGGGGTGCAATTAATATTTCCCCACTTACTCAATGTACTCTAGTATCAGTTTTTTGCATTTTTTGACAGTAATTTATAATTATTTTCTAGCAATAGGTGTTCCCTTGAACATTTAAGCATTATCTATTTTTGATGTCGAAGTAAGCTCACCATTAGCTTTTGAAGGTCGTTTTTTTTTTATTTTTAGGGGTGGAATGGACATTTTTATAATTATTTATCACTTTTTATATTGACATACCTGTGTGTTCAAATCATTTTCAAGCATTTTTTTTAATTTTACACGAATTTTATAACAATAATTAATGATTATCCATTTAAAGCTATTTAAGGGTAGTTTATATAGGTTTAGGGGTAGTAGCGACATTTCCCCAGCTATCTGACGGATTTCTGGGCCATTTCTAATGTTAATTAACAATAATCAATTGATTTTTTTATGATTTATGCGTTCCCCCGGATATGTCAAAAATCGGCTATTTTTAACATTGTCCTTTCATAACGTTATCATTTCCATAATCTCTAATTCACTTGATAACTCCCAGAAGACCATAAATATATCAACAACAAAAAATTATAAGAAATTAAAAAAAAAACAAAAGTAATAATATGTAAATGCAATAGAAAATGTGAAAACATCTAAAATTATCTAGTAGGCTGACGATCTGGTCATACTACTAGTAAGAAATATATCTGAAGAGAGTACTGTTCTGTCAGATTTTAGTCTGGGTCACATTTGAACACACTGTAATGCATGAGAAATATAGAAATACGAGTATTCCATATTTATCGAGTGTATTTTCAGCGCTCATTACAAAGTTTGGTATGATTCACAAGTCTTACACCTATGTTTATGTTTGACACTAATATTTTCGAATTCGTGTGCGTATATAAATCGCTCATCTGAACCTACCATTAAATTGGGACATAGGACTGGTATAAAATATTAACAAATAAAATTGCAGTTTTATTAGGTCTCCGAGCCATATTTAATGGTACATTTCGAAATATTGGCACCGTTCTCTGAATTAATACTATAAAATTTAAAAAATTATATTATTTTGTTCCATATAAACTATAAATAAATTAATGGAGTTTAAAGTTATATTTCTCAAAACTTATTTGTTAAAATAATGCACAAATGAATCAAATCAATTAGAGATGGGTTTAAATAAATAATCTCTCGTCTATTGCTATTCAGAGGAATTTATGCAGATTCCAGTGGCGACTCGTGGAGTGATATTGCTTCGCAGCAAATTTGTAATATTCTATTAAAAATGTATTTATCTAATGGTAATGCACTTATACAAGGTTAACTATGACTAAGTACATATATGTTAAGAAATATGAATTAACAGAATCGCCCTTCAAAAATTTCCAAACTTATTTATAAAGCGATTTTTTGTTCGAAACCATATTAAATCCCAATTTATCGCCCACAAGAAATTGGTGCAGATGCTTGTGTATAATAAAGTTCCCCGGTTTGTTTTTCTAGGTTATCGGACAAAATTTTATAATTAAGATTGCCACGGGTGCATTCAAAGTTTTCTATTATCTATTAATATTCCCTTCGTTCGATTTTCCTAGAATTAATGCTTTAGTGGGTAATTCTGACGGATCTTTAATAAATGAACATGTAGTTTAGACAGTTTTGAAAGAAAAACGAATGCAAAATATTGCAGCTAACCGGATTAATCGTTACCTATCAGGTTCTACTAATGTTCATTTTCGTCGTTTCTACAATTGGAAACTGTAGAACGATCGTATGGTAGTTGATCTTTATCATAGGCGTCGAAAGAGGAGTTTGCTCCATTTTTTAAACATAGTGCTAGAATTCCGAAAAATATTTTTTTATTGTCTTTCAGGCCTCTCTGAGCACATGGTAAAATTTTTGTACTTCGTCATAGTTAACCCTCTATAAATTCATTTAATAGTTTTCCCATTTGAATATTTTGCTAAATTTTATTGTGTTTTAGGTCTCTCTGAGTACGTCATAAAATTTTTGTACTTTGTCAGAGTTAACCCTGTATAAATTTATTTAATAGTTCTTCCCATTGATTTTTTTGCCAAAGTTTAGTCTTCGTCATTGAGTTAGGCAAATAACTTTTAAGTCTTTTTATGTAAGAAAAACTTGGTATTGTAAAAGTATTTCCAAAAAAACGTAAACAGGACCATGAAAAATGAACATTTCGGCGCATTAGAAATTTCATGACATTCGAAGAACCGAACACCGACAAGGAAATAACAACACTGCTGACCCCATAAAAGCTTATTAATTGTACAAACAGGAGAAGCGACTGTCGACCTCCGTAACACCCAGTCATTCTGGTCAGCTATGCGCGTCCCCGTTGTCATGGCAACCGCCGTAAATAAGGCTGATGTGCTACAGCTGATTTCAACTACTGTCAATTCCGGGAGGCTTACTTACAGAATCGTCTGCGATCAATAAAGGTAATGTAATTTAATAACCATAGGCACAAAACTAGACCATTCCACTTGTCATCTTGTCAATGTCAACGGAAACTTGATCGGGAACTGTTGCTTATTTCTCGCTCTAAAGCCTCAATGTGAATGAAGGGAAATAATAAATACGAACAATTATGGCGTCCTTGGATTTATTTAGAATTTTTACATTAATAATTATGCTTTGAATTATATACTGATATGGAAAACGCAATAATGATGTTGATAGTTCCCCCAGTATCATACAGAAAGGAATGAGAGAAATTATAATTTCAAATTTATTACGATAAGGCATGGTAGTAATATGACTTATAACTCTAATAACAAATATTCTTGATGTAACAAGCTAAAAATAAGATTTAAGTTCTACGTATTTATTACAAATTGTAGATACTCTACATGAGGTACTTCAGAAAAAAATTGTGAATAAACTTAATTATTTAAAACAGATATGAACTGAAATTAAATATTCCATGGTTTAATGCATCTATACTTGAATGGAGGTGACCATTTGCCCCAGGTTCAAATCCCGCAGCCGGTAAACCATAAGCAACTATATATTGTGGAGAGGATTAGCACCCTTCCTGATAGGAAACATTGGCTTGGGTCAATGTGTGAAATTGATACCAATCGGCTTTATCCATCTCCCTAATTAGTAAGATTTTTCAGGTTTTCTTTATTACTGCTAAATAGTAGTTAGCTCCTACCAACGTAAATTCCTGGGCGCAAATGAGGCCTACTAAATAATAATATGACGCCACCTTTCCCGCACTAGTCACCAATTTCTAGGCCAATTCTAGTGATTAGAGTGAGAAGTAGAAATATTATTATATTATTATTATTATATACAAATACCTATAAAAAATAAAAATTCTTGTATTATTGTAGGCAGAATTCTCGAGACTAAGAGATAAAAAATATGGGAGAGAATATACAGGATGGACTGTTTTTTTTCCATTTGCTACTATTGGCAACTCGTAAGACGTAAGTGATACAAAGTGAGTAATACATTATCTCTAAATCGTCAAACAGATTCTTAAAAAAAACTAATGATGTCTTAATGATCTTGAATAATATCTGAAACAATTTAAATAGTTTTTGTTACACGATTTTTGTTTGTTTTAATAGGTATTGTGTTTCTTTACATGGATTTAGGTTTTTTTTTACATTCTGCGCCTTCTTCTATAGTTGGGTGAAAACCTGTAGAACAGTGTAGATCAAATAAATAAATAAAAGCTTTGAGAGATAAGCCGTCAATTTTATTTGAGTTATCGAAAGAACTGTAGTTAACCTGTGTAAATAATATGAACGTCTACTAAACAGCGGACGCCATTAGCTATATCACGCTGGACCTGAGACGCCACAAACTTTTGTCTACTAAACTAGTTTTTACTGCTGCTACAAAATATTACCAATGAGCACTCCCAACTAACCAACGTAACACTACTGAAACTTTGAAAGAGTTACTATTACGTAACCACACCAAATTTGTGACTTTGATGTATGACGTTACGCATTTCTTATTTTTGAAGTTACAGTCACTGCTACGTATTTTCAAATACTTCTGGTTACTTTACACTTATGTGACTTCTAAGTAGCTCTCCTGGTTTCGCAGACGTCTCAGTTACCAGTAAGACGACTTTTAAGTTTTCGGAACTTAAAAAATGGCAAATTGTCATAGCAGCGATTAACTCATGTTACTAAAATATGACTTCAAAATTGCAATCACTTTCAAGTAGTTTTGATGGTTGCTGCGAGGGTACCTTAATTTTTTGTTTAAGGTCGGGGATCTTGTAAGTAATATTTGAAAGGTAGAGAGGGGAAAACGGGTCAAGTCAATTTTCAAGGAATTTTAATATGAATGTATATTACTGGACAAAAACAGATACGTCGTGAGTTATTCACTAGCTCTTTTCCAACACAGCACCTGATTGGTTGGAAACCTGTCCTAAGTGGATAGCCAAATCGTTCACCGACTTACTGCAGCGGAGTTGTATCTAATATTAAACTGACTGACTGCTTCGGACAGGTTTCAGGTGCTGTGTTGGAAAAGAGCTACTATAAAATATTACCCATACATACAATAACGGACTAAGTCTAGTAAATACGTGTTCATGCCATATGAGCCAGTCCATAATTACTATTCATATATTTTAATCTCTTTTTATTTTTTAGGTGCTTTACCAATTTCAGCTAAAAAATTTGCTAAATTGCAAGTTTTAAATAGGTTTTGCGGAAAAACGGCTCAAGATTACTCTGCCGTGCTAAACCTAACCCCCGTATTTGAAATTGTTTAGAAATGGCGGAATATAGATTTTAGTTTATATTTATTTGTAGCTTCAACGAACCTTTGCGTTTTTAATAAGAATTGCTCATATTAAGCAACAGGGGCACTAAAATGCTTATGTATACTTTACAAACATTTATTTTATTGCTTTTATGTTATAAATCCCCATACGAGTAATTTTTACTTGTATTGGCTAATTTCCTACGCAAGGACCTCGTATTCAACAAATACGGGTATTTGATCTTGAACATTGTCGAATTTGCTTAGGTTAAGCATCGTATTTGACAGATACCGGTATTTAACGTACGAAATCTAGTTATTAATTAAATGAAATAACAAAACATGATTTTTCAAGCTAGGTACTTTAATTTAAAAAAAACGGGAACAAAATGTGAAATTACTAAATATTTGAAATACTTATAACTAATAGTAACTGAAACACTTAAATTATTACGGTTATTAAGTAGGTATCCTAAAAAACACTTTTATTAGACAATAACCTTTTCTGGAAGGTCCTTCCAAAATTTTTTTCGATTATCTGGCATGATAGAACCTAAAGCTTTAAACAAATTGTCGAGTTTTTCTCGTTCAAACCTATTGGATTCCGTTTTTATGGAAGGTGTTGGCATTTTTTAAACATAAAAAACAAACATAAAACAAAAAGACCCAAATAACTAATATTTACGATCTTTTAATATTTATAATGTCATATACGATCGTTACAATTTATTAATTTATTTATTACTTACTTTTTACACCTGAGTCCAAGTATGTTGTAATATTTAAACCTTACTTAGTTCGTTATTATTATTATAACTCGAATCTAAGAAAAACCCAAGAAAAACTCATTCTCTGAAAACACTGGAAGCACTTTTGACGTGGTAGCCAGGGCACCTACATGTTTTTCCTCTACTCGCGGTACTCCATGAACTCATTTTTTCTGATAACTTATTTTACACTTTACTGTTCATTAAAATAAAAAAATATTGCAATATTTAGAAGACCACCATGACGAATGTCTGTTACAGGCAAAATAAAAACACATTCAACTGGTTGAATTCCTATGCATAAAGCTCGTATTTGAAAGCTGCTAGGCAAAATACCCGTATCTGATTAAAAATACGGGCAAAGCGCTTAGTAAACTAAAAATACTGGATTTAACCTTAGTATTTAATAAGTTATTTTCAAATACGGTTTTAATATTATTCGATTTTATATATTTCTGGTTGAGATACAGTAATTTAACGTAGGAAAAATTGAAATTTACAGTATGTTAATATGCTAAAGCAAAACATCTCATTTTTAATTTTTTTTCATCCCTCTAGAAGCAAATTACCTCTTTGCTATGGGAGAAGTATGGAGCATATATTCAAATAATGCTTAGGGTAATATTTTCTTTCCCGTTGGCTCATTCCCGTTTTCTTATTTTAGGTACATACTTTTCATTTTAACATAAGAGATGCTAAGCTAATTTTTTCATTCATTACGATTTATAAAATGATTTAAGTTCACAACTATGTTAAATTTATAGTTTTTTTTATTAGCTCTGTAATGAATTTGAATAAAATAAACATATATCCAAAATAATTTTTTAGTAAACGGGGGGAATACGAGCCAAGTCAGCACAAGTTGCCATGTTTTAATTTTTTTTTTCAAATACTAATATTTTAACATATCAGCTATATTTTGCATATCCAATAAGATTCTTTTAATATGTTTTAATATGTCGTTTTTCCTAAATCCCCTTTTTACTTCTTTTTATGCAGCCTGAAAACGAAAATTTCTCTTATCTCATAACTTGAAAAATTGACATAGCTCGTTCTGCCTCTGGACTCTTCATTTATATATTTTATATTTTCATACTACTAATATGAAAAAGTGGTGAGAGAGTGAAATTCCTTAAAAGTTGCGGTTTCTACGCAGCGACGTCATCTTCACGGAACCATAACGTCGCTGGAACGTGGCCGTACAAGTTCTGTAAACGTCACCGGAACGTAGCAGGCACCAAAAACTTATTCCCATTTTCGTCGTAGGTACGTAATTCGAACGTTTCTATTATGTGGCCATAGTTAGTGGCAAAACACTCTAACGTACCTACAATAGTCGTAGTTACGTTCCAACGGCTAATTTTCTAGTTAGGATGTCAATTATTGCTATAATCAGTTCATAAAATTGATATAAAACACTTATTCACAATGAAAGTTATTAAAATTTACTACTTTCCAAATAATAGAATAATGTCGGTCAGTGTCGCGCGGTTTAAGGCTTCAGTACTTGAATTGATGTGGTTAGACCGGTGTCAGCTATATTCGTGGAGAGGATTGGCACCCTCTCCGCGGATATGGTAGGGTGGAAGAATGTTAGCTAGGGTCAATGCGAGATATTGATACCGGTCGACATTTGACTACCCCCATAATTAATAAGGTTTTCCAGATTTCCCTCATTCCTGCACTGAGGGCTGAGGGTCTACCAAAGTAAGTAGTTCCTGGCCGCAAATGCGGCCTGCTTAATAATAATATGCCGCCCCCTCTTCCGCACAAGTCTTCGACTTCTGGGCTCACCCTCGTGATTAGAATGAGGGGTAGAGATATTATTATTAGTTTTATTAATGTAGCTAAGATTAATTTTCAAATTTAGCAATTTTCGAGCTACAGTCTTATAGCACACACCACACCATGTGAGAAGAATTGTAACAAAATTGATTTGAATTAGCTCTATAATACCGTTAAAATAAACTAAAGTTGTAGAATCGTAGAAATTCAGTCCTCTTCAACAGTTTTTTTTACAAACCATCTTTGTCAGTATATAGAAAGGGCAAGATAACTAAGCACATAGAAAAGATCCAATATCCACATACACATAACAAATTTAAACTCTCATGATCCTATACAAGGTAAATCTTACTAGTTTAAAGATAGATCATGTTAGATATACAATTTTGTTCACTTTATACATAAAATTTCTCATCCCTCGCATCCTGGTTTTTGTTTCCTTTTGGAAGAGTATTGCACTAATATTTTCGAACATACGAATCTGCATCGGAGTACATAAAACCGTCGTTTTATTGGCTTCCACGGCCATAATTAATGTTAGATTTCGAAATATTCGCACTGTTTTCAGAATTAATAAAATCATGTTTAATGATCGAGCCGCACTGCCAAAAATCTCACGCCGAGCACTGAAGTCCGAGATTTACTGTCTCTATAATATGGTTATAATTAGGCTTCTTCCTGGTGCAAACATTGTATGGGCCGTAACAGCTTTATGTCGCAGTAAATAAATTACAACATTTTAACTCCTATCGCGATGCCCGGGTGTCTAATTTAGCGGCTTTTTCAACGATTTGCATAAGACAGAGAAACACGACAAACGGACGTTTGTTAAAAATTGATACTGACTGAACGAACCGAACACGAATATTTAATTTGGTGAACTATAAACATTATTAACATAAAACAGCCACTGTTATTAGTCAGTTACCTCACCTATGGCATACTGATGAGAGCTAATAAGCTCGAAACCGGTAGATGTTTGGAGGGATGCTGGCGAATGACTTTGGTTGTTTGGTATGTTTTTCGGGTTTAATTCAATGCTGGTGGGGGCATTAGCCCACAGAGTAGTTGTTTTCCGAAATTCTGCTTCTGCGAATATCGTTATCGCCGAATCGCGATAGAGATCGGGAGCTTTCAATGGTACCTACTACAATGTACCATACCCATATGAACTTCCAGCATGCAGTAGCTAGTGGCAAAATAACCGATATATTTTTTTAGAGACTTATCTAAAGAATAGATAGACAGAAAAAATATCAACAGGCATATTTTTAAACACAGCTTGCCGTAGACAATCAAATGATGGTTGTAGATGAGAAAATAGATCATAGAGCTCTGTGCTGATATTTTTTTATGTTTGGTTTTGTACTACATTAACACCGAATAATTTATTTATCATATACAATAACGCCAAATATTTTAATGTATAAACTCCTTATGATCTTACAGAATCCTCACTCAAATCATTTTGACCTTATTTTTTGGATCACATGAAACATTTAATTTATGCTACAGAAATTGAAAAAATAACCTTTAACAATGCATTTTCAGCAAATATTCATCCTTGCCAAGTTGTGTAGATTATCCAAGTTCTCCCTATTAAGTAATTTAAATGATTATATTAGAAAACAGTTTAAGACATATTGGATAACATTGCTTGGTAGGATCTAATCTATCTATAAAATAATCAGATCCCTTACACCCTGTATATTTTCATAAGCCATATTTATAGTATAGTTTAAATACACTTGATTCGTAAAACAGAACCCTCAATATTGCGCTGCTGATTACTTGTTTGTGATGTGGAAATAAAAAATAACATAATGCGCAGGTAATTAGCACTGTCAAATTAACCTATTTTTCAAAATACACTGGAATCCGGTTATTTTTAATATGTCTATTCGATATAAAAAGCGTCTGACCTGAACACTAATGATCGCCAGAGTGAAAACAATGTGTGAAAAGCTATTACGATTTATATTTCTCAACAACGTACGAGGTCTCAAAAAATCAGTGGTTGCGGAACCCGGAAAATATAAATATAGAAATTTAGGAAATATTCTAGTATTAAAGAAAGTAGTACCTATTGATAATAATTGAAAGGTCACCGGATGTATTTCTCATCGCGAAATGATACAATTTCTGGTGTCTCTAGACACCAAAACATGGAAAAATAAAATAAGTACCGTAAAAATAAAATTCTTACCGGTGTGAAAGCAGCACCCAAAGATAGCACCCGAAATTTCCGAAGATAGCCGAATGACCATGGACGTTCGTTGACTAAGGTACAAATTATCAAAATGATATTGTGAGTTCCAGAGCGTTATCTCATACTAAGTAACATACTGGGGATGATACTTAGTACGAGAGTTCTTCAAGGGATGCCTATCACTGAGAAAAAATATGATCAACTAGAAATGGATCCCAGGGGGTGAAATATGATAGCACCCGAAAAAAATATTATATAATATCTCGGAAAATACATGCCGTTGCAACTTGTCCCTTGGTAGTTGATCATATTTTTTCTACATGATGTGTATCCCTTGAGGAAACTACATACCAAGTGACAAGTTGCAACGGCATCTATTTTCCGAGATATTATAAAATATTTTTTTCGGGTGCTATCATATTTCACCCCCTGGGACCCATTTCTAGTCGATGAAATTTTTTCTACATGATGTGTATCCCTTGAGAAAACTACATACCAAATGACAAGTTGCAACGGCATGTATTTTCCGAGATATTGTAAAATATTTTTTTCGGGTGCTATCATATTTCACCCCCTAGAACCCATTTCTAGTCGATCAAATTTTTTCTACATGATGTGTATCCCTTGAGCAAACTACATACCAAGTAACAAGTTGCAACGGCATGTACTTTCCGAGATATTGGGAAATATTTTTTCGGGTGATATCATATTTCACCCCCTGGGTGTGGCTATATTAGCATCAAGATAATACGATTATGCCACCACTAGCCTAGTTACACTATTTCTCAAATACAGTAATACTTATTCGTGTATGATAACATATATTCTTCTTTTAAGAATACAAATTACTTGAAATCAAAACAACTAATATACCTACTTAAGAGGAGATGAAGTTCCGTTTGTATAAAACATTGGTTTGTTAGATTTACTACAAATATTTAAAATAATAATAAATAATTTTAAATAATAAAACTGCATTAAGAAAAAGTGAAACTGGAGTACACAATTAATATTTTTGATTTTATTTAATTATTTTTTTTATTATTTTTTATTTTATTTAATATTGTATTCCTTTCTAGGGTAGTATATCATTATTTATAAAAGGTGCATGTCACAGAAAACAGATGTATATAAAATGAATATTTGTAAACACCTGAAAGACTTATAGCAAACTGTCAAAGTTATTAATTAGCGGCACACCAGACATATACCGTTTTCGAGCTTGTCTATAACCTATCATTTAAGAAAGAATAACCTATTCTATATTTAATAATATTTTATTAATATTTTAATAAAATATTACTCTTTATGTAGATCTTAATTTTAGTGTAATTGTAAGAAAAAAAGTGTTGAATTAAGTATAAGAATGAGTGGATGTCAAGAATATGTAAATATTTATATCAATTATACTTTATTACTGAACTAATACATATCCACACTTGAGTGAAGCTGTTATCCTAACATCACATTTTAACAATTATTTCCAAATATTTATAATAAAAGTGATTAATTTTATATTTGATATTAAGTTTATGCATGAGATGAGAAATATATAGTTATATTAAATAAAAAGATATTTTCAAAGATTGCAGTACCTTATATCCTTGCTGATTAGACCGATTTTTGTAGCTATTTGTTCGTTCTACTTCGAAATCTTAAAAAAATACCCAGGTGGCATAAAATAACATTTGTTATTTGTGTAGTAGAAAACATTATTTTTAGGCAATACATTGCTCTGGTAAATCGGTACTGGCTATTTTTAAGTGATACTACTACTAGATAATAAGAAATAACAGAAAAACAACAATAATAATTACAAACAAATTTCAAATAAGAAAAAAAAATTAAAGATACCTATTCACTATTCAAAATACTGTTGTCACCAAGTTACAACCGTGATTGCTAAATTGTTAGAATAAGTAAGTGTTAAAATAAGCAACGAATTTAAAGACAAGATTATTCATCTTCCAATGTTTTTGCTCTTTGCTGACTAGTTGGTTAACTAGTACTTCCAAAGCACTATATTAATAAATGTGATAGCTTTAGTTTGTTAAAAAATGATATATATATCTTTAAATATCCTTGAACAGAGTTTGTTTTTAATGTAACAGGAAGAATACATAAAACGATTTTTTAATCTGTCTCCATAAGATATAATTGATTAAGTTAGCAGCATTAATCTAACTTTCAACGGCTTAGTCTCGAATTATAAATAAGACGAGAGCTTGTCGCGAACAAGCGTTTCATCTGATTTTTATTTATTCAACAGAAATACTTGGAATCAGCTTCTTTTTTATTGCGTCTTGATAAATGGCCCAATCTACAAAGCGTACGAGGTGAACATCTGTTTTGCATCGTTATCGGAATTTTATTAGGTATTTTGACACATTCAAACCGTTGAAAAGTTTTTAAGAGCTACATAATGAAGAGCCATTAGGACCTTATGTACTCTGAATATGTCTCTCAAAATAATTACACTTATTTTTAATAAGTACAACTTGTATTAGGTTTACAAACGTAGATTTATAATATGTAAACAACGTATTCTAATCACTATTTCATTAGGAAGCTTTTGTAATGAACATAAAAATATGTTTATGGACCTTTTCGAGTAATTGTTTTGAACAAAGTGAAATTTTCCCTATGTGATTAATTTTCTATCGTTCTTCATATTACATATATTTTTTTCATTCTAAATTTTACGTTTACGTACTTATCAGAATAGTATTGTTATAATTTGATGTTAAGTCAAGGAGGTTTCGAATTGCGTGGAAAGCCACGATTCGATTTTTAAAAATGGTGATAGAAGTGATATTACTAATGATCGACTCATTTGCAGTTTTTGCAAAGTTTGTGAGATTATCTAACAGTTATATTTGCAACTATGTCAGAAACATTGTGACCAATCTTGTATGTGTCACTTAGTACGTTTTGGATACTTGAGGACAAGTCGATATTATCTAAACAGATTTTTGGAAGGCCTTCGATCGACTTGATCACAATATCTCAATTAAAAGACTGAGAGAATACGCATTATGTGAGAACGTCGTAAAACTGTTTAAGTCATACCTTACCGATATGCAATATGTATAACAACGAGAGTTTCAATTGCTATTATTTGAGCATTATCAGAAGTTCCTCAAGCTTCAGTTTTGGAATCTCTATGGTTTAACATATTTTAAATGGTACAATAAATGATGTATGTGATTACAGAATGCATTGAATTTAGTTAACGTTTGGCGTTTCACTAATAATATGTCCTTGAACGCTAAAACATGTGATCTCATTCAGCAGGCAACTTCACACCACAGCTCTCAACCATATTGATAATGTATGTTTAAATCGACCCACTTTTATCAAATATGTAGAAATTATCTATTTTTAGGGGTTCTCCAACTGCAACAGTCCAGAATAATTGTGTGTCTTTTTTGTATGTATATGATATATTATTTATTTTTATGGTCTACTATCTTTTACTTGTTTTATATTATTTTTGTAACTGATTTTATCCGTATTTTATTCAAATATTGATTTCTGTAATGTATAAATAAATAAATAGTAGTGTTTCAGAATATATAATTGCTTTAGTACCGTTACAACAAAATAGAAAACTACAAAAGTTAATAATAAAAAATATATGGGAAAAATATTGTGGTTGTAACTCCATGCTCATCGGAGCATTAGTCCACAGAATAGTTTGTTTTACAAAATATTATTGATATTAAAAAAAATCCTATAAAAAGAATATTTTTTATTTAAATGCCAGGTAATAAATAAAATTTAAAAACAATGCATGGAACTTTAGCTTCAATAAAAGAGCATATTTTTGTCTTTTAAGATGCTCTTTAAAAAAATATGTACTGGGTGATTGACAAACGGTGACCAAAAATTAAACTTCGTATTCTTGAATGTTAAAGGAGGTTTCAAATAAAACATCTATGATGCTTCATTAAAAAGATACAGGGTATTTAAAATTAAACAAAATTATTTTCGATTTTTTAAAAATATTTTAAAAATTAGAAAATACTTTGTAATTCAACAAATTTATTTATGTAAACATTGTCCAAAATTTAGATACTCCAGTGGCGGACATACAAGATATTGCTGGCATACTTTTTCTAAATAAAATAGTACGTCACTGCTTTATTGCGTCAACCATGATATTTTCAAATACCTACGTCTAATAATTTCTAGAAAATTATTATTCCTTTATGTTTTTCGGAAACGCCTGGTTATCGAGGAAAACTTAAAATTCACCAAAGAAAACGAGGTTTAATTTTTTCTCCGTTTATGAATTATATTTTACTGAGAATGGCAATAGAAATTTATTAGATAAAGCCTCAGCATCCTCATAACTGTGAAAGTAGAAAAAATTGTTGTTCCATAAGATTATAACTCAATAATAGAAAGATAACATCTGCTCAATTAATCTCTTTTGTCACCTTACATCTGTTTATATTATTTTATTATTTACTTTCGGTATACAAATATTTTTGTAATACAATTCTAGCTTTCGCAACTACACTGGACTCTGCCTCCTAATTAATTAAGTGTCTTGGGGATATTTTATCGCCAAAGTCATCTAAATAATATTCAACCTTCATGCTGAGAGTACTGCCAAAATAGATGAACAGATGCCGCCCAGAATTTGGACTGAAACATTTCTACGTACCTTTTGCTCTCTCATCAGACCAACAGGCTTTTATACGGCTATAAATATATTTTTTAAATGTCTGCGATCAGTTACGCTTTTATAGAACAGTGTGAGAGTGTTCTTGTGTACCGTTTGTTCAGTGAAATGAAAACAAAGGCGACCACCGATACTCGCCAATATATCATGTTGTTTTTGAAATGTGTCATCTTTAAGTTAAGTGACCCATATAGCCATTAGCCGCGAGTATTTGTTTTGTTTCCTCGTTTATAAATTAAAAATGACAAATCGACGTGGCTTTAGATATACTTATACGATTTTCTAAAATTGATAATTTATATACTTAGAATTTTCACAAGCAATGTATTTCATAATACAAAATATCTGGCACAATATGCACTAGGTTGCAGTTTTTCCATATCCATGCCTTAGATTCATATGCTTCCTCATTTGCAATGGGGAATGTAATGCTTTGCTTCTGTTGAATACGTATACAACAATTAATATACTCGAAATCGTCGAGGAAAAAAAATCAATTAAAATTTTCGTATAATGAGGAAAAGATTCCCTCTAGGGGTAGGTAAAAATACACTTGCCCCAGTAAAGAACTTGTATAAAAAAGAACAGATAATCAATTCAATTGTAGCAGCTAAAATCTGAAAGTTTTCGGAAAACCAGTCACAACTGAATAGCTCATCTAACTGTGGCTACCAACAATGATTTAAATTTCTTGCTGGAGTAACTAAACTGTGTTGCTACAGTTATTAAAACTTTTAACTAAATGTATTTCTGGTACATTAAATACAGGTGAACAAAGACCAGGCTGTCCGTAAGTCTGGGTAAGTATGCAATTATATTTCAGGCAGAAATTCATGTCATGTCATTGAGTTGTGTGTATGGAAGCTGGAAAAGCTGGAAACATGCACACAAGGCGATAAAAATCTTTCCCGACAGCCAAGCGCCTTTAAAATCACTTGGATGGTCAGAAGACTTTGGAGTGGTTGGCAACAAGCAATAGAGTAACTCTGGTTTGGATACCTGGTCATGCACGTATCCAAGAGAACAAGGCGACAGACTTACTAGCAAGACAAGATGACTTATCCTACTATGTTGGTCCAGAACCTTCGGCTACTACCAGAGCAGCCATCTCGACCTGGCCGAAGAAAAAAGTGTGTGACTACTGGAGGATTTGCCAAAACTAGATCATTCGAAGGCTTTCATAGAGGATCCATTGACAAAGAGAGCTAAAAACATGAAAGAGTTAAATAGGCTAGACCTAAAGACTCTAGTTATATACTGGGCACTGCCGGTTAAGAAATCACATGGAGAAGTTGGGCTGGGCTGAAGAGATTGTATTTGGAGAGCAGAACATGCCCTGCACGGAACATCTCGACAAAATCTCGCCCAAGAGGGTTATTGGCTTCATAAGGAGGCTAGATCTGTTGGGTGAAGTATGAGTGTGAGGCACAATAGACCATAAGATCGCAGTGGAGAGCTGGTTCTTGGCCCACTCACTTTGAACATACCCATAACTTGTCAATGGACACAAAAGTTGTGTACAACACATGCCTAGAAGAACTTATATATATTTTTTTCGCTACATCCTTCCACCATTTTAGCTATAATTGTTACGAATTTAATTGTTTAACGTGTAGGTTGTAGATAGCATCATGAAGTGCATTAATTCATCTCGAAACTTTAGACATACAACATTAGAATGAAGGTAATGAACAAATTCAGCCGATTTTTTTCTGCTATTAAGAAGACATTCTCTTATGACATCTAAATCAAATTTTACTGCATACAGCCATTTGCTCAGTTTAAGTTGTGGTCTTCCAGGGTTTCGAAGATGCAGACGAATTTCGTACACATTAGAATAACATCGCAAAAGTGTAAAAAACAAACATTTCTTTTTTCTATAAAATGATCTTTCTTGGTCTAAGATATATTACATTTTATTATTACCGTAATTGTATAAAAGTGTATCCAACTAAGTAAAAACATACAAGGTGTTCCATAAAATAATAACCCGTTTGTTTAGATACATTTATGATGACCATTTGTAAAACAAAACGCAAAACAAAATTCTAGGGAGCTGCACGTATCTAAGGGGAAAACTTTTAGGCATATTCAAGCAGTAACTGAAGCTTGGAGATTTTGATACCAAAATTGAAAAGTTCCAAATAAATAATTTACAGTTCAGTGTTGACAGATTTTGAATAATTGTGGCAAAATTTTTCATTTCCATACATTGTGAAAGTACGTGATCCACAATAAAACGTCTCCTCCCCGCAGCCGCGACACATGCGTCCCGTCTGATAGACAGCGCGTTCGGTGTCTTATTAATAAAACCGAAAATAGCCTGCGTGCCCCAGCAGACAGACACTTTTTATAATCGCCATTAATCAAAAATACACCTACGTGCTCCTAGGCCGTCTCATTCGCTCTCAGAAGAGTTAAGGGAGAGATGAGCTGCGCGCGAAAGAGCACCTTCGCGAAAATAGCTTATTATTATTCTTAGAAAGTGAATAAATATAATTGCATGTTATAACGAAGCCAGTGGCGGAGAAGCTTACACAGTCTAACTAGTCAATGAGTTATTTATAAACTGAGTTAGCTTTATGCTATCGTTTGGATGAAGTAGGTGAATGTTTTTAATTGATATTAATCTCGGCAGATACAATAGATACAATACTTTTGCCATTGTCGTTTCAAAATTAAATTTTTTTATTTGATTCCATTTAAAATAATAGAGGCCACCTGAAGAAGCAATCCTAGAAATGCAGGAATAAGTCAGATCTCATCTATTGTGTCTGATTTTGCGTGTTCCTTATATTCAGAAGTGAACATAAAGAACACGAAAATTTTTTAAAATTATTGAATGATTTCATTATGCCAGGTATATCTTGTTGATTAGTAAATTTAGCTAGATTAATTTTTATTCTAGACCTTTATTGAATCCAATCTTGTTTATATAATTAGTCCTTAGCATACCTAGATATTTGGTATCAAACAGAAATTATAGGAAAAGCTAATAATGGAGAATATATCTATGGGTGTATTCAACGCTGACCGAGGCTTTACTCCGCAAACTAATTAATTTCATACTATATTATTAAGACCTAATAAAAATGTATATACAAGAAGTATTATTGGCATTATATTAACAGTTTGATCCGTACACTGTGAAAAATACATATTTTAATAACATATTAAACACAGATGTACTTAGACAGCACATAAGAGAAGTTGACGGAGTAAATATTCGTGAACTCCTAATATTTTTGAGACTATAACAGTCCTGATTAACTTTAACTTTATAACAGCTATTAGCAATATCAATTATAGTAAGCTATTATTATTTACATCTAGTTTCATTTAGTAATATGAATTTTACAGTTCTATAAATAGTTTCGTATGAGCATCTATCACAGCAGCAGTGCTGTAGTGAAAAAAAAAGGTTTTTATTAATATTTTTTTAAGTAAAACCGTGCTTTTTAGAATAATGATTTATTATTAAAAAAAATAGACATTTGTATACTAGAAGTAGGAGCGATGGAGCTGGAATTTCCTCTGATCGTTAGTTAAGTCTGTGTTTGACCCCATGATCCTCTTTGCTTTATGTTTCTTATTCTTTAAAGAATTCTCAGCATAGCATTCGGCCGTAGAAGATTTCCAGCCTCCATGACTCTTTTATATACATATGCACCGCCTTCGACCAGAATGGTGGCTGAGAATCTTCTAAAACAATGTCCAATGTATTCTTCAATCCAAGCATCCTTTCTGGAATGCTTTCAAAAGTATTACATCCGACAGGCTGGGAGGTACATTTTCCTTGTCTGTAGAATACTAAAAAACTGCCTATGTTAGAAGGACCAAGTTCAGCATATTTTCGAAAAATATTTAAACAGTTGATACCTGCCACATTTCCTTCTGGTATAACAAATTCTCGGACAATTTTTGTTTTCGTATATGGAATTACAATTTTTACATACATAAACTATATTGAATATGATCTAACATTACCTTGTATTCTTCACGATAGGTCCCAAAAAATGCCGATTATCATAGCAACCTTCATGAGTAAATATGTTTCATCATCTGTAGTACTTAGCAACTTATATACTGATTCCTTTGTAAAAATTTTGAACTTTTTGGCCTTGAAACCCTTTTAATTTCTTTTAAAAAATGTCATTAGTTGAGAAAGTCTGCTTATATCTTGATATTTTTTTAACTGAAATTATAATTTTCAACATTGAGTAGTGAGTAGTCCATAGTACAGTTGATTTCTGGGTGCGTTGCTTTCCGGAAAAATAAGCCAAAAGAATTTCCTCAGACACCTGCTTTGTCTTGTTAGCTTTGCACCAATATTCAAACTTTTGGTACTCTAACTCATACCGTGCCTTGGATTAAGCCGGACTTGACTTGAAATCGCTCCGTTTGCCGCTGCTTCTGTATCAGAGGGTAAACTTCCACCAGAATCACGCATTTTGAAAACCGCTATTTATAATTGTGGATTTATTTGACAATGTCTTGACAGTAACAATGCGATAGATAACGAAGACACAACAAAGAGAAGCGACCAAAATGGAGTGCTGTGTACTACTGCAGCTGCATAGTTGAGCCCAACCAGCCTGGGATGTAGATATAGAACACTGAGGTATGTTAAGTTATCACGAAACGAGGTACTTCTACTTCATTGTTGGTAAAGTGAATTACATACTGGCAAATCTCATTTAAACTTTTTTTGCAGTGTAAGTATATGATCTTATTTCTAAAGCGCTGATACCAAATTGTCAAACAACGATGAGCAATGAGTTTCAGAGTATTGATAAAAGTTTGCCGGATACACAAAGAATTGGATGCTGCTTGAGTTCTCTTTGTGGATTAGGAGAGAATTAAATCAGTACCTTGGGGTACCGACGGATTCCAAGATCCACCTTGGATCGCACGTTTCCTCGCAGTATGTAAATAAAGGCCGCAATTAGACAATCTCTGAATGCCATTATAAGTTATTGATATTATTCCTTACTTCTCGGAACCCAATTATTGGACCGGCGCGTTTTCTCATGCCAATTTGCCCGCCGCAATTTCGAGTACAATTTTATTGGAGGAATGACTCGTGTATTATTACGTTTAATACGCCGCATCTGCGAGCGAATCGCAGCCATCTTGAATATTTGAAAGTAATTGTAATTGTAAGTGGGTACTCATGATATTTAAATTTGACGTGCACACCACGGTTGTTTATCGAATGTAATCTCTCGATATTTTTTTCACATAATTTATAGCACGCAATTCGGTCGGGGCAAAGCGGTTCGCCATACGCGCTGTTGCCGCATCTCCACCGAAAGTCATCTAAAACCCCAGAACAGATTAGGTGGTGCTCGCTTAATGCATAAGGATACTTATATGTTTCTCAAGTCATTTAATTCAAAATTGTAATTTCTACGCATCTGCAATGGATGCTTAGGTATTCAGGTATATTTTATTGAACAGTAGGTGAGCACTAATTGTTCTTGTTTTAAATTTCATGATAATTATTTTAAAATAATAAACATTTTTTACCTTAAATTCAAATCAAATGGTGTCACTGAAAAAATTTCACAATATTGCAAGATTTCAAGAAATTGTTTAAATCTGGCAACATTAGGAACCTCCCGCGAGCTTGTTGAACCACCGATCCGAATCAGTGGCTAAAATTATTATGCGTTTTCGAAGTTTTGAGGTTTTTCTTTGATAGCTATTATCTGAGAGATCAAACACACACATCAAACCAAATTAACCCAATTTTAAAACTATATTATTCGGCATATATGCTGTATTTTAACTATTATTTTTTCTGAAGAAAAAGAATGTAATGAAAACTTTTTTAATTTAATATACTTTAATGATACTAGGCAATCAAAACTCGTAAATTCATGGCTATTACTTGTTTCAAATTTATCCTGTTCAGTTCTAGCCGACAGATGATGATGTTGCTATACACAGTTATTGAAATTCTTACACAGACAAAACCAAAACACATTGCATTGCACACATTTAGCAACGTATATTTAAGCATCAACCTTGAATAAAGTATATAACCTGGGGGTCTATTCTCGAATGTCCGCAGAGCAATACGTATGCGAATTACATACTTCTATCCTTTTTCTTATAACGGCAGTTAAAAGAGACATAACCATGTAATTCGCATGCGGATTACTCTTCGAAAGTCTAGAATAGACCCTCCATAAGTAGCATTATAGTAACGAAAACTGGAAAACTTCAATTAAGTGGCTATTACGTAGTAATCACTAAACCTACCACCATATAGCAAAAATGACTCAACTGAAAATCACTTCATGGTTTTGTAACAACAAACAGAAAGTGCTGCAACTCTTAAACATTATTGTTTTTCGAGTTGAAGAGCATCTTTAAAATTTCCTTATCCAGATAATTTTAAAATGCACCTAAGCGAACACCACCTGTCTTCGGGAGCAGTTGTTGGATTGTGTCTTAAAGTCATTTTCCCACTGGTATGAAACAGCACAAAAACAAAAACCTTCCTCTCTTTTATACACATTATTTTAACACTATATACATATACACTAGATGCAAAAATGCGCGCGAAATGTGAGATTGACAACAACTACATATATTGCAATTTTGAGATTATGGCGAATTAAGGAAAAGTGGAGAAACAACGTTATTGTAGCGTTTATTTCTAGTTTCTACCACTAGTATATATTTTAGGTGTTCCTATATCACTTCAAAGATCTATTTTTAGAAACAGACGTGTTTACAGATATATGTTTAGTCGCCATTTTATAATAGAAATTTAAATTTTAGGCATACATACATCATTTTTTGGTTCGCAAAATTTACAGAATTATTTGAACTGATTTTAATATCGAATTTCAATCGTTCCAATTTTATACCCTGGGATTATTCTAATTCTATATTATTACTTTATAAGTTACACTACTATAACAAAAGAGATAAAGGCAAAAATAATATGTAGGAAAGCTACATACGAATATTTAGCCAACAAAACAAGTATATCTAGTATAGATATGAATAAAATCGAGATAGCAGAGGGGAGTTTCTTATCACCCATCTTATTTTCTGAAAAAAAAAGAAATTAGAAATTTGTTTGTATCTTGTGTTTTTCATATAAAATATTTAATTTTCTAGTAAATTACAAAATGCAGCTAGATGAGTGCTCCAATATTCTCTATACCCGAGCTTAAAAATAGTAGAAAGTGACTAATTTACAGTAGTTAGATGAGCAAGGGTGGGGGTGTGAGTTGGAGGAACAATATTCCATAGGCGTACCACTTGAGAAGGGTTTAAAGAACACAAAGTACTATTAAAGTGTTACATTTACTTTTCGTCAATTTCCTGATATTTGTTGTATCTTTGTAGAGAAAACAGTGTAAAAACAACCTGCCGCTCTCTTAATTTTATTCATATCCACACTATTTATGAGCTTCCTAAAATTGACTTTCCACAAAGTTACGGCAAATATCACAAGATTTTTAGAAAGGTCGTTGAATTTAGAATTTTTTTGTCTCTTAAATTGTTAATTTTCTATTAAATTTACAAAATGAAAAGAAAATGTGCTAATCGTTAGATGTTAAATTTGAAGTACCTGATCAAAAAGTAGGCGCCTGTTACGAGCCACCTGCACATTTTAGTTTTCATGCCAGACAATGCGTTTTCCTAACCTATGATTCAGAAAGAATATACACACCAATAGCCTGGCCACCGCGATCACCTGACTACACGCGAAATCTTTACGCATACACGTGAAATTTTTAGTTTATGCGACTCCTATTGATAAAGAAGATCAAATTTTAATTTGATCAGATATATCAATATCAATTAATTTTTCAAAATTTCAGATTTAATTTTAGAAAGAAACTGGGAGGATATATTGTTGCAGAAGGAGGTTCAATATTGATTATAATAAAATTTCTTTCAGTCTGTTTGGTTATTCAATAATAAAAATCATTTTGAAAATTGGGAAATGTATGTAAATAATACTGGATTGCTCCATTGCATTTTGTAAATGTATAGAAAACCAAATATTTTAAAACATAAGACAAAAACATTTCTAACTTCTATAGTAGAATTTTTACCAGAAAATAGGATACAAGGTGATAAAAAACATCCTTCCGTTTTTTTGACTTCATTCATGTCCACATTATTTATTGGCTTTCTAAGGCTTACTAGTTCCTAAAATTTAATTATGTATTCTTTGTTGTTGAGAGTTCCATCATAAAAACTACTTTTGTAGTTGCACTTTTTAAGGTATGTAACTGTAAAACGCAGATATTATGTTTATTATAGTTTTTAATCACATTTATTATCAATTATTACCACCCAAAGTTAGTAACATATTTTACGCGACACCCTGTATATCACAAAGTATTACCAAATTAATGTATAACTTGTAAAATATATATCTACAAAAAATTAGTATTAAGTAAATCTAAACATTTAAAACAGTCGACAACTGATCTCCACAACCTTAAACGAATATGATTGATATTGTTGGAAAACATATCCAAAACGGTTTTAACATGGGCTAGGTAGACGTCTGCCACGTCCTCGAAGAAAATTGTTTAGCTGCATGCTTGATACGAATGCTTCTGACATCCTCATGAAGCAAATTGCTCAAATCGCCCCAATTAACATACAAAATTCCCAGTTTTGACTGGTAATGACGGCCAGACGTTTGGCAAAACGCATTTTATCTTGTGACGTTATCACATGCACGCGTCAGGTGGATGGGCTTATATATTTTTATTTTGCCAGAGGAAGAAAAAACGTCTATATCATGAGCAGAGACGATTATTTTTTCTGTTTACCACAAATTACTACTAATTAAAGAAAGACACTCAACAGAGCTGGAACAAAAAAAATGTATTTTTATCCCCTCTTATCTGTTAACACTAAAATCTGCAACTGTTGCCTTTAGTTTTAGTACACTCGGTATTACGGTTTCTAAAATTTCAAGTTCTCTGCTGCACGAAATCGTTACTGATTTTATGGATAACCATAAAATGTATCCACTGAGGAAAATCGACCAATACAGGGTGATCCAGACCTCATCCAAAAAAAAAAATTGAATGTGTTAAAACATAATTTTAAAATCCACTTCAGTACGGCACTGGAAACTAGTTCACTGTAAAATCTGACCTTGCGCAAGACAAAGTAATCAGTCAGCACATCAAAAATGAACGGACAAAAAATTTAAAGAATTACCTAAGGAAAGAAATAAATAAAATTTTATAGCACCTATTCTATATCAACAAATTCAGACTGCTTTTGCCGCTATTATTAATTAATAATATTAATTTGTGGTTTTATTTAATAAAATAATTTGGCATACAACAACTGTTAAAAATTTTGTCCACCGACATTAAACACATTTAGGTTCGTCTTTCCCAGTTTCTACGAACACAAATGTTCCTGGTTCTTGTCCGTTTTGAACTCGTAAGTTATTGGCGGCAGCTATGACACGTTCGCCTAAATCATCACTAAATCCCCACAAAAAGAAGAGCAAAGATTTAAGTCAGGAGATCGTGGCGGCCATGGTACCGGTCCTCCTCGTCCAATTCATACCGCTTGAACTTCATTAGGGTGATCCCGAACATTTGGTCGAAAATGAGGAGGAGCACCATCGTGCAAGAACCACATTCGAAATCAGACAGCTAAAGGAACTTCATCCAGAAGATCAGACACATCCATTCGATTTGGTAATATGAATGGTCCAATCAAGTGATCATCAACAATCCCTGCCCAAACATTTAAGAAAAAGCGTTGTTGGGAATAATGTCGTATAATCGCGTGCGGATTCCAAACAGGAATATTATACATCCTATTACGTATAAAAATAACTAATCTAACTAAAAATAACTAATCTAACTAAAAATAACTAATCTAATCTGTAACTAACACGTCAGCTGTAAATCTGGGATTTTGAGCATTTTGTTGAAGCAATCATTCACAAAATCTAATTCGTAAGTGATAATCCCTTGGTATTAATGCTTGGACATGCTGTACATAGTACGGATATAATTGAGCCTCGTGTATGATACGCCACACTGTTGATTGGGACATTCCATGTATTTGTTGAGCGATTTACCTGCTACTTATTCTGGGATTCTCTTCAATAATCTCTAAACTGTGCTCAGTTGCTGCAATACGTCGTGGACGCCCTGAATCTCCATCTCTTCCACGATTCAGTTACAAATTTCCCGTGCCCTGCTAGTGATGCACTACCGCGATAAAAGCAGCTGCATTTGCAATTTGTCTTACTTCACCACAAATTAAAAAGATATACATCAATTCCAAATTACTATACACGTAAGCCATTTTTGACAGTTGAAAAACTAAAGCAAACACATTTCAGTATTTAGAATTGCCTGCACTGCGATGACGTTAGAGGCTACAGTAACCCAGCGATGTAAAGGTTGAAAATACTACTTCAATATTTTTTGTCTAAATAAAATGTTTATAATATTAACTAGATTTTTGCTAGCACGCACTAATTGTGGCATATAGCCATTTTGTGCCCAACATTACAGTAAAAAAAAACGCGCTGCACGTCTTATACATTAACATATACACAACGACTATAGTACCAGTCAGACAGGTAATGACAACCAGTAATATCTTGTGATATGTATACATTATGTGACGTAAAAAATAAGATTAGGAGAATAATAAATATATGATACATGTGAGTGCGTGCTCTATAGTGTCAATTATTTTTCTACTATAAAGTCACTTATTATTATTAAGTAAAAAAATATATATGCAGAAATTACTATCGTACTAGTTACCCCATACTGATCAATATACACTGGGACAATAATAAATCAAAAGTAAAAAAATCACTAGACTAGTAGGTTCCTTTAGCAAAGTTGTTATTGTGCCACGTAACGTATTAACGTAATTTTTCTAGAGCCAATTAATGGAGACATATTGCTAGGAATAATAAATATCTAGATAGTAATGGCTAAAAGATATTTTCCTCCAATGTTAATTGATAGATAAAGTTTTTGAGTAACTAGATACCAAGATATTATCTTCAGTGACTGACAACATTGCTATTATGTATACCATGGTATCAAAATAACCAATGTTTTGATCGAATTAATAAAAAGCAAGGAAACAATCTCACATCTCTCTCAAAACACAATAAAGTGGCATCATATATAAATTCAAGACAGATACTTATTGACCAAAATCTTATGGCTACCGTTAATTATTGTCGAGCACTTCAACAACTTAGATATGCCAAAATAACACATATCCTTGAAAATTTTGATTTAGTACGCCACTGGGACGCCTGTGTCTTTGTTGTCGTCCGCCGAAAGACGGTTTATTGAAATGAGACGGAGTAATTCTAGGTTCGCAGCGGATGCTGAATTAAATAAGAATAATTCTCAGAAATTAATCCGAGAAAGTCTAGTTTTAATTTTAGACGATCCTTCCGATGTCCCTGCACTTTGTGTCCCTCATCTTGATCACGAATGCCGCAGTGCGTTGGCATCGAAATTAACGGCTAAGAATAAATATGTCTATGAATGATTGGTTTTTATATATGGCAGTATTTACAGTAAAAGAACATCATGTCTGTTCGATTATGTTAATGCTGTAAGTATTGACATAAAACATGTTTCTTCACCTTAAATGAGAGACATAATACACTTGGCTTGTTTTAGTTCCAACAGTGAACGGTTCTAGAATTGGATAACTGACCATTTCAATAACAGATCTGTTCAAGCGAGGAATTCAAACTGGTTCCAAACTGTCAAAAACGTTCGTCCAATCATAACGTTAAGCGACCTAAACAAGAGTACATTTGTTATGAAAAATTGAACGTTCATTTAGATTTTTAAGTATAGCTCAACAGTTAAAAAAATATGTTTTGATTTACCTAAATATTACGGGGACACTAGTGCCCTCTAGGAGCAACGTCAAAATAAACTTCAAATTCATAATTCTCACACACAAAAACCCACACTATCAATTTCCTGGGACATGCTATCAAAACTTTCTTAATTATTGAGAAATTTCAGAATAAAATTTAAACCTTGTATTTCTTAAACCAGCAGTCATGATGAACTTAAATAATATTTTGGTGTTTTCTTTCTGACTCACAATGTATAAATTAATATATATATATATATATATATATATATATAGAGAGAGAGAGCTCTTACTGGTTTCAGCCTTATATTTTATTTTTTATATTATACCGATATCTACGAACACAAAAATAAAACAATTTGAACCAAGATATCAAGAATAACATTTACTTGGAAACTGGAACACGTTCTTGAGTAAACATATTTATATATATATATATATATATATATATATATATATATATATATATATATATATATATATATATATATATAGAGAGAGAGAGAGAGAGAGAGAGAGAGAGAGAGAGAGAGAGAGAGAGAGATCTTACTGGTTTCAGCCTTATATTTTATTTTATTTTTTGTATACCGATATCTACGAACACAAAAATAAAACAATTTGAACCAAGATATCAAAAATAACATTTATTTGGAAACTGGAACACGTTCTTCAGTAAACATATTTTTACTTGATGAATGTAGTAACTTTACTACTACCACTGAAAATTGTAGGCAAAATTATTGTTTATATACAAATAAATTATTCATAGTCCCTACAAAAATTATTAGTTGAGTTGAATGTGCACTCTTGTCACGAACTAGATTTTTTATTTAAATTATTTTTTTTTAATTTGATGGGTTATTCTTCAAATAAAATAGTACTGTTACGTATTGACGTGTTTGTAATTTTATTTCACACCTGCTACTGTCAAGATCCAATATGGCGCTCATGAAAAAAAAATTTAATGTTGCAAAACGGAAACTAGAGGCAGTAGAAATTTTCTTTCGACGAAAATAGATTTCTCAAATATTCTGTTCCCTCTGTACCATATGTCAGCTCTTTCTGTTGAGAAATAATGGCACTAGACATTTTCTAAAATCGCTATTTTCAGTTTCTGCATAATAATTCAGCAACCGCCATTGCGCTAGTTTGGACAAGCGCGATGGGCGAAGCATGAGAGGAGCAACATTTCATAGGCGTACTAAATTTGAAGGAAATCAAATATGAAAAATATACAAAAATTACAAAAATAATTGCATTACGTAACATCCATTATTTTTAGTAGCAACAGTGATATAAAAGTTTTTGTCAATATCGAGGCGTTAGAAAATAAAAATGATCAGTTATTTCCAAATTTAAAGGTTTTATCTTGTATTATCAATTACCCCAGGTCAAAAATAATAGAGAATGACTAGACTAATTCACAGCGCAGAGATGAGTACGGAAGGCAGAGTTTCATGATTACCTAAGGTGCCACAGAGTTCAAAGCACACACAATTATCAAAAATAAGTTGATATCGACTGAACCTAGCACATTAACAGTTTACTTTAAATGTCCCCCCGGTAGCAACCTCTACACAAATTAGAATGTCCCCCTTTTGGACGGTGTTGGCCCACCACCAACCACTTACATCTACATGATGCGCACTCCGTGGATATCACACTTAAGTCTTGTCCTCATCGACGCGAAATTCACGGATTTTTGGCGGGAAAATCTCAACTTTTGACAAATTTTGCCAAACAAAAAAATAGTACAAATATTACTGCTAGTTGTATTATTATGTGATGTTAATAAGTTTGTTTTGAGATTTTCCCACCATTAAATAAATCCCGCAAATATAAGGACAAAAGGCTTTAGAATACATGCACTATTGGTTCACTTTGTGAGTGTCGACTGCTATAAATTGTGAGTGGGTTTATAACATATGTGTCAGTCACTCTATAGATTTTTGGCGGTTGGTCATAAGGAAATATTTTCGTCTTACCGTAGAAATTGCCTTGAATAAATTACAAAAGAAACATATTACGAGCAATTTCGAATGAAATGATGATACTTAGAACATTATTATTAATATTTCTCGTCGGTAAGAACCAATTGTTTAAAATCAATAGTAGCATTTTTATTTAAATAAGTAGGTACATAATAAGGCGCCTGCCTACTTAGTTACTCCACGTTGGCCAAAAGTAATTACATTTGGTCTAATGTCCTCACTTATCTATTTTATAAATTTGGAAACTATTAAATCTTGGTAAAAGTTTAACTCTATTATGATTAATAGCACACTGATGGTGAAAACAACACGTTCTTCTAGCCGTAATTAAAATCACATTAGCCGTGGATTTGATTAATTGGACAAGTTTAATTAAATACCATTTACGAGTATCGATCTCTGATATTTTTAGTTAATTTGAGTTTCTTCTCTTTGTCGTCAGGTCATTACGAAAAAGTCACCGACCTGTTTCTTGCATTGTAATATTTTATAGGTTGGCGTCTATTTGACCCGTCTTATATTCACAAAAACACTCTTTTCGAATTATCAAAAAAAAATCTCGTTAAAAGAATTATCTCAAATGTGGTTTGAAAATAATCCTGCAGAGTGAGGATTTTTGAAAAAATAAATACTGAAAGAAAGGTATATTATAATGTATAGTCAAATTAACCCAATCAAGATGCTCCAAATAAAATCCTTGTATACGTTACATACTACACTTCCGTGTGCACTCAATAGCGTAGCCAAAAAATAAGAAATAGTTTCAGTAGTATCAAGAAAATACGTTTTTAAGGGTATTTTCCTAGACACACCTTTCCTTCCCGTAAAGAATTTTTATTTATTGTTTTAATATTAATGAAAGCAGCGGTATATGAACCCAAGATTTTATTAAAAAATATGTATTCTTTTCAGTTAGTGCAATAAAGAAATTAAAAAATACAAAGCGTAACTTGATAGGATCAAGTTCTTGTGTTAAAACAGTCAAACAGAAAAAAACACATTCAACGTTGCCATATTGTGGAATTGTCTGTTTGTTTGGTTTTATTTTGTTCGCTCCATCTTTTTTACTCACATAAACAGAAAACAACCATAATGTCATTAATTTTAAGAGGATATATGGAAAAATTAGTATAATTTCATTATTTAAACCTTTTTCAGGCTGTCACTGACCGATTCATACCGCTCCGAAACGACGCCAAATTTTTCGCTAATATTGCCATCATTATGACACTCTTTAAAACGAATTTGGTGATGTTTTAAACTGCAGACGTATTTGTACTTTCAACTTTTGGCATAAGTTCGCAATTGTTCCACTCACAAATAAATATCTACCGAAAAGTTCATCAAAAATTATTTTGAGGAAGTGCCATTATTATTGCAATAACGTGTACGTCTGTATCTCGATGAAGTCGAGAGAAATGTAAACACCCACCAATAATATTCTAATAAGTATGTTCGTTCTTTACTTCCCGCCTATTTTTCCTTCAGCCGACGTTCTTCTTCCTGCCTACGAACTTAAAAACGATGGCCGGCGATTCGTTGCGTCAGTTTGAGTGTCCCGTCACTGTTTATTGCATACATACCTATTGGCATGCTTTGTTCCTCTTAGACAAAAGCAATGGTTAAATACTTGAACATTCTGGACCTGTATACTATAGAAATTATAATAATCTTAATATATAGAACGCCAAAAGAAGTACTGAAAATAGTCAACCTATGGAGAAAACGCGACTCTGGTAATATTGCAGTAACTTAGTTGTTGGTTGCACTAACGGGGTAGCCTCACACTAATGGGAGGGAATTTCAAAATATGAAAATTTTACGTTCAATCAGTAGAAGCGTATGTTTTCTATGGTCCAATTACAAACATTCCGTTTTGGTTTCAATTATATACTGGGATTAAAATGCAGTATAACCAACTGCTTACATTGCATACAAGTTTTCCCCAAATGGCTGGTTTCTAAGCTCCTCCATAGTTTGACTATTTTTAAGTGTCTTAATGTAAAAGCCTTCTGACGTTGTTATATTTATGATTTCTATGCTGTATACCTAATAACATGTAGTCCAAAAACGTATTTACAGTTTTCTGTCATCAGTAGACGTTAACCAATCATACTTACTATTACTATTAATTTATATATGCAAATTCTACTATAGAAAATTAAAAGTTTATCATAAAATCTGATTTTTATTATCTTGTATTTTTTAATTAAGGGTTTCCGAATCTTTATTACTTCAACCATATATTCTCTACAAGTTGTTAAGTTAAAATTAAAACTGGGACATCCCAAATAAGTAAGTATATATTTTTATATTGAAATTATTGTTCAGTGGCAAACTTATGAACGTACCGGCTTCTCAACTGCTTTCATTATAAAAAATGCATCCATTGTTACCGCGAATGAACACAGCAACTCGCTGTACCAGCAATAAAAGCTCTAGTCAAAATAACGCATGGAAATCGCCCGGTTTATTGTTCGAAATAAATCGACAAGTGCTACATTGCGACAATGTATGTATAATGTATCAGGACGGTAAACGTGTTGGTAACAACACCAGCGGACGTTTAGTTCTCTTTGCGGGGCATTAAGTACGCCCTACGTCGCGTAAAGCGACTGTAACCCGAGATTAGCTCTTAAAACCTCTTTAATAAAGTCACACTGGCGGGTTATGTCCCTGTACTTAAAACCCAAGCCATTCCGTCGAGCCGCAACAAAATCTCGAACACACGGACGTAATTGCTGCTAGGTTTGTACTCGACGATTACGCTGTTTGTTATTAAACAGTGGGATTGAAACACTGTGTGCCTTGATTTCAGAGTTCTGATTTTATGACTTTATCCGCTGGGATTTCTGCTTTCTTAGTAAAGATACGGCAAAAATATTGAAAATAATGTTTCTGTTCTTACAATCTCTAACTAGGTTTATATAAAGTGTTCATTTCAGTAATCGACTACATATCACCAACAAATTCTGATAGAAATATACAGTATGCGCCAAAAGTATGGAATAAATTCAATAAAAACGAAACAATTATTTTTTGGGAAACATCCTCGAACAGGTCGATTTTTAATTTAAAAAATACATATTTTAGCGTAAAATGCGATTTTCAAATGTCATTTGTTTTCGAGTAATGACGTCATCGATTTTTTTTTAAATGGCAACACCATATCTTTTTCCTTGCTTCTGAAAGATCGTTTAATTCTCTATCAGACATTACTAAAATTTTGCCCTCTTACATAGGAAAGTTTTCGAGTAAATGACGATTGAATGTTAGAAAACGTAAATCAATTAAAATAAAGCAAAAACGTTATCAAGTTTAGTTTTTCGAATTCCATAGTTCTTTTATGGATCACGTAGGTGAAAATCTTTGCAAAGTGTCATTGTCACACCGACCTTCTAATAAGTATTGTAAGCGACATAGAAATTATTATTCAATTTAAAGTATTATGGCACATTTAACCGTTACTCAAAGAATTGAAATTTTAATTCTTATCGAATGCGGAAATATGACTAGAACTCAGCAGGAAGTTTGCGATTTATTTAATGAAAAATATCCAGATCGCCCTATCAGCCAATCAACAGTCAGTAAGGTAGAGTCTAAATTTAGAGAAACTGGCAATGTTGTAAATATTCCAAAACCTGGACGTCCAAGCATTAATAAAAATCAGAAACAGAACATTTTGATAAGTATGGTGGATAATCCTCATAATTCTTCACGATTGGTTGCATTAAACAATGACACTAGTCAGAGCACAGTGCTACGTATCTTGAGGAAGGAAAAATATCATCCCTACAAAATTCAACTTGTGCAGGAACTCAATGAAGATGATCCCGATAGCCGCTTACACTTTTGCGAAATTCTAATGGATTTATGTCAAGGAAATAGAAATTTACACCGGCAAATACTTTTTTCAGATGAGGCCACATTTTGTCTGAATGGTACAGTAAACTCTCAAACTTGCAGATATTGGAGTCGGGAAAATCCTCATTGGATGGCAGAGGCACATACCCAACACCCTCAAAAATTAAATGTGTGGGCTGGAATAGTTGACGACAGAACAGTAGGGCCTTTCTTCTTTGAAGGAACCCTTACAGGACAAAGATATTTGGAGTTTCTAGAAAATGACCTTGTTCCAGACCTTGCAGTAATTTTTCCTAACGATAATGACCCTGACATTCCTGACGATACCATATGGTTTCAGCAACACGGTGCACCTCCGCACTATGCGCGCCCTGTACGAGATTTTTTGGACAACTGTTTTCCTGGGAGGTGGATCGGCAGACGCGGACCGATAGAATGGCCTGCAATATTGCCAGATCTTACACCTCTTGACTATTTGTTATGGGGATACTTGAAGTCAAAAGTGTACATTAATAAACCACGTAATTTAGAAAAACTTCAAAATCGCAAAAGGCAAAATTTTAGTACTGTCTGATAGAGAATTAAACGATCTTTCAAATATGTATTTTTTAAATTAAAAATCGACCTGTTCGAGGATTTTTCCCAAAAAATAATTGTTTCATTTTTATTGAATTTATTCCATACTTTTAGCGCATACTGTATATCAAAGAAAGGTAAACATCCATTAATTATCATTTTATTTTGATAATTTTTTGCATGTATACTTCTCTCGGTGAAAGTAAAAAAATATTAAATTTTGAAGTTTATCCATTTAAGGATAGGCCATACTTTGATAGCATTCTGTTTTAAAATTTCTGCTCGCATTTGTGTTTCAAGTGTTCTGAAGCTTGTTGCAAACGACATTTTTTACAGATGATTATGCCTGGAGCACGTAGATTTCGGCAGATTTCCCAGCTTACTGACTTTGAGAGGCGGCGGTTTGTTGGGTTGCGCGAAGTAGTTCTATCGGTTAGAGATATTTCTAGAAGGACTAACAGATCCTTACGTACTATAGTACGGTGTTATCAGACTGGGACTCTGAAAGGCCGTAGACACAGAGCGAGAGACACCAGCCGTCGTAGAGGAACCACAGAGCGTGAAGAAGATATAGAATGACCTAAGGCTCCACCACTTCCTGGATGTAGCTTTGGACTGAAGTCTCATTTACGCACTTTTTCTACAAATTGACGAAATAGGCAAATCGGGTAAGGTATAATCTGTATTATTTTTTCAGACGACAAACAAGTACTTTAAAAAAACCTAGAGTATGTCGAGGTTCATGACTGCAAAAGTATCTTCTCCGTGCCGTCGAGGCTTTTGATCTGATCTCATCAACACGATATGCCAATTGTCATTTTAAATTTTGCAAAATGTTCGTAACAGGTTTACTTGTACACTCATTACATTAGGTGTATTTTAACGGAAAGATATAACCTAAAATATGTAACGATCGACAAAATTTTCAACAACTCTTCAACCAAAATCTTCTAACATATTCTTGAAACTTTGCCATGGTGCTTTTGTCAGTGTTATTCATCTTTGTAATGAAATTTTAAAAAGAATACGAATTTGAGGACTATCTAAAATGCGTTATTTCAATTCCGCATCACATATCGCAGGAAACGGATCTCCTAAATATTGAAAACAGTCACCATCTTTTTCCAGGGTTCTGACGAAGTGCTCCATGAGACCGAGCTTGATATGAAGAGGTCGTCGTAGAATTTTTTAAAGATCAATCAATTTTGTGTGAAAGAATGTGATAAAAGTTCCAACGCATTTTGTTTTGTTTGTGGTAAGTTTTCTAATATCGGAGCTCTTTATTTGATAAATCTCTTTCAGACATTGGTATGGTTTTGAAATTACCAACAAAGATTGTGAAATGGGTGCCACATATAGTTTGTGGCCCGTGTAATACAATGTTAATGTGATGGAAAAGGACTGGGAAATCTGAGCAGAGCAGAGATTTATGAAGACGATGATATGGTCGACACTATCATGACAACAAATCTACTATTTCTGTACGAAAAACATTACAGATTCCAACTCGACTATTAAAGCATTTGAGGAAAACATGTTTGGATATTTGAGCTAAAAGAACTTCAGATTCGGGTTCAGTGCGTCAAATTATATAAAAATTGGTGGTGTAATTTATGTTACTTATTTACTAATTGTTGTTAGTAGTACTAAGTACCTATATCATGAAAATATTTGTAGCTAAAAAGAGAGAGAGAAAAGAGAGTTTCAAGCTACAAAAACGTTTAAAGTTAATCATTCTACATTAGATCTTAAAACGAAAAATAATATATAATTTGTATGAAATTTTTATCTTAACATATTCGGGAAACTCATTTTAGTGAATTAGTATGTCTTCTCTATTTTTAAAAGGGTGTCAAATTTACATGCCACCCAGTGTTGGATTGTCTAATTAATATTATTTCATTGTCCCACAGTCAGTAGGTATGTTTGTGTTCATTTTTTTTATATTTGAGGCATTGGATCGTGGTCTGAAATACAAATCCTACTATTTACGCCTGACCGTCGCCGGCAACATTAAAAACGGTAAATCAAACAGTTCCTAGTCACAATAAAAAGGGTTCTTCGCAAATATTTATCGACACAAGTAACCGCGTAGGTACCCCTTAATTTGTTTGTGATTAAAGCCGATTTTTAAGAGCTGGCGGCCATTCGACCGTCCTAAGTTAATAGAGACTGGCGACAGGTACTTTTATCGAAGCCCAATCCAAACAGGCGCGTCTTCCCTTTTAATAACAAATTGGGTAAACACGCATACCAAATGAATCTTTTGTATGCGTATATCTGGCTGTTTAGTGTCTGTTAACGAATTAGGTTTGATTTTACTTTTCTAGATATGTTAAAGATTTCAAAAATAATATCTCTACATAAAAAGGTGATCCTCAACAAATATCAAATTATAGGTCCACTATCTCTTTACTTTCTGTTTTTTCTAAATTCATTGAAAAATTACTGTCCCGTAGAATAATAGAATTTCTTGGACAAAACAAACTTTTCTCTGCAAATCGACATGGCTTTAAGAAAAATCATTCAACTACGACTGCCTTATTGAGTTTTCTGAATTATGTGTATGAACAGATTGATAAAGGACACAAAATAATTGCGTTGTTCATAGACCTTTCTAAGGCTTTCGATTGTATGAATCGTGAATTGCTCTTAACTAAACTTTATTACGGTCTTAGAGGGAAATGTAATGATTTATTAAGATCATATCTTCTTACAAGAAAACAATATGTAGATTTCTATAATGTAAAATCTGATCAAGTTGAAACTGAAAAAGGAGTCCCACAAGGAAGCGTCTTGGGTCCATTGTTATTTTTACTGTATGTTAATGACATAGAAAAATCACTACTATTTTTTACTGTGCTTTTGCTGATGATATAACAGTTGTATCAATTGCTGAATGTTTGAATGATACCATACGTAACTTAAACTCTAATATATCTACTTTGGATTATTCTGGAAAGAATGATCTGGTTATAAATATGCTGACAAAACTTTTTTCATGCAATTTTATACAGTTGAACGTATTTACATATCTAGTCCACTTTTAAAAATTAAAAATCAATCTGTCCAACAGATAACTGTTGGTGTATTTATTGATCACTAAGGACAATAGACTAATTTTGTTATTACATTAATTACATTGTACCACCTTTGTGTTACATATTTCATCATTAAAGGATCGTTGAACTCGTATTTGATATCTAGTGATTTTCCGGATTCTTATGCCGTGACCTAGGTAAATAGTAGCTGCCAGTAACAGAATTAGTCGCAGCGAAGCTGCTGCTGGTCATGGCTACTATAAATTGTTCCATTTTTGTTTATGTGAGAAACATCAATTGTTTACTTAATTAACATTAACACTAATACAAAAGACAAATTACGTTACAAGAGCCTTTACTTAACTTTAGTTGTACCTTAGTTTGCAATTTCATAACAGTTTTGCATTTTATTGCAGTTGCATTTTTATTTTTAAAATGTATTTGTAGAAAATCTATTTGTTTTAGGCATTGCTTTTTGTTGCTTTTGGTTAGATATACAAATCCCTTTAGTATCGGTACATATATTCGGACACCCTGTATATCCCTATACACGATTATTCAAATCGAATCGATCATGTCGATCGAATCGATGTTTTCTGCCAAACTCCATGGACCACTCTGTACATCTAATAATTTGACAGATCCCTATCCATGATCGCTTCATCACTCGAAGAAATATCGATATAATCGTTATGTAGTTTCATGAACTCCATCCCAACAGTAATAGTGGACTCCATTTGTCAAATGCGATCATAGTCACGAGCTCTAATGGGAAATAGCCGAGCCAGTCGATGCTCGCGGGGGGGCCGTAACTTATCGATGTATGTCCTCGCCCCCCAACGATCGCCTGGACGAAATATCCTGTAGCAAATTAATCTAGAATAATCAGTGGGTTTGATCGCCTGGCGTTGGACGTTCCTCTATTAATTGCAGGAAATAAACTATATAGCTACAATTTTTTTGACACATCTAATAATTGTAGAACCATTAAGAAGGATTTCAGGATAGAAAAAATCATTCATTTCCAAGCTTTAACTATTATGATATACTTAACGATATTTTTTTTTAATTAAATACTACGAATGTAATTTTAACTGTGGATAACATTTAAAATCTAACGGTTAAAACTGCATCTCGATTGTTACGGTTCAGAAGTGACAGTAAAAATCCCAAAGTTTATTTTTAAGCATTCACATCGTAGTTCGATAACTTCCTTGCCATTTAATACACAACTTAAAAACCCAATAAAAGGTCAAAATCATTTACTAAAAATGTAAATGAATGTTTACGGATTTCCTCGTAAAGCTTTTTTGTCAGACATAGCCTAAACTTGTTGTTCTACCAAGATTCTTCTTCTTCCAAAAATTAGTCGGGCATCAGTTGATTACCTTTAGTTACCAACTAGAGCAGAAATATGATTCTTCATCCAACACCTTGGAATTCTATGTTTTTTCCCTGACAGGCTTTCTTTTTTTTAATTAATACTCTGATCTTGCAAGACAGACAGTCAGAACGCATTTTGCGGAATTGTTAGTTATTTTATACTGGAAGAGTTTTCCAGAATTCTGGATTTGAAATATCCAAATTTTATTCTGCTGAGAATCTAATTTCTTCCGTAAGGCCGCCAACTGAAGCAAGGAACTGATCAAGAAAATAGTGTACATGTTTGGCGATTCAACGATCTGGTGGTTTGCAACTGAATAATAGTTTATCAGCCAATATTAATTCGCGACGTAGTCATCAAAGGAGATTCTTTGAAGGTTGTTCGATAGACAGCAGAAGAATTGGAAATCTGGTGGAGCTGAAAGATCAGAAGATTAAGCATAGATTATGATCATATATTGCGGTCTCAAGATAACGAAATTGTTTGGGCCATCAGTAACAAACTGAAATAACACTGATCTAATTCTTCCATGATATTATGGTCAACTTGTCCCAATCCATCATATTGTCGAATTCTCGACAATTATTAACAATTAAACGATCTTTATTAAAGATATTAGTCTTTCTGAAGGTGGAAAGTCATTCATGTCTATATGACTAACTTTATTTTAAATGAGAATACGATTTTAATGAAATGTCCCCAATGTGTTCTCATCATAAAGGGCACAGATCATTCAAACAGCGTCAAATGCTTTACATAATTTATTGATATCAAACACTTCTCAATTAAACTTCAGCACATTTTGCTACGTAATGGTTTTAATATACAAATAAATATTTTTCATCGGTAAGTATATTCACTATGTTAACACGACTTCACACAGGACGATGTTATCGGTGTCGGTACTGCTATCAAATTGAGTTAGAAATACATGGCTTCAAATGGAGATGTCCACACAGTCTTCGATCCAACAGAAATATCGCTCAGTTTTACACAGCAATTCAAAAGACATGCATGTGTTCATACTGACCGATTGCGAAATGTCGGTATAGGTCAGTGCAGTGACCAAATTATTGTCAAGCCAAATAATACAATTTATAGCATCCGCTAGCTGTAGATACACCACTGACTAAACTTTAGTAACTGTGTTGAATCCGCGGTATCGACTATAAACAGACTCATTGTCGGTATGTGTGAACACTATCCGATACCGGTATCTTCACCGATAATATCATTCTGCGTGCTTACATTTTTTATCACCGTCTGCTAAATAGCAGTAGTGACCCATGTTCTATCTAATCTGTTCCAGCAGTACGTACTTGTGCGGGAGAGGACCCGGCATTTTGGAAAACCTCCTTAATTAGGGGGATGATCAAACGCCAACCGTTATCAATCTCTCACATTGATCCAAGCCAACTTTCTGCCATCCTACCATGCCAGAGGAGGTGTCAATTATCTCCACAAATATAGCTGATCAACGATCTACCGGCCGCAGGTATATAATACATAATTTAAAAAATAAAAATTATGCAAATTTCAAAAGTAGAAAAACATACATTTTCGGTCAGTGGTCGCGCGATTTAAGGAGTCAGTACCTAAATCGAGGTGACTAGATCGCTGTGGGTTCAACCCCCGTTGCCGGTAGACCGTATATAAGCTATATTCGTGGAGACAATTGGTACCCTCTCTGCGGGTATGGTAGGGTTGAAGAATGTTGGCTTGGGTCAATGTGAGAGATTGATACCGGTTGATATTTGACTACCCCACTAATTAATGAGGTTTTCCAGGTTTCTGTCATTCCTGCACTGAATGGCGGTTAGGGCCTACCAACGTAAATCGCTCCTGGGCGCAAATGCGGCCTGCTGAATAATAATATGCCACCCCCTCTCCCGTATAAGTCTTCGACTTCTGGGCTAACGTTCATTAGAATGAGAGGTAGAGATATTATTATTATTGGAAAAAGTGATTGGTTGTTACAAAAACGACGGCTAAAAACATATCTTAAACAAATCATGACATCAGGATGCGAATATCACGGTTTAATTTTTCTCCAAAATCGGGTGCAACACATCTTACTCACATTTTGTTTATCCCGTCAGCAAACGACATAACAAATAATACAAAACGAAACTCAGGTCAGACGAGCAGAATCAAAATTCTCCCGCCCCTGCCCCTGCCCTAACCACCCCTAGCGGCGCGCCGCGCCCTCGCCTCCGTCGAATTCAATTATTCAGAGATCCACGCAGCGCAGCACGTCAAAACAAATATTCAAATGGCGCTATAAATACCTGGTGACAATATTAAAATGAAACCGTCCATTAATCCGAACTCGGGCCCCCCGCCGGCCGCCATGATAAATCAATTCCCTACATCGCCGTAGTAATAGTGTCCTCGGCCTCATGCGGAGATCCTGCATTATTTATGACGGATTTATAAGTCCGGACCGGCCCACGCCCGGGCCGGTACGCGGCTACCATCGTTTCCGAAAACCAACACCCGAATTGCATTTATTTTTCCAATTACGGTGATGCAGCGTCTCCAATTTGAAATTAAAAGGACCACGGAGAATATACTCATTATTTTGAAAATTCATACAATGATTGTAGCTGAAATGCTAATTGCTCATATTGTTGCTGATGCACTATTAACATTGGGATGTACCACTTTGGCGTAAATAAAGCGGGGTTGGTTTGGGTTCCGTATCGTGGCATTGTGGCATGGCTCGCTTCATTAGTGTAGCTGTCTCTTTTGTATATAAGTCATACATTAATTTATATATACAAGGTGGGCCAACGAAAACCGTCGATTTCTGATTCGAGCGGGAACTACTTATCTGCTTTTTTCATTCCCGTAATTTCAAGCCTCTACCGGGGGGCACGAACCCCTGGTTTTGAATACGGCTGAGGGGTGTTGCAATATCTGATCCTATAATTTCGTATCAAAATTTTCATCGATAAAGAAATGAAAGCTAAAATAGTGCAAGAGGCAATGTGGAATTTACGAAGCGACGTAAGTGGCTGTTTTAGGTCATGTAGCAATGGATCCGACCCTTAGCACTAGGAAATTGTCCGACGTATCTGGTGTATCACGCACAACAAGGATCATTAAGCAACATAAGTTTAAGTTTTAAGATAGTTCCTCGTTCAGAAACTGAACAAGGATGATTTCGATCGCCGACTCCAGTTCTGCGAAGTGGTCAGTGAAATTATTAGCAATAATCAAAGCTACATATTAGATATCTATTTTTCGGATGAGTGTTCATTTTACCTTAACGGTATTACAAATAGGCATAACTATCAGTATTGGTCAGATGAAAATCCGAGAGTATTTCATGAAGTACATACCCAAAAATTAAATGTTTGGACTGGTATTTATGGAAATCACATAATCGGCCCCTTTTTATATGTACCTGATAATCTCGATGGTGAAATTTATCTGGAATTATTAGAGAAAGCTTCAGCCCTCGTGGAAGTATTGGAGAATGATGAAGACCATCATACCCAGGTCACCTAATTTGAATCTACTGGACTCTGAAATCTAAGATTTATGCTACCCAGCCCGAACTACTGGAGGATTTGTGAAATGGGATAATTAGTGAATGCCGTCAAATTCCACCCGAAATGTTGCCTAACCTACGGGAACGTTTCCAACAAAATTTATTTTGCTGCATGGAAATGAATGGTGGTCATTTCCAGCATTTAATATACTAATCACAAAAGTAAGTAGTCTTTTTGTTGATTATTAAGTAGACATTTTTTCCACATTGCTTCTTTAACTATTTTAGCTGTCATTTCGTTATCGATGAAAATTTGTATGCGAAATTATAGGGTCAGATGGTACCCGAGCAGAACTTCAAAATGAGGTATCCCCTCATCCCTGCTTAAAATCAAGGGGTTGTAATTCCTCCCAATAGGGGGTTGAAGCTACGGGGATGAAAAAAGTAGATAAGTAGTTCCCCCTCGAATCAGAAATCGATGAATACGAGCGTTTTTCCATATTTTTATTTTAAAGCTCGAAAATCGAGCTGTAAAGATTTCGTTGGCCCACCCTGTACAATAAAAAAGAAAACATAAATACATTAAAAAGCCCAAATCATCAAAACAATAGCATACAATACAAAAAAGTACACCAATATTCTACAAAAAAACTATCAATGTTAAATACTATTTAAAATCCATCTCAAAATATATCTACATAGATATGAATATTTTGAATTGCAACACAAAAGTAGATCATTTAAAAAATCGGTTCTTTATTTTATTAACCGAGCAGAAGAATATATCTATACTATTCTCCACGGCACGATAATTAAGAACCATCTGATACAGAGAAGCATCCTTCATAGTATTAGTCCTTATAGGAGGAATATTAAAAATATTGTGTTCGAGCCGAGAACCTTGGCACTTTAATTGAAATTTTGTTTAAACCATACAGTCAGTTAAACTGTTTATTACTTTATATAAAAATATAACCTGCTGAGTTGACCTACGCTTTTCTAACGTAATATTAAAGCATACAAGTAGCATATCTTGGAAACCTCTTTCAGGATACGTTACATCAAGAATGTATACCGCTGACTTCAAAAATCATCTCTGAACCTTTGCCAGTGAGTCAATATGCATGCTATAAATAGGGTTTCAAACAGTAGTTGTGTATTCCAATTTTGACCTAACAAAGGATTGATATAATAATCTCAAAGTATGTCCCTAAAGTTTGGTAAGCTGAAGACGTAACTACTTCGATATGTTTATCGGAAGATAGTTTGGAATCAAATACAATGCCAAGATCTCTTAGATATTGTGGTCTTTGCAATAATGAATACTGCATTTTATAGTTATATCAAATGTAATTTATTTTACGTGTGAAAGTCATAATATTACACTTATCTGCATTCAATGGCAATCTGTTCTTAATGCATCAAAGATCTATTTCATTTAATGCCTTTTGAATAACTGCACAGTCCAACACACACTTGATTTCCGCTTTAAGTCATCAGTATATAGCAAACAGTGCACACCATTAAGATTTGATGTTATATCATTAATAAGCATAATAAATAAGAGTGGATCCAAAACAGACCCCTGAGGCACACCCGATCCCGGCAAAAATCTTTCAGGCCCAAAGTCAGGAATTTTATAAACTGATATGGATCCAATAAGTATGACATTAATACATTTATGATAGAGGTGGGCAATTCGAACATTTCTAATTTCTTCAATAAAATGCCATGCCATTCAATCAAAAAATATTTTTTTTTTATTTCAAAACGTTACTTTTATAAGAATTTTAACGAACTGTTTGGGGAAATGAAAAAAAATATATTTATTTGAAAATTATTTTTTAAAATTATATTTTCATAAGATGTTCAAATGGAATTGTTTGCTGAAAAATAATTGGTGCAGATTTTCAGAGCATCTCATTTTAAAAGATGCGCCAGAATGTCTTAACTTTTTTTAAACAAATCTAATCAAGTTTCAAATCATACAACCATTTTCGTACATCTTGTTTCCGAATATTAATTTTTGAAGTGTGTATATAAAGGCATTTTGACAATTTGAGAATAAATACTCACAAGTAACGATATAATTGAAGCGAATCATTTTCATTAATGAAAATACAATCAAAAACATATCATTGTGATTTGCAAAAATTGAAAAAAAATCTTAAATAGTTTAAAATATAACAGTCCAGAAGATAGGAGAATTATTAAATACAGGGTGAAACTTAAATTTATAGTTTTTTTTACAAAATATCCGAAATAGAAAAGTGAAATTTTAAATAAATTTTGTAATTTTTCTGTAGAAAACTTGTTGAGGACCGCTGACTTTCATACATTTATGAGTCATAGCACTGCAGATTGAACGTGTGATTCACAGTGTTGCCAGTGTTACACAAATGTCTTTACTTTTCTTGACATTAAGCGTATACGTCAAGCTGCTATTTTGTTATTTAATATTGTGTGTGCCTTTATTTTTAAAATTTGTTGAACTGATTAAAGTGCGAAGTCACTTTATGGTTGTGGATTCCAAATGGTTAATACTGACTCATTTGGGGTTATGTGGCGAAAATTAAATTTAATATGCTGCGTCAAAATCATAGTTTTTCGTTATTCTTCATAACATAACTTAAGGAAATTGTGTCTTGTGTCTCTTTCTAACAGTGTACAATGACAATTAACTTGTGAAATGTGGATTACTGATTAAATAGTTAATTTTTTAACGAACAGGTAAGCTTGTGTGCACGTTTATGTATAATTTTTGAACATTGAACATAGTAATATCACGTAATATCTTCCTAAATACTTTATGGTAGTATGTATTTAACTTGCGGAAATTCATTTTTAATCGTTTATAGTAAGGTCGGTTAAGCAGTTAAAATTTATGTTAATAATACTGCGTATCATACTACATACCCAACTTTACTGTACTTATGCTTCAAACAAGTATTTTTAAAATAGAATTGAACCGTATTACTTTACTATTACGTTAAAGGAAACTTAATATTTATATTAGAGAAGATATGGCAACCTCGCAACAAATCATATGGTTCATTAGGTTAGTTATGAGAGATCTGCCAGCGGTCCTCAAAATGTGGGTATTTTTTTAAAAATATTAATATCTCCGTAAATATCAGAAATTTTTAAAAATGGCTTTCACTAGACTGATCTATATGACGAACTACACCAGCAGTTAAAATATTTGTACTTATTTAATATTCACCCTGTATATATAAAATTTGATGCAATACAAAAATCTATATAGTTTTAATTTCCCAATATGCACATATTTTTCCATATACTTGTATTTTGTCACCCCCTTTTTCTTAGTGAAAAAAGAGATTGCCTGCATTTTCTATTGAAATGAAACTAACTACTATACTTTTATCGCAAAACTCTCATTTCAGCATCACATTCAGCAACTCTCATTCAGGATCACATTAAGATTTAATTTCTGTAAGAATAATGGTCAAGTAATATTAAAATCGTTTCTCGATTACTCATTAACGATTCCGTGTCACTGGAATAATCCCGTTGCTTTTACAGTACCCGATAATTTACCCATAAACGACAAATTTTACTACAAGCCGATTTTACATCTACGTAAATATAAATAATTTACTTTAAAATTTATGACTCGTGCTTAACGACCAGATTCTCCTCAAAATCGATCTCGATTTTTGAGCGAAACGCGAACGCTATGCGTTCCTTTAATTAATTTTCAAGGATGTAAAGTTAATAACCTGAAATTTGTTAATAACCCGGTAAAACAGCGTGATATTACTCACGTAATAATTAAATTAATATCGTATAATTAACAAAATGACGCATCCTTATATCCGCTTCACCAGAAATTCCTTCCTATCCATCGAAACATTCATTAGAGAGGATGACCCTGTAATTCGGTACTTTAAATGTTTTCTCCACCTCTATCTATAATCATTTTAGTTAATGTGCTTAAATTGCATTTTCTATAGTCGTACATATTTAATATTTATATTTTGCAGTTCTTTAAATATTTTAACAGACAGAGAAGTCGTTAGTTTTCTAAATAATTTTTACCTAATTAAAAATCGGTTGTGATCAAATTTTTTCTTGAGTAAATTTTACAGAATTTGTTTTCAGACTCGTGAATATAGCGACATAAAAAGACTTCTAGACCATATTAGTTGGAAGAAAACAGACTTTGTAAAAAAAAAATCAGAGAGCACATTAGTTCACAGTTTAGGGGGTTATGAACTGAATAATATAGAGTTTAGAAAATAACAGAAATGTTATCTCATGCCACCTACGAATATTCAAAGGTACCGAAGTAAAACGAATCTATAACGACATAAAGCGGTCTAACCAACAAATTTTTAGATACAGAAATCTGTAGATGTAAATATTGTTATAACATAAACTTACATACGCTTTTTAATGTTATTACATTATTTGAGGAGAATTTAAATAGTAAAAGTAGATAAACAAAACATCAAGAATTTTATTTTTGATATTAGTTTTGTTCTACGTGTTTTATTTTTCGATAATCTTGTACCTAAAAAACACGACAAATTTGATCATTTTCCGGCGAGAAATACGGCGACCTTAAAGCCTTTTCAAACTGATAGATATCAGAATGACTGAATATCCCAGATGGCTAACTGTAAATCTTATGTTGATGTGAATATTATTTAAGTATAATAAAAAAATATCGATTTGACGCAAATGTCGCTTTAAATTGTCATAATCAACAATTTTGTTTATCCTAAACAAGTAAGATAGGTTTTTAATTATTTTAATAGTTTTATTATTTCATACTTTACTCATTTAATTATTTTCTGCCAAAATTGTCCAAAAGGCCTATTTACACGTACCAAAAAATATTTACATATTTGTCTTGTATATTTGTAACTTATTACATATTTAATGTTTTAAGAAATTATCACGAACAGATGCGAAATAACGTCGTGTTCTTTCTAATATAATTGTTCAAAAATTGGCATCTAAAAAGTTATATCAGCTTAATTTTTACAATTTTAAGGAAATTGCAGTTTCTAAAGATCCATAAACAACGCGTATCCTTAAGATCTATTCTTTACTTTGATATCACATTGACATTTTTTCGTGTAACCTTCACAGATCTTATTTTTAGTACCGTTACTTTTCTAGGAATACATTGATGACATCGACAATCCATTATCCTCGTAATTTATTAATATTTATATTTAATATTAGTTTCGATTTGAGATAAAGTGCTACTTTAAGATATTATAACATTAACAAATTGCCACCTATTTAAAAAATATTAAAGTATTTAAATCTGCAACGAAATGGCAAATAACCATGCTCACTTTTTAATTTCTCTTGACATGTGTGCGCTCCCAAAAAAAAAAATTTAGAGCCTATAAAAACGTTTTGTATCATGGAGATAAATTATTTGTTGGTATAAGGCTAAACAAATATTTATTTCCTGATACCAAATCACTTTTTTGATATAACAAAGATACAGTTATTTTGTGTAAACAAAGCATCTGTTTAAATTAAAAAAAAAATTCCTTTTCAGTGATACACTTCTGGTGTTGATTTTATTAAATATATATATTTCAAAGAATGTTTTTCTAATTAAACATATGCATATTTATGTCAACAACTTATTGTTCAGAAATTTTAGAAAACAACTGAACACCTGAAAAATCTAGAGCAAATAGTTCGCATATATAAATACGACACTGGTAAGTGGTAACTGACGACTCATCCTGGCTGGTCATGTCTCTCAAACTCGACATACCTGAGTACGCGAAATATGGCACAGCTATATCTAGCAGGCACCTATTGACTATTATTCTTTTGTCTATAGGAAACAATTCGATTTTTCCTTTGATACAAAAACTTTTTTCGACGATGCGACTATACTAGGAAATTAAGTTTTATTAATTTACGGTTTTTCAAAAGATTATATAATGTAATGAAACATTTAAAAACTTTACAAAAACAATTAAAAGATTATACAGGATGAGTAAGAACTCATCTGAAAGAATTTGTGAATAGATGCGTCATGAAAAATGGAGTCACTATGGTAAAAAAAAATTGTGTAAAATCCTTATAGTTTCCGAGAATAAAAATATTGAAGTTCTAGTAGCTTCAACTTTTGCATCACTGGACTACTGTAGTCTAGCCAGGCAATTTCAAATATCCGATTCTTATCGTATTAACTTTTTGGTGATGCAAGTATTTACATTAGTTTTTCAAATATCAAAAATGCTTACGTTTGTAAAGAATTCGTGCATTGTGTGTAAGGTTTTTATGAATGGATTTTTAACGAATAAGACCCTACACACTAGTTGCGAATTCCTCGAATATCACGAATCGCGAATTCTGTAGCAAGCCTATAACAACTCGCAGCTGATAGATATCGTTTTAATTTATGGTAAAGTGAAAATGCTTTAGCTGAACGATATCCCGGTAAACATGTTCCAAATGCACCTACTTTTAAAACAGTGTGCAATGAGTGCAAGTGCATGCAAACGCTGTCGTGACACGGGGCATTTGCAACGGGAATTGTGGAAGAGATGGATGTCCAGGGCGTCTACGGTGTATTGCAGCCGTGTAGCGTATCATACACGAGGCTCAATAACTATATCCGTACCATGTACGTGTCCAAGCATTTGGACGAGGAGGACTGGTACCGTGGCCGCCATAATATCCTGACTTTAAATCATTTGGACTTATTTTTGTGGCGATATTTAAAAAATGAAGTGTATTACACCGAAGTGGATACCTACTATTGACGATTTACGCAAACATATCATAGCTGCTGAAAATAACTTACAAGTTCAAAACGAACAAGAAGCAGAAACATTTGTGTTAGTTTGTAGAAACTGGGTAAGACGGGCCTAAAATGTTGTTATAACATCAGGTAGGATGTCAAATTATTTTACCAGTTAAAACCACAAATTAATTCTATTAATAATTAATAATGATAGCGGCAAAAGCTGCATAAAAATCGAGAAGAAGGTCATTTTGACAAATTTGTACACCTATTTATAAATGCATTATCATCGCCCATATATTTTGTTTATGCTGATTAAAATGTATTTAAAAGTATTTAAAGAAAAAGTGGATCCTTATTGCACTAGTGCAATAACATGTTTATTGCATTCATCTGTCATTCTACTACAGCGTTTTGTCATCATGACAAACATAAACGTTTAAATCGACGTCATATTTTTCTAGTGTCATTTAAATAAAACATTTTTTGGTTTTTGCATGAACGTAGAAAAAATATTGTATGCACCTCGTACAAAAAATGTTTATTAAATAAACACTTACTTTTTGTACTTTGTATTTGCTAATGTCTATTTCTAGGGCGCCAAAGTTTTTGAAAAAATTTAAATATTCGGTTACAAAATGGAAAAGCTTTGAACGATAAAATTAATTTTTTTATATGAAAATATATTGATAAAATACTTTTTTTTAATGCTATTAGTTACCGTTTTGTACAGATGCCTTAAACTGGATACCTCAGTTAAAAAAATATTAATATTTTTTTGTGTATTATTTGATTGTCCAAATTTTGGGATTATTATTCTTACTGGGATTTAATTGGCCCAGTAACCATTTTAAACGGATAATGTATCTGAATTTCTTATAACATATTTTACCCGTTGATCTAGAAAATGTACCCCTACTGATAAGGATATATCTTAGGCCTGATAACGTTAGACGCAACCATTATCTAATGTACATTTTTTAAAATGTTTTGTTCCCTATTTGGACCTTTTTTCTTTTTAATTCACTGGAAGCACTGCTGTTAACCGAACTTTATGAAATAGGCTTTAATTTTAAACTCCAGTAAACTTAAAATTATTATACTTACTTATCCGCATAAACATGTGTCAAATACCTAATAATAATAAAAAAAACATTAATTTGTCTTTCACTAGTTACCTAAAAGCTAGTCGAAATCCATGCGTCTCCTGGGATTGGTTGAAACGTTTGAAATAGAGCAAATAGAGAGCCAAATCAGGACTATTTGGCGCTCAATTCAAAGTAGGCAAACGGAATCAAACTGGAATTTATTTGAATTTAAACACATTTTGAAAATATTTATTTCTATTTAAAATTATTTCATTGTATTTAAATATATTTGTTTCTATTTAAACGTATTTATTTGTATTTAAATGCATTTCTTTGTATTCAAAATGTGTTATAAAGTAAATACTTGTATTTCAAAATATTATTCACTGTATTTACGTATTTATTTGTATTTTCTAAATACGTTCTGACAGAAGTGAGAGAAATATGGAGGCAATACTTTGCAGATATGTTGAATGAAGAGAGTGTAAGGGAAGGAGAGGAGCATGAGATGATACCGGGAAGGGAAGAGGAAATGGATGTGGAAGAATCTACAAAAAAGGAAATAGATACAATTATAGAAGCTTTAAAGAATAACAAAAGTTCAGGAAAAAACGGAATAACAGCAGAGAACATTAAGTACGCAGGAGAGGATTTAAGACACAGAATATACGAAATGATACGAATGATCTGGAGAAGAGAATGTAGGCCTGAAGATTGGAGAGATGCTTTGATTATACCAATCTTAAAAAAGGGAGATGCAACAGAAACTATAGGGGTGTATCATTGTTAGATATAGGGTATAACATTATGGTAACGTTAATAAAACAGAGAATAGAACCTATAGCAGAACTACAAATAGGGGAGTAACAAGCAGGTTTTAGAACAGGAAGGTCAACAACAAACCAAATCTTCATGGTGAAGGAAATTCTGACTACATGCTATGAGTATGGGATCAAAGCAATGGTTTTATTTGTGGGCTTCAAGAAAGCATATGATTCGATCAAAAGGAATAAACTAGGTAAAATTTTGAAACAATTTGGGATACCAACCAAACTAATTAGGCTATTGAAAATGACCTTAGAAAATACTAAATCCAAAGTACGAATAAAAGGTGAATGTTCGGAAGGCTTTACTATTGATACAGGACTGAGACAAGGAGACCCACTCTCAACGCTTCTTTTTAATTTAGTACTAGAAAAGGTCATAAGAGATAGTCAGTTGAACATAGAAGGACATATATTGTTTAAAAGTCATCAAATTGTAAGTTATGCAGATGACGTGGCTATTATTGCTAGAGATAGTAGGGAATTAGAAGAAGTAACGAGTAAACTTGTGGAGGAAGCACGTAAAGTGGGATTGCAGATAAATCAAGAGAAATGTAAGCTTCTGAGAATAGGAGAACAAAAAAGGATACCAATTTTAATCTGAGAACAGAGCATGGAGAGATGGAGTTTGAGGAAGTTAAAGAATATGTGTATTTGGGGGCGCTAATAACAGCTAACTGTGATGAGGAACAAGAAATAAATAGGAGAATAATAAAAGCAAACAGAAGTTCGGCAGCAGACTACTTATTGAAATCAAAAAATTTGTCCAGAGGGGTAAACTTTAGAATGTATAAAACAATTTTGAGACTGACAGCGCTGTATGGTAGTGAAACCTGGGTTCTCAATAAGAAGTCAAGAGAAAACCTTTTAAGGCGGGAAAGGAAAATCTTAAGGAGAATTCTAGGGGGTAAGAAGACGGAGGAAGGCTATGTAAGGAGAAACAATGAGGAAATATATGCAATGTACCAGGCACCAATAATAGACGAATTTGTAAAAGCCAGAAGAGTGCAGTGGCTAGGGCATCTAGAACGTATGGAAGATGAAAGGGCAGTTAAGAAAATAGTAGGGAGTAAACCTAACTACAAGAAAAAAAGAGGTAGACCGAGGAAGCGATGCAGAAAGGCAGTGGCAATAGATCTAAGGGAGAAAAATGTAACGGATTGGAAAAGAAAGGCGAAGGACAGAATGGAATGGAGGAGAATAACACAGCTCTGGGCCTAAAAGGCCTGTAAACAGCTTTATATATAAATACGTTCTGAATCACCCTGTATATTTTTGCTTTCCACATCCATCAATTAAAAATATCATTTATTTATTTCAGGGAAATAAAAAATATATATTTATTAGAAAATCATTAAAAGTTTCATAAAATGTTCAAATGGAATAACTATTTGTTTAATTTCAACAAATCCGCGTCAAAAAAGTTAAATTTTCTTACCAACTAAATCAATTTATTGTTGACAAAAAAGTGATCATTTCATCAAAAGAGATTTTTTCCTGAGAATAAATTATGATTAAATAAACTGAATTGCTCGCAAATTTTTTTTTCGGTACACTGTCTGGGATTTGAAACTTAAATGATGACTTTTAAATTTAACCCTATACTTCCTCGACTTCCTGTATATACATATCGGAAAATAATTATTTGTAAATTAAAACGCACGGAAACAACGCCTCTATAAACATGTTTATCTATAGCACAGCAATTGTGACATTAAACACACGGTTGTAGGTAAAATTACAGTCTACTGCAGAGAATGCAGCGGGCCCACATGATTCCTCGGGGCACACCGGAATGACGCACAGCCCGAGCAAAATAAATATTTTAATTACATTCCAATCAGACAAATATATTATAAATGCGCTTCTTGGAATGGACAATTATATTGATTATATGTCAAAAGCAATTATACTACTGTATATTATAACTAGAAATTGTCGTATATTCAGATATCATAAATAAATTAAACATTCTCTACAACTTCTTAAATGGTTCGGGTGTGTAATATTATTAACTTTTTTGATATCTAAGTATAGGCATAATACTGGTTTGAAGGTGGTTGAAAAGAAAATGTAGGTAATTATAATGTAAGGGGTTAAAGCAAAAAGTAGTTAGGTCACATTTACGAGTTTGTCAATTAAAGCTGTTTCAAATTTTGATAGAATTTTACACCTACATTTTTAGTAATTACCATGTCTTCTCAATCAAATCAAATTAATCCCGAATCCCAGGATTGATTGCTCACAATAATGTTGATATATGTTTTATTTATTTAAAAAGAACAGATATATAAAAAAACGTTTTATTATAACTAATATGAATAAACATATACCTATATGAAATTTATTTTTTATTTAAATTTTGGAAAAATATATAAGAATAAATTATAGTTTAAAAAAATAAAAAAACACGCTTTAATAGCAAACCGAACTAAAAAGTTTGCTGCTGAAACTGCTTTACCTAAAATTACTTAATATTTATAAGTAATTACTTACTGCGAGTACGAGTAAGTGCGGTACATACTATATGTAAGGTATGTACAGTAATTAGTGCAAATCTGTTTAATAACTGATCTGTATATATTAAATTCCTATTTTTTCCTTAATAAACAAATTTACATTGATAAAATACATTTATTTGTGTAAAAATGGCACATCTGACCAGCTCTATACTCAGAAACAGTATGGATAAAATAAGTTAGAACTTTAGAGCAAGTTAGACATAAATTGTTCCTTTGTAATTTGAAAGTGTAACTAATTTTGCTGCGACTTATCTAACGTTGCATGCAGTGGCGGCTCGTGATAATTTCAGTAAAGGAGGCTTGAAGTGAAAAACCTCAATCTATCGTTTTATAATCACACTAGCACATTCCTCACCACCTTTAAGATAGTGCCATGGGCCGTTAAATTTTTATAAGTGGGTTGTTCGCCGGTAGCCCTATTAGTTCTAGGCAGCCCTGGAAGAATCCGCTTTTTCATCATGACCGCGAAAAGACGATAAAAATATTACTACATCGATTAATCTATGTAAAATATCTCTATTTTCACGGACCTTCTCATTATAATTTTCTAAGTATTTCTATTTGTTACGTTTACCCAGCATTTCAAATTTAATACTTGATGAAATATGTTCCTGAGATTTTTCATGTCTTTCGAGACCTCGCGTTATATTTCACAAATTATTAAAACCCATCCTACCCCAAACTGATAAGTTATCATTAGTAAATAACAAACATTACCAGCAGTATAATTTATTTCTAATAGTCGATGCGGTTAACCAGTCGCTTTTTTATAATTATTATTATTTAATCCTCTATTTTGTTTCTCATCTACTACAACTAAGAAGGTATTGGTCTAGATTTTTGTTTAATTATCAGCTTTTCATCGTAACTGAGAGTATGAAATCATTTTAATAGCAAATAGGTAATCTCTACAATGTCCATGCAACTAGAGAAGCTGTTGACGTTATTGTCATTTTGAGCCTCATATTTTAAATAAAGTTTTAAATACGTACCAGTAAAATGTAACAGATTGCTTGTCAAACACAAATTCTTAAGAAACACTTTTAAATTACACAAAAAACACCCGTTAATCAGAGAACCCCGCGCAATTACAGATCATAGATGACAAATGACAAGACAAATAACAAATGGTCAATATTTTTGTTTTGTTTGAATTGCTCTATTTCCGGTTACTGCCGAGAGTGCCGAGGCTTCACGACAGGCGATCGCGTGATGGTGGAAATAGGATGGCTATATTAAAAAACTGACATGTTAAAAAGAGATGGTTGATGGCAACTAGTTGCCTGTGCTGAGATTTATTTGCGGGTGTAACGACGCTATCCCTATCGTTCAAGGTTGCGCATTGCTAGATGCATATATGAATACGCTGGAGGCTTACCGCGCTTAGCTGCCAGCAGCTCCGTTGGCATGCAGCCCATTCGGAGAGCGCGAAATTTCAAGCACATTCAAATATCACGTATTTATTTGCTCACTTGAGATCTCAGTTAATAATTAATTGCATGTGAAAATAAATTTATAACAAAATAAATATAAAAATATGGTATGTAATGTAAAATGAAAATAAATTAAAGAAATTTTTTTGGCAATGGTACAAACACGGCAGAGGAGGTTTAGCTTCCCTTGCTTCCTCTAACAAACCGCCACTGGTTGCATGCTCAAAAATAAAATTTATCTCGAAAATGAAGAATTTACGAAAAATTATTAAAAGTAATCGTTGTAGAAAAGTGGGGACAAAATACTTTACTTCGCCCCCGTTTCTACGTTTGTTTTTACGTTTACAATAATACCCTTGAAGATTTGATTAACAAGAAGTATCGCTATAAAATTTCAATGATATCTGAAAATCTGAAATTATAGCAAAAAAAAACAATTTGAAAAGTTTAACTTTAACACCCAGCATCTTTTAAGGCAAACATTTTTGTTTATAAAAGTAGGGTTAAATCGTCATATTTTGCCACCAAAAATACGCAGTTAACAAGATGACCTGCTTTTCCGTTACACTCTGTAAATTTTGTATTGTATCATATTCAAATTCTATGCAAAATCACAGCCCACATCGGTTCACCGACCTACTCCACACCTTGCCAAAAAAACTCTGAATGAAATTTTGATATAAAAACGGCCCAATCGCCGCAATTAAACTGTCAATTCGCGATCCACCAGCTGTAAGTCTCACATAGGACGATAATTGCTCTAAACAGGGCTCTATTATTAAATTCGCTTATGGACTTTATTTTGGCAGGATTAAAATTCGTGATGCACATTGCTACTGTACTGCCACTCGCGTGCAGGGAGCCTCTCTTATATCGTCTGGTGGGTACCCTATAATCATGGTCATTATCTTTCGCTGGTCTGATTGCAATACGAAAATATTTGTATATAATGCCTATATATCCATACAGAAAAAGTGTATTATACTAATTATCTCTGTGTAATATTTAAAGCAGCTCTTCGGCGATCGTGAATAGTTTTTTATAGCCGGTGTATAAAGTATCGTGAAAAAAGTTGAGCGAGATGTACCACCTATCATTTAGTTGCACGAATTCTTAGATTCTAGTGCCTTCGTCTTATTGAGGCACTATTTTTTTGCGGGAACGACGCAACATGTTGGATGCGGCGAAATTTGGCAGATAATAATACACTTAGCAGAATCATTATACGGAAAGTAATAATATTAAATAAGCATAATAACGTGCACCTACCTATAGCAGTATTGTATTAGGAAATTCAAACAAATCTCTTACAGCGTGAGATGTCAAACAAGTTAAATTTCACATATTTACGCTTTTCTATTTGAACGTTTATAAACCTGCTCACCTTTTGTCAAAGTCCTGCGAAGCCAAATGGAATTATATTAGGGCCAGTATTTAGCATTTGCACCAGTCAGTTTGTCAAATATATTAAGCACGCTTCTATTCCTATGAATGCTGATGACACCCAGCTTTATTATTCATTTAATGTTAAAAATTATATTGCAGCTAGTGACAGAATTAACAGTGATCTACGCAAAACCAGACAGTTGCAATTTTATTTGGAAATAAAAATAGTGATGAAAATCTAAAACATACTATGAATTTTGAATTGAGGGAGACAAATTTACTTATATCTGAAAATTCTGAAAGCATTGGTATAATTTTAGATATATCATTGGCATTTAGAGAACAAATAAGTAAATTTATTCAAAAATCATACATGGCATTGCGACTTTTATATTCTCAAAGACGTTACTTCAGTTGCTAAAAAAAATTATGTGAAATTCTAGTCTTAAATAATTTTAATTATTGTGTCTCTGTCTATATGTCTTGTTTGGATCAAAGTTGTAGTGATCGCATTCAACGCTTTCAAAATTTGTGTATTCGCTTTATGTATGGTATCAGGAAATACGAATATGTTTCATATAAACTTACAGATCTGAACTACATGTATTTTTCACAAATTGTTGCAGACAAAAACTCCTTCTTATCTTTATGAGAAATTTTCATTTAGGAGTGATGTACACACTCTAAAAATCAGAACAAAAGGATTGCTAACTCCTCCCTCGCATAGAACGGTAGTTTGTTTGAAAGAACCTTTAATAATATATACAAACTTTATAAAAATATATCTCCTGGCGTTACGTTATATACTATGGCTAAATCTAAAGATTTTACGAAATGTGAACTAATAAAACAGAATTTGTGACTACTGGACATGTGTGTGTCCAAGCAATAAATCAACTTTTTTTGCTTGTTTAGTTTATGGCAATACTATACTGTATTTATTTATTTGGTTTATATTGCATATTATTCTGTTCGGTTTGATGTATATTTTACATTTTTATTTAACAAGGGTTAAGTGATAGAGCACACTGAGTGTAAACTTCCCCTTGTGATTTCAAAATTCACATTTATGTTACATTTTTTTACTTTTGCATTCTTATTTATATTTTGTAATTTGGAAATAAAGGCATTTATTATTATTATTATTTAAAGCCAACACAAAGATAAATACAAACGAATTCCGTATTTTGATAACTTCAAACCGTCAAAACTATTTTTTTTAAACAAGACACTGTATATTTTTACATTTTCTAGTGTAGAATGGTATTCTCTCCATGTATCCATATTACATTCCTATACCTATCTATCTTATTATCTGGGTAAATGAGGATTTTTACTTTCCGTAATTTTTGTGTTTTGTTTTCTATTTTTTAAGACAGATTTTTTTATATGTTACGAAACTCATACAATGTATCACTAAACACAATAGCTACACAATATGCTATTAAATGAAGTTAAAATTATCTGCTATGACGAAAAAAACATCTAGTCATATAACGAGCGGTGTTGAAAACAATGTAATACTGTCATTAGAGTTCATTACTCTATTTTACTTAATAATTACACTAATAGCGATAACAAAGTAATATGAAGGCATAGAGTTTCTTTAAATGAATAGATAGACACAATATATTTACTATTTGTCAAAAATAGTAACGGTATATATTTTGAATTTTTCCAGGTCATTACCCGAAACTAATTTGCATCTGCTATCTACATAACAACAAAGAACAAACACTTACATTTTTGTATACTCAGTATTGATCTACTCCTAATTCAGGTGAAACTTCTTTAATCTGCTAAATTTGAAGCTTTATTAAATTTGCTTTTACGATTACAATATCGAGAACCGACATCTATTGAGACAGTATGTATACCTCAAATGCCATTTACAAATAGCTTCTCTAAACGTAATTCCCGGAATTGTTTAAAAATGCGGTGTCTCAGTAAATTAATGTTGATATTTGGATAAAGGTTGATCTAAATTATAAAAAATATGTATATGTAGCTTGGAAAATAATCAAGATTAATTAGATAGAACGCTCTTAAAAATTTGCAATTGAAAACTTTATTTTTCTTTGAAAGTTTTCTTAAGACTGGTATTTCAAAGGTATTAACTTTTGAGAAGAAAATGGGCTAGAGAACGTGAAAATAATACATCCTAGAGAAAAGTGAAGAAATATTCTTTCTAACTCAGATTTTTTTAGACTGTCAACAAACAGCTACGAATTCGTTGAAAACTTGGGTATAAAAACGACGCCCTTAAGTAAATATAAGTAGGTATATAAAAGATTTTGCGCTAGAGTTTCTACACACTTCCTGGACTATTATTATTTGTTACTATATCTAAGCTTTCCTTTAGATTTATGATACGGATAAATTAACAAACTACATTTTATTTCGATTTCAAACTTTTCCATCAGTAAAAAGCCACGTACTTATCATAAAGGAAACATCCAGATCCAAAAATAGATTAATTAGAGCTGAATAATATATTGTTTACACAACAGTGAAAAGTAACCCAAAACATTTGTTAATGTAATTAATTTAGCTTGCGATTTGAATGAAAATTTTTGATTAAAAAATATATTTTCCACAAAACACTAACATATTTTAATAGAAAAAATGTATATGCGTATATTTGACATTTTTCTTTGTTTATCCTAAAAAATATGAAGGAAAATAACCAGATTCACATATAGAAATCCTGACAATAACATACAGGTAAGGTAAGTTTTGGTGTCACATTCATAATTTTATTGCCTTGATTACTTTTAATACCCTGATAGCACTCGTATGCATATAGAACACCTACATAGATATGTCGTGACGTCAGCATTGAATTATCTGGGTCGTCGCATGTAATAGATTGTAAAATAATTTTTATAACTTTTCCAACTGCTCAGAATGTGAATAATTTACATCGACTTATAAATAGTACGCTGTATATTTTTTTCTTTGAAAATTTTATCCAATGACAGATGATAACGTATATTTCGGTATTTGTACTTATAATAGTGCGATAGAATTACGATATAAAAACAAAAATGAAATTTGACATAGTTACAACTAGTACATTAGTTACATTTATAAAATATTACATTAGTTATAAGGGATATTTAATACATAGTTAAGATATTAAGGAAGAATTTGGTATATTTTAAACACAATTTAACACGGTTTTAATTAGCCTTTATTTTTACCACAGAATTCAGTTCAGTTCGAGGACATTAATTCAATTTTTTCTATATTTTATAATTCCCAATGTTACAGTTGTGACGTCATTGTTTTAAATAGAACGAGCTGATATTATAAATAAAATTTTCATTAAAGGTCCATAATTCTTTAAGGAAGTAAAATTGTACCAAGATCACTTCTATCGATTTATTTTGACTTGGAGTTTGTTTTTCTGTTTCTCTTTTTGTATTAATATAATAGTCATAAATAGATATTATTATATTCTGTTTTCAATAGAATAAATCTTCTTCTTGATCTCTCAGTTGTAAATGGAACAGTACTATGGCAAGTGAAATATATTTTAACTACCAATGAATATCTAATAAAAATAGTCCCTACCGTGACAATACCCTCGATTCATGAATTGCCCTAGAACCAAAAAGGTCATAAAGTCGGAGGCAAATGCATCAAATATCGACCTTTTACAATTTATCCAATAAAATTCCAACTGTGTATCGAATCAGGACATCGTAAAATCCAACCTTGCATAAAAAATCTGGAAATTTGAGGTGATTTTATTATGGAAATATAATAGGCTGAAGTTTCTCACAGCTTTATAATACAAAATATCTATAGTCCAAATATTTTATTTACTAAAAATATTTTAAAGTGCTACAATAATCTAGAGATATGTGCAATATTTGCTTTTGCAGACCAAAACTAGATTGTTAATTTTATTGAAATGAAAATATAAGAGGTAAAATTTTACTTACACAGATCTATGAAGAAAAAAACGATAAAGGGAACTTACCTGAAACAAATAAAATAAAAAATATATAAATAAGTAATAAGTAATAAATATTATCATTACGACTAATATCTTTGAAATCGATGTATCTATACGCACATTAAAAAAATTAAAGGTCGCACTAGAATGATGGCTTCGTCTGAGCACTTTTTAATAAAATAACAGCCTTAACACATTTGAATCGGTATACATATATATGCTTTTTAAAATAAAATGATATAAAGTTTTTCATATAGCCACTCAAAATATCAGTTGAACAAATAATACAAAACAAAAATTTGTAGACAATTTTTTCAAATAACTACTTGTGCACAGGTATTTCAGAAAGGTTTGCCATAGGATAATGTATATTATTTAAACACGCTTTTTAAATTATCAAAGAAATGTAAAAAATATAGTAGGTATTATATTTATTTAAACTCATAAATTATTAATATGTACCTACAGGGTTAACTATTACTCAGTTAAAAAATTTTAACCACGTATTCAGGTAGGCCTAAAACTCAATAAAAAAATAATTTCGGAATACTAACTAGCTCAATGTTTAAAAAATGGGGCAAAACTATAGGAATCATAAAATATATAGAACTCCAAAAGAGGTACGGAAAATAGTCAACCTATGGAGAAAATGCGAGTCTGGTAATATTGCAGTAACTTAACTTTTACGAGCATTGCACACTGAAATGTACGATATGGAATGCGTTTAGTCCATTTGCGCATCCAAATAAAGGTACCAAACTAGGAGCAGACAAAAGGAGGAACATGAAACGTAGCAAAGACATACTTCATTGGTTATGTATGTGGGCGCGAGAGAGACAACCATCTGCACGTACGATATGAATTGTGTTCTTAATTTCCTATTATTTTGTTTGTAAACACGTCATTGGCGTACAGTGTGATTTCTTCTTTTATCTTGTATCTCGTTAGTGTTATTCTTTGTGTATTTTTGTGGGTGTTATTGTTGGAACATGTCATGTTTTATAAGGATCTGTAAAATTAACCAGCATATAGCACGAAATAATTTTCCATATCCAGAATTCAATTTCATTTCAATTCACAATTAGCTAATACCCCTACTGCTCCGCCATTGCTAGAGGCACAAAATAAAATATGGCGTTAATCATAAACAATCCATTCGCGCAGCTTTTAGCGCATTCCAGTCATCATAATATAAAATTACATTTCAGTGGCATTGCATTAACAGAGTAACTTGACACTAATGGGCGGGAATTTCAAAATATGAAAATTTTACGTACAATTTATAGAAATATATCATTTTTGTGGTCCAATTACAAACATGCCGTTTTGGTTTCAATTGTATGCTGGAATTAAAATGCAGTATTACTAACAGCGTACATTATGTTCTCCATAAATGGCTGTTTGGCACTATATATTTTTTTTCGCTTTATACATTAGAAAGTTTGGAATTTTTTTAAGACCATTCCGTTTATTATTATTTTTCTCTATCCCTTCTTAAAATATTTGCACTTAGGCATAGTTAACCCTGTATACGAGTAATTTTATATTTACCCCCTTTTGATAAGTGATACCTAACTTATTTTTAAAATGAAATTATCAAACATTAGATCTGTTTTCACCGTTAAGACAATGAGACAATGCACTGTTTCAATAAATAGGTATATTATATATAAGAAAGTGGATATTCAAAATAATAATTGTTTATTTTTTTAAATTTAATTATTTATTTATCTAATTATTTCCCAACAGATTAAAAATCCAATAACAAGACAACTAAAAATACTACTATAGTAGTAAAAAGCATACAAATAACATATAACATACTAATCTAAATAAAACTAAATACTCACAAAAAGGAGAACAAAACTTAAAATAAACAAAAACGAAGGCAAATTATAAAATAGGAGTATTAAGTGCGTAATTAGAAGTAAGTATTCATATAAAGAAAAACAAAGCTTAAAATAAATAAAACAAAGTCAAAGCTATACAATAAAAGTATTTAACTGTGTCTAAACAGAAGTAAGTGTTCACAAACAGAAAATTACTTCAAATAAAGAAATCAGACGAACTATAACATAAAAGTATTCACTGGGTCAAGTAGCTTAGTTAAGGAGCAATTATAAATATCACACAAATGAGATTATTATTATAATTAAGACACATAACATAAATAGGCGATTTCATTAATATGTTTAGTACTCAGGTTAATATTATAGAAAGTGTAAGTAAATTGCTCTAAGATTTTGTCTAGATACTGAAAAATTAAGCATTGCTAACAAAACTGGCTGAATCTATCAAATTGTACAATAATTTGTATAAAAAAAGTTAGATAATTCAAAATGCTTCTGTCATGTAATGTATACAAGCCAAATCTAGCAATTAAATATAGATGACGATCAGTAATTTATAAATCTAATTTCTAACAATGAATGTATTTTTAATATCTCTTTTGTTTCGTTATATTTCAGTGTCCTGACTCATATTCAGGGAAATTGCAATCGTTTTTATAACTAATGCGCTGCTACTATTTTGATCTACAAGATGAATCGCAGGGTTTTCTTTCCCGCGAAACTCGGCCTGCTTTGAAGTTCAGCAGTATTCGGCTGAAAGATGTAATTGAACAAAACACGTGTGTACAATTTCTAAAATATCATCAGCGTTGTAGCCAATCTATATGTCTCGCATCTATAAATTAATCCGACCGAGAAAATTATTAATACATCTGCATGTATATTTTTCCCGCTGGTATAAATAAAAACCTCGTTATGGGTTACCTTGTTTTGATTTCACTAGAATTATTTTCGTATCTATTACAGAAAGACAAATGACCCCAAGCCGTGGCCGACCCGACTAATATTTTTATTTTCGTGAAATATATGTGACACCGTTCAGTGGTTTATTTGTAAAATAATAAATATTCGGATAAGGCTATACACTGCTCCAAAAAATTTAGGAAATAAATTAACTGAAGTTATGCCAACATCAATATTATTTTTTGTTCAAAATATATTATTTGTATATCGTCTATAATATAGGAAATGTTTTATATTACTTGAATATATTATAACACATGAAACTCAAATACATATGTTCTAAATAGAGGACGAAACTATTTTTCAATCTAAAGAGTAACATAGATGGTGGGTAGTGTTCATACAAAAGTGGTAGCAATAATAAGTAAATTAATACCGATATTTAAAAAAAACGGGTCGTAAATATTTATCTGACTAGAACAGGGTCGTACTTAGGTCTCCATTTCTATTTGAATTTGCAATGCAACATAAAATTTATTTGTCTATAACATATTTATATAAAAATTTATTACTTCTAGTAATTTCTAAAAGTTGTAAAATTTTTCTGGATCTTTAAATTATGTTTTTTGTTATATCTCCTGCGGCAGGCAGAGTGAGAGATTGATACACTGAAACCGGTCGACATTTGAGCAACCCCAATATAATGAGGTTTTCCAGATTTCCCTCATTCCTGCACTGAACGGTGGTTAGGGCCCAACAAAAGTTCCTGGACGCAAATGCTTTCTGCGTAGTAATAATATGCCACCCCCTCTCCCACACAAGTATGATATTAATAGATATTAATATTATTATCTTGTTTCTTTGAACTTGAATTTGGATTTTTTTCTTGTTAGCGAGAGCAATGGCACTATTTATTTCTATATCTGGAAGTAAAGAATTTTTAAACCATTCCTCTAAAACAACATTATTCATGTTTTGGTGATAGTCAACGCTTGAATTTTGTAGTTTTTCCAATTAAGAACCCATCCTTTCTCACTTCCACAATGTAGTAATTAATCATCTTGATGATGACATTTGTCTGAATTATCCCTTCAAGTCCTAAATATTCCATACGCTACAATACAGTTGTCTGAATTTCCATTATTCTCGATCTCTTAATTTTCGATTAATAACTTTTAATATTAATCCTATTTGACAAAGCCATCTCCACTAAGTTGTAATGCTTACAGATAATTCACTTTACAGTTTCGTTTGTAAAGATACCAAAGTCGGTATTTAATTTTTCTTATATTTGTCGTAAATCATGTTTCATCAGGTTCTCATGCGTTTTCAACTCGTTTCGTGTTTTTCTTTGTCCAACTCCTTTCGTAATTATTTTATAAATAGTCCATATTGGTTGTACATGAAGATGACACAATATTTTTTCCACCATTACACTTTCTCCCTCACAAGTTTTTAAATATTTGTATTACAATTTCTTAGACATGTTCACAGAAATATAGCTGAATCAAAATCACCCTGGTCTGTAGCAAAATAACTACTTGTACCTGGTTAAGATTAACGATTTTTCTGGTCTAAACATGTTCACAATATAGTCAATCAATATTAAAATACAAAAGTTACACAATAAAATACGTCATAATAAAGCAACAATCACATTAAAATATTTCACGCATACATATTACATATTGCATCACCAATTCCTGCCCTGTATCGCATAAATTGAGTAATACGTTCACTATGGCCAGTTCTTGCTGGTCTCTGTATTGCACTAGGAATTTAAGAACAACGTACGTCTAAGGCTTGCTACAGACTATGCGTGTATTCGCAATTCGTAGTGCGATGCGTGGTTTGTGAGAAATTCGCGAATAGTATGTAGCAAGCCTAAGGCCCGCTACAGACTATGCGTGTATGAGCGATTCGTGAATAGTGTGTAGGGTCTTGTTCGTTACAAATCCATTCATAAAAACTCTACATACGATGCACGAATTCCTTATAAACCACGCATCGCGAATTCACGCATAGTCTGTAGCGGGCCTAAGAGAGATGGTCCGACGAATCAAGACTCCACCCACTTGGGGTAAAGCAAAGCAACTTTTAATTGAATACCTTATAAGATATGTAATTATTGATTAATACCACTTAATTTTTCATTAATTTTATGTTTAATTTATTGGACCAAGTGTACTAATACGAGCATATGATTTGTGAAATAAATTAAGTGCAACATTTAAAAATTGTATTGCCCTACTCGCCTCATATCACAGTTGCCGGCGAGCTTCGACATTTTTTATGTTTCCTATAAATCTGAAAAGAACTATACATGATGATACAACTTTCTTTTAAGTAAGTTAATAAATTTAACTTACTTAAAATATTTTCATAAGTTTGGTTAACATATCTCTCCTACTTACTGAGATACAATTTTCAGATTTTTTCTGGATACTTTATATCTCGAAAACAGCTCTGAAGGCTACATGTTCACGTGAAACTTTTTGTTTAAAATAATTTTTCCTATCTGTTGAAAGGGATATACCATTATTTACTGAACATTCCGTATAAGAATGGTTTATCTAATAATTAGCAAGAGAAAAATGTTATGGGGACAACATTAGACTTCTAGATAAAGCGCTACTAGCAGGCTAGTAAACTAATTGAGAATTATCATGGTAAAACCCAAGACACGTTGATCACCCGAAAATTACTCTTCTGCTGCTTTTCTCCGTTATTATTCCAAAATTACAAAAAATAACTGACAGTTGTAGCCGTAGCTCTTTTATTGTTTACATATTTATTTATTTTTTGAGATACCTGCCACCATTCTTATAACCTGTAGCATCACCTTCGACTATTTTCTGGGATTACTTGGCTGAACTGTATAACATTTTCCGTCATTTGACTGAAACGCCGTGTTTTGTTTTTGTCGGCCAGTGTATTAACTACTTCACGAACGCGAGGCTATTTAGTACAATGGCAAAATAATAAATATTTTATTAAAACATTTTACGATACACACATCGCGGACGGGCAGCCGGACGAGGCTTAAGCATTCTGGCCGCGTGCCCATGTCTGCGTTTTTATATCATTTGCCGCAATTTATTTAAGAACATTTAATTATCTGGCAATCCGCCAAATTAGCCGGATTCCGGCCGCGTACTCCACAATGGATATTCTTTCGAAAACAACATAATCCAAATGGCTATTTGCGTGCCTTTCCAGGCCAAAATGTTTTAGCAGTGATAAGATCAACAAAAAAAAAAGTAAACTTCTTAAATTCTGAAAGCTAAATCGTAACAAAAAAATGGAGGTGTGGTCGGACATCTTTAGATTACGTAACTTTTTCAAACTACTCCAATACTGAACTGTTACGAATAGAAGTCATATCTAATTTTTTTTTCATTTTCAGTTTGTGACACCCACAACTTGGTATTTAGCGATTTATTTAGTATACATATACAGTATGCCCAAAAGTATGGAATAAATTCAATAAAAACGAAACAATTATTTTTTGGGAAAAATCCTCGAACAGGTCGATTTTTAATTTAAAAAATACATATTTTAGCGTAAAATGCGATTTTCAAATGTCATTTGTTTTCGAGTAATGACGTCATCGATTTTTTTTAAATGGCAACACCATATTTTATTCCTTGATTCTGAAAGATCGTTTAACAATTGATTAAATTTTATACTTAAATTAAATGTTCGAATTGCCATCCACCAACTTCTTGACAATGTAACCCGGTTATGATGCTTAAAGTAGCCTCATGACCGAGAAATTGAAGCGGCATAGACAAAAACAGATTGTCGGGGATTAAATTTTAGCTACCTGCTACAATTTAGTACAACCCGGTCACACAAAGTTTTTTTAAAAGTACACCTCATCTATACCGATAATACATAATATAAAAATATTGAATATAAGCACTAGTACTACATTTATTTACGATTTGCATACATAATAAGCTTTTGTTACTCTCTTTCATTTCTAAACAGAGTATATTATAGCATTTCATTGCATTTCGGAAATGTTGAACTTGTTGAAAGTGTACATTATCCTCCTTATAGCCTCTTATGGTAAGAACCTATACAATGTCTTATCAATGAAGTTGTCAATAGAGGCGAGAAAAACTGGACCGTATTTCACTTGCCGGTTGACAAGGCGGGCTTTTTATCCACTGTTATGTAAGTGATGCGCCATTAACTACCAGCAACTGTCCGCTATTAAACCAGAAAATATAGTGCGCCTAGAATGTTTAACTGGCAATTTAAATACATTATAATTCTGCCAGAATGGACAAATAGCGGGCACGTTTTGAAGACAAATATATCACCTAAACTAAAATTATTGTTTAGCATTTGGTATGAATTGAATATGATTTCTAAATATGATTTTATAAATTAACATGAATATAGTTATAAGTTGATATGTTTCAAATTGTTCAGTAACATATATGCTGATCCACCAATTTCACACAAAAAATGTTAAAGACGAATTACCACAATACTTCCGAATGTTGTCTCTCTCTGAGATCGAAATATTCAAAGCTATTTCTATATTTGAAATGTTAACCCAATTTTAAAATCAAAATACGTTTGGTTCACGTGAAAATTCAAAACAAAGCCATTCTATTTAAAAAAATCTCGCGATATTTGATATTACTTACCGCATTGCAGGTATCAATTTCATTCAATATTTCAATATTTTTTCGTTAGATCAGAAATAAGAACTCTATGGGTATGAAATCCAATCTTGCGAATCTCAAAATTATTCCATTATAAGCAACCACGGCAAAAAAATCTCGCGATATTTGATATTACTTACCGCATTGCAGGTATCAATTTCATTCAATATTTCAATATTTTTTCGTTAGATCAGAAATAAGAACTCTATGGGTATGAAATCCAATCTTGCGAATCTCAAAATTATTCCATTATAAGCAACCACGGAAGTGATTGAATTGTATAAAAAATTAAAAACCATACTAGTTAATTTAGCTCTAAACTTTTTGTAGACGTTATGAGATACTTTATTAAACAGTTTATCATCTAAGGAGAATCCATCTCTACTAATCCTCGACAATCATGAGTCTTATCACACTATTGAAGAAAATGATGTTACTATTCTAATACTCACATACACAACTTATAAAACTCATCCCTTAGATGTTGATGTTATGAAATAATTCAAAGAATACTACAATGTAGCTATGGATGCTTGGATGCTCCGAAATTCTGAGCAACCTGTGACAATATAACATATATATAAAGTGGGATCCTTTATAAAACACGCTTACCAGAAAGCTATGACACCATCGACCATCTGCAATGCTTTTACGAAGCTTTTAGAAAAGAAAAATATTATTTATTACGTCGCGAAGGTATTAGAAGTAAAATATGATTAGTTTCTGCCAGTGCTCCAGAAAAAAATTTCAGGAAATATTTTTTACATTCCACTTGTAGCGGACGTGGCTGATGTTAATAAGACTGAAATAAAAACTATTTTACCAAATGTTAGCGGAAGTACTTCTACTCAAAACTCATGTTTAACATTTAATATCGATAGAACTTCTCTCGACATTTGCTGATTTTTGTCAATAACGATAAAATAATTGTCCTAGTTTTTGCTGTTGTCTAGAAGATTATTTTGTTAAATATTTTTGTTAAGTTTACTAGAAGCAAAACATAAGTTGCCAACATAAAACTATGTCATTGTTACAATATTTTTATTTAAAGTTTCGAAGATTAAAATTTCTTTTCTACATACGTACTAATAATAACTGAAACAGTTATAAGTTAAAAATCAAAACGATTGATTGTGGGACAGTTTACCCTACTTAAGACCTAAGCAATATTTATTCCACATACAAATGTGTGTAGCGTATTGTCTAATTTAAGACCGTGCTGTATCTGTATTTTGTTTATATATATTTTTTCTATTCACAAAACATGCAGAGGGATCATGTATAATATAATATAGATGGTGCTTATTTTTTGTATATTTTAAGAAGTTTACAAATGATGCATTTCTCTAACTTTTTTACATATGGATCTACAACATTCGAAAATTCCCTCGACGCAGACCGGTCCGATCGTTCCCTGACCGACCCAAGGCAGTATCCAAACCCGTAGAAGATTAATACATCCGAATATGTCACTTGATTTATGCGCTACATCCTTTATTATGCCTCTATCTGCCCATTTAATACGAAAGAAAGGAATCTATCAACTGTCAAATAAACCTATAGTTTACACTGGGAAACAACCGTGGTCGATTAAGATAATCTGGTTGTGGAATCGCGAGCAGTCGGGCCCCAGATACGGATCAGCATTCAATACCACCCGATTCGATCATCATTCATCGAAAATAATCGATTCTATTCTCCCGGCTGACAATGCGGCAATCAGTCTTGTACGGGAGTACGTCCGATTTGTCCGATGGGTGTATTTGTATTAGTCTGTATCAAAAATTTCGTGGCCATATGGGGCTACGGTTTATTAAATCTACTCGTTTTGCTTTGCTCCATTTATATCAATCATTTCTTGCAAGCATTGCTTACAAATTTCTTATATGCTTGCTCGTACAATTTTTTATAACTGCTATGAATTAAATGTTATGTTTTTTTTACTGTATTGCAAAGGTATCTACGCTAATACAAACCAATTTTCCTACAATTACTATCAATGAAGATACCTATCTACGTATGCTAATGAACAATTAATAGACAAAAACTTTATTCAAAATTATCTAAAATAAAAATTAATCTAGTTAAATTTGATTTAATGACAACATTCTATGAACATTCAATACTTAAGTTCACTTTTGAAACTCAAGGAACTCGAAAATTTAACCACAATAGATAAGATCTAGTCTGTTTTTGCCTTTCTAGGATTGCTTCTTCAGATGACCTCCTTTAAGTTTCGTCAAATATCTAACTAAAAATTATTATATAAATTAAAATTATTTGAAATTAAAAATTTCGACAATGTCAAAAGTGATGTTCGTCGGTTAAGAAAAACATACAGACATTCACCTACTTCATCAAAGAGTCTGCCTTTTATGTTATCGTTTTTTTATATATAAACAATTTTTATTAGGAATTAACAACATTGTATGAAACTAAACACTCTGCGGATTAAAACCCGGACCAACGTTGAATTACACCCACAATATCTACCCATATTTATTTTATTATTAGTTTTTCTAAATTTTATTGTATTGTAAAGGTATTTAAGCTAATATAAATCAATTTTCCTACGATTCCTATGAATGAATTCGATGCTGGTCGGGGTTTTAGTCTGCAGAGTAGTAGTTTCACAGAATATTGTTAATACCCAATAAAAAATGATAACATAAAACATATATTTTTCGATGAAGTAGGTGAATGTCTTTATATTTTTCTTGACGAATCAAGAGAATCAAGATAATATCACTTTTGATATTATCGAAATTTAATTTCAAATAATTTTAATATATATAACAATTTTTATAATTAAATATTTGATTCAACTTAAGGAGGCCACCTGAAGAAGCAATTCTAAAAATGCAGGAATAGGTCAGATTTCATCTATGGTGGTTGATGTTTCTAGTTCACAGTTTCAAAAGTGAAGTATTGAATGTTTATAAAATGTTTTCATTAAATCAGGTACGACTTGTTTGTAGCACATTTAGCTAGATTAATTTTTACTTTAGATAATTATTGAATAGAGTTTTGTCAATACAGTAAAAAATTCACAAAGCCTAATAATAAATAATGTATGAGTAGATATTGTGGGTGTAATTCAACATTGGTCGGAGCTTTAGTCCGCAGAGTAGATAGTTTCACACAATGTCGTTAATGCCTACCTAATAAAAAAAAACAATATAACAAAAATAAACGTTATGCTCTCGGTTATACCTAATAAAGGCATATATTTATGGACACTAATTTAAAGCAAAAATTCGAAATTGACGCGTCACTGAATAATAAGTTCACAAATATAATGGATAGTTTTATTTTAAAAACTACAGAAATGTAGGGAAAGTATACCCAATACTATTTCCCCATTATTCTGCTTTTGTCCGAAATAAATTTATCAATTATGTTTTCATTAAAGTTTAGTAACTCTGAGACTACACATTTTTCGTCGTCACTTTTCTTCTCGACGTTTTGCCATGAATGTAATAAATGGTGGATTGAAAAAGAGGGAATATACTTATATTAAATACATGAAGTTGATAATTGAACCGAGCTGTAGCAAACAGCTAGTCACTCGTCAGCAACCGCACACTAGACACATACCAGTTTCGAGCTTATTTGAGCTGCCATAGCTGAGATAACCGATGAATAACCTTAGCTGTTTTAAGTTTGCTGCTAGATGTAGCTTTGCTTTGCTCCCTTCTGACGAAGCAAATTTAAAACTAAAATTATAACTCGGTTATGTCATCTATGGCATACTGATGAGAGCTAATAAGTTCGAAACCGGTATTTATCTAGACGATTGACATTAGCTGTTTGTTATATGTTTTCAGGTGTAATTCAATGCTGGTCAAAGGATTAGCCCGTAAAGTAGTTGTTTCCTGGAATTATGTGTTTGCAAAAAATCGTTCTCGCCGAATCGAATCGCGATAGAGGTCGATAGTTTTCAATTGCGTCTACTGCTATGTAGAAGGTTTCGTGTCTATGGCTTTTCAATCCGGCATGAAGTAGCGAATGGCCGCTACATATAGATTTGCTACACCGCATACTAATACAGGGTGAACCTTAAATAAGTACAAATATTTTAATCAGCAGTATACTTCACTGTGTAGAACACATAATTAATAGTTTTTTTACAAAAAAATTAGAAATAAAAAAGTGAAATTTTAAATAAATTTTGTAATTTTTCTGTAGAAAACTTGTTGAGGACCGCTGGCTTTCATGCATTTATGAGTCATAGCACTGCAGATTGAACGTGTGGTTCACAGTGTTGCCAGTATTACATAAATGTCTTTGCTTTACTTGATATTAAACGCATACGTCAAGCTGCTATTTTGTTATTTAATATTGTGTGTACCTTTATTTTTATCACTGACTAAAGTGTGAAGTCACTTTATGGTTCTGGATTCGAAATGGTTAATACTGACTCATTTGGGGTTATGTGGCGAAAATTAAATTTAATATCCTGTGTGAAAATCATAGTTTTTCGTTATTCTTCATAAAATAACTTAAGGAAATTGTGTCTTGTGTCTCTTTCTAACAGTGTACAATGACATTTAACTTGTGAAATGTGGATTACTGAGTAAATAGTTAATTTTTTAACAAACAGGTAAGCTTGTGTGCGTACGTTTATGTATAATATTTTAACATTGACCATAGTAATATCACGTGATATCTTCCTAAATACTTTTATAGTAGTATGTATTTAACTAGCGGAAATTCATTTTTAATCGTTTATAGTAAGATCAGTAAAACAGTTAAAATTTGTTAATAATACTGCGTATCATACTACATACCAAACTTTACTGTACTTATGCTTCAAACAAGTATTTTAAAAATAGAATTTAACCGTATTACTTTACTATTACGTTAAAGAAAACTTAATATTTATATTAAAGGAGATATGGCAACCTCGCAACAAATCATATGGTTCATTAGGTTGGTTATGGAGCGGTCCTCAAAATGTGGGTATTTAAAAAAAAAATTAATATTTCCGTAAATATTAGAAATTTTTAAAAATTACTTTCACTAAACTGATCTATATGACGAAATACAGTTAAAATATTTGTACTTATTTAAGGTTCACCCTGTATATGCATAGATTGTTATCCGAAATGTTTTTTCTGAAGAAATGAATGTGACTGCACAAAAATAAATTCGAATTAGTTTCAGTATCCCCGAAAATAGATGGTAGACAATATTTCATGCAGTTCATTTTTTGGTAAAGTACCTAAATAATTGCCCAAAATTGAACACCACACGTAAACAACGCTTACGCTTACTAAGATAAAAAAAAAGTCAGGAGGAAATATGGGTTACTACCACCAATTCTTCTTCTATAGATTTATGGGAGAACTACTACTAACCCACGGATTCAAGTTTTTTAAATAAAATTTAAAAACTTTTGAGGTTATGACATGGTCCTCATAACATTTGGTATACGACAGAATTATACAGTATATCCATAGATTGAGTTGAATAGATTTTTTTTATTTTTTATTTCATTGTCAATCTTCTTTAAACTTCAAATGTATGAAAATATATCCAGCTTTTTTAGATCCTGAATTGGAATTCCGTGTATATGTTTTTACATATTTGGCGATATCTTAATTTGTTTCAATAGTCTGCGTTAAGGTCGCCATATATCTCCTGGTAAAATGATCAAATTTGTCTCGAAAATAAAACACGTAGGACAACAGTAGGTAATATCAAAAATAAGTGTTTTGTTTATTCACTTTTACTATTTAAATTCTCCTCAAATTAAATAATAACTTAAAAAGCACTTGTAAGACACACAGTACACATATCTTGTAACCCCACATTTTGAGAATTATTTTCACGTACCTACAAACAAAACTGAACAATCTTATATGTAAAACTAAGTTTATGTTATAACAATATTTTATATCTAACGTTAAATATTAAAAATATGTATTTCGAAACATTTCTGTACCTACAAATTTGTTGGCTAAACTATCGTCGGCTAAATCCCAGAAGCTGTGCGTTTTCTAGTCTATTCCATTGCCCATTTACAGTGACGCACCGTGCGCGGCAGCACACTACAGCACAAATGACGTATCGGCCATAGTCGTCAATTGTTTTCATCAGTAATTTGATGTTTCATAGAAATCATGTCAAATGTCAAATATCTATTAAGGTGTACGTTTCTATTTACATGTCATTTTTAAATTTATAAATTAATACAACCTAACCTAACTTAAAATAATAAGTATGTGTTTTTATGGTGAAAGTGTAGAAGTAGCAGTTCATTATTAATACGTATGTACTCAGTTTTGTGAAAAATGTAAAATATTTAGACACAAAAGCTTTGTGTGAAGTAATAGAATGGTATGAATGTAGCATTTTTTTATGTTTTAAAATACTTAGTAGACAAAAACACGTACATCTTTGCAAACCAAATTAAATAAGTAAAATATAAGTTATTACAATGTCAATATGAAATGTCAAATTCTGATATTTATGGACTGATGTGTATGTTTCCAAATATTATACCTTATTTTTAAACTAAGAGGAGTGATTTAAATATCTCGCGCTTAAACACTAGCTTATTTTGTGTTTATTTTCCTCCTAGTTAATTCTAAAGCAAATGAAATAGTTCTGTTCATAACTCAGTAACGAATTGTATTGATTTTTGTCTATTTTTTCTATTTTTTCAAATTTACCGCCAAAATGATCTAGTTATATTTTCTAGTTACTTTTCCCTGTGTACCTATATATGACTTCTTCATTTACTCCTCTTAGTTTAAAAACAGAGTATAACATTGGAGTGGCCACACTACAGCACATTACAGAAATCTAGATTGAAGTTCAGGTGATTCGACAGACAAGTATTACAAAGGCGACGCGATTTACACAATAGTTAGACCGCTTTCTTTCATTATATATTATTCGTTGCAGGTAGCATAAAATAACATTCCAGTCATTTGCAAACGCTATGTTATTCAGTTCTGAAATGTCTAAAATCATTTGTATTTGTAGAAAATACTATTTCAGGAATACGGCTCCCTTAAACATTATTATTTCTAATTACAGCACCATCAAGTACCATAGACCCTTAGAAGATATGTGGATAAAAAATTTTTTTGCAATTATGTTAAGAGCCTAATAAAACATACTGACTAGCAAATTATGATGAACTGCATGCCCTTGCACTTCAATCTTGTTACCCAAGAAACAGAAACCTGTAGTAGCAGGTGAATGACATGTAGTAATTTGTAGAACTGTTATAAATGTTTACGTTATAGGCCTCTGGTCCGGTTATGATATGCCTATCGTTTGACAATGTTCCAATACACACGGGCAACAGTTTAAATATGTTATTATAAAAGCACGAAAACGCTCCGAACTAAAGTTATTCAACTCCCGAGCGTCCCACGCCGTATTGACAATACACTACCGATGATTATTATGTCTGCTCTTGTGTGACAATACTAATTTCAAGAGCACACAAACCAGCCAAGTATAGTAACAACCAGTTCTATACTACCTGTGATCGTTCGGGGACAATAATTAATGAATGAGCCACGAAAGGCGAGAACACCTAATAGGAGGAAAAATTAGCATATACATCCGATGAAGAAATTTAGGGATAGGCCTATAAACAGATAAATCATGATAGGCAATGTGATGCTGCTATGCAGATCAAAATAAATAAAACTCATGCAGATTTAAAAATATACTGTAATGTGAAATTTGATGTATGTAATGTGTTTTTCCGGATAGCTCAGAATTAATTAATTTACTTACCTTGATTTTCTAACGCGCCAGTCTGAAGCGTAACACTTTTTACCTTTAATTTTGAAGACAGTTCCTGAATTATTTTGTTTTTTATTTATTTTTAAAAATTTGTATTGCTTCAGACACTATTCTGTATATTGTCTCTTTTTTAAAACAATTTATTTTAAATTTATTGTTAGCATGAGAAATCTTTATCTCAAGGGCGGTTCAGTGATTTTTTTTTTAATTAAGCTGTTAAATAAAAAGGTAAGACAATTTTTTTTATGTTATAGATAGATTTCAATTTATTCAATATTTTTTTTTAATTTTCTTAAAAATTACCCTACGTAACCTGCTATATCTTAATTATTATAATTAACATTATCATTCAAATTTCAACAATTTTTTTTATATATACCTCTGTTTTATATCCCTTCAATGAATTGTAAAACACTTTAAAAGGTCTATTAGTTTACCTTCTTAACCCAGTTTTCTTTCTATTCAATGGTTGTCCTTATCAGCTCGTCTTCTTCTTCTCTGGATATCGCGTTAAACTGCTTATGATCGTGTTTATATTTAGCGCCTTCTTATCTGTCAGATTTGATGTCAACTCGGTTTGTAAAGTCCAGTGTGTGTTGTTTTTAGGCTTTGGAATAATTTATTATTAAATAAATATCTTGTTCTGGAGTTATTTGTTCCCTGTGATGTGCCAAATATTTGATATATTGCTCACTATGGCTTTCTTCTGCTCTGGGACCCTGGATTTCAACACTGCAATGTTTATTCTTCTTGCAGGTTAACTTTATGAATTCAGGAATGTTTTTCTTAATATATTCTGATAAATTTTCTCCTCTTCACAAATTCTGCTTCTATCAGTTTATATTCCAAATCAACAACAACCTTTTTTTTTTCTCGTTCCTATGCAACGTTTAGACTATCTTCCAGAGAGTTTTAATACACTTCACTAACTATATTTACTAATTATAAACTAAGTTGAACATAATTTTCTTTTTTTACATTTTATTATTTTATTTTGATATCTATCTATATTGCTTTATAACCTTCAAACTTTTATTAACTAAATATTTATGTTTTTTTTATCATACACTGCCCACTCTCAAAATTGTCCTCATGTATACAAAAATTTTTTTATAAATATACTAAATATGCTTTTTAAATTCCTCCTCTTTTTTACTAACTGAAACTTTTATTTCTATTTCCTGTTATTAACCTTTGTGTTCATTACAATATATTATAGCCCTATTTGTTTGAATGTAAAAAAATATGGAGCCAAAACTTGAAACAATCAATTTATGATTTCAGTACAAGGATGATTTTCGGATAAATAAACAGATCACAGTAGAGAACACGTACAACATTTTAGAATATATGTATTAAAAAATATTTCAATATATAAGGTGTCACTTTAAGAGGGCGCCATTTTTTTAGCGGTAATTGTGCTTCCCAAAATTATACTATGAAATTAATGTTTTCAATCAAATAAAAAGTCAAGTAAAATTTCGTCTTTTAATCGACATTTAATGCTTTTACCTACGCCGCCACTGCGCAGTACCTGAATCCAGTTCTGTCATCGTATGTCAGTGTTACCTGTTGTTACCTTTTAAAACCAACTGCATGAAATCTATATATTTCGTAGATTGTAGTGACAGAAAGTGTAGCTGCAATGAGAAATTAAAGAATTTACTTTTCGATGACTGTATTATTTTAAAGTATCAGTATCAATGACCACTCACACTGACCTAGTTTAAGTGAATATCTGCTATGATATGCCAGAGTACTAGCAAAAAAACGGTCAATTTTAATTCGGTGAAACGAGAATGTTCGAATATGTCATTGCTTCATTTATTTTGGTTTTCAGTTGATCAGTTATACACAATGTAGAACATATTTAAAATTCTAGAAAATACTTTAATCAACTGAGGCATACAGTATGTTCGAAATATAAATGTCTTTATTTTACTGTATGATTGTACCAAACAAAACATATTTTACTTACAATTGTTTTTTCTCAACGGTAACAACCTCTTGCAATATGTGACAACGTCGCTCACATACCATGTCAAGATTGGTGTTTGTACATAATAATTACAAATAGTTCTAAACATACTTACTGTGAATGACTTTTTTCGCAACACAGAATAAAATGAGTTAATTTGTTTGCGAAAAGTTTACCGTTTACAATTGTCTCGTAGTCAAGAGTGGTCATAAATTAACATGTTATGCAGCTAGGTCATGGTTACTATAAATTGTTCCATTTTTTGTTAGTGTACACTCACAAATATCAAGTAAGCAATAGGAACAGAAAATCGAAACGCACTCTCTATAGTAGGTGCTTACTTCATTAATACTGATGCAAAATTAAGTTACAGGAGTTTTTACTTAATCTTAGTTGTACCTTATTTTGAAATTTCATAACACTATTTTGCGTTTTATGGTAGTTGTATTTTTATTTTTCAAATTTATTTATTTTTTTTTTAAATGAGAAAAACTAATCATTTTAGACATTTTTTATTGCTTTTGGTCTGATATAGCCCCCTTTAGTGTGGGCTCTTATATCCCGAACGCCTTGTATAGAACATAATTGCGATTGTACTAAATTCAAAATGATCTTTAAAAGATAGCATAGCATACTCGAAAGTGATAAAATTAAAAAACGGAAATTCTGAAAAATACTTACTTACCATTTCTATTAACTATATAAATTTCTCCGTATCTATATGGTGTTAACTATTTTTCTGATATTCAGATAGTGCCTTTATGATAAAGGTAGGTAGAATTGTTAAACTTGTCTCAATAATTACCAAATTTGTTTGTATAGATGATAATTTCACTATCTTCGAAGTATATCTACAGGGTGGGAAAATTTCAGTACTCTTGAAAAGCTTATTATACAGGGTGAATCTTAAATAAGTACAAATATTTTAACTGCTGGTGTAGTTCGTCATTTAAATCAGTCTAGTGAAAACCATTTTTAAAAATTTCTAATATTTACGGAGATATTAATTTTTTTAAAAAAATACCCACATTTTGAGGACCGCTGGCTGATTTTTCATCCAACAACGTAATGAAACATATGATTTGTTGCGAGGTTGCCATATCTCCTCCAATATAAATATTACGTTTCCTTTAACGTAATAGTTCTATTTTAAAAATACTTGTTTTAAGCATAAGTACAGTAAAATTGGGTATGTAGTATGATACGCAGCAATATTAACATAAATTTTAACATCTGAACTAACCTTACTATACTTCAACGATTAAAAATGAATTTCCGCAAGTGCAATACTACCGTAAAATATTTAGGAAGATATTACGTGATATTACTATCTCCAATGTTCAAAAATTATACATAAACGTGCACACAAGCTTACCTGTTTGTTAAAAAATTAACTATTTAATCAGTAATCCACATTTCACAAGTTAAATGTCATTGTACACTGTTAGAAAGGGACACAAAACACAATTTCCTTAAGTTATTTTATGAAGAATAACGAAAAACTATGCACGCGTTTTTTATTTAAAATGGAAAAAATGTCAACTTTTAGCAAATTTTATTGCTATTTTCATGCATTATGTGGGGTTAACAAGTTTGACTTGGGCTTCCGATAATCTGTCACGACAGTCAATGACAGTTTGATAATAAAAAATAATATAAAATGTTACACTTGACAAAATTCGCTAAAAGTTGAGATTTTTTCTTCCTTGAAGCAAAGACATTTGTGTAATACTGGCAACACTGTGAACCACACGTTCAGTCTGCAGCACTATGACTCATAAAAGTATGAAGGGTCGGTCTAGGCCAGCGGTCCTCAACAAGTTTTCTACTGAAAAATTACGAAATTTATTTAAAATTTCACTTTTTTATTTCTGATTTTTTTGTAAAAAAACTATTAATTATGTGTTCTACACACAAAACTATACTGCTGGTTAAAATATTTGTACTTATTTAAGATCCACCCTGTATTTTCCGACTACATCGACAGCTGAAACCGATTTTCAAAATTATGCTTTAGTTTATAGATATAAGCATTTTTATTGTAATCCAAATTTATATATTTTTAAATGGGGGTTGCCACACATATTTTTCTTGCCTCGATGCAACTAAGGGTGCCATGGAAGTATCAATGAAAAAAAACTGCGTGCGAAACTGAACTGTTTCATAAAAACACTCTATTCCTGTAAATTTACTTGCATTATAATAGGTAATATTCTGCCATGCATCGACACGTAATTATACATTATACATAGGTATGCAAATTTTCTTGAGAATGTGAATTTATATAAATTAATAGCAGTAATTTACATATAAATTTACTTCTTGGTTATCTTGAATTTACAGTTGCTTGCAATACTTTTAGGAAAGTCACTCTCGGTTGAACTATTAATTATGTAGTTATTCTTGTAATTTTACTTATTATTGGCAGTATTTTTACCTGCTAAGTTATCCCATAAATACTTGACTTTTTATTTAATAAATAAAAGTTACCATAAATTATAAATAAATTTATTAACGGATATTAAAATATATCAATACATAAATTTGGATACACAAGATCCTCTTCTTATTTAAAATATTAACGGAAATTGCATTTCATGAAGCGTTAAATATTATTTTCAAATTTGAAAACCTATAAGTATTATGTATGTACTTATTTTAAATTATAAATTTTGGAATATCTAATCTACTAATTAGGTAAATATGTATGTACCTAAAATTATAAAAATAATTTTATTTTATTATCGCCTATTTTGTTGTACAATAAATACTATAAATAAAATTTGCTAAAATTTAAATATACATTTGAAATTCTCCCGGTTGAATTACAAAACATAACTCAAAACAAGTAATTTTTTTTTAAATTTCAAATATATGCATCATTTTATTTATTTTCATATAACAGTTTTTTACAGAATTTATATTATTTTACCGTATAAAAGAACTACAAGACAAGTAAAAAAATTGTTTCAATTTATTATCTAAAAATATCAAAAATTTGAAAAAATCGTAACGGACGACAATAAGAATATTATGGTAATTTAAAATTATTTAAATTTAACACAAACATGACACTAGCGTAGATTAAATAACATGTTTTCGATAACTGCCTGATTTTTCTTAAAATAAAACTACGTTCAAACAGATTATTGAAAATTAATAAAAGAAAGTAACAAATACAGATGTGATGTTTATAATGTATAAAAATTATAGGACAGATCTTTGACAATATCTGGAATAAAGAAGTCTATAAAAAAAGTTCGATCTTTACGTATTTTCATGTAAATTATAGTATTTGCTACAAAAAATTATCCCGATTACGGTCCTAGACTTTGCACCTACTAATTGATATATTAGCTGCATAAATAGATGGGCGTTGCTAAAATAGCAAGAGTTTTTTGACTCAAGCACAAGTTTTATTCATGTATTTCGGTAGTGTATTTTAAAATAAATTATTTGTAGATAGTAGACACAAAATAGTAATGGCACACAACACTCATAACCACCAAAATTGCCAGGCATAAAATAAAATAAAAACTGACCCTTCTTACAAAAAATGTTTGCAACTGACCTCCATGAGCGCAGACACAGGCATGGCACTCAATTCTGGTAAAAATTTTCTCAAATTTTACGAATCACCCTAATTGTGCCAGCAGCTAGCAAATACGGTTTTGTAATCGCTCCACGGTAGCAATAGACGGTACTGTTATGCGCGCGTAATTGTAATGCTACTCGACAATTTAGGCAATCGGTTCTTCAAAAAAATCAGCATAGGCTGGTCCATTTAATCGTCCTTGGAAAAAGTAGGGATCAAATACATTATGCCAGTACAAACATTTACCAAGAACCTACTTGCGACGACCTAAATAAGATTGCATAAAATGTTCGGGTTGCTTTTTGTTGTAGATTTATGGCTTTTAAGGAATGCTAAATACAATACACCAATCGTGTCCTACATGTTTAATGATTTAATAGGACTGGGTTTCATATTTTGGCCCTTTTTGCGAACTGTGGTAGTTAATTTATATTAAAAATACGTCAAGATCGAACTTTTGATATAAGAATGTTTTATTCCAAATATTGCCAAGGAGCTGTCCTATAATTTTTATAAATTATAAATCCTGTTTCTTTACAGCAACATTTATCGATTGTTTGTAGACACAAGTCAACTGTAAAAGCTTATATAAACTGCACCTTGTGTATCGAAATTCCTTACACCAAAAAAATATGACACAATTTTACAGAAAATAGCAAATTAAATGATCAGTTACAATTAAGTCTTTACAGTTTTTTATACATAAAAAAAGTGATGCAACACGCTAGTTTTTGCAACGTTACCTTAAAATTATGGTACAAAAGGCAATAACACGCAAGAATCATTAACAATTTTTTGTACTTCCTTTTCAAATATTTTTTTCCTTTATACAAATGCTACTTTCATTTTCATACGGAAAGCATATGCATTTCCTGCATTACCCATAATTTTATAATCACCCAAACATTCGGGCCCACCTGCGGCGTTATGACTAGTTGTAACAATGTTTTAGGGCCGTTTTTTCTATTTATGCCGTACATTAGTCCGCTCGCTGCTGACAGTAGTTTGTTCTCGTCGTATTTTCCACGCCTTTCCATTGTTAAGTGGCACCTACTTAAAACCATTACACGCAACAATAGACGCACTCGCGCAGGCCAAAATCAACCAGTGAAGTCGTCAAAATGACGTCAGGTATTACGGCTTTCTGGATTTAGATGGTAATACACGCACATCTCTAAAATACCTGTGGCAAACGATCAAACTTTTCATCAAATTTGCTTGATAAAAAGAGTGACTGTGATGTCATGAAGAAGAAAATCAATTTTGAGGGTGGCATTGACTAAATAAATTTGACGGAAATTTGATTCTGAAACAGGCCTCATCCTAACAGTTTTATGTAATATGAGTGCTTTAAATTTGCTATATGATAAGTTGTACTAAACGAAACATATTTGATTTAACAATTTTCTTTTCTCTGACCAACGATAACAGGATTATGACAGCAAACAAGTCTTGAATATGTGTGACAACGTCGCTTACATACTCTCTCAAAATTGTTATGTATTTATACATAATAATTACAAATAGGTACACCTAAATATAGGTACTTACTGTAAATTGTTCTCTTAGGGGTATTTTCTTGCAAGAAACGTTTACCGTACAAACGTCTCGTAGCCAGAGAGTTTTGCCTAGATTCAGCGTAGTTGCCATGTCATGTAGTTAGATATAGTAACCATAAATTGTTTAATTTTTGTTTATATACACTCACAAACATCCAAGAAAAACTAAACAAAAATGAATCGCACTAGCTGTACGCACCATTATGACTAATATTACTTTTAGGTTACCACCAGCAACCCACTGCAACGTTGTTGAACGTTACAGTAGTTTTAACGAGTTTTTGGAAACTTCAATTATTTACTTCATTAATACTAATCCAAAAATCTAATTATGAACAAATTACGTTACAGGCACATAGTTTTGAATATTATTGCAGTTGTATTTTTATTTTGGAATGTACTTGTAGACAAACTATTCGTTTTAAACATTTTTTTCATAAGAGTTGTTTTATTGTTTTTAGTCAGATATACAGTATGCGCCAAAAGTATGGAATAAATTCAATAAAAACGAAACAATTATTTTTTGGGAAAAATCCTCGAACAGGTCGATTTTTAATTTAAAAAATACATATTTTAGCGTAAAATGCGATTTTCAAATGTCATTTGTTTTCGAGTAATGACGTCATAGTTTTTTTTTTAAATAGCAACACCATATTTTTTTCCTTGATTCTGAAAGATCGTTTAATTTTCTATCAGGCAGTACTAAAATTTTGCCCTCTTACATAGGAAAGTTTTCGAGTAAATGACGATTGAATCTTAGAAAACGTAAATTTTATCCATAAAAAAGTAACAATTCTGAGGTATGTAAAATAAAATACAATTGATTTTGTCCCGAATGCGATTTTGAAGTTCTTCTAAATTACGTGGTTTATTAATGTACAGTTTTGACTTCAAGTATCCCCATAAAAAATAGTCAAGAGGTGTAAGATCTGGCGATCTTGCAGGCCATTCTATCGGTCCGCGTCTGCCGAACCACCTGCCAGAAAAACAATTGTCCAAAAAATCTCGTACAGGGCGCGCATAGTGCGGAGGTGCACCGTCTTGCTGAAACCATATGGTATCGTCAGGAATGTCAGGGTCATTATCGTTAGGAAAAATTACTGCAAGGGCTGGAACAAGGTCATTTTCTAGAAACTCTAAATATCTTTGTCCTGTAAGGGTTCCTTCAAAGAATAAAGGCCCTACTATTCTGTCGTCAACTATTCCAGCCCACACATTTAATTTCTGAGGGTGTTGGGTATGTGCCTCTGCCATACAATGAGGATTTTCCCGACTCCAATATCTGCAAGTTTGACGGTTTACTGTACCATTCAGACAAAATGTGGCCTCATCTGAAAAGAGTATTTGCCGGTGTAAATTTCTATTTCCTTGACATACATCCATAAGAATTTCGCAAAAGTGTAAGCGGCGATCGGGATAATATTCATTGAGTTTCTGCACAAGTTGAATTTTGTAGGGATGATATTTTTCCTTCCTCAAGATACGTAGCACTGTGCTCTGACTAGTGTCATTGTTTAATGCAACCAATCGTGAAGAATTATGAGGATTATCCACCATACTTATCAAAATGTTCTGTTTCTGATTTTCATACAACAACATACAACATTGCCAGTTTCTCTAAATTTAGACTCTACCTTACTGACTGTTGATTGGCTGATAGGGCGATCTGGATATTTTTCATTAAATAAATCGCAAACTTCCTGCTGAGTTCTAGTCATATTTCCGCATCCGATAAGAATTAAAATTTCAATTCTTTGAGTAACAGTTAAATGTGCCATAATACTTTAAATTGAATAATAATGTCTATGTCGATTACAATACTTATTAGAAAGTCGGTGTGACAATGACACTTTGCAAAGATTTTCACTTACGTGATCCATAAAAGAACTATGGAATTCGAAAAACTAAACTTGATAACGTTTTTGCTTTATTTTAATTGATTTATGTTTTCTAACATTCAATCGTCATTTACTTGAAAACTTTCCTATGTAAGAGGGCAAAATTTTAGTACTGTCTGATAGAGAATTAAACGATCTTTCAGAATCAAGGAAGAAAATATGGTGTTGCCATTTAAAAAAAATCGATGACGTCATTACTCGAAAACAAATGACATTTGAAAATCGCATTTTACCCTAAAATATGTATTTTTTAAATTAAAAATCGACCTGTTCGAGGATTTTTCCCAAAAAATAATTGTTCCGTTTTTAATGAATTTATTCCATACTTTTGGCGCATACTGTATTATTATTTAGGTATGACTAAATGTTCTGAAAACAGTAAATATCCGCAAAAATTCGAACCCTACAAAAAAATAGAAAATTTAAGTAATTTACTATACAGATTTCATTCCATTGCACGTTTCTATGCATGAATAACGTTACTGCTTCCAATAATACGGAAATTTATTAGAAAATCTTCCAATTAGACCGTTTATTTAGTTAAGCGTGACTCACTGAAGAGAAACAATGATTGTATTATAAGCTTAACTTATAATTTACGAGAAAGTTTCCGAATTCATTATGTGTAATGTTCCAAATTAGTCAAATACAAAGAATTCAGCTATTAACACTATTATAACAATTAATTTGGATACAAATGGTTCTTTTTAAAATCGTGTAACATAGCAGGTACCTTTTTGGTGTACATTCCTGCATACCTAAATTCATATTTCAATTACAAAACTGGGTAGGGATAAATAACATTCCCATGTTAATATATTTTTATCGTTCGATTTATTTATTATTTCACGTTTTATTCTAAAATATTTCCAAACAAAATACGGAAACATTATATAGCGAAATTTATGAATAAGGATTAGTATTAAAAACTGAAAACCAGTTTTATAACAAACAAATCACATTGTAGTAAAAATTTGAAACTGGGAATATATGCAATTATGCACTAATTAGACTTTAGCCTGCAGATCCAGAAGAAGTAGACTTGGTACTGGAGGTAGGCGAGAAGTCATTGAATGACCATCAGAACTCCACTCGATTTCTTCTTGTGGGGTTAACCGAACTAGTAATATTGAAGATTCGATGATTATAATAACGGATGAAACCAGACTAATCACTCCCCAACTAATAGCACACTGAAAAAAATTGGCTTATTAATTTGTGACAAAACGGCCATCTTGGTGAAGTCAACATACTCTTTCAAATAGCATTATCAAATATTGAGGTTGCCATTTAAAACAAGAGAGAAGGTGACGTTATCTGCAGCAATAATGTCATAAAATATATGACAGAGTTTGAGCATTTAAAAAGAAAGTGTTTCAGCGCTTTTTCTTGTTCGCTCTGTATAAATTTTATTCAATTTGTTCCAACCTTTACGTCCTCACTGTATGTTGGCTACATTTCTTGGTTTCTAAAACTACCGTTGAAATATTAACAAAAATAAAGTAAAAAATATCAGATATGTAGCTCCAAAGTACGACAAGTATTTTGTATTCGTATTACCATTCTTTAATATGTATATGTACAAATAATTTGCATAATAAAGCACCAGCTATAGTCTTAAGAGGATAATGAAACTGTAAGATGGATAGTACTCAAGTAACTCGAATATAGCGGAAAACAAAACTAATGCCAGACATAGTATGTTGTTATTTATTACATATGAAAGAAAACGTTGACTTTTTAGTACCAAAAGTTGCAAAAAATTATTGTATATGTCAGTGATTTCAAAGACGACTTATTTAATTTTCTTTCTATTGAAACTATACTGATTAAGAAATCAAGTAAGCTCCTTTAACCACCTAAATATTTGAAACAAGAGCCTACAAGGGAGAGTAGAAAACTTTCTAACAAAGATAAAATAAAAGGATTCCTCGCAGGATTTCGTTTGTGGTTAAAGTATTTATAAAAAAAATGATGTGATTCTTTTCTTGGCATTCACAAGATTGTCGAAGAAATTGCAACAGAACCATCGTTGGTAGTCTCACATTCCTTGCATGATACAAAGCTTGCATAATTTTGAAAAGAAACTATTAAGTTACTTTTCAGAACTGAACTGTGAAGTTGACAATGGAGATAGATGGATAATAAGTAGTTTTCTGGATGTGTCAGTTCAACTGGCTGAATCTGACCACGAATATGAAAGAAAATCTTATAGATTTTGCTACTGACGGGATGCTTAAAATTAAATTTGCAAAAGATTGACTTCTTCTGGATGACATAAAAAATAAGAATATCCAGAGCTGGCAAGGGAAGCTTTGAAATTACCTGGGGGTCACCAGACTTGAAATGATTCTGATTGTGTGTTGTCTTTAAATGAACGACACAAACAAATCGGATAAATTTAATGATAAAAGTACAAAATATGTCAGAACGAAGAAAACCTGGATGGGAAGTTTTCGACAACTCACACTATATGTGTATTCTTAAAGTACTTACACCTACTTGTAGACATGACGTCAGTCTTGAGTCTTAGAACAAAAATACTAAGAAAAAAATCATTCAATATTCGCAAAAAAAAAACAACTTACAGAAGCATTACATAGCCGGTGGCATTATTTTTGTGTCAGACGGTATACACATACACACTATAGCATCTCTGCCTGCCATCTGATGGAAGTTGTCCCATTTAGCAAGCTTTTACGAAAGTGGTCCTTGAAATTATTTTATTGTATAGTATTTATTACTGCAACTTTATTTCACATAAGCCACATACCTAAGTATTTGTCCTGCTTATTAAAGTCACACTCATGAAATATTGCACACGATCCGCATGTGGAAACTGCCATTGATCACAATCGACTGTTGTTTCATTGATAAATTATTATGTAAATATATGCACAAGATTTGCGTAAGATGAAACAGAAAATATCAAAACAATAATGCTAAATTCTACTCTAACTACCATAATATTGAATCAATGAATAGGTCTACCTTAAATAATATGTGATGTTGAAATGTTAAATTATAATTTTTTTTTCAATTCGAAGTTTGTTCTCTATTTGTATGAATAATCAACATTTGGAATTATTGCACTTCACATAGATATACCTGTAGGTATGAGAACTCTTAAATTTATTATTTATTAATTAGATATTATTAATATATATATACAGGGTTAACTATGACTAAGTACAAAAATTTTGACCACGTGCTCAGGGAGCAGTAAAAGACAACAAAAAAATTATTCCAGAATGTTAGCTCGATATTTAAAAAATGGGGCAAAACCCTTTTTTCCTACGGAAAGTCGGCGCCTATGATGAGTATCGACTGAGATGGCTTATGACTTAGATCCATAGTTGACATTACATCTGTCAACAACTACCATGCGGTCGTTTGCAGAGTTTCTAAATGCAGAAACGACAAAAATTAACATTCTTATTAGTAATAATACCTGATAGGTAGGTAACAGTTAATCCAATTAGCTCCAGTATTTTGCATTCGTTTTTCATTATTCGGTTACAAACTGGTAAAACTACATTTTCACTCACTACCGATAAACACACTTCCCGTAGGTACAGTTAGATACAATGCCTATGTATTATAACAAAACCGAAGAAAGGGATAAGTAGGTAGGTTCTAATAGATAACAGATAATACTCGCGGCAGTCTTGTCCCATAACCTAGAAAAACAAACCGGCGAACTATATTGTGGGAAAATATCTGTACCCGACACATATTCCTTTATTTATTAACTATAAAACGTTTAAAATTAAAATAAGGCACTAAAAACTGAAGAAGAACACAAAACTACAACGTAAACACAGAAATTAAATTATAACATAACAGCGAACCGACTCGACTGGACCGACTGTGGCCGACTGTTGCATGACGGTTGCTTGCTGGTTGCATACTCTGATTCTCGCATTGGCGGCGTTAAATAAGGATTTAATATAATATCGAAACAAATTTTTTTTCGCTTTATAAATAAGTTTGGAAATTTTTTAAAAAGGAAATTCTGTTAATTCTTATTTTTTTCTATTCCCTCTTAAAATATTTGTACTTAGTCATAGTTAATCCTATATATATATCAGAAACTTAGGAATTCTCGAGAAAAAAGTTCCTATAGACGCCAGCCTAGCCTAATTTTCTTGAAAAAAAAATGTGGAAGACCGAGAGTTTGGTGAAGAAACTTTGTCTGTCATAAACATCTACAATTGGTCAAGTTTTTTAAGATGGCCAAGGAAAGCCTAAAATAATTTTAAGATCACAAAAATCTGAACTATTTTTCAGGTACGAACCTTAACATATTTATTTATGTAGATTTATCCTAAACAGAATGCAGAATGTTCTTCAAAAAGACATAATTTAGTATGCCAATTATTTTCAATATTTTGTGGTAATTATCCAAAGAAATGCATACCTATTTGTAGAAATCTTCCCACATAAGGGTCCCGCATTTAAATACTTATTTATTCGTTAATTTATATACATAAACAAAGTTTAGAATCAACTAAAAATGACGAAACGAACATACGAAATATTAATTACATTCAGAAATACATATTTTACTTCCCTCAGATTTCGTACATTTACACTAGTTCTTAGTAATTTACTAGAAATTCCAAAACAATAATTGAGTTCAGTAATACAAATCAAACTTAAAGGTTTTAAAAGGGCACCCTGTACTCATATACAGGGTTCCCGTAAAGTGTACTACAAACTTTGGGTGGTCTTAAACACACCGTATTCCAGTCCTTAAAAGATGCTACTACAAAGTAGTTTTTATGACGTAACTGTTATTTGGAAAAAGAAACAATAACATTTTTAGGGACTAGAAGTTTTAGGAGTCCAATAAATAATGTGGATTGAGAGAGAGGAAGGGTGTTTTTGTACGCCCTGCATAGTATTTTCTGCAAAGGTACAGCAAATTTCACAAGATTTTTAAGGCTATTGACTTTAGAATTTTTGTGTTTTTTTATGTAAAATGTTTAGTTTTCTAATAAATGTACAAAATGAAGAGAGACGAGTGCTCCAGAATTGTCTGCCTATACTCGAGTTCCAAAATAACAGAAGTGACTAATTTACAGTAGTTAAATGAGGAAGTTAATGAGAACTGCATAGGACAAGATTTCATGGGCGTACCACTTCAAAGATTCAAAGAATACAAAATTACCAAATAGTAAGTTGGCGGTGAGTGAACCTAGCATTTTAATAGTTTACTTTTTTAAAGGCCAATTAACTTTACACATTTCGAACATTATTTCTGACTTTTCCAATAATGTTATTTTGTACACCTTATTATTCTTCCAAGCTGAGTTAAGCGGATATGTTGATATATCTTTAATCTTTTCTTCACTATAACTTTATTATAAATGTTAATGAAAAATACTTTTTCTTATATCTGTTTTTATAATAATTATTTGTGGTTAATACAATGTTATAGTTAATAATGATTTTAGTCTGATCTAGTCAACAGTAATTCAGATAAATTTAAAAAAATATTGAATAAGATATAAGTGGAAGAAAGAAAAAACTTAATAAAATCAAATCCATAAAACTACAATATATTTTTAATAGAGAATAATAATAAAACTATTATTGCCACATTAATGACTATACAGAGTGTCTGAAAATAATGCGTCAATGTTTCTTTCGGAGGCTAATTCTACAAAATTAATGCCACAAAGCCTTAAGACATTGTTTCGATGTTCGGTTACAGAGCGTCAAAAGAAATATTTTTATAAATTTCTTCTAATAACTTTTATGTGAGCCTATCGATCTTTTTCTAATTTTGTACACTTATCATCATGTTCCTTTGCATGTGGATGCTTAATTTGATCCATATCCTCCAGTGCCAAATAGCCTGTCCTTGGTATTCAAATATTAGGTAACTTTTTTGTTTGAACATTTTTATAAAACTGGATAAAAGGTTTTCTTTTTATATCACGTTAAAATTAGCCGTTTTGGAGATAAATGACTTTAAACACCTTCCCGTTAAATGATTAGCCGCTTAGTAGAACCCTTTTTCAAAATAAAAGAATGATATAGTCGCTAGGGTTCGTCAGAACTTCCGGAGAAGACTAAATTTATGTATTTATGAAAATATTACCTCCACTGAAATTATTATAACAAAAATAATGTGGCTCAGTATTAAATATATTCGTGAATTTAAAATAGTTCTCGGAAACCATCCATATTTATAAAATATTCTAACAAAATAGTTCCGTCATTATTTGAAGGTCAAGGGCAGTTGGCAGGCCCTTTGGCGTTGATACAAAGAAACACTAACGACGGACGTGTACAAACTTAGAAAAAAATCGGTAGACTCACAAACAAGTTATTTAGCTATTTTCGAAAAATGTTATAGGACTTTGTGGTATTAATATCTCGTGCAAAATCACCCCCCAATATTGCCGCATCATTTCCGGACGCCCTGTAGTTATATAAAAATATAAATGATGTAAAAACACAAAATTTGTGGATAAGAGACTACAATTCAATTTGTAAGTATTGTGTTTCAAATCACACGAAAAAAACTTAAAACTGGTCTGTAAGGAAGATTAAAAACGCAAAATGTTGCATGAACATTCTGTACAATATCAAATAAATGTTTACTTTTAGGTACTTTTTAATGACTTCAATATAGTATCATAACACATATCTTTACCTAAACGTCAAAAACTTCTGCAACGATCCCTAAATATGTGCGCATAGTGTAGGCCACACTGAACCCTAAGATTATTTTTCGTCGGATCGAGGCAGTGCATAGCTGCAATTATCCACTTAGGCCGGCCGCAGAACGAAGAAAAATGACGAACCTGCCCGCGAATTTTAGGAGTGTTCGCCGGCCCGACGGACCATAAAAACCGGCAATTACGCCTTCCTCGCGGGAGTGCATTTTTATCGCCCGAACTTAGACTGTTACCTTTCAATGCTCAGCTTCGCGGTCAGGGGCGGACTGGCGCCTGCGGGTGTCTAAAATCGGTATATTCTTTATGACTAACATGAAATATGGCTCGGAATTTACAATTGTACGTTAGTAAAAAAACATTGTTTTCAAAAATTGTAATATTTCCTGACTTACGTGATAGTTCATTTAAAATTGCTTGAGAATTGGGTCGACTTGAGAGAACTAGCCTCTACGTGTCACATATTTTCAGGCAGACGCATTGTGTTATTTTTTTGGCAAAAGGTTATAAGTAACCAGTATGTAGCAAATATATGGATGGATTATTTTTTTTTTGTTTTAACAGAGTTCCAATACCACTAACTCACATTCACATTTAACAATCACAGAAAGATTTGTTTCATATAAATTAATGCACTATAGAAAGTCTTTGGCTAAGAAAATGTGCACGTGAATAACCGACACCGACGCTAGTGTACTTAGATGTTAAGCATACCTCATCAGAACAAAGCAATGCGAGAAAAACTACATTTGTATTAGTAAAACAAGAATCAACAATGCATCTTTGAAATTCTTTTTACAATGGTACGTTTCTTTCACTAGGTAGTAGAAATGTATTTATAACGGAGACTCTTTATTACTGTATGCTATATCCAATTCAACAATTTACAATAATGCCACGTTTCTTTCATTAGGTAGTAAAAATGTCTTCATTATTGTATGCTATATCCAACAACAAAACTAAATAAACAACGAACTAAAAATGAAACAAGTATTGCTCTTCTTAGTTAAATAGGAAATAAACGATAAAATTAACGCATTTCAAAACTAAATGTAATAGCTGTGTTAACAAATTTATTATTATTTTCTCATGTAGGTACTATTCTAGTAACTCTTATTTTACCTATAACAAAAACTTATATGATTAAACAAAAATACATCAAAACTCAATGCCTTAATATACGTATATCACATCACACCAACATTAAAAAATACAGTGTGTCCGGAATATGCACCGTAATTTTAAGGGCTTATTTATCTGATATAAATCAGTAAAAAACTCTTATAAAAAAATGTCTAAAATGAATAGTTTGTCTACAAGTACATTTCAAAAATAAAAATACAACTACAATAATATGTAAAACTATGTTACGAAATTACAAACTAAGGCAAAATTCAGGTTAAGTAAAAGTTCCTATAACTTAATTTGTTCGTAATTTATTTTTAGTATCAGCATTAATGAAGTAAGCAATTGAAGTTTCCGAGAAATTCCTTAAAACTGCAGCGTTCAACAACGTTGCAATGTGTCAGGTTGCTGCTCATAACCTACAAGTAATATTAGTCATAGTAGTATTGTAGTGCAGTTCATTGTTCTCTAATTTTTCTTAGATACTTGTGAGCATACCTACATAAACCAAAATAGAACAATTTATAGTAACTATGACATCTTAATTTATGGTGAATTTAGGCAAAACTCTGATTACGAGACATTTCTATAGTAAATGCTTCTTGCAAGCAACAGAAGTCATTTTGAACACTTGTAACTATTATTATTTGTTGTGAAGAGCTCTAAGGAATCCATTTACAGAAATGTATACGTCAGATCACATGTTTTTTGGATCAAAACAAGACGATTTAAATAAACTTACGTTAGTACAAATGTGTTTAGTTTATAAGACCCCGAAGTCTCATATCAAAACTATGAGAAAAAAATAATTGAATATTTCAAATTTCTAAGCCAATGGTCGAAAGAGGTTGTACTAGATAAAAAATTAAGGTTTACTTCAAAAAAGAAAAGATCAATTCAAATAGATATAAAATAAATGTTCCCATTGCTTACTATTTACATGCATGCAAAGAATTATGATGAAGAAAATTAATGTAACAACGTAGCTTCGTTTAGCATCTAATAATATTTATTTAATTAAAACGTTGCCAAAATTGTCCGCCATTTACACATATTTTGTAAATCACGAACTTAAGGTGCCTCCATAAAGAAAAATCCAATGGATTTAAATCTAGAGAACGTAGAAGATAATTTACAGGAGCGTCATGTTGCCGCATCCCACTTATAATTTCAAAATAAAATGGAATGGATGACATGATATTGGAAATATAAATAATAGATACACATCAAACAAAAGTAAGAATACCAAATACCTTTTGCAATGTCTTATTTTTATGTGGAAATTTTTCTTAAGGCATATAAATCGTAAACTGTGAGAATAAATAATTCAGGCAATATCTATCCTATTTTTACGCCAAATGGCATGTATGAAATAAATTATCCTCGAGAAAAACAGAATTGCGGTTATTTATACGTATGTATACAAGTTTTATTAACGACAGTCCACTCACAGTTTTACGTGTTTATATTAAAACGTTCATTAAAAAGTGGTTTTTATTATGTTACGCGACAGCGCTCATTTGTATAAACGTCTGGCAATTTAATAAATTCCTTGATGAATATCATAAAATTTTAATTAAAGACAACCATTGCCACAACAAAATACTTTGTACGTATTATTTTTTGAGACGAAATAAATTGGCTTTTGTTCCCACCGCCATGTGACGACAAAAAGGGAGCATCTATATATCTACCTATATATCTACACATTAAGATGCGGACAATACTAACCAACATACGCACTTATTTTGTCATGTCATAAAATATGAATACAAAATTATGACACCTAAAGTAATCTAGGGCCCACATTTGAAACTCTCACTAAACCGAATTTCCAAACTGAATTAAAAAGTGTAGACAGAAAGATTAGTTCTAAAATCGTGATAAGAACAATTTGAAAAAATAATTACTAGAGGAAAAGCGCCAAATACGGAATATGTCCTCGTTATCCTACAATAGAATTGAACAATCTGATATTAGTCGCAACGTCAACTTTCATTCGTAGCCTCTATTCAAAATAGTTTATTTTTCCTTAACACCTCTCTAATATATCTTATGCAATAAAAATCTTTAACCTAAAAATTCAATTTTTCTACATTAAGTACCTATTGTGAGACTTAAATATATTTGCCTAGAACTAATGTAAAATTTCCCATTTTAAAACAGGCTTATGCAGGATATAACCAATTTTTGTTTGCAATTTGAGGTTAGTATACCCGAGGCCTAAAATAATAGAGTGATTAATTTACAGCACTTAGAGGAGTACTGGAGATGAGGGTTGCAGAGGACAAGATTCCATAGGCGTGCCATTTCAGAAGTGGTTTAAAGAACACAAAATTACCAAAAATAAATTGACGTCGAGTGAATCTATAGTTTATTTTAGAGTTTATGCTCACTCGTAGAATGCCGTCGCCAGACGGCGACGGCCTACCACCACATACTTACACCTACCTGATGCGCACTCCGCGGATATCATACTTTAACATATAATATATTGCACTATTTACATACACACTACTATACACTACCGGTTACTAGCACTGTCACTATAACGGTCACACTTTAACACTTATCGTCGGCTATTAGGTCTGTTCATAGTTAGAGTTCATAGAACTCACATATACTGATAGCAGATTCGCCTTCAAAGAGTCTAGCCCGAAAACAACAAGTGCAGGTCAAAGAATATTAGCTAAGGCTAGGGATGTGCTTGTTAATTATGTTACTGGCAGCGACCAGTACCTACGTCACAGCATAACATGAAAAACTATCATAAATCAAATGATAGCCTGTCTGTTATGATATAATATTCAAAGTATCGTAACAAGTTATTATAACGTATTTTTTCTATAAATATAAATTTTAATACCTATAGAATAGTGAAAGTAGTAGAAAAATGGAGTCGATATCGTAAAACATTTTTTTTTTTTTTGTAAAATCCTTAGTTTTCGAGTAAAAAATTATTGAAGTTGTAGTATTTTCAACCTTTACATTGCTGGGCTACTTTAGTCTCTAGCCAGGCGATTCCGAATAATCTGGAATTACTTTTTGTATGTATTAACCTTTTTCGTGAAGCTAATCTTTACATTAGTTTTTTAAGTGTCAAAAATGGCTAGGTGTATAGCAACTTGGAGTTGGTGGATATCGTTTTGATTTATGGCGATGTGAAACGACGACGTCCACGGCGTATTGCAACAGTGTGGCGTATCATACACGAGGCTGAATTATAATATCCGTACCATGTATCCAAGCGTATCCAAGTATCATTACTAAGGGATTGAACGAGGGGGACCGGTACTATGGTCACCACGATCTCATGACTTTAAATGATTTGGACTTCTCTTTGTAGGGATATTTAAAACATGAAGTGTATCGCACACGAAGCGGACATCAATTATTGATGATTTACGCAAACGTATCATAGTTGCTACCAATAACTTCAAAACGCAGAAGAAACACAGACATTTATATTAGTGTGTAGAAACTGAATAAGATGGGCCCAAAATTTTGTTGTAACATTAGGTATGTCAAACTATGACATTAATAATATAATAATAATAATATCTCTACCCCTCATTCTAATCACAGGTATTAACCCAGAAGTCAGAGACTTGTGCGGGAGAAAGGGCGGCATATTATTATTAAGTAGGCCGCATTTGCGCTCAGGAACAACTTACGTTGGTAGGCCCTAACCACTATTCAGTGCCGGAATGAGGGAAACCTGGAAAACCTCATTAGTTAGGGGTGGCCGTCAAATATCAACCGGTATCAATCTCTCACATTGACCCAAGCTAACATTCTTCCATCCTACCATACCCGCAGAGAGGGTGCCAATTCTCTCTACGAATATAGCTATAGCAGCCGGGCGCGAACCGACATCGATCTAGTCACCTCAATTCAAGTACTGACGCCTTAAATCGCGCGACCACTGACCGACCCACAATAAAACCACAAATTAATTGTATTAGTAGTTAATAACAATATCGGCAAAAGCAGCAGCATTTGTCTAAAATAGATGTTATAAAATGTTATTTATTTCTTTCCTTGGGAATTTCTTTCCATTTTTTTGTCCGATCACCGATTGTATACTTTGCCGCCTTTTCAGGTTTTACAGTCGACCAGTTGTCACTTCCGTGCAGAGATATATTTTTAAATCATTTTCGAACTGTGCCGTTTGATTTTTTCTTTTTACAAGTAGGTAGGTACATTCAAAACATTTTGACTTTTTAGAGAAGTTCTGAATCACCCTGTATATATTTACTCGATAAACCTACAACTAGCTGATAACCCTCGTAACTCACCTGTCAACGTGGTTAACGACCTACCACGACTGACAGAAAACAGCGGCATATTCGACTGTACATCAAAAAAGTGATCCGATTTATTAGAATATCTTTATGCGGTAAAGGTATTTTAAAATATTTATTGAAAAATGACGTCAAATAATTAATGTATGTAATACGATCCAGTTATTCTAAAAATACGCCGCTGCGTACACTTTGGGCCAGGACCCAAACCTCCCCCCTCGTCTCCAGCATAATGGCTCGCATTCGAATTTTAATAAAGCCGCCATAACAAAGAAAGCGGTCACAGTCCGATCACCGGCCGAGTTTTACTTCTAATTAAATTTGGCGGTTTAATTCCGCCAGGGTCGTAAAACAAAGGCGAGCGGGCGCGGCCTGTGATTGGCCGCGCGCCGCCGCGGCACGCCCACCGGCTATTGTTGCATTTTATAGCTGGCAAGGATCGCTGAAGGGCACCGTTGCCGGATGGACACTCATATGAAATCACGTACTTTGATCACTGAAATTACGAAAAAAAAACAGTAATTTCGATTTCGATGTAGTCGCGGCAGGAATTCAGACGACTAGGTCACAACTGACGTTATGCAATTGTTTTTATTCTCAACATAATTTTCGACATTTGGTCGCGTTTAAAAACATTATTTGGAATTTTGTGCAATATAATAGTGTAGTAGGTATATAGTTTTATTATTCTCAGTTCCCGTTTCTGAAGTCGTCTGAATTCTTGCCGCGACTATATAAATAAAAACTAATAAGATTGTAGCTACATCAAAATGTTTACTAAACAAAAATAAATTACTATAGGTAACTATTTAAGTGTTTTATTTCATAGGAATTCATTCTATGACAGATGGGATACTGATGGATATGAATATACAGTAGTAGTAATTAATAGAAATTGCAAAACATGCATTTTGCATGCAGAAACATAGGTATCTACAGGATGATTAAGAACTTATCTAAAAAAATTGGGAATAGATGCGTCATGAAAAATGAGGTCAAAATCGTAAAAAAATTGTTGTAAAATCCTTATAGTTTCCGAGAAAAAAATTATTAAAATTCTAGTAGTTTCAACCTTTAGATTGCTGGTATAGTCAGGCGATTTTAAATATCCGATTACTTATCGTATTAACTTTTTTGTGATGCAAGTATTTACATTAGTCTTTCAAATATCAAAAATTGCTTACGTCTATAGCAATTCGCAGTTGATAGACATAGTTTTTTACAACATTGTGTAGTAGTGCAAACACTGACGTGACACGGGAAATTTGCAACCGAATTGTAGAAGCGATGGAGATCCAGGGCGTCCACGGCTGAATTATATCTGTACCATGTACAGCGTGTTAATACCAAGAGATTGGATGAGGAGGACCGGTGTCATGGCGGCCACGATCTGCCATCTTTAAGTCATTTAGACTTATTTTTACGGGGGTATTTAAAAAATGAAGTATATTGCACCGAAGTGGACACTATTGACGATTTACGCAAACGTATCATAGCTGCTGCCAATGATTTACAAGTTCAAAACGGACAAGAAGCAGAAACATTTGTGTTAGTTTGTAGAAGCTGGGTAAGACGGGCCCAATATGTTGTTGTAACATCAGATATGTCAAACTATTTTACTATTTAAAACCACAAATTAATTCTATCTAGATATTGATAATTAATAACAATAGCGGCAAAAGCAGTTGAATTTGCTGCATTAAAATAGGCGATGTACCTAAAATGTAATTTATTTCTTTCCTTGGGAAATTCTTTCAATTGTTTGTTCGGTCACCAATTATACGCCATATCAGGTTTTACAGTGGACCAGTTTCCAGTGCCGTGCGAAAGTGAATTTTGAAATCATTTTGAAGTGCTCTTTTTGATTGTATTTTTACAAAATTTTACCCTGTATATTCAATAAATTATTTTAGATAAGTTCTGAATCACCCTCTATTTTATAAATTGGTAAAAATTGCAAAACATCTGCATGAAATATAATACAAAAAGATTACTTTGCTGTCATACCAAAAACAATTTTGCTAAGGAACATGGGTATCTACTTGGGGTTAAATGTTTCAGTTATTGTTGCAATCCCTTCTTATTGCAATACCTAACTGACACTATTGTTTATCCTAGCAGAAGCTGTACTGAAGCTGTTAGGTCGTTATCCTAGGATGATTAGTTTTATAGCAATACCAACATAATATTTTTTACTTTATATAAGTTACTCTACACTACTAAATGATTTCCTTACATCTACAATGTGCACTAAGCCTTGGTGCGGTTATCAACTTCGTCTTTATACTTTCAACCTAATTTAAAAAGTTACAAGTAGATACCTACCTAAAATTTAAACTAAATAATGAACCATCCTTCGCTGCACAAAAGATGTTAGTGTGTCCTTCCTATCGAAATCTTAAGACACAAAATGACTCGTAGTAAGACTTAGGTAGGTATAACAATCACGATTAGTACGTAACATAATACTTAATTATTGTTAGATAATTTATACTTGGTATATTTTCGAGTCTTGCAATCATAGATTTACCTAAGTAAACCTCATCTGAACGCAGTTACTACCTACATACAGCAATAAATTATCGAGTTATCTTTACTATATCCAGTGAAAGAAAAAATGTAGGTTCCTATTCAATGTTAAAAATCTGCTTGAATGTTTTATTTTATTTGGTACATGATATTGTAACACTATAAGAAAAAATCCAGTCATGATACGGATTATCTTAGTCAAAGCAGTACAACATTTATAAGTATAGAAAGAGAACATTCTTTCAAGGTTACAGTTATATCTAATGCTATTACAACACGCAATAGATTATAGAGAATAGATATGTCCATCAGAAATATCATGTGTGGCTTAGATCTTAGACGGTGAACAAAGATATTGCAAACAACTACTCTAATGTTTATTGACTTAATAACGATAATTTTAATATTAAATCATGAGAAATTAAACAGTTCAACTGAGGGTAGAATACCGTGCAAGTTCTGCGAATTTCAAAAAAGTTTGAAAGATACAGGGTAGATCAGTGCAAGCGAGACAGCTTGAATAAATCCGAATAATGTAAGTATACCTAAATAGTATGGAAATATAAATTATACAATTTAGAAATAGGACTAAACCAATATTTTTAATCAAATCATGTATATAGCTTTTGTTGTTTTATAAAAACTATTTAACTCAACTTGAACCTTGAACCTACAAGCTACTCAATTTCCAATGGGTCAAGGTTAGCCCTAGATCTAGATGAAAATCAAAAAAAGAAACTCAAATAAAATTTTATCGAAAAAAGTTTTAGTTCCGAGATAGAGAGGCTGCTGAAATTGAGAAAAATAATAAATTAAACAATTTTTCTCTAATTTGACAGAGAGCATCAATGCGGATTAATACATAATACCCCTTAACTGTTCAAATCACATATTATTATGTATACCTATCGCATTTTATTAGTTTGAAATATCTCATATTGTTATATAGTTTTATTGAAATTCCGAATTATAAAAAAATCAAACTTCTATATAAATGCCTTTCGTTTAATTTTGTTAATGATAGGCAACAACTTGGCAACTGTGCTCCTCCTCTACCAACTCGTCGACATACGTCGTTCTTGAATACCGTAAGGAAGACGAAGAGGGCAGTTAACGATGCAACTTAGATTATTACTTGTTTACTTTGCTTGCAGTGCAGGACAGTACTTTTCAGTGCTAGGTGATTTCGTAGGCTCGATATTATGATTTACGCTTTCGTGATATACTAGGTGTTTTTTAATTACCGTTATCGTTGGCTCATTATACCTATATTAGTGGTGTCAATACATAATTGTTTAAACAGTGTTGTGAGTACTCAGTGTTATGTTTTGTGAGTTAATAAACAAGTGTTTGCTTTAATTTATCTAGTGTTTAGTACCTCTATAGCATTTATTCTTTTTCCCCTTAAAAATGTTGTGGCATTAGATTCTGCATATCTAATAAGATACGGAAAGCATATTCAGACCTTGAGAGGATTTCTCGGAAGCACCTCAACCTGGTAGAGATCAAACGAATGGTGATACAGAAGATGCGGGGATTAGAATGAACGATATAGAAAATAGAAATTCTCAACATTTTGGTAAACAAGTTTAGTTAATTAGATATCAATAATGTATATAAAAATATAAAACACGCCGCGGGAGAAGAGAGGACATTAGAAAAATTGGTTTATTAAATAATAGTGTCACTTTATTAGACAGCGCTCCATATAATTTAAGACTTTCAGAAAGGATTCAAGATACTGGCACAAAATGATATTCCAAAATCTACGGGTGTCTCATAATTAGCTGCCAACCCTGAACAGGCCGATTCGATGATCAAAACTAAGTAAAAAAGTTCATATGAACATGGATCCGGAAATGCTTCCTAAGAGCACAGGGACCCATTGAAGAGGAAGGAATGGAAATCATTTTTTAGCAATATCTCTCAATCGCGTTGTGATAAATGAATGAAATTTGGTATACACAGCCAAATTTTGATGAGCAATTTGATGGATTAATCCATTTATTCCCATAAGGTCTATTGGGGTGGGTACAGAGATGGCCCTGGTATTTTGCATGTGTAACTTTTTTGCAGCTTAGTGTATCCATCTGACTATCGAAACAATCGATTCTCCTACCTGTTTTATTTGAAAAAGGTATACTTTGCTGAAGTCGGTAGGAATAACCATTTTTAAAATAATCCTATTTGAAATGCTCAGTGCACCGAGTAAAAACTGTTTTGGTTTTAGGTAAAGTGCCTTTTCTGCTGAAAATATAGCAAAATGTTACTTGAAAAAGTTGGTATGAATGGTAAATTTTGGAGACGGGCAAAATTTCAAAAAGATCGGCCTGTTTTGATAAAATCTTTGTACCTACTTGTTGAAAAATGGTTACATCAAACCTCGCAGATCTTTTCGAAATTTTGCACGTCTCCATAATTTACCATTCTCAACAACTTTTTCAAGTAACATTTTGCTATATTTTCAGCAGAAAAGACACTTTACCTGAAACCAAAACAGTTTTTACTCGGTGTAGAGCATTTCAAATAGGATTATTTCAAAAATGGTTACTCCTACCGACTTCAGCAAAGTATACCTTTTTCAAATAAAACAGGTAGGAGAATCGATTGTTTCGATAGTCAGATGGATACACTAAGCTGCAAAAAAGTTACACACGCAAAATACCAAGGGCATTTCCGGACCCATGTTCAAATGAACTTTTTTACTTAGTTTTGATCATAGAATCGGCCTGTTCAGGGTTGGCAGCTAATTATGAGACACCCTATATAACGTAACATATCTACGATGCTAGTTTGAAGAAAGATGAGTCATTGTCAAGAGCAATAATGTTGCCATGAAATACGTTAAGAATGAGATAATTGCGGTTAAGAGACATACCGTTCTACGATTGCCTCCATACTACTATATTTTTAATCCCATTGAATTAATATGGATCCAACTAAAAAGAGGCATTCAAATAAAGAATACTTTTACAAAATTTTACAAAAGCTATAGATGTTATAAAAAGCGAGGTGGATAAAATTACATCAGCTAATTGAGAAAGACTATATAAAGTTGCATCAATTGATTGGGCCAAAACAGTACGTTCAATATTATAAGTATACTTAATTTTATCTTAAATTATTATTGGCGAAATCGTAAATACGGTCCTGTCTACGGCTGACAAAATAAACGCCGAAGCCTTTGATGCTTTTATGGTAATTTGTATGCCGTTTTTTTATTCCCTTATATCGATGAGATGTACTATACCTAAATTGAATTAAAAGGTTGAAAATGCCCTAAGCTTTTAGTTTAATTCGATTGTATGGATTTGAAAATATTGAAAAATTTATCTCGTTCTCACATTTATACATTATCACAAAAAATACGGATAAAAAAATGAGGGGGGTAAGAGGACGGCTCTCGTCAATTTCCCTCCTCTCAATTTCAGAGTGACGCATGACGACCCGGTGCGTTTCATTAAATAATTGAAAATATTGAAGAATTTACCTCGTTCTCACATTTATACATTATCACAAAAAATACGAATAAAAAGGAGGGGGTAAGAGGACGAGAGTCAATTTCAGAGTGACAACCCGGTGCGTTTCATGAAATAATCTTGGCTTGTGTTTATCGGGAATCTCCACAATTGATCCTAATAACATAAGGGCATTTTACTAACGCCCCTATCTGCCTGTCAGGCGAATGTCCCTGGGCAATATCACTTGCAATAGTAGGTACGGTTAAATACCCGGCAGGACCCATGTCAAGTGTTTATTACGATTCCGCATCGGTCGTGATGGCTCGTTGTCTACCGGAATCCCAGAGAGAGGCAGTAAATCAATCAAGAGATTAGGAGGACCAGAAGAGTATTAAGAGGGTTTTCTAGATTGCGTCCTGGAAATGAAAGGTTCTGAGGATTAATGATAAGTAGGTAGGTATATAAATACTGTTCAAAAATTAATTTTACAAATATACCTATCTAAATACATATAACTTTAAATTTGCCGCCTAGCTACGTAAAAACATAAAAATATTTAAGTACAGGGTGAACCTTAAATAAGTACGAATATTTGCTGCAGGTGTAGTGTAGGTGTAGTTCGTTATGTAGATGCGTCAAATCAAGATCTTTTTAAAAAATTCAAATATTTACGGATATTAATTTTAAAAAAAGACACATATGATTTACTGAACGCGAGGTTGCCATATCGTCTGTAAGATAAATAATTTTTTAACGTAAATTTAATTTCTGCGGTTGATTCTAATTTAAAAATACTTTTAGGAATACGTAAAGTAAAATTGGGTAGATAGTACCTACGTTACGCATAATATTAGCCCAAACTGTAAGTTCTTAACTGACCTTACCATAAACGATTAAAAAATGAATTTCCGCAAGCTCGATACTACCAGTTAAAGTATTTAGGAAGTTACTTTGTCCAATTCAAAAAATTATACATAAGCGTGCATAAAAGCTTGTTGAAAACCTCACAGTTATCCATATTTCACAAGTTAATACCATTGTACACTGTTAGAAAGATACACAAATTATTCCCTTCAACTATTTTATGAAAAATAACAAAAAACTATGATTTTCACGCAATCCTTAGAGTTAATTTTCGCCACATAACTTCCATCAATGTGTCAGTGCTAACCGTTTCGTATTTCGTAGTTTCGTAGTGGGTGAAACAGATTTTAAAAACAATCATAGAACATGTAATAACAAAATAGCCAGCTTGTTGTTACGTATAAGTTCAATATCAAGAGAAGGAAAAACAAAATATTTAATAGCAGTGTTAATCGCATGCAAAAAAAGAAGCTGTTGTCGTAGGCTCAAGTAACAGGTACGTGTCAGGGGCAGTAGGCAAAATGTCCGGCACCAGCCCTATCCTCTGGGTTTGATAGTCACAGTCAGTAAGGTCGACGAAAAGGTTATGTTAATACCGGTGCATAGGTCCAGGGCAAAGGAATAAGCTGTGATAAAGGCAAGGTACAAGTGGAAAACAAAACATGTAATATTTGTGAAAAGGGATTCGATACTTTCAATACACGTAAATTGAAAGTTATATGAGATACTTTTGCGTCTTCTGAAATCGAACTAAGCTAATGATTTCTTTAAGTAATGCACTGCTTGACGACTCTGTTTTAAGAGTTGCGGCACTAACGTATAAAACGTATTTAAAATGTCTTGTGTGTCTAATTAATATTTTTGGTGATAACCAGTGTGATGAAGTGAAAGATGGCATATTATTCAAACAGTGAAAAGGTTGACATGCTAAAAGCACATTTGTTAAATAGTGATTGTGATAACGATAGTATATACCTATTGTGACAAATCAGTTGGAGTATAGTAAAAATGGGTAACGACCAAATTTTGGATAACTATGATTGTGAGTAGAGAATCTGGTTTATATTTTCAATTTATTGGTGAAATATAGGAATGGCAAAGGAGAGAAGGTAGCCATTAATATTTTCATAAATAAACATATTTCAATCATTCTTTGACATGCCTAAAAACTCTAGTTAACTTTGTTGAAGCCTATTCCAAGACAACAGTGTAACACTGGCAACGCTGTGAAATACATCCACCATGATTCTTAAAAATATTAGTATCGGAGTTGGATCAGCAGTCCTCAACAAGATTTCGATAAAAAATCACGAAATTTATTTAAAATTTGACTTTTTTATTTAATTTTTTTTTTGTAAAAAAACTATTAGCTATTTATGAGTTCTACAAAGTGAACTGCCTGCTAGTTAAAATATTTGTACTTATTTAAGGTTCTCCCTGTATACAGGCTGTCCATGACAAATATCGCACAAACATTTACCGGGTTATACAAGGTTGACAAAGTACAAATATCTTAAGAGAGAATTGATTTAGAAAGCGATTTTTTTAAACCATATTAAACCATACTCGTAATTTATCGCGCACTTTTGACTTTTAGAGAGTTAGGCAATCACCATACCAGCAATAATTTGTTATGCGATTTTCTGTTTTTCTTCAGTTCTTAGTGCCTATTTTATCAGTTTTAAACGTTTTGTAGTAACTAAATAAAGCGACGCCTTTCCGGAGGAAAGGAGGGTTTTGTCCCTTTTAAACATCGAGCTAAAATTCCAAACTAGTTTTTTAATTCTTTTAGGCCTTCCGAAGCACGTGGCTAAAATTTTTGTACTTAGTCATAGTTAACCCTATAGATCCGGACAAAATAGTCCTAAAACTAGAAGCGTTAAATTTTATAAAATATTAATTGTTTTCAGCCATATTTACGAAATCCTTCAAACGATCAAATAGAGTGTTGGCTGAAAAACATGTGACACTCTTTTGGCCTTGGCCAACTTATATTGAAAGATATCCGTTGATAACTATTGCACTCTTAATGCTTTTTAATTTCACACTTTCCTGTTATCACAGATTCGATATTTAATTTATTTACAAATTCAGAGTATTCAGCTCATATCAATTTTCAACTTTTTTAGGAGGGAGGGTTTAATTTTTAACATTTTATTGTTTGGATAGTTAAGGTAAGTAAAAAAAAAACTGAAGGAGTTTTCGTTATTGAAAAAATAGGGTTAATTTATATACCTACTTAACATTACCTAATGATGTCAAAATTTGTATACGAATAAATATCAACTGTGATGTAAGAAAAACGCCCATTTAATGCTCAATAAGTGGCGTAATACGGATAGCAGAAGTTATACTGACTATACCTACTACATACGAATATTACAAGTAAACATTTGGTAAGGAAAATAAAATGATACATATTGTTCCTTCTCTTATCTTTTCTCGACATTTTCCGATAAGCATAATAAAGCAATATGACCCCTAGTTGTCAACGCAGTTATTTCAATGGACAAAGTGACTTCTAGACATATTTGTATCTACTATTCGCATTACACGTTTTAATAGATCTGTAGGTCTGCTCTGCAGATGTTTTGCACGTGATAAGACCGTATGTTTACACATTTCAGATTTATTCTGGGAATTCGGTCGAAATGCCGCATTATCGTAATTATTTAAATGGTATTAAAAGATTATTATCAATTTACAGCTGTAAACATGGCCTGTTTGTAAATGTTTCAAGAAACCGAAGTTGTAAACGTTAAACGTTTTCGTATTTTTTAAACGTTCATACATGTCGTAAAACATATTAAAATTTAGTGCGAAATTTCGCATTATAAGAATTCGCCATAAAATGAAATCTGTATATTTACACTGATAAAAATTATAAATTTACAACATTTTCACGTTCAGTACGTACGTAAGTACTACAAGAAACTCCATCAGGTAGATACAGTAGAATTTCTTAAATAAATATTTCTATTAACAAAGAAAAATTAAATCACGATATCCGTTTTTCAGTCCCATAATTTGACCCTTAAATGTAGGTTCCATAAGGATCATTCGTTATAATGGCACTTGATTGAAATGTAATTTCTTAAAATACAAAGTATCGCGGGTTGCATACTACTGTGACGTCACATAATTCAATAGATAATCAGATTCTAAAGGTTATTTGAATAGTCGGATTAAAGGTTAATTTGAATTTGAATTCGCCTATCACCAAGTCGTCAGCAGTTCGAAATAAATCGTCAAATTCGTCGTCGAAATATTTACATTGTAACACTTTTTACACTTTTGTTAAACAACTATAATATTAGGTAAATCAGTATCAAAGTTAGGTTTTAAGTGTGTAAAGTATGTACCTATTATTAATTGAGATAGGGACATATTAAATAATTCAAAACCAAAATCACAATAAACAGCAAGCAGCTTTCTCTTTACAAAATATACTGAAGTTTCTAATTAAAATATAATTTAATTCTAATCTCTTCCTAATGAATAACTATATTTAAAAACATTTTATACTTATAATTCGTATAATAAATCGACATTCAAGTTTTTATCAAGGAATATCCGTACTTAATTAGTTGCAATTTCCGGATACATAATTATCGAAAAACGGTAAATCTAATAAATATTTTTTTAGGGGACAGACTGCCACTGCCATTTACGTAGATACTGCAAGAGCTATTAAATTAACTAATAATGCATCTGCTTCTCGGAAAGAAAACTGTTTTCAATTAGGAAGATTTGTTAAATGCATGTATGTAATAAAATAAATATGTGAACTAGCTGGGTGGCCGCAATAAAGTTTATGTCATTAGGATAACAGGAGGCAATTTGTATATTTAATTAAATATGTATTTTTTGTGCTTAAATAATAATTAATAATTGGTAAGTATAGGTATACCTACGAGTAGATATGGCAAGCCTTTAGTCTACTATAGGCTTATCACATTTGTAAATAAAATTGACTTTTTTAGTCTATACCTAACGCCTATATTCAATATTTCCGAGGTAGATACTTTAAGTACCTATAACGCTGAGAAATTCGAACTCATTTTTATGAGTGACATTATTTTGGTGTTCAATTTTGAGAGATTTGACATTTTATTCAATGTTAGGTAAATACTCACAAGATATTTATTTACTTAGCAAATAATTGACTGAACTGAGTGAACGTTATTCAACCAATTGTGTGATCATTTCAGCATAATCAGGTGTGAACCCATTTTAACAATCAATTCTGTTGCATTGTTGATTTTAAGTGAAAATGAACTAAAAATACTTTTACATATAGAATACATGCTTTTGCAATAATAATGTCATTCTTTCAAAACAATTTTTCAGCTTCTGGAAGTTCTGAGTAGAAATTTCATTAAACCACTATTGGTATTTACGTGAAACAACTAATTACTAATGTTAAAAATTTAAAGTAGATTTCATTACAAATACGTCAGCAATTCAAAAGAAATCGCCAAATTCATTTTAAAGAGTGTCATTTTTATTGCAAACGATTGTACCTACCTATGCCCTAGTATCTAGACATAGGTAGATAATAAAAATATAAATATCATTGTTGACAGATACAGACCACTTGAGCAACACCTCCTCCTCCTCCTTGAAAGCAATAGTAGTAGTGGGATTCCCATACACATGATGTTTATTATTTATAAATAAAATATATTAAGTTTATTGTTATCTAAAGGTATGCTGAGTATTAGAAAAGAATCGTCATCACTCCTGGGTTTAAGATTTTTGTATTAGATAAAAGAACGACTCATTTAGGTAAATACTTATAAACTTTTTAATCGTTACCACTGACAGCATGCCTATTATGTCGGTGCTTATATATGGCCAGAAAGGATTTCGATATCAATAATAGTGTAAACTGTAGAGGAAAAAAAGGCGAAGTGACGACAGTCAGGTTAATAGTTTTCATTATCTTCAGAAATATTATTGGCAAGTCTATGTTTCGGCTGTAAAACCTTCTTCAGGACAATCCAGGAAAAGTTTTCCGTGTCAAATACAAATATAAAAAAAATATAATGGGAATAAAATAAGTTTTCCTTCTACCTTTCTTCTAAAGTCTTTATGAGAGGTGCCTGTCAAAACCTACAATGAACCCTTAGACCTACCACATATTTTTGACGAATTTTCAAACTCTACAATATTTTTCAACTATGCTGCTGCTCTAATATAGAAACTAGGCTCTATGCTTAGGCTCTATGTCAAATGTTGAAACTTGGTCTGGTGATGTATTATCTATGAACAAATTTATGGGTTTTTTTGGAGATAGGAGGGTAAATCCTCACAAATGGTTCTAAATTTCTTAATGCCCTTATTCTTAATTATGGGAAAAAGAGCACCAGCTAACACATATTTCAGGTCGGAGTTGCAAAAAAAATCGTTGGAGCTGTTCAACGTGCTTAGTACTACTACCATCTACTGCAGGATCCCAAAATTTTAATTTGTAGAGGATCTAGATCAACAGAGGAGATAAGTTTTTTTGAAGTAATTACAGCTCTCAAGCAACTTAGAGCTAGTAGATATGACTGTCCGAAATATGGCGACTTTTCCTTATGAACAAAATACTGAAGGATATTAAGTAGGTAACACATAAGTCAAGTATCTATTTATCTTTATTTTCTGTTAGCAATAGAGGGTTAGGTGTTATCATTGAAACATTAGGTTACAGGTATACCTACGCAGACTTTTCTGATGTTTTCCACTATTTCTTTTCTTTTTTTCTAGATTTAATTCTCCAATTCCATTTGAAACGCTGGTTATTTATATATACTAATAACTCGTTCCTCTGGGTTTTTGTTGATAAAGCAGCCAGTACCTATTTCGAAACAGTTTACCTCAAGATAAATGACTAGATAGGTACTTACTAAAACTCTAAATCAAGTAAGATGATAATTAGTTTTATTTAATCAAATGTTATACTTATTAAATGATGATAAAACTGTAAGTACCTTGCTATATCACAAGAATACTTATAGGCTACCTAGAAATTAGGAGTAAGTAGGTACCTACCTAAACATTGAGGAAAATACTTCACTCAATAAAAGTATCTACTTATAGATGATGAAAAAGTTAGTCACAATTTTACAACTACAGATGCACAAAACACAAATGGTGTCAAATACAGGCATTAATCTCAGAGGCGAGTATAGTGCAACCGACCCATACATAGAATCTAAAGCCACCCCTACGCAATAGAGCATACCAAAAGCGTCTTATTAAATGATAAGATCGGGCTATTAGAGATTGATCAGAGCGGCCGCGGGAGCAGCGAATCCAATGGAGAGGCGAAGGGCGTGGTCGGGTGGCGCGTCTCCCAATGGCGGGGCGCAATCTCGACCGGCACTCCGCGATCCCAATAATAACGTGATATCAAAGCGGGTCGCAGGGACGGACTCTCGACAAGTAACTGCGCCTGCCCACAAGAACTTTCTCAATCGGTTGCAGCGTGCATGAGATAATTGTTGGGTACTGTAGGTATATGAATAGTCAAATTTATGTAAGAAATGAGGGCCCGTAGGTTTCTAATTCGATATTATACCTAGGTACTCAAATTTCAGTTAGGTATAAGAAATTGATAAGAATATGAATTATCATTGCATGTCTAACAAAGTAGGCAAGTATAAATTCTAAAATAAATATACCTATTGTACGATTACACAGAATGCGTACTTTTAATTCACTATGACCACTGTATAGGTAGGTACTAAGGTATGCTTCTGTCTGTATAACACGATTGTATTATTAATACCTACTTTCAGCCAAAGTGATATTCCTAGATTGAAACTTAAAAAACAGTGAATCTACCTACTAGATATTTAAGCTCGGCGATATCTACATTTGTCAGTTGTAACTGCTTAGCTAAATCCTTATAAACTGATCAAAATTTTGCGGTCGCTGGTTATACGAATCTTACGTGCAGCCGACGATAAAATGTTCTAAAATGGGACAATAGGCAAGTACCAATCATATAGATAGTTCTAATAAACAAAATGATCTAAGTATATAAAACAAATTTTAAAAACAACTCCTCAATTTTGTCGCTTCAGTGTAGTACATAAAAAAAATTACTTCAGTTGTTGAACAAGTTTGTAACAAAAAGGAACGACAAGCAAGAATCAACTCAATAAGGGCCTACTTACTTACTTAAGTGGAACCCAACTCTACAAACTCAACTTTTAAAAAAATGCTTTTAAATTATTAATTAGCATATAGTGCGTATAGAAGATTGCCTGAAAATATTAGATCTATTCAAGCAAGGAATCCGGAATGGTTTCAAACTATCAGAAATATTCGACCAGTAAAGATATGATATGTTTTAGTAAACATCGTGCAAGAAGTAGTTAGACGAATGTTTTTGACAGTTTAGAACCAGTCTGGATTCCTTGCTTGATCAGACACATATTATTGCAGATTAATATTATGGTACACAGAGGTAAATTAAAAAGAATTTTTTAATTATAGACCTCAATTGTAAAGATAAAAAGTTAAAAATTGGTACAAATATTTTTCAACGTACCTACGCCTATAATTTTGAAACGTTCATTTGATAGCAATTTTAATTTGCAAACTTTTGTCTCTTGACACTTCATTTAAAGCCAAAAATACTAATGAACTCGCGTAAGCCACTGTATGACGTCACGACCTCCTATAGCATATCTATGGGGTAGCGCTTGCTACGGTTTATTTGAATTTAAAATATGAAGCGTAGGAGGGCCGTCTGCGTCGTTAGGATTGTCGTTTTTATTTCAATTATGGAAAATTCTAATACTGAAGGTGATGTTATTAGAGACGATAAGAAACAAGACAAAATTTAGATATTGTATTGTAACGAAATATCCCAGTACCTACATCAATAAAATGCCCACATAACTTATTTATTACCCGGAATCCGCGAAACTTATAACAAAAAGCAATGGAGCGCGACTTATTTCTTGGATCCAAAACAAATAAATATGGGTTGTATTATAATAAAATCATATTTAATAATAATTTGTAATATACTTATGTAGAATTTATGCTTGATTTTTAGTTTAGTTAAGTTTAAATTTTTTTTAAACTAAACAACACACCTACATATTAGGAGGTATCTACCTTATTAGTCTTAAATATCGAATTTATAGATTGCTCAATTTTTGGTGTGGCCCAATAAAGATATCAAATTAATAAATTTTAATAAAGCTACTGAAACTATAATGTGCATTTACTTAATTATTTATACAGTTAGGTATTGTGTGAAATTGGATATTCTTTTAGTTAGAAGACGCTCGTAAATTTATCTTTTAATTTAAACATAAGCTATACTGCATTTGTCTCCGTAGCTTTTTCGTGAAGACCGTAAATAGAATAATTTTTTGGACATTTTATGTTTCCATATAAAATTTTAAATATTTAAAGTCAAAAAGAATAAATTTTACGGTTTGTTTACACACCCTGTACAATTATTAACTAACTAAAATTTAAAAAGTCTGGCTAATAACTATATAGTTATATAAAAAAAAACCAATGATTTGTTTTGCTACATAAAACTATTTTTTAAGAAACCGCAATAATTAATTTTATTAATAACTTTGTAACATAATAGATAAAAATGTTTTTTAATAACTTAAGTACAATTATTTGAAAAACCTAGCTAATACGATTTAGTTTTAGAACTGACTGTTGCATTTTTACACCTCTCATTTCAGTACAAATTGGTGATTTATGTTAAAATTGCCCATCACCATAAATCTACTATCGGTAGATAAGACCAATGTGCTTGACCAAAGGACCCTATTACATTGACTATGAAAATGTAAAATATCAAAAAAATTGATAAAATAAAAAAATGTCAAGAGTTTGTAAATCAAATTTACTATCAAATGAACGCAGTTTTAAAACGTTGAAAAATATATCTAATAGGGGAGAAACGGGCGGATCCCCAATTATAGTGTTCCAAAAAAGCAGCATAAAGTAAAAAATTATTTGTGGTAGATTTAAAATTTTCATCTTTGCTATATTAATTTGTCTTTCAAAATTGTTGATACTCTGTATCTCGGAAATTAAGCATTTCTCAGTCCATGTTTACCGATATGAACTTATTTTAAAAAGTTCTAGCGCCTGGTAAAGTTTGGTGCCTGCAATTCGGGACACCTTGTATATTCTAAAGTTACTTGATGTAATAAATAGATTAAATGAGTAAAATAAGCAGTATTTTTGTATTCGTTACTTATTACTTCTAAATTGCCTCACCTGTCTCAAAGTGTAACCGCTACTGAAAACTATACACGCCTCCACAACAAGATCCGCTGCTTCCTTCTTCCTATATAAACCATATTGTGTCTACTTCTAAAATCGACGCAGAAAACGCCTCTCAGATTGGTTATCTTTCTGTTAGTGTAACTTGACACGTATCTAATAAATACCTATTATTTATAAATTAACACGAGACATTATAAGTAAATATCATTCTGTTAACCTTTTGTCATTTACCTACGTATTACCAGTGTTTATATAAAGTATAGTTAGTTAACCGGCCTCAGTTGTGAACCATGACGGCTAGATGGCGGGACTATAATATGTGCAAAATCTCAAGTCAGTCTGGCCCTGTTTACCGACTTCTCTAGGGCTCGTTTAAGAGATTTTGCACATATCATAGTCCCGCCATCCAGTGGCGTAGCCACGGAGGGGGGGGGGGGGTTGGCCCCCAAAATCCTCCCATGAGTTGGGTTGGTTGGGTCATATAGGTAATTTCATACTACAAATCTACAATCACTCTATTCGCCAAGATTTGGCAACGCGGTCAGTGATCTAGATCACTACGGCAACCCTACATTAGGGTTCACCTGCAACTAAGTTCTAATTTTATTTTTGTCATTTTTGTAACAAATATTCTTCGTACCTGTTTATTATTTACATGATTATGACCAGATCGTTTTTTATTTACTTTTTATTGTTTATATTTATTAAAAATTATTGTTTGAACTACTTAACTTTGTTTACTGAACCCATGTCAAATTTCTGGCTACGCCACTGCCGCCATCTAGCCGATATGGTCCACTACTAAGGCCGGTTGACTAACTATGCTTATATAAACACTGGTATTACTTAATTATTATCCATGTAACGAATTATAGGTAGGGTTGTCAATCCGGGATCCCGGGATTCTGCTAATTTTCATTCTCAAAAATCTCGGAATGTCGCCAGTTTGGTTCCCGGCATTTTCGCGTCTGACCTTGTTATTTTTATAGATACATTGCGGTCTAATGTGAAATATGAGGCCACATAATAATTAATTAATACAGATATTAAGTATACAGTATGCGCCAAAAGTATGGAATAAATTCAATAAAAACGAAACAATTATTTTTTGGGAAAAATTCTCGATCAGGTCGATTTTTAATTTAAAAAATACATATTTTAGCGTAAAATGCGATTTTCAAATGTCATTTGTTTTCGAGTAATGACGTCATCGACTTTTTTTTAAATGGCAACACCATATTTTTTCCTTGATTCTGAAAGATCGTTTAATTCTCTATCAAACAGTACTAAAATTTTGCCCTCTTACATAGGAAAGTTTTCGAGTAAATGACGATTGAATGTTAGAAAACGTAAATCAATTAAAATAAAGCAAAAACGTTATCAAGTTTAGTTTTTCGAATTCCATAGTTCTTTTATGGATCATGTAGGTGAAAATCTTTGCAAAGTGTCATTGTCACACCGACTTTCTAATAAGTATTGTAAGCGACATAGAAATTATTATTCAATTTAAAGTATTATGGCACATTTAACTGTTACTCAAAGAATTGAAATTTTAATTCTTATCAGATGCGGGAATATTACTAGAACTCAGCAGGAAGTTTGCGATTAATTTAATGAAAAATATCCAGATCGCCCTATCAGCCAATCAACAGTCAGTAAGGTAGAGTCTAAATTTAGAGAAACTGGCAATGTTGTAAATATTCCAAAACCTGGACGTCCAAGCATTAATGAAAATCAGAAACAGAACATTTTGATAAGTATGGTGGATAATCCTCATAATTCTTCACGATTGGTTGCATTAAACAATGACACTAGTCAGAGCACAGTGCTACGTATCTTGAGGAAGGAAAAATATCATCCCTACAAAATTCAACTTGTGCAGAAACTCGATGAAGATGATCCCGATCGCCGCTTACACTTTTGTGAAATTCTAATGGATTTATGTCAAGGAAACAGAAATTTTACACCGGCAAATACTTTTTTCAGATGAGGCCACACTTTGTCTGAATGGTACAGTAAACCGTCAAACTTGCAGATATTGGAGTCGGGAAAATCCTCATTGGATGGCACAGGCACATACCCAACACCCTCAGAAATTAAATGTGTGGGCTGGAATAGTTGACGACAGAATAGTAGGGCCTTTCTTCTTTGAAGGAACCCTTACAGGACAAAGATATTTAGAGTTTCTAGAAAATGACCTTGTTCCAGCCCTTGCAGTAATTTTTCTTAACGATAATGACCCTGACATTCCTGACGATACCATATGGTTTCAGCAAGACGGTGCACCTCCGCACTATGCATTCGGGACGAAATACGCAGAGTTACCTCAGAAATCATTCATAATGTGCAAGAAGAATTTCTTCACAGACTTGCGCATTGTCAAGAAGTTGGTGGATGGCAATTCGAACATTTAATTTAAGTATAAAATTTAATCAATTGTATTTTATTTTACATACCTCGGAATTGTTACTTTTTTATGGATAAGATTTACGTTTTCTAACATTCAATCGTCATTTACTCGAAAACTTTCCTATGTAAGAGGGCAAAATTTTAGTACTGTCTGATAGAGAATTAAACGATCTTTCAGAATCAAGGAAAAAAATATGGTGTTGCCATTAAAAAAAAAATCGATGACGTCATTACTCGAAAACAAATGACATTTGAAAATCGCATTTTACGCTAAAATATGTATTTTTTAAATTAAAAATCGACCTGTTCGAGGATTTTTCCCAAAAAATAATTGTTTCGTTTTTATTGAATTTATTCCATACTTTTGGCGCATACTGTATTTAATTAAGTGACGAAGTCTAAAAAATTGAACAGTGACACATTTTTACAAAGTAATAACTGCTTTATAGTTTAGTCCGAATGTGCTGAATGAAATAATTGTTCTTACCTATATATTTTTTATTTTTTCCAAAGTATGAATAAAAAATAAATTTCATATATGTATACGATTATTCATATTAATTATAATGTTTTTTACATTTGCCATTCTTTTCTTTTTAAATAAATAAAACTTAAAATATAAATTTTTCATAATATATCGACATTGTCAATCCCGGGATTAATCCTGAGATTCAGGATCGATATTTTTTCCAGGATTGACAGTCCTAATCATAGGTATGCCAACAACAATTTCTTATCGCAACGAAAACATTAATTTGTGGACATCCGTAACTCCCGTGGAATTAACGTGTCCATTTTGCAGGGACTTGCGGCACATTAAGTCCACTAGAGCGTGCACTAATACAACGCACAGCACTCATTATGGATATAGACCGTTTAAGAAATAATTAACCACTTCCTTCATTTCAAAGGTACTGGCCTCTAATTGCATTTATATTATTCATTGTTTTTTAACAGATAACTGCGAAAAGTCGCCATTGTCTACGAGACGGAGGATTATATTGGGCGTTAAATCGAAAGCCAAACAAAACGTTGTAAATCTCTAGCAGTTTAAAATCCTGAAACAAAGAGCATAGGTGTCTTTGGCGTTAGATGCCATACTTAAGCAAACTTTGTATTTCTGTCATGTTCACACCGAGAAAATTGTTTATTGTAGGTAGGTAATGCATAACAGCTTCCATTTCTCAAAGCTTAATACTTATAATACGGATTAAAAATCATCTACACAGATAAAACAGTTTCTTTAATTTTACAGAATAAATTATTTACAAAGACATGTGACAGAAACATGCAGTTTTACTAATACAATAATGGTGTAAATCATTTTTTTAGAATTATAGATAAAGTAGGAAAATAAAAAATATTTTGACGCTAAATAGATTTTCAATAAAAGTAATTTAGAATACGTATTAAGTTTTTTGCTCCAAGTAACCTAGTAAATTAGAACAAATAATGTATATTTTGCCGTAAATAAATATTTTATTGGGTAGGACACGTAGGATTACTTATTTATGTTATATCATATACCAAGCACAATAAAAATGTATTAACTCGATTTTACGTAAGTCTGAGTTAAAACGATATATCATCTTCTAACGTTGAATATTTTAGGTACTTTAATTTTCGGCATCCTACTTCTACAAACGATTAATAGATAACTCATTGCAGTAGGCATTAATTTTATGCTACTTATTAACGGTTACAAATATTTTACTTATGACTACAAGGGTGTGCTAAGTAAAAATTTTATAGGGTTAGAAATTTTTTACTAATCATGATTGATATACGTAAACGCAGGAGTTACATAGTCATGGTGTGCTTGATATCACAAGAGGAAAAACGTGCTGTCCGCCTTTCGTAGGTATGTATACATTAACGCATTAACGAATTAGATATACTTACATAAGGGCATCAGTACCTAATATAGGTAATAATAGCCAGCAAGATATTGTGACAAATCTAACTGCCTATACATTATGTGAAGTAAAAAAAATTAAACTTATAAAAGATCATAAGAATAAAGGCGTGTAAAATAGGTAAGTAACTTGAACGCCAGGAGATGGTGTATTGTTAGTTTCTTATTTTTTGACGTTAGGACTCAAAAAAGTTTATGTTGGAGCGGCACGCCAGGCCAAGACAAAAGCTACGCGCCTAGCCGTCACTATTCAATGCATACGTTCTTATGTAAGTGTTCATAGTGGAGCTAAAGCCAAGTAGGTACTAACAAAAGGTATTATTTGCGCGCGGCACATTGGTCGACGACTATGTAAACATGACGGCGGAATGGTTGATATCAGCAGTATTTGTAAGGGAAGCGTTGTGGAACAAATTTTATAGAAACCACCACAACAATTCTGTACTAAACAAATTATGGCAGAAAGTTCATGGAATGGAGACATTATTTTTCGTATTTTATTAAGTAAATACCATTTATTAGCCCTCGATTCTAATGGACGACTAGAAGACATACATATTGATATGATTGTAAGTACAAACAAAACAAAACTGTAGCCAAACTGCTAGAAAATTGAAATTTATAAATTAGATACTTATACTGCTTCAAATGTTGCCAATTTCAGTGAGCGCTTATAGCATAAAAAATGAAATGATTTTTAAAACATTTCCTAAATTTTTTTAAATAGTTCTGGTTAAGTAGGTATGATTGCCTACTTCTATTGTAATATTAAAAATTATTACAAAAATGTACCTACTATCTAATGCTGAATTTTCTTCAAGGTCAATACTTATTTACCTATATTTGTTATATTTAGGTATTTGAATCATATATTAAAAGTCATTGAAAAAATCATGTAGCTATACGTAAAATAAAATATATTTTACTTTTCAATTATACATATTTACGAGCTATTTTAATAAATTATAGAAATCTTGATGACAAACAGTATCATCTGTTACGCCACTGACTTCACATTATGCGTTATTTCGACCGAAAAAGGTCAATATTTTTATTTTGCTTTAATTCATAGAGTTATATCTATGTTTGGCGTACCTATATTTTAGCTAATTACAGTGCATTTAAATTAGGTGTGTTTTGCACCGCAATCAGCTCGCTATCACTTTTATGTATTATTTTTATCAAAAAATAAAAATGTAGGTGTTAGAATAAGTATGCGTTATAAGTACCAATATGTACAGTCATTGTGAGCACTTACACCTAACTCAAATTTAGATAATTATATTCTTTAATTATTGCACTCTATGTAGTCTTTTCTTAGATGTTTCTATAGCTATATTATATCTTATTATATGTGTAGTAATTCTCTGATTTTAAATGCCAAACCTACTTAATCTTGTAACAAATCTTCCAAAGAAATCGTGTGATATCCCGCGAAACTACGCAAATTCCCTAGTCTACTGCAAGCAAATTTACCCGTAAAGACGCGATAACGCTGTTACCTTGCGTCATTATCAACGTCTGTCTCCATTTCGAGAATAACTTAGGTCGTAGCTTGCATTATGGCATGGCGTATAGCTGACGATGAGTCGAAAGCACGCAGTGCTCGACACGTATCACTGTTTTTTTTTTTTTTGGAATTATTAGGAGCTGTCTGTTTTCAAAGCTTCATATTTTTAGCTAATTTTTTTGACTTTGCACTTTGAAGTTAGGTGCATTTTTAACCCTCACCCACTAGTTTGTAAACATGACAACCGGACACCCTGTACCTGGGGGAGATGTCGAGAGTTAACCCGAGAGTTAACTTTGGCGTTCCTCGCCTTGTCAAACAATTTAACTATTGTGCAAAACTTAGAATCTGAAAATCTGAAAATTCCATAAAACGTCGAATAATTTTTTGTGTTTTTTGTTTCTTGTTTTACAGGGTGTGACTTAAAGGTCGTGCAAAAAAAGTCCGTTTTTTGACCAAGAATATCAAAATTCAGAGCAATCTTAGAAATATTCTTTTTTGTTGAGTTAATACATCGGGATGTTTTTGAAATTTTCTCGCGTATATAAGTGCACATAATATGTTTTAGCAAATACCATATTTTTATTTTTAAAAGTCCTCTTTTGATTCAATCAGATAACGAAAATAATCAACACCAGAGAGATTAGTTACTTAACTCCACAGAGACTCCCAGAACTAGAAAAATGAAAAACATTCAAGCGGAATATGGAGTTCTTAAATTGTTACCGTTGTTACTAATTATTGTTTTTTTTTTTGTAATCAATTTGCCAAAAAAAGAATTAAAAAAAACTTATGTTGGTACCTAACCAATAAACAAAATATTTAAGCCCTTATTACTGGTGCTATCATCAGTCAGCAATCCGCGCAATTCCTGTAAATTTCTTGGAATCGCCCAGAATTCTGCGAAATTCGTTAGAAATCTCATATTTAAAAAAAAAAAATTGTCACAGGACGTATGTATAATTTAATCAAATTCATATTAGCCCTGACTACGCAGTGATAAGACCTAGCGAAACTAATGCGTACTAGGTACACATGCGCGGAATGTAAGTACTCGTGGCTACATGAACTACTAAAAGAGAAATAGGAACCCATTGTAAATTCTTCGTATAAAATTGTGTTCCGCATTCCTTGCAGTAAATTCGGATGCGTATATCAGAATGCTCGACTCCTATATTAGTAACGACTCCATGCGTTCTTCCATTGAGATCCGCCTATTCCAGCTGAACGGCAGCCAGGGACGTAGGAGCGGGAAAAGTTCAAGTACGTCTTTCCGTTAATTAAATTGTGACTAATTTATTTGTTTGTGATCTTAAGAACGGAAAATAATTCAAGGTCTACAGCGTGTTCTCAAAATCGTAAACGCCCTAATCTAACAAGTGATGATTGAATGAACAACCTGTATAAAGGGATTAGGGCGCGAGACCAATATGAGGGTACGTGATGCGGTTGAAATATGTAGTTCATTAACAAGAATATCCATGAGTACCGTGTAATAAAGAGTGGCAAAGAAGAACATGACAACGGAATCTGTTTTGTCACATAATATAGAACTTGAGATGGGATTTTGTTTCCGCTTGATTTCTAAGGCTAATTTCATTTTTGAATTTTGTTTTCATTTTTGATGACATAAGTGTAATTATATATGTACGGCTTAAGTGCTTTAAATTAGTTACTCTATTTTGAAAACGCGGTGGAAAGTAATTTTATAGAACAATTTTACATAGTAACGAATACATTACAATGAATTACAAATTCTCTTTCAAATTAGATACCTATATAGATATTAGAATTTTGTATTTTTTGGAGTCGGGAGTAGAAATCAGTTTCTATGACATCAAAATTAAAACAGAAGTAGTCGATTATTCCCAAGGGAGTATAATGCTCCCAAGGGAGTTTACATTATGGAGAACGTTTTTCATGCAAAAAAAAGATAACATTGAAATTATTTATTGACATTTAAATTAAATGTTACATTTGTATAATTTTCAAAATTAATATTAGAAGGAATATTACTTTCGCTTACATTTACAGTTTTCGTGATTGCGCTAGTAGTGGTACCTACTAAAACCTGATTAGCAATTTTGGTCTTATTTTCAATGGAGTTCTCGACATAACCCTCAGCGACTGTAGTTGATTTCCAACCAGCATGAGGCTTTATTGTCGTGATATCCACGCCAGCATCTGCCAGTAATGTCGCTGAAGATCTTCGTAAGCAGTGACCAGTATAACATGCAGCATCAGGTAATTTTAAATACGAAGCTACTATACTCGGAATTTTTCCCATGGTATTCTTGCCAACTGGCTGCAAACTACATTTTCCTGCTTTGTAGTACAAAAAATGGCGCTTATGCTTGACGTGGGGAGGACGAAGGGACAGGTATTTTCGAAACAATTCAAGCATATTTCCCACATCGGTAACCAGAAAGGTTCGTGGAATCTTTGTCTTAGTATTTGGAATTTTTACAATCAAGGAAGAGCCTACATCCTCAATATCATCTACAGTTAAATTGACTAGTTCATCAGTTCGACAAGCTCCGGCAATCCCCAGAATTAATCCAACCTATAAAAAATCAAAATACTTAATAACTGAAATACCTAACAACAAAAGTAATCTTACCTTAATCATTAAGAATTCTTTGTCATCTGCACTTGATAGAAAACGGTCGATTTCACCCTTTGTCAATATTTTCGATTTTTTCGCTTGATATCCGTCACCGGTTCTTTTCAAAAATGCAATCAGCTTGGGGAATTTGCTTATATCTATGTTGTCGTAAATTATCAAGCATGACTTAACCATAGAATATTGCGCCCATAATGTGGAAGACTTGTAATTCTTTGCATTTTCACTGAAGTATGCCAACAAAACATTCTCGCTGTATACTTGAACATTTTTCTCGGCGCACCACTTTTTGAATCGATTGTAGGCTATATCGTATAAAGATTTTGACTTCGTAGGCAGCAAATTGCAGCCTCCACAATCTCTTCCGACTCACAATTATTCATTGTGCAGTAAACAAACTTTAAACTAAACCAAACTAGCACCTTAATTTGACAATTCTTTTTGTTTGTTTATTTTGTAGTTATGACAATAACTCAACGACTACTAAATAAATGCTCAAATCCGAATACAATAATTCTGGTGCTACTTACTTCATAGTGACAAAATATGTATTTTTAAGTTAATGAGACCGTGGAAAAAATAGTATATGCCATAATTATATCTAAAATAGTATATACTATTTTAGATATAATTAACGAATCAAATCCATAATAAAGAGATGCCTAGTCAAGTCAGCATTTACAATTCTTGTTCACTGAACACCGAAGTATTTAGTTCAAAATGGATACGTTAAACTATGGAATTTCCACATGTGAGTAGGTACGTGATATAATTCTAAAAAATTTACTGTTTTGAATTTCCATATTAACAGATCCTTTCTTTTTAAAACTAAGTAAGTACGTACATTTGCTCTCCGTTTGTAAATAAACAAAAAAAAAACAAGTAAGATATGACCTGCTAGTGTCAGCCAGCATTTATGAAAAGTTGTAGTACAAGTAGTAGTATAAAGTTATAGTACCTAGAGAAAGAATTAGGTAAACGACAGTTGCGGTCATTGGCCTATAAATGGTTTGTTTACTAAAACCTGTCTCTGGGCGATTCTTTTTTTGTACCTACCTGTCACTGAAATGACTGGATATTTTATTGAAAGGGACCTTTTCGTACTGAAAAAGTATCTAAGCAAAGAATATAATTCCAAAATCAAACTAGATGCAAAACTATATAAAGGGTGAACCTAATAAGTACAAATATTTTAACTGCAGGTGTAGTTTGTCATATAAGATAGATAAGTCTAGTGAGTCATTTTTAAAAATTTCATATATTTACGGAGACATTTTTTTTAACTATCCACATTTTGAGGACCGCTGACCAGATACACCGCTGACGTAACCAATAAAATTAACCATATTATTCAATGAAGGCGAGGTTGGTTATCGTCTGTAATATAAATAATTGTTTAAATTAAATTAAATTTTTGCCGTTGTTTGTAATTTAATAACACTTACTTTCAACAATAAGTAAAGTAAGATTATCATTATACCCTTAAATTATTTTATGAACAATAACAAAAAAAACTATGATTTTCAAATAACGCTTTAGAGTTTTTCGCCACATAACCTCAAACAACGTGTCAGTGCTAATCATTTCATACTTCGTAGTGGGTGAAACATATTTTAAAAATAAACACAAAACATGGAACAACAAAATAACTAACTTAATGTATGCGTTCAATATCAAGAGAAGGCAAAGTAAAATATTTAAAGGCAGTATCACAGGTAACAGGTAGATGTCACTAGCAGTAGATGAAATGTCCCATACCTGCCCACAAACCTAGAAAAAATATAGACTGTGCCAGTGTCATATTGCCGGCGACCGCTAATTCATGGCTGCCCTAAAAGGTCCAGAATCGCTAAAACTTGGTTTTTATGCCAATTTACGTTGGTGGTATTGCAGCGTGAAGCTCATTTGTTTACTTTGATTGGTCACATTCTTTAATTACATTTAAAATAACAGCAAGTTAGTTAATTTGATATTGCAATGCAGCCATCATATTTGCACAACCGGCAACATAAAGCAAATAAAGTATCCATTTTCTGGACCCTAAGCAACGCGGGACCTGTCACGTGACCTATATCATGAACCGACGCTGTCTATATTTTTTCTAGGTTTGTGTACCAGCCCCACTCTCTAGAATTGATAGTCGAGGTCGACAAAGAGGTTATGTTAATGTTGATACCGGTGCACAAGTATGGTTCAGCGCAAAGGAATAAGCTGTGTGCAAGTTACAAGTGGAAACAAAACATGTAATATTTGTGGAAGGTATTTGATAATTTTAATATAACGTAAATTGAAAGTTAATATGAGATACTTTTGCATCTTCTGAAACCGAACTAAACTAATGGTTGCTTTAAGTAATACACTGCTTGACGCATCTATTTTAAGAGTTGCGGCATTAAAACGTATTTAAATCGTCTTATTTTCATGGGCAGAGTTTTTCTCTTGTGTATTCAATTAATATTTTTCGTGAAATACAGTATGACTAAATAAAATATGGCGCATTATTCAAAGAGTGAAAAGATTGACATGTTAAAAGCATATTTGTCAAGTAGTGATAATCAGTGATAGTGATAACGATAACGTATTGTGATAAATCAGTTGGAGTGTAGTAAAAATGGAAATGAACAAATTTTGGAACTATGATTGTGAGTAGAGAATCTGGTTTATATTTTCAATTTATTGGTGAGGCATAGGAATGGCAAAGGGGAGGAGATGGTCATTAATATTTTCATAAATAAACATATTTCAATCATTCTTTGACATGTCCAAAAATTCTAGTAAATGTTGTTGGTGCCTATACGAAGACATTAGTATAACACTGACAACGTTGTGAAATTCACATTCACCATGACTCCCGGATCAGCGGTCCTAAACAAGTGTTCTATTGAAAAATCACGAAATTTATTTAACATTTGACTTTTTTCTGATTTTTTATTAAACTATTAATTATGTGTTCTACACAGTGAACTACTTATTTAAGGGCTTTTACTTTTTATGTGCACATATAGCGTGTTCAATTATGAAAAAATGTGGCATTTCTGTGCGCCGTAAAAGTGACCACCATGTATAAGTTGGACATTAATTTCAATCAAAAGAAAATCTCATCTTGCTATTGAACAACTTGCCTATAGTCAGGTGTTTTGGTAGATACCTAAAATTTGTAGGTATGTACATAGGCAAAAATGACATCAATGATAATGTTATGCATTAGTAATATTGTTTTATTTAGTACACATACACATAAATAGGTAACCGTCACCTTCAACGACTGTCTCTGCAGGCCGTGTCGGTGACCTGCAATTTGTATGCCTGGCCGCGGCTAGTCTAAGGTCTGTTCCCACAAAAGTCAGGGATTGGTTTCAAACTTACGTATATAAGTTATATTAAGTTTTTCAAATCCATTCAAATATTTTTTTACAAAAAGAGTTTTTTTCCAAAATGAGGAAAAGATTTTTTCAAATCATTAAAACGTGAAGAATTTTCTGACTTACCTACCTAATTAATTTTAAAGTTTTCTGTTCTCCTCTCTTTGTTCCAATGTCATAGCAAAATGTTATTAAAACTACTTAGTGCATAGCGTAGACGTTCGATTCGTGATTGTTAAATGACATTACTATGAACAATAAATCTATAATATCTACTCAATTTATGAACATTTATATCACAACTGCTTTTTAATTTTAATAAGCATTCCGATAGTTTTTACTTTTCCATTTAGGTTTTTGTTACATGAAAAAATGTACAAATTATCAAGTTAAGTTCTATAAAATAGATCGGTGTATTACGTTATTGTATTTATGGATTTCAGTGTGTTGTGTTTGTTTTGTTGTACGTTTGAGTAACAAGTGTATAATTGTGTTAATGTAAATTACATCAAGTAAAAAAATAATAAACGTCAGGTGCTATTTGTTAGCCTAAATTGGATATGTCGCTGCCTAGGTCTGCCTTCGCGCTAATGAATATCATTTTCAAAATTTTCTATAAAGGCGGTAAGTTTACACCTAATTTTGTTTGTAGAAATCCAACCTATCACCTGTTAAAATAACAGTCGTATTTTCTGTAATAACCTGTATTTTCTTTTTACGACCATCTTATCTCTCATCATACATTACCGTTTACAGAGAAGTAACCAATTTACTTTTACGGTTTATTTCTCTTTATTAAAATGATTCTATTAAACCGCCTAAAATTATTAATTTATGTCCACATTTATACTGAGTTTGAACTGCGTTTCTTACGGGAATTTAGATCTGTCGTTGAAAAAAAAAACACTTGGAAACCTTGCCTATCTTCCACAATTATTTTTTACTGATTCTAATCTAGGCCTGAAGAATTAATAAAAATATTTGTTGAGACGTCCATAAAATGTTTATCGAGGTTTTTATTAACTAGCTTAAATTTCCGTTAAAAAAAAGTTCAAAATTAATTACTTAGTGTATATCATTATTTATTCGTTTTATAAATTTCCGTAAAATTATCCCATCTGACAACACTGACTCTGCCTTTAGACAGACAACCGCTAGATTCATAGCTGTCAGACGGTAAGATACTGGCCAGGGCCGCACTAGAATTTATTTTTCCACTACAAAATTGAAGTTCAATTTTCTTGACAAAACGTAAATAATACTTTTTGGTATAGATGAAATGCAAATAGATAACGAATCTTGAAAAATAGGTATCTACCTATACCTAATAAATTAATGTATATTAACAGTTGCAATCAATTCAAATACCTACTTACAATGCTTGTAGGTATTGAGCAGATAGGTACATTTAAATATCCGTATGCTGGTGAAATATATACCTAGATATAGGTTCCTACATCTAACATATAGAAAACATTATCTATTCGGAAATATATATATGTAGGTACGTATTTAAATGTAAAAAATTAAAGAAAAAATACGTGGTATCTAGTTTTTAAATAAAGGAATAGGTGCATAAGGTAATTGAAACTATATAATACTACTTCTCTCTGTTAAGGTAGATAAACAGATACCTCCTTACATTTCGCTTATACAAATTTACTAAGAAAATTCAAAATATATTACATAATACTGACAATGAATCAATTCTTTATTGTATTAATCATATTCTAAAAATTTAAATACTTAGACGATTATTAGAAACTAGGTATTAATTAATACCTAGGTACTCACCTTCAATTTCGAGAACGTCAAGGACAGTGATTTGTACGAAATTTAACAATCAAGAACAAATTAATTTGATATTAAACATAGGCGAGTCTTAATAGAAGTGGGTATTTCCGAATACCTACCTAGTCATCGATAAACATAAAATAGGTACGACCTCTTCAAGTGACGTTTCCAGGTTATATTATATATCTCCGCCAACATTTACCTACTCAGCTTATAAACAACCTGAGTGCACTGACCTTTTTAGTATAGGTATAGATGTAGATATACACGCCCGTGCTCTCAGATACTTAAAGAAGCGGCAGCCTCAGAATCAGCATAAAAGTAAAGGTACAAACTAAAGGGCTACAAACTCGGGTAAGAATGACGTTTTGTTATCATCAGTTACAAGCAAACTCACTTGCAAGTGAATTTAGAAAAAACGATTTTTTCTTAGGTATACTAAACCAAATATGAGAAATTCTCAGTAAGTAGGTAAATAAATGCTTAAGATATCTAGGATTTTGCTATATTTTTTTATTGTACTTAAATAGGTAGGTATCCATCTTACGCGTTATTAAATAAAAAAAACTAAATAAATACCTACTAGGTATGTACCAGTAAAGATATCTACGTGTTTTATTATGTGTGTAGTAGGTACTTGCAAAGAATTAGTGTTGTTTTAAAATATTGCCGCAAATTTATGTATAGATAATATTTGATTAAATTTGTTTTTCTGAATTAATCTGGAATTTCTTTTAACTGTTAAAAAAACATTTAAATAGATAGGTACCTATTATAGCCTCAATGGAAGTAGGTAGGTACCCTACACAAAATTTATACTTCATAACTTAGTCTGCCTAAGAGTATGTATTATAAGGTGTACAAATAAGTTGGTCAAATAAGATTGTTCTATTTCACCTTTAAGTAGGTCCCTACTTAGGGATACTGAAGTGTATAAGTGAAGGTAAGTGTACCTATTCGTTGAGTAGTTGTTTCGGTGTAATAAATTAAATGTTTAATTATCAAGCCAAGTAAAATTTATTCCATATTTTCGCCGCAAATTAGTTACTATATCTAGAACTGACAACAACCGCCGGCTTCTACAAAACACCTAATTTCATGGTTAACCACATTATATTATCATCACGTAATCCATAATATATCGCTCAATATAATGAATCAATGAATGCTAGGTACTTACCACTGGACTATCTTCTCCAAGTTCGCTCTCCCGCTCCTGAGGGTCCATCTCCATGGCGTATACGGGCACGGGTTCTCTGTTTTTGACGCGAATTTTGCCTATTTTCGGATCGCAGAATGCAGATCGCACCCCACGCACTGTCACAGAAAAAAAAGTGTATAATAGTCGGCGTAAACGATCGTAGATCACCCCGAAACGCGCGCGGCGCGCTAACAACACATACAACGGGTCACTAGATTTTAGGTTAGGTCATGTGTGCTCGTAATAATAGCGCAACAACACACAGTCAAGCTGGCACGGATCTCGGACGAAGAGAGCGTGCCGGTCGCGGCCTGGCGTGTTCGCCCCTCCAAAGGGCCGAAGTAACCAATGGGACGGTCAGGAGGGGCCTGGCTAAGTGGGGAGGTGGATCTCGCGCGTAATAATAGGTTTTTATTGCGTTTATTATCCAATCCCTCGATGTTGCATATACATTGTTGATTTACACGTCTAACGATTGATTTCTAATGTGTTTTCTTTAACAGCTTGCTATTTGTTATGTGATTCATCTTACAACTATTGTCTTTATTTTAGCCGTTTAAGGACGTGTTAATAACTCTGCAACGTTAGTTTTTCCTCTATATTTGCGCAAAAGAATTTAAAACAGTCTCCTGCCGTATGTTAATATCTGCCTACACAATTTTTTCCGAAAGAGCTCAATATGGTTGCTACCTTCTGCAACGCATCAAAGGATACATCTAGCTAAACATATTGAAGAATTGTCTCTACCGTTATGCACTGCCTCGGCTTTACTTGAGAATCTTTGACCTCTCCTTGTTGTTCTCGGAATATGCGCTGTTTGAACGGTCAACCTAGCAGATCCCCTGATGGGCTCGTTCATATATGATGTAGTATAGTCAAGTAGGTATTGATTACGTTTCATATTATTAGTACCTACTAAGGCTGCTATCTATGGAACCGTTTCTCAGGCAACAGTGGTCCTCTGAGACGTCCCGTTGTAGTCTCTGTAATTTATTTGTATTCGATGCTTTTTTTTGTAACTTAGGATTCTTTTAATTTTTAATAGATGGGTATTTTGTTATTGCCGATGGGATGGTAGGTAAGCGATTTGAAATTGGAGTTAAACTTCATATGAAATTGACTTATTCTTTTGGCACTAATTGAATTAGCCAACTTCGTCCACTCATAGGTAACTTTTAAATAGTTAAGTAATAAACTTAAAATTAGAACAGCTCATTAGTTGAATTTAAAAAATTAGGAAATGTTCAACTGAGCACTTATGCATAGGTAGTGTGTGTGTGTAGAGCTGCTTGCTTAATTCAATGACGTCACTTATTAGTAAGTAGATACCTACCTACCCTGATTGTCAACACAACGATAAATACATGCAGCCCATGTATTTATCGTACAAAATCTAAGCGTAGGTACCTCGCACAACCTCTACTGCAGCAAATACGCATGTGTCAGATCAGAGTGTTCAATTTCTATTTGCAGAGAAGCCTTGACGTAACCATTTGTTCCATCTACCGCATTACTATGGGCGTGTGCGTGGGAAAATTTCGATATATCTTTCCGCTAATTTAATTGTGATTGTAATTAATTTATTAGTGTTTTTGTGTTTATCTTCTTAAGAATGGATAATAATTTAAGCTCTACTGCGTGTTTTCAAAATCATACACGCCCTAATGTAACAAGTAAGGAATATCGAATTATAAAAAATGTTTATGTAGGAATTATGTAGGGTTACAGATCAAAATATGAGCGTGCGGCTGAAATATGTATCTACCTATTAGTTCATTGAGAAGAATGTCTGTGAGTATTGTATATTTTGATATAAAGATCGGCAAAGAATAATATAGAACTGAGAAACGAAAAATACTGCAAATTCACGGAAAAGAGAATATTGAAGTTGATGATACAAACTACACAAACAATTCATGGATGGTATTTAAAAAATGAGCTTCTAACAATAAAAAAATTCAGGTTGCTATCTCACAGAATGAAACTTTGCCCAGAATATCTAGAAGGGTACTTTTGCGATTTATGCGTGACATGAATGTTCGCTTTATAAAATGAAATAGAAAGAGCATGCTAATAGAAACAGACGAAATAGTGATATGGCAATGAAACTATTTAAGACAAAGTCCGAATCGAAGAATATATTTGATATACGGACATATATATAAGTACATTTATATTATATAGGTAAACACTAACGGAATATGGATAGTAAATAAAGGCGTTACGATGGCAAAAGTATGACCCTGTGTTGCCACATATGGAACCAGGTGCTGTTGTGGTTGTATTATAATGCCCCCTCTAATAGCTTTGTTCGAAGTACACCAGAATCAGTTTCCAACCGTCAGAAGCAACGCACTGCATCTAAAACAAAGCATTTTCAACTTTTTGTGAACTCAACGTCAACTTACTTTTGCTAATTTTGTGTCCAATAAACCCTTCTCAAGTGGCACGCCTATGGATTATTGTCCCCTGCAACCCTCACCTCCCGTACTCGTCAAAGTGCTGTAAATGAATCACTTTCTATTATTTTGGACCTCGATATAATTGATTTGAAATGATCAATGTACAGGGTGTCCCAATCTCGTTGTAATTGCAGGGTATTTCAGACAGTAAGTACAAGACATAGAAGGATGGGAATTTCACAACACTGGGCTACTTTTTCGGGAAACTTAAGTTGCTGCAATTAGAATTTTCAGATACCTCTTTTTTTTAGATACAGGGCGAAATTAAAACAACTAATTCTAAGGATTCTTCGTATATCAGAGAATAGCTTAGATATCGGAATGGTGAAAATTGCTTCTGATATGACTTTTTGACGGAGAGTTAAGTGGCGTACTTAATTAATTTCTCTACAGGGTGTCTTTAAAATAGGTATGACCCAAACATAGATACATTTCTTTTAATGGAACACCCTGTATATTTGTTTGCATTTCAATTGTATTATTTTTCTCTTTCATATACATAACAGTTGCTACTTTAAATTTTGTAAATTTCCAAAAACTTAATAAAACTGATATTGCGTGGCGAATAAGCGAGAGGTAAACCAGTAGGCGACGCGCCAACTTTTTTCTTTCGAAGTCATTTTGTATAGACGGCAACATTTGTCTTAGAACTCTTCTGACAAAGCCCTCCCAAGCCACTGAGCAAGTAGGGGTAGGTACACCACTAGGGAAGTATCGGATAAGTACGGGGAAGTAAAGGAAGTAACGCAGAAATACGAGGAAGTAAAGGAATATATAAATTAAATATATATACAGGGTGAGTCAGTCATAATGTCATTAATTTTAACCACGTGTTCGAGAGGTCTAATAAAGGCAGAAAATCGAAAACAAATTTTTTACTCGACCTTATACAAATATACAAATCACCCTATAAAAATCACTAACACGACGCTCCTGGTGCGCTATGAACTTTCTGAGGACACACCATCGAATGCCGGATTAAACATCGTTGCCACATCATGTTTACATACATAATATCGTTTAACACATCAGCGTGTTATTCAAATTTACCTGCATTTCCTACATTTCTTTTCCCCCAAATTTGTAAATCACGCCACACATTGGCAGGGGGATGGAGAGAATAGTGAGAATACAAGTACTAGCAGTAAGCAGTACGTTGCTTATTTCGGTCTCGCGTATTCGTCGTAAATGCATAATTTTACAAATTCCGAATATGCGGAAATGATAGTGTTATATGGAGAATGTTTACGAAATGCGACTGACCTCAATTTTATTAATAAAGTGCTATGGACGGATAAGTGCAGTTAACAGGTTGGTACCATACTACTTAAAAAACAATAAATTTCTAGGCTCTATGTACGTAACTACAAACTGAATAATTAAATGTATTTACGAGTAATACTAAAAATTCATATTTATTTGTAAAACGTAGTGAAAACGTAATATCAAAATTATTAAACTGTAATAACCTAACATTCGAAAACATTTATTTATTATCTACATTTGTTTTATTAATAAATAAATCAATATTTAAGGAAAATTCATTTATGTATCTAGATTTAAAAAAATAGTTTTACTCCTTATCGTTAAATAACAGTACAAAAATTAGGTAACTAGTTTATTGACCTAATAATACGGTAGGTCAATGTTCACTCTCGATAACTTAGATTAGCGGCGTGCCATTTCGGTCTTGGACAGTTTTCTATCGACAACACGATGGTTTTTTATTATTTAGTATTTAAACACGAAACACTTTTCAGCTTCTCTTAATAATTTACCAATTGGGTATATGTTTTTTATGTAATGTACGTAAATAGTTTATTACTCGGTTTATTATTAGACATGTTGGAGTTTTGTTGCAGTCATAACAGCTACATTTGCTCAGAGAAAAATTCACAAGCTACTAGTCGGTTTAGCTTTCAGAGGCTATTTGTTGTCAACGTATGGGCAGGGGTGTACGGGTATCCTTTAATTGGGCCGTATTTTCTACCGGAAAACCTGAGTAAATCGCGTTATGCAATTTTTAATAGAATTATTTGATTATTATTATTTGATTTCATTGGACATTAACATTTTAAATTATTATTGGCTGAAGTTGAACTGAGAGAGAAAAAATGATATTCTAAAATAGTCAGTACAACCGTTTATTTGTGATGTCTAAAACTTAGGTAGGTAGATACGAGAAAAATATTTCAACTTGACAACATTGCATCAGATCGACATCAAGTTGAACTGTGATCATATTTTTTTCGGCGTAAATATGCATTTAGATATTTCTAATCGCGTATTGGCATTATACTCATTATTTCCTACCTCCTCTTAAAATTAGTGATATTATGACTGACTCACCCTGTATATATGTACCGGGTGTTCCTTCTAAGACTTTTAGTGTGAATGTCTCTGAATCGGTCATTGCCAGTGCGACGAAATTTTGTATACACACAGTAGATGGCGCGTTAAATCTGATAATAACATCAATTCTTATACAGGGTGTTCCAAGTTTTAGAAAATCGATTTCATTTTGATTTTTTGGTAGTCAACCCCGCTAAAACTTATGTTTAAATTGAAATATACATATAATTATGAACACATTCTGAAAAATAAACATTCAAAAATTTTTGTCATTTAATTGTCAAATATTAATGGAATAAAGTATTTTATTGGACATAAGTAACTCTACATAATGTATTTAATGCAATTTATGTATGCACAATGGTGTTAATGACACTTGTCGATAAAAATGTAGGCTTAAGTTGAGACTTTTGGAGCATTGGGGTCTTCCGTTACATCTAGGGTTACAGCTCCGTTCAGCGTGAATATTGTGTAAAATATCTGTGGATATTTTTAAATTGTTCCATTATAATATAATAAAACTTCAGTAAATTGTATTCTTTATGTTACTACAGTGTACATAATAATTAGGTACCCGTATTTTTTATCACAAAACAATTTACATAAGTGTGTAAGTACCTAAAGAATATCCCTTTTTCCTACTGCTGTAATTATTAATTACTTATTTAGCAACAAATAAATTCAAACAAAACGATTCCTAAAACTTTTTTTATTATGATGTGAACGTGTTTGTCGTTGAAAGTCAGAACTGAACCTACCCCAGCCCCACAAGTCGTGTGTAAGTCTGGCTCAAGGCTATAGGTACACATTTTACATGACAAAGCAATGAAATTTGGGTAGTTTTTGGAGGCGTTTTTTATGTTAAATTTTAAAATTAAATATATTTCAATTTAAACATAAGTTTTAGCGGGGATGACTATCAAAAAATCAAAATTAAATCGATTTCAGGAAAAATGGAACATCCTGTATAAGAATTGATGTTATCATCAGATTCTACGCGCCATCTAGTGTCCGTACACCAAATTACGTCGAACTGGTTATAATGGTTTCTGAAGTATAAGCACTGAAAGTCTTAGAGGGAACACCCGGTATATGAATTTTAAAAAATCTATGCGAAATTAGGCTCATTCTCCCTACTTCAGTTCACGTAGTTCTCTGCTCGTTTCTTTGAAGAATGCAGGGACTACCGCTTATTAGCAGTTTTGATTTTGATCTGAATTTCAATTTGCTTTTAAATTATCTCAACATTATTGTTTTAACTGCATCTGAAATTAAACATTCCCATAAATTGTATAACATTAAACATGAAGTGTTGTATAGAAAAGTTGGATGTGTCAACTTTGGTTTCATTAGGTATATTATAGCTATATAATTATTGTTTAGCATTTATTGTGAATTGAATGTACCTTATTTCTTTTTATAAATTAAGTTGAATATTATGTTTATATGACCCAAGCTGTTCAATAACTTATAACTATACTATACTCAAATTACTCATTACTTAGTCATTTTCATTTATTGGCTCTAAACTGATATCACACATTAATTTTTGTTGTAGTTGTCATCCCTAAGTATGTTACGGTTACGGATTTAGTGTTTTAGAATTGCCAGAAAACATGTGTTTGCATGTAGGATAAGTAAAATTATGTCTGAAGAAGTTTTTAATTTGAAAACGAAACTTTGACTAAATTTAAAAAAATATTTTTAATAATTGTTATCATATACCGACTAAATTGAAAATAAATACAAACCAAAAGAATACTGAATCGAAGTTTTTCAGAAACTTACGTTTACATCGAATATTTTTTTATGTTCAACGCCTCCTAGACGTTTATATTAAAATTGTATTTCCCAATTATTGTATATTTAAAGCACTGTATAAAAATTACATTAAAACATAATTTAATGGGACTTAGGTTTTAGAAGACGCTAAATAACGTGACGTTGTCAGATGTTTGATAAAAAAAAATTGCTGATATATAATTCCGAAAAAATAAACGAATAATAATGAAAAATAATGTTATTTTAAAAGAGATGAATAGGTACCTCATTATCACCAAAGAAGTCAATAAAACACAACCTAGGATACCTAACGGATATTGCATTATCCATTCATAATTTTACTACCTTCATCGAAAATACGTTACACAGAGTTTTCTTTTCAAATACCTTTACATGAATTGTGAAGCAAAAGTATAAATAAATTCAAATCCTTCCAATTTGGCTTTTTTATCTTCAACACAAACCAGTAGTCTCTACAATTTACTTTACAGATGTAAAATAGCATCAAATGATATGTAAATACAGCAAAGAAGATAATGAGGACAAAACGGATAAAACACGTTCATCGAAGTCGGCCGTTTCACGCTGTACAGCCTACCAATTGTTTCCCTGTTTGCCTAATGCGATCTGGAGCAGGGAAGCTAGAGGTTCGAGTTGGCATGGGAAGGGTGAGACGCGCAACAATACCCATTAGAGGTGCTTGGATGTTAATTACCAGTATTACCACCTTTCTTGGAATCGTCGGGAGGGCCATTTACATCTCAAAGAAATTAATTATAAAGTTGTCGTTAATTGCGTTTATATTTAAATGTGGCATTAATGGCTGTATTTGTGATGGATGCGGCTGTTGTCTGGTCTGGTTTGGAACGGGTTGCCAATGATGGGACTGAAGGACAGACAGTTTTAAGTACATAAATATGAACGATAGCAAACTCATATTATTACAACTTCAATAATGATTTTAAGAATGTAATTTTGGCAATAAAGATACCTATGTTTACGCTAAAGTTATAAGTAAGTAGGTACCTATTTGCTTACTTATATAAATAAGACATATTCATCAAAAATAAATAGTCTTTATGCACCATAGCATTGTAATATGACAATTATAACAAATTTCATTGATGTTTGTTATAGTAACGGAAAACTAAGTTATAAAAAAAAAATTCTCAGGCCACTAGATACTACACATAAGAGATAAAATGTATCTACAATGTATAAATATTAATATAATAAGTAGAAAAATTACCATAGAAAACGACCAAAATTTAAAAACATCATGTAGGTATCTCTTAAACAAATCAAAATATCGAAATGAGATTCTCACTGTTCAATTTTTCTCAAAAGTTAAGCTCCAAATATATTGGCTACTTTTTTCTGTTTTTTCGGAAAATAGAAGAAACCTTCTATATCTAAGTGCCCAAATTGGACCATCCTGTACAATAAATAAAATAAATTACATTGTAGTCATAATATAAAATGTATTATTACAATGTAACTATACAACTGCCTGTAAAGTTACTCTGCAATTTTACAAGTAATTGTGCAAGTTACATTGTAAAAATACTTTTTGTATTGTAAAATCACAAAGTAATATTACAATTGCAAAACCTAAAATTACACCGCAAAATAAATTTACAACGTTATTTTACATTTTATTTGTAAAGTCACAATCGATAAGAAAATTACAGCAATAATGAGTGGTACATAAATTGCCATCTATTTTTACTGTAATTATTTTTTACGGTGTGACGTAAACGTCTTTTTATAGCTCACAGTCGTTATTATGATCCAGCGAACTATAATGAAACATCAAAAATTAAAAATAATAATCACAAAGCTATGAGGTTATTTAAAATTTAATGTTTACAATACAGTTATTAAGGTATAATAATTAGTCATGTTTATGTTGGGTAGTAGGTATAATTTGATTTTGGGTACCTACTATAATAATAATAAAAATAATAATAATAATAATAATAATAATAATAATAATAATAATAATATTAAGCAGGCCGCATTTGCGCCCAGGATCGACTTACGTTGGTAGGCCCTAACCACTATTCAGTGCAGGAATGAGGGAAACCTGGAAAACCTCATTAATTAGGGGGGTAGTCAAATATCAACCGGTATCAATCTCTCACATTGACCCAAGCCAACATTCTTCCACCCTATCATACCCGCGAATATAGCTTATATATAGCTTATATACGGTCTACCGGCAGCTGGGCTCGAACCAACACCGATCTAGTCACCTCGATTCAAGTACTGACGCCTTAAACCGCGGGACTACTGACTATTTGAAATCATATTGTTTAGTGCTACTCGTTATACTAATGGTAGGTAAAGGCGCCTACACTCTTGCTTTTCCCAAACATTTTCTCTGAGCTAGTCTAATTTTATTTGACACCGAGTCCTCCACATATTGTTCGGCAACTATGAATGCTCAGTGTATAACTAGGGATTATGAGCAGGTTAAAGTAGATAGCTTCCTGTTTTTCCCATCAATTTGTCTTCTCCAATGTCCATTTTTGTTATACCAGAAAAAAACGACGGATTTCGGTATCTGATGGGAGCATAGAGGAATATTTTTTTATAAATGTCCAAAAAAATTCCGTTGCCCATCATTGTTAATAACACTAAACATTTGATTTTTCTTCGTCTTAGTATCACGCAGAGTAGGTACCTAACAGCGATGATCCTAAATCTTTAATATTATCAACTCAACAAGTTCCTGCTTTTGGCATACCTTATTTCACAATCTATTTCAATAAATTCAAATTAAAAATGTATACAAAATGTCAACGTTTAGGCAGGAATCCACATGGACGTATAGATCGGACCTTACATTTTGTCTGACAATTTAAATACTAATCGATACTTGGACTTTTTAATTAATGCTTTATTTGACAAGCCGTCACTCTGCAGTACTGCGTGATATGTGGTTCCTACACAATGGTACCCCAACCCATTTTGTCAGACATGTGTATGCATTTTTGGATGAGAAATGCCCTAATACCCATAAGATGGTCACTTCGATCACTCGATTTAAATCCTATGCACTTTTGTATTTGGAACTACATGATATGCATTCAGTCTATGAAACGAGGTCAACAATGTGCATCAGTATACATGAGCGAATTGAAGGTGCAGCTGATCAAATTAGTAACAATCCCGGACTTTCTGCGCGCATCCGTGGCTCGTTGATTAACCAAGTGAACTCCCATTTCCTTCTTGTTCCATATCCAAGCTGCGACCCTGTTGGATTCTCTTCCGCAGCGAATGTTGCTCTGGGCTTCAGAATCGAGGCTGTGTGGCACGAAGCTATAAATAGAGATAGATTGTTACTTACCACTCTCCTGTGTTCGTGTCCTTTGCCCTTCCGTCTTTTCCCTTCTTGGTTTTAAGTTGAACTGCGTTGATGAAGGGTAATAACCCAGCAACAACGATGTTCGCAGTTGCTTCCATAAATAAGCGCATAGTAAATGATACAACAATGTAGTATTTGGTACATTATGTTGTACTAAAGTAGAGTTTGGAGATTATTATTACAAAATTTAAGTACAGGGCCTCCAGAAATGATTACAAGCCACGTGACCTACGCGCATATGCAACCAACATTGCTCTGTTAATAGCAGTTTCTCGAAAATCCCTAAACATCAGTGGGTGTCAGTGGTGTGATTGAAGGGATTACTGATGTAAATAAATTTGTTTTTGAAATTGATTACATAACCTAATAAATTACTCGACTACTGAAATTTAATATTACATAGTTACTGACGAAAAGGACGTTTATTTGTTTCGTTTGAAATGTTTTTAACTTTATTAGAAAGAGAAAGCTACCAATCTTCTCTTGTTAATGAACAAATTGAATTTTTTATGAAAACAAAGAGTATATAATGTGAACACAACTGATTTTTTATTGTATTGCAGGATAAAAGAAATATATTTTACTATATTAAGATTTATTTACAATATTTGGGATAAAAACATTACATATTGTAGTGTTTAAAAGAATTTATTTGTGGCATTTCTTATTTATTTTCGCTTGGATATTTTGCCACTTGAATAAATGTTAACAAATTAAAATAATTACATGTTGTGTTCAAAATGGTGCCCTTCACCTGCTATGCATAAATTTATCCTCCTGTGCATATTTTCAAATACATTTTATAGCTATTCTTCTGTGATGTTGTTGATTTCTCGAATAATTGCCGCTTCTAATTCTTCGATAGTGTGTATCTCTGTCTTAAATATAGTGTTTTTCAAATGTCCAAACAAAAAATAATCCAACGGAGTTAAATCTGGAGACCTGGCTGGCCACAAACCTGCACTAATCAGTCGATTGCCTTAAAATTGCTCTAAAAATTGAATTGCTGCTTTTGCAGCGTCTACAGCTGCTCCATCTTGCTGAAAGTAACCTACTTGCAGCTCTTCATCATGTAACTGTTCTAAAAATGGCCCTAAAATAAGGGTTCGATATCTTTCAGCATTTACATTTCTACAAATGTATGAGGATCTTCTGCAGCCCAGGTTCTATAATTTTGGCTATTTACATAACCAGATAAATGAAACCATGTTTCGTCAGTGAAAAATGATGTCTTCCATAGTCAATGGTAAGTAATTCTTGCACGACAGTTACCTTGTATGGGTGTAAATGCAACCGTTTTTCTAAAGCCTTGTGACATGTTCCCACTGAAAGTCCTAAAAATAAATTTTGGTTATTAACTATAATTCGATATCGGTTTCAAATAAAAACTTCAAAATTGATATATTTTAAATATGCAATCTATATGAATTTGTGAATATTTACATCAACTTAATAAAAAAAAAATGCCTGTCTGAGCAGACAATTTTGATATAGATTTTGTAGGACTTTGAGTTATTCGTTGCTGTATATTGTCAACGACATCTTCTTTCAGTAGAGTTGGTCTGCCTGTAGATTTTCCTTTGCAAATGCATTGTTTATTTTCAAATCGTTTGACGACGGTACATTTTCGGTATGAGAGGTCATAGTCAATGTTTGCGATTGGGAACTCGGTCATAAATTGCTCAATGCAAGATTGTAAGGAGAATGTCCACATCCCGTCTTCATTTCTAGTCCCACTTCGACCATTAAAATAAAGGCATCATGCTCAACAGTAAAAGGCATACTGTTCTGAACTGAAATAATAATATTATTAACCTTTAAATTTTGTTTTTGTTACAACTTACCAGTAATAAAGAAGTACCAAAAGTTTATCTATGAAAACGACTGATTATTTTGAAATATGACATTAGAAAATCCCAAGGATAAAATAAATCACCAACGGCGCGGGAAATAGCGGGAAGACGAACGCTACTGAAAGATACAGAAATGTCAATTTTACGTCACACGTCCTAATGATTCATTTACAATGAACAATGCGAAACGGTTGTGTCATGCGCAAAATGGTGCGATCGCCGATTGGTTGAATAAAATGGCAAGAATAAATTACACCAATCACAGCCGTTGAAATCACAGCCGCGTAATATTGTGTTTTAATGTAACCTTGGTCTTATTCTGTTAGTAACTTATAATGTTACTAGAATTTAATTGTCAACGCCAAGGAAACAAAACAAAATTACTGGTCATGTGAAATTATACTACAAACTGTGTTTGGAGCTATAATCACAAGAAATTGTAGTACTTAAATGTACAATTATCGCAAGCGATTACATATTCTTTTTTTTTTCAACTTTTTAAATGGGGTAGCTAATTATATGATAATACGTAAAAACCGAACTTTTTTATAATATATTTTTATTCCAAATATGTCATTGAAGTTGTGTCATACATTATAAACACACCCTGCATACTATACGAGTACATCATGTTTTGACTATTTTGACACTGTGAGATGTTAATTTAGTCATAGGCGTCCCACGTGAGATCAAAAAAGGGGACCAGTATTTCGAAAAGCATCGTTAGAAACCCCTGTGTCAAATTTTGGCAACCTACTACGGTTCTTTATTTTTCAATAAATACCTTAAGCATTTATGTCGCCAGATTTGAGTTAACATGTTATTTAGAAAGTTTCATGATAAGATACAAAACAAAAAATTCTCAAAATAACATCGTCTTTTAGTCATAGGTATTTGATATATGTGTTGGAAAAGAAAAACTCTTTATGACAAATTTAAATGAAATAGTGTTAAGGCATCAAGAAATAAGTACCTACTCAAAAATTATTATTTTTTAATACAGTTAGAAGAACAGTTTAATGTTACTGCTTTCTTTTTATTAAGCTTGGTATCACATTATCGGAAAAACAATGTTATGTCTACAAAAAAAGTTGAAGGTAGCATGCCAAAATTTGGCACAGAATAATTTCTAACAATGCTGTTAAAAATAATTTCTTAAAATAAATGCCATAATTTTTCGAAAAACTGATCCCCTTTTCCTATCCTACGTAGGACGGCTATGATTAAATTAACGCCTCACACTGTCAAAATATTTACTATATAAGTACGTCTATACAGGGCGGCCAAATGAACGAAACCGAGCCAATTGGGCGGAATTATAAAATTTAAAGTCTGTGGTAAAGAGAATTGTAAGAGCTTTCGAAATAAATATTACTCAACTCCCAATGCCATTTAAATATTTTGGGGTGATGCTTAACCTTGCTTAGGGACGAAAGTGGCGGAGTCAAAAATACCAGTAAAGAATGTCCTCCTTTAATTTAAAATCGAAGGGTCTGAACGTTTTTCTACAGTCTTGACGCAGTTCCTGAAAATGGCTCTGTTTCGTTTTCATCTGGCCACCCTGTATAATAAGCAAGTGAGTTGCAAGGGTGGCTCCATGAAAAGTGAACACAAGAATTTCAATAATTGTAACACTCCCGGTACATTTTTCGTTCAAGCCGGGCTGAAGAAACGGCAATTAAGCGGTCTCAAGTGGTAATCAGCAATCGAGATCGAGGCTACTCTCGCAGCGTAAAAATAAAGTGGAGGGTATCAAGAACCATTAGCACTATGCTCTTCATCAATTAATCATCGCTTATACGGGCCTGAACCTCCTCCCTTATAAATGGCGTGTAATTTACAAGAGATTACATGCTTTATGCAGAACATACATTATTAAATTACATACTAATCGGTTTTCGCGTCGACCCCTTAGAAAAATAGAATTTTTCCGTACTTGTCTGTGAACAAATGATTAATTTTTTAAGATTATGATTGTGTTAAATGAAAATTTATGAATTCATTATTATCACTAGATTACATAGGTATTTCTTCTAAAAAAAAACAGGAATGTAATTATCATTACGCGTCAGTTAAAAAATAAATAGTACACTGATAAAAATGTATTTGTAATTTCACATAACTGCACGTTGGTAAATTTAGATAATGATTTTGTAAACAAAATAAGTACATAGTAACATTACAAAAATAAACATTTTTTGTGGTAAATTTTAAAAGTATGTTCTGGAATACTACAGTACTTAGGCCCATTGGAACACTCGCTAACCAACCTAATAAAAAGAAATAAGTGGTGATCTTATCTAATGTAGACCATAGAAGACTATCGATCTCCCAAGATGGATTATCTTGCTGACGAGATGGCTGTATACTCACACAGTGCATGAAATACCCCCTCGTTTTCCTGTTTTCAACCCCTACAAAGTGGTGTTTCACACTTCCTTATATAATAAAGGTGCTTCCCTAACCAACATTGTCCAGTTTGAATACCTCTTTGTTACCAGTCGAAGATTCGTTCTAGATATAGTCAGGTACTTTTTGGCTGCATCCTTGCAGGAGTGCTCTAGAAACTCCTTAGCAAATTGAGAGCTATTGGTCTCATTCCGCTAGTAAACTGGTGAGACCAAGTGTAAAAAATTGATACGCACTCCTGGTCAACTTGCTAGCTTCTTTACGGCCATTGCACCGTTTGTGTCCCTTTAACCGCCATACAGACATGCATGATCAATCATCTGCTATCTGTATAGATTCTGATTATTTTGCCTGTTGTATACCTACGGGCACTTTCTTTGGCGGCTATGGTTATACCTAATAATTCATTTTGTACCACTGTTATCGGATATATATGGATCTGGAATAGTTTCCACATCCTGCACCTTTCTTCCTTTTTGATATATCTGTAGATGTTAATTAGATCGTCATTGGCGATCTCCTCATTTTTGGTAAATACCGTGTAGGGTCTGTCAAACGCAAACTTAGAAGAAATACTACCAGTATCTGCCTACAGAAGGGGCATCTTCCTGACGATCCCATTCCACAGACAATTCTAACTTCTCCACATCCTGCATCTAATATAATACCAGTATTCTTGAGGTGAAGCATAGTTGTAACGGCAACTTCTTTTAGATGCAGGTCCAAAGGTGGCAGACAGCATCACTTCCATTGCTATGGTGGATGTTGCTTGCATAACTCCACTTATGCTCAGGCAGGCAATCCTTTGCACCTGGCTAAGCTTTTGTTCAGCTGTCGTTTGTAGGATTTTCGACCACCAGACGACAACCCCGTAGGATAGCATTGGTCTCACAATGGCAGTGTATATCCACATGACAACCTTTAGTTTCATTCCCCAGGATTTACCAAAGGTCCTGCGACATTGTTCATAGAATATGTATGCCTTCTTAGTTTCCTTTACCAATGAAGATTCCATGTCATCTTTGCATCAAGTGTAATTCCATCCGGTGCAAAGCTCAACGTAGTGTTGCAATCTTTAAACTTTACACACTACACTACACTATACTTATTGAACCAAGTGACATAGCAGTGGTGATAACACACCTCCCTGCGGGCAACGATTTCTCTTACGAAGATGTCCGCTATACTGATTTGTCTGGCTTTTTTGTTAAGGATATCTAATATCCAGCTACAGATAGGAGAAACTCACTTATCCACAAGAGCTGAATTAATATCGGGGAAGATGTCCCTTCTATATCTATGAATCCCACAAGGTGAACTCTTTATTGTCCAATGATTTTTTGATTCTACCCATTACTTTAGTGGATTGTCCTAGAGTGTATGCATGTTGTTTGGGATGCGGCTGTCTATCCATCAGTACACTATTCCTTATGTATCGTCCACACTGCTTCTCTGTCGATTTCGGCAGAAACGAGGTAAGGCTGATAGGTCAATCTGCTTTTGGGGTGGAGCAATCCAACCTGCCTGCTTTGGGGATGAACACTATCTTCGCTTCCGTCCAAATTTGCGTACTTTAGAGGTGTGCGAAGCACAACTTAATCATCCTATGCGGTATTAAAACAACCAAGCCCCATTGTAGTAGGGTTGGATGTCGTCAATGCCTGGCGACTTGAAGGATGATAAGGTTTGTACTGCTAATCTTATTTTATTTTTAGTAATAGTCTGGCTGGCAATCCGTCAATCCATGACCGAAGATAGATTCTCAATTTCGTCCGGCTGTTATTTCAATTGGTGTGGATCCCGGGAAGTGGGTCCGCATCAACAGTTCAAGACTTTCGTTTAAGTTGGTAGTAAATCCAAGTCATGGTCTTTCTATTTTACAATCCACTTTCACGGCAGTCATATCAGATGTTGAAAGGTGTTATACTGGTTAGTTTTTGATGTGGCGAAGGGTGTATATAGTCATCATTGGCCTATCTGTGTTGGAGATATAGGTATAGAAATATGGATAAATAGACCGTAAAATTTTATAATAGTTTTTGGATAAATATACAAGATGCTCCATTTAGATAAAACAAGTTTTGAAGGTTCAAGTTTCGACAATAAATTTTCACCACTCTGTGGAAAATTAAACAATTTTTAAATTATCTGTCAGTAACAAATCATAGGCATCTATTTATTTTTCAAATATCAACACTTCAGCTTGTACGATGTAAAGAGTACACAATTTTTTATAGAATTGAAATATCTCGAAGACTATTAGAGATAGATATATGAAAGCTTGATAAAAGTCTCTAAAATTACTGGTAGAATTCTAATATGAAAAAAATATACAAGGCCTTCCATTTAAAATGAGAATGGCATTATTATATTTAATGAAAGCACTCTCAAACACCCCAAAGGCTTAATTTTTCAAAATTGAAATCGAAATAGTCTTTGAAATATTCTAATGGGCCATCACCGTAAAACAGCCTGTATAAGTTTCTTAGTATGTTGTGGTATGTGAGCCATGTCCTTTGAAACGGCCTGTATATAATATAATAAAATCGAACTGTTCAGCAACCCTTTAGTTTACAATCCCTGACAGTACACAGCCACATAGTAAAACCAACTCAGCTTTTCTGTAAACGTCACTGTAGTAACCATCTCGATCCCATGCCGAACAATTAAAGCGATGGACAGCGCAATATCTAATAATCCGGGCCTTGTCTCACAGCCTTCTATCCGAGTACCACGGTTCGCCTCGGATGTATTCTATATCCCGATAATTACATTCTATGTAGGCAGTACAAGATTAACGATGCTTCCGACGCTGATATTAAGGGTGCTTCGTCTCTTTTCACGTCCGAGCGAGAGCCACCCTTGGACGAATGAGCTTAGACCAGAAGCGTACCTACGTTGTTTTAAGGAAATAAATTGAGATAACAAAAGTTTTATTGTTTGAAGTACAAAAGTACAAAGGGTGGTTACCTTCTCAGATATCTCCATAAAATGACATATTGACGTATTTCTTTGGTGTTATATGAAATCATCATTTAATATTATTGCAAATGCAACTCAAAAATAACATAAAAGTGAATCAAATTTACAGGACAACTGTAATGTGATTAGACTATAGCTGTGTCATTTCTTTCAGCTGTGATTTATCTTGTAAAAGGAGCGATCGTATGAGTTAAATGTAAACAAACAAGATAAGTTTATTTGTTTAAAATATAACATTTTTTCATTAAAATTTAATACTTACACTATTATGAGCTTACACTATTCTTATATTTTATTAAATATTTGTAATATACAAGTCGTTACGATAATTTTAGGAGGTGAGAATACTTGATTTTGAGTCGATTGAAACAAACATACCTATATATCAAGTGTGACAATATTTGTGATAATTATTTTTTTTTATATCTTTTAATTTAACCGTGCTTTTCTACAAATATTATTGAAGTATAAAAGAAAAACAAACCTTTTTATAACAAATATTTCTATACATTTTTATTAGGAATTAATGGATTATTTCAATTATTGTGTTAAGATTAATTTCCCTAATTTTTAGAATGTTTATCAACAAACTAAGAACTGAAAGAGCATTGCTTAGGTAAGTTTTTTATAATATAAACCTGCACATAAAGGTTTAAATAAAATACACGTTTAAATTTATCTCTTTGATTTTACATAGAGAAAAATCATGTTTATAAAGTTCTAGGTAACGAAGCCACTTTGGATTTTATTGGTTAAATCATTTAAATACCTAATCTATTCATTCCTAATAAAAAATATATAGAAATATTTATTGTAAAATGGTTTGTTTTTCTTCTACACTTCAATAATTGTAGAAAAGCATGATTAAATTAAAAAATATTAAAAAATTAATTATGACAAATTGGTATATGTATAGGTATGTTTGTTTCATTCAACTCAAAATCACGTATTCTATATCCTCCTAGAATTATTGTAACAACTTGCAAGACACCCTGTATATTATGGCATTGTTTAGTAAAATAATGTATAGGTAAATAGTGGTAATTATGATACATCATTATAAACATTATAAATATATAAATGTATTATACGAGTTTAAACAAGTGAGTATAAAATGAAACAAGTGAACATCTCTTGAACTAGTGCATATAGCGGTAAGAGGGGGAAAAATTTATCAGTTCTAACCATAGACCTTATAAATCATGGACCGGCCCTAGAAAGAGAGGTCCGCTGTCCTGATGTGTACAAGAGGGATGAAGCTAGTCCGGGCAAAAACAGATGTTCTATGACAGAAAAATATATAAAAATAACCTGACAAAACCTTTCCTGTTAATATTGTTAATGATTTGTGTGCCTTTTGTGATTTAGTTGTGTTTAGTGTGTTTATTAGCAATAGTTTTTAAAGACTCATAAACTATGGTGGAGTCGGTCTGTCACCGTAAATGTCATACGTCTGTCATTTAGGGTTTTTGTTTTTTTTCGGCCAATGATCTGTGGGTTTTTGCCCGGACTAGCTCTATCTCTGTCGCACACATCTGAGCATCAACGATTTGTATAAGCAGAAAACGGTTTTGGGCGCGTCCATGATTTATAAGGTCTATGGTTGTAACTCACTTCTGAAAATTAAATGAAACGGTCAATTAAGTGAGTCATGACGTCACATGTGAGAATAAATAATGTGAGTTTTTTTTGCAAAAGGGAAGCAGCTTATGTTTAAATCCGACAATAGCAACTAGAGAGGTGACAAAGTCAATCCCACCAAAAATAATGTAGTGGGGGTTAAGCCGGCTAACTGTCAACTTGACGTGTTTTCCGGTTGACGAGTCCCTAACTATTTAATAGACGTCGATGTACGTGATTCTCAAGCTATTATCTGCCGATTCATTTTGTTTCCAAGTTAAATATTTTATTTTAAACTTTTAAGCCTTGAAAAAGTATAGACTTATACTGTTATATATAAATTCTCTTTGCAAGCCTATTAATATTAGTTATATAGATTTCGCTATTTATTTGATTTTTACAATAATCGAATTGTGTGAATCCGATTCTAATACCAGTTATGCTCATCACTAATTCATGGTCACAGTTTTTCTCACTTCTCTGTGGTTTACAACTAAAATCTCATGCTACCATTCACCTTCTTTTATTTTAGTAGTACCACTTGTAAATTATTAAGTTAGTATGGGTAGGTATGTATATTCTCAGTAATAATATAACAAGAGAGTGAGAATAAATTGAAAATAATTTGACAGATTTTTTGAAAACTTGTTGTCAGGCAACAATGGCAACAAGTTTGAACAAAATCTGTCAAATTATTTTCTAATTTATGGAACTCGCGAGTTATATTTGACTAGATTATTTTTTGATTCACAAATTTTTACAATAAAAAAGATCAATAAAACTACCATAAAACTATTGAAAAATTTAATTTAATTAATTATTACAATATACGAAAATATCGTTGACACATTGTGAATATATTAAAAGAATTAACAATTTAAATTAGTACAATGAAAAACGCAATTATTAAAAATATTTCGAGACTCATTATTTATTGACGGTTTGGAATTGCTTGTTATATTAAGTGTTTCGTCCTGTGTATTTTCTCTATGATTATTTATTATATTTGAATTATGTCCTTGGTTCAATTGTAAGTATGGTTTAATCGAACTTGCAGAATTATGACCAGTGACCTTGATTAGTTCTTCTCCTACACCAGCTTTTGAAAGGTTACTTACTGCACTTGATCTGGCAGAATGGTTTGTTATTTTTTTAGTAACTGTGTCTAGACCTACTTTTCCTGCGGATTCTTTCATCCATTTTGAAATGGAATTTATTCCCACAGGAACGTTTTTATACCAAGAACCATGAGTTTGCCAAGCCGGATTTGGAGTAAGAAACAAGCGTTCGGTTTTAATATTTTCTTCACGTTTACCCATTAGTTTTTCAAAAAGACGAACAGGGCAAATATCTGGGTTATTTATGTTTGGAGTCAACCATTTACTATTAGCACACCTTTGTGCTCCACTCTGTGCAGTTTTTGGAAAGATGGGATTGTATTCAATGCGGCCAGTATTTAATCTTATTATGTCGGTTTCTTTTTTAAAATAATGAACTAAACATTTCGTAGCTACTCCTCCCCTCCACGCTAGTTCATACGATGCAAAGTGAAAAAACTTTCTTTGCAATCCACAAGGTGTATCTTCGTCCCAATAGTTAAAAATTTGCAACAATTCTGTATTAGAAAGTGCCACAGAACTTTGTTTGTGCTTTTCAGGATGTTTTTGTAAAATTTTTCTGTTTGCATCTCTTGCATTTCGAGCATTTTTGAATTCTATATCATGGAAAGGATCAAAGGACCTGTTATACTTATTAAAGTAAAGTTCTTGAACTAATTTTGCCGTTTTATTCCACATTGTCTGTATTACTAATTCTTTATAATCATTTCCGTCTTTTCTTTTCATGTTATAAGCCCAATATTTCGAAATCAATGCCAGAGTAGCTGTTGTAGTAGATTCATCCAGAATATAATTTCTTTCTTTGGTGAAGGTCTTAAATTGTCTCCATATAGACTGATTACTTATTAGAGTATTTTTCGAAGTAGTTTCTAAAATCCTTTTTGTTATTTCTGCATCAGAAAAGGTACTAAACCGATGATTTTCACCCATTTTATATTTCGCGTTGACACAATTAGGTAATTATTTTGACAACTATCTGACAGTTGCTAGGCAAATAAAAGCCACAGTGATTATTCCCGAGAATAATCACAAGAGATTTATTCCCACTATAATAATGACATAATTGGTTGAAACTTACCCTTGTGACAAATAAAGAAGCATTTCATTGGTTTTAAGAAACGTCAAAAAATAATCAGTAAAATAAAATTGACTATAAAGCTGGCTACAGACTATGTGTGTATCCGCGTAGATTTCTTTAAATTTAAAAGACTCCTGACAATGGCGTACTTTCACTATATAGAATGGAACAAAAAAGCAGGTCATCTTATTAAATGCGAATTTTTATGACAAAATATAACGATTTAATCTTATTTTTTATATATTTTGAGGTATTAACAATATTGTGTGAAACTAACTACTCTGTGGACTAAAGCCCCAACCAGCATTGAATTACACCCACAATATCTACCTATATATTCTTTATTATTAGCTTTTGTATCATTTTTTACTGTATTAGAAAGGTATTTTAAGCTAGTATATATCAAATTTCCTACAATTCCTATCAATTAGTCTTATGTATGCTCTCTGATACCAAACATCTAGGTATGCCAATGAACAATTCCACAGACAAAGCTCTATTCAATAATTATCTAAAAATAATAATCTAGCTAAATTTACTAACCTGGTTTAATTTTCGAGTTCCCACATCTTCAAAAGTGAGCTTAGACATTTATAGAATGTTTTCATTGAACCAGGTAAATTTAGCTAGATTAATTTTTTTAGATAATTATTGAATAGAGCTTTGTCTGTGGAATTGATCATTGGCATACCTAGATGTTTGGTATCAGAGAGCATACATATGACTTCATTGATAGGAATTGTAGGAGATTTAATATATATTAGCTTAAAATACCTTTCTAATACAGTAAAAAAGATTTAATCCTACTTCTATGTACAATAGAGATATAGAGATATAGCGATATTTCTTACCAAATCCTTAGCAGTATTATTGTAAAATACTTGTATTATTTATACTACGATATTAGAAGAATTTGTCCATACGTTAGAAAAAAAATAGTTTCTACATGTGTTTTTGACACCTAAAACCAGTATAGAATTTTAATTAGAATAGTTTATTACTCTTGATAATTTTTCCTAACTCTTCTTTTTCGAAATAGATTCGATTTTTAAAAGTCATACGATAATTTTAAATTTCAGTTTCCAAAGAAACGCCCAGGGTCGATTTGTAAATAATTTACCGAGATTTTAAATGTCCTAAATGATTTCATACAAAGTGTCTCTAAACATGGAGCTAACCAGATTTACAAATTTACCATATTTACGCAAACAAATCTTTCTTTACATACTTCTACTATTTTACTTTATTATTTTGTTACTAAGGAAAATAAATAGGTTAGTCAGCTAATTCCATATTTTAGTTTACTAATTATTGCTCTGCATGTCCGCCTGCCTAAGAAATGCATTAACGGGATTTTTTAATTAAAAATATAATATTTTTAAAAACCTGTAATTTTTACCAAAACGGTTCAGTCGCATTTATAACTCTTTTCAGTTGATTAATATTTTCCATCCATTCAGAATAAACATCGTCCTACATTCTCCTAACTGAACCGAAATTCAATGGACTAATACTAGGGGAGTGTGGTAACCACTGAATAGTTACGTCTCTTCCATCTATCGATTTGGAAAAAGGAGTTGGTGTTAAAAAGTATTTAAGTAATGTGAAATGAGTGGAAGTATACAAATGATGTTGAAAGTTGTCTCTAATTATAATAGATCGTTTATCCATTGCTAGGACAGACGGAAATGCGTAGCAATTTTTATTATAAGTGTGTTCCACTAAGCTAATTCTTAAATACTGTTTTAATTTTTCTTAATAAACGGAATTACATATATACAGGGTGATTCAAGTTTATCTTGATAACTTCAGGAATCGATAGAACAGATTAAAATAATGTTCGTTTGTGATATAAACTTATTTCCTAAAATGCATCGTTTCCGAGATAGAGGGTGTTGAAGTAGGAATATTTTTCTCGTGTTTCCCTCATAACTTTTGAACTATTTATCCGATTTAAGTGAAATTCGGAACACAAACACTCCTTATGATCTTACATAAGCTTCTTAAGTTTGAACTACCTACCCCTCTTAGAAGTGTATTTTGTATGCTACCCCCCTCTTACTTTATTTCAAAACTACAAAAAAAAAATTAATTTCAATAAAACATCTACACACCACTTTGACCTAATTTCGAAACTTTTTCGTTTCTTGTTTTTTTCGACGTTTGCTTTTGTTTCTGAAATATTCAAAGAAATTGGTGACAGTGTAGCGCACCAGCCGCGTAAATTTCATTTAACGTTATAGCAACCCATGAAAGCAAAACTCAGTGAGTTGTGTAAACTGACGTTTGTGAAAATCATTGTAAAAGTATTATTTAAAGAGCATTTTTAGTGCTAAAAAAATGCCAAGAACGTTTACAAATGCTCAATATGCCGATAATAATGTTTATGGTTTCTGTGACGGAAATTCCAACGCGTCAGTTCGAGAGTACCGAACACGCTTCCCTAATAGAAGAATTCCAAATGCACAAGTTTTTGTAGAAGTACATCGTCGATTTTCGGAATATGGTTTGCGCCGCTACAATGATCATAATCGTAATGTACCGCCAAAAAATAATCAGTGAATTCTTAATCTTTTTGATATCGATAGAACTTTAAGCACACGCCGAACAGCTCGGCAACTCCATTTATCTCAATCAAAAGTACTGAGAGCACTCAAACAAGATCATCGAAGGGCTTTCCATCTCCAACTAGTTCAAGGTTTGTTGCCAAGAGATGCTGAAAAACGTTTAAATTTTTGTAGATGGGTTTTAGATTCAACAGAAATTAATCCACAATTTCTGCATAAGGTTTTATGGACCGACGAATCTAATTTCACAAAAGCTGGAATTGTGAATTACCACAACATTCACGTTTGGAGTGAAGTCAATCCTCGATGTGTCAGACAATCTTCATTTCAGCAACAGTTTAGTGTAAATGTGTGGATAGGTGGTTTAAGTAATAACCTCTGTGGGCCGCATATTTTGTCTCATCGCTTAAATGGGGATTTATAATGAGTTTCTGCAAAATTCTCTCCTCGATGTGCTTGACGATGTCCCCTTAAATTTACGCCAAGGGAACTGGATGCAGTTGGATGGTGCCCCTGTACATTCTGGAAGGCAAGTACGGCAGTGGTTGGATGAGAATTATCCTCGCCGATGGATTGGACGGCAACCTAACAACCACCCAAATATGTGGATTCTTTGCGAAGGACCAGTGGTTTGGCCTCCGCGCTCGCCAGATTTGAATTCTCTGGATTATTTCGTTTGGGGCCATCTAAAAGCAATTCTGCATGATACGCCAGTAAATACCTGTGAGGAATTGATCCAAAGGATAAGACATATTTGTGATGACATAAAAAACAATCCTGTTCACATAGCAGCTGCGGTTAATACACTAGTTCGTCGATGCCAAAATTGTATTGAGGCTGAAGGAATGTACTTTGAACAATTATTGTATTTTTTTTTGGTAGTTGATAAGTTTGTTGTAAATCTTGTGATAAGTAGTTGTTACTAAATTTATGTTTGAGGTTATTGGCATTTTTTCTTAACACTAAGAGCACACTTTAAATAATACTTTTGACAATGATTTTCACAAACGTCAGTTTTTCTTTGAGAGCCGTCCGACAGCGTCCGCGGGAGCACCGCAGCCTATAGACTTATTGTGCATCTCTCGACGAGCACACACATCCATGATACTACAGTGGGATTCGAACCTACACCAAAATAGCCGATCCAGACTGGTTCCACGAGTAGTCGTCTTCCAGCCACCTCGGCTATCGCGGCACCCAAAACGTCAGTTTATATAAATCACTGAGTTCTGTTTTCATGGGTTGCTATAACGTTAAATGAAATTTACGCGGCTGGTGCTGGTGATTTTTTTTGTAGTTTTTAAATAAAGTAAGAGGGGGGTAGCATACAAAATACACTTCTAAGAGGGGTAGGTAATTCAAACTTAATAAGCTTATTGAAGATCATAAGGAGTGTTTGTGATCCGAATTTCACTTAAATCGGATAAGTGGTTCAAAAGTTATGAGGGAAAAACGAGAAAAAATTCCTACTTCAACGCCCTTTTTCTCGGAAACGATGCGATTTAGGAAATAAGTTTATATCACAAATGAACATTATTTTAACCTGTTCTATCGATTCCTGAAGTTATCAAGATTAAACCTGAATCACCCTGTATAGTTAAAAAACGTTTGTTTACATCAAAATGGTAAAACTGGACAGCCCTATGTTAAGAAACACTTGGTATAAAATCAGTTATTAAATATTTAAAACCTTGGCAAATTATCTACAAATTGTTCCAAGGGTGTTTCTTTAGACATTGAAATTTAAAAATATTATTAAGTGCAACCTAATTATCTCAACGTTGCATGACTTTTAAAAATCGAAATTATTTCCAGAAAGACGAGTTTTACAAAAGAATTATCAAGGGTAATAAAATAGTCCAAATTAAATATTACGCTATGATATTGAGAGGTCCATGGGCGTAAGTAAAAAAAGAATGGCAGGGGCAAAATACCCCATTCCCACAAGGAATATCTCTAATATATTAAATTTCAAACTGGAATTTTGGAAAATAAGTATCTACATTTAGATTTACATTTCTATTTAAAATATTAAATAATGGCATTGACTAGAATTGTTCTCTCTACAGAAGCATGTAGGTACATACCACCAAAATCCGAAAAATGTTAATATAATTCAGAGTAGAATGGATTTAAGACTAAACACCAATATACCTAAATAAAATGTGTTCCATTTACAATCAGTACCGTTTCAATATTAATATATCTATAAATCTTTGTTTTAATTTTAAAATAAATATTTAATGTAGAATTTGCGAATCAAGATGCTATCTTTATTTTGAAAAACCATTCACGTTTTTGCCAGTGTAAAAATGTTTTCTTTTTAAATCAAAATATATCTAGTATAAATTTATAAATACTTGAATACATATCTCATGTGCTTACAGTTTCTACCCGAAAATTCATAAAAAAAATTAAACTGAATGAAATACTAATGAAGGCGTAACATTTTAGTGTATAAAAACACTTATAAATGCATTGAGGTGAAGTTATATTTAGTAATAATAATTTTAATTTTATTTGAAAGTCGTATCCTTTAGCAATATTTTTCAGGCACTATCGCTCTTTCGTGATAAATTCAAAACTTAAAATTTTTCATTAATCATAAAGTAGGTTCCAAATAATCCTAATTAAGGTTAATAATGTACATATTAATTCTGTTACTGGCAGCAATCAGTTACCTAGGTTACGAGATAAAAACTACTATAGACCAAATGTCATGAAGTGTTTCCAAATAAAATATACAGGGTGTTCCAGAATGATGGTCAAATATTTTACCTGTGTATTCCACATGCCATTTTAGGAGGGGGTCTTCATATAAAATTTTTCAATTTGGGTCCTCCCTGTTGAGATATTCAAGGGTGAAATGCAAAAAAAATAGTTTTTTTATTTTTCTTTAAAAACGGTTACACTTAGAAATTTCGATTTTGGTACACATTATCGGCTAGTCAAAAGCTATTTTATGGTGGTGTCTATTTCTTGGCTCATGTTTCTGGAGAACGGGAATAAGCAACCCCTAGATTTATTTCTTTCAGAACTTTTACCTGCAATGACCGATTTCAACAAAACTTTTTTTTTAATACTACATATAATTTTACTAGTTTTTTCCCTCTAGTAATTTTTTCATACAACCAACAGTTTGCGCGGAAAAAAATAAAAATAGTTTTTCTAACTAAACATCTTTTCGTCAGCGGTTACTGATAACCGCAGTAAACGGTTGCTATGTTGATGTTTCTCTGTTGTCTTGCCAAACAAATCAGACTTAACAGATTTTGCAAATATTTGTAAACAACTGACTCTTCCGTACAAATATTAGCGAATAAATTGACGAAATATGCGTACGGCACGATTGGTAACAATTATAGGAATTCCTTAATTAGAAATATTTGCAAAAACTGTCAATTATAGACTTAATGACGATTTGTTTCACAAGATAACTGTTGGTTATATTAAAAAATTACAAGAGGGAAAGAAATAGTAAAATTAGATGTAATATTTAAAAAAAAAGTTTTGTTGAAATCGGCCATTGCAGAAAAAAGTTCTAAAAGAAATAAATCTAGGGGTTGCTTATTCCCGCCCTCCAGAAACATGAGCCAAGAAGTAGACACCACCACAAAATAACTTTTAATTAGCTGATAATGTGTACCAAAATTGAAATTTATAAGTGTAACGGTTTTTAAGGAAAAATAATAAAACTATTTTTTCCGCCATTTTGACACTCGAATATCTCAACAGGGAGGGCCCAAATCGAAAAATTTCATATGAAGATCCTACCCTGAAATGACTTGTGGAATAAACTGGTAAAATATTTGAACATAATTCTGGAACACCCTGTGTAAAAAATTTAAAATATGTGTATTTTAGAATTTTTAGATATAAATATATTTGGGTAAATCCCATTTATTTTAACTGTAGAATAACACTTTTTAAGGATGGCAATAATACCTGAAGCATCTTGTATATGTAATCTTAAATAAACTATATTGTTATATAATAATTAATTATTACTAATGGCTTTTGTTGTTATTTGGTACACTACTGCTTCTCACTTTTTGTAAGTGTTGTGTAAGTTGTCATGTAAGTGTAAGTTTTTCCGTTGGGCAAATAAATGAATTATTATTATCAAAATTATTAAGAAGACCTTGTCTTACATTCCCGGACGACAAAGTCGCATTGAAGAAACTGAACACCTACCTCAAAAATGGTGTCTTACTCTCATTTTGATAAAAATTGTCACAGATCTCAAAGAAATTCCAGTCTCAGAAAACAGCAAACAGCATAAAGAAAACTACCGACAATAATAATACCAAGTAAACACGAGTATATAACACTTAGAATAGTAAAATACGAAGCCGTAGTCTACAATTTTTTTAAAATTCAGGCTTTAATCTTTAAATTCATAATTTAATCTATTAATTCAGACTTTAACCTCTGCACATATGAATTTATGCCAAAACAAGGTTATACTAGGTATCAACGAAATTATTAGCACTCAGCACCATAGCAAGAAACCTCTGGCTTCAATAATTTTGTTGACACCCAATGTAGACAAAAGCGTAATTTCAGGAAAAACTAATGCGCCGGTCAGTATTAAATTATATCTGAAACACTTATAGAAAACAGCTACGGTTATTCGTCAGCGGTGCCATCAGACACATACAGGTTTCGGGCTGGTTAGCTCTTATCGGTATATCATAGGTGAGGCCACCGACTAGCAGTCTTACCTGTTGACATTCAGTCATAACCAACATAACCTACCCCTCTTAGAAGTGTATTTTGTATGCTACCTTCCTCTTACTTTATTTCAAATCTACAAAAAATAAAATAATTAATTTCAATAAAACATCTACACACCACTTTGACCTGATTAATTTCGAAACTTGTTCGTTCTCTGTTTTTTTCGACGTTTGGTCTTGTTTCTGAGATAATCAAAGAAATTGGCGAGAGTGTAGCGCACCAGCCGCTTAAATTTCATTTAACGTTATAGCAACCGATAAAAACAAAACTCAGTGATTTGTGTATGGTGTAAACTGACATTTTGGGCGCCGCGATAGCCGAGGTGGCCGGAAGACGACTGCTCGTGGAACCATTCTGGATCGGCTATGTCGGTGTGGGTTCGAATCCCACTGTAGTACCATGGATGTTTGTGCTCATCGAGAAATGCACAATAAGTCTATAGGCTGCGGGGCTTCCTGGGACATTGTCGGACGGCTCTCAAAAAAAAACTGACTTTTGTGAAAATCATTTTCAATAGTATTATTTAAAGTGTTGAGAAAAAATGCCAATAACCTCAAATATAAATTTAGTAACAACTACTTATTACAAGATTTACAACAAACTTATCACCTACTAAAAAAATTACAATAATTGTTCAAAGTGCATTCCTCCAGCCTCAATACATTTTTGGCATCGACGAACTAGTGTATTAACCACAGCTGCTATTTGAACAGGATTGTTTTTTATGTCATCACAAGCATGTCTTATCCTTTGGATCAATTTCTCACGGGTATGTATACTGGCGTATCATACACAATTGCTTTTAGATGGCCCCAAACGAAATAATTCAGAGGATTCAAATCTGGCGAGCGCGGAGGCCAAGCCACTGGTCCTTCGCAAGGAATCCACATATTTGGGTGGTTGTTGGGTTGCCGTCCAATCCATCGACGAGGATAATTCTCATCCAAACACTGCCGTACTTGCATTCTGTCATGTGCAGGGGCACCATTTAAACCATTTAAACGAGGAGGCAAAATATGGGACCCACAGAGGTTATTACTTTAAACATCTATCCACACATTTACACTAAACTGTTGCTGAAATGAAGATTGTCTGACACATCGAGGATTGACTTCACTCCAAACGTGAATGTTGTGGTAATTCACAATTCCAGCTTTTGTGAAATTAGATTCGTCGGTCCATAAAACCTTATGCAGAAATTGTGGATTCATTTCTGTTGAATCTAAAACCCATCTACAAAAGTTTAAACTTTTTCAGCATCTCCTGGCAACAAACCTTGAACTGGTTGGAGATGGAAAGCCCTTCGATGATATTGTTTGAGTGCTCTCAGTACTTTTGATTGAGATAAATGGAGTCGCCGAGCTACTCGGCGTGTGCTTAAAGTTCTATCGATATCAAAAAGATTAAGAATTCGCTGATTATTTCTTGGCGGTACATTACGATTATGATCATTGTAGCGGCGCAAACCATATTCCGAAAATCGACGATGTACATCTACAAAAACTTGTGCATTTGGAATTCTTCTATTAGGAAAGCGTGTTTGGTACTCTCGAACTCACGCGTTGGAATTTCCGTCACAGAAACCATAAACATAATGTGTATCGGCATATTCAGCATTTGTAAACGTTCTTGGCATTTTTTCTTCACTTCACTAAAAATGCTTTTTAAATAATACTTTTGATAATGATTTTCACAAACGTCAGTTTACACAAATCACTGAGTTTTGTTTTCATGGGTTGCTATAACGTTAAATGAAATTTACGCGGCTGGTGCGCTACACTGTCACCAATTTCTTTGAATATCTCAGAAACAAGGCCAAACGTCGAAAAAAAAAACAGAAGACGAAAAAGTTACGAAATTAATCAGGTCAAAGTGGTGTGTAGATGTTTTATTGAAATTATTTTTTTTTTGTAGTAACAAAATACACCTCTAAGAGGGGTAGGTAGTTCAAACTTAAGAAGCTTATGTAAGATCATAAGGAGTGTTTGTGTTCCGAATTTCACTTAAATCGGATAAGTGGTTCAAAAGTTATGAGGAAAAAACGAGAAAAAAATTCCTACTTCAACGCCCTCTTTCTCGGAAACGATGCGTTTTAGGAAATAAGTTTATATCACAAATGAACATTATTTTAACCTGTTCTATCGATTCCTGAAGTTATCAAGGTTAAACCTGAATAACCCCCCTAATAGCACAAGGACGTCCTATGAACATCCAAAGGATGTCCAAAGTCGGAAGTCCGGACATCCAATGGACGTCTGTTTTTTGTTCGATGGACGTCCATTGGAAGTCCCATGGACGCACAAATGTCACAACTTCGTGCAACCCAGGGACGTCCACTACTGTACCACTTTCGGACCCACAGATGTTCGCCTCTGTACCATATTTGTGCTACCCATGGATGTTCTGTTTTGGACATTTAATGGAGATCTGCATTGATATTATAGAAATACTTTTTGATAATTTTATTGTTTTTTCTAATTATTACCTACATGAATAAGAAATACATAAATAATTAAGAGATACAAATAAAACAACTACTTATGTATCAAGTAACAAGAACAAAACCATATAATTACATTACTTAACTTAACCTAGAATAGCTAAAGACGGGAAAACTCAACAACTAGAGTGGAAATGAGAACTTCTTTATCTAAAAACGAAAGCGAGTGTTGTCGGTTGTTAGTACATAATTATACTGTGACATAATTGTCTACATAAAGATGTTATGAATTTAGCCTAGCCAACAAACAATTCAATTATTTATAAATATACTAATAGTAGAACATACAAATTTACTTATAAAATGTGATTTATATTGCTTCAGTTTCCTAATTTATTCTTCTGTATTGTTTACTCATCAACATTTGTCACTTTATCAGCGTCACCAAAGGGAACAGAACACTTTAGAGGTTAACGTTAGCGTTACATCTGGATTCTGAACACTTTTTTTCAATATACATGCACTGCACGAATTTTAGCGGCAAATTCAATTGTACATAACATGTACAATACTGGACATCCATCGGATGTCCACATATGTACTATGAAAATATGTCCCATAAAGGATATCCATCGGATATCCAATATATGTACCATCAAAATATGTCCCATAAAGGACATCCATCGGATGTCCAATGTATGTTCTATCAAAATATGTCCAGGAATGGGCATCCATTGAATGTCCATGTATGGTCCATGGACGTCTGTACGTTAAATGGATATTAAATGGACGTCCACTGGACGTCGTGTGCTATTAGGGCCTGTATATTCGAAATTTGCAATGATTGTCCGTCGAGCTCCCCGTTCTACGTCTATGGCCGATTGCTCAGATCCGGGGCGAAGATGAAACAAACGAAGAGAACGAAAACGAGGCGGCCGTGTCAGATTCTGGGAGCGCCATCTACTGCCTGGCGTTTTTGCATGCGGAATTCTGTAATTTGCGCGCGGTTTCGACTGATTGATAGTTTCGCTTGTCACCGCGAAAACGATATAGAGAAATTTCCATTAATTTCAGTCCGAAGTTTGTTTTATATTGGAGTTGGCAGCCGTTCGGGCGTTCTTCGTGGGGCCCGGCATTGCCGTGACTGATTGTTTTAGATATAGACGCCTGGAGCATCAATTATGTGAGGGGAAGCTTCTTCATACCTAATTAAAGGACCTGGAGAGTAATCATCTTTAAAATGTTAATAATATCAATAATAAAAATAACGAGTTCTAAAAGCTTAGATAAATTTTGTAACCAATAATAGGAGGATAGTATTATAGATAGATAGATTTATTAATTTCTAACAGGTTTACACCAAATTACAGGAAATAGACTAAATATGCATAAATTTTCATACAGACTTATAAAAAAATACACACATAAATATGTAGGTAAATAGAAAGATAAAAACGAAAAGAAAAAACAAAAATAGACAACAAATAGTTTAGAGATATATAATTTAAGGTATTATGACTAATATCGCAGATATCAGCGACACAATTAAATATACTACACATTGAATGAACAGGAGATTTAATAAGAGGATTCGTCCTAGGTCTTCCGCAGTAAAATGTAGGCTTGCTTCTAAAATTAAGTTTTGGAACCAAAAAGTTTATATATATTTTTAGGTATTAATAATATTGTGTGAAACTAACTACTCAGTGGACAAAAGCCCCAACCTGCGTTGAATTACACCCACAATATCTACCCATATATTCCTTATTATTAGCTTTTGTATCATTTTTTTACTGTTTTAGAAAGGTATTTTAAGCTAATATAAATCAAATCTCCTACAATTCCTATCAATGAAGTCATATGTACTCTGATACCAAACATCTAGGTATGCTAATGAACAATTCCACAGACAAAGCTCTATTCAATAATTATCTAAAGAAAATAATCTAATTTACTCACTCTATAAAAATTTTACTTCACTTTTTTGGCAGTGGGAACACGACAAATTCAACCACAATAGATGAGATCTGACCTATTTCTGCATTTTTAGGATTGCTTCTTCAGGTGGTCTCCTTTAAGTTGAATCAAATATCTAACTATAAAAATTATTATAAAAATTAAAATTATTAGAAGTTAAATATCGACAATGACAAAAAAGTGACATCCTGTCAATGAATTAAATGTGACAATACCTACTTGAAAAATGTTCACCTTTTATCTAAAAGTTTTTATATATTTTTAGGTATTAATAATATTGTGTGAAACTAACTACTCAGTGGACAAAAGCCCCAACCTGCGTTGAATTACACCCACAATATCTACCCATATATTCCTTATTATTAGCTTTTGTATCATTTTTTTACTGTTTTAGAAAGGTATTTTAAGCTAATATAAATCAAATCTCCTACAATTCCTATCAATGAAGTCATATGTATGTTCTCTGATACCAAACATCTAGGTATGCTAATGAACAATTCCACAGACAAAGCTCTATTCAATAATTATCTAAAGAAAATAATCTAATTTACTCACTCTATAAAAATTTTACTTCACTTTTTTGGCAGTGGGAACACGACAAATTCAACCACAATAGATGAGATCTGACCTATTTCTGCATTTTGTGGTTGAATTTGTCGTGTTCCCACTGCCAAAAAAGTGAAGTAAAATTTTTATAGAGTGAGTAAATTAGATTATTTTCTTTAGATAATTATTGAATAGAGCTTTGTCTGTGGAATTGTTCATTAGCATACCTAGATGTTTGGTATCAGAGAACATACATATGACTTCATTGATAGGAATTGTAGGAGATTTGATTTATATTAGCTTAAAATACCTTTCTAAAACAGTAAAAAAATGATACAAAAGCTAATAATAAGGAATATATGGGTAGATATTGTGGGTGTAATTCAACGCAGGTTGGGGCTTTTGTCCACTGAGTAGTTAGTTTCACACAATATTATTAATACCTAAAAATATATAAAAACTTTTAGATAAAAGGTGAACATTTTTCAAGTAGGTATTGTCACATTTAATTCATTGACAGGATGTCACTTTTTTGTCATTGTCGATATTTAACTTCTAATAATTTTAATTTTTATAATAATTTTTATAGTTAGATATTTGATTCAACTTAAAGGAGACCACCTGAAGAAGCAATCCTAAAAATGCAGAAATAGGTCAGATCTCATCTATTGTGGTTGAATTTGTCGTGTTCCCACTGCCAAAAAAGTGAAGTAAAATTTTTATAGAGTGAGTAAATTAGATTATTTTCTTTAGATAATTATTGAATAGAGCTTTGTCTGTGGAATTGTTCATTAGCATACCTAGATGTTTGGTATCAGAGAACATACATATGACTTCATTGATAGGAATTGTAGGAGATTTGATTTATATTAGCTTAAAATACCTTTCTAAAACAGTAAAAAAATGATACAAAAGCTAATAATAAGGAATATATGGGTAGATATTGTGGGTGTAATTCAACGCAGGTTGGGGCTTTTGTCCACTGAGTAGTTAGTTTCACACAATATTATTAATACCTAAAAATATATAAAAACTTTTAGATAAAAGGTGAACATTTTTCAAGTAGGTATTGTCACATTTAATTCATTGACAGGATGTCACTTTTTTGTCATTGTCGATATTTAACTTCTAATAATTTTAATTTTTATAATAATTTTTATAGTTAGATATTTGATTCAACTTAAAGGAGACCACCTGAAGAAGCAATCCTAAAAATGCAGAAATAGGTCAGATCTCATCTATTGTGGTTGAATTTGTCGTGTTCCCACTGCCAAAAAAGTGAAGTAAAATTTTTATAGAGTGAGTAAATTAGATTATTTTCTTTAGATAATTATTGAATAGAGCTTTGTCTGTGGAATTGTTCATTAGCATACCTAGATGTTTGGTATCAGAGAACATACATATGACTTCATTGATAGGAATTGTAGGAGATTTGATTTATATTAGCTTAAAATACCTTTCTAAAACAGTAAAAAAATGATACAAAAGCTAATAATAAGGAATATATGGGTAGATATTGTGGGTGTAATTCAACGCAGGTTGGGGCTTTTGTCCACTGAGTAGTTAGTTTCACACAATATTATTAATACCTAAAAATATATAAAAACTTTTAGATAAAAGGTGAACATTTTTCAAGTAGGTATTGTCACATTTAATTCATTGACAGGATGTCACTTTTTTGTCATTGTCGATATTTAACTTCTAATAATTTTAATTTTTATAATAATTTTTATAGTTAGATATTTGATTCAACTTAAAGGAGACCACCTGAAGAAGCAATCCTAAAAATGCAGAAATAGGTCAGATCTCATCTATTGTGGTTGAATTTGTCGTGTTCCCACTGCCAAAAAAGTGAAGTAAAATTTTTATAGAGTGAGTAAATTAGATTATTTTCTTTAGATAATTATTGAATAGAGCTTTGTCTGTGGAATTGTTCATTAGCATACCTAGATGTTTGGTATCAGAGAACATACATATGACTTCATTGATAGGAATTGTAGGAGATTTGATTTATATTAGCTTAAAATACCTTTCTAAAACAGTAACAAAAAGTTTATTTTGTATAACCATTTACAATCGATACCGTTATGCAAGTAGTATTGCTGATCTGTACCTTTTTCTTTGAACGCTCTTACGACTTTCTGCATGACTCCGAGCTAGAGGATTCCAGGTTACAGCCTCGTGCAAAATTTTGATCTCACTAAAGCAAAATAAAGAACTAGTTGTATTGTGAAAGTTTATGAATTTTGACTTTCTATTAAACAATAGAAAGAACAAAAGACCGGATCCCTGTGGGACGCTCGATGTAGGAACAAATTGTGGCGAGGCAAAGCCTTCGTAATGAACATATTATTTCCTTCGTAATAAATAGGACTTCATTAAATTGTAAAGCTGCGGTGAAAATCCGTAGGCAATGACTGTTCAAAAAAAGTTTGATCAAAAAATGGTCAAAAAATATACACAAGCAGGTATAGAAATCACATTTTTATTTTTTTTTTTTTCAGAAATTAGTAAGAATTTCCTATTTCGTCAATGAGTATTGCTTTCGATTCTTTAACATTTCCCGCAATTATGTCTTCTATATAAGTTTGGGTCACTGAAAATGACTTCCAACCTCCTATGTCAGAATTTGCCAGCACTGTTGATGTATAGCGGCGCAAACAATATCCGCTATACAGTTTTGAATTTAGTAACTTCAAGCAATTCAGCAATTTTCTAAGGAATGCTATACTATAAGGTAGTGGTTTTAAGGTTTCACGGCCGGTACTATTATTTGATATATAATGATTTTTCGGGTTGTTACGCCGTGATCTCGGTAACTGGTCGCTGCCAGTAATAGAATTAAAGTGTACATCCCTCTGGGATTATTTGACCTGCCCTAGTTGTTCTCAGGCTAGCCTCTGTGGGGACAGACCCGCTAGCGGTATCTCTGGGTCCGTCCATATATTAATTTTGACGGCGAAGCTTTTGCGGAGTCACTATTGAAGATGCAGACAGTGAAGTGCGGCGAAAGGTTTGGAAGCATGGGATGCAACCAGTTACATAGACGGGACCTCTCGAAAGACCAACACCGAGTAATAGTTCCAACCGTAGCAGTCGTACTAACAACAGAAGCCGAAAAGGGGATTGAAATTTAAAAAAAATATATGAACATTTTATATAGTGCCATATATTATTGGTATATTAAGGATGGTCAAGGTGCCATCAATAATATTAGTATTAAACACTTTCAACAGCCAATACAATGAATGAATGAATATGTGACATTTTTGACAAAATTTATTAAATCAAAATTGTTTCATTCCTCTTCTGCCTCCACGGCTAACTCATCTGCAGTCTGAGATGGAGGAATATGATTATGAATGGCTCTAGCAATGAAATCCCACAGGTTTTCAATAGGATTCATGTCAGGAGAGTTGGTTGGCCAATCTAATCTATTGATATGTCCTGCTTCGAGTGTCTCTTGAACCCTTCTTGCACGATGTAGTCTATTGAAAAAAACACATTTCTGTAACAAAATGAAATGTACGGATATACAGGGTGATTCGGAACTACAGTGAATTGATTTAAAAATACACTACCGTACGGCACTGGAAACTGATCCACTGTAAAACCTGATAAGGCTGTAATCTACGACCGGGCAAAAAATGGAAAGAAATGCTCAAGGAAAGAAATAAATAACATTTTATAACGTCCATTTTATTCAGCAAATTTAACTGTTTTTGCCGCTATTGTTATTAATTATTAATAGATTTAATTTGTGGTTTTAATTTAGAAAATAGTTTGACATACCTGATGTTACAACAACATTTTGGGCCCGTCTTACCCAATTTCTACAAACTAACACAAATGTTTCTGTTTCTTGTCCGTTTTCAACTCGTAAGTTATTGGTGGCAACTATAATTCGTTTCCGTAAATCATCAATAGTACGTATTTACTTCGGTGCAATACACTTCATTTTTTAAATATCCCCATAAAAAGAAGTTCAAATGATTTAAAGTCAGGAGATCGTGGCGACCATGGTACCGGTCCTCCTCCTCTAAACCCTTGGTGTTAATGACTGGACATGCTGTACATGGTACGGATATAATTAAGCCTCGTATATGATACGTCACACTTCTGCAATGGGCCCTGGAAGTCTTGGACCTCCATCTCTTGCACGATTCGGTTTCAAATTTCTCTCGCGTTGGACACTTGCACTCACTGCACACCGCGATAAAGGTAGATGCATTTGGCACATGTTTACTGGGAAATCGTTCTGCTAAAGCATTTTCACAGCGTAATAAATTCAAACGATATCCATCAACTCCGAGTTGCTGCTATACACGTAAGCCATTCGTGATTCTTGAAAAACTAATGTAAACAATGACGTCACTAAAACTTTAGTGCCTACAAAAAGTAATCTAATTTCAGTATTCGGAATTGCCTGTCTAGAGACTACAGTGGCCCAGCGATGTAAAAGTTGAAAATACTACAACTTGAATAATGTTTTACTCGGAAATTTTATAAAAAATTATTTTACTATATTGACTCCAATTTTCATAACGCATCTATTCCCAAATTCTCTTAGATACGTTCTGAATCACTCTTTATATTTATAGGAAATAATAGAAAATATTTGAGACTGATTTTAGAATTTAGACATACAGAATTAGTAGGTTTTCTAGAATTTAAATCAAATGGCAAACGACATGCAACAGCTATGTATTAAAATAAGAATCAAACACCTCATCCATTAATACAAAGGCGAAATAATAGAAACGAGCAAACACGAACCCGAGAACGACATTTAACAATAAAGGAATGTCTGGATGGTAAAACAAAGTTAATATTGATAATTCGAGCTCTCCGAGTCGTCTCCATATTCTCAAGAAAGCGAGGGCCAATATTGACTCAGCATTTATAGTCCGGACGTTCGGACTCCATAAATAGGTTCGTACCAACCTGTTAATTACTCAGATATGTGGTTAATGCACACAATATAACCACTTATAGCTCGATTGATATTTATCTTCAATATCTTTACACGTCTCGCTTGGTCTCGTTCGTACTTAGGGATGGGCCAGGAGTTGTTGTATTCGACATAGTCTGCTTTTGTCATTACAAAACGACACAGGGAAATATGTTTTAGCCATTAGTAGATATTGATTATTCCCAGCAAAATGTCTGCATTAAATAGGCTCCAGAAAAGTCATGTTGCGGCCATAATAAGATTAATTTTGCTACTACCGCTTAAAAAGTCTTTTCTTAACTTTTGATTTATTGCTGCAATTCCATTTTTTTTATAGCAGCTTTTGCATCTTTTCACTCCAGTAAAAATTTATATTGAGGCTTGTTAGGCGTTCATCCTATGATGACTAGTTCTATAGCAATACCAGCAAATATTTGTTTCTATTTCAAATAAGTGATTTTATCGCCATGCACTATTGATTTTCCTGGCATTAGTTTGTGAGCTTAGATTGGGTCAATTATCAACTTTGTCCTTAAACTTTCGTTTCACATTAAAAAAGTTACAAGTAAAATTAATAAAAAGTATCCTCAGTTTGAACCGAGGTTTTGACAGAATCGACCAACACTCGTTTTTCACTTTTAACTCCTTTGCCTAATATAAATCAAAAAATTTAAGTTAACTTTGATAATTAATGAACACAGTAACTCTTTCCTGTTGTAATGTCGGGCACAAAATAACTATCGATTCGTACGTTTGCGTAGATTAGTCACGATTACTAGTAAAATATCTAGCTACTGTTATACAATTTTTATTTGGCGCAGTTTCAAGCCTTTCATAAGTAAGTTGTATTTAACCATTAATAAATAGACCTCAACTAAAGTCAGTTACTTACTGCAATAAGTTATCTTAGTTGCCTTTAGTAGATGAAGTACCAAAAAATATGTACCTATTGAATGTAAGAACGTGCTTGAAGGTGAGATATAAGTGGTCTGCTTACTTACTGCTCAGCCTAAGCGGCTCGACATGCGGAAAGCGACCTACATTGCAGCAGGCACTTAACGCAGGTTTCTCGTCCTAGGCGACGCGCCATGAAATCTATACAGTATGCGCCAAAAGTATGGAATAAATTCAATAAAAACGAAACAATTATTTTTTGGGAAAAATCCTCGAACAGGTCGATTTTTAATTTAAAAAATGCATATTTTAGCGTAAAATGCGATTTTCAAATATCATTTGTTTTCGAGTAATGACATCATCAATTTTTTTTTAATGACATATTTTTTCCTTGATTCTGAAAGATCGTTTAATTCTCTATCAGACAGTACTAAAATTTTGCCCTCTTACATAGTAAAGTTTTCGAGTAAATGACGATTGAATGTTAGAAAACGTAAATCAATTAAAATAAAGCAAAAATGTTATCAAGTTTAGTTTTTCGATAGAATGGCCTGCAAGATCGCCAGATCTTACACCTCTTGACTATTTTTTATGGGGATACTTGAAGTCAAAAGTGTACATTAATAAACCACGTAATTTAGAAGAACTTCAAAATCGCATTAGGGACGAAATACGCAGAGTTACCCCAGAAATCATTCAAAATGTGCAAGAAGAATTTCTTCACAGACTTGCGCATTGTCAAGAAGTTGGTGAATGGCAATTTGAACATTTAATTTAAGTATAAAATTTAATCAGTTGTATTTTATTTTACATATCTCAGAATTGTTACTTTTTTGTGGATAAAATTTACGTTTTCTAACATAAGGGGGCAAAATTTTAGTACTGTTACTATTAAACGATCTTTCAGAATCAAGGAAAAAAATATGGTGTTGCCATTTAAAAAAAAATCGATGACGTCATTACTCGAAAACAAATGACATTTGAAAATCGCATTTTACGCTAAAATATGTATTTTTTAAATTAAAAATCGACCTGTTCGAGGATTTTTCCCAAAAAATAATTGTTTCGTTTTTATTGAATTTATTCCATACTTTTGGCACATATTGTATAAATAATACTGCAGGCAACAACTACTCTGCGGACTAAAGCCCCGACCGGCATTGAACTACACCTGCAGTATCTGTGTGAACAGCCAAAAACCTTTGTCGGCTACACCAGCAGGGATAGAGTCGACTTTATATTTCACCTTCACTTGGTTTATATGTGAACATACATATGAAGGAACAGTCAGTTCAATTCTCGATCATCTTCACCTATGGCATACTGATGAGAGCGAAAACCGGTCTATGTACATTTATCTAAAAAATCAATACTCGTGTTTATCTCACAAACACACCTTCTTTTCCAAAATATTAATACAATTACTGTAATAATAATAGATTATCGTAAAAAATTAAATAATAAAAGTACCTTCTCAGGCCTATAATTTCTGAAGGAAAGCAAGGTAAGTTGATTTAATTCACATTACGTTTGTCTAAAGAAGCTAGCCTTAGCTTAAGTTAGGAATTTTAAACTCGTTGCGTTAAAGTTGCTAAAAAGAATTTTACGTCATTGGTATTTATATTGCCAAAATGTATAGCGATTTTATACTTAAAATATTTATTGAAAGTGTCTCTTTTTATGGAATTTTTACATAAACTTTAACAATTAATTTTTCACATTTAACAATCAAGGTAAGAAAAATGAACACAAACCTTTTCTTAGTCCATCCTTTATGTATATTTTATTGCAGTCAAATAAAGTATTAACTTTTTGTGGAAAAGAAACTTAAAACTTAAAATTATCTATGTCGATTTGCTCGTTGTTTTGATTATCGCCATATTTAAAGAAAGTAAGATCAGGTAAGATACACTTTTTTAAGCCTTAAATAGTTTAGCTATTACTAGATAACAATATATGTCAAGGGTTTAAAATTTTACTGTCCTATTATAGACTACTCTGCTAATATACGGTGACGACGCCCTTAAAGTATGATCCATTCGCTTTACAGAACACTCTGTATGTATAATGAGAAAGCTTCTTATTGAAATTAATTAATAACTATATTACAAGACAGATGGCGGAATATTATGGATTAATAATACAATAAAATTGGAAAAATAAATATAAATCTTATATGAAAATTACATAGTAAAGTTAGCAAAACTGAGAAGTTTTATATGAATTTTACATATAAATGGTAACTTTCCACTGAAGATGTATCAGTACATTCTGATGTGTTATATTACACTATTAACCTAGGCAATAAATAACCAACAGTCAATGTTACAAATAATTGTTAGGTACCTATCAGCATACATATGAATTTCTTTAAATGAGTGGCAGTTTTCCCTACATCTAAATTATTTTCTCTCTAAATTATAAAACGAAAAAGTACATTACACATATTGTTTTAAAAAAACTTAGTATAGTAGTGATAGAGATATTAACAATAACCTTGGAATCCTTTTTATTATATAACGCAAGCAACACATTTATATGCGCGCTCCATATAATTACATTCTTATCACAAAATTATATAAAGCGTCCTTAATTTTACATATCATTATTGTTACGATAATATTAATTATTATGCCCTGAATAAATTATTAATACCTCGGTTGCGCTACTATTCAAATTACACTTTTATCATGTGCAATATAATAACAAATTGCTGAATAACTACTAAATATTTTCGCAGTTATTGTTGTTGCTGAGATATCAGCATTTCCACGAAGGTGTATTATAGTTCACAATGATTATAAATAAATTGTTTAAACTAGGAATAGTCACGACAAAATGACTTAATATTAAATGTTAGTTAATTATTTTATTTGCTTCTCTCCATCGCTTCCTCGGTCTCCCTCTTTTTTTCTTGTAGTTAGGTTTACTCCCTACAATTTTCTTAATTGTCCTTTCATCTTTCACACGTTCTAGATGCCCCAGCCATTGCACTCTTCTGGCTTTTGCAACTTCGTCTATTTTTGGTGGCAAGTACACTGCATTTCCTCATTATTTCTCCTTACATAGCCTTCCTCCGTCTTCTTTCTCCCTAGAATTCTTCTTAAGATCTTCTATTCCCACCTTAATAGGACTTCTTATTGAGGATCCAAGTTTCACTGTTGTACCAAAATTGTTTTATGCATTCTAAATTTTACTCCTCTAGACAAATTTTTTGATTTCATTAAGTGGTTGACTGCTGCCGAACTTCTGTTTGCTTGCTCTTGCTCCTCATCACAGTTAGCTGTTATCAGCGCCCCTAAATACACACATTCTTGAACTTCTTCAAATTTCATCCCTACGTGCTGCGTTCTCAGTTTGAAATTGGTATATTTTTTCTGTTGCCCTATTTTTAAAAGCTTACTTTTCTCTTGATTTATATGTACTTTCCGTGCTTCCTCCACAAGTTTTCTTGTTACTTCTTCTAATTCCCTACTATCTCTAGCAATTATGGCCACGTCATCTGCATAACTTAGTATTTGATGACTTTTAAACAATATGTGTCCTTCTCTTCAACTGACTACCTCTTATGCCCTTTTCTAGTACTAAATTAAAAAGAAGCGTTGAAAGTGGGTCTCCTTGTCTCAGTCCTCTGTGTCAATAGTAAAACCTTCCAAACATTCACCTTTTAGAGGTGTAGAGGTTCTTTGCTTTTAGCATTTTCTAAGGTCATTCACAATAGCCTAATCAGTTTGGTTGGTATCCTAAATTGTTTATTCATTTTGACCGAATCATATGCTTTCTTGAAGTCCACGAATAAGACCATTGTTTTAATCCCATATTCAAAGCATGTAGTCAGGATTTCCTTCACGATGAAGATTTAGTCCGTTGTTGAACTCCCTTTTCTAAAACCTGCTCTATACTCCCCTATCTCTAGTTCTGCTATAGGTTCTATTCTGTTTTATTAACGTTGCCTTGATTTTATACCTTATATCTAGCAATTATATACCCCTATAGTTTCTTTTTTAAAATTGGTATAATCATAACACCTCTCCAATCTTCAGGCATACATTCTCTTCCTTAAATCTTTCGGATCATATCGTATATTCTTTGTCTTAAATCCTCTCCTGAGTACTTAATGTTCTCTGCCGTTCTTCCGCTTTTCTCTGGACTTTTGTTATTCGTTAAAACTTCTATAATTATGTCTATTTTTTTTTGTAGGTTCTTCTACTTCCACTTCCTCTTACCTTACCAGTACCATCTTCTCCTGATTCTCTTCTTCCATTTCTCTCTCTTCATTAAACGTATCTGCAAAATATTGCCTCCATCTTTCTCTCATTTCTGTTTCTCCAATTAAATTGCCACTTTCATCTCTCACATATATTACTTCCTCCTTTCTCTTTTCCCTTTTTTTATCTCCCTGTAGAAGTTATGTGTTTCCTCTTACAATGACGTTATATTTCATCTATTTTCTTAACCTGTTCTGCTCTCTTCTTTTATTTAAATATTTTCTTTACTTTTCGTCTTTACTCCCTGTATATTTTCTTGTCCTCCTCCTGTACTGAGTGAAGTCCTTTAATCCTTAGCTTATTTCTCTTCCCCTCCTCTCTGATACACTCCTCATCCCACCATCCTCTCTTCCCTGCAAACTCTTTTTTTTTGGGATTACTTTCTCACTTGCCGTTTGTATGACATTTTCAATGTTTATCCATTCCTCATTTATATTTGCTTCCATTAATTGTCTGCTTTCTTGCAAACCTTTCTTTATCTCTTCATACTTCTTTTGGATTCTCTGATTTCGTAATGCCGCCATATTTGGTTCTCTTTTTTTCTTTGTAATCCTTTCCTTTTTATACTTAGGTTCTTTTATCTTCAAATCTATTCTCACTAGATAGTGATCCGAGTCTATGTCTGTACTTCTGCATGACTTCACGTTTTTTATTATGTTTCTGTGATTTCCATTTATGTAAATATAATCAATTTGATTTGTATATGCTCCATCTGAAGAGGAGGTCCCTTATGTATGTCTTTTCTCTTAAAGAATGTGCTCATTACTTTCGTTTTTTGTTCTTCTGCAAATTTAATCAGCCTATGCCCATTGTCATTGTTCTCTTAGTGTTTAATTTCTGTCCCTACTATACTTTCATACATCCTTTCTCTCCCTATTTTCGCATTTGCATCCCTATAACCATTCTTACTGTGATTTTAGTCAGCTTGCTGTAATTTTCTTCTAGCTTCTCATAAAACTCGTCCTTTTCTTCTTCTGTTTTTTTCTTCTTTTACTTTAAATTAATGTTCCCAAATGAATTGATACCGAAAATTTCCTGTCGTTAAAATACGATAAAATTTGTGTTTGATATCGCACCCTGCTAACAATTTCTTGTTCTGTAAAAATCGTAAGAATGTTTCCAGAGCAAATGTTATAGAGCAATGTTTGTCCTAAGAACATTTTCAAAACGTTCTTACAACACTTATACCATATAGAACCTTTTAGTTATTTAAGCGGTTCTGTAAAGCTTGCAGGAAATACTTATAGAATTGTTGAATAAACGTTTTCACAAGTCTTAAAGAATTTTTATAACACAGTTACAAAGCAATCTCATAAAAATTCTATACCACTTCGCTATACAATTTTTGTGTTGCATGATGTTATATTTAAAGAACTTTAAAATCGTTTAATTGTATCTTTTAAAAACAAAATGTTTCTGTATCGCACATGTTAGAAATAATATGGACGGGCCAATAAGAACCAATAAGATGGGCCTAATCAGTCTGCATAGGAGTACTTACTTACATCATTACGAATTGCTTAGTTTGTTTGTCCATCAGGGAGCAGTACATTTTAATGCGGAAAAAGTTATATCGTGAAATATGTGGTATATAATGGTAATTTTTTGACGCGCCCTCAGTTAACCTTATATTTCCGATGATGTTGGAAATTTAATAAAAAAAAATGTTTTCTAAATTGATGAATTTAACAACCAACTGTACATAAAATAGTCAGAAAGTAAGTATATCCCTATTATTATCATTTCACCAACATATTTTTAATTAAGATTTTTTTTCCTTCTTCACAATATGGCGACAGAAAAAAAGTCTTCATCTTGTACTTGCAATGGATTCTCACTAATATGACTTTTTTGTGTCGCTTACAATGATTATAGAGCAAATATGCTTCGAAAGCAACTACTTAATATTCACAGTGTTGTCATATTTTATTGTGGTAATTTCACTCATTTCAATCTCATTTAATAAATCTAATAAAATTCTTTAACTTCAACATCTAGAAGTGCAAATGTTTAAGGTTTGCCATGGTTTAAATTAAATATGTTATTAAATTTCTATAAGAAAATCAATTTCTCTTAGCAATCAAATAAATTTTATCTATCGTAACGAAATTTTCTTTCTGCAAGCAGATAATAATTTTTACAAGTCACGACTATGTTATACAAATTTCCCCATTATACTTTGATCAAAATATTTCGTACTATTACAGGCAGGTCAGATGGGGCTATGGGAAACCTACATATATAAAAAATGATAGTTCTATAGCGTTCCTTTATGGAACAAAAAGGCTTTTGTTACTTATTTACTCTATAATGATTTTATAACAATTGTATTATTATTCTATACAACTGTTTTAAAGAGCTTTTTCTCTTAAGTTCGATAGCAGCTTCCATATTTGTAATTTGTTTTCCGCAGCAGAATTGTAACTTAACAACGCCTTATACAATAATTCTATAATTAAACTATAATCGACATTACGGAATAATTTTATAAGAGTGTCACAGGAGATGGTATAATTCAATAAAGCAGTATTTTGCATCGGTTTTACAACAATTTGATTCTATAAGCACCGTTGCTGTAAAATTGTGTTATTGTATACACTTATAGGGCTACATTAGCAATTATCTTATAAGTGCTCTATAAATTATGCTTTAAGAACGTTCTTGCAACAAATTTAAAAAACAATTCAGTTTCTGAAGGCAAAATAGTCTCATGTGCCACATTAATGCAACAATTTAGTATTCTAAATACAACTATAAAATATTAACAGAATATAAAACTCCTATTACTCTAAATTTATAGAACTACTTTACTAGCTGGGCAGTAGGTATCTAACAACGGCGCATTCGCCATTTTTTGTAAAGACATTGTCGGTAGTTACAAACTAAATCAAAGTGCATTAATATATACGAATAGACACAAGTTTTATATACAACAGTAAAGCTGGGTTAATTTTCCTATTGCTATAGAACTTTACCTCAAGAGGTTATTACTTTTAGAATGAAATCTTAACCATGAGATAGTCTTGATCTTTTAAATTTCTTTTATATGGTTTTTATATAGTACATTATACTCTTATTACGTCCTTAAAATTTCATATGATTTACTATTTGCATTTTGAAGATATAAGAAGTTGAAATTGATGCTAGTGTTGTATATATTTTCGTATAATATGTTCAATTGAAATTGAATTTGGTGAGCTGATTCTGACAAGTTGATATGTTCATGATTACGGTCTACTAAAGTTAAATATATATATATATATATATATATATATTCTATTTCTTGCCATTTCACTCATTATTTTTTCTCGTGTTCATCTATTAAAGTTAAAATGAAGTTATAGGTAACCAAATCCATTTTTATTTAGTATTACTATTATTTAAATATATCATTATTATTACTCTATACAGGGAGAATTATCATAATGTCATTATTAATTTTAGCCGCGTATTCGGAAGGCCTAAAATAAAGTCAGAAAATCGAAAAAAAAGTTTTACTCGACCTTTAAAAAAATAAACAAATCACCCTATAAAAATCGGTACCACGACGCTCCTGGTACGCTACAAACTTTCTGATGACGCAGCCATATGACAATGAACATCGTTGCCACATGTTTCTACATACATAATATCGTCTAACACTTCAGCGTGTTATTCAAATTTACCACCATTTAGTCGCACTTTCTGCATTTCTTTCCCCCCAAATTTGGAGATCACACCACACATTTGGAGGGGGGATGAAGAGAATACAAGCAGTAGTTTGTTGATTTCGGTCTCGTGTATCTCGTAAATTCACAATGCCTAATTTTACAAATTTCGAATATGCGGATATGGTAGTTTTATACGGAGAATGTTTACGAAATGCGAATGCCGCTATTGCGGAATATCGGAGATGTTTCCCTAACAGACAACATTTTCCAAGTGCGCGAACCTATGTGCAAATGCTTCAATGCCTTCGCGATATGGGTTCTGTGAAACCGCGTCGGGAACTTGCGGTACATCGGGAAACTGACTTCAATTTGGTAAAGGCTGTTTTAAATTTAGTTGAGGAGTATATAGAAACTCCGTTTTGTTTAAGAATCAAGTTTTCAGCATGGTAATGATTGTTTTACGCGACCATGTCAGTTAAAGCGAGTTTAACGGGATTTCCCAACAGATTCAAATACATTTTCCGCTTAAGATTCCATGTAACTAAGTAAACCAACAATATGGTGTGATAATGTTTCATTTAAAAGTTGTGTCACAGGCATCGCATAATGTGGAAGAGCTATCTTGTTTAAAAATTAAGCGATCGACATAAACAATATTATATCTGAGACCTCAGAGAGTTTTATCTTTCGATGCACTTGAGACTTTGCTGATATTCGTGTAATCAGGACACTTTATACTCATATACGATCCAGGATCCAGATTGGAATATGATGCTGTTATCTGGACTCCAGGACATAATATTTACAGTGTAGTGGGAAAAAGTTCAACATGAGTTTTTAAAATGATGGTACCCTAGTCCACAGGGTTATCCCCATTAATATTTAAATTTTGTTCGTTGAAGAGACGTCGTGATTTTTTTGCAAATGATACCTACCTACTCTACAGTATTATGAACAATATGTCCTTGACTGTCTTAATGTATTAAGCAAATGAAATAAAAACTACATCATTTAACTACGTATTACTTATCAATTTTAATATTAATTATATTAAATGCTTGATTTATATTAATAGTGCGAGATTATAGATTTTTCAGCTACTTCTGAATTTGTTTTTCGGCAATTGTTATCCCATTGATAGAATTTTAGCGCCTCTTTATTCGATTATAGATTGTATTATTAATATGTATATGTATATATATGTGCAAGAATTTATACGACTTACGTCACGGCTGACGTTACGCAATTGTTTTTATTGTAAACATAATTTTCAGTATTTAGTCGCGTAAAAACCAATTCGTTTTTGTAATTTAGTGCAATATATAAGGCAAACATTTAGTGTAGCATATAGTTTTATTATTCTGGGTTGCAGTTTCATAAATATTTTGATAAAAATATAATGAATTATTCATTTGTTCGTATGACGTAAATTGTCTGAATTCTTGCAGCAACTATAAGCACTTGTATCTTATGTCTTGCCTTGTAGTTGGGTTTATTCCTGTAAAGTAACAAATCATTTCTCTGGTTAAATTTCTAACTGACAAATAAGCCATAAATACGATTCTCCAAAAGTTACTGCTCAAACTTTGAGATTTGCAGGATGCTGGGTGTATGTATATTATATACCTACCTCCTACCTTACCTCACGAAATAAATATTCTTGGATTGAAGTCCGACAGTTCGACCAACAGAACCAGCTTTGATGGTTACTTGAACATTTTTCTGTGGGACCATTTAAAGATAAATATTTATGCCACAATACCTGCATAATTACAAAACTTGCGGCAACGCCTCGTACACGAGCGTAACCTTATTACTCCACAAATGCTCCATGTTAGGCAACATTTTCATTTTTACAGTGGCTCTATTACATGAAGGTTGGTGGTGGGCATTTTCAACATTTAATAAAGTAAAATTAGTGGTAAGTTAATTTTATGAACTAAATTTTTCATCTTTATTTCTCGAGAACTGACAATTCAAAATTGAAAAACTCGATGGCGTTGAAAAGATCGAATGCCCTTTAAAATGATGTATAATACAATATCACTTTCCATTTATGATTTTAAGGATGAAGGTCGCCTTCGCTCCAGACTAGAAATTTGAAAAATCAGTACCTACATCCGTAAAATATATACTTCTCAAATCAGAAGTTGACGAGTTCAAACGTTTTTTTATTTTTTGCATTAAACGGAAGAAAACTTTTCAATAGCCTAGAATATATATTTTCATTGAAATGTTTAATACTTACCTACAGTGCATTTAGTAAAAGATTAAACAAAAAAATACAATTATCTACTTTATTGAAAATATAATTGATTGTATTTTTATATAAAATCACAGTCACATTTGAACATAATTATAGACATTTGCCCAAATATATGCTGTTTTTTTTGGTATATTTTCAGGTAAACGATATCACTTGCAATAAGAATATATGTGGGCAATAGAATATAGTAAAAGGAGTTTATAGAATACAAAAACAGAATAATTAATTTGAAATATATGATATATAGTGATTCAGCTATAACATGTCGGCTTGCTTCAACGTTCGAACATACCAAGAGCGTCATGTTACCAGGAGTTGGTTTGCTTCTCTTTTAAAAGGTCAAATAACATTTTTTTCGATTTTCTGTCTTTATTAGGCTTTATACGCGGCTAAAATTAACACATTGTGGCTGAATCACCCTGTATATCGAAAGTTTAATAATACATGTAATAAAGGAATATTGATTTTATATTACAATAATATTTAGATACAATAGAAATATATTTGAAAATATTAAAAAATTCTTTAAATATCTAAAGATATGCACTGTTGTCAAATTTTGTTAATTTTGAATAAATAAAAAGTCGAGAAACACTGAAATATTTAAGATGTCCATAAATTTAATCGACAACGTTTAGTTGTGTATTCACGACGATAAATAAATAATATCTACGAAAAAAAATACACAAAAAATGTTTGGTTTTTGAGTTACAGGCTTTTAAAGCTGTCAAAATTAAAGTATTTTTTAAACGGGCAGCAACATTTAAAAACAAAAAAATTTTGTCTTTTGAGAAAATTGTCCACAGACAACCATTTTTGAGAAAAATTGCATTATTTGCCATTATTTAAGGGTTTTATTTTTTTAAATTTTATTTTTGACAAATTTAAAGTCCTGTAACTCAAAAACCAATATTTTTTTATGTAGTTTTTTTCGTAGATTGTATTTATTTATCGTCGGGAATATACAATCAAACGTTGTCCGTGAAATTTGAATATACATATATTTTGGATGAATATTAATTTGACAACACTACATTAAAATTTTCCAGACCTTGTATCCTTTATAAGTTATATCTGATGCAAGATTTGGACTACTTCTCGTTTGCAGTAAAATATTAATATAATAAAATAAATAAGTAATTTTTATAAAATTTAAACTATTGGGTGTAAATAAATATTAATCATAAACTATTAACAACATAATGTAATTTTTCATACATGAATAAGGAACAGCTTCAGAGGCGTTCACAGAAATTCAAACTCAAGGGGGCATAAAATCAAACGCCGTGCCGCCTCCAATCAGTTTCTTAACATCCATGAATATTTTATCTTTCAATACAGTGCGTGGTAAGATTTATGATATATGTATTATATATTAACAAGATTTCAATTATTTAAGAAACAAAGATTTTCTAAATGAGAATGTTCCCTACCAAAGTATAAAAAAATACATTAAAAACAATAAACATAAATATTAGTTAACTGTCTTTATAATTAATTAATAAAAATATTTGTAAATAAATGATCTCTAAAGTTTTAAGCAAGTAAATAAAAAACGTTGGATTCATTTCCTACTATCGTAAAAATCTATTAAAATTCTATAAATATTCCTACCATTTAAAGAAATATTTATTTAATTTTATTTATTATTATTACATGTAACTACCCAAAATCACAGTTAATTTATATGGAAACATTAAAATGTGCCATGAGTATTAAATAAACGTTTTCAGAAAATTGTCTCAAAATTAAAATAAAATGAAGTAATATTATGATACGTATTCGCCTATTAAAAATGTTTACGAAGGATATAAAATAATATTTTTGCAATATCAAAGAAATATCTAATGTCTTTGGAAGCTGCATCACATCTGAACGGAAATTAATTCATAAAATGTTCTCTGAATATTCCAAGGAATTCATTGATCTCTAAGATAAAGAAATTCCTTCTGGAAATTTGAAAAGATTTTACAAATGACCCTTGAAGCCAAGTTTTCTTCTGAGGTAATATTTTGCAGATACAGCATTTTATGAACTATTCAGAAAACCATCAACTTTTATATCCCTTCTTCCAAACTGTATCCTTCAAGTACGCCAACTGACCACCTGTTATCAAATCCTCCACCAGATCCGTAAAGCCCATCTCACTAGCTATCCTATACTTAGTGTGTACAGAGGATAAATTCCTCAATACATCTTTCATAGCATCTATCTCATTGGGGGTGTTGATATTAGCGCTGAGAAATTTTCTGGAGATGTCATGCACCAGGTTATCAGTTAAAGAGAGGTGTTTAAGGAAAGAATGTAAATATGAGGTGTTACTATTTAGAATACACTGTTCGTAGATGACGGCAGCCCAATCTGGAGAGAAATTATAGGCCTGGACAAGGATCAAGCTCTGCTCGAAGCTGTCACAAAAAGAAATTAGTTATACTTTGCACAAATCAGTCCAGAAAATAATTTATTTGATATAAAATAGTTATTACTCTTATTGAAATATTAACACTAATTTGACTAATATGGGGATTGTTTGCAGAAGATTCATTTATATTTTAATACATAAATATTTATTTTAAAATAATAATGTTTTGACATCAAATTCATTTGAAATGGTGAGTTTACTAATATTTGTCATAATAAAAAAGATGTCATAACCGCCGTTGTTGCTTTGTGTCGAGTCAGTGTATTCGTTTCTCGTAACATGTTTTATCTTCTATTAATTTGTGCATGTACACAATTTCTTTTATGCAATAGGTATATACCTACATATTTTTATATAGGTATCTACAAAAATATTAAATATGAATTTACATTGTAGTGTTTGTATCCCTTTTTAGATATACAAATAAATATTTAAAGAAAAATATACAATATTCCTAAAGCAATGATTTACATATTGTTTTACCCAGATGTGACTTTTTGTTCATACAGGGTGATAAAATTATTTAATGGATAAATAATTTAGGTTCTTTAATAAGAAAACATTTTAGTATTTGTTTTTATGTATTTGATACCCACCCACCGAAAAAAATATAATGTTTAATGTGTTGGTAGTGTTTAAAATACATTTAACTGATTCATTTCAAAATAATAATACTAAATTTGCATTAAGAAATACTTTCAGAACTGATTGATCAAGTTATGCCATTGATTATATTCAAATAAAACAAGAACCTTGGTCTTGTGAACTGAAGGCGGAAATCACACCAGAACATATATGAAAATAAAAAATTGTTGCAAAATTCATTTAAACAGTAAAAAAATACTTCTGATCCGATCAAGTCACATGATTATCCTACTTTAAAAATCAAATACATTTTTGTCTATATAATAATAATAATAATAATAATAATAATAATAAAATGTCTTTATTTCATCCAAAATAACAGCATACAAAAAATAGGTTAAACAGGGATGGCGGAGTTCAACACATGCTGCTCTTCCACCCAATCATCCCAGCACACACAAAGATAGCACAGATTAATTGAACGTAAAAATGTAATCCGCACAAAAAGGGCAAGAACAACTTAACTTTAACTACAAAAGATTTCGTTTGGAATAGAGTAAGGTTTCGAATTGTTCTCTGAAAGAATAAACAGATGAAGAATTTTTAATTTTTAAAGGTAGCTTGTTATATAATGTAACTGCATTATACGTAAAACTTCTTTCAAACATGGCAGAGCTGTGTGAAGGCACCGTGTACAAGTTCCTGTGACGTGTAGGAAGGTTATGGAAACTGCATCCTTTCAATAAATTATCATATAAATATTTAGGAGACTTAAATTTATCCACTTTATAAATAAGGCAAGCCAAATGTAACTGAAAGCGCTCATCAAGATTAAGCCATTTGGAATGTTCAAATGATGGAGTAATATGATCATACTTTTTTACCCCATAACTAAATCTCAGGCAAGCATTTTGAATTTTTTGTAAGCTCTCTTTATCACAATAAGATAAGTAACTAAGAATTAAGGAGTCACATAATTTTAATTTTACTTGTTGACTAAGAATTTCTTTATAAATAAATAAAATCTTTAACTTAGCAAAAGACTTTTTAATAATGCTTCTTACATGATCAGAAAACCTAAGATTATTATCAAAATAAAGTCCTAAGTTTTTACAACAGCTTGTAGGAACGATAACTTTATTATTAACTCTTATTGTAAAGTCCAGATTATTTATAATTTTACTATTATTCTTGCCAAATAAGAGGAGCTCAGTTTTTGCTTCATTCAAAATTAAACCATGCTTAAGAGATACAGAAGCAATACTGGCCAAGTCCACATTAATATTGTGAACAGCTAAATTGATAGAATTATTATGAAAACGAAAAATTAATTGACAGTCGTCAGCATATTGATGCAAGGTAGAATAGCTTAAACAGTTAGATAAATCAGCAGTATAAATTGTAAATAGTAACGAGCCCAAAACACTTCCTTGTGGAACGCCTCTATAAATATTACTTAAGTAAGAAAAATTATTATCAATAACAACTTTTTGACTTCTGTTTGATAAATAATTCAAAAAAAAATTAACAGTATTAGGACAGAGGCCAAAATATTTTAGTTTCAGGCATAAAGTAGAGTGATCAATAGTGTCAAATGCCTTACTATAATCCAACAGCAATAGACAAGCATTATCACCAGAATCACAAATTTTGTAGAGTACATCAGTTACGTGCAACAGAGCAGTAATAGTACTGTGGTTAGTTCTAAATCCAGACTGAGTAGAAATATAAAGTAAGCTGCTCATGTATTATTTTTTCTAATACCTTAGAAATGGTTGGCAAAATACTTATAGGACGAAAATGAGAGATTTCTGTTGGATTAGAATTTTTAGGAACAGGGAAAACATGAGCAACTTTCCAAACACTTGGACAAGAACCTGACGTAAGGCATTTATTAACAATATATGTAATATGTTTAAGTAAATGTGGCGTTAATAACATTAACATTTTCAAGTCTATATTATCATTACCTTTAGTATTCGATTTAATAGTGCTTAAAATATACTGAACTTTGTCAGGAGTCACAACAGTAAAGGTAAAACCCTCAGTAGCATTAAGACATTTTTTATGTAAATAACAATCATTTAAAAAATTTATGTCAACGTTAGCTTGAGGTAACTGATTAACAAAATAATTATTGAATTCATCAGGTGATGCTATATTTTTACTCTCATTAGGATAATTTAAATGTACATTAAGTGACTTTAATGTTTTCCAGAAAGATTTCGGATCTGCCGGATATCATCTCACCGTTAATTACAAATTTTTCACTCTTTAAGATAATTTTAACTATTAATTGATTATAAACTATTTCAATTAGTATATCTAAATACTTGATCAAACTAGAATCTACACATAAATGACATTGAATAGCTAATTCAAGGACCTCTATAAGTCATCCGTTCCACATGTATTCTTAACCTGACTATAATTTTTGCCTCTTTTACCACACGTTTGGTATTATTTTCCTAGCAGATATAGTAGGTGATCTAATATACAGTCTCATCTTGCTAAGTTTTTAAACCTCTATCAGTTATTTATTATTTGTGCATCTAAAATTAAAAAATTCAGAATTTTCAACAATCATGTCTATTGTACGATCACCTCTTGAAATAGAACAAATTAAATTAAGCTGGCACGTGTACAGGGTGGGCAAATTTGTATGTTTTTGTAAACTCATTAACTATTGGACCCCCCCACTCTCGATCTATTTCTTTGGGAGAATATTAATGGTCGAAACCAAAGTGACCTATCGTCTTTTGTTTTCGAATAATAAACAAAATTTCAAATTTTCCACTTTTCGATATATGTCTGTAACTTGGTTGTTTGCAAAGTTAGAAAAAAATAATAATACGTTCTTGAGACACATTATTTAGTAAAATCCAGTGGCGTACCTATTTTTTTTATAACTTTATTAATTTTTGAGTTATAACCTAAAGTTGTGTTTTTTTAAATACAAACCATAGGTGGCCATGGGCCAGTTGAAATCATTTTTTTCTCTTTCCATTAATATATAATATGTGGGGTTAAATATAATTATTAGTGGCCATTTTACTGAGGAAACAGTTTATTCTAGAGTATCAATTTAATATTTTAAATATTTTTGACAAGACATTTAGAAGAAATCATGACAGAATGAGTTACTGAACAAATAATAGTATTATTAAAGTAATATATTCGCAGTAACAATCATTCTGAGAATGTATCCAATGTATTAAATTAATATATGGAAAAAGCTAAAAAACAGGCAATTAAGTCCGCTTTACATTAACAATTTCTTTGTCAATTAATTGATCAAGTGGCTTCATCAAGTCAATTGACAAATGTAATACTAAAACTTGGACGTCAAATAAATTGATGAAGAACTTCGTCAAGTTATTGACGACTTAAAACTTGTTCTAATTTTTCATCAATTTTTACTACAATTCACAAATACCAACCTAAAATAAATGTAAATATTTAACCAGTAACCGAGCAGCAGCAGCAATAATAAATGCAATGGAAGCTTTTTTAACAGTTTCTCACTATTTTTTTGCTTTAAAATATAGTTAGTAAAGTTACATTTCATTTTTAACAGTTTTTGTTTCGTATACAAATGGGAATGATATAACGTCAAAAGTTAAAATTACTTTTAGGTTGGTACGGGTGACATCTGACAGCAAAATTGTTAAGAAACTTGACATAGCCCTGAACATGTGTTAGACCAAAGTGCGACCTTGAAGAAATTGATAAATTAATTCATCAATTTCTTCGACAATAAATTGTTAGTGTAATGCCCACTTTATTATAAATGACGACACGCCTACTTCAAGAAAATGATAGAAACAAAATATGTTATAATAAATTATTGTCTCAATGAAAGATTGGAGTCGATACACTGCCACAATGTCCTACTTTTTTAGTTCGATCCTGATGTATTTTGCAACAAAATCACAACAGATTAAAATTTCATAAACTTAGTGTACCAGTACATACAGGGACTCTATTAACAGAAGTATATTCTTTATTTATTTAACTTCTTTAAATTTGTTCTTAATTTTTACAAAAAATAAATAAATCACAATATACTTTGCTAATACGTATTTGTATAAAAATAAGCTGTGTGTTTTACATTACCTACCGGAAATACTAATAGAGTTTAAGATAAAGCTTTTTATAATTATAGTTACCAAACAAACAGGAATAAATCACCTGTCACCCATACAGAAATGTTATTTAAATGATCAAAGCACAGATGAGTTATGATATATGACGATTGATTTAAACTCTTTTAGATTTTGCAAATAAAATATTTTCACATTGTAGAGATGGCATTATGTAAATTATTTATCCACGTCTTTTTTTTGTTAAGGTGTTGACAATAGTCGCCCACTACAAAACGAATATCATAAACATCATATGATTTTCACCCACACCAAATGACATAACCAAGAAATATATTGATGAGAATAAATCTAATATTGAGGTAGCTGATCGAAAAAAAAACCTAATGAGAAAAACAGAGAACCTAATCAAATGATAAGTGTATAGTTAAAAATTAATTGTAATATATTTTTTTCATTTTAAGTAAACAAAAAAAATTACAGGGTGGTTTAAAAAATGTCTATCTGACTCGAAATTTTGTCACACTCTATATTCAATAATAATATATCCAGTATTTGAAGTGGTCTAATTTAATTAATCTTTAAAAAATAATATACATATGTAGTAAAAACAATAATTTTTATTACAAGTTTTCCTCTTAAGAATTTTCTTATGTAAAACTTAAAATTATTTTAAAGTACATTAATATATTAAGTGTAAGCAGAAAACTTGAAATAACATATTCCACAATTCCATAAAAAATTGTTAAAAATGTGATGTCCGAAATCATTGAAAAAGAGGTTGACGAAAAAATCGTTCCTCTATCATTCAAATGTTTTGGCATATCTTGTGATAGCTCATAAACGTATGTATTTGCCACATATTTTACATATCACGGCTTGATTCCAAAAGACTGTAATATCAGTCGCAATTTTACATAAGTAAAAAATCAAGCAACAACGATAAGGAGGATAACAAAATTCAGCTATTTCTATGTTGTGGAGATGAGATACCAGTGCATTTGCACGAACTGTACTACCATTACTACTTGGCACTCGGTAAAGCAAACCAATAACTTAACTACACATTCATAATATGACGTCATGGATAACATAATAGAATACGATTTCTGGATCACATTAATGGAATATATCCGCACACCAGCTGCGTAGGACGTTTGAAGAAAACAGTTCCCTTTCATTATTACAAGTCGTTGTGAAAAGAAAGCCAGATGATACAATCAAACAAAGTGCTTACAAAAAACCTACTGGTAGTACAGTAGTATTTAAATGAGGTCTCTCCATCATCTATCTGAGCAACATCTTAGTGCATCGAGCTCCGACCATTTATAAGTTATAACATTTGGAAGAATTTCACACAATATTATTATCACATACATCTAAACGACGATGTAGGCAACCTTTCTCAAGACCAACTGTAGCAGCAATAATGATAAATATCGAATGGTTCTGAAATAAGTGCAGTACTTTAATGAGGTTATAGAGGAGCTAAAAATTCACAATTTTCATTAAGCAACCTGTGGCATTTTTAAGATAATAAAATTAATATTAGTTTGACAGTACTGCATATTGTTATGTTAAAATGTTATATTCACAAGTTTCTGATCTCTTTTTAAATTCTGTTTCAATTGTCTGTGGTATATATGTGTAATGTTTCTTGACACTCGATATGGGCCTTCGGATATAAAGTATAAAAATACCATTGGGAATGAAATTAATTAAAAGGTAACAGAAATAAACTGATTGACATAATCCGACATTAGGTAATTTCACATAAGCATGCTTCTAACCAGTGACTGACAGATATTGGACATGGCAAGGGGTAAATACACCACCAATATTGTCGGCTCGAACTTTATTTAATGTGTAAAATGTTTTCCTCCATTTTGATACATGGTGAGTACTTCTCCCTATTTATTCTCTCCCTTTTTTTAAAGACATGTAGCGGTACTTCTTGTCTACGGTTCTGATAGGTTGGAATTATGCTACTAGTATCTTACAGTCTTTCAAGAGCGTTTTGCACTGTTTTGAAATTCAGTCCTCTAAAATTTCTTTGAAGGAATGCACTCACCTATTTCGGAAACACTGTATAGCAAATTATTTAAAATAACATTTTGTAATATTAATAATTTTATAAGAGACACTTTATACTGTTTTTGTTACATTAACTTGATAAGTTATTGATGTCATGCTTGATTTTGTCAAAATCAGAATTGTGTTACAACAACAATTACAATTATTAATTATGTTATTCTTGAATGAAATAAAATATTAATTTTGAGATTTATTTATAGCAACTATTGTATTAATTTGTGACAGAATTTCCCACTATAGTGCGCTCCAGCATTTTTGTTTAGTTATACCCTGATAAAATAGATAAAAATAAAGACACACATACCTCAGTTCCTTGGATATTAAAGACATGATCTGGGTCTGGTTTATATTCAGCAAGCACACTGCCGTGCCATTACTTGGCAATCCCTTTAACAATGAGATCTGCAGTGCTATTAGTTCCGCTTGCTTGGCAGTCTTCATTGCTTTGGCCAACTTCTCGCCTTGCAGGTGAAATTCCGTAGCATGTGTGTAATTCTCTATAGCCTTAAATTATGTTTTATAATAGAAATAAAGATCTTAAATACCTGTCGTCACAAATTAATGGAAATTAAAAAAAATTTTCAGTTACCAATAAAATATGCACCAGATAAAAAATTTGTTATAATCGGTTTTAGAAAAAAATTACTGAAAAAATTGCACATACAGTATGCGCCAAAAGTATGGAATAAATTCAATAAAAACGAAACTCGAAACTCGAAAAATTTCCTATGTAAGAGGGCAAAATTTTAGTACTGTCTGATAGAGAATTAAACGATCTTTCAGAATCAAGGAAAAAAATATGGTGTTGCCATTTAAAAAAAATCGATGACGTCATTACTCGAAAACAAATGACATTTGAAAATCGTATTTTACGCAAAAATATGTATTTTTTAAATTAAAAATCGACCTGCTCGAGGATTTTTCCCAAAAAATAATTGTTTCATTTTTATTGAATTTATGCCATACTTTTGGCGCATACTGTATAATCCATTATTTATCTTTTAAGCTACCTACATGGAATCTACATTCCATAAGGTCATGATAAGTTATGTCATGTACAATAAATAAAGATACAGAATGGCAAAATAAAGCAGTAAATAAAATAAATATGGACACAAAAAAAAAGAAAAACATTTAAAAATATAAAATATTGCTACCTGCTTATTTGCGATATTAGGTAGCTTAAAAGAAATTCAAATTAAATTCTGTACTACATATTTTTACATTAGGTCAATGAAAAAAATAGCTTGGTACAATTTCAGTAAGTTATCCAAATGAACACTTGTAGTGCTTCAAATACCTTCAACTTATAATCAAAAAAGACCAGTAATACATGTGTACCAAATTTAGTTCTTCTACTTAAAGTGTTGCATATATATACTTTTTTTTAATTTAAGACCCCACTTTAGGCCCATCAGGGACGGAACTTTGTCTATAGGTAAGATTAATTACAATATGTTATTGGAGTTTCTGCCTTATTTTGACTGAATCTGAGAAATATTTCGTTATTGTTATTTGAAAAATATGCAAAGGAATAAACAATTTACTTGAGAATTGAAAATTTACATATAAGTATAAAATTGAAAAATATATTAATTTTCCTTGTTTTTTTTACACTTTGAGAAATAACTTTCAGCATATATTTAAAAAAGTTTGGTAGATATACGAGTTTTGACAATTAACTTTGCAAACTTACTACCCTTCGGTTACGTTAGCAACTTTTTTTGACCTTGTTGTGTTAGTTTTCTACAGCAAGTACGTCAGTGAGTAAGACACTCTATATTCGGCGCTCTATTTCAAGTTCCAATATTCTTACAACAGTATAAAAAACATGCACCATTGCATATAGCTGTCAAACAGTGACACATAAAGGTAAATAAAAATTACCAACCTCTTTATGCAATGCTTTTGATTTAAACCAAAAGTGGCAAATTCATGAACAAAATTGTTGTCCCATACAGACATTAAGGATTGTCAATCAAATCTTTTAAACGATAAATAAAAAATAATATATTACCTTATTCAAACATAGTTTTGTCCCGTCAGTATTGGTAAAAAGCACATACGGCTGTATATCTGGATTCAATCTGTTATTCTGCATCTCTAACTGAGATATGGCAATCAGATTTCTAATGATACCTTGTGCTTCTCTTTCCCACAACAATGCAACTTCGGAAAACAGAGCAAAGTGCAAAGCTACAATTTTGTACAAGTCCCTATTATCGGGACAGTATTTCTTGAGATAATCCAACAGCGCTACTTTCAGTGCATTGTCTTTTCTCGAACCCTTCCTCAGCAAAAATTCAAACTGATCATTTTCTCTGAGTATGTCAAACACGTAGCTCATCTCCGTATAGCGTCCAACACCCGTAAGCAACCTCACAATTAACTTCCAGCTGCGTAGCATCAACAAGTGTGAAATAACACCTTGGCAGGTTTTTAGAATCAATGATATGCCCTCCATGTTACAATCCGCAGTGAAGCAATCATGAGCAGTGATCAAAAGTTCTGTAACGAGTGCCAGTTCGCTTATTTTGAAATCAAGATTGGCCGAAACTTGGACTTTGTGAGTGGCACTAGCATATGAATAGATCTTGTTGCCAAGAAGGGAGCAGTTTTCCTGAAGCAGCTGGAGAATGAGGTGGAACTCTTGGTCCATTTTAAGGTTCCACATTAAGAATTCGTCTGATTTGGATTTGACATATTTCGAGGCGGTATTCACTATTTCTTCACAGATGAAGTCTGTTATCTGCAATTTAATACATCTATGGCATACAATACACATATATATATTCAGGGTGAGTCAGTCATAATGTCATTAATTTTAACCACGTATTCGGGAGGCCTAATAAAGGCAGAAACTCAAAAAAAAAATTACTCGACCTTTAAAAAAATAAACAAATCACCCTATAAAAATCGGTAACACGACGCTCCTGGTGCGCTACGAACTTTCTGATGACGCACCCATACGACAATCGAATGCCGGATTAAACATCGTTGCCCCATCATGTTTACATACATAATGTCGTCTAACACTTCAGCATGATATTCAAATTTATCCAGCACTTTCTGCATTTCCCGCATTTCTTTCCCCCCAAATTTGTAGATCACGCCACACATTTGGAGGGGGGATAGAGAGAATACAAGCAGTAAGCAGTAGTTTGTTTATTTCGGTCTCGCGTATTCGTCGTAAATTCACAATGCATAATTTTACAAATTCCGAATATGCGGAAATGGTAGTGTTATACGGAGAATGTACGCGAACTTTGTGTAAGTGCCTTCGCGATACGGGTTCTGTGAAACTGCGTCGGGTGAGCCTAATTTTATTAATACAGTGCTATGGTTGATCAGTGCAGTTTTACTCGAACTGGCATTTTAAACAGGTTAGTACCATACTACTTAGAAAACAATAAATTTCTAGGCTAGATGTATGTAACTGCAAACTGAATAACTAATTGTACTTACGAGTAATACTAAAAATTCATATTTATTTGTAAACCGTAGTGAAAACGTAATATCAAAATTATTAAACTGTAATAACCTAACATTCGAAAACATTTATTTATTATCTACATTTGCTTTTATTAACAAATAAATCAATATTTAAAGAAAATTCCTCCATGTCTAGATTAAAAAAAAATAGTTTTACTCCTTATCGTTAAATAACAGTACAAAAACTATGTAACTAGGTTATTGACCAAATAATACGGTAGATCAAGATTCACTCTCAATAACTTATGAGCATCAGATCAGAAGCGTGCCATTTCGGTCTTGGACAGCTTTCTGTCGACAACACTATGGTTTTTTATTACTTATTATTTAAACATAAAACACTTTTCAGCTTCTCTTAATAATTTACCCATTGGATATAGGTTTTTATGTAATATACGTAAATAGTTTATTACTCGGTTTATTATTAGATATGTTGGAGTTTTGTGATTTCAATGTAACTAAGCTAATTTCAGTTATAACAGCTACATTTGCTCAGAGGAAAATTCACACGCTACTTGTCGGTTTAGCTTTCAGAGGCGATTTGTTGTCAACATATGGGTAGGAGTGTACGGGTATCGTTTGATTGGACTGTATTTTCTATCGGGGAAAACCTGAGTGGACCATGTTACTTGCAATTTTTAATAGAATTATTTGATTATTATTATTAGATTTCATTGGATATTAACATTTTAAATTATTATTGGCTGAAGTTGAACTGAGCAAGAAAAACTGATATTCTAAAATAGTCAGTACAACCGTTTATTTGTGATGCCTAAAACCTAGGTAGGTAGGTACTAGAAAAATATGTCAACTTGGCAGGTCGACATCGAGTTGAACTGTGAGCTGTAAACGACCAAGACTGTGAGCGGTCAGTGAGAGTCTGAAAAGGGGGTTTAAATAATGATTTGAAAATATTTTTTTTTGGGGTAAATATGCATTTAGATTTTTTCACGTATTCGCATTATACTCATTATTCCCTACATCCTCTTAAAATTAATGACATTATGACTGACTCACCCTGTATATACTATATATAATAGATAATATATTAAATAAAATTTTATCGTGAAATTATGAATAGAAACTAATATACTTTGTCATAAGCCTTTATCAAGTTGGTTTACTTTTTAATAACCACTTTCAAAAAATATAACTTTAATATGGTACAATTTTCTAGAAATCTCGGTGAAGTTTAAACTCTTTTTAATTTACAGTCTTTATTAAGCTGTACAGGCTCAACAAACCTGATTTCCAAGAATAATTTGCCACAAGCTGAAATGATCTATACTCTATACATCCCATACCATAGCATACCATATAATTTTTTAAATTATCACTTACCTCATCTTTGGACCATTGGTAAACTCTTATAAAATCATGAACCACATCCAATTTATGCATGCAGTCATCTTCCAATGCATCTTTCAGCATCTTCATGTAATCAGTGTTAGATACGATCACATGATACGGTATTTCTATATTCAAGCTTATACGGTACATCATAAATATCTTGTACGCTATATCCACACCAAAAGTCACCTTTTCCACTATTATATAGAGTAACGTCAAAGTATCCTGTAATGGTGTTCCATCCACCACGTCTGTTGTAGGTAGATAAGATAGATTATCTGGTGTTAAAGATGCTAAAAATAATGTTTCTACAGCTGCATAAGCAAAATATAGTGTCAAAATGAAACAATAAAAATGAAAAAGTCCTATAGCATGAATATGAGTATAAAAACACTTCAAGATGAGATTTTGATAGGTATAATGTTTTCCTCAAAAGGGTGGTGGGGTTACCTGTTTTTTTATATGTAAAAAATCCTGTTCATTGAATTTTGGGCAAAATTAATAAGCACATTTTAAATTAGATATAAAAAGACAAATGAGAAAATGAAAAATTTAGTTTTAAATATATACATCTGTTGTTATGTTATTTTTCTACGTAGTAATAACCGTATCATTTCAAACACTTTTGATATTGTGGAACAAACTTTTAAAAAAGCTAGGTTTGTACTGAAGTTGTCAATTTTTTAATTTTCTTAAATGTTGGGATGGAAAAAGTGGTGACAATCACTGGTCAAGACTATAGGGTGGATGATCATAAATCTCCCTTCCTAATTGATGATTGTATAGGCAACAGAGCAACCATACATAAATGAATTGTCAGCCGTAATAATGTTGTAACTAACATGAACATACAACATTGTTATAGACGATTTTTATAAATTTTTCTATAAATAAAAAATTAATTGTTCAACATTTTTTAAATTATATATTTCCATTATTCTTGTTAATACTTTATTCTATTTTATTTTGTTATATTATTCAAATACTGTGGCGTACAGTGCTACCTACTTAGTTTATTTATACTGGGCATGTCCAGGCAGACGTGAAGAAAAGTCAGTTCATTTGACAGCGTCAAAGTGTGGACGCAAGCTTGTATGTAACTCATCCAAATATTAATGTTTTGTCTAACCAAATAAGGTCCTTGGAGAAATAAATATTAAATAAGTGTTATTAGGAGAAGCGTTTCAATTAAAGACTCCTAATACCCCAACAATTCTTTTAACATGTTAGGCAACTATGGAGGTATTATTATTTACTGGAGCTTTTTATATCCTTTTTTATCTGATTAAATGATACTGTTACTTACGTTGCTCCACCATTTACCCACATGCATAATTTATCATTTAATAGTTGCATACAATATTTTTTCTACGTTCATGCAAAAACCATAAAATTATATTTAGATGACACTAAGTCTAGGAAAATGTGACGTCGATTTGAACGTTTATGTTTGTCATGATGACAAAACACTGTAGTAGAATGACAGATGAATGCTATAAACATTTTATTGCACTAGTGCAATAAAGAACCACTTTTTCCACTAAATATAGTTCCATAAAGTTTTGTTTTTTGCATGAATGTAGAAAAAATAACTTTTCTTAACAAAAATTTTTAAATATCCTTAATATGGTTTTGAAATTTTGTATACCTACATAATTTATCATTCTTAACTACTTTTCTTTATGACATTTTGCCGTATCTCATTCAGAAACGGCACTTTACTGGATAAAAAATAACGTTTTTGTAAATTATTTGTATAATACTGGATTTTTGGGAACTAATAATATAGCACAAATTAGTTTCTATCCAAACAGGACTGAACCTGAGATAAAATTTCAAATCTACATTTTTTTGTCTTTTTTATCTATTGTTGTGACAATCCGGGGACACACTGTATATTATCATGGCTTAATTTCCATCACTACTTTTGCAGTACTTCATTTAAGTTTCTATAAGTACAACAATGTTAGCAATTTATCCATGCTTTTCTAAACATCTCTCACTCTTGAAAGCCTGTTGGATGAACATGTTTACATGTTGCAATAAGTTTCTCGTTCAAATTACACCCTTCAAATATAAATTTTGGGAAAGAAATAAGAAGAGATACTATGTCTGGTAAATAAGGAGGGTTGGGAATGGTTGATATGTTCTTTATTAAAAATTATCCATCCATTGATTATTTATTCATACTTCAAGTAACGTTTACATTTTGTGGCATGTTTTAAAACTATTTAGTGAAATTGTATAAAAGCACAAGGGAAATACATACTTCAAAGTTGATGGTGGAAATTATGATTTATGTTATCTATATTATATGCAAATTCTCAGTATGCTCTAGAAAGTAGTGTAAACACTTAAAAGTGTATAAAACATTTAAAAATCTTTTTCGAAAAACTGTGCATTAAGATGCTATAGAGGTAGGTATGTATACTGTTCCAATGTTTCATTGTTGCAGTGCTGCCAATGACATATTGTAAAAATATCCTCTGAACACATGCAAATTACACGAAATTACACTCACTTGAAGAATATTACACGATTAGGTACACCCCTATTTTCAAAATTTAATTGTTTTAATTAATTTAAAGAATTAGAGAAAATTATTTTACATTATAACTTAAGGCTAATTTATTGACGCTTTTCAATATTTATTCAAATCGCAGCGGCCGTGCTTTGTCAAGGCGACGCGATGTAGCAGACGATGGTGTAGGCATAGGTCAAGAATTTTATAATAAATTTTGGGCATAGGTAACCACACAGGTAGGCGACCAGATATAACACAACTACTCTGCAAATAATTTTAGCATTCCCTAAGAAATTACAACCCTTTAAAAGCAAGTTCTGAAATCAAGTTTCCATGTTTTTTTTTTAGTGTCGAAACAACAGCTAAATTTATCATAAGAATGATAAAAAGCATTTCAATAAATCGGTAATAACGGTTGACAACTATAATGATAGGAACCTACTACAGAAAGTATCGTTTGCACAATTTTAGGGTTGAGATGCTGGCTTTTAATTCAATTTTATTTTTTTTGTATGCAAACTAGAAGATACTTAGTAACGTAGATACAAAAAAGTTTTTCTGAAAAGGACTATTCAGACATTTTTTTTCAAAATTTTTGAGATGTGTGAGGTGACAACGAGTGGAATAGGTCAGGAATCCATTGTTTTATTTACCGCAACTATTTTGGAATCACCCTGTGTAAATTTTATGATCAAACCACAGTCAATAACGACAGAACACGGTATACATACAATCCCGATACAATCATAACATTCATAATTTTCTAAAATCCATTGAAGCATAGATTAAAGATAAACCAAGTCGCGCAAACTCCACATGGTGGTTACAGTTATAATCACCGAATACTCTCACCGGCACAGAATTACCATCTAAGAAGAATTTGTGTTAAAATACTTAAAATGTCTGTAATTACACACTTTTTGAGACTGTTAGAATTTTACACACCTACTCTTGAAATTACACGTATTTCGTGTAATTACACACTGATTGGCAGCACTGCATTGTTGTTAGTTTTTCCACTACCACTAGAGATCACCTCTTCCAATGACACTTTATAACCTAACTACTACCTCTTCCAATGACACTTTACAACCTAACTTTTTTAGGTTAAGTTTAAGTGTCGCATATTCTAGGTAATAACAAAAAAAACACAAAAACGGTGCACTTGTTTAAAGCTGCAGAAAACGCAGTTTTTGAAAAAAAAAAACAAAGTTGAGTGATTCGAGACTACACTTTATGGATGACTTCATTCCTTGGACAAAAATATGAATTTAGATCAAATTACCTTAATACAATTTTATTTCTTTAAAAAGTTATTGGTAAATAAAAAAAATCAATAACATTTTAAAGGATAGTAGCAAAGTAAACTAATTTAAAATAGGTACACTGCAAACAATGAAAATATTAACACAATTTAGCACTTCAAAAACTTATTTATACAAAATTTTAAGGCAATTCGTTGCCTTTTTTAGAAGTTACAATTAAAATTTGATTTTAGAAAATCTTTGATGCCTTATGTCTCCAAAACTGACTTAGTTATATTCATGAGTAAAGAAGCAGTAGACTATAGCCTTTTTGTAAAATTTGACAACAAAACGATTCCCCAAATAATGTAAAATTTTTGGGTGTTTTAATCGACTCAAAACTATCCTAGACGTATCATGTTAATGAAATATTGAATAGACTTGCAAAACACTGTTTTGTTCTTTGGTGACTAGGGAAATTTCTAGATCTACATATAATAAAGATGTATTACAACAGTTATGTCCAATCAAGCTTCAATTGCGGTATTATTTGTTGGGGAAATTATTGCCGCATAAATGAGATTTTTATTGTACAGAAAAAGATTATATACACAATGACGAATTCAAAGGCATGAGAACCGTGTACTCAGTTATTTGAAAAATTAAGAATTCTTACAGTGTATTCATTGTACATACTGAATTGTGTTGCATATGTAAAAAGTCACATATCAGATTTTCTTAAACGTACTGATGTAGCCCTAGCCTCTGACTATAGTCTTAGAGAATCCTATAAGATAAATATACCTCGGCAACGGCTAGCTTTAATGGCAAATGGTCCTTTTATCATGGCTATTAATTTATACAACAAATTACCAATGTGTGTTAAACAACTTAAGACCTTATTTCGTAACAAAGTAAAACAAATTCTTTTACGGAATACATTTTATAGTATTGACAAATATATGACGTGTGATTTTAGTTCATCATTTTATAATTTAGTGTATTGTGCTGTGTTGTATTTATATGTTATATCATGTATTGACTATTTTATATTTTAGAATTTAAGGATAATTTTAACATGTCTTTGTTATTTATATTTTCTAAATTAACTATTTTGTATACAAAGTCATATGAAATAAATATATTATTATTATTATATTAACAAAAGACATGATAATTATGTAATTTTTTAATCTATTACCTCATACATTTCTTGTACACATTTCTTGATTTCACTCTGTACATTTTTTATTGATATGTAATAAGAATTGTGCAAAAATATACAAGCATTAGTTCTTACCTGAACTTAAACTGGACAACCTATTGGACAGGCACGTTCTCCTATGATTAAGCCTTCTATAATGTCCATTGGCAGTAAGAAGTAATCTCTGCTCTGCAGTCAATTGGTAAGGTAGCATGATACCCTCTGCCAAACTATGACTCAATTTCAACATATCCAGATCTTGACATCTACATTTGAACATTTTCTCCAATTTCAGTGCCTGCCAAAAATTACCCTTACCCAAAGCCCCCTTCACCATTTCCTCTAGCAGATTTGATGAGTCTGATGAAATATTCTCATCGCATTCTGGAACTGAAATGATCATTTCCAACATTTCCTTGTATGTTAAGTGTGGACATTGTGCCTCAAATATACTATCTATATCATCTAATCTCTTAGATTTTTCTAGATGAAGGTATGCCATCCATTTCAGTTTCTCTATATCATATCTAGTGGGCAGATTAAAATTTCTCGCCCACTCATAAGCCAACTTCAGCAATTGATATTTTTCAAAACAGTTCTCTACTTTATCTGCATATTCTAAATAGAACTGAACTACACTATCGGCACAAACATTATGGATACTGAATTCTTTACTTGAAATTTCCCAAAAGTATTTATCCACGTGGTCGTTATTTTGATATTTATATTGCCACTGTCTAATTAGAATCATATCTAACGAAATACCTCCAATTTGTGCGACTTTTATGGCAGTGTCAAAAAGTTCTTGAGTTAAGAGATGATTTATGCAATCGACCAGAGCTATTTGGGTATTGTAAGGGTCTAAATACAACCTAATATCAATTTTTATGCCACATTTCGAATCGCAAAGGCACATCAAAATGTTTAACAAATTTTGAACGTTTGGACAGTTAATATATTGCTGTATTTCAACTGAGCATAAGCACTGAACAAACTGAATCTGTTCATGCAAAGATGTAACATTAAACTCTACTGCCGATGACAGGAGAAGTAATGCAGTACTTTCAATCCAACTCCTGTTGTTTAAATAAGTCATTTCAAGGTCGTTTTTGGAAATTGTGCTGTACCTTCTGCATTTGTTTAGAGATTCTTTAAAGATTTCTAGTTTCGATTTTAAGAGAGCAGTGTTGAATTCCAAGTTTATGCACGTGTTTAAAAAGTCTGCAAAGTGATGTAACGGATTGTCCTGGAATTGTATAAAAAAAACAGATAAATAAATCTATTACTATATTGCATTTAAGCTAACATAATCTTCTGACAATTCCTATTAATATCTAGGTATGCTAAGGAATAATTCCATACAGAAGGTTGGATATTCAATAAATACAATAGACTCCAACTATCCGACTCGTAGCTATCTGACATTGCCTCGAAGCAAACTTGTGAAATATTTCAAGTTTATATATATATATATATATATATATATATATGCGCCAAAAGTATGGAATAAATTCAATAAAAACGAAACAATTATTTTTTGGGAAAAATTCTCGAATTTTTAATTTAAAAAATATATATTTTAGCGTAAAATACGATTTTCAAATGTCATTTGTTTTCGAGTAATGACGTCATCGATTTTTTTTTAAATGGCAACACCATATTTTTTCCTTGATTCTGAAAGATCGTTTAATTCTCTATCAGACAGTACTAAAATGTTGTCCTCTTGCATAGGAAAGTTTTCGAGTAAATGACGATTGAATGTTAGAAAACGTAAATCAATTAAAATAAAGCAAAAACGTTATCAAGTTTAGTTTTTCGAATTCCATAGTTCTTTTATGGATCACGTAGGTGAAAATCTTTGCAAAGTGTCATTGTCACACCGACTTTCTAATAAGTATTGTAAGCGACATAGAAATTATTATTTAATTTAAAGTATTATGGCACATTTAACTGTTACTCAAAGAATTGAAATTTTAATTCTTATCGGATGCGGGAATATGACTAGAACTCAGCAGGAAGTTTGCGATTTATTTAATGAAAAATATCCAGATCGCCCTATCAGCTAATCAACAGTCAGTAAGGTAGATTCTAAATTTAGAGAAACTGGCAATGTTGTAAATATTCCAAAATTTGGACGTCCAAGCATTAATGAAAATCAGAAACATAACAATTTGATAAGTATGGTGGATAATCCTCATAATTCTTCACGATTGGTTGCATTAAACAATGACACTAGTCAGAGCACAGTGTATCTTGAGGAAGGAAAAATATCATCCCTACAAAATTCAACGTGTGCAGGAACTCAATGAAGATGATTCCGATCGCCGCTTACACTTTTGCGAAATTCTAATGGATTTATGTCAAGGAAATAGAAATTTACACCGGCAAATACTTTTTTCAGATGAGGCCACATTTTGTCTGAATGGTACAGTAAACCGTCAAACTTGCAGATATTGGAGTTGGGAAAATCCTCATTGGATGGCAGAGGCACTTAGAAATTAAATGTGTGGGCTGAAATAGTTGACGACAGAATAGTAGGGCCTTTCTTCTTTGAAGGAACCCTTACAGGACAAAGATATTTAGAGTTTCTAGAAAATGACCTTGTTCCAGCCCTTGCAGTAATTTTTCTTAACGATAATGACCCTGACATTCCTGACGATACCATATGGTTTCAGCAAGACGGTGCACCTCCGCACTATGCGCGCCCTGTACGAGATTTTTTGGACAACTGTTTTCCTGGGAGGTGGATTGGCAGACGCGGACCGATAGAATGACCTGTAAGATCGCCAGATCTTACACCTCTTGATTATTTTTTATGGGGATACTTGAAGTCAAAAGTGTACATTAATAAACCATGTAATTTAGAAGAACTTCAAAATTGCATTCGGGACAAAATATGCAGAGTTACCCCAGAAATCATTCATAATGTGCAAGAAGAATTTCTTCACAGACTTGCACATTGTTAACAAGTTGGTGGATGGTAATTCGAACATTTAATTTAAGTATAAAATTTAATCAATTGTATTTTATTTTACATACCTCAGAATTGTTAATTTTTTATGGATAAAATTTACGTTTTCTAACATTCAATCGTTATTTACTCAAAAACTTTCTTATGTAAGAGGGCAAAATTTTAGTACTGTCTGATAGAGAATTAAACGATCTTTCAGAATCAAGGAAAAAATATGGTGTTGCCATCTAAAAAAAAATCGATGACGTCATTACTCGAAAACAAATGACATTTGAAAATCGCATTTTACGCTAAAATATGTATTTTTTAAATTAAAAATCGACCTGTTCGAGGATTTTTCCCAAAAAATAATTGTTTCGTTTTTATTGAATTTATTCCATACTTTTGGCGCATACTGTATATATATATATATATATACTTTTCTAATAATAATGACACTATTTATAATTAATTTAGTGATTTGTTGTAAACCAATGAAATTTACTTTCAATTTCTAGTACTAGTTCTTAGTTATTAAACTCACCAATAATCTCACGATGAATACATTAACAGTTCAAAACAAGTTGATAAATGTAGTTTAAAGAGTGTCATTATTATTGCAATAGTATACATATACTGTGATGAACAATAAACGAAAGAATATAAATAATAGAAAATTGTAAATAATTGAATAAATAAAATATAAATATATGTATGTAATACAATGCATAGGTGTATATGTACATAATTAGCAACATTTGAGTTATCCGGGTTGTCCCTTATCCGGACTAACTGTCCGCTACATTAAACCAGATAGCTGACTGTCTACTGTATTTAAAATATAAATTAACCTAACTAAATTTACTACCAAAAAAGACATACTTGGCACAATAAAATCATTCAATTATAGTGTATTCAGATTAATATAAATTAAAAACATTTGTTTCAAAATAATTTTTCCAAATAAATTGAATTTATATGTTAATTCTTTATAGATAGATATTTGAATCAATTTAAAATAAAGGAAGCCACTTGAAGAAGCAATCCTAGAAATGAAAAAATAGGTAAAATCTCATCTACTGTGGCTGATTTTGCCTGTTCGTATATGTTACCAAAAAATGCATATCTGGCATAACAAAATCATTCAATGATAATCTGTTTAGATTAATATAATTTAAAAATATTTGTTTCAAAATTAAAATTTTCAAATAATTTGAATTTATATGTTAATTTTTTATAATTAGATATTTGATTCAATTTAAAATAAAGACCACTTGACGAAGCAATCCTAGAAATGTAGAAATAGGTAAAATCTCATTTACTGTGGTTAACTTTGCCTGCTCGCATATATTCAAAAGTAAATTTGAGTTTTGAAAAACATTGAATGATTTCATTATGCCAGGCATATATTTTTTTTGTTAGTAAATTTAACTAGATTGTTTATGGAACTTGTTCCTTAGCATTCCTAGATAACTGGTATCAGAGAACATAAATATGATTCATTGATAAGAATTGTAGAAAAATTGATCTATGTTAGCTTAAATACATTTACAGTACATTAAAAAATAAATAAATAATAGGTAGATATTGTGGGTATAATTCACACAGGCGAAGTTGGGGGGGGGTCCTTGGGAGGGCTTAGTCCCCTCTAAAATCGAATTAACTCCCCAAAAATATTCATGAACATCTTACACACATTTCAAAACCGAAATTAAAACACAGTACACCCAGGGCTTTAGCCCCCCCAGATTTGATAACCTAACTTCGCCCATGGCAATTCAATGCTGGTAAGGGCACAGAGTAGTTAGTCTCACACAATATTACTACTACCTAATAAAAAAATGTATAAAAAAAATAAATACTAAAGTTACAATAGTATTGGCAATATGAAAATTGTAGTAAATTTTTCAGCTTTAACATGTATGTATGTATCTTTAATGTTAAATGGCTTTAAATAATGTATTTTTTTTTTAGTTTTAAGTATTTGAGTTTCTTCTATATTAACGTTATACGATTTATTAGAGTTACAAATAAACTTGTATTTCAAAACATATTCAAGATTCTTTAGCAGACTTGGAGTAGGCAAATGAAAATTCACTTAACACGTTCAAGACGACAAAGAATTTGTAACAGCTTTGTCGTTCAAAGCTTCGGGACCCCAAGGTCCAATGTTTTTCAAAATTTTCGTACTTTTGGTGCTATTTCCTTTGAAAAGATTTCATACACTGATAAACTACATCGTACTAAATTTTTATTCTTAGCAGGACTTGGTTTCTATTTGTTTTTGTCTAATAAATTTTGGTCAGAATTTTGAGCTAGTTTAAGTATTTTTATCGACTGTTGTCATATACAAATGGTAACAAAAAAATATTTCTTATAGCGTCCGTTAGCGTTAATAATATCTTATCGCCTGCGGTACGAACTGTCTATAATGAATAGATTATTAAAATAACCGTTTCGGGACCTTGGTGGTACAAACCATGTGCTCCATACCGCTAAGACCGTTAAGTGATATATTTTCAAAAACTACCATTGGGATTACTATACGATGAAAAATAACAAAATCAGAAATATATTGAATTGCAAAATTTATTCCACTTACGTCCTGCATCCTAGACTAATAGACCGTTTGTGACTCTAGCGGTACGGTCTTAAATGTGTTAAACAAAATTATACTAGCTTAGATTAGATTTGTTGTAAAAGGAAAAGTAACAGTATCCGTTTTATTGCTCTAAAATTAGTTCAAAAGTACCAATTTCAGATACATTCTACATTCCTGATACTTATTATTTTAAATATTTAATGGGTTACTTGTAAAAGGTCGGTAATACACTTGTGGTTGAACAGCAGATTTTGACAAAAATTCAGTTTCAGTAACACAACAATGACTGAACTGCATAGTTAAACCACATGTGTGGTACCAGATTAAAAGTCGCTCTATGGTTTATGGTTTGCTGCTCCTAAAAATAATTTTTATTTTAAAAGCTTGGTCAAATCAGTGGGACACCTAGCATTATTCATACAACTTACAGGAAGAAAAATTGAAAAACTCTGAAGCAGAACTGTAGGAAAACGATTCTTCATACTCTTACTAAGCAGTTCTGCAACCAGTGATGCAGAACTTGCAATAGATTCAAAGTTTGTAAAGGGATGGTATAATTCTGTTGAAACTGCTAACCATGTGAGCCAGTTGGTAATCACTGAATCGGGCTGAAATATATTGAAATATATAAGGTCTGTTCCAACACCCAATTCTAGGACCGTCCTGGAACGTTAACTTTGTATCGTTCTAATGTCGATACAAAAATAGTTGGAATGGAATGACGTTTTATTTGTGATTGTTTAGTATCATAGGCTTTATCAACAAATAAGAATGCATAAAATGAACCAAATACGTATTGCGCAGTCAGTCCAAACGATTTCTACTTCTGACTATGTACCGAAATGATCATATAGAAACCGATTCCTAAACAATCACAAGTTTGGTTGGAAAGTCAGCAGGATCATCCCATACACCGTCATCTTTCGGTTAGATCAGTTTTTATCTACTGCGCAGAAGCGTGACGGTACGATAAACGGTTCTATAGAGTGTTGGAACAAACCTATAGGGTATTACAAAAAAATTGGTCAAACTTTTAACCAGAGATTCACTGGGTAAAAATAATCACAAGTTCCTCATGACATTTTCCATTTAGACAAATGAAAGGATTTTAATTGAAAAACTTACGTTTTGTATTTCTTACACTATTGTAGAATTAAAAAGTAAGGATCAGAGATTATGCAACTTGGATTTCTGACATCGACTCAAGACATTTTTTAGATATTATTACATAATAAGCAATTAATATTTTAAAAATAAATTTTTTAAATAATTTAATTCTTCTTATTACAAATAACAAAACAAGTTTTAATTTTTTGTTGAATATGAAAACAACAATATGCATAGGAAAAAGTAAGGATGGTGAATGCTTGATACAACCCTATTCTGACTACTCTTTGATCTTTTTATAATCGCGTCAAGAATTCAGACGTCTTACGTTACACATTTGTTTTTATTGTCAACTTAATTTTCGATAGTCAGTCGCGTTAAAAACAATCATTTTTTGCAATATATAATGCAAACATTTAGTGTAGTATATAGTTTTATTACTATCAGTTGCAGTTTCTTAAATATTTTGATGAAAATATAATGAATTATTCATTTGTTCATATGACGTAAGTCGTCTAAATTCTTGTCGCGAGTATATATAAAATATGTAAAAATATAATAGTAGTAGTAATAGTAGCAACATGAGAGGCTTGCACAAACTTCCAATTTAATAAGTTATTTGCTAAAAAGTAATTATATTTTAAATTTTAATGTTGATATTCTGTATATTGAAAAAGACATCCCTTGAAGGAAAAATTATCTAAACTCTTATTTTTATTCAGAGTATGTGGTTAATAGTTCAACCTACTTTTTGTAACACCCTGTATAAAACGAAGAACAACCAGAGAAGTGACAAAAACTGTCAGCACTTTGAAGTTAGGGAGGCTAAATTTTCTGACCTTGAATTTAAGTATGTTGATAGATAGTCGATATAATGTATCTACTGAGAGAAATAACTGACACATAATAAATGCTATACATTAAAAAAATATATGAATTGTTCAGAAATACAGTAAAATTTTTACCTCAGTTTGTTTAGAAATAAAAAATCATATTGCATAAATACGAATCATATTGATAAAACTATAAAATGTAGTCAGTACCTACACAACTAAGAAGTGAAGGGACAAGATTGCATTAAATCGGAACCAAGTTGTGTGTATAAATATAGTGATTACTACATTGGCGAAGATGATAAACCAAATATATTATTCTACACGTAGCAAAAAAAAATATGTAAAAAGAGGTCTACAGTGTTTGATATTCACTTACATCATTAATAATTTTATTAACAGATAGCACTTGCTAAATTTTTTAGTCTCTGTTAGAATATTTCGGCTGCAAAAAGTTTGGGTTTTATAACACGAAATAGCCGTCAATTTTTGCTACATATACATCGGACGTTATATTGTGCATTGGTTCGCCCTATTCTCGAATATGGATCAATAATCTTGTCTCCTATTTATAACATTCAACCTCATCAAGAGCTGAAATTAAATTCACTGTCTTCACTTAGAACACATTAATATGAATTTTAAAACACGGAACTCTCCATTATTTTGAACAAACTATGGATATAGCAATCCTATTTCAAAAATGCATTTATAGGTTTATCAACTTTTAAGAGCAAACTGATGAAGTTCTTTCATTTTCTTTAGTTATCATTAAATTTGGTTTCACTGTAGCAAAAATCAATTTAAGTGTTGTGTTGTATTATGTTACTGTGATAATTTTTAACTTTTTAATTTACATCACATACATCGACGTCCAACTAAATTAGTTGGAGGGCTGCCAACCAGCAAAGCATGCCAAAATGACGGTTAGCTGACTTATCCCCCACTACATACTTTTGCTGAGATCGACTTTGTCACTTCTCTCTGGTTGTTGTTCAAACGTATAAACAATAATTATTATATGTACCTCATAACTTGTAGCTAATATTGCCAGCAATGGATTTCTATATAGTTGGCAAGCTTGTAGTAGAGCTCTAGGTGGATCTGTACTATTGTGACATCTGATCAGTGTTTGAGCGAGAGTCGTTTTTGTGTTCAGGATGTCAATCTCTAAAGAATCGGAACCCATTGAACTAGAATTGCTGCCATAACTTGTTTGAGAAGTAAGACTGGAATTAACTGATTCGCTCTGGGCTAAACTGTCAACACTCTTATGAACTCCGATTCGTGAAAAAAAAGACGATCTTGGGTCACGTTCACGCATTAATATATTGCGATCGTCTACTTGAATATCATGGACTACGCTGTGGACAATGTGCTCCAGCAAATTTGGGTTTTTCAAAGATTGCAGAGTGGCTTTGATCTGTTCGATGGGATAATTCCTGATTTGAGCCAAGATTAAAAATGGCAACCACAAGTTATGGCTCACACATTGTTTCAGAAAAAGTTCGGGAAGTTTTAAATTATAATGAATTGCAAATCTGATCACTATGTCATAGAATTTAACTGCCTTTATGAAAGATTGGGGGTTTGATATATCTTCGAAATCTATAGCGTTGATAACTTTATTTTCCAACACATTTAAAATAATATATGGGTCATCTTCTATATTGATAAACAAGTCAACTAAATATTCATTAAAATAACCAAAACTACTCAATATATTTGCAGATTTGATAACAACTTTTAAAGATTCTGTATTCACTCCTATCATTTCCAGAAAAGCAACACAACTAGCTGTGATTTCTAAGCAATAAAAATGTCTCACCGCAACTTTATAAATTTTTTTTTGTACTGCTTTGAAATTTTCTTCATTAATATTTCTGCAAAGTTGAAACTGCTCTAAAAGAAACAATTTGCAAGCTATACTAGGACGTAACTCTTTAATATGGAATAAGTAATTTAATTGTTTTGAATATCCGTAAGCCTGACTTAATTCTTTTGTGTTAAAATGTGGTACAGGGCCTCTAGCAAACTGGAAACAATATAATTTTCTTACATCTATATTTAAATGTTTCTCTAGTAATTCATAGTATGTCAGTGTACAATGTTTCGGTGAGGTAATTTTATTGTAGAGAGCACCAAGTACTTTAAAATTCTCCAGTAATTTTGACAAAGCTACAAACAATTCATTGCCTAAAATAAGTAAGGATTTTGTATTTAAAATAACTGAAAAGTTTATATCTTTAGTAAAAAACATTAAAGCTAGCAGAATCATTGGATTTTCTTTAAAAAAATAAACAAGATCATCACACAGAAAACTAGAAACTTTAAAAATATTATCACATAGTTGTGTTTCATTGATATTGTTAATTAACTGCCTAAAATTCCATACTAAATCCAAATGAGAAGAATTTACAGCTGCTCTTAGAGCAGTTACATTAAAATTTTTAATGCAACTATTTAATATATGGTATACCTTATGTTCTAAACAATATTCGACCAGTAATTGCAAAAATTTATCTACTGATATATTAGAATGTTTCTTAGACAAAATATCATAAATATTTTCTATGTTGTCGGACACATCAATTCTGTATAGGATATTTAGGAAATTATTAATGTCACTGTGACTAAAAATCCCAAATTTGCTAAGCTCATTCAACACTACTTGACAAGTGTTAGTCGATACCTCAGTTACAGTTACTTGATTTATCATGTCATTAGTTATAGGAAAGGATTTGAAAATTTTTATAAGACACTCATGTGTGTTGTAACTGGCAGATGTTTCGCTATACTGTACATCAATCCAAATTTTCAATAGTTTTGTATCATTATATACTAATAATTGTTTCCACAAAGTTTCAGCCTTTAGATAAGGCAGTAAAGTTGTCTCTGCAAAGTATATGAAAATAATTATGAGTGTTTAATATAGGTTGTAACTTACTGTAAGTTCTTAAGAACAGCTTTGCTGCTATTTCCTGTTTCCATTCTATACTTTGCTTGTTCAAACAATCGATGCTATCTTCCAACAATTTGTACTTTGAAACCAAAACATTATTATCTAAAATCAGATTTAAGAAACACCACAATTGTTGTATGTCTTCAGGGAGGTCATTAAGTTTCATTAGATGATTTCCTATGTACTCTCTCAGATCTTTCTTCGTAGTAGTGAAAAAAACACTTAATAACTCTTTGTCAGGATCTAGTTTGATGTTTTTCAGTACATGAGATACTCTAAATATTTGTTTCCTATCTAAAAGTTCGCTCACCCAAAGCAACACCTAAAATGCAATGTTATGGATCTACCTCATACATGTAGGATTATTATACAAAGCTTTTGAGGTACATTCCAGACTGTAGAGTTCTTAAATATAAACTTAGAATAATGACATTTAACTGTACAGTGTGGTAGGTACAGTTTAAACTGGGTAAATATAACCAAAATGGTTAGGTTACAATTATTTTGCAATAAACAGTACTTACTTCATTTCTAAAAAATATTTCTGCATCTTGGGGTGATAGCTTCTTCCTGAGTGATAAAAATAATACAACTAACTTTATATCGATTCCTTTTGCAGCTGCCTCCCTAGAAACTTCTCTGTCACCTTTACAATGCCACCCTGTCCATATTACAATGTGTTCTTTACTTAAATTTGGTGGTGGAGGAGGTTTAAAAACCTGTAAAAAATAATATAATGTCATAAACAATATATTTTTTGTAAAAATACTTACAAAATCTTCCTCAACTGATGCTTTCAAAGCCATTTCCTCATTTATGACAATTTATTGATAAACTACTACAACAATGAATCAGTTATTATCTCATGAAATATATCTATTCAGCTCCAATAATGCACGAAGTAAACAAAAGTATTGTTTTATATTAGTCAGCTGATTAGTGAATAATGACATTTCAAATTACAGACTGTGTTTAAGTTTACAATACAGTTGCTTAAGCGGGTATTACACTAAGAATTTATTGACAAGGCCGCACTTTGGTTTTTATTAAAAAGCCCGCTTCACATGATCAATTTCTTTGTCAATTAATTGATCAAGTGGTTTCGTCAAGTCAATTGACAAATGTATATATACTAAAACTTGGATGTCAAATAAATTGACGAAGAACCTCGTCAAGTTATTGACGACTTAAAACCACTGAAATGTAATTTTATATTATGATGACTGGAATGCGCTAAAAGCTGCGCGAATGGATTATTCATGACCAGCGCCATATTTTGTTTTGTGCCTCTAGCAATGGCGGAGCAGTAGGGTCTTAACTGATTCTGAAATTGAAATGAAAATTATTTCGTGCTATATGCTGGTTAATTTTACAGTCCCTTATAAAACATGACATGTTCCAACAATAACACCCACAAAAATACACAAAGAATAACACTATAACGAGATACAAGATAAAGAAAGAAACCACACTGTACGCCAATGACGTGTTTACAAACAAAATAATGGGAAATTAAGAAAACAATTCATATAGTACGTGCAGATGGTTGTCTCTCTCGCACCTACATACATAACCAATGAAGTATGTCTTTGCTGAGTTTCATGTGCCTCCTTTTGTCTGTTCCTAGGTTTGGTACCTTTATTTGGATGCGCAATGGACTTTACGCATTCCATATCGTACATTTTAATGCTTAAAACATAAGCCTAGAAACAATATAGACAGCGTCGGTTTATAATATAGGTCACATGACAGGTTGTGACAGGTTCCGCATTGCTTAGGGTCTTACGGATGGATATTTTATTTGCCTTATGTTGGCGGTTGGGCAAATATGATGGCTGCATTGCAATATGAAATTAACTAACTTGCTGTCATTTGAAATGTCATTAAAGAATGTGACCAATCACAGTAAGCAAATGAACTTCACGCTACAATACAACCAACGTAAATTGGCATCAAAACCAAGTTTTAACGATTCTGGACCTTTTAGGGTAACCATGAATTAGCGGTCGCCGGCAATATGACACTGGCACAGTTTAAAACTTGTTTTTCGTCAATTTTTACTTCAATTCAGGAATACCAATCTCAAATAAATGAAAATATTTAACCATTATCCGAGCAGCAGCAATAATAAATGCAATGGAAGTTATTTTTTTAACTATTACTAACTTTTTTTGCCTTAATAGTATATTATGCAACGATCATGCGAGTTTCGTATGGTTTATGCGAGTGTATTAATAACCATTACATGAGAGTTGCATACGCTATTTTTTCTACACCCGATAAACAATCAAAAACCATAAATTTTATATTTTTATTGAACACAATAGCCTTGACTATATACACTAATAGGTAACAGTAATTATTCGTATGAACTGCATTTTCTGCTTTCTCCGATATGTGTGGAGGAGTCGATGGTAATTCTTCTATATCTCTGATATCAGACATTTTGATAAATTATCGAAGTTTAGCTATACTCGAGTCAAGAATTCAGACGTCTTACGTCACGGCTGACGTTACACATTTGTTTTTATTGTCAACGTAATTTTCGATAATTGGTGGCTTTAAAAACAATAATTTTTTGCAATTTAGGGCAATATATAATGTAAACTTTTAGTGTAGTATATAGTTTTATTAATATCAGTTGCAGTTTCTTAAATATTTTGATGAAAATGTAATGAATTATTCATTTGTTCCTATGACGTAAGTCGTCTGAATTCTTGTCGCGAGTATAGGTATCTACGAAAATTTAATACGTACTGATTTTGACATCTAAAATAATTACATAGGAACCTAGGATAAACGTCAAATGCACAGCATGCTTGATTCATTAAAAATCTGTATCGTAATAAGTATCATTATGAAACGGATTATGGGCATATAAGTGCATTGTTATAATACGGGTGTAGAAAAAATATAATTATTAAAGTTACTTTTCATTATTAACAGTTTTTGTTTCGTATAAAAATGGGAATGATATAACGTCAAAAGTTAAAATAACTTTTAAGTTGGCACGGGTGACATCTGACAGCAAAATTGTTAAGAAATTTGACAAAGCTTTTGAACATATACAGGGTGCTTCATAATATATGCGCAGGACTTTAGGATGTGATAGCTCGTCCAAAAATTTGAAAAAAAGTTTGTATTAACTTACCCTCTAAAAGGCACAATTCGAGATACAGGGTGTTGAAATTGTAAAAAAAAAATAGTTTTTTGCGTTTTTTTCAAAGTCATAATTGGTGAAGATTTTGAAGGGGAAGTGGGTGTTTTTCTCCTCAACTTCTACGCCACTGGAAAAAGTACGGTTTTGAGACGCCCTTTTGAACCGCCAATGTTTTCTACACAAAAAATGTGCTCTTGGTCATAAGCTCTAAAGTTGACCGTTTTCGAGAAAAATCTACTTTTATATTGAAAAACATGATCAATTTTTTGAAAAAAAAAATTTTTCTCGCACAGAACATAGCTTATTATGAGTAGTAAATGCTTACAAATGCTGTTTTCTGTATGATAAACGGTTCCGGAGACATTCGCAAAAAACGAATTTTTGTTTTACAATTTCAACACCCTGTATCTCGAAAATTGTGCATTTTAGAGGGTAAGTTAATACAAACTTTTTTTCAAATTTTTAGACGAGTTATCACATCCTGAAGTCTTGCGCATATATTATGAAACACCCTGTATATGTAAAACCAAAATGCGACCTTGAAGAAATTGTTAGTGTAATGCCCACTTTATTAGAACAAGTTTTAAGTCGTCAATAACTTGACGAAGTTCTTCATCAATTTATTTGACGTCCAAGTTTTAGTATTACATTTGTCAATTAACTCGACCAAGCTATTTGATCAATTAATTGACAAAGAAATTATTAATATGTAAATCGGGCTTTTACACTTGACAGTCTTCTTTATATTTTGTGCTTGACAGTAAGCAAGCTGACTGGCTGCTGGTATGATTGATGATGATGAAATAAATATAGAAGACAACTGTAAATTAGAAGTTATTTGTTCTTGCCAGTTATCAAATATCACTTGAATTATTTATTAATAGTGTTGTATATCTGTAATTAATAATTATAATATTTGAAAATTGTATCAGGCAATGAGCATCCGTGATCATCGTGTAATTCACAGATCACTGGACAAAAAAAATGTAATTATTCAAAAACACAGAGCATTCAAAAATCAATATCCTGTCTGGTCCACTGAAATGTAATTTTATATTATGATGACTGGAATGCGCTAAAAGCTGCGCGAATGGATTATTCATGATCAGCGCCATATTTTGTTTTGTGCCTCTAGCAATGGCAGAGCAGTAGGGGCTTAGCTGATTGTGAATTGAAATGAAATTGAATTCTGAATATGGAGAATTATATCGTGCTATGTGCTGGTTAATTTTACGCTTCCTTATAAAACATGACATGTTCCAACAATAACACCCACAAAAATACACAAAGAATAACACTAACGAGATACAAGATAAAAGAAGAAACCACACTGTACGCCAATGACGTGTTTACAAACAAAATAATGGGAAATTAAGAACACAATTCATATCGTACGTGCAGATGGTTGTCTCTCTCGCACCCACATACATAACCAATGAAGTATGTCTTTGACGAGTTTCATGTGTCTGCTTTTGTCTGCTCCTAGGGTTGGTACCTTTATTTGGATGTGCAAATGGAGTAAATGGACTAAACGCATTCCATATCGTACATTTCAGTGGTCTGGTCTGGCTCTGGTAAATGGTTATGTAAGCAGCGCTATCTATTGTTCAGTCACAGCACAGCTTCTTCAGTAGTAAACTTTATTAGCTTTCTTTAAGACTTTAAACTTTTTCAATAGGTGGCGTCGTCGTAATATCCAAATGTCAAATTCACAAATGTCATCGGTGAAGAGGTCTCCAGGAGTGGCAAATGTCAATATTTAGCTTTAAATTTAATTCGTTAATTGATAAGCCATAATTTTCAAATATTAAAAGTTTCAAGTGCTTGTTTGGAATGGCGGGGGAGGCCAGCCATAAGAAAAAGGGCAAACTATCCAGACAGGAGTCGAGTAGATCAGGAAAGGGATCAGAAATAGATGTTGACAGACCCATTGCTGGGGCCAGTAGCACCCAAGATAAAACGAGGAGTGGTATTAGGGTTTATAAAATAGTTGTGTTAGGCGACGGTGGTGTGGGTAAATCGGGTATGATGTTCAGAAAATGTTAAAACTTTTGGTTTATGAATATTTTGTTTTCAGCTGTTACTTTACAGTTCGTTAGTCACAGTTTTTTAGACTACCATGACCCTACCATCGGTAAATATAAATGAAAATGTGTATGTTTTACAATTTGCTATTTATTTTACTTACTTTACAGAGGATTCCTATCAACAACAGGCTGTTATTGATGGTGAACCCGCATTGCTAGATATTTTGGATACTGCCGGACAGGTATAGTTTATGAATGTATATTTTAAAATATTTTTTTTATAATTTATAAAATACATGTAACTAATAAATAAGCAGAAAAACTGTAGGAGTACAAAATAATGACATAATTTTTTGATGTTGGGTAAATGTCGCTACTGCACAGAATTTAGAACTGCACTTGAGCCTTTGACATTTTTTCTCATGTAAAATTATAAATAATACTTTGTGTAAAATATCACATCCACACAAATGTCTTGATATTTGAGATTAATTAAACTTGGTTTGGTGCCTTAACTATATGTAGAAAAGTAAAAGTTCACTGAGTTTGTATACAGTTGTATTAGCCAGTGGCTTAGATACTGGGAAATACGATAACTGAGAACTCTAGAATTTATATTATCTGAATATTTTGGCAACTTAATAACTAAATGGACCAACTAGTTTGTATATATTTTTATGGGAATACAATCTGTTTTTAAAAGTGAACAATTTTTTAATAATATATATATTTTTTATTATAAAATCTGCTACACAATTGAATAAATTGAAAATATCTCTTCAGAAACCTCTTTAGGTATAATGAAACTAGTGTCAAAATAACTAATAATCTAATAATGATTGATACAGCTTGTTCCAGTTTTCTTAGAAAACAATCTAGCTTTTAGGATGCCCTAAATCATGTAATACAAATAAACTAGATGAAAGATTACATCTTGCATGATCCCTAAACAGTTTCTTTCATAAAAATGTAGCAACTTTTTGTTCCAACTTTCTACATCTTTTCATTATTTTTCTTAAAAAAAGAAAAAATTCCTACATCCTCTACCTTGAAAATTAAGATCATTTTAGGACATAAGCTTGTGGTAATTTTATTTCCTAAAATTTTGTAAAAGATTGACCTTTTTATGACAGGAATGCACTTAATATAACACGTTTGACCGGTTGTAGTTGAAACGCTGCATGTATAGAAATGCTCCCACCTTTCATCTCGTAAATTCCATTTAGTAGACTACCTATGTAATTTGTCAGACAATATAATTTTTACTATATTATTACAATGGTTTAATGTTTTGAAGTAATATCCAAAGAACATATGAAGCAAATATAAAGAAAAATATTATTTGAAGGAAATTATTATTATAACTCACGCTGGGCTTCTACAATGATAATTCGGTATGTATATAATGTACGCAGTTAATTCTTGGAAATTTTTAAGCCGATAAATACGTTCCATTGGTGTAAAATGGAAAGAATTTTTAACAAGTGGAAAGAAATGAATAATTAAAAGATTTTAAAATTATTAAATTGCCAACGCCTCTCAGAAGACGGAACTGTTAATTATTATCATTGAGGGGACTAATGTCATTTGATATTTTAACAAAATAATTTTGACGTTTTCAAATCAATTTTTTTTCTCGATACTTGTATCTTAGTATTTATTGTTATAGTCGTAGCATTACCGCTCGTTAAATAATATACTATTATTTTATTCTTACAATTAACATAAAATCTAATTTATACAGGATTTTCTTTTTTAAACAGCATAAAACGATGTGACATATAGTTACTTATTTGTAACAGGAAATGGCAAGAAATATTTTGGGACCATTTGGGAATTGTAGTCTACAAAATCCAGGGATTACTGAGATACAAGGCATTATTGATATTAATAGACATTACCTGCCGGCATTTAATGTGTGTTGTGCACTTGTGCAGACAGTGGTTACGCCCACTTTCTTGACAAATCCCGTCCCTATTCTCTTTTCGGCTGCTTCAACACATGCATTCTGTTTCGAAACTAGATGCTGGATATATTCAATGCTCTTTCGTTATTGTCAACATAATATTTGATAGTTTGTTGCTTTAAAAAAACAAATCTTTTTTTTTTTTTGTAATTTAATGTAATATGTAGTTATATTTGCGTTTTGTAACCGTATATTATTATTACATGGGGTACCTAGAAATTTACGTTTCGAGTTATAACTTTGTAGCCACCCTGTATATTTTAATAATATTTTAGTACATTGTATTGTACACAGAGATGTATGATTTAATGCTTTTACTATTATAAAATGCCACTAGGCTACACAATCTCAATTTTTTTTTCTCAATTTTGATAGAAGTGATCAGTAACATATTATTTTTATATAACCTAAAGATTTTTCTTTAAAAACTGTGCTGTTTATTTATTTCACAAAAATTAACAGTTTCCGAACCAAATTGATTTTTTTTAAAATGGTAATGACAACAAATAAAATAAGACTCCACTAGCTCAAGCGGATATACTTGTGACTGATCTATTGTTTTCTGTTAGTCGCTAGCGTCTAAAAATTTACTTGCTTCAGAGGCAAATTAATCGCATATAGTTTGTAATCACTTCAAATGGAAAAACATAGGTAGGTACCTATTTGTTTTATACTCGGATACAATAAAGACATTTTTTCTACACCCGTATTATAACAATGCACTTATATGCCCATAATCCGTTTCATAATGATACCCATTACGATACAGATTTTTCATTACGATACAGATTTTTAATCAATAGAAACCCATAATTTTTCAATCAAGCATGCTGTGCATTTGACGTTTATCCTAGGTTATATGTAATTATTTTAGATGTCAAAATCAGTACGTATTAAATTTTCGTAGATACCTAGTTAAACTTGTCTGATATCAGCAATATAGAAGAATTACCATCGACTCCTCCACACATATCGGAGAAAGCAGAAAATGCAGTTCATACGAATAATTACTGTTACCTATTGTGTTCAATAAAAATATAAAATTTATTTTTTTTGATTATTTATCGGGTGTAGAAGGAAGGAAATAGCTTATGCAACTCTCATGTAATGGTTATTAATACACGAGCATTAACCGGGATACGAAACGAGCCGAAGGCGAGTTTCGTATGGTTTATGCGATCATTACATGATCGTTGCATAATATACTATTATCAATATGTCTCTCTCAATGTTTATATAGGCACAAAATCATGTCTTCTTTGTAATCATATAACAACACTTTGTCAATATGCAGCCATCTCCATTCTGAAAAAGTCACACCATTGGGTTGTTTTTAAAATGCGCAAAATGAACCAGACCTTAGCGTACCCACTAACTTACCTCAGGCCAGTATTTGTAATAATACCAAGAATTATTATGGAAAATAATAATTCCATGTCACCCTCGTCTATAGTGTAAATAAATATGACATGGATTTTAAAAGAGTATCTCCATCTATTGTTTTTACTTCTAGTTTGGCTGGTTGACTAACTATATTATATATAGACAAGAATAACACAAATTTTTATTGCCTGATGATGTAAAGTTACACAAAATCACTGGCACAATTGAAGCTAAAGGCACTAGATAATAATTGCTTAAATCTTAACACTGTAAAACACATATTTTCTGTAGTCTTAGTCGAGGTCTTAGTTTTTCCAGGTGTTTATTTATAATATGAAGATTGTGTTCACCATTTGAAATAAAATAATCATAAGACGTCAATAAGAACAGAAAAAATAGGTACTAATTATATTTCATTTGTTAGATAAGTTTCTTTTTTTAATGTATTTTAAAAGCATAACTAGTGATATTTTTTAACTGGTGATATTAGGAATTAGAGTGCATTCATGAGAATTAGTGGAAATTATTAGTAGGGAATTACATTACTCCGAAATTTAAAGCTATTGCAGGCAAAAATGGGCATTAGAGTACAAAATTTGGCCAGCGGTTTACCTCTTGTCACTAATTTTGTTTTGCATGCTGGATATAATTTTTTTCTCCAATTTCCAGGTAGAATTTACTGCAATGAGGGACCAGTACATGCGCTGTGGGGAAGGCTTTCTCATATGCTACAGCGTTACAGACCGCCACAGCTTCCAGGAGGCATTAGAATACAAGAAGCTTATTCAAAAAGTACGTGCTTCTGAAGACACACCCCTTGTACTAGTAGGTAACAAATTCGACCTCCACCTGCAACGCAAAGTTACGACAGAGGAAGGCAAGTCTCTTGCTAGGCAGTTCGGTTGTCCTTTTTATGAAACGTCCGCTTGTTTGCGGACATACGTCGATGATGCCTTTCACACTCTAGTAAGAGAGATTCGGAAGAAAGAAAGAGAGAAGATGTGCCTGTCAGGTAGCGAACATAAGCCGCACAGACATAGCAAGTGGTGGAGGTTACGGAGTATATTTGCTCTTGTATTCAAACGAAAGAGACATCAGAATTTTAGTTCTTAGGTTGTGTTTCCGATGCAGCTTGAATGATGATTTGTTAAGAGAATAATAAGGTTGGTGTAAGCATTTTTTTGCTGTAGGTGTAATTTTTTTGCCAAGCAATGGAATTGAAATGCCTTACTTGATAACTTCAGTTGTAGATGACTTCCAAGATATTTGAGGGGATGGATATTATTTTTTTTATAAGAAAATTTTTCAGAAAATTTGGTTTCAAAATTTTTTCTACTAGAAGCGTAACAAATATATTAAACTCCTAAAATGCTTAAAAAATCTAATTGTTAACAAGGGATTCTCCTAATATCGTTAACAAGAAAAATAAATCACATAGTATAGTATAAATAAGTAAAGTACAATATAGATTCAAGTTTTGAAATCTTGTAAGGCCTATTTATAAACTTTTTTGTTGCACTTTCCATGCCCTTTACCTAGGATATCTCCTATTATCCATGCATCTGTTTATCCTTTGTTGTTTCCATCCATCAACTATGAACGGGAACAGCAACATCAAGTTTTTAGATCGGCCTTTTTGTTGTATAAAAAAATGTTGTTCATTGTAAATCCAAGAAGTGATCTTACTTTTATGTTGTTGTTGTTAGTTGTACCTGTAAATTTAAGGTTGGTTGTTACAGGTTTAAGTGTAATTATTAGACATTAGAATTTTTGGATCTCTTGATGTAATTAACAGGGTCACAAAGCGTTACACCGATTTTCCTAAATATTTTCAGTTTCTTTTTTCCTAATTGGTTTAAAAGTAGTCAGAAGCCGTAGAAAAGGGCAGATGTGAAATGAAAGCGAATTCCGTAATAGGCATTTTAGGAGGTGCAATTTGAAAAAAAAAATGTTTGTACCAAACTTCTGAATTTGTATTATTTGTTTGTTGTTTAAATGAGCTAGTAGACAAAAAAAAAAAGAAAAATTATTTCTTCCACCACAGTAGTATTTGTACAATAATTTTAAACGAATTTACCAAAAATCCAAGAACGGAATAAACATTCCTACAAATTTTTTTAGGATTTTGTACTGCCACGAAGCGAATTACAATGAGTTCTTTTGTACTCCAAGGTTAGTAGGTTTAGTTAATTTATTAATTGAATAATGTATGATGAAACAATATTAACCCAAGTCTTTCGTATTAAATAATGTTGGTAACCGGTCGCAAGTCATCATATAAATTTCAAGACCTTCAAATTTTGTTCCATCTTCATTTTACTCGCGTACAAATATGTTACGATGTGAGAAATAAGGGAGTGCCATCTATACTGAAAAACTTAATATAAAAAAAAATGTAAAAACATTTTCAAACATTGAGTTAGATTAAGCCTCTTTTCACACTATACAATTTTGACCGTATGGCAAAGATCTCAGCGATCTTCTCTTTAGTGGCCTGAAGAAGAGCATGGTCCTTTTCATTTTACACGATCACGGCAAAGCATCATCATCCTGCTGTGTTGCAGTCCATCCAACTTAAACGAGCATGTACAATTGCTTGCAATAATAATGACACTCTCTTAAAACAGTTTTTGAACTTCTGGAAGTTCTGAGTAGAAATTTCGTTAAATATTTATCGGTGAGTGTAACAACTAATAACTAATATTAAAAATGTGAAGTAGATTTCTTTACAAATACATCAGAAGTTCTAAAGAAATCGCAAAATTCATTTTAATGAGTCATTACTATTGCAAACGATTGTACCCTGTGAAGCATTTTTCGAGTGTTTGGGAACACGTGTGTTCCTAACTGGTCCATGAAAAGGCAAGATGGACAACAACTCAGAAGAATCTATTTTAATTTTTTCCTGTGTGGCCAATGAGAGAGGTTAGAATTTGTCTTTTTTTTCCAGTAAAACAAGATTTGTCTCAGTTGCATAACACACCTAATGTGGACAAGAACAGTAGCTCTTATTAAAAATAGAAAGTAAAAGTTGATGGAAATCAAAATAACTGTTAATTTTATTTTAAATATTCTGTACAGTATTTGGATTCGAGTTTTTTAAATACAACATTTACTATATCTTCACAAGATGCATTGTAGCATAATTAATTTCGAATTTGGTTCCTGGGTTTGCCAAATTATTTAGAGAATAACATATTTTTGCAGAAAATGTGATCAAAAAGAAAGTAAAGATTTTAAAATCATATTGTTAGAATGGTAGTATTCAACAAAACCACATTTTTACTATTATGCCTGTATGGACCTGCACGGACCAGCACATAGCCTACCTGCAAACCCGCATGCCTTTGCACACTTGTCCAGCAACTTTTTGTGCTGGTTATATTTGTGGCAGACGTTTTGAAATTTTTAAGTAGTAGTTGAGTGTAGCTTGGAAGAAGAAATTTTTATTTTAACAATGCCGTATGAGGACGAGACGAAAAAAGTGAGGAATATGAGAAAGTTTTGGGTTCACTCTATCAATAAAAAGAGAAAGCTGTATGGCGAATTTTGTCATTTATTTTCTGAACTGGAAATCAACGAAATTTTTGTCAGTATTTCCGAATGTCATAAAAAAATTTTTTGAGTTATTGCCACCAAAACTCAAGATATAGCGCTGTGTCATCTGACGAGCCTTGCAGTTTGTTTAAGGTAATAAGCAAATAGAGGTTCTTGATAAATGTCTTGTCCAACAATTCAGTTCAGTGACATATTCACAACTTAACCGGTCGAATATTTCTAACAGTTTGAAACCAATCCCTGACTTTTGTGGGAACAGTATCTTACATTGGCCAAGCAGTGACGGTCGTTGCAGGTGCCGGTCCATGAAGGTGCTGGTCTAATGTGCAATGCTCCATTAAATACCATGGGAACCTTCATGAACAGACTTTGCAGGTTCGTGCAGATCTGTGCAGGCATAATGTGCACAATCTTTTATAGTCTCATTTTGAACTCTTATTCTCTTTAACATGTATCGAGGTATTTCTGCAGTTATGTTATTTAATTTTCAAAATATTCCATTCCACATTTGTATAAACTGCCTCAGTAACATTTCTTGATAAATTGTATGATCATGGTATTATTATGTCATTATAATATTAAGTTATTGTTCTCAGCACAAGGGTTTGGAAACAAAACAACTTTAAGGGCTGGTATTTTCACCTTCTGATAAAGTTGCTGATAACTATATTGATAAAATTATCCAAAGGTTTTAATCATAAGATAACACGTAACTGTCTTTTCGTTTTATGTTATGGTCCAAATAGCTAACCAAAGGTTAAAACACTTAAACTGCCTTGCTATAAATAATGCAAATTACCTAATATTTCATAATAAAAATTTTATTTAAGATTAATTTTAATTTTTATGTTGGCGTTGAAAAATTTAGTAAGTAGGATTTTATTCTCTGAAGCTATTTATTTGTGGCAGAATTCTAGATTTTCTTTAGTTTAATTGAGTTTTTGCCCCACACTTCTGAAAAAATAAAAATTAATTAAATAAGCCCTTACGCCAAATGGATCAGTCAAGGGTTCAATTTTTGAAACTAAGTTTGCATAATCAAAAAATATCACACTGAAAAAGCAGAAAATTAAAAAATGACAAAAATCACATCACTATCGCGCAATTCCATATTTGTGGCAAAAACCCAATTAATATAAAAAAAAAGGTAGTATTTTGTTCATATTTAAAGAAATAACATTGAAAAACAAGTATGACTCACTTTAAAATTCTCGACTAAAATTTGAAGGTTTTGAATACAGTACATTATTAAATTTATTGTTTCACAACTCGTAACCAGTTACTAAACAAATAATTATGTATATAATAATAAGTATTTGCTGTACCAGAGTGGTGTTAACTGTTACGCGGCAATACCAATCATTGCATTTATAGTAGGAGGTATTTTTAAATGTTGATTGTTGATATTTTAAATTTTATTTATTTTTTGTTACCTTATGCCAGGATGAGGCTTCGGGAGGTGCTTTTGACTCATTTGTTCAGTACTGCTTAGTACCTGTGATTGTGTGTGTCTATCTGTTAGAGCCTACTATTTCATGTAATTCCACGAGCGTGTACTTGAAAATGAATTAGTAAAACCATAGATAAAAGATCACTATAATATAAAAAAAAAACAACAAATATTAGGTAAGAATATTATTAGTCAGTAGTCCATATTTCTTCATATCTGTAGAATTCATAAAATACCATTTGAGAAATTTTGATCTGATATTAGTATGTGGTGTAAATATATTACGTAAATGATGTGAAAGCGGCGAAAGCGTAAAGTTAATCGAAACTGAACACTGTTTATCCCTCTATGCTTCCTTTAAAACTATCAATAAAATTTTGTTGATAAACCTATCATGTAAATGTTTTGATAGTTGTTTTTACATAACATCAGAAAATGAATAGAAATATGACAACCACTATACAAGGTGTTTTTCTTTTAGCAACATTTTAACCTTGAAACAGAATGTGTATCATTAGTTTAAACGAGCTCCCTGTATATTTTTAATTATTTGGATAGAACTCTTCGAACTTGATTTGAATGATATAAAGTTTGATTAGTTTATCTCTAAAAATATGGGATATATATTCAACAGGTATATATGTATAAGCATATATATATTAGGAGGTGGCTCATGTGGCTTGTTAATCTGCAAACACCCAGTAGTGTAGATGGATGTTTTGAGGCAAATGTTTGTGATTTGCTAACTACCAAATATTTCCTACCTATTGGTTGTTGAATGTGTCTTCACATAATCTTCCTCTTCCACACATTTGTTCAAGCATTTGTGCAGTATTTGGTAATTACAGTGAGTAAATAGACTTATTTTGATACCATCTGTATATATCTAATGAAATAGTATTAGATTTTTTCGAAAAAAAAAACCACTAGCATTTTTCGTTTACTATTTATTTACTATTTAGAAGCATGTATGGACATCCTATGATAATTAAGAATTGTTAATGATATATTATATCTATGTTTTGTTATACTCTATTTTTAAACTAAGAGGAGTAAATGAAGAAGTCATATATACACAGGGAAAATTAACTAGAAAATTTAACTAGATCAGCGGTAAATTTGAAGAAAAAATAGAGAAAATAGACAAAAAGTAATACAATTCGTTGCTGAGTTATGATCAGAACTATTTCATTTGCTTTAGGATTATCTAGGAGGTAGAATAAAGACAAAATAATCAACAAAGTGGCGACGTTAATCTTAATCAAATATAACTGACATTTTAAATGTTAGTAGCTGACAGTATTGACATTGACAATAAACATTAATTTATGTAAACCTGTGTAAACTTGGCGACAAATTAACCAATAACAAGCTAGTGTTTAAGCGCGAGAAATTTAAATCACTCCTCTTAGTTTAAAAATAAGGTATAGTGGTTTATCATAAAGTATTTGAATTTCTTCACATGAAACTGAAGTTATTGACAAAATGGGTTCACGTACGATTTAGACAAACTAAAATGAGCCCATTTATTTTTTCTACGATTTTTTTGGTTATTTATAACACTACAAATTAAATGTTTCTGTGATGTGACAACCATTATTTTGCAAAGTGGCAATGTCGCAAATTGAACTCGATATTTCTCACATAGTTTGACCTTTATATATAAGGGGTGTTCCATTTAAAAAAAATTATGTTTAACTACAACTACTTAAGAAACTCCATTAGAAGCAATTTTCACCATTCCGATATCTTAGCTATTCTCTGAGATATAACAATTTCTTAATCCTTTCAATACGGCTGACTGATATATTCGTCATTAAGATTATTGGCAGTTAGATGGGTGTCGAATATATTCGTCAGATGCTAATTTGTATTCTGAATATCTGCCTTTTGGGGTCCGATGCCTATAAAAGTTTGATTTAGCTCACAGACGATCCATTTCGTTACTTTTTATTTGTCAGACAGACAGATGCCTAAAACTGTCGGCACTGACGAATGTTTACGGCAGCCGGCAACATAGCAAAGTCAGGTGAAAGTTGTGGTATCGAGCTGTGCATAACGCCGTGCTTTAAAATTTAACATCAACAGGTTGAATATTGACCTTTTCTGTTATTTTTATACTTTATTTGTGAAATTAGAAAAATAAAAATTGTTTTATTTTTTTTTCATATCTTTATCTTGTTCCATATCTTGTTTATCTGTTTTTTATTTTTTATGTTGCTTTTATACCTGTTTTTGCCAAATTAATACATTTAATTTTGTTTTATTTTGTGATTTTTTTAATCAAGTTATTTTCGATTAGTGACGAATATAGCCATCAGCCGTCTGTCTGCCTCTTCCAAAACTTCCGTCTATATGGCACGAAGCCTATAAAATGCTGGCGTCCTGAAAGGGTTAAATAGTTTTTTTAAATTTCCCCGTGTATCTCAAAATCGAAGAGGTTTACGAATGTTCCGATTACAGCATCTTAAGATTCTCGATGAAAGCCCAATGTTAAGGAACCAACTACTTTCCGCTTAGTTTTCCTTTACCTAACCCTCTTCCTACCTAATCAATATCGATGACCAGCTTGGAAAATCTGATTTTATGGAGTAAAAATTTGAGATTCATTTACTAGAAGTGGATATTATTATCGAATTATTTAAATCGTGAAATTTTGAAAATATTACTGTAATTGTCTATCACACAGATGTCTGTTGACTTAATTTGTTCCTCTTACATAATAAAATCAATAGAAAGACCTTTGAACTTTGCAAACCTGTGTAATTGTACAAGTGTTCTGTCCAAATAATAAATATCTAGAAGGCGTTCCATTTAAAACAAAGTTTCCTGTTATATCTGATAAAATAATAATTTATCAATACGGTTGCTCTCAAATCACTGTATATAATTTTTTCTTATAACATGCAAATTTGAATAAATTACAATGATTGGAAGCTCTTAAGGCAAGTTGCAGGAAAGAGTCATGTAACTATGACTGATTTATTCATTTCATTTTCAAATACATGTCATGGAAAATAGATTATATAATAAGTATTGCACAAAAACATAACAGGGTGCAGTTTTTTCTGTTCCAAGAAACTTTTAGATTACATCATTTATTAGGTACATAAATTTTGTATTTTTGTTTACAAATATAATTTTTTATTATTAGAATTTATATATACACCAAAATAACAAACAATAATTATATATATATTATATGTAACATTTTAACGAATTCTGTATAATACCTGAATTTACAAATAGTAGCTTAACTTTAGGTTTAAGATCTTCCATTCTAGTCATTTTTAAGTTTATTTTACTTTGAATTTACAATAGGTTTATTGGATTTCACCGATTAATTTTTTTAAGAGAATTAAACAGCTTTAAGATTGCAATATGCTTTATTTTGTTTGTACAAATTTGTTAACAAATACATTTTTTTATTTAGTACTAAACATATTTTTTCTCTTTTACAAAGGTATGTCACAAAATTTCACCCACAATTTATACCAATTTCTACAATCGAATGTCCTATGCTTTATCACAAAAAGGCAGACAACATAGTAAACAAAATGTTGTGATCTTGCAAGAATATAATCTCACTATGTTGCCAAGTTTTCATAAAAATACTATTCTGGAGATTTAAAATAAAAAATGTAATAAAATCAAGTATTCGTTTTGCGAAATATTACTAAGAAATGCTACTTACTAAATATTATACAGTGATTCATAAGGACTGGGTATTTTACCTTCAGGTTCTATATGTAGTGGGAAATATTAATTTTTTACTTAACTGGTAGTCAAATAAGCAATACTTACAGGTGTAAAAGTAATGGTATTTAAATTACAATTACAATTGCGTTTTATATGTGAACACATCGATTATGCTATCATTTTTGATGTATTGCATAGAATCTTAATTTACGATAATCCATTTTAACTTTTTTGTACTTTATTTAGTCTCATTGGAAATTTTTTATTTAACAATTATTTTTAAAGAAAAAAGGAATACTTATTTTATCTTCAAAAACGCATGTTTTAGAAAATCCTGCACACCCATATGTTTTTTCAATGATTCTTCCTGATTTTTTTTAGATTTTTGTGTAAAAAATCAACTGAAATATAACATTACTGAATTATTTTTATAACTTTAACACCCTGTACCTCAGTAAGTATTAATATTTGACCACCAGTTGTTACAGACAGTTATAGTACCTGATAGATTGGCAACAGTTAATCCAGTTAGCTCCAGAATTTTGCATTCGTTTTTCATTATTTCGTTATAAACTGGTAAAACTACATATTCGCTCATTATAGCCACTCACTACCGATAAAAGACACTTCCCGTAGGTACAATTAGATAAAATGCCTATTTATTATAAGAAAATTTGACGAAAGGAATGGGTGGTACTAATAAGTAGGTAATAGAAAACTTTTAATGCACCCGCGGCAGTCTTGGCCCATAACCTAGAAAAACAAACCGGCCAACTATATTGTGGAAAAATATCTGTACCCGACACATATTCCTTTATTTAATAACTATAAAACGTTTAAAATTAAAATAAGGCACTAAAAACTGAAGAACACAAAATTACAACGTAAACCCAGGAATGGAATTATGACATGACAGCGATACCGACTGAGCGACTGTTGCATGACTTGCTTGTTGGTTGCCTACTCTACATTGGCGGTGTTAATTAAGGATTTAAAATAATATTGAAAAAAAATTTTTTTGGCTTTATAAATAAGTTTGGAATTTCTTTGAAGGGTGATTCCGTTAACTCTTATTCTTCCTTATCCCCTCTTAAAATATTTGTACTAAGTCATAGTTAACCCCGTATATTAGTTAATAATATTATTGATAACCTCCAATCTTTTTCTGAAAAAAAAAAAAAAAAAAAAATGTAATGGAAAAGTGTGTTCAGATATTTAGTGTTGATGTTGCTAGTAATAACTTTAATGAAATGTTTAAATTAGTGTCTTACATAATGTCGATTCCTGTCGGCAATGCGAACGTGTTTTCAGCATTGTGGAGCAAGGAAAGATTTCGACAAAGTGTATCTCAAGTAAAATCGGAAATAAATTTTGATTTAAAATGTGAGGACTTTTGACTCTAGTTAAATCAGACCAAAAACTGTTTCAGGCTGCTCGACCTCAACAAAAATGTAGATTTAAGTAGCAATGAAAAGTAAAAAGGGGTTATTTTGTAGTTTACTTTAATGTTTATTTTATTATTTACCTACTTCCTAGTCCTAGTTACCAAAGTTATGTTTTATGTTTATGAATTTGTTATGTTTTTTTCCTCTTACCAAAAGCCAAAGGTAATTAGTCTATTTTATGATCGATTTTATATTTAAAAATAAAAAAGTGTGTATTGATGTTTCATGTTTTGTTTCAATTATTTGGAAACGTAAAAACAATTGTCCCAGAATGGCCGATGCTCAAGTTGGGAACCCTAGGTGTGAGCTACAATAGACTATAAGGTCGCAGTGGAGAGCTAGTTTTTTCCCACTTGAACGTAACTATAACCAGTTATTAAGCAAAAAATTTATATTTTCTGCTATATGCAGGTAACATATTACCCATTCCTTAAGAATTAGCCTGTATAGATTTAATAAGTTGGCCATTATTTTTTGGTAAAAAAATATGCTAAAAATGACACTGGAAATTGTCAACGAATATGAAAGAAAATTTCACACCTCTACTTTAAAACCAATAAGATACCTTTATTTTGTCTCGTTACCATGGCGACCAGAAAAATTTCTAGAAATGTTTTCGTGGCGAGACAATAAAGTGGAAATTTTTTGACAGTTGAGAAGGTATATATAATCTACACATTGGCATCTTATCTATTTACGAAATATGGTGGATATAGCTACATATGAATTTCTTCAAAATTGTGTCGTGTTACTTGTAAAAAATATATTTCTACCATCTTTAGTGCCCTAAAATTGCTAAAGAACAATAGACTGAACTACTACCTATCTGAGTTTTAGCATTTGATGTAACTAAAGTTGTTGATAATTTTTTTATTTAACTAAATATGGTGGATATACCTGCCAAATTCAACAAATTGTTTCCATACACTGGTTTTTGTTGTTGTAGTGTTATCTAATAATTGACATCTACTGGGACAGAATCGTTTAAATAAAAATGACAAATGAACATATGTCAACAACAACAATACCTTGACCGAGTCAAATTAATTTAAAATGTCAGGTTTGATTTATACTTGAAGTGTGAAATTTTCTTACCGAATACAAAACGAGCGTAATTATTCCTGGAAATAATTTAAGCTTTTGTGATATAAGTGATAATTTATTAAGTAATTATCTTCTATTATGGAAAAACTTATACGAACAAATTTTCGTTATCCCTTCTCCATTCATTTAGTTTGGATTTGTAAAGCAGTTTCTCTGAGGTGGATGCAAAAGAATACTCTACTGCATTTAAGGATACCTTCCACAAGTCTTCCTTTGATAAATCAAAGAATTTATGAGCGTATTCGTATTCTTTGGAGAGTGAAGTACAAAAAACACCTTTATCGTCAGTCTAAAATTGATTACATAATAGTTTTAGTTTGTTCTTAGCTAAAGTAATTTTTTAAAACTGTAACATCAAAATGATCCTTACACTGATGCAGAATGGTAATCCATTCTTTATCCATTCCTGTATGTGGTGATCTTTATAGCTTTTGGATGTTTCACACAAGACATTGGAAGTCATACAACATTCTAAAATAAAATATGATTAAAAAAATTAAGCATAGAGAAGAGGAAAGAATTTTTTTTATATTGACTGATATGGGACGTGGAAAAACATTAAAACAAATATTGCTTTAATAATATGAAAAATGTACAAAATAGGTTTTTGATAATTTTATTACTTCTAAAAATCGAAGGAGAAACTGTTCATCAAAATAGTATACATTATTTTTCATTATCATCATTTCTCATTTAATTTTATAAGGATTTTTTTTTGATATTGGGAAAATGTGACGCACTAGTTTCTCTTTATAATCATGAAATGAAAATAAGAGTTAATGTTAATAGCCGTTTTAATAGTAGTAGTTTCTATAAAAATAAAACTTTGTTAAAAACATGCTATGACCTTACAATAGAGGTGGAAAAAATTCTGTGCCAACTAGAAGCTCAAGTTTTCATAATAAATTTTGATTATGGCCGCTATATTTGACTACTGAAAAAAGGCAAATTCAACGATGTATAAAATATACCTATGTATTTTGACATTTTTTTTCTGCCAAAAAATCATAATTTGAGAAAAATCAAGTTCATAGAAATTATAAAATATATAGAACGCCAAAAGAGGTACCGAAAGTAGTCAACCTATGGAGAAAACGCGAGTCTGGTAATATTGCAGTAACTTAACTTTTATGGGTTGGTTGTACTGATAGGGTAGCTTCACACCAATGGGCGGGAATTTCAAAACTTGAAAATTTTACGTCCAATTCGTAGAAATATATGTTTTCGATTGTCCAATTACGAACATTCCGTTTTGGTTTCAATTGTACTCTGGGATTAAAATGCAGTGTTACCAACAGCTTACATTAAGTTTTCCCTAGATGGCTGCTTTCTAAGCTCTTACATAGTCTGACTATTTTTCAGTGCATAATGCAAAGGCTTCTGGTGTTCTATATATTTTATGATTTCTGTGGTTACTCCTCAAAAAACAATTAACCAGTAGTTATATTACTTGCCTAACTGAAAATATTATTGTAACAAAAAATATAATGTAGGACAATCTATATAAACCTAAGTAACATTTGCCTATGACTGGGATGATAATTTTAAATATTACAGTTAGGAATAATGAATTTGTTCATTATTTAAACAATACATAATATTCTTAATAATAATAACGCAGTGGCGGCTGGTGAAATTTCAGGTATGTCATATCTTAATAATCAGACATGGGACGCAAACCAAACTTTAGTATATATATGTACTGTGGCTATATAGAGAACTTCAGTAGAAGAAGAACGATTTTGCAGTTAGCGAGAAAAAGTTAAAAAAACGTGGGCCTCACCTAAGATTTCCAAATTGGCTTGTTTAAATTTCAAGAAACATTTTTTTTCATAAACTAGACATAATTCTACCAATAGGTTTCAGATTTTATTAAAAAATTTTAATTTTTGTTAAAATTACAGCAGTTTGAAAATTAATATTGTATTTGTGATACTTTATTAAAATTTCAAAATGCTATAAATTCTGCAAAATAGTTATTTTTTAATAAAATTTGAAACCTATCCTTAAAATTACATCTAGTTTATGGAAAAAAATGTTTCTCAAAATTTAAAGAAAATTTTGAAAATTTGAGGTGAGGCCCACATTTTTTGTTAACTTTTTTTTTGCAAACTGTAAAATCGTTCTTCTTCTACCAAAGTTCCATGTCTGGCTATTGAGATATGGCATACCTGAAATCTCACCAGCCACCACTGTAATAACGATTTAATTATATTTTTTTAGCTCAATTTTCACTATCTATTACAGTTCACATACTTCCTAGAACTTCCTTGAATTTCTTGCAATTTCTCACTATATTTGCATTACCCTCATTTTCTTAAAAATAATACAAGGTTTCTGTAAAACGTTGGCAAAAATACTACCACATATTTGGGAAGTCAAAATATGATTGTCTAAATGAACTTACCTTAGTCCAACATTTTATAGTTTTCAAGATGTTATTTTAGTTCTTCTTCAATAACTGCATTATAAATTGTAGTAAATTCATAAAATTTGGTAGGGGGGAATTTTCTGGCACCAAAAATTTAAACATATCCCTCGAATTTGTTGTCAATTGTAAAGGGCGCCACCTACAGTACTTTATATGTATTTAAATCGTCATAACTTTTTTGTGTCCTGTATCTTGGAAACTATAAAATTTTGGACTCGGGTAACTTGGTTTAGATTATCATATTTTAGCCTTCAGAATATGTGGTAGCATTTTTTCTCAACCTTTTACAGACACTCTGTATATTACTCTGTATTTTTATATAACCAAGTTACTTTAGCGGTTTACCCGCTTGATAAAAATTAATGTACCTACTTAATATTATGTACAAGAACTACTTATATGATTTTCCCGTTTCATATCCTATATAGGTCAATATAAAAAATCAGTAAGTAGGTATATAGGTGTAATAATACTATTCTTACTCTTACCTACTGGAATTTTTTTCTCGCAATACAGCTGCCAATTTTTCTGACATCCATTGTAATGTGGATGTAAAAAAGTAGCATGTCCCAAACGATCAGGGCCAAAATTCAGAATTTTTTTCACTTCTTCATCATTTTTAACCTCTGCGCAGTGCACAGTACTATACAAACCATTTTGCTTAGCTGCTTGAAAGATGGCATTGTCAAACTGTCCAACTTTTGGATTACCACTTAAGTCTATTCCTTTTATGATATCAGGATACATTTCTTTCATCTGTAAAATAGCCTCCAAGGATTCCTGGGAATTATTTAAGTCGTGGCTTCTGTTTATGGATAATATTAACTTTACGGTAATATTCCCCTCATTTTCTTTTATTGCTCTGATAACCGAATCGATGTATTCCTGTTTGCTCATGTTTTCTTCGGATCTAGGAGTGGTTCTCAATTCTAAATACACTACATTGTCTTGTTCAAATTCTTCAATTACTCTCTTTGTAGCTATGAACACCGCTTGTGGAGTATTTGTAGCATTGTGAGCTACTTTGAATAATTCAAAACATTCATCCAGGGCTTTCTTACCTTTGTTTACAATATTTATTAGTTCCATATATCTTGCAATTGAAGTATCTATACATCCTAGTTCTTTCAGAGTTTTCATACTCAGAGATCCGTTCAGGTGGGCATGCAGCTCCTAACCTCAAAGGAAAAATATTATTTGTTTCTGACAAAAGGTTTATATTTTACTTACGATTTTTGGTAAAATTCTGCAGAACTGATATGTTGTTGATTCTGTCATTGCAGAAGTAGGTACTTATTTAATACTTATTCAGCCTATTAAGAGAATCTAGAAGCTCAAGCTAGAGTTAACGCACAAAATTACAAAACATTTGACAATCAAATCAAAACAAAAACAAAGCAACGTGCCGTCCACAATGTAGAAATTGCACTGTTGCCAGATCTCGCCATTTATTTCGAACTGCTGACTTATTCGTAATGAATTCTATTTTCAACTTTGGTAATTATTTACAACAGCGTAAAGCACTCCAATCTTTACAAAAAAATTCAACCCCCCCTATTTTCGACGGTGCTGGTCACGAATCTGAGGTCATATTTCGGTGCTCGCATGCAGTTTAAAAAAAAAAATTAAAATTATAACTTCTATGTATACATTATATTAGGTTGAAATTGCAATATAACACCTCTGCCTTCTTTATTGGATGACGTCAACTCTTGTCAAAATATATAGGGGGTTCTATTGTAACTTCAACCTAATGTAATGTACATAGAAGTTACAATTTTGATTTTTTTTCTTTCGAAAACTACATGCTAGCGCCGAAATCTGACTTCAGATTCGTGTGTAGCACCCTCGAAAATAGGGTGGTAGGATTTTTTTTGTTAAGATTGGAGAGTTTTACGCTGTTGTAAATAATTATCTCAACTTTCAACATTTATAGTTCAGTTTTTCCACTTAACAATAGAGATCTAATGAAATTTCTGCTTAGAGCTCAAAAACTGATGTATCTACCCATTTGTTATTTTGACAGAGAAACAATGGTATTTTCAGTGTGACTTATTTAAGTATATATGGTAATGTTTTTACATGCTGAGTTATACCAATTGTTTCGGAGACTGTGCTGTTGAGATTGAGAAAAAATTCCCGTAAAATATGGAAAAATCGAAATTTTCTAGCCTTTGACTGTGAAAATTTTTGTATGAAGTTAGATATTACATTTTGAGAAAGTTAAAAACAACTGTGCTGTTCTGTATATGGTGGATGCGTGCTAATGGTTCTAAACATTGTACAAAGAATCGAAATTATATTTTTCTGGAATTTTAGACTGTGTTAGGTTCTGAACTTCTAAACATTTTAGGCAATTAAATAATGAATTTCTTTGTAACAGAAAATGCATCATTAAGGTTGTTTTGACATTGATATATAATATAGATCAACATTTATTTTTTCCAATATCTAATAAATTATCAAACTCCAAAAAACATGTTTCTAATGTAATATGAACCTGAATGATCTCAAGTTCTCTGAATTTTCCAGAAATTTTGCTCACGATGCAATGTTCAGAATAACTAGCAAATTAATTTTTTAAGTTTTCCGAAAGGTAGATAGTTTAATTCTGATTCCTTCCGGCTCTACATTGGATCTTTAAAAATGTTTTCTAAAACCGTTGAAGTATTAATACCACGTCTGGTATACCTACGTTTATGGACATTCACGACTGATATTTTTTATACAGTAGAAGAAAATGGCTTCATAGCTCTATCTTAATAAATGCCGATTTTTAATTTTTTGGATAAGGAGAGTTTGTACCACAAATATGATAATTTAGAAATTATTTCTCCTGAAAAATATTCTTAAAGGATATAAAATTAAACATAATTATGTACCATCGCGTAATACCTAATTAAGTAGGTACCGATATTATGAAATATGACACATTAAACAATGAAGGCAGTACCTACCTGCCTAATATCTTCTTCAAATGGAAACAAATGTTTCTAAGTACTGAATATAACTATAATAAAATATTGCCTCTATAGTATTATACAGGGTGTCTTGCAAGTCGTTACAATAATTTTAGGTGATAGAATACTTGATGTTGAGTCGATTGAAACAAACATACCTATAATAATATAATAATAATATCTCTACCCGTCATTCTAATTACGAGGATTGGCCCAGAAGTTGAAGAGGGGGCGGCATATTATTATTAAGCAGGCCGCATTTGCGCCCAAGGACGACTTACGTTGGTAGGCCCTAATCACCATTCAGTGCAGGAATGAGGGAAACCTGGAAAACCTCATTAATTAGGTAGTCAAATGCTGCCGGTATCAATCTCTCACATTGACTCAAGCCAACATTCTTCCAATTCTTAATCGTGCGTTTCTACAATTATTAAAGTGTAGAAGAAAAACAAACCTTTTTATAATAAATATTTCTATGCTTTTTTTATTAGGAATGAATGGATTATTTAAATGATTTAACTAATAAAATCCAAAGTGGCTTCGTTACTTGCCTATAACTTCATAAACATGGTTTTTCTACTTTGTAAAAGCGAAAAGTCAAATTTAAACGTGGATTTTATTTACTTAAATTATATTATATACTTAAGTACTAAAGTAATGCTCTTTCAGTTCTTAGGAAAAGTTTCTTGATAAAAATTTTAAAAATTATGGAATTTAATCTTCACACTTTTAAGTATGCCATTATTAATTATTAATGATGTCATTATCAAACGTTTTTAATAAACGTCTAAGAATAGCATACTTTAACTGAGATTCAAACGTATATAGTTTGACAGTTGATCTACATTTACGGTTGCTATGGAAATAAGGACAATTGTTTTCTCATGGCATACCAAGATATTAAAGAGAAACATTGCTTTTCCTTTTTACGCCGTAACTTTAAATTAGCTTTTTAGATTTGAGCAATTGAAATAAATATTTAGCGTTTTGAATCCTCCGGTATTTATTAATTTTAATATTTTCTTAAGGTTGCGTTCTTGTTAGTAAATGTCTTCATTCCTTAAACCATTTTTATTACATACTAAACGGCTGTCCTCTTTTTTGACGAATGCGCTCCCTGCATACTTAAAAGTGTTAAATTTACCTAATTTTTAGAATGTTTATCAAGAAACTTTTCCTAAGAATTGAAAGAGCATTGCTTAGGTAAGTTAATAATATCTGAATAAACCTATACACAAAGGTTTAAATAAAATCCACGTTTCAATTTGACTCTTCGCATTTATAAAGTAGAAGAACTATGTTTATGAAGTTCTAGGTAAGTAACAAAGCCACTTGGGATTTCATTGGTTAAATACGACTTGCAAGACGCCCTGTATTTATAGATTTCAGTATTTATTAATTAATACGTAAATATTACACCTACTCACTACCTTTTATTATATTGTTCTCATATCGTACAACTCTTTTTTTACAGAATAAGTTATCAGAATGATAAACCATTATCAAATTTCTAATACTAGGGGAGTGTGGTAACCACTGAATAGTTACGTATCTTCCATCTATCGATTTGGAAAAAGGAGTTGGAGTTACAAATTATTTAAGTAATGTGAAATGAGTGGAAGTATACAAATGATGTTGAAAGTTGTCTCTAATTAGAATAGACCGTTTATCCATTGCTAGGACAGACGGAAATGCGTAGCAATTTTTATTATAAGTGTGTTCCACTAAACTAATTCTTAAATACTGTTTAAATTTTTCTTAATAAACGGAATTACATGTATACAGGGTGAATCAAGTTTAATCTTGATAACTTCAGGAATCGATAGAACAGGTTAAAATAATGTTCGTTTGTGATATAAACTTATTTCCTAAAACGCATCGTTTCCGAGATAGAGGGCGTTGAAGTAGGAATATTTTTCTCGTTTTTCCCTCATAACTTTTGAACCACTTATCCGATTTAAGTGCAATTCGGAACACAAACACTCCTTATGATCTTACATAAGCTTCTTAAGTTTGAACTACCTACCCCTCTTAGAAGTGTATTTTGTATGCTACATACCCCCTTACTATATTTCAAAACTACAAAAAAAAAATATATATATAATTAATTTCAATAAAACATCTACACACCATTTTGACCTGATTAATTTCAAAACTTTTCCTCTCTTGTTTTTTTTCGACGTTTGGTCTTGTTTCTGAGATATTCAAAGAAATTGGTGACAGTGTAGCGTATCAGCCGCTTAAATTTCATTTAACGTTATAGCAACCCATGAAAACGAAACTCAGTGATTTGTGTAAACTGACGTTTTGGGCGCCGCGATAGCCGAGGTGGCTGGGAGACGACTGCTCGTGGAACCAGTCTGGATCGGCTATGTCGGTGTGGGTTCGAATCCCACTGTAATACTATGGATGTTTGTGCTCGTCGAGAGATGCACAAAAAGTTTATACGCTGCGGTGCTTCCGAGGACACTGTCGGACGTCTCTCAAAAAAAAAAAAACTGACGTTTGTGAAAATCATTGTCAAAAAGTACTATTTAAAGAGTGTTCTTAGTGTTAAGAAAAAATGCCAGTAACCTCAATCATAAATTTAGTAACAACTACTTATTACAAGATTTACAACAAACTTATCAACTACTAAAAAAATTACAATAATTGTTCAAAGTGCATTCCTCCAGTCTCAATACATTTTTGGCTTTGACGAACTAGCGTATTAACCGCAGCTGCTATTTGAACAGGATTGTTTGTTATGTTCTTTATCCTTTAGATCAATTTCTCACGGGTATGTCCTGACGTATCATAAACAATTGCTTTTAGATGGCCCCAAACGAAATAATTCAGAGGATTCAGATCTGGCGAGCGCGGAGGCCAAGCCACTGATCCTTCGCAAGGAATCCACATATTTGGGTGGTTGTTGGATTGCAGTCCAATCCATTGACGAGGATAATTCTCATCCAACCACTGCCGTACTTGCCTTCCGTAATGTGCAGGGGCACCATCCAACTACATCCTGTTCCCTTGGCGCAAATTTAAGGGGACATCGTCAAGCACGTCGGGGAGAGAGTTTTGCAGAAACTCATGAAATAAATCCCCATTTAAACGAGGAGGCAAAATATGCGGCCCACAGAGGTTGTTACTTAAAACACCTATCCACATATTTACACTAAACTGTTGCTGAAATGAAGATTGTTTGACACATCGGGTATTGACCTCACTCCAAACGTGAATGTTGTGGTAATTCACAATTCCAGTTTTTGTAAAATTAGATTCGTCGGTCCATAAAACCTTATGCAGAAATTGTGGATTAATTTCTGTTGAATCTAAAACCCATCTACAAAAATTTAAACGTTCTTCAGCATCTCCTGGCAGCAAACCTTGAACTGGTTGGAGATGGAAAGCCCTTCGATGATCTTGTTTGAGAGGTCTCAGTACTTTTGATTGAGATAAATGGAGTTGCCAAGCTGCTCGGCGTGTGCTTAAAGTTCTATCGATATCAAAAAGATTAAGAATTCGCTGATTATTTCTTGGCGGTACATTACGATTATGATCATTATAGCGGCGCAAACCATATTCGAAAATCGACGATGTACATCTACAAAAACTTGTGCAATTGGGATTCTTCTATTAGGGAAGCGTGTTCGGTAGTCTCGAACTGACGCGTTGGAATTTCCGTCACAGAAACCATAAACATAATGTATATCGGCATATTCAGCATTTGTAAATGTTCTTGGCATTTTTTCTTAGCACTAAAAATGCTCTTTAAATAATACTTTTCACAATGATTTTCACAAACGTCAGTTTACACAAATCACTGAGTTTTGTTTTCATGGGTTGCTATAACGTTAAATGAAATTTACGCGGCTGGTGCGCTGCACTGTCACTAATTTCTTGGAATGTCTCAGAAACAAGACCAAACGTCGAAAAAAAAGGAGACGAAAAAGTTTCAAAATTAATTAGGTCAAAGTGGTGTGTAGATGTTTTATTGAAATTAATTTTTTTTCTTACAGTTTTGAAATAAAGTAAGAGGGGGGTAGCATACAAAATATACTTCTAAGAGGGGTAGGTAGTTCAAACTTAAGACTGTTTGTGTTCCGAATTTCACTTCGGATAAGTGGTTCAAAAGTTATGAGGGAAAAACGAGAAAAAAATTCCTACTTCAACGCCCTCTATCTCGGAAACGATGCGTTTTAAGAAATAAGTTTATATCACAGATGAACATTATTTTAACCTGTTCTATTGATTCCTGAAGTTATCAAGATTAAACCTGAATCACCCTGTATATAATAATAGCAACATTTCTTTTTTCAGCAATCGTCATTAAAATCTAAAAAAATGATGCACTGAAGAAATGTTACAATGAACTTGAATTAGGAAAATTTCAATTTAACTGCGTATTAGATGTTATTGGGTTCATTGTAACTAAAACGCCCTGTAGAAAGGCTGTCGAATTAACGGATACGCTGTATTTATTCTGCGATTTCCTGCCATAGAGTCGAATTTAGAACAAAACACATTTTTTTATTACTTGTTATATACAGGATGTTCCAAAATCTGTCTTTAGCTATAGCTTGAGAAGGAAAATATGTACTTTTATGTATTGCTATTTAATTTATTTTCTTTTACCATGATGATATAATTTTTTTAAATTTATTTACCTGTTGGTCGAATCTCCTATCAAATTATAACTGAAATATCGCCTCTTTAATTTAAAAACGCAGTCTAGAATGTTATATGTTTGAATCAATTTTTTATATTGAGTGGATGAAAATTTCTTTTTAAAGATTTATTTTTCTGGGAACGAGTTAAAAAATCTTTGTGAATTAATTAGGCCAACCTAAAATAATTTTTAATATCTATTTTTCTTAGTACCTTTTATAATATTCTTCTATAATTATAGAAGAATAATTAAATTTTCTTAAAAAATGTTATACCTATCTAAAACGGTTATTGCTATTGGCGCATTCGCCAAATTATAGGAATAATTTTTCGATAATTTCTCCTCGTTAAAAAATCGTGCAAAATGTTAAGTTGATGTTCTCATAGTTGGGAATGTTAATGTTAGCAACACTGAAAAGTAATCCTTTTTTTGTGGGAAAGCGGTCATGTTATTCAGTGGAATAACATAAAAATTTTAGAAAAAAAGAGTCATTCAGTAAAGAGGAAGTTAAATCCGAAATTTATTAAATAGTAACAATCGTGTTTTGAACTATTCTTTAAATTTTGATAATTGTGGGTTGTATATTCTCAGCGACGAGGTAAGTAACAACAGAATATTGTATTATGAAATTAGTTTATAATGCATCAGATTATGGCATGTGCGAATTTCACAAATGCCATAATAGCGCATTATAAACGAATTTCATATACTATTTTATAGTCGAACTGTGGTTTTAACAGACAATTCAAGTTTTAAAAATTTAAATTTGTTCTAATTATAAAATTATTATTTGAGTAATTGTAGAATGGTCGCATGTTGTTGCTGTAGTATTGCGTACACAAAGCATTTCTTCTAAACATATGTATTCATGTGAAGAAATTCTTAAAAAAATCTGAATATCTGTATAAAAAAGAATTGGGTAAATTTTCTCAATGGATGCGAGTTAGTAATATGGAAATTGGGGAAATGGATACCAAAAAACTTTACTTGCATATTTCTTTGACCAGGTAAATTAACTGATGTTTATAGTTGTAATTAATAAAGAAATTAATTGTACCTTATTTTATTAATCAAAGAAGTACAAGTCATCGTCGTTATGGTGTATATATTCGAAATTAAAATGTATGTTACGAATCAATAATGACATTGACATTATTCGTGGCATACAAATGTAAATACAAATATGTAATAAATTTTTAGTTTTTTTATCTATAAAATACAGAAAGTCTAAGTAATAATTTAATTCAATATCGGATATCCAGGTAATTCAATCTAAAAGGTTAAAACCTACTATTTACTATTGTATGTCATACAGTGGACTTTATGGCACGAGTGTCACATCTGTCAATAATTTTGAAGTTCATAATGATCAAAGCTGTTTTTGTGTGTGTGTGACGAAATGTGTTCAATCCGGTTGAAAACATTTTTGCGTTGAAACAGTGACGTCACACACGTCGTTGTTTAAACCGTGTTTAAAATGTCCATACATTTTCTTGGTGCAATACATAAGTGACATCAGCATTGAGTACGTTTTGAAACAGTCGATGAATACGGCTCGTCACAAAAAACAGCTCAAGATCCCTAAACAGAGGAGGTATATTTTTGAGACCGGATGATGTAGAAGGTATTTTCAGTCATTAAAAAAATTCTATATGGACATATTAACATATAACAAAAAATCACAAACAGACAGTTTATTCTGTAACCTATAATTCAGTAGTTAGGTATGTCAAGTGTTTTCGCTACTGCTACAGAATATGACCCAAGATTTCGGTTACGAGGCGTTTACCTTACAAATCACTTTATGACTTACTTCCATGAAGTTATTTTTACTAGGAAAGCACGATGTAGGTATGAGACGAAGAAGACATATTTCATACCTCTAAAAAAATTAAGTTTATCGTGTGCAGTACAATTAGCATTACCTGTGCATAGATACTGATACCTGATATATGGTATAAATATTCTACCTTCTAAATGATATAACACCATAAAAAAAATAAAAATTCTTAACTTTAAAAATGTTAGCACGCTACCGCCAATTTTCTTTTTACCTAGATCGAAATTTGCATGACTTAAACAATATTTAACTTCCTCCCTCCTACCAAATTTATACATCAACATTATGCTTGGTTTTGAAAATTGAAGGTTGAAGACTTTAGGAAATGTATTTAAATAAAAGCTAACCTCATAATTACAACTTTCGCAGACTTCATCTGTAATAATATCAGATCAGAATGAAGGAAGTTGCACAAATTTGGGACAATAAAAAAATTACAATTTTCTTGACAATAATTATTTATTTGCTTAAGCAATATATAAAAGAAATAATGCAATATGAAATTAGCTATATTAATTGTCACATCAAACAAATAGTAACTACAGGTGTACAGCACAATCTCAGTTCCTGAGTTAATTATAGATATTTACTTTTCCGTATGATTTTGTGTCTACATTTGTCTTATTTGTATATTTTTAAGTATTAATAATATTGTGTGAAACTAACTACTCAGTGGACGAAAGCCCTAACCTGCGTTGAATTACACCCACAATATCTACCCATATATTCCTTATTATTAGCTTTTGTAACATTTTTTTTACTGTTTTAGAAAGGTATTTTAAGCTAATATAAATCAAAACTCCTACAATTCCTATCAATGAAGTCATATGTATGTTCTCTGATACCAAACATCTAGGTATGCTACACTTTTGCCAGTGGGAACACGACAAATTCAACCACAATAGATGAGATCTGACCTATTTCTGCATTTTTAGGATTGCTTCTTCAGATGGTCTCCTTTAAGTTGAATCAAATATCTAACTATAAAAATTATTATAAAAATTAAAATTATTTGAAGTTAAATATCGACAATGACAAAAAGTGACATCCGGTCAATGAATTAAATATGACAATACCTACTTGAAAAATGTTCACCTTTTATGTAAAAGTTTTTATATATTTTTAGGTATTAATAATATTGTGTGAAACTAACTACTCAGTGGACAAAAGCCCCAACCTTCGTTGAATTACACCCACAATATCTACCCATATATTCCTTATTATTAGCTTTTGTAACATTTTTTTTACTGTTTTAGAAAGGTATTTTAAGCTAATATATATCAAATCTCCTATAATTCCTATCAATGAAGTCATATAATAATAATAATAATAATAATAATAATAATAATAATAATAATAATAATAATAATGCCTTTATTAATGCGTGAAAAAAAATTAATACAAAAGAAAATAATTCAAAGGATGGCGATATTCACCATACGGTGCTCTTCCATATGTACGTTCTCTGCCAAAAAGTGAAGTTAGATATTTATAGAGTGTTTCATTAGCAGGTTAGTAAATTAGATTATTTTCTTTAGATAATTATTGAATAGAGCTTTGTCTGTGGAATTGTTCATTAGCATACCTAGATGTTTGGTATCAGAGAACATACATATGACTTCATTGATAGGAATTGTAGGAGATTTGATTTATATTAGCTTAAAATACCTTTCTAAACCAGTAAAAAAATTATCTTATTTGATTAAATAATTTAACCTTACATGGTAATTGGAATTTTTGGTGACCATATTTGTCTTATTGTGGCTTCCGACTCCGGAAGTTCACTTACTATCTTTTTTATTTTTCTTTTTTTTTGGCGTGGTATTTTGGAGCGCCTGTGCACTGGTAGTAATACTTGATGATATAGTGCTCCCAGAGCAATTGCACGATTTAGACTTCAGATTAAGGCAAACAAATCTAATATCAGTGGCGTAGCCAGAAATTTGACATGGGGGGGGGGTTCAGTGAACAAAGTATTTCAGACTAGATTTTTTTAATAAAAAAAATAAATCATTTTTAATAAATTGAAACAATAAAAAGTAAATTAAAAAAAATCTCATCATAAACATGTAAATAATAAACAGGTACGAACAATATTTGTTACAAAAATGACTTGCAGGTGAACCCTAATGTAAGGTTGCCGTAGGAGATCTAGTTCACTGACCGCGTTGCTAAATCTTGGCGAATAAAGTGATTGCAGGTTTGTAGTGAGATTACCTATATAACCCAACCAACCTAACCCATAGGGGGGTTCTGACCCCCAAAACCCCCCCGTGGCTACGCCACTGGCTAATATTGATCTAATATAATAGCTATCACATGACAAGAATTTATACCTGTTGGTTACAATTTCTTTGAAGCTGCGTTCATTTTTTTTTCGACAGCATTAATATATCTTACAATGTGTAATGCAAATTCTTTGGTTATCTAGATAAAAAGTATATTTTCGATTGCATCTTAGCACCTTCCATTCCGCTCTCTTCTTAATTAAGGTTCTTTTGGAATACTATGGAAAGTAATAGATTCGGCAATTTCCCTTTTTATTTTGATTTTACAAATAACTACAATATAATTATATATATAATTATAACGCAACATAATTTGAGGTTTGACATAAAAGTATCACAAAAGTATGTTTTCTCAACAGCACTGAAATAGCAACCAAAATGGAACGGTAAAAAATACCAGAACAATTATTACGTCAAAACACGAAAGCAATAACACGGGGACAGGAATACTTCTAAAATACAAATAAAAGCCAAATTTGTTAACATTTTCGTGTCAAATGCCACTGACGTCACTCGTCAGTTTGTGAAAATATAATGAATTATTCATTTGTTCGTATAACGTAAGTCGTCTGAATTATATGATATCACCTTGAAAAACGTCACATTTGACTTTAACAACTTTTGACAATGAAAGATTTTCGAAACGTCAACTAATGTGTTTTTATAATTTTAACTAAAATTATTTACTTTCTCAGTGTGAGATATTTTGTTTTTTAAGCCAAACAAAATTTGTAAAATCAACCCTTTGATCGATCCATGAGGCGCATTTGTTAATGTGATATACCGGGTATTCCGTCAAGACGGGCTAGCTGATGTACCCTGGAAACTACTTCCTACAGATTCCGGAAAAGAATGTTGATAACAGAAGTGACCTTAAAATTATTTTCACTTTCAAATTTTACCACTAGATCGCGAACTTTTTAATCTAAATCGAAACGACAGATTTTCTTCATAAAATCAATAATGAAGGTATATTATGTTGGACGGTTTTGAATTATCCTATTGGAACTTTAAAAATTGTTTATTTTACATTTTGCTCTAGCTTTTAAAGTAACTATCACTTACTTTAAAATCAAGGGTACAATCGTATTGCAAAAAAAAGTTAGAAAAATTCCGATTACGTTAACCGATTTTGGCAAACTTTGTCTTGTTTTAAAGCTTTTTGTATTAAAAATTAAATGAAAGATTATATTTTTTATTTTACTGTTAAATTACTCCAAAAATGATACGAACCGGAAGCAGCTATTATTTACCAGACTTAGGTTATGATGAGCGAAAATATTTTATAACTTCTAAAGATACCAAGTATGCCATCTGGTGGTTCAACCTTAAACAAAAACTTAAGTATTGTTAGATAATGATTTGGTTATCAAAAGGGTTTAAAACAAATCCAAATTCGATAAAATCTGTTAACGTAGTCGGGAGTTTTACAACTTTTTCTGTAATACTACTCTCCCCCTGCTCCTTACTTTAAGAGATAGAGCAAAATGTCAAAATGTAAAACTTCAAAGTAGAAAATAATTTTAATAGACTTTTTGGGGTCACTTCCGTTATCAATATTTCCGGAAGCCGTAGAGTAAGTAGTTTCCGAGATACTGTCGCTAGCCGATCTTAACGGAACACCATGTGTAATAAATATTTCAGTGGTATGAATACCTAATTAAACAAAAAAATAATAAAACGCGCCTAAAACACGAAAACAAACAATATAATGTTTCATCAACGATCACAAGCTTAAGTTAGTCGAGTTTAATTAAAAAAAAAACTACATTTTTAAATGTGATTAAGAATGTTTCTTGGAGTGGAGAGGCTGGTGGTTACTATGGTGCGGTTTTAGTAACAGTAAAATAAGACTTCTTTATTGCACTAGTGAAATAAAGTCACCTGAATAAAGTCTAGGTTTTTACGACTCTAAAGGGTGAATAAAACTTCAATTAGAGTGATTGTGGACAAAAAATTTTTCGCACAATCGTTCTGAAATATGCACTTACTGTCATTGTTGACACATTCTGTAAGTTGAATATACAACACTGAGGCTTGTTTCCATAGAATCAAAAAAATAATAGTGTCATTTGAATTCATAATAACATTAATGCGGTAAGTAAAAATCAGTAATTCTTTTCAACAACAAATGCTGGGCTTATTTATTGTAAAAATTAAAGGTACAATTTATACAATTCTTAAACGTAATAGTTTTGCCCTCTTTTTATCTATTGTTTTTACAGTAATTGAATTTTCTGTATTACTTATTGAGTTAGATATGTTAGGATTAGAATAAACTTCAGTAGTTCTGTCTTCAAACACTGGAATGGAGTCAAATTCATTATCACTGCCGCTGTTGGTATGTAAAATCTTATCAGTAAACTCTATTTTCTTCGTTAAAGACTCTGCAACATATTCTTCAGCGACACCAGAAGACCTAAAATTAAATTTTCTGTTGGTCAAATAATACAATAATGTTATCACTAAAACCTCCAGCCCCCATAACATTTGAGTGCCTTAACATCAACTCCAGTATTTGCTAACAAAGTCGCCGGCGTCCTTCTAAAAGCATGTCCAGTATAGGATTTTGGATCTTCCAATTTTAAATATTCGGCAATTTTTTGAGGTATTTGTCCCAATGTATTTATACCCACAGTTGATTTACACATTTTCCCTGACGAACTGAGTAGAAAAATCGACGAGAGTTACGGTGGTATTCATAGTCTGTCTCCGGTCACCGGAGAACGGTCTCCGTCCCGAAATTATGCGAATTTTATAATGAAATTCAAATAATTTCGGACGGAAAATGAATACAGTGTACTGTAACAGTGGTATCTTATATATTCTTCTCAGTGAGTTATAATTCTTATGTGAATTCCATAATTTCGGTATGGAGACCGCTCTCTGGCGACCGGAGACGGACTATGAATACCACTGTTAGTCTCCTTTAGGTCTTAAGCCTGTATATTTTCGCAAAATATTCAAAAAAGGGACTTTTTTATTGGTCTTATCAGTGATTGTGAAAATTCGACTAATATGTGTTTTGATATCAGGCACTTTAACAATGAGAACTGAACCTTCATCTGTAATGTCATCAACTGTCATCTTCATAAGTTTATCACGCCTAAGAGCCTCAGCGACTCCCATTATCATCACTGCTCTCATCATAATATAGGTTTCCTAGGGGACTTCCAGCAGGAATTTGTTCATCTCTTCTCTGGAAATACCTTTGATATTTTCGCATGATGTCCAATATTTTTCTTCTTTAGAAATGCTACTAACTTCTTAAATTGCGATATATTGACACCATTATTTAAGATGATCGTACTTTTAAGCATAGAGTACTCTGCCCATAAGCTTCTCGGGAACTTCAATAGTCACTACTATACTATAAAATAAGTGGCAAGCAAAATTTTGTTTTTTAGTATGCCATAATACAGGGTGTCCCATAACTTATGGGACATAGAGCAACCGGAGATAGTAGACATAAAAATATGTCTTTTGAGCCAAACTTTCCTAAGTAATATGTTACTAGTTACTATTTAAAGAATTACAGGGTGTTGAAAATTAAAATAAATTGAATAGTTGAATATATCGAATTCAAAATTGGTATAATTAGGTTTTTGGGAGTGAGAAATACGAATTTGGCATTAGTTTGAAGATATTTCCTAGGGGGCGCTTGCACATACTTTGTGTTGAGTTAAATCACTAATACCTTTTTTACCTGTACCTTCAGTTAATAGAAATTATAAATTATAAACTATATAAAAGAGCCAACATTTTTACGTAAAATAGGGACTCTTAGTCGATCTCGATATCTCAAGCCGTTTTCCAGATTTTCACGATTGAATGTGTCATTACACATTATGTCGATGGCTTAAAAATATTTAATTTACAATTGTGCCTTGAACGTTAACAAAATTTATTTGGTTAAAAATATATTTTTATCTTCGGTTGCTCTATGACATATAAGTTATGGGACACCCATATTTTCTTGTATCAACTAGAGTCTCCTTTGCAACGTAAAATTTGTGTCTAATTTCGATTTACGAAAACTTTCCATTTAGTCGGACCTATACAATGTATTGCAATAATAATGGAACTGCCCCAAAATATTTCTAAAAATTCTAGATGTTCTGAGTAGAAATGTCATTAATACTTATATTGGTGAGTGGAAAACAACTAAGAACTAATGTTAGAAGTTGAAAGTAAATTCTATCGTCAGCAGTTCAAAACAAATCCCCAAATTCGTTTCAGAGAGTGCCATTATGATTGCAATAGATTATACCTTAAAAAAGGTATTCGAAATGAATCATTTTTTTTATACGCCTGCTTCAATAAATAGTCCAATTTTTCGCAGTCACGAGGTAGTATAATAAGTTAATAGGCTAGACTACAGAGGAAGTTGCCTACAAACTTTCGTCCAATAGCATTGCAGTATTTTTGAGATAGGATGACGTCGATGGTATTTTGATTTTCGCCATCCAACTCGGTATTAGTTATATTTGAATTTTCAGTCGTTGCAATGATGCAGTGCCTACTGTTATAATATTAATAACATATAACAAAGTATCTTAAACAGACAGTTTATTCTGTAACCTATAATTAAGTAGTTATATGTTACAAAATATGATGCAACATTGTCGGTCAGTGGTCGCGCGGTTTAAGGCGTCATTACTTGAATCGAGGTGACTAGATCGGTGTTGGTTCGAGCCCAGCTGCCTGTAGACAGTATATAAGCTATATTCGTGGAGAGGTTTGGCGCCCTCTCTGCGGGTATGGTAGGGTGGAAGAATGTTGGCTTGGGTCAATGTGAGAGATTGATACCGGGTGATATTTGACTACCCCCTAATTAATGAGGTTTCCCTCATTCCTGCACTGAATAGTGGTTAGGGCCTACCAACGTAAGTCATTCCTGGGCGCAAATGCGGCCTGCTTAATAATAATATGCCGCCCTCTCTCCCGCACAAGTCTCCGACTTCTGGGCTAATCCCTGTGATTAGAATGAGGGGTAGAGATATTATTATTATTATTATTATTATTATTATTATTATTATTATTTTCAGTCGGGAGGTCTAATTTTTTGTGGAAAAGGTAGTTCTCAACATCCTGAACAAAAAAGCTAACGGGCACAAAACAACTACCGTCAGGATTTTGCGCCATTCGACGCAATAGCTCACTGAACACGCTCTTTTTTGAATAAAATAACCCGACTCCTGAAAACTCAGGTGCCGATCTTGTATGCGCCGTAGCGCAAAATCCTGACGGTAGATTTTTTTGTGCCTATTAGCTTTTTTGTTCAGGATGTTTAGAACTACCTTTTCCACCAAAAATTAGACCTCCCGTTATGTTATAATTACTTCCAGCACGAGCATCATGTACATGCAGAAAGCAACTTATTTTATATCTCTAAAAGAATTACAAGTTCATAGAGTGCATATGAATCAGCACAATTAGCATTACCTTGTACATACAAGTATGTATACCTGAAATATAATATAGCATTTATTAGAAACCAATAGTAGACATTTTTGATTCAAATACCAGTGACGTCACTTGGAGTTTGTGGGCAGGCGGAGTGAAGGTAGTCATCAGTTTGTAGGCGATCTCATATATTTAGAACAAAACTATGATGTAGATAAAGAATATCCAAAATTATTTTTTAAATTTTCATATTTTTACATTTATTTTTTGTCATACTTTATTCTCGTAATATGTAATTTAAAATAAGTAAAACATTTGTACTGAACTTGTTAACTGTAAATGCATATATCCATTTTACATTTATAAACTATCACTTCTTATTAAGGGATTTTTTTGTGTATTATTAAAGAAACCTCCCGTTATTATTGTACTGAATATTTTTACCTTCCTTCTAAAAAAATTGAGATAGTGTAATAATAATTTTTAGAAATAATAGTGCCTACAATGGTGGTTCGTACTTGTATTTAATAATAGGTGAAGCCGAAGAATATATATGGTGTGACGTCTTTAGCATAGAATATTAAAAACCTAAATTTCTGACATCAAATAAATAAAATAATATAAGCCAATTATGAGACTTGGATATTAAAAACATTTTATAAAAAATTACTCATACCCAGCACTGTCAGCAGTGTTGCCAGATGTGAATATTTTCTTCACAGTTTGACCTAAAATTTGAAAATCACTAAAATGTGAGAAACTACCTTCGTCTTTGTAAATTCTAATATGTAATCAATTTAGGAGCATCTATATCAAAGCTTCTTTTTAATAAGTATTCTAATTGTTTTTGCTATTAAATTGCGGTTTTTGTAATGTGAAGAAATATTGTTAAGTTAAGTTCTCTGAAAAAATCGGTGTACCTACCTACATCATTATATATCTATGTGCGGATTTGCATTACCTGGTCTATTTTGATTTGAGTAACAGAAGAGCGTATAATAGTGTTATTGTAAATTTCCGTTAAAAATCTAGTTGAACATTAATTAGTGTATAGTGTGTGTAGTAGTGTAATGTACCTGTACCTTTATGTGTTCGTTTTATAAATTTTCGTAAAGTTATGCCATCTGGCAACACTGCCTTGGCCTTTAGATAGACAACCGCTAGGTTATAGCTGTTGAATGGCGATATTTTATACAGGACTGCTATTAAAATTTATTTTTATAGTACAAAATTGAAGTTTGATTATTTCTTTCTTTGCAATGAATATGACATTAAAGACACCACACTCTGTATATTACTTCGTAGCGAATTTGTTGCTTTATATTAAAAAATACACAACATTTTGACGAATTCGAATATTGCTGAACACTGCCAATCCCAAAAAAACTTTTCTAATTGTATAAACATCAAATCGGCTCTTAACGTCCAAGACATCCACTAAGTTCGGTCAGCTATACGCGTCCTCATTGTCGTAGCACCCGCAGTAAATAAGGCTCATAAACTGCAGCACATTTTAACTGATGTCGATTTCGCATCATTTCTTGCTTATGATACGAAATTGGTAGTAGGTCTCAATAAAGGCATTGCATTTTTTGACAAGACGTTTAGGACCCTACGTTTTATTATAATTATTATTCTTTTTTCATTCGTTAATTTGATATATTATGCGATAAACAGAAACCATGTATTTTTATCTAAAAAACAAATAGGTAATATGGACATTTAAATTACAAAATTTGTATAAAATAAAAAATAATTTCAAGTGGTACATCCAACAGGTTGGTAATTTTAAGTATTGCATCACCTGTATCACCTGACAAGTCGCCACTGTACTACAAACAGAAAAATATAAACACCGTACAAGCTAGGAATTTATTTCGCCTAACAAATATTTAGATGAGGGAAAATGGATAAATCTGGCAATATAGCTTCGAGCACGACCACCGACGGCGCATCACAACTTTATTTGAATAGAAATGAATTTTAATTAAAAAATGAATCGTCTTTACAGTCCACAAATTGTAAACAAACAAGTTATCATCTCAAATATAAACGTCAACCCGGCTATTATCAGTTCCGAGATGATGTAGTTACGATGCGCATAGCAGACATCGTGGGTTGTGTGGATTTTAGACGTCGCACGGCATTTGTTTTTCGCGTCAGTTTAACGTTGAACTTTGGACGGGGTGGTAGTGCAGTTTACCCTTCTCCTTCTCGCGATGTAATAGGAGAAAACTCTTAAAAATGTCAGCAAACCAAGAAAGCAGAGAAAAACCCGAGCGAAATGCACCGAAACCGCAAATTCATCAGTTAAATCCAAGCTACACGGTGCGTGTCTTGTGTTGCGTCTTCTTCATTTTTTTAACCGAAATTCTGTTGGCTCACTACGTTTACCGGCTCATAAACTCCGAAGTGCGTAGCGATCTCTTGGCAAAGGGCGATTTTGGACAGTATTTTTTAAATGAACTGAGGGGCGAGAATTTTCGGGAAGAGGTCAGGAGACTTTTGAGAGATTACGAGGTTATCGCGGTTAACAAGACATCCAACCGCGACAAGAGGAGCGTCAAGACCGGTATCGAATATAACTTTTTAGAAGCCCAGAATGAGGAGCCCCAAGTGGAATTTTTCAATCCAAAAATTAGGGAAGATCTGGAGGAGAAAGATGAGGAAATCAGGAGGAAGACTGGCAGCAAGGGAGCAGCTCCTGGAGGTGACTCTTGGATCTGGGTGACGAGTTCGAGTAGAATACCGGTACGTTGATATATTTTACACAAAAAGTTTCAAATTACTTTATGTACTTTAGTAACATTTCATAAAAATAATAGTGAATATTTTGTAAAATAAAAGAATTTTAATTTTCAGTTATACATTACAATAAGAATGGGTATATCAATTATGGGCATATTGCTTTAAAATTCCTATTTTCGTTTTCCCGTTTGTTACTTTTAATATTTCATTAATACAACAATTTATGCATAGGTACTTAATTACCTACCTGTTATGTTACTTCTACAGGGTGTCCATAAGTTATGAACAAAAAATATGGAATGCTTGTAGTCATAAATATTGATGTCAGTTTATATGAAATTCCAATTTTAATGAAGATATATGATTTAAGTTTTAATTATTGTTTTACTGCAATTTCTTTTCAGTAAAGCAATTTTGATTAAGGGGTCTCATTAGGTATCTTAAAACTGGTATTAAAATGACTCCTGTAATAATGATTCAATTTTGATGCGGCTTGCACAAGTTTTTGTTAAAAGAAAACTAGTTTCTCGTATGCCCTAAATCATATTTTTTATATGAATAAACTAGGGTTTAAAACTTAGCGAGAACATAATTAATGTGCATCCTAGAAGCGGCGAATCATTTTATTAATTTATATAGATACATTCTGTTTCTGAAAATAATTTGAAATTAGGAAGTAACCGCTTATATTCAAATAGAATCAGGCGGTGAGAGATATGGGGCAGGCAAAGATGGAAGATGTAAGGAAAGTTATAAAGTAAAGGTCTTGGATAATATTAATGATGCACGCAAAAACAAGTGTTAGGGGAGGGCGGTCTAATTACAAATTTGAATTTAAGTGGAATATTTTCAAAATTATTGATATTAATAACATCCCAATTTTTTAATTAAAATAAAGTAACATTCGTAAATAACATTATGTATATAGAAAGGAACTAAACATTAAACAAAAGATATTCAATTTTTTATAAGCGAGGGATATGTGATAACTTACCCCAAGACATTTGACGGCATGTTTGACTTAAGATTTGTTTACACAGCAGTCAGGAACTAGTCTGAAATATTGGACCAACAACTTCTTGAAAACACATTCAGAACATAACTGGTCGAATATTTCTAACAGTTTGAAATCAATCCCCCAGTCTTGTAAGAACAGAGCTTGAATCTCTCTTTTTTGTCTAAACTAAGCAAAAGAACTATGTCCTTCTTACTAACACATTCTGTAAGATAATTTTAAAAGATCTCTATATTAAGGTAACTAAATATTGCACAAAAAATGTTATTCCATTTTTTTTATAGGCGATGCATACCTATGTGACAATTTATCCCGATTGTTGTCACAATCATCGGGGTTAGCTGCCACATTTATTAAACAGTAAGAATTTAAACTAATAAATACATATAGCGGGTAAATAAGTTGTAGGAGACTGATACGATTTCGCTGCTTCTTCATCAGAACTGTCTTTTCCTGCCCGTGCCTTTCTTCTACGACTGTTTTCTGTACATTCTGTCTACGTTCTAGCACCAACACAGTAAATTGATCGTTAGCTAAAACAGATAACATTACCTCAAATTCGTTGATGAACGTAAGACAAATATCTATTTCCTCAATACATTTTTATGATTTACTATGTACAGAATGTGTTAGTAAGAAGGACATAGCTTTTGTTTGCTTAGTTTAGACAAAAAAGGGCGATTCAAGCTCGGTTCTCACAAGACTCGGGGATTGATTTCAAAATGTTAGAAATATTCGACCTGTTAGTTATGTTCTGAATGTGTTTTCGATGAATGTAAGTCAAGAAGTAGTTGGTCCAAAATTTAGTCAGACTAGTTCCTGACTGCTGTGTGAAGAAATCTTAAGTTGTAGATACCTAGCCATGCGTTTAAGACAAATATAAAATTGGTTAAGCTCAATCGTTTTGAAGATAGCAGCAATTTCTTGTCTTATTTAATTGTAAACATGGACATTCATTGTTACGTAAGATATGAAATGTAATGCTAATTAACATTGCAACAGGATACATTTGAGATTTTATTACAAAAATAAAAACAGTTATTCAATTATTGAGATTCCTCTGGAAGGTATTGTATTTATATCTTACCTTTTTTAAAAGTTGTTTTGGTTATTCAACGTGGGTATATGTGAATGAAATATAGATAACCATTTTTGCAGCAGTCTGTATTTGGATTAAATATTATTTATTCCTGCACCATTAAATACGATTAGCTATTTTATACAATTTTAACTCAACCATATAATCAAGTTTTCATTGTTTTCATCGTAATTGCGGATATGTGAACAGTAATAAAGTTATCCCTATTTACTCCATCAAATCTAGTTTTAAAAAATGTAGCTATTGAAAATTTTCATGGCTGTAAAACAGTTATGGGTAGGTATGTCTAGGGATGGCAATGATACATCGATATATTAAAAACATCGATATATCGACATCTATTTGATTGAATTTATAAATTAATGTAACAATCTAGTACCTAATATACAAAGTAAAATTTCGGGATTGAATGCTTAATGAAGAAAATATCTGTTCGTATAGAATTCCCCGTGCAATTTGTTATTATAAAGTTATCCGTTTTATCGAGTTGCCGTTTTCTTTTGTGCTTCCCCGATTTATCTTTTTGCAATTTCTGATAGAACTAGATAGAAAAGTCACGCACTAGGTTATATTATAAGTTTTAAACCTTAAAACTTGTCTTTTAGCGTGTTTTCTTTACTGTTTAAAATGCCTCCAAAAAGTGATGTATGGAAATTTTTAACCAAATATACAAAGAATGAAGTGAACTGTCAGATATGGGGACGTGTAATTCAAAGTTCTGGAAATACCTCAAGTAGTAATACTATGATCGTCCGACGCCAATTGCTGCGGATGGCATGTGTCCACGGGAGCCCCACGATGATAAAAGAGTAATCAATTATGTATTTACAGATACAGAACCTTGGGGATATCAAAAAACATTTACTATTTAACATTTCTTTACGTTATTTTATTTCATTTCCATAATGGATCTCCAACGAGAACTAGACAAGGAGCTGGCTAAGTATAAATATAAATTTTGTTTAAACCATTTTAATGAGGCTCTCAATAAAAAAGATATTATCTTAATGAAAAATATAATTATTGATCATAAAATTATTCTTCCTGATAATACATTAAAGTGTTTTTCGTTAATTGCAAATGATACTGATCATGAAATTTTTACATTTCTAATTAAATCAAAATTGAAACTTGATGAATTAATTCAAATAACATTAAATAAATTGTCTAACTATAAAATAATTTGCATCCACAAACTGCTAAAAATTTGTAAACCTTTTCTTATTAACGAATACTATCAGGATTATATTGTTTCACTTTTAACTAACAAACAACTCTTTTGCTATTTAAATAGACGCAGCTATTTGTCAAATTTCATATTTAGCATATCCCAATATTTTACAAAACATTTTGAATGCATGTAAAAATGCAAATTTTAATTATAGATATTTATGGAATCCTAGTAAAGAGCATTATGAAATCATAGGCTGGCTGATGAAAAACATTTCCAGAGGATGTTGTGGAGAACATGCAGGTTGGAAGGATGGTCCCGATTCAGAACGATGGCCATCAACGAATTTAAACGATTATGTTAAATGTTATAGTATTTTACAAGACAACTTATAAGAAATTATATCATTCTTTATTTAACATGGGTTATAGATACAGATGCAAAAGATGTAAAGAAGACGTTGGTGGTCAAAGGAGTATATGTATCAGATGTGTTAAAGAACAACTTGAACTACTATACGAAATACTGACAAACCGTGAAAAAAATAAATAATAATGTTAATTTTAAAACACTTTGTGATACATTTGTAACCTTATATTTATAATAAATAAATTATAATTTTAACCTCTTTATGTGCGTTATTTATTAATCCACCAAGTCCAAACCTCTACATAAAAAAGGTTAATAGATCACATCAAAAATAACTTACTTATCTATTTTAAATATATTATTTTACTTTAACTACATTAATTTCAAATTTATTTCTTTACAACAAAATAACCAATTATCCTAATTTTGAAATAACAAACTTGTTATTCCTATTTAATTGCCTACGTTACTTCAAAAGGTCAATAGATCACACCAAAATAACTCCTTATCCACATATTGCTAACAAACACTTCTTCTGCGACACCCTCTGGTCAGTGACAACCAACCCCCCAACCACCATCATCGCTCCCGTGGACACATGTCATCCGCAGCAATTGGCGTCGGACGATCATAGTATTACTACTACTTCAAATTTGCGGGGGCATCAAAGAATTCAGAATATCACTAAAATTATATATTTGTAGGTACCTATACAGGGTGATTCAGGTTTAATCTTGATAACTTCAGGAATCGATAGAACAGGTTAAAATAATGTTCATTTGTGATATAAACTTATTTCCTAAAACGCATGGTTTCCGAGATAGGGGGCGTTGAAGTAGGAATTATTTTCTCGTTTTTCCCTCATAACTTTTGAACCACTTATCCGATTCAAGTGAAATTCGGAACACAAACACTCCTTATGATCTTACATAAGCTTCTTTTGTTGAACTACCTACCCCTCTTAGAAGTGTATTTTGCATGCTTTATTTCAAAACTACAAAAAAAATTAATTTCAATAAAATATCTACACACCACTTTGACCTGATTAATTTCGAAACTTTTTCATCTCCTGTTTATTTTTCGACGTTTGGTCGAGAGAGGTGTTTCTGAGATATTCAAAGAAATTGGTGACAGTGTAGCGCACCAGCCGCGTAAATTTCATTTAACGTTACAGCATAGACTAGTCTAAGGTTATAGTAACTCATGAAAACAAAACTTAGTGATTTGTGTAAACTGACGTTTGTGAAAATCATTGTCAAAAGTATTATTTAAAGAGCATTTTTAGTGCTAAGAAAAAATGCCAAGCTTATGTATAAGGAGTGTTCCGAATTTCACTTAAATCGGATAAGTGGTTCAAAAAAACAAGAAAAAAATTCCTACTTCAACGCCCTCTTTCTCGGAAACGATGCGTTTTAGGAAATAAGTTTATATCACAAACGAACATTATTGTAACCTGTTCTATCAATTCCTGAAGTTATCAAGATTAAACCTGAATCACCCTGTATAGTAGCATATTGCTTCCAATGTACATCATTACGTTCCATTCCTATATTAAAACAAGAAATAGTAATATCTAAAATAGAATATTTTATATTTTCTGTGGTAGGTGAACAGAGTAGAAGTTACATATAATCATTTTACTTCGATACATGGAAGTCTTATACTACTATGCATCTATGTATCGAAACATCTATGTTTTACATAAATTTGCCATCCCTAGGTATCTTTAATTTTTGACAAATTGTTATGCGAAGTATTACATTTTAGAAACATTCTTCACATTTTAAGGCAATACAGGTTTAAGTTAAGATGGGGTTCTGAATGAAGAAGGTTTAGGAGCCTTCTTCGTGGACATTACTTGACCGGGCTGCTACTTCAGAGGTCTATTCTACACATTAATTTAAGATAAAAGTATAAATAGAGATTTTTTAAATTATCCCCCTAAGGAAGATATTAACTAGTCAAATATGGAACCGATTTTTGATGATAATGTGTGAACGGTAAGTCAGAAAGTAATAAAATTTGGATAGCAAAGAAAGAATTGAATTCGGCATAATCTTGCGAAACGAAAATTTCGAAATAATCTGTGGCGTAAAGGACGGGTAAACAATTGCCTACTCTATATCTTTGGTAATAATAATGATCTTCATGAGATAATTGAAATATGGGTTTAATCAGATTCCCAACAGACCAGGTATTTACGAAAGAGTCAGGAGATTCCTTAGAAGACGTTCAAAGGAATGTAATGCGACAGGGGGCAGCCACTTTGAACATTTGCTTTGACTTCTTGTACTGCTTCAGGCTCAGGATGCAATAAATAGTAAATTACACATTTGTAAAAATAAACGTAACATAAATCAGTAATTTAATATAATTAAATTTTTAAATGTAACTCAAATGTTTTTTAATAGGTTTTTTAAACGCTTTTTTCCGAAAACGGTAGTTTTAAATAACTGAAAAAAATTACCATTTTCTTGTTTTGCTGTTTACGGTTATTTTATTTTATTTTAGATTACACCAACCTACAGTACACTGTACCAATTACAGGCGGGACAACAGATAAAAATGCACATTTTATACTATAAACATATATTATGACAATAAAAACAATATTAGCACAAAAAATGAAAAGTAAGTTAAATCAAGCTCTAGCTACAAAAGCTTTTTCAGATAATAAAAGCAGGAGAATCGATTGTTTCAATAGTCAGATCGATTCTCCTGCTTTTATTATCTGAAGCTTTTGTAGCTAGCTTGATTTAACTTACTTTTCATTTTTTGTGCTAATATTGTTTTTATTGTCAATCTAAATAATTGCATACATTTTGGACATCTGACTATTGAAACAATCGATTTTCCTGCTTTTATTATCTGAAAAGGTATACTTTGCTGAAGTAGTTAGAAGTAACCATTTCCGAAATAATAATATTTAAAGTATTCAATGCACAGAGTAAAAACTGTTTTGATTTCAGGTAAAATGTCATATAAATTATATAAATAAAAATATAAATTATATAAATAAAATTGAATTAGGCATAAATACTGATCCAAAAACATTTTGGAGTTATGTAAATAAAAAACGTAAGAATGGCGAATGGCTTTTAAATATGAGTATAACGGCAATGTATATGAGGATGATAAATCCATTGCTAACGGATTTGTTGAATTTTTTAAGTCTATATATACGACATCAAATGCTAATATACAATCTTCGTATTTTACATAAAATTTAGATATGTTGTCAATAGAAAGTATAACAGAAGATGAAATTGTACAGGCAATTAAAACACTAAAGCCTAAGGCATCTATTGGCGTAGATGGATTACCAGCATATTTTTTTAAAGCATATAGCCATGTACTAAAAACTCTTTTGACAATTTTATTAAATTTAGTTTTAAAATGTAAATATTTTCCGGACTGTTTAAAATTAAGCCGTATAGTTCCTATATATAAAAATGGCAATACTAAAGATATTAAAAATTATAGATCAGTATCCGTGTTGTCGACAATATCTAAGATATTCGAAAGGGTGTTACATACTAAGATTTCAAATCAAATTAATCCAGTATTGTGTAGTCAGCAGCATGGTTTTGTAAAGAAGAAATCAACAGTAACAAATTTAAGCATTTTTAGTGACTTTGTATCAAATATAATAACGAAAAAGGGCCAGGTGGACGTCATATATACGGACTTGGCTAAAGCTTTTGATAAAGTTAATCATAAAGTTTTAGTAGACAAATTAAGAGCATTTTCTTTTCATGAAAACCTGGTTAAGCTGTTGGTTTCGTATTTACATAACCGAAAACAGTTTGTAAAATTTAACAACCAAGTTTCTGAAATGTTTGTAGCATTGTCAGGGGTGCCTCAGGGTTCGATTCTTGGGCCGCTTTTATCTGTAATGTTCATAAATGATATATATTTATGTGTAAAACATTCAAATGTACTATTGTATGCTGATGATTTAAAGTTATATCTGGCTGTACGAAATAAACAAGTTTAAATTTGAAAGAAGATCTTGATAATATAAATATTTTTTGTTCAGACAATGGTCTAATCATGAACGAAGGTAAATGTAAGTCTGTATCCTTTACTCGAAATACATGTAAACTGAAAAATAATTATAAAATAAAAAATTTTGAATTGGAAAGTCTAACGGAAATTAAAGATCTGGATATAATATTTACAAGTAATTTTAGGTTTAATAATTATATAACTAATTTAACATTAAATTGATGCAGAAAACTTAGTTTTATACTTAGAATAAGCAAAGATTTTCAGAACATAAAAACTTGTATTACTTTATATAATTCTCTTGTTCGTCCAAAGTTGGAATATGCATCTGTGATATGGTCCCCCGTTACTAATATTAATATTGATTTGGTAGAAAAAGTGCAAAAGAGATTTTTAACAAGTCTGTATTTTAAGAAACATAATATATTTCCCGTTTTTCCAGTTATGATATCGTACCAATCACAATTAGATGATTTCAAAATTATATCACTACGGGATCGCAGGGAGTATGCTCAAGTGCTATTTATCTATAATATATTTATAGAAACTGTAAATGTACCAGAATTGTTAAATAATATTAATATAAATGTACCTGACATTAGATTACGAAATCGAGACTGGCTGTTTAATATTAACAATACAATATCACCAGTACAAATCTGTTTAAAGTCGTGTAATTTATTTATAAGACGGAACAATGTGGATTTTTTCTGTGTAAGTAAGTGCCAATTAGTAAATAGTCTCAGACAATATCTCCAAGCTTAACTAACTGTGCAATAAATTTGGAAATTCTTCTGTATTTTGTGCAGTATAAATAAATTTCTATTTTTTGAGTAACTTTCTAAAGTAATATTTTGCTGTGTTTTCAGTGGCAAAGGTACTTTACCCTAAAACAAAACAGTTTTTACTCAATGCACTGAATATTTCAAATAGGATTATTTTGAAAACGACTCCTAACGACTTCAACAAGGTATACCTTTTGCAGATAAAAAAGGAAGGAGAATCGATTGTTTCAGCAATAACATGCATACACTAAGCCACAAAAAAGATCTGCCATTTAAACGAGGCGAAAGTAGCGCCCTATACCACATTAAACTTAAAAACAAATTTTAATTTCTCGCTCTCAAGATTAAGTTATATGCAAATATCGAAAATAAAATTGTAGATTAGATATATAGATAGATAGATAAATAGATATTTATTAATGTTACATACACAAAAGAAATTTACAGTCATATTATAAAATCATCAAGAAAAAATGAAAAATATATATCTAACATACAGTACATAGTAGAAACACGCACAGATACGCGTTCACATGTAATAAATAACAATATGGTTTAAAAATTAATAAAATAGTGTGAGCAATAAAAGCAAATAGTTGTAATTTTTGAAACACATATGTAAAAGACACAAAGACTAGAAAAACAAACAGCACATTAATAAAGATTAAAATAATGTCATAAAATAATGCAACCAAAATGTGTAAAGTTTGAATCACGATTTATTATATTTTGAAATTGCTGTCTAAAAATTCATGGATACTATAGAATGCGTTGCTTAGCAGACATTTTTTAATTTTTCTTTCAGACACATGGACGGTTGAGGTATCGTATTTGCGGGGGTAATGCATTAAAAAACTGGATGCCGAGATACGATGTGCCATTTCGTGTTTTACTTAGGCGATAAAAGTTTATATTTTCTTCTGCTATTGTGACTGTGAATTTCGTTGCGGGGAGTGTACATATCTTAGTGGCGGCTCGTGGTAGCTGCAAGAGGTGAGGCCCAAATAATACTTAAATAGGAATAAATTTACATGTCTCCCCTGAGGTAATATTCCTTGACGCGTTGACCATTTTTTATTATGGAGGTCTTCGCCAATAGCTCTATTATAACCATAAATTAAAAAACTAAATAACATCAGAACTCTGATTTTTATTTGCAATATAAATAATAGAAAAAATATATGTTTCAGCATCTAATAATTTAAAAAATTGTTCCTACGTGTTTAATACACTAAAAAATATGAAAAATTATAAAAACCAATTTTCAACTACTTATCTATTCACATACAAAACAAAACCATTTTTACCAAAATACTTTCACTTCTTATAAAACAAGTATATTCGTCGGTCTTTTAAATTCGCAAATTTTCTTTATAATGTCTTCATAAAATTGGGAATCGGCGTTCTTTGCAACAGTTCTTTTTCTATAGCCATCATCGCTAAGTTGTTTAAGCACTCCTGTGTCATCGTATTTCTTAAGTAAATCTTAATGCGCTTAAGGCACGAAATGTTTCGTTCTACTGAAACACTTATTGCAAGAATTGTTAAAACTAAGCAAAATAATTTGTATATTTCAGAAAATATCATTTTAAATTCCATCTATAATATTTCTACCGTTTTCTGATCTTCTAAACTATAAAATTGTTCGTCTCTGTACAAAACATTAAGTTCGTTTTTCAACTTATCTATGTCAAATATGTTTGTATACATTTTTAGTAAACAATCAAACGATTTTTCCAGAAATTTGTTTGCATATTCTGGATATTTTAAAGCGCTGGGCGACTATTCAAAATTTGTCTTTTCTCTAATTCATTACGTATTGAAAAAGGCGTTTCAAATAGAGATAAAACATTATCGTGAGAGGGATTCATTATTATAAATAACTATCGACGAGCCTATCGATAATATATATTTAAATTAGGTTCCTATTCTATGTTAAATTTAGTCTTACCTTGTAAGGAAGTTGTTTTTTATTTCTTTAAATTAATCTTACCTGCCTTGTCTCTAAAACTTTACCACCTAATCTTCAGAATATTTAAGAAGTCACATTCAACTAATCAACCACTAACACTAGCCAGTGGAAACACATAAATAAAAGTATTAACACTTGAACAATCGATTAATCGTGTCACACACGTAAATAATCTACAGTTCACAAGTTACATACGATCATTAGCCATTCGTCACATCGTCCATTTGCCGTTGAACTAAAAACTTGAGGCGCCAGAAATCGAGCCTTAGTCTCGAGCGGACATGGAGCGAAAAACATCGATTTTAACCGTCTTGCGTAGTGGGGGAAACCATAACGTATAGACATGTGCGACACAATTTGAGGCTCAGAAAATTGGGCCGCCTTTTGATAAATGTAGTAGGCAATCGGATTGGAAATTATGGGGTATTAAAATATACAGTGAAAGCCAAATTTTACAGTGAGGCCTGGCCTCAGTTGCTTCATACGACGACATATCTTCGCGATCTTGAACATATAAAAGGCCATATGAAGTATATAAGTACATGGTATGGTTAATATACCAAGTTTCTTAAATTGTACTCTACAGTACTCTCTGAATTTTAAGCTAGGAATTACGCGAATGACTTCCTCTGCGTTGAAAAAACGGAATCGGATGAAGGTGTGTGACCCCAAATCAGAATGGCATAAGATAATCTGTATAAATGGTCATAACTTCCTTAGGAGGCGATTAAGAAAAAAACATATTTTAGATTTTTGTCTCAAATTAATGTGTAGAATCCTTTTCGAAATTTTTAACACAAACTTAAATTGTTGATGATCTCTGGGCACCAACCCCAAGCGTCCAGTTAATAAAACGGCACAGGGTTATTTTTTCATTCAATTTTATATTAAAAAATACGTATACATCTTTATCTGATATACATATCTAGTTTTGTGCTCACCCGTATACTAATATCATATGTTTTGGAACGCCTCTCAGAACGCACGTAAATTGTTTCAATTTCCTTCAGGCAGTTCTCTTTCGGAAAAACTCAGCTAGAATCTTCTTATATCTTAAGCGAAATCTCCAAATAATTAAATTTTACGCTCGCTTCCTTCTGTATTTTCTGCACAGGCTGTAAAAAATAAATTGAACGGAGGACTGTTTAGAAAGAAAGAGATTTGAGTAGTGTTGTACGTATGTGTTTCCTAGGGCGCGATTGGTTATTTTCACACTTACATATGTTTTTTCATTTTTTTATGTTGTGTTTGAATTAAGTATGGTATTCTGCTGTATGCTATGCATATAACAGATATATAAAGTAAGGTTTCCATTATTTTTATTACCTATATCAGTGGCGGCTCGTGACTGTTTAAATGTCAATTTGCAGTTTAAAAGAATATAATGAGTAATTTCATTATGAAATATTAATAAATCTCGCGACAACTTTTTAAATCACAATATCCATTTTTGCCAATGTTAAAAGAGTGCGCTTAATTATTGAATAATTAATAATATCGTTAGCATATTCCTCACGTTTTTCTGTTCTTCTGTGGTACTTGATGCCCTGGGTCTTGCCGTTTCACGTTACACAGTTACAGTACACACTCTGAAACTGAAACTAAAACGAATCACACACGGCTATAAAATTTTAATTACGGTATACTGAAATTTTAAATATAATACAATAATAACGGAAAAGCAAGCATAAAACCACTGCATAATATGGCAAACTATATTAAACTGCCTCTGTTGCACTCTCATAGAAGCGATCCATGCCAATGGATTCTATGCTCTCCATCTCTGTCTTAGCTGTATGTTATTGTTGTGAGGCAGTGGCGGCTCGTGGTAGCTGCTAGAAGTGAGGCCCAACCCATTTTCAAATAATAAATGGAAATAAATTTCAACGTTATCTCTGAGGTAATTAATATTCCTTGACGCATATTATAACCATAAATTAAAAAATTAAATAACAACAGAACTTAAAATTTTATTTACAATAGAAAAAATATATTTATCCAATAATTAAAAAAAATTTTCCTAATTCATTTAAGAACACTAAAAATATGAAAAGACCTAAAAACAAATTTTCAAAGTAGACAGCCTACTTATGTATTCCCACATAAAAAACAAGGTGGCCAAATTTTCGTTTGCCCCCACTTTTAACAAAATATTTTTAAACACTCACTTTATATAAAACAGATCTACTAGACTACTAAATTTGCAAATTTATTTATGTCTTCATAAAATTGACAACACTTGTTGCAGAAATTATTAAAACTAAGCAGAATAATTTGTATGCTTTCGAATTCCTTGTATATTTTTACCGATTTTTGAACTTCTAAATTACGAAATTGTTCATCTCTGTATAAAATATAAAATTTTCCAATTTTCTGTCAAAAACTTTTGAATAATTTTTTGCAAACATTTATACAATTTTGCATATTTTTTGCATATTCGGAATTTTTGGGGAATCTACTAAAGTAAGGAAATTTAAATTGTATAAATTAGTACCTATAGCATTTTATAGCTCGAAATTATTTCTAATTTGTCGCAACATTTACCCCGTTTTACTCCTAATTTTTCTTCGTCTCTTAATTCAGAAATTCTTTGATTAGCGATTTTAATTTCTTTAGAGCAATAGTTTACATTTAAGTGCAGAATTTGGAAAAATCTGTGCACGCTAAAATTTCGTTGTATATCTTGGTCAAATTGCAAATTCAATGTCTTGAAATTGTTCTAAAAATCAAAATATCGTGAGAGAGATTCATCATTACCTATCGATAATACGATATATTTATATTAGGTATGTTAAATGTAGTCTTACCCTGTAATGAAGTTAATTTTTATTTACTTTAAATTAATACTTGCCTTGTCTTTAAAACCTAATCAACCATTGGAAATTTAAAATTACACACATTATACGTCGTCCAATTCGCCGGAAAACAGAGGTAGAGAATAAGAGGCGCTACAAATCGGGCCTCAAATTAGGACGGCAAACATCGACTTTGACCGTATCGCGCGGTGGGGGAAGCCATAACGGATTAGGCACATACACAGACCATCTAAACTGTACCCATGCTATTCAATACAACTATACCAATGAAGCCTCGACAGGGGAGCGGTGGAGTGTGTGCGGAAGTTTGGCTCCGCATCTTTTGACATAGTCTGATTCAGTAAAATGCATATTATTATAAATAATATTTGATGAAATTTTAAAAAAGTAAATAATTTTTATTTAAAAGTAATGTGAAATAGGAAGGAATATATTTTTAATAAACTAACATAAAATATTTAATTATTTTGAGAAGTTTTGTGAAATATTTTTAAATCAGTGTTTGAAATAAAATTCTAGTTATATTAAAATCTTTATCGCCCTTTAAATAGTGTTACACTTTATTTAATGATTGTTGCTTTGTGCCTTTTAAGGTATTGATTATTTTTGTTTTATGATTTATTCTTACATCTACATATTTTTCAGAAATTGCTCTAATAAGTTCTAATCACTGTGTAATTATGGGGAAGTGCATTGTTGACAATTGTAATACCCGATCAGATCGGAATAGTGATGAAATTTCATTTTTTAGGTAAGTAATAATTAGAAGTAATGAAGCACATTTGCGCAGAAGTTGTACTGACATTTCCAGTATTGGCCTTGTTTTTAAGTGCCCATTTATGTTTAACAATTATTGTTAGCGAGGTAACAAGTATTTACTGGTTTATTAAATAATACCATTTGGAACATTTTCGTGATGCGTGTACTGGCATCTTGGAAACTATAAGCGATACGAAAATGGGCGAAAATGACGCGTTCAACTAGATCTAGGTTTTTGAGTTATTTTGAAAAATGTTAATATGGCGTTATTCGTCTGTAACTTTTTTATTTAGAGGACTTTTTAAAATCTGAAAACACTTTTCCGCAGCAAATTTTTTCGAAGAATTTCACTGTATATTTAAATTTTCAATGCGACGTTTCGGTTGTAATAAAATTCAAATTTAATATGGCGCCCATACCAAAAAAAGAAGCTGATGAAGATTTTGCGCAACCGTAACTGTTCGAAATTCTAATATTGTAAATTTCTTAATTAGATTCTTAACTTATTTAGCAAATATAAATTATAATTAAATAGAAATAGCAAATATAAATTATAATTAAATTAAATATAAATTAAATAAAAAAGTTAGAGACGAATAACGCCATACTAACTTTTTTTCAAAATAACTCAAAACCTAGATCTAGTTAGCAACAGAATTTTCCCCCAACTGCCGATTTTCGTATCTCTTATGATGCCAGTACACGCATCACCAAAATGTTCCACATGGTATTATTTAATAAACCATTAAATACTTGTTACCTCGCTAAGAATAATTGTTAAACATATGGGCACTAAAAAACACGAAGCCGATACTGGAAATGTTTGCACAACGCCTGCGCAGAGCCGTTTAATGCCATAAAACGTGGTCCACTATTTCTAATTATTACTTACCTAAGAAATGAAATTTCATCACTATTCCGATCTGATAGGCTATTACAATTGTCAACAATGCACTTCTCCATAATTATACAAAGAAAACTCGTATATTTACAAAATAATCACAATGTTACCACAACGAAAGTCTAACACTGACTGAGAGCGTTGAGTGAATAAGTTTATATAGTATACTTATTCACTCAACGCTGAGAGCATGAGACCGGCTGGGCCGAGGTTAGGCCGACGGAAGGCTTCACTGCAGTGTTGCCAGCGCCGAAGAAAATGTTGTACCAATTCCTTCAGACAATTGTACCAGATTTCAGACAATTGTTGAATTTGATTCAGAAGACGAGTTTGAGTGCGAAATGGCATCGTGTATCACCCAGATGGGTAGTTACAAAAAGTCAGTGAAAAACTTGTACTTGAAAAAAAAAAAAACAAAAACTCATGGAGAATTTGCCTTAACTAAAGAATTTAGTGACGATTTTGTTCTCATGTAGTCTACATGGCTTGTATCGTACAAAACTTGTCGAATTCGCACAGTCTCGATTATTTTTTTTCCAAACACGCGCCGTGATTTCTAAAACTGCGGCATCTACACTGCGTTCCGCAGGATCACGTCGAGCCAAAACTGTGTCGCGTCACGCTGCGAAGAAATATGCGGAATAACTACGAGGGTTGTCCGTAAATTAAGGTCTCCAACAAACTCCCCTAGCTTAAATCTGACAACAGCACCGTGGTCCTTGCTTCCCCCACCACTAATCTGGCTGGTCACTGCCTCGCTGTGACGGTCAATCTTGGAGTCTTGGCCAGTGTTGTTAACACGTAGGGAAATTTCCTACTTGTAAGAAAAATTTGTCAATAAATCGGTTGGTAGGGAAAATATTCTTATTTTGTAGGGGAAAAAGAACTTTAACAAAATAATAAGTTTCGCAAATACTTACTATTTTACCATTTAAAGAAAATAAGATTTTATGGATCATTTCTCATATTCGTTTGTAAACAATAATATGCCAACAGCGCTTTATCTTTTATATAGAATTTTAACATTTCTAACTTGAGCTTGGTCTGTGACTTGGGCAGGCAGCGTAGGGAAAGTTATAGTACAGTAGGGGAATTTCATACTTCGACGTAGGGAGACAAATTTTAAAAGGTTAACATCACTGGTCTTGGCTTAGGAGCCGTTAACGATGGAAGGAAAAATCGACGCTCCTGCCAAGTGTGAATTGCGTTCGGTGATTAGATTTTTGTGGTGTAGAGAGTTCGCAGCCGGTCGTACAAACGTTCATGACGAGGCCGGCCGCGGGCGTCCATCAGTTTCGGACGAGTCAGTGACGAAATTTGAGGAGCATTTGCTTGTGGAAATCATAGACCATCCTCCTTACAGCCCTGATTTGGCCCCTAGTGACTACTATTTGTTTCCCAACCTGAAACAACACTTAGGAAGAATGAAATTCTCCAGCGACGAAGAGCTGGAGGCAGCCGTCGATACCTTCCTGCGCGAGTCGGCGGGAGAGTGGTCGATGTGGGTATGAAAAAGCTCCCAGAACGACTCCAAACATGCATTGATCGTGACGGGGACTAAGTTAAAAAATAACTAAAAGTCCAAGCTTTCAGAGTATGTACTTAGTTTTGCAATAAAAAGATGTTTACTATTTGAAAAAACATTGGAGACTTTAACTTACCCTCATATTATTAATTAGATTCACAAAAACTCGCCGTGACTCACGCTGCGTCACCTCACCAAGCTGCGTTTCATTTTGCGCCGGGCCTAATAGTTGTACAAATGTACTTTTCACATTGAAATGTACCAAATCTGGTACAATGGTACCAGCACTGGCAACATTGCTTCACTGGCTTTGCTCTATAGTTCAGTCTAGGTGGTCTGTGGGCATATATGAATAAATTGAGGCTCGGCAAATTGGGCTTCACTGTGGTGGGATTGGCGGGTGACTCGTGACTCCCCACTCTGTTAAAAACGGCGGGATATTGAAACGTAACCTAGATCCGTTATTTATTACGTTACTTACGAGGGCTACAATTGAAGCAATAATTATTTTATTCCGTTATAGTGATTTTTGATAAATGTAATAGGTAATTGGAAATTATGGGATATTAAAATATACAGTGTGAGAGCCAAATTTTACAGTGAGGTCCGACCTCAGTTGCTTCATTGACGAGCCGCCACTGTTGTGAGGCATGCCTCAGATGCGTCCTTATTTATCTTATTGTGCTTATGAACGTATTGAAGATTACCGATAATATTATTGCATATTAGTTATTCCCGTCACTACGATTGACAGAGGCAAATTCAAAAGTGCCTCAAGATCGCTGCTTACAGATCGTGTCGCCGTTGATACTGCGGTTGGTGTAACATTTGTGTGTTTACAATAATTTATAGATATACATAGCGAATATATATTCTAATGATACTGTCTGTGGGGTTACATGACGTCGATGATCTATAAGCCGCCAGTGGAGTCCGAATAGAAGATTATCGGTCGAATTCTTGCCGCATGTCTTTACATTAAACGATTCTCCTGTTCACAGAAAAGGGACAAAAATGATTCTGCTAATTACAGACCCATTTCCATTTTGAGTACCTAATGTTTGTAAAATTTTAGGGATAGTACTACATTCTTATATTGGGATATACATGGATGTTCTACGGTTACCAATCTTATGAGCAAAATGTAATTTATGTCTGAAGTACTTGATCATGGTAGTCAGGTAGATGTTATATATATATATAAAAACTTCTCCAAGGCGTTTGTTAAAATTGATCACATGTTACTATTACAAGAACTTCACGGCTGTGGATTATGTGCTGATTTGGTCAAACTAGGCCAATCGTATATTACTAATCGCTATCAATTTGTTCAGTATCGGAGTTTTAAATCATATACATTCCCTCAAACAAATTTATTAATAACATTGTCAATGACCTAAATGTTCGCTACCTTCTTTTTACTGGCGATGTAAAATTGTGTTCTATTATTGACTGAGTAATTGCAAACTATTCATTTGGTATTTAACAATTGATGTGTTAACAACAATATTCCATTAAATTTAGCCAAATGTAAACTAACGTCTTTTGGTCGCATGTTATATCCACTGCTGAAAGTTATATAATTATGATGAAGTAGGAAATGACTTAGATATTTTATCATGCACTCTTCACGATGTAAGACAGTCTGTTATGGGTCCTATATATTTGTTGTGTTTTATTTTCATGTTTATTGTTGTATTTTACCTCGTTGTTCTCAATTAATTTATATTTTTAGGCATTTTTATTGTGACTTGTCGTTTACTTTCTCATTTTTATATGTATATGTAACTTTAATGTGTAACTTATCCTGTAATTGTATATGTTCTACAACGCCAACCTTGGTACATAAATAACTAACTATTTCGTCCTAAAGCATAAAACAAATGTCAAAATAATTTGTCAATTTTTCAAAACTTCTTCATGATTTTATTAATTAAACAATATACATTTTAAGTAATATTACATATCAATACAAAACAGTAACCATTAGCCATAAAATCGAAAGTTAAATTTTATAAATTTTATGTTCAAAATATGTCAGTAATACCACCGATTTTTTGAGGGTAATTGTAAACAGCACTTTGTCCGTTTCCAATACTTCCCCTGACAAATGGTGGTCTTCACTTTCCGAACTCATTTTGAATTAAATACTATTAGAATATGAATTACGATATATAATTCTGACAGTACTTTTTTAAACAATTAATTTTTATTGTATTAGGTTGCTATCGTTATGATAGACACTGTGCCTTAACCGTCTTGATTCAAACACGGTTCAAGCGATATCAAATATAAATTAAATTGTTATACACAATTATAGTCTTATTTTATTGCAGTTTTCGAAAAAATTTTGTTTGTATTTTTAACGCGATATAGTTTTGCGTCGTCGAATGGATATTTTACCTCGCTAAGCTCGGAACCTTTTTGAACACAATAATTTTTCAATATAACATTTATTTCTATCACGAACAGTTTCCGAGATAATGCCTGTCAAAATAGCTCTGGGACACACTGAGGTAATCCAAATGCAGACTACTGCAAAAGTGGTTATCTATACCGAATTTCATTTTAAATACACATTGAATAACCAAATATCTAGAAAAGGAGGCCAAGGGAGAAAACCAATACAATATGTTACTAAAAATGGGGGAATAAATACTTTCCAGAAGAATTTCAATAACAAAATAACTGTTTCTAGCAAAATATTTCTTGGTAATAAAATTTCAAATTTGTTTTGTTCCTCTCTATATTAATTTGCATCGGATTTATAATCTTAAGTAACAATTAATTTTCCTGTTTAAAATAAAGATCCTGAAAAAGGTGGAGCATGACTGTACCATTTTCATTAATTTTCATTAGATTTGGCAGAAGCGTCCGTATTTATTATTTTTTAATTAATCTCCTGTTGCTTTCTCATTCTTGAAATTTTATTGCTTACCTAGTATTGACTTGTGATAAGTAATTTATTTATATTACATTTCCATAAACTTTATTCCCAGCGGTGCTTCAACATTTCCTAGCCAAGAGCCCCTAAAAAGTATTTAAATTTCGACTGGCGAAAAATGTTGTGAGGTGACGTCCTTGAAATTGTTACCTGTACCGTACGCTACGCTACGGAATATAATATATATAATTAAAATATTCTGTTTCTTTGGTATATATATATTATATATATATTATTTGGAAAATATTACTTTTGTTTTCATGTCCTTGTATTACCGCTTTAAAGGAGCGCATTTATTTCAGAGGCTATACAGGATGATTAATTAATTACTGTACGTTAATACGTTATGTTATGTAATACGTTAACTAGATAATTCTGGGCTTAAAATATGAAGAATTGACACACAACACTTGGATAAAATATGTCTTATTTAAAAAAATTTAAATGATTTTTGCCCATTACTTTAACTCTGTTTGATATTTTCCTATCATATTTGGCATAAAGTTTAGATGCTTTAGAATATATTAAAAAATCGTTCATGGCTACTACCGGAAGTGTAAGATAGGGATAGAGTGGCAGTTTCCCATTCCTAACTGCTACGTCACTAGCGGGATTTTTATTTTGGTTACAATTCTGCAATACTTCCTATGCAATTAACCTACTATTTCCTAATAGCGGTAAAGTCATTATTTATCGAGATTTTTAAAGTTAAACATGAGGCTGCAGAATCAGTTTTATTATGTAATTTGTCATAGTATTATCATTCATCTCGGTGTCTTCTGTCATGGGATTGCATTGCATTAACTGAATTAGGTTTTACAGTAAAAAAAAAATTAATAATAATTTTTCCTGTCGTGCTGCTGCTCGAAGATATCAACAAATGTATCCAAACAGAGTTCAACCCAACCACCAAACCTTCAGAAACATATTCAGTCGACTAGAAGAGAGTGAAGAATTTAATCCTAAACGTGATGTAGGAAGACCAAAACGTATTTCTGTCGTTGAAGAGGATGACATTTTAGTATGAATTGCTGATAATTCGCAACTGAGCACTCAAGGCTCAGCAATGACTGGGGTAAGCCAAACTTCTATTGTTCGAATATTTAAATAGGAGAAACTAAGACGTAAATGTTAGGAATGGGAAACTACCCCTCTGCCCCTGTCGTACACCTCTGGTAGTATCACTATGCCCGCCTATATATTGATTGCGACTCCTATTCCTTTCGGCTTCCAGCAAGACCACCATTATCCGAGGAATGGTTCTGACCGTAGCAGTCGTAATATCAACAATAGGAACCGATATCAATATATGGGTGGGCCCGATAGCTGGTCTGTCCCCACAGTGTCTAGCACGAGAACAACAACGGCAGATCAAAGATTTCCGGGATATGCACTTTAATTTTATTTCTGACAGTTATCGAAATCACGGCATAACAACCCGGAAAGTCACTATGTATCAAATGATAGCACCTGCCGTGAAAGCCTAAAAGCAACTAGAGCAAGCAATTTGTTCCCAAACAAACTTCATATTATTAAAATTAAAAATCAAGCAAATTAAGGTTGGGTAATTGAAAGGAATCAGGCAATCGAACTTCCTCGCCCTATTTCTCCAGGAAACAAATTGTCCAAATGTTGTCACAGTTGTCGTGCAAGATAAGGTGAAGCATCATCATTACGCCTTTGGAGAATATCTCAGTAGCGTTTTTATTCAGTACCATCCAGTAGACCTATCTAGATTTACTACAAGTCACTGCTTATTTCCGTTTCGTATCAGATCTTAGAATATCTAAATACTTTTTCAAAATGGGCGTCGATGGTGTCCCAAGTTTCATCCTATAAGATTGCGCGTAAGCATTTGTTAAGCATTTTTTGTTTGCGTATTTTATTCAACTCAATTTTAAAAATGCCACATTTCCGTCTATTTGAAATATGTTGTTTCCAATATTTAAAAAAGGAAACCATAATAATATATACAATTATAGAACTATATCTTTGCGTTGCTTTTTAATCTACCTTGTATAATGAAATTTACTATTTGACTATTAATATTCTTACACAAAAATGGATTTGTGCAGAGAAAATCTACTGGGTATATCGCATCTTGCAGTTTCATCTCAATTTATTTCCGCATTACTGTGGAGGGCAAGTTGACGAAGTATTTATGGACTTTTAAAAAGCTTTCGATCATATAAACAACATATATTATTAGCGAAATTGCAAGATTTTAATTTTTCAGATAATAACATTATTAATAACACGTTAATAACACTATTGGAATCATACTTAACAAGTGGATAATTTATGGTCAGATCTTAAAACTTTACTCCTCGATCTTATTCTTCGTCTTCAGGTGTATCGCATGGTTCTAATTTAGGACCACTTTCAATTTTACTATTTTTCAGTGATCTCCCAGAAATTGTTTTATATGAAAAATTGCATTTTGCTGATGTTACTCTGCAACTCTGTATGGTTGTATGTTATCATGGTGTGAGTTAAATCGTTTGTCTTTTCATACTTCCAAATGTGAAAAAATGTCCTCCACTTATGGTTTTATATAGCGTAACTGTAAAGATTTTACAAATGTACGCACATTTAAAATCTTATTTTGCCCCCTAGTTCTAGACTTCCAATGGATCTATAACGTGGTATCCAATTGGTAATGCACTTCGTCAAAGGTTGGAGTTCATTCAAAGACGGCAAGCTTTTTTACAAGATGGTGTTTATCCCCCGCAAGGTTTTAATTATGGAGACCATCTAAATCGTTTTGGCATGGATGCACTGAAAATACATCGTAATGTCTCATTAATTTGTTATTTGTATAACATTCTGAATAATAAAATTTATTGTTCGGTTCTGTTAAGTACAATCTCATTTTGAGTTTCACGTGGTAACTCAAAGAGAGAGAGAGATAGCACAATACAGCAAAATCTATTTTACTCTGGTACTTCTATAACTAATCTGTTGGGCTAAATCTTCAATATATTTGATGTACGATGTGTTTAATAAAATAGGAAAAGACGACAATATTTTTAATGCTAATTTGAATGCAATTTATTTTTATTTGTATTTTTATTTGTCCTTTTTCAAGTTTTTTTTATTGCATACTATTATTTTATAATACTTTTTCCTGTAATTGGGTTTTAATTCTGAATACCTACTAAAACATTATTATTAACATTGTCATTGAGTAGCTGTGAATTGTAACGTAAAAATTGTAAGTAAATAGCACTGGTGAAATGATTTGTGCAGTAGGAAAACACCAATATTTACTGCGATCATAATTTCAACTCACACATTCACACCGAAAATTTTATTCGTCCAGTGGTATGCAAATTTTATTACCTTGTAATACATGTTATGGATGTCGTGAATGAAAATTGCCTCATCTGTAACTAAAATATTTGTTATAAAATATGGGTTCAAATTGATGCTGATGTAAATCCCAAAGTGAAAAATCCCTTGGTACTATGGCTTTTACAGCCTGCACGTGGAACGAGTAAAATAACTCTTGCTTTGCAATTTGTCAGATTGTAGATTGTGATAAACCAAATTGCGCTGCAGTTTTCTTGGCATTTTATGATGATATTCAAAATCTCGAGATTCAACATGTGTATAAGTGTAACAGTTCCCCATGGCCATTGCCTTGGCTGCATATTTCCACATTTTCTACGACACTTATTCACAAGTACAAACGTTCTTTAGGATGATATCTTTGAGTTCATGAATAAAGGCGATCTATAGCTATTGGGTTTGGTTGCGTATATTAACGTCAATGTTCTTTGTTGGTAAAGTTATGTGCCATAATTATTATTTCAATCGTGAAAATAAACTTCGAATAAGATAAAACTGATAATAGACTCTACTAGCAAGCATATCACGCACATTATCATGTCACAAATTGTTTATTACGTAATTTTTATGAGTGTATTGAGATAGTGTAGCTTATACGTACATACAGGCTGTCCCAAAATAGAAGGCCATACAATTAACCACATATTCTTTGGACAAAAATAATGCGACTTTCCTTACGCAATTTTTTATTTGGGCGTCCCCGTTTCAATATACAGGGTGTTAAAGTTACATTTTAAAAAACTATTTTTGTTAATAATCCCATTGTTTTGTAAGATACACCCTTGAAATTTTGCACGTACTTTTATCTTTTTCCGGCATACTTATCATGTAATTTTGGTTTGAAAAATTGAAGGGCGAATGGTGGTAACTGAGGGATGCAGTATCCTTTATCCCTTACAATTATTTCTAAGTTCGCCTATGTAGCTTTTTCTTGAAATATCAAACGTAGAATTTTTTTCTGATCATTTTATCTCTTTTGTAATTTTCTGTTTAAATGCTCCGTTTTGAAGAAAAACGGCATTGTAGTGCCCATAAATCTGTACACTATCATTTTCAAGTGAAACGAAATTTTGTAGATATACCTATCTTTACAATACCTTGGCAACTTAGCAAATCGTAATGTATACTGAATGAATATTTGCTATTTAAAACAAAATGGATAATCTAAATTTTGTAAAATGAGGAATACTTATGAATTGAAAAAATTATATGGCATTAAAATTTGTAATACAGTTCTCTTATTAACCAAAAAATAATAGTCTCATTTAGTAATAGTAATAATGAAAGATCAACATAATAACTTTTGACCTAAACAACACTAAATAAAATAATTAATTACCACTAATTTAACAAATGTTCTACTTGCCCACCCTCCTCATTAATACATGTACGTGCCCTTTTAAGTAGCGTTAAACCTGTCCTTTAAAAAGATATTCTCCTTTTGCCTCAGATGCCATTACTATTCTCTCTGTGCAACTTAAACCTTATATTTCATAACACCCCACAAAAAAATTTAATGGATTAAGATCAGGAGATCGTGGTGGGTATTGAATAGGTGTGTCTTGTCCTCGACTAATCCAACGATTGGGAAATAGATGGGTATTTAAATACTGCCGAACGTTTCTACCATAATGGGGTGGAGCACCATCAAGCTGCATGCACATACCGTCACGTACGATAACAGGTAAATCATGTAAAACATCTCGGAATTCATTTTGTAGAAAATTTAAAAATGATGCTGAATTTAAATTATTTGTTATGAAAAGAGGACCCAACAGAATATTATCCACTATTCCCGCCCAGATATTAACCTGAATGTAAATTGATGGTGTGCCGCAATGGTTGCATGGGGATTCAAATACGTCCATACGTGGCTGTTATGCATTTTGTCAATCCATTTCTTGTAAAGCTTGCCTGATCCGTGAATAGAATGTTTCTTACAAAGTCCCTATCTGCATCATTCTGTAGGCGCGTTCGGCTATCCAACTCCGCTAACTCTTTTCACTCCAACCCATTCGTTTATTACAATTAGAGTGACTAGAGCAATTTATTTACCGTTCGTTTACGTAGGAGAGGAACACTCAGAACTCACTCTATATACCCTACCTCTTCGAGGTAGTATTTATGGAGTAACAAAGGTAACCTAACCTAAAACCAAAGTTTACGTTTACAGCATTTGAATTTGAATAATTTTTTGTTTGCAAATGGACAAAATGAATAGTAGTACGCACACACTTATATTAGAAAATGATGAGCCTATAATCCAGAACAATGCAGTTTTACTGCAAAATATTGCAAGTAAGCAAATCGTAATAGTTATTTAATAATAATATATCACAATCGACATTTTGTCTTTTCAAGTTGAATGAAAAAAAAGGTGAATATGACTTTTTTAAATAGTTGTATAATTTTAGCAAAAGAATGTGTATTGGCAGAAATAACAGAAGAACTGCTCCACGAATTTAATTTACAATATACAAATCAGGGCCAGGCAGACGAAAATATTCCTTCCGAGATTTCTCCAGAAGAAGGAAAACTGTGGACACCGGCTAACACACTGTTTCTTATAAATGTAGTTAAAGAATATAATGAAGAGTTTTCTAATGGCATTAAAAAAACAGTTTGGGCAAAAGTAGCAACAAAATGTGCAAAGAAATTCAATAAAAGCATTACAGCACACAGATGTGTGAAATGAAATGGAAGACATTAAAACGTACATATAAAACAATTGTGTTGCACAATGGTACTTCGGGACAGAGGCGAAGACATTGTAATGAATGAGATATTAGCCAAAAAACCAGAAATTACACCACTTACTTACTTACTTGTAGTAGCATTTCTGGTTTACATGTAAATGATGGTAAGATTTTATTTTAAAATTTGAATCACAATTTATAATTAAAGCCGTAATTTTTAGACATTGCAGGTTCATCTTCAGGCAATAGTAATGTAGATGAAAATATGTCAGGTAAAGTGCATCAACACTAACATATCTATGCATAACATGTATGTTTTTATTTCAGATAGTGCGAGTTCATTTTTGAGAAACAAATCTAGTGCTGTTGATCGTAGGTACCAAGAAAAAATGCAAAGGATGGATCAGTTTAATGACCTCTTTAAAAAAATTATTGAGAAAATGTAAAATTTAAAGTTCACTAAAATGAGTGTAGTGCACTTTGTGGCATTTTTAGTGGAAATAGTGATACTTTAGAAATGAGTTGACAAAAACTAATTGAACATTTTCCATTATTTCTGCTTAAAATACTGCAAACTGCACTTCATTCGTTTCAAATAGGCCATACTGTATTTGTATGATGTGAAGAAGGGCATTTATTTTTATATATTTCCGTTATAAAAGAATGTTGTTTTGTTTTAAAATTTTTATTTTTAAATAAATTATATTACACTATTTTGTTATATCTCTTATTAACAAATTTATTAAAACCCAGTATTTGATTTCTTTTTACTTTTGAATTTATACAAAATAGATACAGGGTTATTCACCTAAGATTACCTCTTTTATTTCTTTTACTTTCATCAAATTGAAAATTAAGAGAAATAAAAGGGGATCAATGTTACGTGAATAACCCCTCGTACATACTATCAATTATACATTTAAAGCGTTCACAATATTATTTCTTTAAGCGATGGCCTGCAAATGAAGTGCTTCTTCCTCTATATCATGTAAGTTATTAGGTCTGTTTCTTACTTCTTCTGCCACTTCGACTTCAGTATCCATAATGTCCTCAAACATATCGCCATTAAAAATACAGATATTATGCAATATGCAGTCTGTAATTATAAGTAAAGATATGAGATCCATTCTTACAGTCTCTATAAATTTTAGTCTTCTGTATCTGGCCTTTAATAATGCAAAAGCATTTTCAATCACAACTCTTTTTTTACTGAGAATAATATTAAATCTTCGCTGGTGAGGGGTTAAATGTCCATTGTCTTTGAAACCAACCATCCAATTTGTTGATAATTTATATGCCAAATCACCAAGAAGGTAGTTATCTTCATAAAAATGTAACTGTCCATCCCGAATTCTAGAAAAAAGTTCAGATCTTCTATATAAAGTATAATCGTGTAACGATCCAGCTTTCTCTGTATATACATCTGTAAATAACTTTCTGTGGTCACAAACGCCTTGTAGTAAAACTGAATGGTACCCTTTTATGTTTACATATGAGTTTTTATTATATTTTGGGGCAGTAATTTTGATGTGTGACCCATCTATACATCCTACAACACCTACAACATGGAGTTCATAATCAAAATAATAAAAATCATACCTTCATTTATAAGTGTGGTTAACACAAAATTTAAAATCTTTTATTAATGACAAACATAACGACATCATAAATTAACGGAACAATAAATTATTAATGTAAAATAGATTTAAACCACTTTTACTTCCTTCTCCAAACGAAACTTTAAAAATAATCATCTTCCATCAGTATCTTAACAAATCAACAAATTACTTACCAGTAAAATTATGACTATTAATATAATTAGAAATTGTAAGCTGCCTTTCTTGATTTGGCCAACAAATTATTTTATACTGGCGATTGATTTTTAAAACCAGATGGGATGTTCTATATAAAATATCCCAACATGTTGATTTGCTCACACCAAATCTATCTGCAACTGATTTAAATTCAAACAATAAACTCACCGTAGTATATTTAACACTTACCTAAAAGATTCAAGATTTCCAAGGTACCACATTGTTACCATTAATTCCTTTTCAATACCAATTCTAGGATGACCCACATTGGAAGGGTTTAAGTTATTTTGCGTGTATACTCTATTGGCTTTTTCAACTAAGTCTTCAAATGTTTGAGTTTCCATTCGAAAATGGGCCTTAAATTGTTTTCCATTTAAATGTGGTACCGTATATTCGGCATATCGGTCAACTTTTTCAATGATTTCCTCTTCCTCGGAAGAATCATCGAATATTTCACGAACATAATTCACAATTGCAAAATTAAAATTCATTTTACTTTTGAACACAAAGCATCTAACCTAAATTTTTTTCTCTTGTCAAACGTCAGATTCCAAATTCTGAAACCGTTCGTTTATAATTTGCTCTGTAAACTCTTAAAAATTCTGAATTCACTCCCACTCCACTCTACTCCTAATCCTTAACAGTTTGCCGAACGTAGCTTGTGTTAACAACCAACGACTAAAGTCCGATAAACAATTTTCTATTTGTCGAGAAACAATCCTTGTGCTTGAACAATCCTTTTGGGATGTGATCTGTTGGGATAAGGGATTTTTTCCTGACATTCATCGGCCGCTAAGACATTTGTTACATGTTACGTTCTCCTCCAAAACGGATCATTTAAACAAACAATTACAAATGAGATAAAATGATCAGAAAATAATTCTTCGTTTGATATTTCAAGAAAAAGCTGCATAGGCGTACTTAGAAATAATTGTAGGGGATAAAGGGTACTGCATCCCTCAGTTACCGCCATTGGCCCTTCGATTTTTTAAACCAAAATTACATGATAAGTATGCCGGAATAAGATAAAAGTACGTGCAAAATTTTAAGGCTGTATCTTACAAAATAATGGGATTATTAACAAAAATAGTTTTTTAAAATGTAACTTTAACACCCTATATATTGAAACAGGGACGCCCAAATAAAAACTGGCATAAGAAAAGTCAGATTATTTTTGTCCAAGGAATATGTGGTTAATGGTATGGCCTTCTATTTTGGAACACCCTGTATAATCAGTGCTTTGGGCGTTTCTTTGCCAACCTATCATTGAACGGACGCAGCTAACTTGGTGCTATTTGTCAGTACATTACGTTTTTTGGTTAGCTCCAAGGAGGACTGGCTTGGAATAGATTTAATTATTTATAAATTCATGTCTTTTCGTTACATTGTATTTTATGAGAATATCAGTTATATTTTAAAAAGTAGGTATTTCTACATCTAAAACCTTATTGGTGTAATTATTAGTACGTGTTACTTCGGTATCTCTGAAAATGATCAGGTGGTATAAGAATATTAAATAGTTTAAAATTGTTTGTCTTTGTAGAAAACACTATTTCTATAATACCTCATATTAACCATGAAAGTAAATAATCAATTTAAACCTTTAAACGTACGTAAGTAAATCAAACTGTCCTAAATTAATAATAGCTATTTCTCACAAACTATCATTCAATGTTGATATTCACTCTGTGACGTGGACGTTTAAAAGTTGTCAGCAAGTTATACAAATATATTTCCATAATATGTTTCCAAACGAGGACGGACCTTAACAGTAAGGAAAGGTTTTCATGTAACAAGCTCCAATTTTTTATAATAAAATGGTTACACAAAAGGCCCTTCTCACCAATGGCCGTAATATATCTAATAAGGTCAATTTATCAGTATCCTTCTTCTAAAAATATCATAAGAAAAAATGCTTCTCTCCTAGGATTAATGCTTCCAATCTGTTTATTTCCCAGAGCGGCCGTAGCATGACCTAGCCAAGTGTATATGGCGGCGTCTGTGTGAAATATATATGATGGCATGTGCCGTTTGGAGCACTAAAATATCACCCCTGTTAAGATATAGAATAGCACGTAATCTAGTAGGGGGCGGTGGCGGGACTGACGGCGCGAAAACACGTTTCTTTCCGGTCTGAAAATGACGCCGTTAAAAGTGGCATTACACGTGCTCTTTGCCGTGCTGAATGCAAAAATGTTCGTTTTGTGATATGCGTTTTCGTAAGACGTGGGTTATTTGAATGTAGTCTAATACACCATAGACTAACAACCCGACGGAGATGCAGATAAACATGCTTGTAAACTAAACATTTTATATTGTTACCTTTTGTACTTTTACTTTACTTTAAACGAACACTTATTTTTTTGCATTAAAAGGAGTTTCTATCATCGTATGCCTTATTTTAAAAGCTGATACTGCCAAAAATAAAATCTTACATGTATTGAGGAAAACTTTTCCTTAAGTCGGACCTATACCCTAAAAAGATCATAATGCTCAAATAAATAATGTCGAGAAGGATTTTGAAAAAAAAAATAATAATAATATATTTTTGTTTGATTTATTGAAGTCAGCCTAAGTAGAATATTTAAATTTGTCCTACCCTGTAGGCATATACTAGTAGAAGCCAGCAGAAGAAACTTATAGTGTGAGGTAAAACAACACACGCCAATAAAGCAGCAGAAGCTTTCAGGCTAATGATTTTTTCGTATTTCATGAAAAGATGTATTGTGTTTTAAACATTTTTGTATTTTTCTGGACTATGCCGAATAAAATAAAAGACAACTGTAAACAATTTTGAGAAAATTTTCACATAAAATCAACATAATTGGTTATTAAAGCGATTCGATATCGATTGTGTCATACTGTCAAATCTTTACTTTGACGATTCTGTCACTCACGTTCGGCTTTTCGACATAAACTAAAAACTCTGGGAGGCGAAACCGATCCGCTTATATATGTTTTAAGTTTTTTAAAGTTTCCTAGGTCTTCGAGAACGCATCTAGAACCAAATCAAATGTAGTCTGAAATGTTCTAGAAAATGTCAAAATATAGGTATGACAAAAAATATAAATTTGAAATCAGACAGGAACATAATTGACTAAAAAAGGTAGATGAGCTTCCGTAACATTTCCCCCCTCTTAGAGCTGATTGTGCCGATCAGGTTACTCCACTGCATAACCTTCTTTATTTAACGTGCAAGTACTACAGTGTCGATATCATTCTTACACATCGGAACGACTTCCAAGCCAATAAAAGTGCTCTCTAACTTTATTCAAAGTCTTATTTCGTCTTAAATGCATGCTACCTATACCACTATGAAGAGTTTCAAGGATTTCTGGCATTTTTTTTCGGAGTATACAGTTTGATAAATCCTTTCTTGGCAATTAGGACTCTTCAATACTCTTTTTAATGTGCCATCCTGTATTGCTAAGGAATTCCATAGGGTCCAGTAATTTTTCAAAGACGAAGATTTGTTAGAAATGTTATTCCAGTTAGGTCTATCCAAGTTTTTTTTATCTTCCACTGGAAAATAGTACCGAAGTCTGAATTTTCACTATGTTCTTTACCAAGAATTATATTATCCCACTCATCCAGGCTCTGCAACTTAGTTCTTTGGCATAAAAAAATTTCTTCACTTGTTTTCTCCAGCTTAGTTGTTAAAGTTACTATGCTGTTTTGTAATTTTTCTTCTACTGATAATGTTTCTCTTTCTATTTCTTTCAACCGGGTTTCCAATTTGTTTTCATCGTTATTTAACTTCTGCATATCTTTATGTTTTGCGACAATTCCTCATTTTCTTTAACCCACTGAGCTTCTTTGTGTTTCATTAGATCCTGAATTAACTTTATCTGGTTGAAGAGCTCAATATTACTATCTTCCAAAATTGTATTCTGGTTGTCCAGATCAATTGCTGCATTCTTCTTCTTTTTCAGTTCCAGTCCCAATTTTGTTGTATGACTTCTTTGTTCTTCAATTGTCAGGCTCTCTCTGATCTTGATTGAATATATTCGTAGGGATTTGATTTCTGAGATGTCTGTTTATTCCACAGTTCCAACACTGGATAGGATTCCGCCTTCTGTACATGGTGAAATCAGCACGACTCCGTCCTTTGTAAAAGTTATCCAGTAAATCTTGCAACGTTTTCGCAAACTCTTCTACATTTTTTTGGACTCCTCGCTTTTCTTCAATCTGAAGTATAATTTGGCTTGTCCTACTTTGATCACTTCTAGATGCTTGTCGAGCGACTTCGATTTCCAGCTTCCAAGCGTCGGATAGATTTATGTCTGGCTAACCTTACTGTCTGACTAATCTTGGATTCTCGCAGGTCATCGATGAAAATGTTCACTGCTCACTATTTTTGGGACTCTGTCGGTGCGGTGGGATAGACTAGCTCCACAATCTGCGCTATATATCTTCCTCAAATTGGTGTAGATTTTCTTCGAAATATTGTCTTCGGTCTTTTAATTGTGCCTGGTAAACGTGTTGTAGATGAACCTCGCCATATCTCATTTCTAAATCATTCTTGAGTGTTTGATCGTCTTTTTGTTTATCCTCAGTTAGTGTTCTTAATATCTCCATAGCTTCACCCCGTAGAGCAACTATAAGTGGTGTGGTTTTTTCTTGGTCTGACCTGTTGTTTGCCAAGGCAGCTGCTTCAAATTGTTTAAGGTAAGTTCTACTTTATTGTCACTACTTGATTCACAACAAATATACTTCGAACAATTCATACTGTGAAATCTTTACTTTGACTTTTCTGTTACTCACGTTCGGCTTCTCAACATAAATTAAAAACTCTGTAAGGCAAAACCGATCTACTTATATATGTTTTTAAGGTTCTCGAAATTTCCCAGGTCCTCGAGAACGCGTCTAAAACCAAATCGAATGTCGGTTGAAATGTTCTAAAAAACATCAAGGTAAAGGTATTACAAAAATTATAAATTTGAAATCAAACAGAAACATAATTAACTAACTAAAAGGGGTAGGTGAGTTCACTATGTAGTTTTGTTAATTGTGTTATTGTTACTGATTCCAACACAGCTCCACGTCTCAGGGTTTGAAAAAGTATTTATAATCTATGTTATGCTGGCAAAAACACAGGTTGTTGTTTGAGTAAATAAAACTTTGTGCATTGAGCTTTAGAAAGGTCATTTAATTTACATGAACAACCTCTATAAAGTCAATCCAGTTTTCGTTTGGTTTGCAGTATCAGAAATTGTTGTTTACTATGTTTGATTTAAACAATTAAACTGTAACGGTTAACTTCAATTAATAGGTGAAAACGTTAAATCTTTTTACCTCTGATTTAGTTGTACAAAATATTGTCCCAACAGGATGACGTTATTACACATTAGTCTATGGATTACGATATCTTTCCTAGAAAACCTGTTAGATGGTTTGGTAAATATTTACTGGCTGTAAGGTTTCCCGATTTGAATACTTCAAACTTTAACTTGTGGAGTGTACGGAGTTTACGATCGTCTAGTAAAATATAATAATTCGAAAGTTCTTGCTCTTGGGAATTATGTAAAACATGTTCCTGTTATAAATAGCCACTGCGTAAAACAAGGAGTCAAACAATGCTTCATAGATGATGCGTAACACCATCCAGGCGCTATGAGCTCAAGACGTCTATAGGGAGAAGTCCTCATTAAAGAAAAGTTCATGCGACAAAGTAGCATTCAGGAGCAGCTAGTTCAGCAGACAGTTGATATGGCAGATAGTCTGCAATAGTAATTTACGTTAGATTCCAGTACAAGTTGTTTTGAACATAAACAAGTACTGTAATAAGGCCTAATGGACGTGTATGATATAATAATTTACCTACAACTGCTTTATAAGAGTCTCACTACAGCATTTATTTGGTACTGTTTCAGTTGAGTAATGAAGGTCATTACACCACTAGTAGAGTAATGTGACATATTACCCCACTAGTAGATATTAAAAAAAGAGATAACTTCTTAATGGTTTTTAAGAACCAATAGGTTTATCAATTTGTAAGATTAGTACCAGATAAATGTAGCTGGTTTGTAACGCTCAAGGACTAGATGATTTGTACTTATTGCATTATTCTTCAAACATGCTAATAATACCTTTTCTTTTGCTTCATATTTTATGTTTTTTCATGCACACCAATCAGTGAATCGTTTATAAAATTGTTCGTACTTGGTTCTTGATTTATTTGGGAAAAATGAAGCTACTGCAGTTGAAGAAGTTTTCTGTTTCAGAATCAGTTACTATTTCAATCAATACCACTATTTTTACAAGAAAATGTAAAAACGAAAACTCAATTTATTTTATAACAAGTTTGACAGGTTACCATAACGATGGGTTTGCTTCTTGATTTTGAATCAAAACTTACAAACTGGATTTGATTTTGGATTTTTCATAATTTAAGGTAGTTGTAGATAAATTTTTTTATAGTTTACGTGGAATAACAGTATTTTTTATTACATTCGTGAAATTACACGTGCAAATGCCTCACTCATATATAATAATGCCTATATCCCACTTGTATTATAAATAACTATTTTTTCATACCGTCTTTATAATAATAAACTTGGAAAACCTTATTAATTAGGGGAGTAGTCAAATGACGACCGGTATCAATCTCTCACATTGACCCAAGCTAACATTCTTCCACCCTACCATACTCGCAGAGAGGGTGCTAATCCTCTCCATGAATATAGCTTATATACGGTCTACCGGTTGCGGGGATCGAACCCACCCCTACAAAAATTAATATTAATTAAAATTAATAAAAGTTATAATTATTAAAAAAATATTAGTTGGCAATCTCTTGTCTCTGTCAGATAAAACGAAAACGTCATTTTGGCATTGTTTCGTATTAGGTATGGAAATTTATTACCAATGAAGGTGATATTCCTATAAAAGCTTAACAGTATTAGTATATACAGGGTGTCCCAGAAATCAACTTAAGCCGGTAGGTCAAGTCGTGACAGTTATTAGAAAAATATTTTAAAAAATCTTTATCATGTATTTTTCAAATTATAAGTATCAAAAAATAAATTGGAAAAACTGACATCCTGTGATAATCTATCAAGTCCTGTGACTACAAATTTTAATGTTTCGTCAATCTTTTTTCTGTAATGTAATCATGAATAACCCTTCTGTAAATTACAGTTTAAAATTAAAACATAACTGCCTTAGTCTCAAATAAAATGTTGGATTTTTACCCAACATTAAATTCAAAATAATTACATCACCCGACTTTAACCGACTGTACTGTAAAAAAATGTACTACACTATTTTGGCAAGTAATTTTAAAAGATGGCGCATTTAGTTTGGATTCTAAAATGGTATGATACTTGCTAGATTACTTCTTTGTTTAGGAGAAAAATAATTTTTTTTTAGCAGAACCAGATTTCAGGCCAATTTTGTTTAATTATTTAAAATGTCTCTATCTGTTTCACTCACATTGTCGAAATGGCGTGTACTTGTACCTGTAAATTGTGGTCTTAAAAACATTTTAAATAATTAAACAAAATTGGCCTGAAATCTGGTTCCACTAAAAAAAATTATTTTTTTCCTAAACAAAGAAGTAATTTAGCAAGTATCATACTATTTTAGAATCCGGACTAAATGCGCCATCTGTTAAAATTACTTGCCAACATAGTGTAGTACTTTTTTTTACAGTACAGTCGGTTAAAGTCGGGTGATGTAATTATCTCGATTTAATGTTGGGCAAAAATCCAACATTTTATTTGAAACTGGAGCAGTTATGTTTTAATTTTAAACTGTAATTTACAGAAGGGTTATTCATGATTACATTACAGAAAAAAGATTGACGAAACATTAATATTTGTAGTCACAGGACTTGATAGATCATCACAGGATGTCAGTTTTTCCAATTTATTTTTTGATACTTCCGGACTAAATGCTCCATCTTTTAAAATTACTTGCCAAAATAGTGTAGTACATTTTTTAACAGTACAGTCGGTTAAAGTCGGGTGATGTTTATTCATGATTACATTACAGAGAAAAGATTGACGAAACATTAATATTTGTAGTCACAGGACTTGATAGATCATCACAGGATGTCAGTTTTCCAATTTATTTTTTGATACTTATAATTTGAAAAGTACATGACAAAGATTTTTTTGTTATGTTTTTCTAATAACTGTCACGCTTTAGCCTATCGCCCGAGTTTTATTTATGAAATTAATAATCTGATTAATAGCACAAATATTTTATTGAAGAAAGTACAAGATTACGGATCAAAGAATATGTTATAACTAACTAGCAAGGTTAAAATATTATAATTTATAAGAACTGCAAAAAGCTGACTACACATTAATTTTATCTGAGATTGATACTACGAATTCTTAATAACTAAGTTATGAACTGGATATTATTTAATAAGCAAAAATATAAATATACAGGGGACATCACTCCTCCCCATTTAAAACGGACCATGGGGACCCAATGGTACCGCTGGGACGTCTTCGACAGGATTCTGGGAATTTCTTCTTCTCTCAGGAATCCTCAAAATAATGGACTGGATCTTCTTCTGACAGCATGTACAGATGGACATAAGGCAGGTAATGATGATGATAATGGTTAGGACAATCCATAATGAATTGGACTGATTCTCAGGAAGTGGCTCGATATGGTCAATTGATGACATGTGATGGCTGGATTCAATGATTCTATTGATATCTTCAAAATGGATTGCATTCAATTTTAGATTATGTGATGTGTTATTTGAGGCATCGATTTCATTAGGCAAGGGTGGTAGTAGGATCCCTGTTCCTACATTTGTTGTTGGATCGGTAGATAACAGAAACAACTCCTCATTAATCCAAATTTGGCATGAAGTGGTAATAGTGATCAGCGTTGGAGAACTTCTCCTCTCAGCTCCATTAGTGTCACATTGGAATCTGATATTGACATGTTTTTGAGGAATCAGAAGTATTTGATTTGAGTCAACTTGTGTTGTTATGGTTTGTATGATGCTGATTTTTCTGAATTGGCAATTAGAGGGTTGTCGACCTTGGATAGTTGTGGCAATACAGTCTTCTTGGACAGGATCTGGCTTTTCGTTGCATATGTAATACTGTTCTACCAACGGACACTCTTTTTCAAGATATTTTTGATTTCCTTCGCCAAGCATTATTAAAGGTTTGGGAGGAATTAAGGTAGGGTTGTTTTGTGGAATTGGATAAAGTTTATATAGGAATATATTTTCATTCGAGAACAATGGTAAAGTAATTACAAAATTAAATTTTGGATATTTAAAGAAAACGTCTTGATGCATTAATTTAAAATATGAAAGGTCGCTTTCTAGATTTAGTAACTCAGACTTATCGTAGAGTCGGAAAAGTGTATTTTTCATAAATTTTACTTCATTAAAAGTTATAGTAGGATTATAAACTGTTCTTAATGCGGAAAACGAAATTGCAATATACATTTCATCAATAAGGGTTAAAAGAGTGTTGCAATTATTAATAATTTGTTGTCCAACAAACCTAATATTTTCCAATCGAAAGTCATCTTTTAAGTTTTTTATGTCAGTTGCAATTTTATTTTGGTTAGTATACAAAGTTGAAATTGTTTCGTTAAAAGTTTTCAAAAGTGGTTGTAAAACGGACAGTTGCAAATCCATTTGAGTTGCAATATTATGTTGGTTTTTATTTAAAGTTTTTAACTGATTCATTATTTCTAATTTATCATCTTCTGTTAGAGTTCCGAAGAGATATTTGGATATTTTGCCTATGCCATCTATTAAACCTCTTTTACTATTTTTACTTAGCATTAAAGGATCTAATTTTTGAGCAACTTTACTTAATGTATAATTCACTTGAGAAAAAGATTCTTCGTTGGTTGTTTGCTTAAGGTTTTCAAAGGACTGATATAATTTTATCAAATAATCTGAAATTAATGAGATGTCTATTTGATATACAAATTTATGGGTCGATTTAATTTGTTTCACCGGTCCTAGTTGGATGGGTAAGATGGGGTTCGTTATTGTCTGGAACGTGAGCCTGTTCGCCTGGTTCAGTCTCAGGGACAGGTTGAATACGGTAAGCAGTAATATAGTCTTCAAAGTCATCTTCGTCTGGAACCTGTGATGGAGAAGAATCTTTTAGTTTCTTTCTAGGTTTTTTGATTAGATTTTTATGATAAGTTCCCAATTTTGTTGTCGCTAAATGGTCTTTGTCAGCAACGATTTGTGTTTCTTTGAATATAGGCTTAGTCTTTGAGGCAAATTTGTCTTTTGTCTTTAGATAAACAATATCATCAGTCTGGCATTTTACTGGTTCGTCACGTTTTTCGTTTAGTTTAGAGATTGTTTTGTCTTTATTGTTAGAAATTTGTTGTTCTAGATTGTTATATAATTTTTTAGAAATATCTTTTTGTTCACTAATGTAGTCATTTAAAATTTCAGTTTCATTAATATCGAATGGGATTTTTCTTCCGTTAACAAATACAATTTCAAATGGTGTTAATTTTGTGACTGAATGAATGGCATTATTATAACCTATAATTGCTAACTTCATAATCTGAGTCAGATCTTTATTAGGATATTCTAATTTAGTACAACGTATTAAGTCTAAAAGTGTAGAATGAAAACGTTCTACAGGTGCGTTGGAATTTGAATTTTTTGGTGTAGTGATATGAAAATCAATTTGATGTAAATTACAAAATTCTTTAAAAAGGTTATTGTTAAATTCTTTGCCGTTATCTGTTATCATTTTATTCGGAATACCATAGTGAGAAATAAAAGTTAATAAAGCTTCGTACGTGTCGATCGAATTTTTAGTTTTAATATTATATGCTTGACCTAATTTTGAGAAAGGATCTAGTATTGTTAAGAATATTTTTGATTCTGCGAAAAACAAATCCATATGAATTATTTCAAATGGTCTTTTGGGAGTTGGTGTTATTTGAAATTTAATATGTTGAGGATGTTTTTCATTTTTGCTTTTTGACATATTTTACATGAATTGATATAGTTTGTAACATCATTAACTAAATTTGGCCAATAATATCGTTTAAGAAGTGAGGTTTTAGCTTGTAATGCCTCTATGACTGGTTTTACCTTCATGATAGTATTTAAGTTTTTCATTTTGCTCCTCATTATTTTCTACATCTTCAAGTAGTTTTCGAGAAATACATAATTTTAAATTAGTGAAATTTTGTTGAAGAATGCGAATAATTTTCTTTTCTATCTCTGGTGTTTTGAAATATAAACAGTAAGTGAATTTGGGAGAAATTAAAGATTTTAGTAGTTTAGTAACGTCATCGTCGGATGCTGTTGTTCTAAAAGTTACTAGATGTCTGATTTTTGTTTTAAACGGATTTTCGGATGTTGATGTTGAGTTAATAATGGTATTATTTGATTCCTGAATAATTTGGTGATTATAATGGTTAAAACAATTTCCTGTGTAGGGTATTTCTTGTATAGGATTTTCATTAGAGGTATGTTGTGTTTCTAAGTCATCTTGTGGAACTTGTGGAGGTGGTTGGTCTATTTCAATTTCTTCAAATATTTGTTCGATTGTTGGGGTGTCAATTAGTCTTTCTTTGATCGCCTATTTCTGATATAAAATCGTCTATGTCTGTAATTTTGTCTCCGGGATTAGTATTTAAATCAATTGGGTTTGCGTCAACGGGAATTTCTTTAATTGAAATTTCATGGGCATTTATTGAATAACGTTTAGTAGTATCATTTGGATTTCTATAATAAATTGGAATATTTATTGATTTATTAGGGTTGCATAAAGATTGTTCACAAAAATTTATTGATAATTGTAAATTTTGCAAATCATTAAAACCTATTAGACCATCGTAATATTCATGAAAATCATGGAGAATAACTGTTATGAATTGATCAGAATTGAATTCATCGAAAATTGGGATATCAGCTTTGCAAAGTGCATTTGTTGTTCCAACAAAAGTTTTTAATTCAGTTTTATCAAAATAAATACAGGAGGGGTAATATTTTTCTATTAAAGAGGGACGAATAATTGATGATGCGCAACCGGTATCGATTAACAATTTCATGGGGGGATTTTGGATAATGATATAAGGTAAATCACACGCTTGTATAAGGGCATTTATTTCGATAGGGTAGCATAGCGTAGTTTTAATATCTTCTTCTTGAGATTCCTCGGTATTTTGTTCTTGAACTGACTGATCATGTTCTTCATAAGGAAATTGGTTCATTTCTTCAAATTGTTGGTCTTGATAATATTCTTCTTGGGAGGTCATGTCTTCCACATTGTGTAATTCTTCAGAGATCCAATTTTTTGGTCCTGTAGACTGGAAATGGTTGTAGGGTCTTGGTACAGTTGCCTTGGATGTTGTTAACATTGGTGTTGGTTTATACGAAGGGGTTACATTCGTAGGTTTAAAAACATTTTGTGTCGGTGGTGGTTTTCCGAAAATTTTACTGTTTGTATGGAATTTTTGTTGGGGAATTTGTCTAGGTTGTATATTAATTGGTTGTGACGAGAAATTTGGTTTTTGCATTTGAGATTGGAAATTTTGATTTTTAAATTGATTTGGAATTTGAGAAAAATTTGGACTATAACCTACAGTTTGTCGTGGCATAAAATTATATTGTGGTTGTTTAATTTGTGGTGATGGTATTATTGGTTTTTGGTAATCTGATCTACCTGCAATATTTGAATTTTGAAAAGATTTACTATAATTAGAAAAATTTTCTTCTTCATGAATTTTGCTTATAGCAGTTTCTAATGTATCAACTTGCTGGACTCTAATCATAAATTGTAACATAGGATTTAAAGATCTAGTAAATGTATCTAATGCCAATTGTTAATAATGCTTAGCATAAAATTCCTTTTCACTGTGTGTCTTCTTTGAATGTATTAATTTACTAATTAATAAACTACGCAATTCTTGACATCTTAAACCAAAACTATGATAATTTTCATTTTTAGAAATTTTTAGATTTAATAGATCATGCTCTAGGCATTTTATATCTCTTTGGTCACCAAAATTTAATCTTAAAATATCTCTTATTTGCAACCAATTTTGAATTTCTATGCGAGAGCCTACTAACATTTGAGCTTTGCCTACTAATTTTCCTAAAATAGCTTGATGTATGAACGAATTTAGTGCTTCCCTGTCTGCATGAAAGAAATTATTTATCAAATTGTCACATGAACTAATAAATGTATTTAATCCAAAAGGATTTCTATCGTATTTAGGGATATTGTCAATATATAAACGCAACAGTTGATAATCCACTTGTGGAGCATTTGGTTCTCTACTTGTAGCCATTTTATTTGATTTAGAAATTTTTAAATTACTCAAAGAGTTTACTAAATTTGATATATTAGAAATTTTGAAAAAATAAAAGTAAAAAATAAGATCCAAAACTGTATGTGACTAGATTCTAAGTAACACTTAAAATTAAGATTGATTTGACTGAGTTGAATTTGATTTGATGAGATTTTTTCTTAACCTACGTATTCACAATGAATAGCGAGCCTATTGTTCTCAAAAGAATTTTTCAGAGAGAATAGGTTTTGAGTTATAACAAGGTTCAGAGAGGAAATAATGCTTGACTTACTTTTGTGTTGCCTCGTATATTCTCCTTAACAATTCTTCAGTTGGTAGAATAGCCTCGGCCCTGATTTCTTGTCTTCGAAGATCAGCTTCTGATTAGTGGTCACCTTTGCACTAATTGACAGTCTATCACTTTTTTGTTTCGCGGGCACAGAGTCTTCAACTTTGAAAAGTTTATTCGAATCACTCAACTTTTTTCAGAGGTTCAAACGACACTGTATCCCATCCTCGTCGCCAGTTTTATTTATGAAATTAATAATCTGATTAATAGCACAAATATTTTATTGAAGAAAGTACAAGATTACGACTCAAAGGATATGTTATAACTAACTAGCAAGGTTAAAATATTATAATTTATAAGAACTGCAAAAAGCTGACTACACATTAATTTTATCTGAGATTGATACTACGAATTCTTAATAACTAAGTTATGAACTGGATATTATTTAATAAGCAAAAATATAAATATACAGGGGACATCACTCCTGTTTCCGGCTTAACGTTGATTTCTGGGACACCCTGTTTATCTAACTTAAATAAATATTAAACAGTGTTGCTAGGCAATACATATTACTTTATCAGATACTATAATGTTTCATTTTCCGACCGGAAATGACTCCGGTAAATAGTCATTTAACAGACAGTATGAAATAAAGAACGAAAGAGACTATAAATATCATGAATTGCTACCAAATACGTCCTTGCACAGTGTGGAATTCCTATGAGCACCCAAATGTTGAAACATACAAAAAGTTAAATGTGATGCTATTTACAGTAATTTCTAAATGAAAAATAAGAAAGAGAGAATATTTCAAACTAACAAATTTCAATAACTTTCATTTTGCTAAAAGATTTACCTGTTGAAAACCATCTATACTTGTTGTCTATTTCTTGCTCCGATATTCCAAATTAAAACGATTTCTAAGTTATAAAACAACCCAATTCCATAACAGCGATTGAAATAAGCATCCTTTAAGTTATCTTTTGCTACAACTTATTTGTTTGACAAAAATTGAGTATTCAAAAATACGTATCAGATAGCCTGGTTTATTTTAAAACATTTACTTCTCTTACATATATGCTTTAAAACTAACCGGTTTTTTAATAAAAATTGTAGCTAAAAATATTTTCATAAAATCGTTGCATAATAATGACATTTCTATTGTTATTTCAGTATCGAAATGACAGTCATTTAGGCACATGTGCTTAAAACAAACCTTTTTACGCACATGTGCGTAAAAGTAAAATAAAATAACTGAATTTTAAATTATGTATTTATTATAAATGTTAATAACACAATCTTTCGAATCGGGTAATTAGACATTGGGTGAACATATATTTTTTTTTCACTGTTTTTTCACACCTACATCCCGGTGCTGCTGGTCCACTGAGTTTTTGGAATGAAAGTATTTCCTTTCTCCTCGAGAATTCTCCTTTCTATCGCCTGCTTATTTTATATGGAATTTTCTATGTAACCTTCTGCCATAGAAGTCAAATGCCAACCCCCGTATTTCTTGAGCATTGATATGTTGACCCCTGCATCTGCAAGGAAAGTTGCAGAACATCGTCTAAAGTAGTGGTCAGTACACTCAGTAACATAATCTAAGAAATTCTGCGGTCTTTTTAGGAATTGAACCTATGTTATTTATACACACTGCTTGTGTAGTGCATTTTGAATTCCTGTACGTGACAAAAAATCGGTTATGATCAATAGTGGATGGACGTAGACTTGCATATTTGCGGAAAATTTCTAAAAAATTGACTCCTTCTATGCCTCCCTCTGGTATTGTAAATAATCTAGGAACATTAGTTTTGGTATTGGGAATAGTCACTTCAATGAATGACTTATCATCAAGTGAATATAAAAGGCATCCAGCTTTTCTTCTTTAACAGTAATGTAAGTAATAGTAGTCGGAATAAATAAATAATTTACTAGGAGTGGCTTCTGTTTCTGCGTGAACTTCTTTTAATTTATTTATTATTTGGTGTTTCTTTCAGACCTATGATTCTTTCTGCTATTTCGTTTTTTTTGTTCAATGGAATTTTTGATATAACCTTCGGTAACTGAACTTGATCGCTAACCTCTATGTCGCTTTAAAAGTGTTATGTCCGCTCCAGAATCTGCCAACATTGTTGCAGAGCTGCGCCAGTGTATTCATTGAGACTCCAAGAAATTCCACTAAAAAAAAATTAAGAGATATAAAAGTTTGAAAATAAACCAGGCTATCTGATACATATTTTTGATTAATCAATTTTGTCAACAACAATCAATTTTTGTCTGCCTAAAGGGTAGAAACTATCGAAAAACTTATGAGAAGTTGCACATGCATTATTAGAAAATTAATGTAAAATTTGATTATACATTTTTTGGTTTTCAAATTACAGCCACTATTCTATATACTTTTGGAAAATTTGAACGGCTACATCTCCTAAGAGGTGAACATTTTACTGAGGTAATTGTTATGCAAACATGTTCTTTTCAGCTGCAGATTCACCGATACCGTTTGTGCTACTTCCTTTAAATACACTCTGTAGAAATTGTATTTGTCAAGAAACAAGATAATTTTCTATTGCAACTAGACCATCCAAGAAATTCATAATAAGATTTGCTAGTTTCAAGAAACTAAGTGCTTGTCGTCTAGGGAAAACTGCTAGCTATGGGGGCGTTTAACGCCATTATTTGAATGGCGCCTGTCGCTGGCGCGTGAACGTGTTTTACGTTAGATTAGGGAGTAATTTAATAACACTGGAGCAATTAACATTAGTAATTAACGCTAGGAAGGTTTAACGGTTGAGCTTCTGGAGCAACAGTAAGTTTTTATGAAGTGGTTACGACATTGAGAAGTTGATGATGGATCATCAAACGATTCATTTTTATTTGCCATACTTAAGTGGTGTTATAAGGCAGACATAGAGTGGCTTGGATGCGATTTTTGAAACAATTAACACATAATCGGGAACTGATTAATAGTAGGTATAAGGTGATTACGTGAAAATTTCGATATTATCATAATAAAATTACGATACGAATTTGAGTTGACTGTTGATTGTAGGGGGATAACTAACTATAGTCTGTTTGGAAATGAAAGATTATTGACAGTTGAATTATAATTTTTAAGGTCGCATATTTGAAGACACCGGATTATGACTATTTTTTAATTATAAATATAACTGATGTAAGTAATTTACTTTACGCGTCATATTACTTCTAATCTTGTAGAGGGAGGAGAAACACTATCAATTCTTTAGCTGAGCCATTTCTAGGTTAGTTGTCTTGTAGATAGTTTAGGATTTAAAGTGAATGATATTTCCACTTACAATTTTCAGTAATTTTAGTCTGTTTGGAAATGAAAGAGAGTAATAAAACCCCGATATAAGAACCGGCCATGGGCGTGGTAATATTTCGTTTCAGGTAATTATCGGGTAACACTAATGCTAACAGGTAATGGCTGTACATTAGCATATTTCACTGGATACATCATAGGGCAGGACCCAGTGTATTGTGACAGATCAATCCAGTCTTAGAGCTGAATATACGAAGACGTGCTAGTGCAGTAGAGTAAAATTGGACTTGTGTTTTGTGACTATTGTGCCAGTGGATATAATATTGTATGGGTAAAATGTCGAGCTTATCAGATTACGTACCTGTTAAACGCGTGAAAAGATGTGCGCTGTCTCAGAATGAGGAGATTATTATATTAAATGTATTTAATGCATTTAAACACCAAAATCCTTCCAACAGTGTTGACCACATCGTGGAAAAGTGTTCCAAAATGACAAGGATTGGAAAATCGACTATCTACAGACTTTTAAAGGAAACAAAAAATGAACAAGATACTGTAAATCCCCCAAAATCATCTACAGGGAGGTCAAAAGTCGTTATAGATGATTTCTTCAGAAATGAAAAATGTCAGCGGCAGAAAAGTACACTCATTTTATTTTAAAAAAGAAATACCAACGCTAAACAAAATTTTAAGTGAAGTTTCAAAGGACAACAATTTGCCAAAAATAAGTAGAAGCAAATTATGGGCCGTCTTACGAGAGTTGAATTTTTGCTGGGAAAAGCAGAACAGGAAGTCAGTTCTTATCGATAAAGATGAAATTATTTGTTGGTGAAGATCCTACTTAAGATCAATTAGAAAATTCCGTGACGAAGGGAGGAATATTTATTATCTAGACGAAACTTGGGTCAACGAGGAATATACTGTAACAAAAGTATAGCAAGATAAAAATGTAAAAAGGTTTCGACAAGCATTTTTGGATGGACTTTCAACAGGGTTCAAGGCACCTTCAGGCAGTGCCAGTGGTTTTGTAGATGGCGGTTTACTTTTATTTCAATCTAAAAATACAGGTGACTATCAAGAAGACATGAACGCAGATGTTTTCCAAGAGTATTTTATGCAGATGTTGGATCTTATTCCTCCGGGGTCTGTAATTGTCATGGATAATGCCAGTTACCATTCACGGCAGACCGAGTGGACGCCTACGACTGCTTGTAGGAAAACCGATATAATTCAATGGTTATCCGGAAAAAACATTTCTTTTGAAACAAATATGGTGAAAAAGGAACTTTTGACACTTGTCAATCTTAACAAAGATTAGAAAAAATATGTTATCGGTGAAATGGCAACAAATCGCCAAATAACGGTACTACGGTTACCACCTTATCACTATGAACTTAACCCAATCGAATTAGTCTGGTCGCAGGTAAAAGGAGATGTAGCGCGAAATAATACGACGTTTAAATTAAGTGATGTGAAAATTTTGTTAAAAAATTCCTTGGAACGAGTAACTGCAGATAACTGGCAAAGATGTATACATCATTTACAAAAAAAGAGGATAAAATGTGGGAACTCGATAATTTAATTGACGTTACTGTGGAACCTATCGTTATCAATCTAGAAGACGAAGATAATTCATCAGAATATTCAGAGGTTGAATTTTATAATACCTACTTTTTATTTCTTTTATTGTACATTTATACAACACTACATTTACTCACCATAATTTGAATTTTCAAAATGCATATATTTTTGTGTGGAATAAAAGTCTGTTAATTAAATTTAAATAAATATTTTGATAATAATATTGAATAATTTTATTTGAATTACTAAAAACCCTCTTAACCTGGTTATGATGCTCATGTTTTGAAATGCTGTTTTTATATTGTTTACTTATAAGAGAAATGGACCGAGAAATTGAAGCGGCATAGACAAAGACGGATTGTCGGGGATTAAATTTTAGCTACCTACTACAATTTAGTACGGTTCGATCACACAAAGTTTTTTTAAAAGTACACCTCATCTATACCGATAATACATAATATAAAAATATTGAATATAAGCACCAGTACTATATTTATTTACCATTTGCATACATAATAAGCTTTTATTACTCTCTTTCATTTCTAAACAGATTGTAATCAAAGGTACCCATTACATAAGCACATAAAAACTGCCCTCATATTATTGACAGAAGCCATCTATGTTTATGTATTTGGATACACTGAATCCGAATATCAAGCGCGTTTAATCCAAACACCCTGAAAATTTTGTAAATCGTAAAAATAGCGAAAAATTGCAAAAAATTATGTTAGCGCAAAAAAATTCGGATTCGTTTTCTGACTTCTGAGCCTCGTATATGATACACCACACTGCTGCAATACACCGTGGACGCCCTGGACCTCCATGTCTTCCCCGTGTTGCCCTACACTTGCACTCACTGCACATCGTTGTAAAAATAGCTACATTTGGTACATGTTTACCGGAAAATCGTTCTGCTAAAGCAGTTTCACTTCACCATAAATTAAATCTATATCCATCAACTGCGAGTTGCTATATGTAAGACATTTTTGATATTTGAAAAACTAAAATACTTGCATCACAAGAAGTTAATACGATAAGTAATCGAATATTTTCTCCATTTTTCATGACGCATCTATTCCCAATTTTTTTTAGATAAGTTCTGAATCACCCTATATGTATATAACCATCCTCCCTACATTGGAATGTGTTTTTGCCATAACTATCTCTGTAAAAATACTGGCAATTCTTATTTAATTTACATTCACATGATTTGTTAAAATTACAAAACAAAATAGAACTATTACAATATATTTTTTCAGTTAATATTGTAATTATATATAATATTTGTAAAATTACAGAATATAACTATAAAATTACCATAATTAATATTGTAAATATTATGTAAATATATATAATTTCTTTGGAATTTTACGGATATTTTTTAGAGTGCATGCAAGTGATGTCACATAGTTTTGAATTATTGCGTCATATGTAGTTTTTTGTAATGCAGTGACATAATATTTTTTATGCTATTTTTGGATAGTACTTTTAAACGGCTTTTCAGAGAACCTACACATAATATATTCAATTTATGAGATATCAGCACTTTTTGAAAAAATAATAATAACATAAATTATAGAAGTTGAAAAATAGTTATTTATGCAACAAGTACAAGAAGTAAGTGTTTATTGCACGCAACGAAATTGTCCAACGAGGTCGACGTCATATTTTCCTAGACTTAGTGTCATCTAAATAAAACATTTTTTAGTTTTTGCATGAACGTAGAAAAAATATTGTATACAACTCGTACAAAAAGTGTTTATTGTACTCAACGTGCAACAATTTCACGTCGCGTGCAATAAACACTTACTTTTTGTACTTGTTGCATAAATAACTATTATTTAAGTTAACAATTGCTCAAAGTGCTGTCCATCAACTTGTTACTATTACCTGCATCAGCGTTTTTCTTCATTATTTACAGTTATCAAATTACTGAATTTAATTCATAAGTAGTTTCTATACTTATATGATTAAATGTACAAGGCACTAAAGTATACAAATTAATTTTATAGAAATATTAAAATATAAAATGAATTATACAGGGTATCTGGAATATGAGTGCCTTAATTTTACCATATGATAAGTTGTACTGAACACAACATATTTGACTTAACAATTTTTTTCTTTGACCATCGGTAACAGAATTGTGTCAGCAAACAGGTCTTGAATATGTCGCTCACTTACTATTTTAGGATTGTTATGTTTTATACATAATTATTATAAATAGGTACATCTAAACATATGTATTTACTGTGAATGGTTTTTTTAGAGCTATTTTCACAACACAGAATAATAGTTACAAGTGTTTCTTGCAAGAAACGTTTACTGTACAAACGTCTCGTAGCCAGAGAGTTTTGCCTAGATTCGCCGTAAATTAACATGCAATGCAGCTGGTTATGGTTACTATAAATTGTTCCATATTTGTTTATGTACACTCACCCACATCAAAGAAAAATGAAACAAAAATGAATCGCACTAGCTGTCAGGTTTGCCACCTTTTGAATTTTAAGATACGGGACACATTATTTTTTTATTATATAAGTTGAAGAGAGGGGGGGAGGTTAGCGCCGCAGGCGACAATTTTGAAATTTTCAAGGTCAAATTGCTTAAAATAAGTTAATTGCGTAGGGGCGATCGGGGCGTTTCACGATACCACAGTCGTCGAATTGGGTGCGAGCGGGGCAAATTCTGTGATAATTTTTTTTTTAGTAGTTCAGAATCTTATAGTTTTTGGTAAAAGTTAATTTAAAATAATTGCCAAATTATTGTAAAGCACCGCGCAAGACACTGGAAAACTCAATTGTTAGATAGAATGATACATAAATGAGGAGTCATCAATCACCATACAAGTAACAAAGACAACAAAACAAGGCATTTGGCAAGAATAGAAACTTTAGATTTAAGTAAACTTGACACATTTCTTCTTGGCGCCAGATCTGTCTAAGCACTGACACTAAATCTGTCAGTGCTGTTGTCCGACACTTAAATGTTATTGTCATTATATTTTTGGCCAAAAATAATTTATGCAAATGATTGCTTGGGTGTGGCTTGACATTTTATTTTTCTGAATACCAAAATACGACACTTTTAGCGTCCCGTATGAACTAACGGCGGGACGCGGGACATGTGACTGAAATACGGGACTGTGCCTTGAAATACGGGATGGGTGGCAACCCTGCTAGCTGTACGCATCAATATGACTAATATTACTTTTAGGTTATCACTGGCAGTCTGACACTGCTACGTTGTCGTACGTTACAGTTTTAACGAATTTCTCGGCAACTTCAATTATTTACTTCATTAATACTAATCCAAGAATCAAATTATGAACAAATTATGTTACATGCGCTTTTACTTAACCTTAATTGTACCTTAGTATGTAATTTCGTAACATAGTTTTGCATATTATTGCAGTTGAGTTTTTCAAAATGAATTTGCAGACAAACTATTCGTTTTAGACATTTTTTTCATAAGAGTTTTTTATTGCATTTAGTCAAATATATAGGCCCTTAAATTTACGGCACTCATATTCCGGACACCCTGTATAATCTTTTTATGTGTGAACCTACTTTTAGTTATACTTGTGACAGTAAAAATTCATTTTGTTTTACATCATAAAATAATTTTTTTACTGCGGGTAGATATAATAAAGAAAATGTTGCTTTGCGCTGGTTTGAGAAGATTACACGTAATACTTAGAAGTTGTAGTTGTATATCTATAGAAATATATAGAGATTCAGAATGGCTTTCTAGAAATAGTTTATACCGTCACTACCGGAATATTGGGAACACTAATATATACAGGGTGGCTTAAATTAGGAAAAGTTGCATGTTTTTCAATTTTATGAAAAGAAATAGGAGATATTTTGTGTAGTTCTGAAATATCGCCTGAAAACTGAAAAATTGCATTTTCTTTTCCTTTTCATAACTTTTTTATTTTTGAAGTAAATATTATGAAATTTGAAACGAAATGAACTTTGAAATGAACAATACAAGAGTACTTGTATTGTTCGTTATAAGCTTTCCAATGAAAGTGGAAACAAAATTCTACATCTACTATACTTCAAAATTTTCTCAGTCAACTTTTGATTTTCTTATGAGCTAACTGCACCGAAGAGAACAAAAAAATACGAATTTCCCCTTCCATTTAAAAGCTTATGTCGAATTAAATAAGGATATCATATTTCTTATTTTTTTTAAATAAAAAAGTTATGAAAGGAGAAAGAAAATGCATTTTTCCAGTTTTCAGCCATTATTTCAGGAACTACCCAAAGCACTTTTTTTCAGAAAATTGGAAGGCTAAAAATGTGCAACTTTTTAATAATTTAGGCCACACTGTATATGTTACCGTTTTAGAGATTCCTGACCACTGGGTGTCGTAAGAGTGACCACCTTATATCGTGCAATTGATAACAGAGATACTGATTCATCTATATGTCATTGCCTGAGAGGCAAATGTTTTGGAACTGAAAGTAATTTTTAATAGAAGAAATAACTTTTGATAATTTTTTAATTCTTATGAAAGACGTCACCTTGAATAATTTTTAATATTTCAGTAGTATTTAAAAGTATTGCACATAGATCGGTCTATCACATAGACATTCTATCTTTTTGGCTTAAAGTGGACTGGATATCAGTGGATTTAAATTTAGGAAACATAAAAATTTCTGTTGAATAGAAACTTGTCAATAGATCAGTCAAACAAAAATTAAATCTGTACCAGTTCTCTATTAAATTTAAGCTGATTAAACTAATCCAATTCCCTACAGAGTGGATCAAATTTTAGGTAAACGTACATACTCGTAGTCACTACAAAGTGTTGTTGTTGGTGTTGGTCTAATATTCAACATTATTTTATGTTGCCTGTATCTCATTCTTACGTTTCTTCATAACTATTTTTTTATATTTTTATTATATCGATAACTAGCAGGGCGTAATATACTTCGTTGGACACTTGTTTTTGTCCAGAGGTTTATTTGGATGCTACAATTTACATTGAGTGTAAATTGACCTGGTCTTATTCATATGTCATATTTAATGTAGGTATTTTAGCAAAAAATGTTCTTCGTGTTCTTTTGTTCTGTTTTTGAGATAGATGTTGCACTTCATTCAATTTACGGTTTTGATTTTTATGAGATTGTTTCAATTATGTTAAATCCAGACTATGGTCCCGAATTTCTTGCTGGTAGGAATGCTTCATTTAGTTTGTTGTTTTGCTGTTGAGTGAAACAGTTCATACAGTTTCATTTATTTATAAAATAATTATTCTTGTCCACACACTCATGGTATCTTTTATTTTTGTAAAATAGTTCAGCATCCCAAATAAAAGAATGCCCTTAGCATTTAGGGGAATTTCTTAAATAGTTATAAAGACACTAGATGATTTTATAAAATATATACATAATAAGCAATTTAAAAGCACGTCTCTACTACCCAGCTAAGTAAAATAGGTTCTGTATCTATACTCATTATTAAAATCACTATATCTTTTATGAAAATAAAAATAAACTGTCCCCATTACGGAAACTCAGTTCCCTGCGCTCTTCTTGCCGTAAAAGGGTACACCTCACCGCTGGTGGGCTAATTATAATAAAAGTTGCAATTAACGGGTTCGGAAGAAAACTCTGCCACGTCATTAAAAAGTTCAATATGCATCCATCAGGCGTCCTTAACAACATCTCGACGCTACTTCAAAGCCATTGAACCTTTCTGGCGGATGAGTTAGCGGAAAAGTTTGCATTCATTTAGTAAAAACACATTTAGAAACGCCGGGTGTTGTCCTGTTAGTCTTACCAATTTTCTCTCTGAGCACGAATGCCCGGCCAACATTGAATTAGGTACTCTCTCAATATTACGTAAACAGCCTAGATCATATACATTCATATACCAGTAGTAAGCCATAGATGAAAGAACCAATGAACACCCTATACATCACTGCCGAAATTATGCGGAACCGCGTCATAATAAAATTAAATCAGAATTTGAGTGTTGTACAGGGTGTTATAAAGTTTTGAATAAAAGTTATAGGACTGGAACTGAAGCCTTTTATTAAGTTAATGGAATGGTTTGCTGCTATTTTGTAATTTAAACAAATTTAGTGGTTTGAGGGTCTCCACCACAGTATACTAAGCAATCAGTACGGAATCTTAGACAATTTATGAATGAAATACGTCTGGCAGTTTTTAAATACCCCCACTCTAGAAAAAGTCGCCAAGAATATGGCGGATCCCAGAGAACATACGAAAAAATAGCTAATAATTTGGTGTAAACATAACCAAAGTTGTTCGTAGTTTTAATACTTTTGCATTAATTCTTAATTAACTGTTGTAATCCAGTGCAGTTTCATGTAAATTGAGGTTTTGGTCACATTTTGTCTTAATTTAGGTTTCTAGCAAATATATGAATTTGATTATAAAACCGGTATGAATTTAAATTTATTTAAAAAATTTGCGAAAACATGGAAACTAGGTCGATTAGTAGTGTAGTTTTATTTTATATTTTGTAGTACTTTTGCCTTTATGTCAAGATGTATACGTTTACCTTATTTTGTGAGCAGATTATCAAATTTAAGCCCAATGTAATTTTTATATTTTTACTAATTTTTTTTTTAGGAAAGTACGAAATGAAATTAAAACGTGAATATTAGGTACAATTTATTTACAGGTTTACAATATATATATGTGTGGACAAGAATAATTATTTTATAAATAAATGAAACTGTATGAACTGTTTCACTCAACAGCAAAACAACAAACTAAATGAAGCATTCCTACCAGCAAGAAATTCGGGACCATAGTCTGGATTTAACATAATTGAAACAATCTCATAAAAATCAAAACCGTAAATTGAATGAAGTGCAACATCTATCTCAAAAACAGAACAAAAGAACACGAAGAACATTTTTTGCTAAAATACCTACATTAAATATGACATATGAATAAGACCAGGTCAATTTACACTCAATGTAAATTGTAGCATCCAAATAAACCTCTGGACAAAAACAAGTGTCCAACGAAGTATATTACGCCCTGCTAGTTATCGATATAATAAAAATATAAAAAAATAGTTATGAAGAAACGTAAGAATGAGATACAGGCAACATAAAATAATGTTGAATATTAGACCAACACCAACAACAACACTTTGTAGTGACTACGAGTATGTACGTTTACCTAAAATTTGATCCACTCTGTAGGGAATTGGATTAGTTTAATCAGCTTAAATTTAATAGAGAACTGGTACAGATTTAATTTTTGTTTGACTGATCTATTGACAAGTTTCTATTCAACAGAAATTTTTATGTTTCCTAAATTTAAATCCACTGATATCCAGTCCACTTTAAGCCAAAAAGATAGAATGTCTATGTGATAGACCGATCTATGTGCAATACTTTTAAATACTACTGAAATATTAAAAATTATTCAAGGTGACGTCTTTCATAAGAATTAAAAAATTATCAAAAGTTATTTCTTCTATTAAAAATTACTTTCAGTTCCAAAACATTTGCCTCTCAGGCAATGACATATAGATGAATCAGTATCTCTGTTATCAATTGCACGATATAAGGTGGTCACTCTTACGACACCCAGTGGTCAGGAATCTCTAAAACGGTAACATATACAGTGTGGCCTAAATTATTAAAAAGTTGCACATTTTTAGCCTTCCAATTTTCTGAAAAAAAGTGCTTTGGGTAGTTCCTGAAATAATGGCTGAAAACTGGAAAAATGCATTTTCTTTCTCCTTTCATAACTTTTTTATTTAAAAAAAATAAGAAATATGATATCCTTATTTAATTCGACATAAGCTTTTAAATGGAAGGGGAAATTCGTATTTTTTTGTTCTCTTCGGTGCAGTTAGCTCATAAGAAAATCAAAAGTTGACTGAGAAAATTTTGAAGTATAGTAGATGTAGAATTTTGTTTCCACTTTCATTGGAAAGCTTATAACGAACAATACAAGTACTCTTGTATTGTTCATTTCAAAGTTCATTTCGTTTCAAATTTCATAATATTTACTTCAAAAATAAAAAAGTTATGAAAAGGAAAAGAAAATGCAATTTTTCAGTTTTCAGGCAATATTTCAGAACTACACAAAATATCTCCTATTTCTTTTCATAAAATTGAAAAACATGCAACTTTTCCTAATTTAAGCCACCCTGTATATATTAGTGTTCCCAATATTCCGGTAGTGACGGTATAAACTATTTCTAGAAAGCCATTCTGAATCTCTATATATTTCTATAGATATACAACTACAACTTCTAAGTATTACGTGTAATCTTCTCAAACCAGCGCAAAGCAACATTTTCTTTATTATATCTACCCGCAGTAAAAAAATTATTTTATGATGTAAAACAAAATGAATTTTTACTGTCACAAGTATAACTAAAAGTAGGTTATATATATATATATATATATATATATATATATATATATATATATATATATATATATATATATATATGTATGGTATGAATTTAAATTTATTTAAAAAATTTGCGAAAACATGGAAACTAGGTCGATTAGTAGTGTAGTTTTATTTTATATTTTGTAGTACTTTTGCCTTTATGTCAAGATGTATACGTTTACCTTATTTTGTGAGCAGATTATCAAATTTAAGCCCAATGTAATTTTTATATTTTTACTAATTTTTTTTTTAGGAAAGTACGAAATGAAATTAAAACGTGAATATTAGGTACAATTTATTTACAGGTTTACAATATATATATATATATATATATATATATATATATATATATATATATATATATATATATATATATATATATATATATAGGTAACATAATCAAAAACCCCCGTTGCTCTATTAGGTGTATGGAGTGGTTTCTTTCATTCATGTATGAAAGCAGTCTCTTTCCTATTTGGAGTTAAATCCTTTGCCTGGTGGTTTTCTGATAAGATCCCAAACACACTTTGCAACTAGTCGCAACTCATGCCTCCAAAAATGTATCCGTTCTTCACTGATGTTAATCATTGAGATAAGACAATTAATATAGAGCAGCATTAATAAAAAAAATTGTATGTAAGTTCAACGAGACTATTTCTTTTCATTTCTTGTCCTAGTTCTCTTTCTGAGATAGATTTATTTTCTATTCTTGACCACCGAATAATTTCTTTGGCAATTGTAAAGTTTATAAACAGTTTAGAATAGTTGCCAATAGGTAAACAAATTATAAAAAGTTTAGACTAGATTTCCTAATACCGGGCAAAATTATCAAAATGTACACAGATAGTAAACAACCACTACTGAACTTACGTAATCATACGATAACAACTAGGTCAGCATGGGAATAACAGCAGGCACTGGTAGTGGCCTCAACCGACAACATTGTGTCTGTATGTTGGGTAAAGGGACACGAGCGGTGCAATGGTAACAAAGTAGCCGATAAGTTGGCTAGGAGTGTATCGGGTCTCGATATTTTTGGACCTGGTTGTTAATTTTTGTTGGAATTATCAAGGAGGACACTCACAAAGAATTTATAAAGCGGTGGGATCAAACAAATATCTATCAATTTGCTAAGGCGTTTCTAGACTACTCCTGCAAGGATACAACCAAAAAGTACCTGGCTATGTCTAGGACAAATCTTCATCTGGTGGCATATTCAATCTAGATACTGTTGGTTAAGGTAGCCCCTCTATTGTATAAGGAAGTGTGAAACACCTCTTTGTAAGGTTTGCGAATACGAAGACGAGATAGCATTTTATACACTGTGAGTGCACTGCTATCTCGTCAACAATCCATGTTGGGAGAACAATGGCTTTCTATGACCTAGATTAGAGATTCCTCTAAGCAACGTCAACACATTGTTGTCTTTATTAGGCAGATACTTTAATTACCTTTAATTAATGCTCAATTATCACCCTTTAATGTATTCAAATTTTACGTCAAATTTCCTGCTTGACGGAATAACTCCGCTTGGGTAAAACTTTGTAGTCATATAAATAAGCTTTTTATATCGGTTGTTGTGCGGGACACCATGGACAACCAATTATCAAAAACAATTTAACTGTCATATTATTTCAATACTTTCTCTCCATTTGTCTTCTGTAGCCTTTTAAACTGAAACTCTCTTTGGATATCTAATGATATTCATTCTTTTTAGATACAAAATGTGAAAATGATACCTTTCTTTATAAGAAAGCCGCAGTCTGGCTAGTAATCACATTGGCACTGGATGTATGCTTAAAATAACTTGGAGAAATAGTTCATATAAATTTAAAGTGAATCGGGAAAAATCGTTTTAGAAAAATGTTCGGGTTTTATGCAGCTATAGCCTAATATATTTCTCCAGATTTATATGATTTTCTTGACCTTCCGCACACCGCTCTTTAGATTTATAAGAGTCGTTAGGTGAGACGTAGAGGCTATTTTTCACCCAGGTGGTGGCTTACCATCATTTGTTCAATTTTTATTATCGTCCTAGTTCTCCCCTATTGCTAGTAGTGAAATTTAATAAACATGTTAAATTGATGCATGTTTACAGTCAAAATGTAAATATTTCAAATAAATAAAATGTGCTGTTTACATTATCTACGATCGATTTCTATATTTTGGCTACTAAAAACAGTTTCTTTTATATACTTAAAGGTTTTTGAATCAGAACAGGAAAATGTGAAAGTTATACAAATTAAATCAAGATTAAATATTTGGCAACAGACACAATAGGTCTCTGAATTTGCTCAGTCGCGGCGAAGTCACCACTGAAAATGCCGACGGCGGCGAAACGTTTGGAAGCATGGAATGCGACTAGCGGCGACAGCGGCGGCTACGGAGCGCCTTGGAGGACCACCATTATCCGAGGAACGGTTCCGACCGTAGCAGTCGTAATACCAGCAATAGGAACCGAAATCAATATATGGACGAGCCGAGACACCGATAGCGGGTCTATCCTCACAGAACCTAGCCCGAGAAAAACCAGGGCAGGTAAAAGAATCCCGGCTAATGCTAGGGATGTGCATTTTAACTCTGTTTCTGGCAGCTACCAGTTACCGACGTTACGGCACAACAACCCGGAAAATCACTATATATCAAATGATAGCACCGGCCGTGAAAGCCTAAAAATCACTTTGCCCATTACATTTGAGTAACATGAGTAACATTTTTATTTATCATTTTCTTGATATCACTTTTTTATAAACAGCATAATGGTCTTATTTGCTTCTAATGGTTATATTTTATGTGTATATTCGGACATATTTTTATAATTATTTTACGACCTGTGTTATTTAAATTAACATAATTGTCGGTGTGTCTTGTGTTTTAGGCAGGTAGGCATTGCCAGTCACTGCATTACTATGCACTTCCTTAGCCTTAGCTTAGATTCACCAACTTAAGAAATCACCACTGAATATACATGCAGCGAATAGTGAAAAAACCATAAAATAATTGACATGAACGTAATATTAATTTTAAGAAAGTAAGATATTCTCCGCTGCAATGAATCATCACTGCAAAGGCTTGACCAGAGTCTAATAACCAGAATTCAATCAATATATTTACAGCCATCGATAACGTCGACATATACATTTTTGGAAATTTTGAAATCGCGCATTTGCGAGATCATCATGACGTGGTGCAGATAGGTCAGATGGATCAAGTACTGCACTTGACCACTTTTTCATGGCATGTATTTGAAACAAATCCCTATAGAACATTTAAACCACTATATTCTGTCTTGTGTAAAAGTAGATATATAATATATAATCAACATTTATTTATATTGCATCCAAAATAAACATGTTTAAGAAAAATAAACATAGTTAGTCTACTTCTAATTAATATTTAACTAAATAAAGCACAAAACAAATTTAGCATAAATTACAAAATGTTAATTTAGGTTAAAGTAAGTTTTTATTAAAAAACATGTTTCAAAAAGGTAATTAATATTCAGTTGAACCTCCTTTTGCTCTCTTCGGAGAATATTTTCGATGAGATTGTTTATAAGCTGCTCATGAATAATCTCCCAAATCACAGTGGCAACATGGTTAAGGTCTAGAAGGGGCGCATAACCCTGATTTTGTTAACGATCTCTTCTTTTCAACATGTCCCATGAATGTTCGATCGGATTCAGATCTGGAGACTCCGATGGCAACTGTAGACTAACAATATTTTCGGTTTCCTTAAACAGTAACAAAAAATGTTCTCTTACAACGCCTAACCAGTCACGTTACCACGGATCAGAGTAAGAGGCGTTCGATCATTCCACATTATTCCTCCTCAAAACATTGCACTGCCACCTTGAAATGGGAGAACTTCTTCTAGATTAACGTCCCGGAACTCGCCAAACATGTACCTGATGATAGTCCGACACTAAACCAATTCTAGTTTCATCCGAAAACATAACATTCTGCTATTGATCCAAACCCCTGTTTCGTCTTCAGTGGTTTAATCAGCCACTCGAATTTGGTGCGCCTCCTGAATAATAAATCCACCCTGATTGAGGGTTGTAATGCAATGGCGATTTTCTCTGATGATTTTACAGATACTCGAGTTCTAAATATCGTTGGTAGGTTTTCGATACATCACTTTGGTTGACCCCAACAGTTGCTGCAACATGTCTTTGCGATTGTCCCATTTCAATAAGTGTCACTATACGATCCCTGTCTACCGTTGAAAATCCTTGGAAAGACATTTGAAATCAAAAACACATTTTTTAATAAAGGTAAAAGGCAAAGTACACTACTGACTAAATAATATTTTTATATGGCCAGAGAGAATCTCAATGTTATCACTTGCCAGGATTTTTTGTTGTTTTGGAGAAAAAATATAAACATAAAATATATCGTTCTGAATTAAGGAATATGGGGTGATGCAGTATAAAAGTTGATGAGTTTAGTTGTTGCCGAAAAGTGAGAATCGACCTGTAGCTCGAAAACGATGAAACGATACCATCACATTTGTTTTTTGTTTTTCTCACGCTGTACTTTAATTGTTTGACGCACTGCGAGAAAAGTCGGCAAAATCACCTTCACCAGAAGTGCTTTAGCAGGTATTATTCCGCACTCAATCTTCCTCTGGGTGTCCTAGCCAGAGTGCTTAGCAGATGATATTCCGTGGCACTCAATCTTCCTCTGGATGTCCCGAGAGTTTAGCCGGTCCTTTCTGCGGTGCTCGAGGTCATCCTCATGGTCTCCGACTCCGAGTGATAAGTAGGTTCTTTCTGCGGTACTTGGCGTCTTCACCGTATATTCCTTACGACCCTATGTGTTACTTTTGTGCCACTATTTTAGCATTTACGTTATTTATGTAGATTGAGGAATTGTTAGTATTGCATTTGTTTAAAGACTGAGATTTATTTTATGAAATAAATATTTTATTTGGATACTGAGTGTTATGATATTCCTGAACCATGGACATAACTTCTCCACCGAGTGAATCTGGATTCATTAAAGTGACTGTACTAATTCGGCATCTCCGACCGAATACCGAAAGTACGTTACAACATCGCAAATTAATTCTGAAAACACACTCTTCTATATATCAACAACATTCTACAAATATTTATTACAGATTTTTCCTCATTTGTCTTTGAAAACTATATATTGATTTGCTATTATTTCGCAAAATTGAATTCCCTACCCTATATGCCCTGAAAAATTAAAAACATCTACAACAGTTTTATGAAAGGGACCAAAAAATTCACCATTTTCCTCCCTATCACCAGGTTTGTTCACTACTTTTTATTAGAATAAGAATTAGTTCTAAGGAAATACAAATACGTAGTAACTATTATAATTCCGAAAAAATGTTTCTTCAAAATAAACTAAAATTAGAAACACCGAAATTAACAAGGTTAGCACACGGTACCTGCAGCTAGAATAGAGCTTGTGGCATCACATCACGGAACGGACCACCAGCTAGCCTGCTGTATATTACTATACTAGCGACAAGAATTCAGACGACTTACGTCATACGAACAAATGAATAATTTATTATATTTTCATCAAAATATTTAAGAAACTGCAACTGATAGTAATTAAACTATATACTACAGTAAAAGTTTGCGTTATATATTGCACTAAATTGCAAAAATGATTGTTTTTAACGCGACCAAATATCGAAAATTACGTTGACAATAAAAACAAATGTGTAACGTCAGCCGTGACGTAAGACGTCTGAATTCTTGATGCGAGTATATATACTTCCTACTATTTTAACCATCGGCTCCCCGTAACTTTCTGTGGTAGCAACTAAAATGTAAATTTTGAAGAAAATATAGGATACAAATGAAGGAATCTACTGTTACAAATAAAATAATGAATTTCTAAATACATAACAAAATTATACTTTAGTTGATGGATCTAGAGAGTGACTCATATACATGCAGCCCGTATATTTTTCCTATAAAATCGTGTGCCGCATATCTCCACACACCTTCTGCTGCAGTAAGTACGCATGCGCTGCAGCTTTTGATTGGCTGCGACGAATTGTCGGATCTTCCTGTTCCATTTCCAGCGCTATCATGGGTGGGTATATCATTCGGGCGGGCAAAATTTTGGGTATATCGTTTCGCTAATTTAATTATGAATCTAATTAATTTTATTAGTAATTTTGTGTTTTCAATAATATTCAACCTCCAGTATTTCAAAAACAAAGCGCCTTAAAAGAAAATGTTATTGAGCAAAAAATATTATATTTCGATGTACTATCTATTCTGAAATTTTCTGTATTTAAACCTGATACACTCTGTATGTAAATGTTATAGGAATATTACTACAATCAAGGTATAATTTTTCAATTTATTTGGGGACACTTTGAATAAATAGTAAATACTTTTATAGACGTCGCCGGTCGTCAGAAATCTTAAGAGTAATTGCTAATCGCATTTTGGTTGGAATAGCTTGCCTCAATCGAGTATCTTGCTTTGGTACAACTGGTGAAATTTTGTTTAATAAATAGTTAAACATGGCATCTAGTGAAGTTTTGAAATTCTCTGGTGATTAATAATTTATAAAATAAAAAAAAAACATCATAACTTTAATCTATTGAGATGTGTTGCTGTCATTCACCATCATCTTCTACAAAGTTTTCGTTTTTTTTACATGACAATTATATATAATATAACAGTACCTAATTATAATAACTTATAGAGTAAAGAGCAGTAGCGACTACAATTTCAGTGGCAAACGTCTTGCCGTACTTACCGCCGTAGTTACGAAATAAACGCAATAAAGTGTGGATGCAGTACTCGTCTACTATTTTAATAGTTCTCGGTGTGGATGTGGCATAATAGTTCTCGCCGAGATGTCGTGCCGTATGGATGCGGCATTACTCTGTGAAATGTTATACTTCCTATAGGCAGGGCTCAGGATACTATATATTATATAATTATTTCACAGCTCTCTGTTAGATTCTACATACGTTACGGACCCCTAGTGTTACACTATAGATTCCTTAAACATTTTAGTATTAAAACGTCATTCTCTCAGCCGTAGCATTATATGTTATGGCCCATCTTAACAGATGAATCGGTAGCTCGTACAATGTGTAAGGGACAAAAATCACTTACTTTTGTTATTATATTTTCTATCGATCTCCTGTTATGTTTTATTTTTTTTTCTCATTTTATTTGAGGGGTAGTGAGAACAGTCCTGTGAACTACACCCAATGTTTCCTTCTGGTTTCTGGTAAAAGGTGTAAGGGGCAAAAATCACTTTTTTGTTATAATTTCTATCGTTCTCGTGTTATGTTTTGTTTTATTTCTCATGTTATTTGGGGGGTAGTGAAGACGATCCTGTGAACTACACCCAATTTTTCCTTGTGGTTTCGCATTAAATTATACTCAAAACAGACTGACAATTTTTAGTCCACTTTTGACTTATCGTTAACGAGTAATCAAGAGGACTCGCTTTTTTAAGCTATAAAAAGTTGTAGTTTCGAGACTGTGCATGGACACATTTTTACAGGAGACAAAATAACTCATTTTTACTTGTAGATCGTCCTTTATTTTTTTTGCAATTATTCCTGAGATGCATTATTTATTCAGTAAGTCGAGACCATGATATTCAATGGTGACAGATTGTAAATAAAATTGTTTTCATATGCTCCTGCCTTAAAAATAAAAAAATTTGCGAATTTCTACATTAAGGAAATCTCAAAAGAACCTCATGTTAAAAAATGTTTTGCTATTAAATAAGCAATTTGAAAGCCACGATTTTAAATTACTTTCAGGGGACTACTTGATCCCTTGATTTCTGTCTCATATTGAATTCTGCCGCTCATGAATATTTTACGTAATTATTTTATCGACCTCTGCAAATTTTTACTCTTCCATTTACATAACCACAATCATGTGTAGCTATATTTATCTAGGTTAATACACTGTTGTACAAAATGTAGGATTGTAATTCTTAATTGACAAAATGCTTGATTAACAATTACTTTAATCTAGATTTTCACTTTTGCATTAGCTTTATCCGCTTACTTTGTATGCTATCTCACAACTGTTTCATCAAAATTATTTTCTGTGCATCTACTTCAAATCGAACTCTCTTTGTAGAGCGCTCATTCCGTACGTAGAATGGGGTATAGAATTGAACGCGCTTTGTGAAACTAATTGCAGTTTTAATATTCATATATTCAACCAAGATCTATTATAGAACTTCTCTCGCTTATTGGATATTGCAATCGGGTGATAAATGAATTCTTGATGACTTTTTTTATATAAGCCATTGGAAATGGAATTTCACCAGTGGATTTTCATCACGTCTCACACGTGACCTATTTCGCAGTTTCTTGATGTTATCCTAAAATATTGACAGTTGAATTATAATTTTTAAGGTCACATAATTGAAGTCACCGGATTATGACTATTTTTTAATTATAAATATAACTGATGTAAGTAATTTACTTTACGCGTCATATTACTTCTAATCTTGTAGAGGAAGGAGAAACACTATCAATTCTTTAGCTGAGCCATTTCTAGGTTAGTGAATGATATTTCCACTTACAATTTTCAGTAATTTTAGTCTGTTTGGAAATGAAAGAGAGTAATAAAACCCCGAGATAAGAACCGGCCATGGGCGTGGTAATATTTCGTTTCAGGTAATTATCGGGTTACACTAATGCTAACAGGTAATGGGTGTACATTAGTATATTTTACTGGATACATCATAGGGCAGGAGCCAGTGTATTGTGACAGATTAATCCAGTCTTAGAGCTGAATATACTGTCACGTGGTGGTGGAATAAAACGCCACAAAACTGGGGGTAGTCCTTAATTTTAGGTGGCAGCGAAGTTAGCGGACGAAGGGTGGCAAATAATATCCACTAAAGGGGTTGGCAGCTAGCTAACAGTGGAGACGGGGTGGGTATAAAGAAAAAAAAGTGTTTAAAAAGGCGCCACCCGTTTTTACAACCCCGGATGGTATTTTAACCTATGTAGTGGTGAATATTATTCGCCTGGATGCCTTCGGTATACAAATAAAAAAAAACGGGAAAAAGGCAAGTCCACAGACAAAAAGAAACTACTAAGATCAACAATATGCGCTATATTAACGGCTAAGTATGTATCTAACAATGAACAGTATCAGAGTATTGTAGGTAAGTGATCGGATCACTTTTGACGGCCGGGGGAACACACCTGGCGGAGTAGAACTAGTTTTCAACGTTTTGTGTTTTGTGGTTCTACCACTGACAGCTGTCAAATTAATGACTGTTCAATGGCTAATTTTGTGGTTATTAAAATTAAAATGTCATGGTATGCCACGGACAAATAATAAATTTATACATATATACGATTATAAAATATTATATTAATGAAAATCCGTGCTCTAAAACACATGAAAAATAGATATGACCACTTACTTAATACAGTAGCACTCAATGGTGTTTACATGTTTAGGTAGGTAAACCAGTTGAAATTTAATAGTTGTGCATAATATAGATATATATCTCCTATAGTTGTATATGAGGGTGGAATTCCCCTAGTGCTACAGCCTAATTGTTTTGGGATGCTTTCTAGCACCTTGGCGATCTGAGATACTAAGGCTACTAATTATAACTGAAAACCAGAGTGAAGCTCATATCATAACAATGCAAGCAAATCTTAAGAGCTAACAACTAACTAAACTAATTCTTAAAATTAAGCTTATCTGGTACTGAAAGAATATGGTGTACTACACAGCTTCAGGTCGGGTTCCCTCGGGATGGTAAGGTTGAGCCCACGACTGAATGCAACGTAGCGCAGCAGGCACCATACCAGATCCAAGTAGGTTGAGAGGTGGTTCTCACAGCTTATAGCAAACAATCAAGCAAAGCGGATCTATCTACTTCTCAAGTCTACGGTCATGCAGAAATGTATGGCAGGGTAAGTTTTCAGCAAAGCGTTCAGCTTATCACCACGTCAAGCAGAAAAGGACAGGGTCGGAATAGAAGGGAAAAAAGGCCTAAAAGGAAGAGTAAACGCTGAATACAACTACACATGCATATTGAAATGTAAATATTGGACTTGAAATAAAAGCACATGTTTTAACTAACCCATACATACCTTAGTTGTAGGTCGGCCTTTAAAATTTGGGGTTTTACTCGATCTCCTTGTGGGCAATAAATATCCAACTCTACGGTTGCAAATATACCAAACTATATATTTTGCCCAGTATGTTAATCTCTTAAAAATGCGCAAATTGCGAGCAGCTCAACAGCTAGAAATTAAGCAAGAAGAGAAAAGAGTTTTTTTCCCTCGTTATCAAAAAAGATTATCTTTTTGCACCCTAGGGGAATTTTTAACCAACCTGCTGGCCTGATAATAAAGATAGAAGAAAAAAAGTGACATATGCTTTCAAAACAAACAACTAGGTTAGTATTTTTAATGTTTTCTGAAAATAAAACTGTTACAATACGAAGACGTGCTAGTGCAGTAGAGTAAAATTTGACTTGTGTATAGTGACTATTGTGCCAGTGGATATAATATTGTTTGGTTAAAATGTCGAGCTTATCAGATTACGTACCTGTTAAACGTGTGAAAAGATGGGCGCTGTCTCAGAATGAGAAGATTATATTAAATGTATTTAATGCATTGAAATACCAAAATGCTACCAACAATGTTGACCACATTGTGGAAAAGTGTTCCAAAATAACAGGGATTGGAAAATCGACTATCTACAGACTTTGAAAGGAAACAAAAAATGAACAAGATACTGTAAATCCCCCAAAATCATCTACAGGGAGGTCAAAAGTCGTTATAGATGATTTCTTCAAAAATGTCATTCGCAGAAAAGTACACTCATTTTATTTTAAAAAAGAAATACCAACGCTAAACAAAATTTTAAGCGAACTTTCAGAGGACAACGATTTGCCAAAAATCAGTAGAAGCAAATTATGGGCCGTCTTACGAGAGTTGAATTTTTGCTGGGAAAAGCAGAGCAGGAAGTCAGTTCTTATCGATAAAGATGAAATTATTTGTTGGCGAAGATCCTACTTAAGATCAATTAGAAAATTCCGTGACGAAGGGAGGAATATTTATTATCTAGACGAGACTTGGGTCAACGAGAGATATACTGTAACAAAAGTATGGCAAGATAAAAATGTAAAAAGCTCTCGACAAGCATTTTTGGATGGACTTTCAACAGGGTTCAAGGCACCTTCAGGTAAAGAGCGAAGACTAATAGTGACACATATAGGTAGTGCCAGTGGTTTTGTAGATGGCGGTTTACTTTTATTTGAATCTAAAACACAGGTGACTATCACGAAGACATGAACGCAGATGTTTTCGAAGAGTATTTTACACAGATGTTAGATCTTATTCCTCCGGGGTCTGTAATTGTCATGGATAATGCCAGTTACCATTCACGGCAGACCGAGCGGACGCCTACGACTGCTTGGAGGAAAGCCGATATAATTCAATGGTTATCCGGAAAAAACATTTCTTTTGAAGCAAATATGGTGAAAAAGGAACTTTTGACACTTGTCAATCTTAATAAAGATCAGAAAAAAATGTGTTATCGATGAAATGGCAATAAAAGTCTATTCATTAAATTTAAATAAATGTATTGATAATAAAATTGAATAATTTTATTTGTATTGCTAAAAACTCTCTTAACCCGGTTATGATGCTTAAAGTAGCATCTAGTTTTGAAATGCTGTTCTTATATTGTTTACTTATAAGAGAAATAGACCGAGAAATTGAAGCGGCATAGACAAAGACGGATTGTCAGAGATTAAATTTTAGCTACCTGCTACAATTTAGTACGGTTCGATCACACAAAGTTTTTTTAAAAATATGCTTCATCTATACCGATAATACATAATATAAAAAATTTGAATATAAGCACCAGTACTACATTTATTTACAATTTGCATACATAATAAGCTTTTATTGCTCTCTTTCATTTCTAAACAGACTGTAAGTAATTTAGCTTACGCGTCATATTACTTCTAATCTTGTAGAGGAAGGAGAAACACTATCAATTCTTTAGCTGAGCCATTTCTAGGTTGGTTGTCTCGTAGATAGTTTAGGATTTAAAGTGAATGATATTTCCACTTACAATTTTCAGTAATTCTAAAACTGTGAGGGAGTGTAATTGCAATAGATCGCACGTCGTACTAACTAACTATCTTTTAATGAAGTTTTGGAACTGTCTCAGTTTTATCGTACTGCACTCTTCAAGACATCAATTTGCCTGCATCTTGGAGAGATCTTTCGAGTCTTTGAGATCCCTAACGGTGCGACCTGAGGACTAGACACAATAAAGCATCGGTGACATTCTTAAGATCCCTTCCCATCACTTTTCTTTTTTCTGTATCCAAAAATTTAACTAACTTTAAGGTATTGATATGATGGAAGTTAAAACGTCGAGACTAATTTTAAAGAATTATATAATTTACTAATTTAATAATTAATGTTCTTGTTTTAAAAAAGAACATAATTGTATTATAGTATTCAAAAGATAATACATACAAACACATAATAAGGAGACACCGCAGAGTCCGCGGACTTCTACTGTTTCCAATATGTTTCAAAAGTGAAGTTAGATATTTATAGAGTGTTTTGATTAAAGCAGGTTAGTAAATTTAGATACATTAATTTCTTTAGATAATTATTGAATAGAACTTTGTCTGTGGAATTGTTCATTGGCATACCTAGATGTTTGATATCAGAGAGCATACATATGACTTCATTGATAGGAATTGTAGGAGATTTGATTTATATTAGCTTAAAATACCTTTCTAATACAGTAAAAAATGTAATGACTTTTATAACTGACACCAGCTCCAGATGAATGAAAAACGAAGACTTATATTTTTTAAATGTTCATCCTGAAAGACATTTCCCTTGACATTTAAATCAATTGAATTAGCAAATAATTTTCTAAACCTTATTATTAAACATATTTTTTAATCTTACTGAAAATTGAAAAACCTACCAATGTCGTGTCATGTGATCAAAAATAGTAGATACTAAATTGTTAACTAAGTACCATTTATCAAGTTCGAATAATTTTGTTTAAATTTGGTTCATCAGAGATAAAATGAATTTGATTTTTTTTTATCAGGGGTAGTCCAACATATATATTTTTTGAAAGACAAAAGTTAGGGCAGCCGATCGCCCGTAAAAACCAAACGAAAATTTTAAACGCCTTTCTAGAGATTCGGCTTCGAGAACGTGTTAGACAAGGCTTAAAAACGGGCCAAATCCGATTTGGAATTACATCAGACGTAAAAAAGCCCGTTCGGGTCCCCTTCATTGTAAATGAAAATAAAACCTTTCATGAGCCCTCTCGCAGTTTTCATAATGCCACTTGAAAAATAGCAGCGAATCGAGAGAATCTCCCAAATCGCGGCTGCAAGCCCCTTTTTACGCTTGTTTTACTGCTAAACCGACGCTGTGAAGAATCACTCCCGGACGACTTGAGGCAAATATTTAATTTCATATTCTACACGAGACTTTAACGGAATTTGTTATATCTGTCTACTTCGACTACTTTAAATTTGCCTTCTTATAACAGAGTTTCTTTTTAAAATTCGCTGTTCTCTTACGTACACACTGGTACAATATTATTCAGAAAAGCTAACCCTTCATAAACTGAAAAAGTACGTTTAAAGTCATAATCAATTTACTCTAAAAACTCTTCATCGGTTTCAACAAAACTTTTTTTAGGAATCTTTAATGATTTATCATACAAATACCAGTATACAGAAGCGTATCCTCACGTGTCAAGGAAAACTTCACTAGCTTATTCGTAAATATCACCACAATTCAAATAAATTATATTTATAACCAGCCTTCGCCTGAAACGTTGTTTGAAACGTGGAGCGACACTCCAGTATTTTTGTATCTTTGATTGACAATTAATTATAATTATACATATACGGTGAATAATGCTTAATGTGCTTATTTGCATACAGTGAAATCATCAACGAGAAAACATTAAATAAATCGGCATGGAAATGCAATAAGTTTCATTTTTTTCTCTAGAACTGAGGCAGTAAATCTGTGATACCAGAATCAGTATTCGGTCTATTGCTATGTTATCTAAGACTGACCTGGTTTGTGTTTTCAATATTGTCTTGCATTTTCTTGGTCTCCCAAGACAAGTTAAGACAAAACCAAGACAAGACCAAGACGAGACCAAGGCAAGACCAAGACAAAAGATGATAGTTTGAATTGGAAGACAATACAAGATTTAAAAAATAATAGTCTTGCGAGACAAGACAAGAAATATTGCTACGGCAAGAAGTCATGCACATACAGGGTGAGTCATAATGTCATTAATTTTAAGAGGAGATAGGGAATAATGAGGATAATGCGAATAAGCTATTAAAAAAATCTAAATGCTTATTTACGCCGAAAAAAATATTTTGAAATCATTATTTAAACCCCCTTTTCAGACTATCACTGACCGCTCACAGCCTTGTTCATTTACAGCCAGAGACAGCTCACAGTTCAACTCGATGTCGACCTGAAATATTTTTCTAGTACCTGCCTACCTACCTAGGTTTTAGACATCACAAATAAACGGTTATACTGACTATTTTAGAATATCATTTTTTCTCGCTCAGTTCAACTTCAGCCAATAATAATTAAAAATGTTGATATCCAATGAAATCAAGTAATAATTAAATAATCCTATTAAAAATTGCAAGTAACGCGGTCCACTCAGGTTTTCCGGTACTGTCCAATCAAACGATACCCGTACACTCCTGCCCATACGTTGACAACAAATCCCCTCTGAAAGCTAAACCGACAAGTAGCGTGTGGATTTTCCTCTGAGCAAATGTAGCTGTTATGACTGCAAAGAAATTAGCTTAGTTACATTGAAATCACAAAACTCCAACGTATCTAATAATAAACCGAGTAACAAACCATTTACGTACATTACATAAAAAACCTATACCCAATGGGTAAATTATTAAGAGAAGCTGAAAAGTATTTCGTGTTTAAATACTGCCCAAGACCGAAATGGCACGAATCTGATCTGATGCTCAAAAAAGTTATCGAGAGTGAATCTTGACCTACCGTATTATTAGGTCAATAACCTAGTTACCTAGTTTGTGTACTGTTATTTAAAGATAAGGAGTAAAACTATTTTTTTAATCTAGATATATGAATGAACTTTCCTTAAATATTGATTTATTTGTTAATAAAAACAAATGTAGATAATAAATAAATGTTTTCGAATGTTAGGTTATTACAGTTAAATAATTTTGATATTACGTTTTCACTACGTTTTACAAATAAATATGAATTTTTAGTATTACTCGTAAGTACATTTAATTATTCAGTTTGTAGTTACGTACATCTAGCCTAGAAATTTATTGTTTTTTAAGTAGTATGGTACTAATCTGTTTAAAATGCCAGTTTGAGTAGAACTGCACTTATCCGTCCATAGCACTTAATATTAATAAAATTAGGGTCAGCCGCAATTTGATTTTGATGCTCTCAACTAAATTTAAAACAGTCTCCATCAGCCGACGCAGTTTCACAGAACCCGTATCGCAAAGGCACTTACACAAAGTTCGTGCACCTGAAAAATGTCTGTTAGGTTAGGTAGGCATCTCCGATATTCCGTAACAGCGGCATTCGCATTTCGTAAACATTCTCAGTATAACACTACCATTTCTGCATATTAGGAATTTGTAAAATTATAATACGCGAGACCGGAATAAAAAAAACTACTGCTTACTGCTTGTATTCTCTCCATCCCCCCTCCAAATGTGTGACGTGATCTACAAATTTGGGGGGAAGGAAATGCGGGAAATGCAGAAAATGCTAAATGGGGGTAAATTTGAATATCACGCTGAAGTGTTAGACGATATTATTTATGTAAACATGATGTGGCGACGATGTTTAATCCGGAATTCGATTGTCGTATGGGTGCGTTATGAGAAAGTTCGTAGCGCACCAGGAGCGTCGTGTTACTGATTTTTATAGGGTGATTTGTTTATTTTTTTAAAGGTCGAGTAAAAAATTTTTTTTTCGATTTTCTGCCTTTATTAGGCTTCCAGAATACGTGGTTAAAATTAATGACATTATGATTGACTCACCCTGTATAGATTATTTATTTAGAGTTAAGTGAACATTACCTGAACAAATAAATATTGCACTTCTGTTACTGCTAGGTTTATTTAAAGGACATCTAGCATACAAAGTTTATTGAGTCTAGGTTCAGTTCTGTTCTAGAACTACTTATAAATTCACTCCCACTTAATTGAAAGAGCTTCGATTCTGTTTCGCCTACTATTTCTATACTTTATAACGTCCACAAATCGACCACTGTCGACGATGGATCATATCAATAGTTACGTACGATCTCTGAGAGGAATCCTAACCGACCTAAGTTAACCACCACTATTAATTCCTAATAAAGTTCCATGTTTCTCATTTGAAGCTCAAGACGCAAGAATCATGCAATAATCTTGAAAAATTGTGTAACAACAAATTTGCAAGACTCTCGCAAGACAATACAAGACATGATCTTGCAAGAACAAGACTTTAAAGAAACTCAAAAAAGGTTTTTTCAAATTTTGCAATATTTCTTGTATCAACCAGTTCAAAAGAACGATAAATGTAAGAATGATCGGATGGACTTGGTTTGTGAGGGGTTAGGATTCTTACAACGGCTTGGAGTCAATGCAAATTGAAATATCGACATAGTAAGTAATAACAAAAATTAGAATTTCAGCTAATCCACTATAGATCTTCGAAAAGCATCTGAATTGTTTTGGACACCAAATCAAGTCACAGCTTAGCAATATTTCTGTCAACTCAGGGCAGCAGAGAGACTCCAGCAGAGCTATTTGGAATACCTGAATGCCGCCAATGACAACGCCGCTTGTTACACAACAACAACGTCTATACAAAGGTAGACACATCTGAATTGGTCCACTGTGGATTTCCATTCTGTGCCTATTAGGTTGTGAATAAAGTGAATAGCCTTAACTTAAAAAAATGGTATTGAAATAAATTATAGTTAAAAAAAAAACTAAAAAAATACGCTTTAAACAGCAAACCGAACTAAAAAGGAGAAATTCATTTTGAAGTATCAAGAGTTTATATTACAGCAATAGAAAATTCCGACAATCAATTACGACTAATTAATTGGGAATAAGATTAAATTAGAAATTAAATTATTAATAAAATAATTCAATTATAGTAAGAAAGCGTGGGGTGCAATTTGCTATATTTTCATAATGACTTTAATTTTATAAATAGCTACACTACTGAAATAATTGTAACATTTAAGTCCAAAATTTTATATTTTGAAAATTTTTTTAAATTTTGAATTCAGTATTTTTTGAAATTTTTTAATCAAAATTTATCGTTTTAAAAATTTTAAAATTTCAAATATTTTTTTGAATTTTTGAATTTAAAAAATTTTTTTTGAGTTGAAATAAAAATTTTTTTGACAATTTTTCTTTCTTTTTTTTTCAAAATGTTTAAATTCAAAATTTTTGTTAAAGTTCAGGTTTCGTTTCCGTTCCAACTTTTGCAATGTATTTTTTTACAATTTATCTTGTAGTTTATTGATTTAAAATTAATTCAGAAATTTTTTAACTATTCCTATTATTTTTTTCTCAAAATTTCAAATTATTTCAAAAAAACTTCGAAGTGATTCATTATAATAAGTTTGACTTCATTATTCAATAATTTGCAAAATATATGTAGAAAAGTTCCGCACGACATCTATCGTATCATAATCGTACCATTAATTTTCATATTTTCATTCAATATACTCTAGTGGTAAAAATTCTTTATACTTTTATCGGTAAAGAAGAATGTCATTTACCATCGTTCTATGGATTGTAATGTATACACTTAACCTGCAAACTAATCTAAATAGTTCTTTTTTTTTATTCTGATGATCCTAGTCAGGACATTAGAACAAAGTTATTAAATAATTGTATTGTCATCAGTCCTTGAAAGCGTGTTAAATAGGCATAAATGTTATTGCGGCTATTCAGATTGTGTTCTTTGTGTATTACAAAACTAAAATCAACCAATGAGAAAATGAACTCAAACAGAAATCGATTTGATGTAACACCGACGACCTGATTAATAAAAGTGCTATCTAACTGCTTTTTGAATTTTTGTTTGAGTTTTTGTAACTTCATTTTCTCATTTTAATTAGAGATCATGTTGACAGTATGTTTATGGTAGCTTCCAAAATGCATGTCATTAATACGAGTATTTTCTATTAAATTATAATTATTTTATTATTATTTCTTATTTTGTCAGGAATAAGTTTTATTTCGATTTCCTTTCAATGCAATATTTTGCTTCAAAACATCTTTCTGTTAAATGGGGAAGTATTTGCAAATGTTGCCGAATTTGGGATTAATATTCCATTAAAAATACAAATGATTAGTAATGGTTTTGAGGCTTTCAGACCAGTGCTGTTACTTGAATTATAATATTCGGACTGGTATGCTGTGACCTAGGTAGGTGGTCGCTGGCAGTAACAGAATTATTATACAGGGTGAATCAGAACTTATCTAAAAAAAATTAATGTGCAGGGAAAACTTACAAATACAATTTTGTAAAAATAAAATCAAAAAGAGCAGTTCAATAATGATTTAAAAATACACTTCAGCGCAGAACTTGAAAAAGACGACCGAAAATAGGTATTTACGTTACAAGACCGGGAAATGGTATCTTAAACTACAAGTCTAGATGTTTACGGACGAGGCGACGAAGGAGCCGAGTCAGGAATTTCTAGACGAATACTTTAATGATATTTCACGACCGTGTATCGTACAACGTTTTATTTCATACTGTGTTGTATTAAAAATTAAATTTTAATCTTTTCTTTTACATAACCGGCCTGTATGTAGGTGTTAGCGTGGTTTCGATTCTTGTTTTATCGCATAGCTTTTGATTTAGCTAGTGATGTAAAAACAAAAATAACAAATTTGACAGTTTGTCATCCCGTGCGTATTTTGTGATAATTTTCGTAAAAAATGGAAAACATCGAATTAAAATGTGCTGAAGCAACCAGTAAATTGGTGCCTACGAAGTCTTCTGCTCGTTATGAGAAGGAATACCAGCTCTTCAACGTGTGGAGAAAAACCTATAAGGTGGAAAACGGCCTGAATGAGAATATCATTTTGGCGTATTTCTTGGATATCTTCAAAAAGATGAATCCTGCGACAATGTGGGCAAAATATTCGATGCTCAAGTCTATGCTGCTGGTAAAAGAAGGAGGTTATATCTCAAAATATCCAAAACTGGTGGCTTTCTTAAAAAGGCAAGCAGTTGGTCATCAGGCAAACAAATCAAAGGTTCTAACAAGAGAAGAAGTTAATAGATTCATGAAGGAAGCCCCATCAGGAGAGTATCTTTTGATGAAGGTAAACAAGTTTAACCTCTTCATTCAAAAAAAATTGCGGGATATTTGAAGTTGGAACACCCAGAATAATATACGGGGCATTGTTTCCGCAGAACATCTGCCACTTTTCTGGCGAATGCGGGAGCTGATTTATCACGTCATGGTGCATGGAAAAGCTCATCCGTTGCGGAACAATACATTGAAGATTCCTTAGAAAACAAAACAAAAGCAGCAAGGATGATTCAAAATGGAGAAAACTTTATACAGGTTCTTCAGACCAAGCAACAAACTATATCCACCACCACTACCGTGTCTAGTGAAGATACTCTCCCTAAAGGTACTCCTACATTCAGCCTGCAAGGAAATTCACATTGCACAGTTACTGTTAATTAAAATTAGAATTAGTTTTTATAGGCTTGATTTTGTAGTTTTAAAAATAAAATCTTTTAAAAATGTGAATATTGTGTTTTTTAAAGCAGTCCGTTTAAAGCAGTAAGTAAATATTTTCCGGACTCAGTACTGTAATGAGTTATTTCCCGGACTTAAATGTGTCCGGGAAATAACTCATTACAGTACAGTATGAAATAAAAAAATTAAAGAAATTCCTAAGGAAAAAAATAAATTACATTTTAAAACACCTGTTTTTATAAAGCAAATTCAAATGCTTTTGTCGCTATTACGTATAAGTAATCGGATATTTGAAATCGCCTGTAGCACAGCGATGTAAAGGTTGAAACTACTAGAACTTCAATATTTTTTCTCGGAAACTATAAGGATTTTACAAATTTTTTTTTACGATACTAACCTCATTTTTCATGACGCATCTATCCCAATTTTTTTTAGATAAGTTATGAATCACCCTGTATACATCCCTAGCCTTAATTGATGTTTTTTTACCTATTCTTGTTATTCTCAGACTAGACTAGGATTTCACAACGTTTACAACAATGTGAAAAAAATTTGTATTAATTTTTAAATAACACACCCAGTGTTTTATAGAAATTATTCATATACACACAGCAATTCGACGTAAGTTAGCTTTGACACAAAGATAAAATTTATTTCCGTCAGAAGAAAAAGAACGAGTTTAGTTGGGTTGAGCACAGCTTAAACTGATGTTTTCTCATGATAAAGTACTCCACAGGGTCAGAACCGACATCCTCACTTAACACGCGCCCGCGAAGCTTATATTCCAGACCTGCTAGCGAGCTTTTTTATTTATGGAATTTGCAGAGATGCATCTGCAGACATCAAAAGGAGCGGGAGAATGTGGCAGTCGGTTCAAAAGCTCGTGCCGCAGAAACAATGCCATGTGAATTTTACAGAATACGAATGAATGCTTTTGAAAACTTACAGGGAGTATATATACACAGAGGTCTTAGCATTTATGTACAACTATATCAGATTACGTCAATAAACTATTATTATTAACGTAATTGTACTGTTTCTCACTATAAATTCATAGCGCATGTTTTTCACCTTAAGCTTTAAACTAAGAATTGAAATATATAATAGTAATATGATATTAAAATCCTCGAGTTCTTAAGGTTACTGAAACAGTTTTAAAAATAATTTGAAATTTTTAATACAAAGCATGTTACTATTTTTTAAGCCTTTGCCAATACTGCTAATGACCCTGACAAATTAATTGAGAAACCTTTTTCACACATAAAAGTGAAATTCACTTACTTACGACGCTAAGTAAACACATTTATAGTGCAATTTTATCCTATTCACTTTGGAAAACCCTATCGATTACCTCTTCATAAAACTTTGGATTTTGTGATAAATCTATTACACATGCTAACACTTTAAATCTCCACTGCTGTTGATATGTTTTTTGATATTTTTTTCAATTATTTAAGTCCTTAAACCGACTTGAGTTCCACATATTTTTTTCACTAATGTTAAAACATATACAAGTGTTTGTAATATTTTATACACTAAGCAGACATAAACACGGTTAACTTCGGAAACGAATAATTCCATCATAATAAAATATGGATGGCAATTCGAACATTTAATTTAAGTATAAAATTTAATCAATTGTATTTTATTTTACATACCTCAGAATTGTTACTTTTTTATAGATAAAATTTAAGTTTTCTAACATTCAATCGTCATTTACTCGAAAACTTTCCTATGTAAGAGGGCAAAATTTTAGTACTGTCTGATAGAGAATTAAACGATCTTTCAGAATCAAGGAAAAAATATGGTGTTGCCATTTAAAAAAAAATCGATGATATCATTACTCGAAAACAAATAACATTTGAAAATCGCATTTTACGCTAAAATATGTATTTTTTAAATTAAAAATCGACCTGTTCGAGAATTTTTCCCAAAAAATAATTGTTTCGTTTTTATTGAATTTATTCCATATTTTTTGGCGCATACTGTATAATTAAATCAATACCAGAAGTGTTTCATTGAAATGGAAATAATATTTTTTAATGGAAGCAAATGCTTTTTTTACACAAAATTACTGTATTTTAGCTTTTTAAAAAAAAAAACGATTTGGAATCAGGTTTTTTTGCAGGTCCCAATTTTTTTTCGGTGTAAATAAAATCAAGTCTTTGTATGCAAAGACAACTTTGATGCTAAGGGTACGAAACAGTAGATACGCATCAAACTGAACTTTATAAATTTAAATTGAACTTGGCAGTGATAGAACTCTAATTGTTACAAATCTTTCGAATTGTAGTCGAACGTCAGTTTACTCCGATACTGGCTTCTCCCACACAGACCAAGTTCGCAAACCCTCCAATTTTCAAAATCTCTTCAATACATTTTCCATTTATATTATGTATATTTCTTTTTGAGCGACAAAAGTACTTTAAAAGAAAATGTAACTATTTACATTCAAATGCTGCAATTTCCAGCTAATCCTTGCCATTTTTTTCGCATCTCCTTTTATTTCCATTCCAGTTACCCCAGATAAGTAACTTGCTGGGCGAATAAATTTCACGATAGGTACCTGGATTTAAAGCAGGGAAGGATAGACAGCTGCCTCACCGAAGCGCGAAGTTTGAGCGATCAATCTACCGAGATGGATATAATGCGAAAAGTTCTATTCCTGATGAAAAATACGTCCAGTTGGAAGACTTGCTTGGGGCAATATGATTTTATGATATGTGGAGTTCAAAAAGCACCGCAGAAGCCACTGACGGTAAACTTCTCATCTGACTTATGAAAATATTGCCCAAAAAATGAGAGAATTAAAATGCAATGCATCTATGCTAATTACACATATTTAGAAAATTAACACTTTTTGCGCGATTGCATACAATATTTGTTCTAAGTTCATGAAAAACCGAAAAAAAATATATCTGGGTGGTAATAAGTATATGAAAATAAAAAGCGTAATTTAATAGCAAACTATTTAATAATTAATTAGCACTATCGATTTGCATTGAGAAAGTTAGGAACTTTATTTGTAATTCAGTTCATATTCAAAGAAAACTAATTTTATTTTTAATTGCATTTCTAATAATTTCGTAATCCAGTTATGTAATAAATATTATTGAAAATAATATAAATATGCAATTGCTTAAATTGTAATACAATCTCACAAAAAATTAACTTAATATGGCGTCTGTTTGAACGCTTATGTTTGTCATGATCACAAAACGCTGTAGTAGAATGACATATGAATGCAATAGAAATTTTATTGTATTAGTGCAATAAAGTACCAGTTTTTCCACTAACTATAATTCAACAAAGTTTTGTTTTTACATTAACGTAGAAAAAATATATTTTCATGGTCTCCTTTAGGAGTTTCTTAGTTGCCTAGTAATGGGAACAATAGTAACAATTATTATTGTAATTATTATTATCACTACCACTTTATTATTATTATTTTTTTAAATCATAAATATTTTTGATTTGTCATTGCCTTAATAGAAAATATGAGATACTTACACAGAATGTTTCAAAACATATATAAGAAAATAAAGGGTGTGATTTTTTGGCCATTCTAAGAAAGAAAGTTCTTATTAACATGAATCAGCAAACGTATAATTTTCAAGATATAGGGTATCAAAAAAATATGTTTCTTTCAGTTGTTTGACGATATCTCAGGAACCGTTTGAGATACAGAATTTTGTACATGTATTTAATATTCGGACTAGATGAAAAACTAATGTTTTGTCAACAACAACACACGTTGCCACTTTCTTTCATGTTTTTCATCATAAAATACCATTTATCTTGAAAACGGTTCGCGTTAGAGTTTTTGATTGTGAATACATTTTTTGTAGAAAATCTTGGCGGTTCAAAATATCAACTTTCTCAAAGTTGTAAAAATTAAGAGCAAAAAAACTTTCAGCAATCCTAAAATCTCCACCATTGGAATATGAATAAATATTGTATTAGCACTCAAAAGCAGCTAATAGTAATGATAATGCTTGTCTAAAATTTGAGTTCTGCATCTCTTTCTAAGATATCGTCGAACTACAGAAAAACATTCTTTTTTGATATCTTATATCTCTAAAACAGTGCGTTTACAGACCCATGTTAATAAGAACTTTTTTTCTCAGAAGGAGACAAAGAATTACATTCTTCATTTTGAGTATTTTATGTAAGGTAAGCAAAAATGTTCAAAGTAATTATTTTTAAAAGATATGAAGAAAAACACTGCATTTTCAACTGTAGGTCTGCAGACAGACCTTACTATTTTAACAGAGAATGCTGTTGGAGATATCTAATAATGAATGGTACGAAACCCTAAAAATTTGTTTAATACTTGTCTGTTTAAAAAGACACTTATAAGTATGTAGTTATCTACTTAATATAATTTGTGTTATTTATAATAATGTACTTTCACTATTAAGCTAATACATTATTTGATGACTACACTGTTTATTTGTAGGTGTATCAGTTAGTTTATGTCATAAGTAGTTGCACATGCATCACTATAAGATGTATTAAGTTATTGAAGTTAATTGAGTGCATCAACTTCTTTACAAATAACGAATGCAATATTGTCGTTGGATTAATGAACATTTATGTAAATAGTCAATACTGTAGAAACATTTTTTAGTATATACCGTATTTTATTTTTCATGGAACCACCCTTGTAACCCGCTTACTTGTACTTGCTTACAATTGTTCTGAATTTTTGACAGCTTATACATACTTATAAAGTAACTATTTTGACACTGTGAGGTGTTAATTTAATCAGACATCCCACGCAGAATCAAAAAAGAGAATGAGTTTTTCGAAATATGATATTAGCCACTTTTTAGGATTCTTATTCACCCCTCTGTGTCAAATTTTGTCAACCTCCCTTAAACTTTTTTGTGAATAAATGTTTTTTTTTTCAATGTGAAGTTTTATAAAAATGATGCAGTAACATCAAACTGTTTATCTAACTGTGTTAGTATTAAAGTTGACAATTTTGCACCTGTAAAAAAACTTAATTTTTGGGTACTCAAGATATGAGTACTAACGTAATTTTTACTGGTATCTACTTAATTATCACATTGCATCTGTGATTATGTCATTCGAAAAAAAATATTGCAAATATAGCAGCTACGTCGTGCATCTGCCATTGAAACTAGCCTAATGATATCCAAGTTCCACCATAGATAATATATCGTCCCCGCCGATCGAAATAAAGCCCCCTAATGGAAGCGTAAAGCCCACAATGATGCAATCGCTGGTCCTTCCGCATGAACAAGCTTCACCGGAATTTGCACCCTCGATAGGATCACGACGGCGGCGACTTAGGAATGGACCGAGACGAACGGACGGAAATATTAAACGAAATTAAAGTATGATTTATTGGTGGATTCAGACTGAGAAGGATAAACTTATGCCGTCTAAAATACTTGCCTTCAGCAATATTCGAGATCCACGTGATCACGAACGTTGGCAATCCTGACTTACAATTCTCCTAGACAAGAGAAAATGTATAGTGTATATTTTTTTTACAAAAACTAAATGTGAATTTACAAATTGTTTTTATTTTTTATTAAAAACGAAATATCGCAGGTTCATAGTAAAATCAGGCAAGTGCCATCAATTTTAATATGATAAATAGAATATTTATTATGAAGAACAACAAAAGTTGCAACTACTAACAACAGTAAGAAAACAATAAACCTAACCACAATTCACCGGGCATACCGTCAGTCTCATTATAATATGACGGATTTCATGAGCGAAAGCTCAATCTGACATTAAGGTTGGCGTTTCAAGGACAAATAATCGTATATAAAGATGCACAAAAAAATACACCCAGTAGGTGGAGGTTCTTATTACCGTAGTACTAAAATATAATGCTGAAATTAAATCATTTCCTTTAACTTTTAAAGGGAAATTGTGCTAGAGAACATGAAAAACCGTGAATTTGTACTTTATCACTGTGTTCTATACACCGTGAAGAATACTTGAAAATTTACATAAATTGAAGTGTTTTTAAAAGAATTGTGCGGGATGTGATAATGTTTATAATGTCGTATACAATTTTCTCAATGTGCATTTGACTTGTAAAATTCAGGAGATTTTATGATAAAACGTAATAGGTGAAAATTATGCCCTTCTTTCTTATTCTAAATGACTTGCCAGCCTGGAAATTGTTTTATATCCTGGAGAAAACTTGTATAATTGACATAGTGAGGACATGCTTTCTCTAACTTGCTTAATTTTTTTTAGACTGTCTCAACAAACAGCTATGAAATTCGTTGAAAATTTGCGCATAAAAACCGCGCCTTTAAGACTAAGAAGTGGCCGTCATATACTCCTACAATTTTCAGTCAAATTCTAAAATTCTTATGGTTTGCATCATATTACTTGCGATACGTCCAGTCATACTGAAAAAGCCTGATTTTACAATAAGCCTACGATGTACACATTTTAATTGTATTGCATATAAAATAATCATATTACCATAAGATATTTTTGATTTTTATATCTAAAGTTATTTTATTTGGAAATGGTCAGTTTTGGATAAAACTCGTAATTTTATTCAGAGAAAATTAAAACGATATTAAAAATTTGAAAAATTATTAATTCCAATTTTGGGTTATAAAATTTATTAAATTATAAAACCTTTAATATGAGTGTTTTAATATATCTTTTAACATTTAAATGTGTAAATTACAGTTTATTTTTCAGTGCCAACATAAACATAAATAAGTTTATTTGTTCGGCAAATTTTAATTTATTTATAACAGATATTGAAAATGACCACCTGAACACACCACACCAAGTTCACTTGATGTTATAATGTATACTGTGTCAAATTGCTAGGTATTTCCAGATCTTCAACACAGTAAAGACTATTTTTAAATATACAATCCTCTAGAGACCAACCTATCACCATAAAGTTCCTGCAGTATTATATGGTTTTTAACTTTCTAATCCAATTATTGTTTCTCAAAACAAATTAGGTTTAACATCCGTCTTTTTAAGGAGGTGACGTTGTTTCTATAAAGTTCCAGATAATGTATCCATTCTTTTCATAAAACCAACGACAATATGAAATCAAGCTGATGAAACTCCTGGACATCAGAAACCTTATAGGGATGCCTGTGCATCTGCACAATTGTAGACAAACAAACTTTATTGCCACTACTTTATTACACAACGATTATACTTCAAACAAATTTGCAACTGTCAAATCTTTACAGGAACACAATTAACAAACTTTTAAAACTAATCGTTCCGATTAGGTCGGTCAGTGGTCGCGCGGTTTAAGGCGTCAGTACTTGAATCGAGGTGACTAGATCGGTGTTGGTTCGAGCCCAGCTGCCGGTAGACCGTATATAAGCTATATTCGTGGAGAGGTTTGGCGCCCTCTCTGCGGGTATGGTAGGGTGAAAGAATGTTGGCTTGGGTCAATGTGAGAGATTGATACCGGTTGATATTTGACTACCCCCCTAATTAATGAGGTTTTCCAGGTTTCCCTCATTCCTGCACTGAATAGTGGTTAGGGCCTACCAACGTAAGTCGTTCCTGGGTGCCAATGCGGCCTGCTTAATAATAATATGCCGCCCCCTCTCCCGCACAAGTCTCCGACTTCTGGGCTAATCCCTGCGATTAGAATGAGGGGTAGAGATATTATTATTAGGTTACTCCGTTGTCCGCATGGCCTTCTTGATAAGGTGTCAAACGATCGTTGTGGACAATCTTCGTTTTGGATTGGAGATTCCTTTGGATCTTGTACACTACGTCATTTAATCTCGACATAACGGTATAAGGACCTTCCCACGATTTCTGCAGCTTCGGAGATTTACCCTTGCTTCTTTTTGGGTTATACAGATACACTTTCACGCTCTTGAAACACGCTATTGTTGGCACGCAAGTCGCATCTGGTCTTCATTCTGTCGCTATCAATTTTTAGTTTCTCTCGTACTTCTTCTTGTACCATTTTTATTCGATCTTTCAAATGGTTAAGATAATTATATAAGTTTTTCTCGTGTTTCGGTCGGTTCATAATTAGATCTATGCCAAATTTGCCAACACGCTTGGGAAAACGGTCATTTGATTCAATGGGGTTCAGCAAAAATTTTAGAGAAGGAAGATAATGCAAGAAAAAGAAAATTAAAAGAGACCGCGATTATTTTGCTGAACGGAGATAAGTGTGTGTCAAACTGTTCAGTAAACATTGATCATTGTTGGCTACAGTTGCATCAAGAAGAAGTAAGTAACAATAAAATAAAAATTATTTAACATCTCTGTGGAAGCAGGTAAACAAATTTTAAACTGTCAAACTTGACATACGTTTAATACTTTTACTACTATTTTGAGAACGAAAACAGAGAGTTTTTCGAAACGACAAAAATACAGAAGTGCGCGGTAGTGATGTGATTTTTGTTATTTTTTACATATCTGCTTTTTCCAGTGTGAGATTTTTTGGTTAGGCAAACTTAGTTTCAAAAATAACCCTTTACTGATCCGTTGGGCGCAAGGGCTTATTTAATTAATCTTTATTTTTTCAGTGTGGCAAAAACCCAATAAAACTAAAGAAAAAAGTAAGTTCATTGTTAAAAAGCTGTAGTTGACATTATAAAAGAAGAATATAATTATATATTAGAAAAATTTGTTTGCTTCCTGCCTCCTTCCAAATTACATAACTACTGAGTAACGATGAGTTGTTACAAACTTTACGGGAGACCTTGTATATTGTATAAGAAAATATCAAATAAACGAAATATACTCTCAAAATGTTCGTGTACCTTAAATAAAAATCGCCAGAAAATTACGAACAATCCTAGATTGACATTTGCTCTAAAATCGCAGTTAGTGATTCCATTTTACACTTTCTTGAACATCAACTCAAAGAGAATTAAATCTGATCACGTGACAGCATGTTATAGGAAGTACAGGAAAAGTAATTTCAATTATCTTGATACATTTTAGAAGATTAAATCTGATAACGCGGATCTCGGATATTGTTAAAAGATTTGTATATTTTTTAATATGCAGAATATGGCAATAGTAAAATATCGGATATATTATCTATATTATAGGAAAATCTAATAACTCAATTTGCTGTACGATGAATTATTACAATATTAAATAAATAGCTTATTTTTTTTCTTTCATTTTATATCCTCATTCTTATGAAGTAGGCATTAGATGGAAAATAAATGTTTCTCTTGTCTAACTGTACCGAAATATTAAATACCTATAAATATACAGGGTTAACTATGACTAAGTACAAAAATTTTAACCACGTGCTCAGGGAAGCCTAAAAGACAATAAAAAATTTATTTCGGAATTCTAGCTCGATGTTAAAAAAATGGGGCAAAACTCTCTTTTCCTAGGGAAAGTCGGCGCTTATGTCATCAGTCATCGTCCAAGATGGCTACATATGTCAACTAGGCATATGTTCTGTGCAACTGGGTACCATGCGGTCGTTTCTCACAACGTTCCAACGTTGCCGAATGTAGAAACAACGAAAGTAAACATTTTTATTAATAATAATACCTAAGTACCTGATAGATAACAGTTAATCCGGTTAGCTACAGTATTTTGCATTCGTTTTTCGTTCCTTTGTTCCAAACTGCCAAAACTTCATATTCACTCATTACAGGTCCGTCAGAATTACTCGCCATAAAATACACACTTCGCGTAGATGCAGTTAATAAAATTGCCCATTTATTTTAAGAAAATTGATTGAAAGAAATACTAACAGAAAACTTCGAATACACCCGTGGCAGTTTTTAATTTATAAAATTTTCTCCGATAACGGTTACTCCACTGTCTCTACTGCATTGCTCTCAACTCTAGGAAATATCTTCACGTACGTTTAAAGAAAATTGTGGAAAACTACACATGTCCCAATATATCGCAACCATCCATTATTTCATGAATAAAACGTTTAAAACTGAAACTGTCACTAAAAACGGAAAACTAAAATTACAATGTCAACGCCACCGTTCAGTCTTCGGTCCGCCTACACCGAGAACTTAATATTCTTCAGATAAATATTCTTATGGCAATCAATATAATCAATATTATCTTCTTTTATGTACGATCGTGGGTTTCTTCATTCTAGTATTGTTTTGACACTTCCTCCGTGACATGGGGTTACACGCACATAGCACTTGTCAGTCGATATAAACCTATACTGTGTTGTTGGTTGCAGTGTTTCTAATACTCTACAAATGTCAAACAGCAGTAGTGGTCAGAAAAGTAATATTACAGAGCACTGTAAACGCCTCGGGAAATTTAAAATAATAATACTACAATATTATTATATGCAAACATGGTCGATTATTGTGTGAACAATTATTTTGTTAATAAAAATATCTTAGTTTAAACTGTAGTAAAGTAGCCATAAATATATGTTTTGTAAAATGTAGATCAGAAAGAATGTAAGAAAAAGAAAAAGAAGAGGTGTGTCAGAGTTGAGTTGTTGTAAAGATAGAAAGTGCGAAATAAAGAAAGTAGTAAAACGTTATTGGGTATTTATTTAATTAACAAAGAAAATATTACCCTAACAATTGTTAATATCGTTACTATTATTAGTTTTCAGTATTTGCTTTTCGCACATTCAAATTAGTATAATCGCGAAAATTACGAATATGGTACTAATTTATGGGAAGTGCGACGAAAGTGCATATCGTGCAGCAGCAGAATATCAAATACGTTTTCCAAATAGACAGAATATGTCAAATCCTCGTACATTTGTACGAATTATACAACGTCCACGAATGTTGTTTTACACGTGCTGGAGTTTTAAATACGTATGTACCTATCTAACTTAAAAATAAAAATGAACCAATTTCATACTTTTTAAAATTCCTTGAAACTTCTTTTTTACTTAGTGACATAAAAATAAAGCATTTTTAAACTACAATAGATATACTTACAGAAAAAAAGTATTTTTTTATTTATGAAATGGTCGAGGGAAACCATATCGTGTTTCTCATTACATAATCTAATATTTTGAAAACAAAAATTTTTCTTTAAAAGCGCCGTAAATCATTACACGTGGCAACGCGGTGCTCTGTCACTACTATTGACAACTTTGACTTTGACAGAATATACCTAACCTCGCAGCAGGCAGGCGGCATAGTCGCCGAGAAATTAGGGGTTAATAAGGTTTTGAAAAAAATGTTTTTTCGCTTTATGAATAAGTTTGGAATTTTTTTGAAGGGTGATTCCGGTAATTCTGAATTGTCTCTATCCCCTCTTAAAATATTTGTACTAAGTCATAGTTAACCCTGTATAGAGTTTTTCTCATACTATACGACTTCCTGATCGTATTTTAGCATATGTGGAAATTTAAATATTACCTGGCTTTACAACAACTTAATTTCTGCACTAGTATTGTCCATTCATTGTAAAAGTCCACCTCTCGTGTTCACTTTACTGGTTTAGAATAATGGCTTTGTGTGCCTCCTCAAATAGGAATTCAACGGAACGAGTGCTTGCAGAAGGACTTTCTTCTATGGTGTGCTGAAGAGAAACAGCTTGTAAAATACGATAAGCTCGCCTACGATCTACACGTTTCCATCTCTTGGTTTCCAAAGGAAAGACTCTCCATGAAAATGAAACGTGGGAGGAAAATGCTGTTAATACATACGAGCTGTTAAGCTTGGATTTTGTCGGGGAGTTTCTCCATACCAAAATTCTGGTTAGTAATATCATAACTGTAATTATAACACTCACGTAGCAGAGTTCATAAAATGATAAAGCTGAAACTGATTAATTCAAGCATAGTTAGTTATGTACTGATAAAAACTGTTCAATTAACCTAATTTGGTCTCGGTGATCTCGGCGTAGCTAAAAACAAGCGCGTTATAAAATTGACAATCAAATTTCTAAATTCAATTACTTTTGTTCTTTTTTATTTTAAAAAAGATTTATTTAAAAATCCCCAATTAAAATTAGGAGTATGGTATGATGCAAACGGTTTGTATATGCAGTACGTAGGATGTTATGGAAGTTGAGAAGGTGGGTCAAATTTGCAGTTTCAACATTAGACAGTGGTACTAATTAAAAATAACTGTGTATAATTATTATTTGTAGCGACATAAGCAGATTAGAAGATAGGCGAAGTCCGACTGTGTAGTCTTTTTGAACAAAATTGTTGATATATTGTCTGAAGTTATTTATTTGTGGCATAATTTTAGTTTTTCTTTAGTTTTATTGGGTTTTTGCCACACTTCTGAAAAAATAATAAAGATTAATTAAATAAGCCCTTACGCCAAATGGAACAGTCAAGGGTTATTTTTGAAACTAAGTTTGCCTAACCAAAAAATCTCACACTGAAAAAAGCAGATAAGTAAAAAATAACAAAAATCACATCACTATCGCGCACTTCCGTATTATTGACGTTTCGAAAAACTCTCTGTTTTCGTTCTCAAAATCGTAGTAAAAATATTAAACGTATGTCAAGTTTGACAGTTTAAAATTTGTTTATCTGCTTCCATAGAGATGTTAAATAATTTTAATTTTATTGTTACTTACTTATTCTTGATGCAACTGTAGCCAACAATGATCCATGTTTACTGAACAGTTTGACACACACTTATCTCCGTTCAGCAAAATAATCGCGGTCTCTTTTAATTTTCTTTTTGTTGCGTTATCTTCCTTCTCTAAAATTTTTGCCGAACCCCATTGAATCAAATGACCGTTTTCCCAAGCGTGTTCGCAAATTTTGGAATTTTCAAATTCCCGTCTTTTTATGTAATTTTTATGTTCCTAAACTCTAACATTCATGGGCCGAGACGTTTCTCCAACGTAATGTTTATTGCATTCACAAGGTATAGTGTAGAAGCAATTTTTTGAATTTTGTATATCATTTTTTGAATTTTGTATATCATTTTTTGGACGCGTTTTAGACAAAAATGATCGTAAAGTATTAGTTGTCTGAAAAACTGTTCGAATATTAAATGAATTATCGATTCTTCTTAACTTTTCTGATAGTATAGGAATGTATGGAATTTTTATTGTATGATTAATTACTTTTGTCTGACAGTGTTCGTTTTATCTGTAATATTTTTGAATGTTCTATCAACAAAATTTGGAGGGTATTCATTATTTATTAAAACATTTTAAAAAAATTTTAGTTCGTTATTAAAAATATCATTGTTTGATGAAATTAATTTTGCTCTATCATATAAACATTTAATAACAAAAATTTTAGAGAAGGAAGATAACGCAACAAAAAGAAAATTAAAAGAGACCGCGATTATTTTGTTGAACGGAGATAAGTGTGTGTCAAACTGTTCAGTAAACATCGATCATTGTGTACAGTTGTATCAAGAAGAAGTAAGTAACAATAAACTAAAAATCATTTAATATCTCTATAGAAGCAGATAAACAAATTTTAAACTGTCAAACTTGACATACGTTTAATATTTTTACTACGATTTTGAGAACGAAAACAGAGAGCTTTCCGAAACGTCAATAATACGGAAGTGCGCGATAGTGATGTGATTTTTGTTATTTTTTACTTATCTGCTTTTTTCAGTGTGAGATTTTTTGGTTAGGCAAACTTAGTTTCAAAAATAACCCTTGACTGTTCCGTTTGGCGCAAGGGCTTATTTAATTAATCTTTATTATTTTTTCAGAAGTGTAGCAAAAACCCAATGAAACTAAAGAAAAATTGTTGATCAAATTATTATTATACATCTCTGCTATCTCTACAAGATCTTTGGTAGATATATCATATTTCAATACGTCTAGTGTAACATTTATTTGTAAAATGTCAATATAGATACACGGTTTTTTATGTTTATTTATTTTTTTGTTTCTATTTTTTTGTAATTGTGTGTTTAGGTGTAATTTTAGTTTGTTTGTCTTTGTTTTTAAATGTTTTTTTGCCTGGATTTATTTGGAGACTTATCTTGATTGAGGGTTTTTAGCTGATTATATTTTTATTTTTATAATAAAAAGTTAAATTTCAATACTTCTTAAAGGTTGCTCCAAAACATTTTCGGTTTTTACAAAATAAAATGTTTTTATTTTTGTAAAATATTTTAATGATTCAGTTTATTTTTTTCTGAAATATCACAAATGAAAATGATATGATCAATTTACAGATATTTGTAAGAAAAATCAAGATTACGTGGAGCATTTTTACTAAGAACAAAATCTGGAAAATAAAGTGTTGCTGTTAAGTTTTATTCTGAAACTACGTTCAGCAGATTTAAGTAATCTTTCTCTTTCTTTGTTATTTATCTCACCTCAGTTGTGTTTTAGCTTGCTTGGTGATTTTGAACACGCTTTTACTAGCTTGATCTGTATGTATGTAACGGAATCTTTCAGCGTAACTTTCACCAATTTCAAGAAGTCTGATCAGCTGGAAAATTTGCACAGGGGTAATAACTTTGTTCTAATGTCCTGAATAGGATCATCAAAATAAAAAAAATAAACTATTTAGATTAGTTTTCAGGTTAAGTGTATACAATCCATAGAACGATGGTAAATGACATTATTCTTTACCGATATAAGTAAAAAGAATTCTTGCCACTAGTAGTATATTTAATGAAAGTTAATGATACGGTTATGATACGATAGAAGTCGTTACGGAACTTGTCTACATATATTTTGCAAATTATTGAATTATTATGTCAAACTGATTATAATGGACTACTTCTAAGTTTTTTTGAAATAATTTGAGATTTTGAGAAAAAAATAATAGGAATAGTTACAAAATAAGTTTCTGAATTAATTTTAAATCAATAAACTTCAAGATAAATTGTAAAAAATTACATTGCAAAACTTGGAACGGAAACGAAACTGAACTTTAACAGAAATTTTTAATTTAAAGTTGTTATGCTCATATACCTATGAGCATGAAGTACACACATGCGCAATGGCCTGCGCAGAAATCTGCGCCGTGAAATGGGACTAAAAATTAAGAAAATAAATTATAGTTTAAATAAACTAAAAAAAACACGCTTTAATAGCAAACCGAACTAAAATGTAGAAAATAATTTTGAAGTATCAAGAGTTTGTATTATAGCAATAGAAATTCCGACAATCAATTACGACTAATTAATCGGGAATAAGATTAAATTAGAAATTAAATTATTAATAAAATAATTCAATTATAGTAAAAAAAAGCGTGGGGTGCAATTTACTATATTTTCTTAATGATTAATTTTATAGATAGCTGCACTACGGAAATAATTGTAACATTTAATATCAAGCACCCCACGCTTTTTTTACTATAATTGAATTATTTTATTAATAATTTAATTTATAATTTAATCTTACTCCCAATTAATTAGTCGTAATTGACTTACTCTAACTCTTGATACTTCGAAATTATTTTCTACTTTTTAGTTCGGTTTGCTATTAAAGCATGTTTTTTTAAACTCTAATTTATTTATCATTCTGTCTTATCTAGGTAAATAATGACTTAGATAATTTTCTTCTTCATTAATCTATCACTTAAAATGTCGTTTGATTTACTGTATCCGTAATTACTTAAAATGCCACTGTTTAAAATAGCATGTTATCAATGTCAAGTCTTTAATCCTTAATTAATGTTCTTAACTAATTAATTTGTTAATGGGTCGAATATATTTTTGGAAACAAAATGGTTCGTATTGAATTTGTGTTACTTGAATAATTAACCTACCTACCTTCCTAATTTCTTACGCCATAATGTATTTATTTCATTTAAAGCAAAATCGTATTACTAACATATTGTATCAATGATCGGGAAAGTTATTTTATAAATTCGTGTATTATTAATAATCATTACAGCCAGCACCTGGAAGGTCTCACTATCTTTTTATTTTGTTTTTATTGTAATCTGGAAGGGAAAGAAAAGCTTATTTAAATTACATACAAAACGAACAGGACACAAGGAACTTTTGGAAAACTTTAAAACATTTAAATATTTAGCATAAGCAGGTTATCAATATCCCTAAGTTTCTCCGTTAACCTGATGAAGTAAGCTCTTATTTTGCCTCCGTTTTTAGTTCAACAAATAATTGTGTAAATATTTCAGATTGGTATAACTCAAATAATTTCAGAAATGATTAATGATTCTGTTTTAAATTAGCAATAATACCTGAAATAAATTATTTGACATTAAAATTTTAATGCCTATGGCGCTAATATTTCTGTTAAATGTTACAGCTATCTACCCAGCTGACTAGTAAGTATATTGCATATATAATTAATTGTTATTCAGAATCAGGATATTTTCCTACTGATTGGAAATTATCTATAATTAAACCTTTATCAAAAATAGGTGACTCATAAAATTATAGTGGCTTGAAACCAATTACAATTATACCAGCAATTTCAAAACCATGAAAAGGTGCATTATGGATAACGGAATTATATCTGACCTTCATTCTGGTTTTGATAAGGGTTACAGTGCTGCTACGGTTTTAACAGCTGTCACTGATGATATTATCTCCTTACTGGACAAAGGAAATGCCACAGTACTAATTTTGCTTGACAATTCAAAAGCGTTTGACACCCTTGATCATACTTTAATATGTTATAAATTAAAGTATTATGGTTTTGACAACATAACTGTCAGTTTTTAAGTCTTATTTAGGAGACAGACGTCAAATGATCATAATATGTTATGATAAATATTCCAATCCCCTGTCTGTTACCTCAAGAGTCCTCCAGGGGTCAGTTCTTGGGCTTTTTTTTGTTTTTTATTGTATACAGCAGATATATTTAATTGTGTGAAATACAATGTTCTGCGGACGATACACAACTCTCTTTTAGGTTTTGCTTTTTAAATATATAATAATTTGAAATTAAATCTTGATAAATGTAATGTCATTTGATTTTGTTCAGGTGTAAGAACGTTTATTGATACAAATTTTTATTTAAAAATAAACCAGCAACCACTTAGACCTGTTGGTACAATGAAAAATCTTCGTATGATTTGTGACATTAATTTGCGTTTAATAAAATCTACGACTTTTATACAGGGTGTCCGAAATATAAGTGCCGTAATTGTAAAGGCTTATATATCAAACTAAAAGCAATAAAAAACTGTTATAAAAAAATGTCTCTAAAAATAGTTGGTCTACATATGCATTTAAAAAATAAAAATACAACTTCAATAATATGCAAATTTTTGTTACAAAATTACAAACTAAGGTACAATTAAAGTTAAGTAAATGCACCTGTAACGTAATTTGTTCATAATTATAATTGTAACGTACTGTAACGTTCAACCACGTTGAAGTGTCAGGTAGCTGTTGATAACCTAAAAGTAATATTAGTCATAATAGTGCGTAGAGCTAGTGCGATTCATTTTTGTCAAGTTTTTCTTTGATGTTTGTGAGTGTATATAAACAAAAATGGAACAATTTATAATTACTACTATTCATTTGTACGGTAATCGCTCCTTGCAAGAAACAGAAGTCATTTTAATCACTGTAACTATTATTCTGTGTTGCGAAAAGAGCTCTAAGGAAACTATTCACAGTAAGTACCTATGTTTAGGTGAATCTGTTTGCAATTATTATGTATAAATACATCACAATCTTAAGATAGTAATGTGAGCGACACTGTCGCGTATTTAAGACATGTTTGCTTTCATAATTCTGTTACCGTTGGTCAGAGAAAACAAATTGTTAAGTCAAATATGTTTTGTTTAGTACAACTTATCATGTGGCAAAATTAAGGCACTTGTATTCCGGACACCCTGTACATAAATGTCAATATTTTAAATTTAGAAAAAGTTGGTTGAGATGCGAGGATTGCCAATTCTGTCATACTGTAGTATAATTTTGTATTAATGTTTGTAAAGTGTGAAGGATTTTGTTCATCGAAATTTAGAGTTGCATCTGGCGTTCCGCAGGGTTCGAATTTAGGACCCTTGTTGTTTCTTTTGTTTATCAACGATTTATCTGATACTATATTTTGCTTTAATATGATTTTTGCGGACGATTTAAAAATTTATACACGTATTGAGAATGTGGAAGATTGTGTATATTTACAAACTCAGGCTAACAATGTTAGCAAATGGTGTCAAACAAACCGTTTAACTTTAAACATCAACAAATGTTACGTACTATCATTTAGTAGGAAAAAAGATATATTTTTGTATGACTATACAATTAGTGATATTACAGTTTCGAGAACTGATTGTGTAAAGGATTTAGGCATCTTCTTCGATTCGAATTTTACATTTGTTGAACTTGTTAACAACATAGTTAGTAATGCAAATAAGGCTTTAGGTTTTATGTTAAGAAATTGTAAAAATTTTAAAAATGTCAACACTTTTAAAATGTTATATTATACATTAGTTAGAAATAAGCTTGAATATGGTTCAATTATTTGGTTTCCAATTTATCAGTGCCACATTGACAATATAGAATCAGTTCAGAGGCGTTTTTTGAAATATCTTTCTTTTAAAGAAGATAACATCTATCCTGCCAGGGGAATTAATAATCAACTATTATTGCACAGATTTAACATGCCTTCTCTTCATGTACGGCGAATATGGTCTGTTATTTCATTTTTATATAATTTGTTACACCATAATATAGATTGCAATAGTCTCCTCAGTAAGATAAAATTTTTTGTGCCGCGTGCTGGTTTAAGATACAATCAAACTTTTTATTGTGACAGGCCTAGAACTAATATTTTACTTAAAGCGCCTATATATAACGCATGTGCTAGTTTTAATAATATTTGTAACGACTGTGACATCAATTTTGCGTCATTGAACACAATAAAAAACATTGTTTACAACTACGAGTAATCTGGATATAATCATATTTGTTACTTTTTCTTGTTTTTCATTTTTATGTATTATTTTTTCCATTTACAGCCTTGTGAGTTTGTTATGATTAGGTATAGTAAGTATAAGTTATATGAATAGTAATTTGCATGTTATGCATTTCCTGTAATTATTATTATTATTATTATTATTATTATTATTATTATTATTATTATTATTATTATTATTATTATTATTATTATTATTATTATTATTATTATTATTATTTTTTTTTTTTTTTTTTCCAGTAACACCTTCCGAAGCTCCGACACATTCGGAGATGTTCTGAAGAGTCAAGCAATGACCACTCTCCACTCCGTGGAGTCAGTAATCATTGCGCCCGTAAATCATGCGTTCTGAGTAGACGTAGCGAACCAAGGACGATTGCCTTCTGCATTCTGCCGGCTAAGATCTCTGCCGAATTTCGGCAAGCCGGTATGATCTTTAAGTCAGAAAGCAACGTATGTCTCATTCCACCCAGGACGCCTATAATGAGCACCACAATCTTAACAGAGTGGTCTGGATACAGCCTGCGGAGCTCGGAGAGAAGATCTCGATACTTCCTCCGTTTCTCCTCCTCTTTTAGGACGATGTTGTTCTCTGCGGGAGCCGAGAACTCAATCACAAACATCGTCCTAAGTTGGTGGTCGAGGAGGACTACATCAGGCTTATTGGCTTGAATTTGCCTGAGGGTGGGGAATGAATAGTTCCAATAAATTCGGCACTTCTCATTCCCCACAACGGATTCTATATCCCCCGGAGCATAAGGCAGCACTGGCGTCTCGTCTATCTCATACGAGTGTCGTAAATGATAATACAACACCCGTAAGGCTGAATCGTGTCTTTGGATATACGCTGTGGCCGCATATACCGGACAGGCCGACAGGAGATGCATAAGCGTCTCCGGCGCCTGGCGGCAGGCCCTGCATCTGGTATCAGGAACCTCGATACCCAAGACACGACTACGATAGACGAGAGTATTAATTACACCATCTTGGCAAGCCATTATGAACCCCTCGGTCTCAGAGTTCAGCCCCGCTGACCTCAAAAAAGCGAAGGTCAGCTTTTCAGATAAGCCAAGCCCCTCTAGATGACGGTAGAAGAGACCATGCATTGGCTTATCCTTATGTAGCTGCAGAAGGTGACGCGTCTCTGCAGCTTTAATTTGGGCTTTTAACTGAGCAGGGTCCCACTCGGTGACAGAGTCTGGATTTTCCCGCTCAGTATCAAACACGAGACCAAGTTCATTGGCTGCTCTTCTCGCTGCCTTATATACAAACGCTCCTATCCCTGCTGCTTCATGGTCTTGGACCATGCAGAGAAGGGGATCCGAGCTCCTGATGATTTTACAGGCTTCCTCCAAAACCACTCTGCCCTGGAGACACTCCAAACTCAAGAGTCCACGGCCTCCCCGATTTCTTGGGAAGTATAACCGCGAAACGGACGATCTTGGATGCAAACTCTGATGGAGATGCATCATTTTGCGGGTCCCTACATCGAGTTGCCTCAGCTCTTCTTGTGTCCATTTCACTACTCCAAAGGAGTAGAGAAGGATCGGAACGGCAAGCATATTTGTGGCACTCACCTTGTTTTTACCCGACAGCTCCGAAGACCAGATTTGTCGGAGGCGGTGCCGATACCTGCCGCGGAGAGCGTTTTTCACCGTTGCCACCTCATGAGTGCCCCGCTGTGGGACACCCAAATAGGTGTACGACTCTCCGGCATCTAGATGGTGGAAGATGCTTCCGTCTATGAGCTGGGCGTCCTCTCCGTATGCACCGCATCGTCCTCTCTTGAGATGAACCAGTGCACATTTGTCCAGCCCGAACTCCATCCCAACCGCCTGCGTGTACTCCTGTACCACTCTGAGGGACTGATTTAAATCCCTCTCTCCGGAGGCATAGAGTTTAAGGTCATCCATATAGAACAAATGGATGACCTTATGCCTCCGGTCTCCTGGGGTACCGCAGTTGTAACCCCGGGTACGACGAAGTGCAACGGATAATGGCAGCAGTGAGATGCAAAACAAGAGGGGACTCAGAGAATCTCCCTGGAACACTCCCCTCCTGAACAAAACCGGCTCTGTCTGGACCCTTGCATTAGCCGATGTTATGGTAAAGCGGGTCCTCCAGAGCGGCATGAGTTGTTCAATACACCTCACTATGGGGTCGGCCACCGCAAGGTATTGGAGCAAGTGGATTATTAGCTCATGTGATGTCATATCAAATGCCTTGCGGTAATCTATCCAGGCCATTGAGAGGTTCCGCTTGTACTGCACGGAGTCCTGCGTAATACATCTGTCGATGAGCAGGTTCTCCTTACAGCCAGCCACACCCCTCTTGGACCCTCGCTGCTCGTACATCCGTTGATAAACCGGGTTCACTGAGTGGAGCACACGCGCGTACAAGATGCGAGTAAACACCTTGTAACACGCATTCAGGCAGGTTATTGGACGGTAGTTCTTTGGCTGGGACAAATCTCCGCTCTTAGGGATAAGCACGGTTCTCCCCTCGACAAACCACGCCGGAATTTGCTGCTCTCCATTTAGCCAGAACGTGAATATTCTGGCCAAATGGCGGTGGACACTGCTGAATTTTTTCCACCAGAAGTTGCTGATCCCATCGGGACCAGGAGCAGCGAAGTTCTTCGATCTAATAAATGATCTCCGAACTTCATCCGGGGTTATCGGTGGGCACACCTCTTGTGGCTCTCGAAGCCTTTGACAAAAGGCCTCGAAGTGTGCCAGGGCTGGAGTGTCTCTATCAAGTGGAATCCTGCGGCCATAAAGATCTCTCCAGAAGGCTTCTACCCGATCTACAGTCGGCGGATTGTCCGCAACACGCTGAGGCTGTTCAAAAAGTCGGGAAGGCCTTACACGGAACAAATTATTTTGCTCCAACCTTCTCGACCGCCTCACTAGTGACTTTTTCGCAGCCACTAGCATCCGTATCCTGTCGAGAGAATGCTGCTTGATGGTGAGCAGCACCACCCGATTCAGGGTATGATGGACCCGCCTAAGGGAAGTAGCGATGCGTCTCACCTTAGGTGTGAAAGCCCTATTGGCTTCCACATAGTCCATCACACATTGGATACGGGACGCGTGTTGCCTCGCCGACCGGATCTTAGCCTCCATCTTGTGCACTCGCCGCCGCGCTCTCTCCAGTGGAGAAACGGCATTTTCACGCCCTCTCTCCACCCGAGTCAGCAGTTCAGCGGCTTCGTACACAGCGCAATTGACGCGCCAGATGTCAGCCTCTTCTGGGAGATCCTCACGGAGCGCAGTATCCACTCGGGCCAGATCTGCGGACCTCGGGGGTTTTATAAAAGGCAACCCCCGACGGGTGCTCAGGCCGTCCTGTTCTCGGGGAATGAAGCGCGGCGCCTCTGCGGGATCATTCCGTGGCTCTTCAGCCACTTCGTTCACCCTTAGATGAGGACGCCTCTCATAGCCTCTGCGACGAAGGTAGGATACATAATCCCGCAGATTTTGTGCGGTGAGGGCGCGGCCTTCGGGGTGCATGTCGCACCACCGAGCATACATCCGCGCCATGTATCCTCTTCGCCCGGGCTCGCTGCTTTCATAACAGACCAGAAGATCGTCCCTTAGCTCATCGGTCCACTCAAAACTTCCATTTTCATGGCCTTGGTCGTCAACGGGCAATCCGTCCGGTTGGGCCCCACCACCTTGCCCATGACCCCCATCCGAATGGGGTCGATTGTGGAGGCCCTCTCTCCTGGCATTTGGAACCGGAGGTTTCAGTGTGTCAGGTGGTTGGCCTGACACATCGACGGCCGGCACCAGAGGAAAAAACTAGCTCATCCCTCCCGGGTGCGCAGTGCTGCCGGTCCGATTTTGCACCCCCAGCTAGAGTAAGTGGTGTCGCTACTCACCAAAGGTCGTAGATGATGGATGACCCCTCCTGCTTATTATTATTATTATTATTATTATTATTATTATTATTATTATTATTATTATTATTATTATTATTATTATTATTATTATTATTATTATTATTATTATTATTATTATTATTATTATTATTATTATTATTATTATTATTATTATTATTATTATTATTATTATTATTATTATTATTATTATTATTATTATTATTATTATTATTATTATTATTATTATTATTATTATTATTATTATTATTATTATTATTATTATTATTATTATTATTATTATTATTATTATTATTATTATTATTATTATTATTATTATTATTATTATTATTATTATTATTATTATTATTATTATTATTATTATTATTATTATTATTATTATTATTATTATTATTATTATTATTATTATTATTATTATTATTATTATTATTATTATTATTATTATTATTATTATTATTATTATTATTATTATTATTATTATTATTATTATTATTATTATTATTATTATTATTATTATTATTATTATTATTATTATTATTATTATTATTATTATTATTATTATTATTATTATTATTATTATTATTATTATTATTATTATTATTATTATTATTATTATTATTATTATTATTATTATTATTATTATTATTATTATTATTATTATTATTATTATTATTATTATTATTATTATTATTATTATTATTATTATTATTATTATTATTATTATTATTATTATTATTATTATTATTATTATTATTATTATTATTATTATTATTATTATTATTATTATTATTATTATTATTATTATTATTATTATTATTATTATTATTATTATTATTATTATTATTATTATTATTATTATTATTATTATTATTATTATTATTATTATTATTATTATTATTATTATTATTATTATTATTATTATTATTATTATTATTATTATTATTATTATTATTATTATTATTATTATTATTATTATTATTATTATTATTATTATTATTATTATTATTATTATTATTATTATTATTATTATTATTATTATTATTATTATTATTATTATTATTATTATTATTATTATTATTATTATTATTATTATTATTATTATTATTATTATTATTATTATTATTATTATTATTATTATTATTATTATTATTATTATTATTATTATTATTATTATTATTATTATTATTATTATATTGTAAATAGATTAAAAAAATATGATCAAGTTTCTTCTAAAATTAACGAACTATATTGGTTGAAACTTGTATAAATATAATTAGTACCCTATCTTCGGGAGAAACTTTCTTTTAGGTTTAATTTTCATTGTGTTAATGTTAGATATTAAAATTTGCTAGTACTTCCCCGTTATCACACTGCCATATTTCAGAGAGCATTCGCTTAAAATGCAGTACATGTTTATATTGAAATATGTTCTGGTCTTAAAAAGAAATTTACATTTATCTTTTATCGCTAAAAATGTAATTTTAGTATATGTGTATTTCTATGTATTTTTATGTGTATGTAGAGTATTTCCACTTTAAACTATTTTATTTTCATCATGAAAATGTAATTCCGCATCTTTACTGGATTAGATTTTATGAAAATTTTTTACTCCTGTCTGTATTATTTATTTTTTCTGTTATTGTTAAGGTTAAGTGGCGTAGCCGTATAGGCTAAATTTCTCCGTTTGTGTGTAAATTGCAATCCATTTTAGAAATAAAGTCATGTTATTATTATTATTAAAAACTATTAGTAATACTTATGAATTTCAGCTCAAGTTTCCAACGATAAAAGTAATTTTATTTATTTCTTTGGCTGTTTATTTATTTATCTATTTATTCGACCTCTTTTTACAAAATATAAAAAGAAAATAAAAATTTATCTTGATAAACAATAAATAATATTATCTTATGTATGATAAATTAGATATAACAAATAACGATTTATAATACTAAAAATGACAACGCAATTTTCCAAAAAATTATATAATACAGCACCCACAAACATGAAAGTTCGTGATCAGCTCGGCGCAGAGCGGTTTGCAATGCGTCTAAACCGCGACCTCATAGTGCATTCTCTCCTTAAAGGTAAATGTAGGTAAACCTATTAATGGTAATGATTCAGAGCAATTCACAAAACTAAATGAGTTTAAATATAAGCATTAAAGAAACATGTGACCAACGATCTGTAAACTACTTAACCCAACAGTACGGCATAATTCAACGTAATTAGATTCACCAACAACAAAGCTTAGTCTAAAAGTTCTTAAAAATGTTCTTTGATCTTTTAGGATCTGATTCGTATATCTGTTATAATATGGATTCCAGATAATGCTATCATATTCCAGAATAGCAATACCACCAGAGAGCAATACAACATTTTAAGCCTTTGAACATAAAATTTGGGAATATTCTGACTAACATCTTTAATGCTTTCAATACGTTATGAACATATTGTCTGAAGCTATTTATTTGTGGCATAATTTTAGGTTTTCTTTAGTTTTATTGGGTTTTTGCCACACTTCTGAAAAAAAATAAGATTAATTAAATAAGCCCTTGCGCCAAACGGATCAGTTAAGGGTTATTTTTGAAACTAAGTTTACCTAACCAAAAAATCTCACACTGAAAAAAGCAGATAAGTAAAAAATAACAAAAATCACATCACTATCGCGCACTTTCGTATTTTGGACGTTTCGAAAAACTCTGATTTCGTCTTTCATCTTTAATCATTTACTATTAGTGAATATTATGTTATTTAATTGATAATTGAAATTTACTAGACTGTGTGTGACTAAAAATAGTCGAGAAACATTTGTTAATATTAAGGTGAAGACAGCCTCACACCATTTTTCTATGTACGTAAGTCATTCTGAAGCAGCTCAACCTCGTCTACATCTTTCACTACAGAATTTTTTTTTAAACCGTCTGCGAATAACAGGTATTTTGATGTATTGATTACAGAAGCAATAATATCTTCTATCAGTTGAGATTTTCTTTATTGTATTAATAATTATTTTTATATTTTTCAAAATCATTCGAAAAAAAGTCGTCCCTTTTCACAGTTGAATAAAAAAATACTTTTACTGATACACTGTTTCTACTCAGTTTTTAAAGACTTCTGATATGCATATGTATGGTATGTTAGTGATCTTGTCGTACCTTATTAAGTTTTTAATACATTTAAATGGGTTTCTTGTTTGAATGCATTACATTTAAAATTTTGTATTTTGATGTTGTTTATTGTGTATTGTGGTTTACTTCTGTTTTTTGTGCCTACAAATATTTTGCTTTTTGGCGTGCCATACAGGTTTCATGTAATTTATTATGTCACTAAACACTATTATCATGCTTCAATTATAGTGGTTTTTTTTCTTATTTGATACATAGTGATTTTCCGGGTTGTTATGTCGTGACCTCGTTAACTAGCCGCTGCCAGTAACAGAAATAATGTGCACATTTCTAGCATTAGATGGGATTCTTTGATCTGCCATGGTTATTCTCGGGCTAGGTGCTGTGGGGACAGACTCGATATCGGTATCTCTGGGCCCGCTCATATAATGATTTCGGCTCCTGTTTTTGGTATTACTACTGCTACGGTCGAAACCGTTCGTCGGATAATGGTGGTCTTCCGAGCCGTCCCGTAGCCGCCTCTATAACTGCCGCCTCGCATCCCATGGTTTCAAATGTTTTGCCATTCTTCACTGTCGGCATCTTCAGTGGTTACTCCGCAAAAGCTTCGCCGCGCCTCAGTCGCCAGAAATACAGATAACGGGTATGTCCCCGCAGAGCCTAGCCCGAGAACAACCTGGGCAGGGTCCTTTGCACATCCCAGCTGATGCTAGGGATGTGCAAATTAATTCCGTTACTGGGAGCGACAAGTTACCGAGGTCACGGCATAACAACTATAACTTTAAATCAAATAATACACGCTTCAATTCATTTCTCTTATTGTATTTTGCCAAGTAGACGCTAAAGAGTGGAAAGTTATCTTATAACACACCATGTAGTGATTAGGTTTCAACAAGACCAATAATAAACTGAAATATAATATTTTCTGAACTCTAAATTTTGCCGGGTGTTTTCTCCTTTACGTATTTTCTTAATGTTTCATTTAGTCTACTAATTAGTATCAATGTTATTTTGTCTCTATATAGCTTCTGTAAACATGTTCATATTTACATTACCAAATGAATTTGGTTTTGTCAGGGGTCACACGCCTTTATTACCTACTTGCTCTTCTGTAAAAATACACGGTAGCTTTTTTCTTTGCTTGTGCGTTCAAACATGTAAAATTTAAATTTGTCGACCTACTTTTGTGGCTTATTCGAAAAAAAATATATATAAAAGGTATTTTATTTTACTGGATGAAGTACCTTGGCCAATGTTACATTACTATGTTCATTATAATTACAGTAATTAATTTTTAAGCTCCTGTAAAATGTAATATGCATTATTTGTTCAAATATGCTCTAAAGCTTGGAAAAAGATTTATCCCAAAAAAATTACATAAAATGCTAAAAATTAATTAAAAATTAATTTTTGGCATCAGAAAGTATGTACACATTTATCATAAATTACGAGAAATAAATTGGATAAAAATGGAAAATCGCTTTATTCTGCAAATGGCATGTTTAATTCATCAAGTTAAAAATAATAAGAATCCTGAATATTTATTTGAAAGTTTGACCACTCTTTGACCATAAAAATCTGCACATAATCAATATCCGACATAAAACAAATTTTGTTTTTCCTATACACAGTACTGCTAATTTTGAGAAATCTTTTACATACACGTCTTCTAGAATTTATAACGATGTTCCAGTGAGTTTTAAATTGTGTAAATTGCCTGTATTCAAAACTCGTTATCGAGCTTTTCTTCAACATAAACAAAATCAACAAATATAGGTTCTTGTGTGTGTTCTTTTTTGTTCTGCTATATTAAATAATCACTTTATTTTTATATACTGAAATACTGTGTCTGCTCTCTTATTTACTCGCTCGCCTGTATGTATCATTGACCGGAGTTAAATGGAAGAGCAACTGCAGATTCTCGTTGTATTCTGAATTTCGCTCCGTGATTTTTTTCCTTTTTTTATTTCCATTTATGGATTATGGTAATAATTTTGTATATTATTGTGTATAAAAGTGAGAAAGGAAAAATAAAAAGACATTATTATTATTATATTTAGAACAACTTCAGTACACAATAATAAATTTGAGGCAAGTGAGATATAAGTGGTCTGCTACTTCCTGCTCGGCGTAAACGGCTCGACTTGCAGGAAGCGACTTACATTGCAGCAGGTACTTTAATGCAGACCTATCGGCCTGGGCGACGTTCAATTAAATCTATAAATGATACTGCAGGAAACAGCTACTCCGCAGACTAATGCCCCGACCGGTATTGAATTACACCTGCAGTATCTGTGTGAACAGCCAATAACCTTGTCGGCCACCCCACCAGACATAGACCAGTTTCGGGCTTGTTAGCCCTCATCAGTATGCTGTATGACCGACAATTGAACTGGCTGTTCCTTCATATGTACGCTCACATATAAACTAAGTGTAGGTGAGATATAAGTGGTCTGCTACTTCCTGCTCGGCCTAAGCGGCTCGACTTTCAGGAAGTGACCTACATTGCAGCAGGTACTTAAATGCAGCCTTTCGCCCTGGGCGACGCGCCATTAAATCTATAAATGATACTGCAGGAAACAACTAGGTACTCCGCGGAGAAATGCCTCGACCGGTATTGAATTAAGTATCTGTTGCAGTGTGCTGCAAGTCGAGCCGCTTAGGCCAAGCAGGAAGTAGTATATCTCACCTGCACTCAGTTTATATGTGAATGTACATATGAAGGAACAGCCAATTCCTCACCTATGGCATACTGATGAGGGCTAATAAATCAGAAACCGGTCTATGTCTGGTGGGGCGCCGACAAGGGTTCTTGGCTGTTCACACATATATTACAGGTGTAATTCAGTACCGGTGGGGGCATTAGTCCGCAAAGTAGTTTTTTTCTGCATTTATAAATAATAAATTTACTTGTTTTTTTCCAAACTTCCAAATATATAGGTTGCTAAAGATTAATAACACAAAAGAAATTAATTATCTGTGAAAAAGCATATCTATCGGTATATTAAAGTTTAATTGTATACAACAAAGTTTCAGCGTTATCGTATTATTGTAAATAAATCTGCACTTATTTTGATAAAAAAATAGTTTTATGGCTTCCTACCGTACGTATACAAATAGAGTTTACAAGAATTCACATAAGCCATAAACAAGGTTCTTTAAAAATAATAATAACTTATAATAACCACCACTTTTATTTATATTACAATATTATTTATATTGAAGGTAAATGAAGTGAAGTATTAGAAATGAAGAAAAAAAGGAAAAAAGTTTAAGATTGTATTAGGTAATTAATTAATCTAATTCGATACCAAACTCTCCTGGATCATAAAAAAAAGTTTATAGGAAAAATATTAATACATTATACGTGCTAGGTATATTTTAATTATCTCATTTGATTTGTACATATTATATTATATTACTAGAAAACTTAAGCCGTACATTAAATTTATTGTGTAAAGTATGAAATAATCTTAAAATAAAGAAAACTAAATAATAATCATTCAGCTTAGCTGAATTTCCTTGGATACGCCACAATGGTTCCTTCTACGCTTGTGAAAAATTTGAAATAACTCGTGTAGAGCACAATCTGGACGAAATTTTCTGAATAGCACTGTATGGATCATAAATAAGTAATACTGCAGCACACCAAGCCTCAAGTGCCATCAATGTGTGAATACCAACGGGTATACTCCAAAACTAAAACCCTCTCTTGGAGGATTTTACTTCTGATAAACTATATGAAACCAAGTACGCTGCTGTGATATAGCCAAGAAAAATGGTGGAAATGCCGACTGATAAAAATATCCTCCCATGGAGAACAACTTCCAGAAATATTTCAAAATTCTAAAGAATCACAACCAACGTGCCAATTGTTTTTCTACATAAATTAGCGAAAAAAATCCCAACAAATGGATACTAAAACATTATCTGCACTCGCTAACAGTTTGTCAATAGCTACTTCGTGTTAAAAATTTCTTCGCCGCGCTGTTCACACGGCTTGCAGAGGTGTCCGATAAAAGATATTTTCTATTTTTTTCGCCTACCAATAAGGTCAATTAAAAGAAATTATTCAAATAGATTAGACCGCGCAGTCTACAATATTTATAGCTTAAAATGTATTCCACACATAGGCAGCCGAATTTTGATTATATGGAAGATGATATTTTCGATAGCGTACCCATAAAAATATGATTGTTGCTGTAATGATTAAAATAAATCGTTACACATCTGTAATATCGTAAAGTTGGTTATGGACGGCGAGTGATAATATATATTTATATCTAATGACATATTCCTACAGACGTAGCCAAAAAATTTGACATGGGGGGTTCAGGGAACACAGTTAAATATTTCAAATTAGATTTTTTTTTTTAATAGAAAAAATAAATAACTTTTAATAAATTAAAACAATAAAAAGTAAATAAACGATCTCATCATAAACATGTAAATAATAAACAGGTACGAACAATATTTGTTACAAAAATGACAAAAATAATATTAGAACGTAGTTGCAGAGAACCCTAATGTAAGATTGCCGTAGATCTAGTTCACTGACCGCATTGTCAAATCTTGGCGAATAGAGTGAGTGCAGGTTTGTAGTGGAACATTACCTATATGACCCAACCAACCCACCCCATGGGGAGGGTTCTGACCTCCAACACCCCCCCTTGGCTACGCCACTGCCTACAGACAAGTAAACCGCATACAGTGCTTTCGAAAAGTAACGAATAAGTTCATTATTTTTGAAATTGAGAAGTTTTCGAAAAAATCCCCTGGCACGTCGATTTTGTTTTAAAAAAACGCACTTTTTGACATACGACCCACATTTGTGACGTCATCGTTGTTCGAGATATGACGTCATCGACAATTTTTTTAAATAGCAATCCCCCATTTTGACTATGCCATTTGGAAGAGTATGTCATTCTACATACATACATCATGAAAAATTATGGTGTTACATAATAAAAATTTCAAGAAAATAATGATTAAAGATTTTAAAATTTAATTTTCACAACACTGAAAATGACCCATTGGCTGCCTGACAGTAGTCAAGACGATTCATAAATTCTTTTTGGACATTATCAATAACTTCAGGAGGTATACGATGTATCTCGTGGTGAATTCTTGCTTTTAAATCTTCTAAATTAACCGGTCTAGTAACGTATACTTTGCTTTTAAAGTATCCCCATAAGAAATAATCTAGGGGTGTTAAATCAAGAGAACTGGCTGGTCACTCCCTACCCAACGATTCGGGAACAGCTCATCTAAATAAGCACGGCCAGGTGTTGCATAATGGGGAGGTGTGCAGTATTGTGAAAATTAAATTTTAAAATCTCCAAACATTATTTTCTTGAATTTTTTGTTATGTAACACTATAATTTTCATTATGTATGTATGTAGAATGACACGCTCATTCAAATGGCATGGTCAAAATTGGGGGATGCTATTTAAAAAAAGTTGTCGATGACGTCATATCTCTCGACAAATATGGGTCGTATGTCAAAAAGATTGCCTTTTTTAAAAACAAAATCGACGTGCCAGGGGATTTTTTCGAAAATTTTTCAATTTCCAAAATAATGAATTTATTCGTTATTTTTCGAAAGCACTGTATATAAATATATAGTATAGCGTCAGTGCATAACGTTCTATGCATTTTAATCACAAGCGATATTTTTGTAACCGGCTTAATGCGTAGGCTTCTGAATCATGCATTCGTTACCGCCTATATCTCACACTTTTTCATGATTGATTCGATTTTGGTGTTCCAGTAAAATCTTGGAAATCTTAGTGAAAACTACTTTCCATCTATTACATTCTTACGACTATTAACCTTTGATAATTTGAGGTCTCACTATAATTATTATTTTCTCATACTTCAGCGGCTCCTTGTCGTGCATTAAATTCACCATAATGGGATATGTGGGAAGTCATACTACAGATTCTTCAGATGTAATTCTCGCTTTAAGCTGTTTACCCCGTCAAACGTAATCTGCTTAACCGTGCTGATGTTACCCCGTTAGTATGCTGACATTCGAGACGCTAACGTCCTCCAGAACATTATAGAAAGGGCGTAATTAGTTTACCCCATTATAGCTAAGGGTGAATTTCTGTGGAGAAGTGAGGATTTTATAAATTGATAAATGTGTCAGTTCCAGAGGACATGAAGTTTTACATTGTTTTAGTAATGTTAACAGTAATCAAGACCTTATTAATAAAGTTCATACGTGACTTAAAACTCGAGGCGGATTCACGACATCGCACTTGTCGGTGAATTGATCGATCTTTTATTATCATTTGATTAGTGTTTATGTAATATCAAATAACGGGAACACTACTTGACTGAATATAAAACACTGCACATTAGTCATTTCTGCTTCCAACCAAGTAATCCAATACATTACTACAGGTTGTGGTAATAATAGCGTATTGGACAGTTCGTACTGCAATAATTCCTTTGAATACATATTCTTTATAGTGGCTATTCATAGATTTATTGTGAGGTAGCAGTTATTTAATAGTTTCTGCAATGGCGATGCCTATATACTAAAATTGTTATATGTACTAAATTTATATCTATAGTTATAAGTATATTTTCCTTAAGCGTTCTGCAAATGTTTTTAGGAAATTATAGTATTTTATATATTTTTAGGTATTAATAATATTGTGTGAAAGTAACTACTCTGCGGACTAAAGCCCCAACCAGCGTTGAATTACACCCACAATATCTACCCATATATTCTTTATTATTAGCTTTTATAACATTTTTTACTGTATTAGAAAGGTATTTTAAGCTAATATAAATCAAATCTCCTACAATTCCTATCAATGAAGTCATATGTATGCTATCTGATTCCAAACATCTAGGTATGCTAATGAACAATTCCACAGACAAAGCTCTATTCAATAATCATCTAAAGAAATTAATCTATCTAAATTTACTAACCTGGTTTAATGAAAACAGTCTATAAATATCTAATTTTCACTTTTGACAGTGGGAACTCGAAAATTCAACCACAATAGATGAGATCTGACGTATGTCTGCATTTTTAGGATTGCTTCTTCAGGTAGTCAAATATCTAACTATAAAAATTATTATATAAATTATAATTATTTGAATTTAAATATCGACAATGACAAAAGTCACAATAGCCTGTCAATGAATTAAATATGATAATACCTACTTGAATAATGTTTACCCTTTATGTAAAAGTTTTTATATATTTTTAGGTATTAATAATATTGTGTGAAACTAACTGCTCTGTGGACTAAAGATATTTATAGAGTGTTTTCATTAAACCAGGTTAGTAAATTTAGATAGATTAATTTCTTAATTTCTTTAGATAATTATTGAATAGAGGTTTGTCTGTGGAATTGTTCATTAGCATACCGAGATGTTTGGTATCAGAGAGCATACATATGACTTCATTGATAGGAATTGTAGGAGATTTGATTTATATTAGCTTAAAATACCTTTCTAATACAGTAAAAAAAGAAATTATAGTAGTAACATAAATATTTACACTTTCCAAATTAGAACCCCAAGGTTTTGTCAGACTGCTTTCTACACATTTATTTACTCCTTGGCATTTGTTGTATTCGCGATCACCGTGAATTCTTTAAATTGCTCTTACAAAACTAAAATTAAAATATAATAGTTCTACTTACTGTCAAATTCGATCTATCAATAATTGATTTACCTGCCGATTCCAAAAACCACTGGTTTGGGTTATTTTGATCCGTTTGAATCATTTAAAATCGCCATGAAATTAAAATTATGAAAAGTGATAATTATTCATTAAGATATCGGGAAATCACTGTTATGTCATCCCTAATTCCTAACCTATTACCGCATGTGACATGTAAGCGGTATTAGTCAAAAAGGAGTACTGACACCCCATGACTCTTAAATTTGTCTAAGTTCTCCAAGGCACAACATATTTTTAATGTAGGTTTCTTATTTTTATTTTCCTGATTTATAATATTGGAACGATGCCTAAGTTAATCTAGGTCTTAAAATTGGAGTAAATTAACAGAACGTTTAACCAAAGCTCTTGCCAATGAAGATTTTTGAAAATACAGAAAGAATTTAGCCAAAAACATTATATCGAAAATTAAATGCACTAGAGGTATAAAAAGGACACATTATCATTTAAATATTGAAATTTTTCTGTATTCTCTGGCAATACTAAAATAAATATCTAGTTATTAAAGTGGTTATGAAAATTATGTGTGTGTTTATTTTCTTGTTTTAATGTGAGATTTTAGAAAGGCAAAAATAACCCTTGACTGCCATTTTGGTGCAAAGGTTAATTTTATTGAAACTCATCTTTAAAAGGTAACATAAGTCAAAATAAACAGACAAAACTAAATCTATGCTACAAATAAATAATTTTAGACAATCACAGGAACATGTATAGGAGTGTTAACAACTTCATTTTGGAATTATCGTATTATCCATGGGTTTGTCAAATTTCTTATTGCAACAATTTAAGACATATGTATTTTTAAACGTTTATTATACAGGGAGTCCGGAAATGTTGAGCAAAAAATTCAGGGAATAATTCTAGACCGAAAATAAATGCTACCTCTTTCTATAACATTTTTTCAAAAACTGATTATTAACGCAGTTACGGAGTGTTAAAGTTACAATTTTATTTTCAATATTTGTAAATAACTTCTTAAGAAATCTAAATATTTACATAAAATTTGTAAATCGGGGGTTTTTGCGGACGAGAAATTCAAATATGTTTCTATTTTGACGTCACTAGTAGAGGACGCCACTTGTGGCACACCATGTTTCTTTTAAATAGCAGAACTTTTTTGCATCTTAATATATCAATCTGACTATTAAAACAATCGATTCTCCTACCTGTTTTATTTGAAAAAGGTATACCTTGCTGAAGTCGGTAGGCGTAACCATTTTTGAAATAATCCTATTTGAAATGCTCAGTGCACCGAGTAAAAACTGTTTTGGTTTCAGGTAAAGTGCCTTTTCTGCTGAAAATACAGCAAAATATTACTTGAAAAAGTTGTTCAGAATCGTAAATTATGGAAACGTGAAAAATTTCAAGAAGATCGACGAGGTTTGATGAAACCATTTTTGGAAAAAGCAGGCCGATTTTGCTGTACTTTCAGTAGAAAAGGCACTTTAACTGAAACGATAACAGTTTTCAATCGGTGCAATGAATATAAGATTATTTCGAAAATTGTTACTCCTAACGGCTTCAATAAGGTATACTTTTTTCAGATATAACAGGTAGGAGAATCAATTGTTTCAATAGTCACATGAATACACTAAGCAGCAAAAAAGTTCTGTCATTTAAAAGAAATATAATGTGTCATAAGTGACGCCCTCTACTAGTGACGTCAAAATTAGAAACGTATTTTAATTTCTCGAACGCAAAAACCCCCGATTTACAAATATCAAAAATAAAATTTTAACTTTAACACCCTGTAACTCTGTTAATAATCAGTTTTGGAAAAAAATGTTAAAGAAAGAGGTAGCATTTATTTTTGGTCTAGAATTATTCCCTGAATTTTTTGCTTATCATTTTCGGACACCCTGTATGTTAGACCAATTTTTGGAAATATTATATTGGAATATTTGACCAGATTTGTAAGATTTTCTCCTCCACAGCAAGCAAATTTTTTTGAGGATTATTGCTAATCCTTTTTTCATCTCATGCAACACATTTTCGATTATATTTAAGTCTGGGCTATTGGATGGCCAAGAAAGTACAAAGATGTCACATTTTCCGTCCTGCTGAAAGTCACCATTTATAGTCCCATCTACGAACTGCATTTTTTCCACATAATTCGCGAACACAAAACCTCTCGCCATTAATTCTTTTGGGAACCTGTCATTTGTTTAAGGTATTCTTTTTTCACGTAAAAATAAAAGAACGTGAATTTCATAATATAAATATAATATACTGTAATTAGCTGTAATAATTAGTTTAATTAATTAAGACATGTAGAGGTAGAGAGAGTTTGCTCAAGGGCTAAGTAGTTTTTACTGCTCTGTTGTTATTTTTGTCAATAACAGTAAATATGTAGGTCATTTTTTTTAAATATGAGTTTTTTCCAAAGTTACTCTGGACATTTAAAAAAAAATAAACGGCTCATTGATACCTACTAATTTTTTGGAATTAAATTTAAATTTTTTGAGTCGCGTGTAAGCAGAAGGCGTGTCTTTAGGGCAGTTTTTTCGAAGTTGGTAGGAATTATCAAGTTCTACCAAGTGTATCTTTTTACGTAGAAATGATGTTCGGATACAATTTTGTAGTCAACCGAATCAAAATGTTTTGTCAACAAAAAATAAGAGAAAAATTCATCATTAGACATTGTTAGTGCGGCACCCTTTATTGGCAAAACTGATTTAATACTTAAATTATTTTTATTTTTCTTAAAAAATGTTTCCCTACCAAATTTGGTGACAATCAGTTGAGAGATACTCGCGTTATTACAAAAAAAGAAAACACAAATAAAAATATTTCAACTTTGACACCTTGTATCTTTTTCCACAGCAATATTTTACTAAGATATATTTACCTATATCTTCATATTTCCTCTCAATGATGTTACTCCTCCTCTATGTCCTTTTATTAATGGCCCACCCTGTATATTTTTATCGACACGTATTGAATGACTCCTTCACTTGAATTTACTAAAGCTGGAGGAGTATAATAAAAATGTTATCTGGCGGTTAATATATTTCAAGTTTTGACTTTCATTCATACGTGAAAGTGAATATGAACTGGATAACTGCACTTCTGTAATTTGTTTGTTTTCTGTAAATATGAGAATATTTTTATTATTAAATCATTTGATGGAATTACTATAATTACTTATCAGAATTCAAAATCTATCATTATAGTCGATTTTCGCCTTGCGGAAAAGTTTTATTCCTGGAATGTTTCATTTAGTATTATTACATTTTAAAAACTAACATTTATTTCCTCCCTGCTTCTTCATGACTAACACATTCACTTAATAGTAAATTAAACAGTAATCCTATCGAATGTCATTAAAGTTATGGATTTTAAGTACATACAAGCTTTTGAAATAATAATGACACTCTCTCAAAACAGTTTTTGAACTTCTCGAAGTTCTGAGTGGAAATTTCATTAAATCTATATTGGTAAGTAAAACAACTAATTACTAATGTTAAAAGTTGAAAGTAGATTGCATTACAAATACGTCAGGAGTTCAAAAGAAATAGCAAAATTCAATTTAAAGAGTGTCATTATTATTGCAAACAATTGTAAATAACTTTCAAAATTATGTATCCAAATTCATGTCATTTTACTACCTAATATTGCGCCATCTATTAGCAAATAGTCCAAGCGTAAACGTTATTTTTGAGTTCGTTACCCATTACGCGAGAGCCTTGACTATATACACTAAGACGAGTCAATCTAATGGGAGACCTTGTTGGCCTGAAAGGGAAACCAACTCTCGCGGTAGGTACCTATTAAAACAGATAGACCATTGCCAGATGATGACAATTTCTATCTTATTTTTTGTTAACGAAATTGCTACCGTTTTCCAGAAAACTGATCTAAAACAACCAAATGTATTTTTCGACGTGAGGAAATCTCTTAGGAGCATTAGAAAATTGCCATATTGAAAATTAGCTGTAATTAGCTGTAATAATTAGTTTAATTAATTAAGACATGTAGAAGTAGAGAGAGTTTGCTCAAGGGCTAAGTTGTTTTTACTGCTCTGTTATTGAGCGATCCTAGTTATTAAAAAAAAACGAAAAAAATTATGTAAACCTGTATCTTTTTCCACAGCAACATTTTAGTAAGACATATTTAGCTATATCTTCATATTTTGCTCCAAAACTGTCATTCCTACTCTGGCACATCATTAATGGTTCTCCCTATATAATACTTAAAATAATAAATAAATTTTGAAACACATTCTTTTCTGATGAGGCCTGTAAAGTTCACAAATTATTTCTACTAAAAACATTAGCGCATGTAAATTTATTTAAATTTGCATGCGCAAATGTTAAATTATTTGAATTTTTAAATTAATTTAAATTTAATTTTAATTTAAAAATTACTCTTCAAAAAGACTACAAAATAATATTTATTTCACACCATCACAAAATTATACTTAGATTAAACATTGAAAAAAGATACTTGGTGTTTTAGAATTTTTACTAATGAATAATAATGCATCTTATGCAGTAAGAGAAACCCACACAATAATCTGCAGTTCTATATGTCTCTTTATAGAAGTAGGTATGTCGAATTCATTTGAATTATCTTAATATGTTTAAAGGAAATAAAACAGAAAATGTAAATTTTGGCATATGGCTGAAAACTCTTAACAATCTTATTTTTCTGTTTTTTTTTTAAATTAATTTACAGTTCATATTCTTACTTCTCTAACGCAATAAAATAAACTGCTTATGTTTCAAACTTTATGATCTGTGGTTCGAATATAAATATATTACCACAATCTTATTATTTAGGCAGGTATATGAAAAAGGGTCACGCGGCCACGCCCTCGACACGCCTTCGCAGTTTTTTGCAGATTAAAATAGTAGCGCTTTATTTCCTTCGTTTGAATAAATGCGTATTGTTACGCAGTATGACATCTAACAGGAATTATGATAACTATTTAGGTCTTTATTAAGGATTGACTCTCTTGGTGTAAATACTCAAGGGCGAGAGTTGGTTTCCCATTCAGGCCAACAAGGTCTCCCATTAGATTGACTCGTCTCAGTGTATATAGTCAAGGCTAACGCTTAGGTTAACTTTTTTCCCAAGAGTACCGGTAAATTATTCTGCAAAAATTGCAATTAAAGAGAAAGAGTACCAGTTAACCGATTTTCCAGAATAAAAGAGCCAATAAGCACTCAGTTCACAATTCCAGCCCACACATTTACTGAAAATCGTTGCTGAAAGTGCGTTCGCCGAATGACATCCAATACCCAATAATGCGTGTTATGAAAATTGTGAATACTGTTGTGTTAAAATTGCCTCATTCGTAACTAAAATATTCGCGGAAAGTTTGGGTTTAAATGCTGCTGCTGTAACAACCATTCGTAAGAATTCACTCGAAGTGCTTGTTCCTTTGGAAGTAATGCTTGCACCTGCAACCCGTGAAATGGGAGTAAGTCATGTCTTAACCTTCACCAAACTGTGGATTGGGATATGCTGCAATTACCCTAGTGTTTATACCAGGTTGCTCCTCCACAGCATTCTATTTCTGGAGATTTAGAATTTGTCTAGATATTATGGCTTCCTCATGTTGCTTGAAGAAACCATAAGTATGAGCTGCAGAAACTGAATTTTGATGTGATTCCCCATATGTATGTATCATGTCCATAAATTCTTCGTTTGAGAAATTATGCGCCATACTTTTATAATCTCGTGAAAATAAATTCCAACAGGAACACCACTGATAACAAAGTCAAAGTACTGCTACAAATAGCAAACATATCATCCTGATTTATTTACTGCTAATTCTCCTGATAAATTTTTGTAAACTTCTGGCCGTCCATTAACTTGTTAGTGCTCGTAATTTTATACTAACTTGTTAGGCATCTATTTTTAAATTAAAAGACGAAATAACTGTTAACCATTGATATAACTCAAGTATATATGAAGCAATTTCACAAACACTACAAGCAAATTGTCTGCCGTCTTCAATTTAATTGCAATTTTACAGCATACAAATGCCTGTTTAAAACTTATTTGAGCTTTTATTGGCGAGCGATGCAGCTTCCGCGCGTTTTAATGTTGCCCGGCTTAAGAAAGTCTGCTCGAGTTCTCGAGACGTGTCCACGTCAACTAGTTCAGCGAAGTTCAGAAGATTGCAAACTCATTGTGAAATAAACGCTGCTGGATTCTAAATTGAAAGATAACAAATCTAAAGTAGAGTATCATCAAAGCATGTAGTTAATTTTTTCCGGACCACAAGCGCTTGCAGTTTGTCCTTATTGCAAATTTTGATTGTAAATTAGTTGACCTTGAAGTAACGTGAACCCAGTTTGAGTTTGTGTTTTCGACCAGCGAGATTACCATTAACATGTTCAAAGCAGATAATTATGTAAATTAAGAAAGGGACCGAACCCTTGCTAAAATCATTACTGTCTTCCTGTCGATGTCGATCGATAGATTTAATGAGTATTGTGTATGATTAGTAAAATTAGAAACAAAACGATCTCTCCTTGAAAAAGGGATTTCTGCCAGCTTGATCAGTGAAAAAAATGTCTATTCCAAAATGCCTTCTGTCAGTTTCCTTTGGATTATATGTTACCTACATTGACGATAAATATATGGTATATATTCCTATATAAATAGAATAATAGAGCAGAGAATAGACAAGTATTTATATTATACAAATACAATGCTGAATATTTACAATGAGTAGATAAACATATTTAAAAGTAAAAATATAGAACTAGAGAACACAAGTCAAAGTACCAGTGGCGGCTGGTGGAGGAGAGCTTTGATGACTTGTCTACCAATTTTTATAATAAAAACAAAGTTAATTTAACTTGCAAATCTCATGTGAGAAACAGCCAATCATGATTACTGTCGAATATCAGCGTAAGGCACAATGGGGTAACGCATATTTATAATGCTGTTTGGACTCCGTTTAGTCCGTTGGTGCCCTTAATCAAAGTGTAGATTGTGTGAATGTAAAATAATCACATAATATCCATGAATACTATTTTTGAAGTACTGAATTTTGAATATATATCTGAATGTGATGAATACTGAATACCGTCAGATAAAAGTATTCAATACTTGACTACTGATTACACAAATATTATATTGAATGCTACTTATGAATACAACGTACTCGAGTAATGTCCAGCTCAAAAGGCCATGTATAACTCTTTATTTACAATAAAACTCTGATGTTTTCTAATTCTTTGTGTTATATTTTCTCTCTTCACGTGAATTATAAGTAAATGTATACAGAGTGAGTGAACTTATCTAAACAAATTTGGAAATAGATGTGTCATGAATAATGGAGTTAATATCGTAAAAAAAGTTTTGTAAAATCCTTATAGTTTTCGAGTAAAAAATTATTGAAATTGTAGTATTTTCAACCTTTACGTCGCAGAGTTAGTGTTGTTTCTAACCAGGTTATTCCGAATATAGAAATTCTTTTGCTTTTTGTAGGTATTGTGACGCAAGTCTTTATGTTAGTTTTTCAAGTGTCAAAAATAGCTTCCGTGTAAAGCAACTCGAAGTTGAAGGACATCGTTTTGATTTATGGCGACAGGGGCAAAATGCAGCTAGTTTTACCGCGGTGTGCAGTGAGTGCAAGTGTAGTACAATGTGAGGGATATTTGAAACTAAAACATGGAAGAGATGGGGGCTAGGACGGCCATGGTATATTGCAGCAGTGTGGCGTATCATACACGAGACTCAATTATATCCGTATCATGTACAGCATTAATACTAACGGATTGGACGAGGAGAACCGGTACCATGGCCGCCACGATCTCCTGACTTTAAATCATTTGAACTTCTTTTTGTGGGGATATTAAAAAAATGTGTATCGCACCGATACTTACTTTTGATAATTTACACAAACGTATCATTGTTGCTGTCAATAACTTACGAATTAAAAACGGAAAATAAGCAGAAACATTTGTGTCAGTCTGTAGAAACTGGTAAGACGGGCCCAAAATTATGTTGTTAATTCTATTAATGATTAATAACAATAGCGGCAAAAGCAGTTGGTGTGTAAAATAGGTGATATAAAATGTTATTTATTTCCTTGGGAAGATCTTTCCATTTTTTATCCAGTCACCGACTGCATGCTTGGCCTCATCAGATTTTACAATGGACCAGTTTCTAGTGCCGTGCGGAAGTGTATTTTTAAATAATTTTCAAGCTGCTCTTTTTGATTTTTTATTACAATACATTTACAAAATTGTATTCGTAAGATTCCACTGTACATTCACATTTTTTTAAAATAAGTTCTGAATCCCTGTATCAGAAGTTCTTATCCCTTTGCAAGAGAAACTTGCTTAGAAGAAATGTCCTTCATCTAAAACAAGATGAGGTATTATAAAACACAAGTTTGTTCAGTAAATTTAATAGTGAGAGAACGTGAAGAACACGTATTGGATCCATATCATGTTCACTCTATCCATCCATAGTGAAGTGACAGCAATTAAATCAAAATATTATGTAAACTGGTAAGTCACGCAAGTTGACTTATATCTCCAATTGTAAATAATATTTAATAATAATAAGGTGGTCAGATGGTCTTCTTTTTTTATTGAAACAAATATAAATTAATTAACCAATGGTAATTACAGTGTTTTGTAGATAAAAATATTAGTAGATAAAAAAATAAATAATAATCTTATATTTGTAAAAATATATAATTTCTGCCGCAATAGGCTTTCTTCTTTTTTTTAGTAACAAAACATTTTTTTAAATCTCTGAATCCAAAAATAAATAAATATTAATTTTTTTTGTATACATTTTACCTTGATTGAAAAATAAATATTCAACAAAAATAATAATCTGCTTAAGATTATTATTTATTGAAAATAAACCTCAGACCTTATGGCACCTATGTTGTTTTTCAATGCACTGTAGTTATATCTATAGGTATGTTTGTTAAAGAAATTACATTGGTTCTGATTTAAGTCCATCATAATTGTTAAATGTAGAACGTATTTGATGATTCACTACTGTATTAATTTCGTTCTGTCAGTTTATTAATTTTCTTACTAGCCATAAACAGGAACTCTGACGGGGACGTTTAATCCAGTTTTAATTTGCTCTAATCAACAATTCCTTTGAAAGCAATTACCAGCTAATAAGTAAAAGGTATTTTACCAATTCTGCTGCATATGACAACCCGTTGAAAAACACCATGCACTACGAGGCTAGACATTGGCCGCAAACCGGAACGATTATTGTGGTTTCAGTGGTAATAAACGGTAAATTGCAAAACACTCTCTGTAGACGACGCTTAAAGCGGACTAGAAAACGTATTTAAATCTGCCATTATACATCTAGTACATTCCAATGAAAATTAGTCCATGCTACAACTTTGTTAGATATAGATTTTACGTAACGTAGGTAATGTAACATTCTACCCGTTATCTGCTCTCTGTAGCACATATAAATTCATTATAAAATAACTCTGCACCAGGTGAGGATAGCAAAGTTGTTAGAATTATAAAAAGTTTGAGTAAATCCTATTGAAACCATTAATAGCTACATGTCACTGATTTATGTTTCTACAGGGTGTTAAAAAAAGAGTATAAAATATTTAAGGAGGTAATAGTATGAACTAAAATAAGCAGAAAAGTCTCAATAAACATGGGTCCGCAAAGTAACGGTTGCGGAGATATGGAATGTTTTATGTTTTTAGCCCCTTTTTTTATTTTGCAATAACGTCGTATATTTTCTTATAATAGTTGGTTGATGTTTAGTGAAATAAACAGTACGTATTTGACACTTATTCTCAGTGCACAAGTTTTCTTTCGCTATGGCTGGATACTCTAACGCAGAATTAACAGATATGCATTTCATGTGTGGTCTTGCTAATGGGAACGCCACCGAAGCGCGACGTCTTTATGTTGACGCTTATCCAAATCGCCAGATTCCTTCACAACGCATGTTTGGCAGAATTCGCCAAAGATTGCGTGATATCGATTCCTTAAGCAAACAGTACCATTTATCCGGAAGACGAAGATCGGTATCCACTCCTAGAGCAGAAGAAGAAATTCTAGCACTGGTAGAGCAGGATCCAGGTACGAGCGTACGGAAAATATCAACCGAGGTAGGAATTAGTTGTCCTCTTGTTTGGAGAATCCTTCACGAGCAACTGTTTTATCCATACCATGTGCAACGAGTACAGGCTTTAAATCCAATAAATGATCATCAAGCACGTTTGGTTTTCTTGTAAACATTCTTTTTACTGATACGACCGGGTTCACAAGAAATGGAGTGTTTAATTTTCACAATACGCATATTTGGGCCGACGAAAATCCTCATGCTCTAATATAATCTGGACATCAGACACGTCTTTCATTAAACATTTGGATGGGTATTGTAGGTTACAGGTTTCTAGGTCCTGTTGTTTTACCAAACCGATTAACAGGCGCTGCTTACCTCAACTTTCTGCAGAACACACTGTATGAGTTTTTGGAAGACCTTCCTCTGAAAGTGTCAAAGATGGTTGAGTTTTTAAAAGATTAAAACATTTATTCAATATCAGTTTGGTTTCAGGTGTAGCAAGTGTACGGGAGACGCATGAATACTAGTTGACTAATAAAATATTAAATCATATTAATAATAGAAAAAAGTGTCTTTCTCTATTTAACTAAGGACTTTGACATCTATATATTATTGAAAAAAATACGTGATATTGGAAAAATAGAACATGGTTTAGTGTTTAATTAATTTTACTTAAAAAATTATAAGAAAAATTAAAAAAATAATTCTATAAGTAAACAATTGGAATTCCTAGGCCTGTAATTTGTAAATTTATCTTAATGAAATTGTAAATCGGTTATAAGCTCTAATTTTAAATATGTATTATAGCATATTATTCAACAAACATGTATAATGATGGCTTTAATTGTCAAGGAGGAAGGTTACGGTCATCCTAAATCACTTGAGTGAATTGCAGCCATGATATGCAAGTAGAATATATTTATACTTTGTCCACGGCTATTAACAATATTTTAGCAAACTTTTTACAGGAAAAAATTATACAATATTTAGATACTCATGACACATGAGAATGTATATGGAAAGATAGTATAGTGTAGCCAGTGAAAAGAAAAAAGTATTGAGGCTTTTGAAAGTATTAAAGCATTTATTGGAGGTGACATCATCTATACGTAATGTCAAAATAGAAAAAAAAAAACTTGATACATTATCTCTCATCCAAGTGTGGTTCATACTATTAAATTATAGTGATATCATTATTACTTGGAAATGATTTAGACAAAATATTATTTATACTGTTTCCAATTTCTTAGGTATGATTCATGCATTTTTTCCAAAAAGAAAGAATTAGAAACATATATATTTTCCTTCTGGATTTTTTGTTCTTGTAACCCTCTAAACTTCTTTTCAAAAATGTGATTAGTTGAGAAAATATGTTTATATGTTGAGATTTCTTAACTAAAATCATATTTCTCAACATTGAGTAGGGAGTCTATACTGTAGATGGCGTCTAGGAGCGTTGGTTTCCGGAAAAATAAGCCAAAAGTATTTTCTCAGACACCTTCTTTACCTTGCTAGCATTGCACCAATCTTCAAACTTTGGGTACTTCAATTCATACTGCGCCTTGGATTTTGTCGGAACTAGACTTGAGACCACTCGGTTTGCCGCTGCTTCTATCAGAGAGTAAACTTCCATCAGAATTAGAGCTTCTTATATTTATGGATTTGTTTGATTATTAACTTACCCTTATAAACAATTTAGGTGTACTCCATCCTGAAGGTAACTCTCTCTCTACAAAAGAAAATGTATAGATTCAGACGTATGCAATGGTTAATCAGTTAATATACTGTTAAGTCGAGATTAGTAGACCATAGTCATTTAAATTTAAAAAAGCTTTAACATGTTCACAACAATAGTTACTATGTTAATTAAAACGTTTTAAATCAGTGTGATTATGAAATATACCGTTAAAGGACAGAAGTAATAAATATAAGAGATGGAAAATTTCTTTAAGCAACCTGCAGTAGAGGATTATTACTCAAACCGCTGGACTGAAATCTCTCCACTTATTTGCGTTGTTACTAGAAAGGATTATTACGCAAAACTGAACTGAAATATCTTCACTTGTTTGCATTGTTTTCTTTAAAAATCCCTTGTTCAAATCAAGAATTAGCATATGCGATGTTAACGTACGTGTGTACTAAATAAATACCCATTGTCGACACCGCTGATCTTCGGTAGTGTATTTTTTTCATAGCCGATGGAAGTAACAAACTTGAAATAATGGCACGAAGACGATATATAGGTGAGTTTTTTCAACGCGGCAGTACATAGAAATAGTTTTAGGAAAATATCAGTGTACGGTATATAATTTATTTAACAGAGCCGGTTTTAGAATGATCTGCTACTTGCCATTTTTTTCCCCTTGAAATATGACATTGTAAACTATAGATTGCCTAATGAAAATTATTTATTTTCACATTTTCTTTTTTTAAAAAAAAAGACACACTTATTGGAGGGACACCTTATATACAAAGTGATTCAAAACTTATCTAAAAAAATGTAGGAATAGATGCATCATAAAAAATGGAGTCAATATCTTAAAAAAATTTTTCGAAAATCCTTATAGTTTCCAAGTAACAAATTATTTAAGTTGTAGTATTTTCAACCTTTACATCGCTGGGTTACTGTAGTCTTTAGACAGGCGATTCCAAATATTGAAATCTAATTACCTTCTGTAGCGTGTACTGTTTTTGTGAGTGCGTCTTTGCATTAATTTTAAACGGCTTATAAATGAGGCCTACAAATCCTTCATCAAGGATACTGAAAAATTTTTAGCCACTGATCCAAGAAAATTTTATACAAAAGAAAAAATGTTCATCGCGTATCCCATCTGTCATGATTTATGAAAATAAGGAACTCACTAACCCCTCTGATATAGTTAATGCTTTTGGAGAATTTTTTAACAGTGTTTTTATACGGTCGCAACCATTTAATTCATCTAGATTTTCAGAAAATGGGGTACACCTTTTATAGTACCATCGGTCAAGCTAGAAGATGTTCTGTGTTCCCTTAAAAATTCGAAAGACACTTTCACCATGGGCGTTGATGGAATACCAAGCTTTATTTTGAGAGACTGCGCGCACGCATTTGCTGAGCTTTTATGTTTTCTATTTAACTCTATTTTGAAGCATTGTACTTTCCCTTCACTTTGGAAAAAGGCTTATGTGTGTCCAATTTTTAAAAAAGGTAATCAGAATGAGGTAGAGAACTATAGAGCTATTTCGTTGTTGTGTAATTTCTCTAAAGTTTTTGAATCTGCTTTATATAGGGAAATTTACTACTTTACTAAGCAGTTGATATCTATACATCAACATGGTTTTATGTAGAAAAGATCAACAATTTCTAATCTTACAGTTTTTTCCCAACACATTTCTGAAGTATTAGATGGTGGTGGCCAGATTGATGTAATATTTACCGACTTTAAAAAAGCTTTTGATCAGATAGATCATTATATTTTATTAGCGAAATTGCATCAGTTTGGTTTTTCCGACTCATTAATTAAACTTTTAGAGTCTTATTTAGCTAATAGACACTTTTAAGGTTAGATATCAAAACTTCACTTCTCGTTCTTTTGTTCCATCATCTGGTGTGCCGCAGGGCTCTAATTTGGGTCCACTTTTGTTTTTACTATTCATTAATGACCTTCCTGATGTTTCCTGTGAAAAATTATTATTCGCTGATGACTTTAAGCTTTATTCTAAAATTAATTCGGTTTCAGATTGCGAACATCTTCAGTTCTGTATAGATCGCTTGGTTGTATGGTGTGAATTAAATCATCTGTCACTTAATATTTCCAAGTGCAAATCTATGTCTTTCACTCGCAAGATTAATTTTGTTGCATATGAATATTCTATTGACGGCTACATCATTAGTCGTGTTGAGCTATATAAAGACTTAGGGATTACCTTTGACATTAAATTTACTTTTATCGAACATATTAATAATATTGTATCTAGTGCTTTCCGGACTTATGGTTTTATATACCGCAATTGTAGAGATTTTACAAATGTGGTCACGTTGAAAACTTTATATTGTTCCCTGATCAGGTCTAAACTCGAATACGGTTCCATAATATGGTACCCGATTTATAATACGCATCAGCACCGGCTGGAATCAGTTCAAAGAAGATTTTTAAAAATTCTTGCATATCGACAAGATGGCGTTTATCCACTTCAGGGTTGTAATCACACTAACCTATTGAATCGTTTCGGATTAGAGTCGTTGGATTTATGTCGTAACGTATCTCTTATTCGTTTTCTGTATAATCTTTTAAACAACAGAGTTGATTGCCTCATACTATTGAGTAATGTTTACTTTCGTATACCACGTGGGTACACGAGGCAACAAAGTTTGTTTTACTGTGATTCCCCTAGAACTAATATACTAGCAAAATCTCCTATTTACTTAATGTGTAATTTGTATAATAAAATTGCTAAGGATTGTGATATTTTTAATGGCAGTTTAAAGTCTCTGTGTTATTGTGTTTCTCACTTAGCGTAACTTATACATTTTTTGTGTGTTATATGATTTTGTCTCTTTATTAGTGTATATTATATGTATTTATTTTAATTTCTTATTACCACTTAGTTATGTTTATTACTTATTCCTGTAATTGGGTGTTCCTGTTGGAATAATAAAGATTATTATTATTATTATTATTTTTCAATGTGTCAACAATGAATTAATGGATACCGTTTTAATTTATGGCGATGTGAAAATGCTTTAGCAGAACGATTTTCTGATAAACATGTGCCAAATGCAGCTACTTTTACCGCGGTGTGCAGTAAGTGCAAGTGTAGTGCAATGCAAAGGAAATTTGAAACCAACTCGTGGGAGAGATAGAGGTCCGGGACGTCCACGGCGTATTGCAGCAGTGTGGCATATCATACAAAGAGTTCGATTACATCCATACCATGTACAGTGTGTCCAATTATTAATACTAAGGAATTGGATGCAGAAGACCGGTACCATGGCCGCCATGACTTTAAATCATTTGGACTTCTTTTTGTGGGGAAATTTGAAAAATGAAGTGTATAATACCGAAGTGGATACCAAATATCGATGATTTATGCAAACGGATTATAGTTACTATCAATAACTTACGAGTTTAAAACAAATAAGAAGCAGAAACATTTGTGTTAGTTTGTACAAACTGGATAAGACGGGCCCAAAATTTTGTTGTAACATCAGATGTCAAACTATTTTATTAATAAAACCCACAAATAAATTCTATTAATAATTAATAACAATAGCGGCAAAAGCAGTTGAATTTGCTGTAAAGTAGGTGTTATAAAATGTTATTTGTTTCTTTCCTTGAGAATTTATTTCATTTCCATTTTTGTCCAGTGGATCAGTTTCTAGTGCCGTGCAGATGTGTATTTTTATATTATTTTTGAACTGCCTTTTTTGATTTTTTTACAAAATTGTATTTATAAGAGTCCGCTGTACATACAAAAATGTTTTTAGATAAATTCTGAATCATCCTGTAGTTATCATAGAGTTCATATTTCATTCAACTTTTGGTAATGTAGCTTCATTTGGGTTAATGAAGTTCATATCTTTATTGTTGAAATTTCTTTGTTAACAATTACAGTAAGTATACTAATAAATATGTTCAACGACAGAGCAGTATGGACGTTTAAAAATATCATTCGTGACTATAATATTTTGTACCTTTTTGCGTATATGTATAACGAATACGTTTCTTACAAATCACGTACAAATAAACCTGAGAGTTGTTGAGAGTCCAGCAGAACCCTATTATATATCTGCCCCTAACAGCATCCTGTAAATCGAGAAGCCCGAAACGTGGACTTCTTAGTTTACTATTGCTGAGTGAAATCCTTTTAACGCAATTTGTGGCTTTCCGCTAGTTCAGCATCTATAGCTACTTTGAGGCTATCCAATAATATTTATTTTATTTTTTTTATAATATTTTTTTTGTAGCTGTCAGAGATAGGTATGCTTGTTTTTTAACCTAGGATAAGAATAAGTATGTTTCACAATTCTAGTTTGCAATTGTTTTGAAAGAAGAACAACAGTTGTTATTTATTTAATTTGAACCTATTAACGCTGACATAACTGGGTATATCGCATTCTTTTGGGTATTATTGGTAAATTGTAGTATCTATAATGAGCGCCCACGGAAAAATTTTTCAGTTGGGGCCAAAATGTATACCGGGTGTTCCCTCTAAGACTTTCAGTGTCTATATCTCAGAAACCATCATAGCCAGCGCGTAGAATCTGCTTATAACATCAATTCTTATACAGGGTGTTCCATTTTTCAGGAAATCGATTTAATTTTGATTTTTAATTTTAAAATTTTATATATAAAGACGCCTCTAAAATTACACAAATTTCATTGTTTTGTCATGCAAAAAGTGTATGGCCTTGAGCCAGACTTACACAGAAGAAATTAATATCGGTAAACGTCAAAACCATGAACTGTCATTGAATTGACAAATATTAATGGCATAAAGTATTTTATTAGACATAAATAACTAAATAATGTATTGAATATAATTTACGTATGCACAATGGTGTTACTGAGACTTGTTGATAAAAATTTAGACTTGAGTTGAGGCTTTTGGAGTCTTGAGGTCGCTGCGCCAGCGCAGTCTTCCGTTACAACTCCGTTCAGCGTGAATATTGTGTAAAATATCTGTGGATATTTTTAAATTGTTTCATTATAATGTAATAAAACTTCAGTAAATTGTTTTATTTTTATGTTACTACAGTGTATATAATATTTAGATACCCATATTTTTATCAAAAAATAATTTACAAAAGTGTGTAAGTACCTAAAGAATATTCCTTTTTTCCAACTGCTGTAATAATTTTTGATTACTTATTTAACAACAAATAAATTCGAACAAAACGACTCCTAAAACCTTTTTGATTACAATGTGAACGTGTTTGTTCTTGAACTGAGTCAGAACCACATCAGAACTGTAATTGCCACACGAAAGAAATATCACTAAAGCATAACCTAGAAATGGTTGATGTTTGTTGTGTCCACATATTTCAGCACTTTTATGTTTCTGATGGATAAAGTATGTTTAAGAAGGACTCTACATCTGTAAAATAGTAAACAATGTATTACAATTTCTGTATTTCATATTATACAGAACTAAAATATAGCAACTAGCTGTTGCTAGGAAGAATCACCTACACATTTTCTACATTCAGAAGGTATCTATCACATAGTCATTTAAAGCTAGACAGTAATTGGTAATTATTGTTTTTATCTTTCAGGTATGTGTGTGTAGTGCCACAAATTACATTAAAACAAAACTATCAATGGACAAAAGCCCCAACCTGCGTTGAATTACACCCACAATATCTACCCATATATTCCTTATTATTAGCTTTTGTAACATTTTTTACTGTTTTAGAAAGGTATTTTAAGCTAATATAGATCAAAGAACATACATATGACTTCATTGATAGGAATTGTAGGAGATTTGATTATATTAACTTAAAATACCTTTCTAAAACAGTAAAAAAATGTTACAAAAGCTAATAATAAGGAATATATGGGTAGATATTGTGGGTGTAATTCAACGCAGGTTGGGGCTTTTGTCCAGTGAGTAGTTAGTTTCACACCATATTATTATTACCTAAAAATATATAAAAACTTTTACATAAAAGGTGAACATTTTTCAAGTAGGTATTGTCATATTTAATTCATTGACAGGATGTCACTTTTTGTCATTGTCGATATTTAACTTCAAATAATTTTAATTTTTATAATAATTTTTATAGTTAAATATCTGATTCAACTTAAAGGAGACTACCTGAAGAAGCAATCCTAAAAATGCAGAAATAGGTCAGATCTCATCTATTGTGGTTGAATTTGTCGTGTTCCCACTGCCAAAAAGTGAAGTTAGATATTTATAGAGTGAGTAAATTAGATTATTTTCTTTAGATAATTATTGAATATAGGTTTGTCTGTGGAATTGTTCATTAGCATACCTAGATGTTTGGTATCAGAGAACATACATATGACTTCATTGATAGGAATTGTAGGAGATATGATTTATATTAGCTTAAAATACCTTTCTAAAACAGAAAAAAAAATTACCCATTAAAGTTGCAATTTTACATAAAATTAATTTATCCATTAGTACAGGTTTTGTTTTAAGACAAATAAAATGTCGAATATTTTAGAAAGACAAAATACGAAAAGTGCTGAGGAACAAGTACTAGTAACTAGAAGATTTCTAGCTATAGGAAGAAGTTATGATAACCTAAAATAGTCGGAAGCCAACATCCTACCGTCTAAAATATAATGAAATTATCCAACTTGGTTTCAATCCGAAATTGATGTCCTAGAGAGGTCAATCATTCGTCAATTTTGCGTTGCGAGAAAAATTGTATGTCCAACACATAGATACATTATGCCAACACTAACAGTACAATAATTTTATAAATTTGAAATTAAGGCAATTATTGCTACAGAATATGACTCAAGATTTCGGTTAAGATGCGTTTACCTTATAAATCATAACTTTACGACTTGCCAGTATGGGCAAGTTATTTTTACTAGGAAAGCAACATATTTTGTACCTCTAAAATAATTACAAGTTCATCGAGTCCATATACAGCAGTACAATTAGCATTACCTGTACATACAAGTATGTATACTTGACATTTGGTAGATATAGTAAAATATTATATATTTTTACCCTCTAAGAGCCAGTATTATAATGTCCGCTTGACCGGGGGTTGAAACTCAAACCGCAGTTTGAGTATTATAAACGTCAACAGAATGTTGAAGTGTCGGTTTAGCAACGTTTCACTCAACCGATGGTTGTAGTACAGGTTGAATTTCAACTGTCGGTTGAAATTATTTTGAAACTACAAATATCTACATAAATAAAAGTGTATGTAAACTCGTATAAACAAGAACAGAGCAACTATATTCAATATATTTGCTTTAAATTTATCTTTACTGGTTAAAAGTTATTTAAAAATTTATCTTTACTTAAAATTATACTCTGTTAACGCATTCTAATCTATAATGTTATAATTTTAGAAAATAATTTATTTTATATTGTTTAAACCTCCAGAAAATGAGTTTGTAACGTTCAGAACTGATTCGTAGAAGTTACAATTAAATTATGTGAAAGAAATATGAAGAAAAATATTTTTATTTTCTATTTCATCATTCTCCGTACTTACAACAAGCTAAAATTGTGGAACTAAATAAAATGTATTTCTCCTTTGTCCATCTAACTGTATATATTAATTATAACATACATAAAATTATAAGTATCTGCAGTTTTGTCCCAAATATCGTTGTGAAAAGTTCATAAAACAACATTTTCTTACACTTCAATAATATTTCTGTAGTTAATAATTACGTCTACTAGACGGAGGTAGTCTGTATCAGAATAAATAATTCTATTACTCTTTATAGAGATATAAAGGATGTCACCAAGATTAATGTCACTGTCAATAATTGTAATAGGGCAATCCAACAAACTGTCAAATCACTTTAAAAATGGCGGCTGTAGGACAAACAACTCGACATATGACAAGCAGAAATTTGTGCTTTTGTGTAGAACTTTTAGTTATTGGTGTGTAGAACTGTATGTTTTGCTCATTATATTTTATACCTATTTCGGAATACCAAGTATAATTCAGACTATCATAATGGTTTTGTTTTGTTGTGTTATGAATTGTTGGAGTAGAGGACAGCGAGAAGATCAAGTTAGATTTTTTAGGATTCCTGCTGCATTGAATTATAGATAGAACTGATCTCAATGAACTCTCATATAAGACGGCAAAAGTGGCTTAGTGCAATAAAACAGCAAGACCTAACCCAAGAAAAAATTAAATACAGTGTACAAGTTTTAAATATATTATTTATAAATAGGTACCTAAGTTCTTTTTTCTCTCCAACTAGTAGCATAATTACACCCTCGCCAGCCCTAGCAATTCAGGGTCCTGGAGAATACTATATATCATATTAATAAAAAAATATATTGATAACAATATTGGCAGTTATATATAATTAATTAGTAAACTATTACAGAGGTACGTAATTTGATTTTAACAATTATTTATGCATAGATACATGGCAGAATTTATTTTCAGTTAAAGAAAAATTCTACGGGGGCTTGAAATTCTTAATAATGCCACTGTTTCCAATTCACATATATTTGACAAAAATTATAAATAATAAATAAAAGTCCATTTGATAGAAAAAATATAAAATATATTTAATAAAAAATATTAAAAATAAGTTATATATATACACAATTCTAAAAAAATTGGGTACATAGATAAATAGTACAAAATGTTTAATAATCAATTGGTTTTTTGATATTTTAAATAATTGTAATTGCGGCATTGCAATAATAATTTCAAGTTTGTTACAGCACAATAAAAAATTATTAGCAGCAGGGAAAATCAAAATTTAATGCACCAAGTTCATTTTTGATTAGTCAACTATTTCTTGTCTTTGTAGATATACCGAAGTGCAGTGAATACTGAGAATATTAATTTTACGAATATTCAGCAACTAGAACGTTTTACCTAAAATATAAACCCACTTTTTCTTATTATAATGAAAATATATGAGAAATAGGCTCATATTACACTTTCTAATATGAGATATGAAAGAGTTGCTGATCTGGCAGGAACTAAGGGGCCCCACTAATCGCAGGGCCCTGCCCAGTGCCCAAGGGAAAATAGGGGCCTGCATAGGTAGGTATATATTACTTTTACATATAAATATTGCAGATATTTAAAACTTCAGAAAACATTAGCACAACACTACATTTTCGTTTATATATACCCATCTTGGTCTCTGACAACGTTGCAGTCGTAATTTGATAACCCAAATGCAATGTAGGAATCCAATCAAGATGTAAGTTATCTGTTAAAGCAGCCGGTTTACCTGAAATATATGCTTTTAAATTGTTGTATATAACTTTTTATTAATTAACCCGATACAAAATGTTTTGAACAAACGGCACTGTATTTAATATTTTATTGAGTTCATTGAAATCAGTTCTATGTCTATAATTCAATGCAGCAGGAATCCTAAAAAATCTAACTTGATCTTCTCACTGTCCTCTACTCCAACAATTCATAACACAACAAAACAAAACCATTATGATAGTATGAATTATCCTTGGTATTACGAAATAGGTATAAAATATAATGAGCCAAACACACAGTTCTACACAAAATCACAAATTTCTGCTTGTCATATGTCGAGTTGTTTGTCCTACAGCCGCTATTTTTAAAGTGATTTGACAATTCGTTGGATTGCCCTATTTGCAAAACGTCAAAATAAAAGATAGGTTCTGCGAAAATTAGCAGGAAAATATTCTGATATTTCATTGGCTAAAATTGAGCTGACAGCATACCCAACATTCAGAAATACATCTCAACGTCGGGTTGATGAACCGTGATATGAAATAGTTTTATAATATAGAATTTTTTTCAACCGCCGGTTCAAATTCAACCTACGGTTGGACAACCGGAGGTTCAACCTGAGCTTTATAATACCGACCTAAGTTATAAAACACCATAAAATAATGTTAGCCGGCTTCTGTCAATTTTATTTAGATCGATATTTTAATGTAAAAAATATTATAAAAAAATCTCTTATAACAATAATTGTATACAGCTACATTATGGTTGGTTTCGAAAATTAGAGGTTGAAGTTTTGTAGACCTCATCTGTAATTGTATCAAATCAGAAAGAAGGAAATTGCACCGATTTAAGGCAATAAAAAAATCACAATTTTCTTGATAATAATTATTTATTTGCTTAAGCCATATATAAAAGAAATGCAATATGGAATTATATATATTTATTGTCACAAACAAATAGTAGTAGTAGTAGTAATCAAGTGTTACAACGCAATCTCTATTACTGACTTAATTGTAGACACTTACTCATCTGTATGATTTTGTGTCTACATTTATCTTATTTGATTAAATAATTAAAAATTGCATTGGTAACTGGAATTTCTGATGACCATAATTGTCTTATTGTAGTTTTCGACTCTGGAAGTTCACTTACTATCTTTTTTGTTCTTTTTGGGAATGGTATTTTGGAAGCCTGTGTACTCGTAGTAATACTTGATGATACAGTCAGTGTTCACAGAGCAATTTCACGATTTAGATTTCAGATAGGGCAAAAAATACTAAAATGGTTGATCTAATATAACATCTGAATACGTCACATGACAAGAGTTTATACCAGTTGGTTATAATTTCTTTGAAGCTGCCTTCATATTTCTTCTACGACATATATCATTAAATTCTTCCGCAATTGCAAATTATTTGGTTATCTAGTTAAAAAGTACATTTTCGATTGCATCTTAGCACCTTCCATTCCACTCTCTACTTAATTAAGGTTATTTTGGGACACTAATAGATTCACCAATTTCCTTGTTTCATTTTGGTTTTACAAGTAGTCACAATATAAATTGTGCCCCCAGAATTACAACGCAACATATTTTGACGTAAAAATATGTTTTGTCAACAGCACTGAAATAACAACTAAAACGGAACGGTAATAAATACCAGAACAGTAGTTATTGTCAAAACACGAAAATAATTCCTATAACACAAAAATAATAACACAGGGCACAAGAATACTTCTAAAATATAAATAAAAGCCAAATTTATTAATACTTGATATTTTCGTGTCAAATTCCACTGACATCGCTAGTGAGTTTGTGGGCTAGCGGAACAAAGAAAATCACGAGTTTGTAGGCAATGTCCTCTGTTTAGGGATCTTTGTCTACATCTGCAAGATGAACTGTGCTAGTGTCGCCAAGGGATATTTAGTCCAATCAATGCCTGCTTACGCAGTGCTCATCGGAAGCTCGGGCATCCAATTTTTTTTATTTAAGTGCGGATGGGGATTCGAGTGCAGTTTTAGCGACTCATGAACCGCTCAGGTTTCAAATCTATACGCGGCTTTAGTGGGCCGTTTAAGTAACTGCAGCAACTCATGTTCCTGATATAATTCATCATAGAAGAACAACACAACTTTGTTAAATCACTAAGCATGAACAACAGCGGTTTAATGTATTAAATAATTCAATTAATGCTTTCATAATGACTGGATAATAAACTCATTGTCGCTGACTGTTCACCCCGACAAGCCAAAACGATAGTGCCGATCTGCGTTGGCTGTTTACCCTCGAAACCAGCCATCCACTCCATGCGGTGCCCATATTGAAATAACATCTATTTTGTCCCGGCAAACTGAGAGAATCCAATTAAACTTGTTAGCTTTTATCTCGGCGGGCCCCGACAACTTAATTATTTACCAAAGCCGCGCGGATAACCCCACTCTGGCTTTAATATTTCATTCTGTTTGCATTATATTTTACTAGGCGACACGACTCCAGCGCTTACCTTTTTTGCGCCCGTGGGATTAATTTGACATTGCATTCGGTGAACTAATTTATAGACATGAATGTCAGGGAACAGGCGATTTTTAATATAGGATCCGATTATTTCCGGGTTAAATCACCTTTGGCTTCGATGCTGAGCTCTCGCTGTGATATCTAATACTTTAAATCTATACCAGCTGCTTAGTCTGGGATTATATCGGCGTCTGTGGTGTCAAATTCCACAGGGCTATAAATTTACTGGCGTATAAGATCTCGAAATATCGCCTTGCACACTCAGTGAATAAGGAAATATAACTCCTGTTGGCTGGTTAAATGAAAATTATAAATATACTGTATAAAGTAACTCCTGTACCGATAATGGCAATTCTGTTACATCCATAATCTGAAATAATTTTACTAGCACTTACTTTTAGCCTTGAATTTTCAGTAGTAAAGTTATAAAGCTAAATAATTAAAGGGATATATGCATGAAAACTGGGAAAAACTATTAAGTTTCCTCAAAAACTGTTAGATTAAAATTTTTCGAGTAAACTGTTAGATTAACAGATTTTCACGGTTATATAGGGTGATTCAGACCTTATGTTAAAAAAAATCTGAGTGTATAGAGGCTCTTACAAATAAAATTTTGTAAAGAAAGTCAAAAAGGGCAGTTCGAAAATGATTTAAAAATACACTTGTGCACGGCTCTGGAAACTGGTCCACTATAAAACCTTATAATGCGGCAATATGCGACCGAACAAAAAATGGAAAAAAATGCTCAAGAAAAGAAATAAATAACATTTTATAACGCCGATTTTATACAGCATATTTAACTGTTTTTGCTGCCATTGTTATAAACTATTAACAGATTTAATTTGTGGTTTTAATTAATAAAATAGTTTCACATACCTGATATTACAACATTTTGGCTCCGTCTTACCCAGTTTCTACAAACTAACACAAATGTTTCTATTTCTTGTCCGTTTGAAACTAGTAAGTTATTGACAGCAACTATTATACGTTTCCGTAAATCATGATTAGTATTTATCCACTTCGGTGCGATACACTTCATTTTTTAAATATCCCCACAAAAAGAAGTCCAAATGATTGATAGTCTGTATAGAAATGAAAGAGAGTAATAAAAGCTTATTATGTATGCAAATCGTAAATAAATATAGTACTGGTGCTTATATTCAATATTTTTATATTATGTATTATCGGTATAGATGAGGTGTACTTTTAAAAAAACTTCAATCGAACCGTATTAAATTGTAGCAGGTAGCTAAAATTTAATCCCCGACAATCCGTCTTGTCTATGCCGCTTCAATTTCTCGGTCAATTTCTCTTATAAGTAAACAATATAAAAACAGCATTTCAAAACTAGAGGCTACTTTAAGCATCATAACCGGGTTAAGAGGGTTTTTAGTAATTCAAATAAAATTATTCAATATTATTATCAAAATATTTATTTAAACTTAATGAATAGACTTTTATTCCACACAAAAATATATGTATTTTGAAAATTCAAATTATGATGAGTAAATGTAGTGTTGTATAAATGTACAATAAAGAAAATAAAAAAGTAGCTATATTAAATTTCATCCTCTGATGAATTATCTTCGTCTCCTAGATTAATAACGATAGGTTCCATAGTAACGTCAATTAAATTATCAAGTTCCCACATTTTCTCCTCTTCTTTTTGTACATGATGTATACATCTTTGCCAGTTACCTGCAGTTACTCGTTCCAAGGATTTTTTAACAAAATTCTAACGTCACTTAATTTAAACGTCGTATTATTTCGCGTTACATCTCCTTTTACCTGCGCCCAGACTAAATCGATTGGGTTAAGTTCACAGTGATAAGGTGGTAACCGTAGTACCGTTATTTGGCTATTTGTTGCCATTTCATCGATAACATATTTTTTCTGATCTTTATTAAGATTTAAAATGTCAAAAGTTCCTTTTTCACCATATTTGTTTCAAAAGAAATGTTTTTTCCGTACAACCATTGAATTATATCGGCTTTCCTCCAAGCAGTCGTAAGCGTCCGCTCGGTCTACCGTGAATGGTAACTGGCATTATCCATGACAATTACAGACCCCGGACGAATAAGGAATAAGATACAACATCTGTGTAAAATACTCTTCGAAAACATCTGCGTTCATGTCTTCATGATAGTCACCTGTATTTTTAGATTCAAATAAAAGTAAACCACCATCTACAAAACCACCGGCACGACCTATATGTGTCACTATTAATCTTCGCCCTTTAGCTGAAGGTGCCTTGAACCCTGTTGAAAGTCCATCCAAAAATGCTTGTCGAAACCTTTTTACATTTTTATATTGCCATACTTTTGTTACAGTATATCCCTCGTTGACCCAAGTTTCATCTAGATAATAAATATTTCTCCCTTCGTTCTTCGCCAACATATAATTTCATCTTTATCGATGAGAACTGACTTCCTGTTCTGCGTTTCCCAGCAAAAATTCAACTCTCGTAAGACGGCCCATAACTACCTTCTACTGATTTTTGGCAAATTGTTGTCCTCTGAAAGTTCACTTAAAATTTTGTTTATGGTTAGTATTCCTTTTTTAAAATAAAATGAGTGTACTTTTCTGCGAATGACATTTTTGAAGAAATCATATATAACGACTTTTGACCTCCCTATAGATGATTTTGGAGGATTTACAGTATCTTGTTCATTGTTTGTTTCCTCTAAAAGTCTGTAAATAGTCGATTTTCCAATTCCTGTCATTTTGGAACACTTTTCCACGATGTCAACACTGTTGGTAGGATTTTGGTGTTTCAATACATTAAATACATTTAATATAATAATCTTCTCATTCTGAGACAGCGCACAACTTTTTACACCTAAGCCATTTATTACAGTTGAAAAACTAATGTAAACACTGGCGTCACAAAATCTTTAGTGCCTACAAAAAGTCCTCGGATGTCAATATTCGGAATCGACTGTCTAAAGACTATAGTCGCCCAGCGTAAAAATACTACAACTTCAATACTCGTTTTACTCGTAAACTATAAGGATTTTATATATTTCTTTTGTCATATTGACTCCATTTTTCATGACGCATCTATTCCCAAATACTTTTACATAAGTTCTGAATCATCCGAATCTGTATATGGCGAACCGAAAAACTATTTCACTTAATCTTTTAAAAATATCAGCAACTAATTAATTCAATATTCCATTATTTTATTAGTTCGATGTAAAAGTATTGGTTAGAAGAACCTAAAAATGTATTTTATTCAGTCCACGTTGATTATATTAACTAAAATAAAGATTTCAAACAACAGGTATAACACTGTTCTATATAAACATCATATTGTTAATCTAACGTTCGAAAAGGTTAAATGTTGTGTTTGACTTAACAGTAGCAAACAGTTCTTAAATGTTATAGTGCGCGCCAATATTGGCAGGATAAATGACTTCAAACGTGTAGGACTGAGAAAAATTATTATTCTTCATTGGTGTAGGCCCGAACGTCTTGTAGAGCTGGGCGTCCCAGGCCTCCTTCACGGTCAACCTCGTCCACTCTTGCGGAGAATGCTGATGGGCTCTTCTAGGGGTCTCATTCTGTCCTGACAAACTCCATCTTCTGACGCTCTTGTGGTCTTCTCTTTCTTTGCCGACTGTTAATATAGTTGATCCAATTTATTACTAAAGAAGTAAAAACAACATACTCGTAGATACACAAATAACTACATCTAGCGGTTATTAGCTACTCCATGGCGGCCGAAGCATGTGTAGTACAAATAACGGCAATGACTGACATTGGCCCAACCGTAATCCCTCGTGTTTGTCCGTTCGTTTATCGAGGAGGATAGCGCCAACAAAATTTTTTTCAAGTAAAAGGCTAGATATTTTAATCAACATTTCATAGTGTTCAACTAAAATAGTTTACACTTTGAAAGTGTAAAGTGTAAAGCGTAAACGCAGCAAAAGTTTTTTTTTGTTAGTTCATTTTATTTTAATCTTTGTTTTCTTTCAAGAAAAATGTTTTTGCGGCAACAATCAAAAAGTTGACATCAAGAAAACGATTGCTCTAAGAATTTATCTTTTCTCAGTGACTTACTTAAATCCATTCAATCAGAAATTTATTTTATATTTTAAATAGGTTTATTTTTTAAATTATTTAAAAAGAGAATAACATTAGAAAATATAACATTAGGAGGAAATATAAAAAAATGAAATGTACATAAATTACTTATTAGATTCATATATTCTTGATTCTCCAGTAAACTTCATTTCTACCAGCTGGCTGAAAAATATGAAAATTTAATTATGGATTTTTCTTAGACCATGAAAAGCCATGAACTGATGAACAGCTTGACAGTTTCTTATTCTTGTCCATAACTGCTGAAATTTGTCTCACACTATTAAAATAACTAGTGTTCAAAAAACAGACACTAAACATTAAGTTTTAAATAACAGACAACGAAATGTCTACTACAATAAACGATACACAGGCACGGAAAATGTTTGACTTGTTTCATTAGTATCACTTGTCACCGCCAGAGAGCGAGTGCTTAGCTACATTTGCGAATACAATGCGACCAAAACATTTTCCGTACAATCCAAATATGCAATGCAAAGGACCCTAGGAACTTTGCCATGTTGCCAAATTTTCACATTTTTCGCATCAATATTTTTACATATAACGATCGATGTAGTTCCCGGCGGGCACATGTTAAACTTTTTTCGGGAACGTTTCCACATTTCTTTTAAGGAATACATTTACGTTTATGTTTTGGAGCTTTGTTACTTCTTCAAATACTTTTCATGCAGGTTCAAATTGCTACTGTTTCCTCTGTTCGACTGTTTATTTGATACGTGATATATCTATCGTACATCATATTTGTAGTTCCATCTTGTTAGAAATGAAGACGTGATGTCGGTATCATGATGAATTTCATACCAATTTCAAGACACCTGGAGTTTTTCATCACGACTTCTCTGAGGTCAGGAGATAGTATCTTATCCTATACGAGTCTGTCTCGCGAACGAATCATATTTCTTACTTTAACAAAGAAACTTTAATATAGCGGGAATCCGAGGAATTTTGCAACGATTTCTTAATATCATAAAGTCCTGTTTTTGCAGGTTTATGTTTCATCTTCCGGCAATAAACGGTGTAGGTAAACATTATGGCAAAATCCTAGTCGGTTCACGTGTAAAACCAGCCGCCATCGAATATTGTACCGTGTGTTGTATTGTATGGTCCTACACTTGTAAATCAATTCAAGTTATGACTGTCCACCGTCTACTAACAATTTTTGGGAAATAATGCTTATTGTATTTCATATTGCATTTGTAATATAATATTCTAAATATAGAAAAATAAATAGGAGAAAAATTATTCTGTTTCAAATATTCCTCATAAAAAATGGTAGACCTTTAGAGATCTTAATATTAATGCAAGTATATCCATTAATACCAAAAAATAAATTACAAGAATAGTGCAGACGTAAAGTTAATTTTTTGAATACTGGTTTCAATAATAATATTAAATTTTCTTTTTAGTATCTATATTTTACATTAAAAAAAAAAAAATGATAGTGTCTCATGACACATACATTTTAATGTCAAAATAATACAGCCTATTTATTGAGCAGGATATTATGCATATTATAAAGTGTGGTTCAGAGAACAATTATTATATTTCTGCCCTAATTCCTAAACATAGACGTAATAATCCACTCTAATTTTCAGACTTACGTCTTGTATAATAATAATATATTCTATATCACGAGGATTAGCCCATAAGTCGAAGACTTGTGCGGAAGAGGGGAAGGGGAAGCAAACATACTAACTTATATTCTGCAGAGAGGGTGTGAATCCTCTCCATGAATATAGCTGATATACGGTCTACCGGCCGCGGGGATCGATCCCACAGTGGTCTGGTGACATCGATTCAAGTACTGACGCCTTAAACCGAACTGACCAACCCGATATGTTAGTATTATCTCTGCTATTTCCAAAATGTTTGAAAAGTTGTTTGAATACTCAAATAAATCATTACAAAGTTAAATATTTTATTTTCCCTCGCTGCTTAGAAAATGGTTCAGTACTTCTGCAGATTGAGCCAAACTTACTAATGACATTAATAAATCATATTGATAATTGTGTTTCTGTAGGTATTACTTTTGATACTTCAAATTATGAACTATAGTCTGTTTAGAAATGAAAGAGAGTAATAAAAGCTTATTATGTATGCAAATCGTAAATTAATGTAGTACTGGTGCTTATATTCAATATTTTTATATTATGTATTTCGGTATAGATGAGGTGTACTTTTAAAAAAATTTTGTGTGATCCAACCGTACTAAATTGTTGCAGTTAGCTAAAATTTAATCCCCGGAAATCCGTCTTTGTCTATGCCGATGCTGCTTCAATTTCTCGGTCCATTTCTCTTATAAGTAAACAATATAAAATCAGCATTTCAAAACTAGAGGCTACTTTAAGCATCATAACCGGGTTAAGAGGGTTTTCAGTAATTCAAATAAAATCATTCAATATTATTATCAAAATATTTATTTAAATTTAATGAATAGACTTTTATTCCATACAAAAATATATGTATTTTGAACATTCAAATTATGGTGAGTACATGTAGTGTTGTATAGATGTACAATAAAGAAAATAAAAAAGTAGATATATTAAAATTCATCCTCTGAATATTCTGATGAATTATCTTCGTCTCCTAGATTGATAACGATAGGTTCCACAGTAACGTCAATTAAATTATCGAGTTCGCACATTTTCTCCTCTTCTTTTTCTGCATGATGTATACATCTTTGCCAGTTATCTGCAGTTACTTGTTCCAAGGAATTTTGTAACAAAATTTTCATATCACTTAATTTAAACGTCGTATTATTTCGCGCTACATCTCCTTTTACTTGCGCCCAGACGAATTCGATTGGGTTAAGTTCACAGTGATAAGGTGGTAACCGTAGTACCGTTATTTGGCGATTTGTTGCCATTTCATCGATAACATATTTTTTCTGATCTTTATTAAGATTGACAAGTGTCAAAAGTTCCTTTTTCAACATATTTGTTTCAAAAGATCCGGATAACCATTGAATTATATCGGCTTCAAATAAAAGTAAACCGCCATCTACAAAACCACTGGCACTACTTATATGTGTCAATATTAATCTTCGCCCTTTACCTGAAGGTGTCTTGAACCCTGTTGAAAGCATCCAAAAATGCTTGTCGAAAACTTTACATTTTACATTACATTTTTATCTTGCCATACTTTTGTTACAGTATATTCCTCGTTGACCCAAGATTAGTCTCGATAATAAATATTCCTCCCTTCGTCACGGAATTTTCTAATTGATATTAAATAGGTCGTCAACACTGTTGGAAGGATTTTGGTGTTTTAATGCATTAAATACATTTAATATAATAATCTTCTCATTTTGAAACAGCGCACATCTTTTCACGAGTTTAGCAGGTACGTAATCTGATTAGCTCGACATTTTACCTAAACAATATTAAATCCACTGGCACAATAGTCACTAAACACAAGTCGAATTTTACTCTACAGCACTAGCACGTCTTCGTATATTCAGCTCTAAGACATGATTGATCTGTCACAATACACTGGCTCCTGCCCTATGATGTATCCAGTAAAATATACTAATGTACCCCCATTATCTGTTAGGATTAGTGTTACCCGATAATTACCTTAAACGAAATATTACCACGCCCATGGCTCTTATCTCGGGGTTTTTTACTCTCTTTCATTTCCAAACAGGCTATAATGTGAGCTAAATTAATTTTTTATGATGTCTTGTTTTAATCTATTCTTATCTTAACTGCCATACTCAAAATATATAGGGTGTTCACTTGTCTTAGTATAATACTGCTTCCTTAATAAGTTACATCGCTTAACAATTACTTTTTTCTTCTTTTTTGGGTAATTGCACTCAAATTTTGAAAATATTTTTTTTTATGAGAAACACGAATATTGAATTGATTTTTGAGTTCAAGGGGGTTTTGAGCGCGTTCTGTAATAACTTTTTGATTTAATAACTTGTTAGAATTTATGTACTGATTTCTACATTGAACAAACACGTTAAATTGAGTTTTCTCTAAGAGGGATGCATCTTGATGGCATGCAAAAAATAAACCTTTTAAAGAAATTAATCATCTGTTTCAAAATAATTAATTATTTTCCAAAATTTTCTATCCAGAAAAAAAATTGAAAGAAGTAATATATTAATATTCCTGTTTATCGTAGAAGGTTCTTATCTCCATTTCCAAAATTTGAGTATAATTACCCAACAAATAAGAAAATTATAGCTTCTTAAGGGAGTAAAATAGTACTAAAGTAAGTTGATTTAAATCACATTATTTTTGTCTATTAGCAGGAAGTCAGCATTAAAGTATGGCTCATATTTTACTTAAAGCTATATACAGTATTAATAATATTTTTAATTGTACTGATATTAGGCACCTCAAATTTACCATATTATTTAATGGTCGGAATTCTGTTTCTATTATATATAGGCTGTAAGAGGGCCACTCCCATGTATCTCGCTTAATATGTGAGACACGTCAAAAATCTTTAATTGTTTTTTGTTGCATTTTTGGAGGCCTTTATGCTCGTAAAAACAAATTTGAGATCCATGGCCAACTTTATGAGTAATAACAAAAAACCTGTAAAGTGCCCAAACTTTAAGGCTGTTAACTTTTTTATTTTAAGAAATAGAGAAAACTTATTGGTAATAAATTTTTATTGCAAAATTGATACCTTCTACCTGATATAAACAGATATTTGAAATATCGCATGTGGTTCGCTGCGCCCTCTACGCGGATAAAAATTTTTTTTATTGAAGCAGGTTATGGCCATAAAAATTGCCTATTTTTTTGTCTTTCATGCAATATACTACATGTTGCCCTTATCTTTTGTATTAATTACATTTTTTCCAATTTTAGTTCAAAAAAATGTACCTAAATATGTTCGTGTTGCTCAAGATAATGTAGAACCTGTTTTAAAGACGCCAACTGCAAAAAAATAATAAACAGAATGTACTTTTTTATGTAAATTACAGATTTTCTTATATTATTTTATTGGTTTTCACATTAGAAGCAATTGGGTCTTTAAAATTATTTTGACACAGACAATGCAATAAAATAATATTATAAGAAAATCTGTATTTTGCACAAAAAAGTACATTTGTTTATTATTTTTTTACAATTGGCGTCTTTAAAACAGGTTCTACATTATCTTGAGCAACACGAAAATATTTAGGTACATTTTTTTAAACTAAAATTGAAAAAAATGTAATAAATACGAAAGATAAGGGCAACATATAGTATATCGCATGAAAGACGAAAAAACAGGCAACTTTTTGAGGCCATAGCCTGCTTCAATAAAAAATTTTTTTATCCGCCTAGAGGGCGCAGCGAATCACATACGATATTTCAAAAATCTGTTTATATCAGGTGAAAGTTATCAATTTTGCAATCAAAATTTATTACCAATAAGTTTTGCCTATCTCTTAAAATAAAAAAGTTAGACAGCCTTAAAGTTTGGGCACTTTACAGGTTTTCTTGTTATTACTCATAAAGTTGGCCATGGATCTCAAATTTATTTTTACGAGCATAAAGGCCTTCAAAAATGCAACAAAAAACAATTAAAGATTTTTGACGTGTCTCACATATTAAGAGAGATACATGGGAGTGGCCCTCTTATGTGGTACAGCCTGTATATAAGTACTGAATTTCATCATAATAATTTACTCCAAGCAACTGATCTTATTAAAAAATTACAGTTGTTATGTGATCTTTCTCCTCATCATAATTTAAAACTTAATCCTATAAAGTTAATGTTATTTCATGATAAAAATTGTACTATTGTTAAAAGATAATTTAGATATTCGTTTGTGAATTATTTACGTTTGTCATTTGTCAAGCATACTTAGGGATTATGTTAGATATACTCCGATATAGAGATTACATGAAGAAACTTTGAATTCCAATAGACATAAAAAACAAGCAGCTTTGGGAGTATCGAGTTTTGTCTGATTTCAATTATAGTTATTTACTTATGATTAACTGTTTATGCAGTGGCGAATCTATGGAGAGGGCTTGGGGCTCAAGTCCTACAATTTCATTAATAAACAATACAAAATAAAATAATAAAACATTCCAAAAAAATAATTAGAACAGCGTAAATAGATAGATTTTTAAAAGTTGGTAAAAAAAAACAAATGTTGTAAATACATAGTTGATTCTAAATAATGACGCAACCGTATCAGCTTTGTGTTTTCAACAACGTAACCATGATATAGAGCGCAAATTAAAATTTGACAAAAAATAATAAATTACAGCTGCAGGCGTCAAAATTAGTCGCTTCAAATGAAGTTATGAACCAAAATATTAATGAAAATAAACCCAAGAACACAAAAAATCTTATATATGGAGACAATTTATGACGTTCTGTGGGAAACGCAATTACAAATTAGATGTAGAAAATAGCAACAAAAATATTAGCATTCATTCTTAAAGACTGGGCATTCAATATGCGGAAAGTTGATGGTAGTGATTATAAGTAGGGTGTTATTAAAACGATATGGAACACTACTGCAAAATTAGTACAAGAAAAATATTTTTGTGAGTATCAGAAACATACTGATTCATTCAAAGATATAATCTTCAAGGAGGCGAGAGGGTTCGTGATAGTAAGAGAAAATTGTAAATTGTATTGTTGCAAGTTGTATCCGAAAAAAGGAAAATTAGTTCTGTCGCTAAGACTTCAGACGAATATACAAATATGTACTTACAACTGGACGAAGACTCGCCAGAGGGACTCCAAAAGAATTTTTTTCATAGAACTGCAGTAGAACTAGCTTGTAGTGGTAACAAAGCAACTTTTTCCATATTACATTTTTTTTAAGAAAGAGAATTACAACAAATGCGAACAGAATTGCATATAACTCTATATTCTCCAAAGCCCGCCAAAGTAGTGATAAAAACTGTACAGATACTAAATAATACTATAAATTTGAAAAATCCTGAAATGTGTCCTGAGAGATTATACCGGAAACTTATATCGAAAAGGGAAATTATTACCAATTACAGACTTTTTCTGACGGTGAATGGCAAGTGGAATAAATATAATAATAATAATAATTCGAATAACTGAATTACTTGTTTTCAAACAACTCAAAATTATTTCACTTTCAGTTTGATTGACTAATTATTTTCTATACTTAAATTCATAAGACTCAATTTGGAGCCTGCAGCCAATTAGAAATCAATTTGTTTTTATATGTGATTGATATTCATAATGTTAGTTTAAGTAGTGGAACTAAACTATGTTATCTCTGTTCATAGTGCACTTTTTCATCATATTTTTACCTATAACATTGCAAATTATATTAGCTTAATTTATTCAAATTCAGTCTTTCGTAAAATTCAAATAAATATAAATCAATGCATGGGCGGGCCTAGGATTACTGATAACCAGATCGTGTCCTCAGAGTCTAGCCCGAGAACAACAAAAGCAGGTCAAAAATTCCCAGTGAATTCTAGGGAAGTTCACATTAATTCTATGACTGGCAACGACTAGTTACCTTAACCATGTAATTGCAGCCCAGAAAAACCCATCTTATTATTATTATTTCCTTTAAACGCTTATTTGATATTCTTACTGTAAATAAACACGTTTAAGATTAAGAAGTTGACTAAGTTATACTATAGAACTTGTTTTGACAAGTAAACAGTACAGTAGAACAAATCTGGAACTCATAGAGAACAACAAATGCGGATTTTGTAAAAGACCATGATCAACTCTCGTTCGCTCCGCTATGCACCTAAACTAGTGATGGGACATCGATGCAGAACATCGATGATGATCATCGATGTTACCATCAAACTTCAACATCGATGTTAATAAAACATCGATCAGGAAACATCGTTGTTGTTGATAACATCGATGGTTCATAAATATTCCATTAGAAATAAATAGATCCACTCGTAACGTATCAACATCTAAATTTACCACCGGTATTTTAAAATAGGATGCCATTTCTGGTAGTGCTGTATGCATTTACACAGACGCCGCAAAATAATCCAATGAACAATCGTCAATATTAATTTTAATTTGCATGTTGAGACAATAAAAAATCAAAACATCCGTTTAAAACTAGTGGAAATGCAAACCGCCTGGATGATCCCTACACTTGCAAGTTGCAAGTCAGTGTCCATTCGTTCGGGACCACCGACAATATCGATCACCATTGGTTGGTAGTCATGTGGTCGATGTTTGCTAAACATCGATGTTCAGAATATCCACCTTCGATGCTGAAAATATCGAACATCGAATTCTAACATCGATGTTTTAAAAACATCGATGATCATCGCTCATCACTAACCTAAACCGTGACCACATAGTACCGCAGTGTGCAGTGAGTGCAAGTGTAGTGCAACGCGGATGAGACACGTGAAATTTGCAACCAAATTGTGGAAGAGATAGAGATCCAGGTCGTCCACGGCGTATTTGCAACAGTGTGGCGTATCATATATGAGGCTCAATTATATGCGTACCATGTGCAGCGTGTTCAAACATTAATACCAAGGTATTGGATGACGAAGACTAGTATTATGGTCGCCACGATCTCTGACTTTAAATCGATTGGACTTCTTTTTGTGGGGATATTTAAAACATGAATGTATCGCACCGAAGTGGTTGCATACTATTGATGATTTACGCAAACGTATGGTGCCAATAGCTTTCGAGATCAAAACGGATAAAAAGCAGAAACATTTGTGTTAGTTTATAGAAACTGTTGTATCATCTGATATGTCAAACTATTTCATTAATTAAAACCATAAATTAATTCTGTTCATAATTAATGACAATTCATTGGGAATTTATTTTCATTTTTGGTCCGGTCGATGATTGCATGCTTTGTCGCCTCATCAGGTTTTACAGTGGACCAGTTGTCAGTGCCGCGCAGTAGTGTATTTTTAAATTATTTTCGAACTGCCTTTCTGATTTATTATTACCTTACAAAATTATATTTGTAAGAGTCCCCTGTACATTCAATATTTTTTTTAGATAGGTTCTGAATCACCCTGTATACATTCTTGTGCTAATTTCAAAAGCGGTACCAAATGGAAATTGAGGTTATACTCGCGTCAAGAATTCAGACGTCTTACGTCGCGGCTGACGTTACACACTTGTTTTTATTGTCAGCGTAATTTTCGATATTTTGGCGCGTTAAAAACAATCATTTTTTGCAATTTAGCGTAATATATAATGAAAATCTTTGGTGTAGGATATAGTTTTATTACTATCAGTTGCAGTTTCTTAAATATTTTGATGAAAATATAATGAATTATTCATTTGTTCGTATGACGTAAGTCGTCTAAATTCTTGTCGCGAGTATACCTATAATTGATTTCATTTATCGATTGCTTGATGACAAATTTATTAGCATAGCTGTCAGATATCGTTGCCTGTCAGGCAACAGTGGCAAACTACTTATAACACCGGTCTACAACATTTTTGCGCACGGGTTATACATATCTAATGTGTCCTTTTATACCTAGAAATAAGAAAAATAAAAAATAGTTCTAAATTTGTTTTTATGTGTGAAAAACGGAAAATTCAAATAAATGAAAATACATAAAAAATCGACATAGAGATGATTTATTAAAAGATATCAAACATCCATTTATGATTCATTCTTACAATAGAAGTTTCAAAATAAAGCCAAACGTTTAAAAATGAACAGTTTTACTTTTCCTTTCATGTTCAGTAGAAGTTTCTCTTATTAACCCCCAAATATAGTTCCCCATCATGCTTTCGGTATACTGGCCTTGGTAACGTCTCTCAAATTCCATTATATCTTGATGGAAGCGTTCCCCTTGCTCTTCCGAATAAGCTCCCATATTATTTTTAAATTTATCTAAATGAGAATGTAATATGTGCATCTTTAGAGACATTCTACATCCGATGATGGAAAAATTTGTAATCATGTCAGTGATCAACTCGTCACAATTTTCAGCTCTATGGTTTCCAAGAAAACCTGCCTACCTTAAAACTGTTCCAGGCTTTTTTCTCCTCATTGCTAAGTAAGTCCGGGAAAATATCACAATCCATGATTTTTTTTATTTGAGGGCCCACAACAGACAGACTCGTATGAGTGGGAACGTCTCGCGCAGATCTTCGCGCATGCCGCCATTTGGGGATAGGTAGCGGCAGGGACGTGTGGTTATAAAATATGCCCTTATAGCCATACCGTGACCATACCGTTCGACGACTGCGTTATTGGTGCACGAATGCTGTATTCTGTAGTTTGTTGATTTTTTTGTATTTTATACTGTTATGTTATTTTATTTTTTAACAATTTCAAGTAAAACAAATTTATATTTAGTATGACACTTTCTAAATTGAGACAACTATTTTTATTCAGTTCTGACGTGTATCCCGAGCGAGAGAGAGACAACAAGCTTCAAGGACAAATTTTCAGGTTTTAATACTTCAAAGGTGCCGCCGTAGAGTCTGTGAGCTGATTGTTATTTAAGCTGTGACGATAGCGCGCAAAGACCGACATTAATCAGGCGTGAATATCAAAAATGCTATAACTTCTTAAAAAGCAAATATTTTCGTTCTGTAATCGCAATTTTTTATATAGATTTGCTTATATAATCAAAACAGATTAGGTAAAACCCATGCGCAAAAAAAAATTTTTATTTTGTTGACCGGTGTAATTCTTCTGCATACTTTTGATAATGTTCACTGTTTTTTATTAAAAAATTACTTTATTTGAAAACTGTGTTCAATTAACTTCATTTTTTATCAACCGAAGAGAATTTTCTTAAGATATTAGCTAATTACGTGATATCGAAAGGAACGGTCCTTAATTCCCTTGCCTTGCCTGTAGCTTTCCTGTTATTAAGTTAGCTGGGGAAAATGGAAACATGTCGTAGAGAAGTTGGGGAACATGCAGCGTAGTTAAAATCAACTGTTTTTCTTCTATCGGTAATTATTGCTCCGTGTTTTGTGATAAGGGAATTACAGTAATTGGACTGGGGCAGCTACGTGGTGATTTTCAAGTATGATACACCTACAGGATGATGAGTAAACATTTTTTGATATAACTCATTTGAAATCCATCATGATTAAAGTGTAAATGTATTAATATCTACAAATGGAGATACTATGTACATTGAATGCAGATCACATGAAGGATGTATTTAAAATTAAAGAAAATTTGACAGATTGCGTTTCCTGACTAGTGGTCGGGAATTTGGTTAACAGAAAGAACCGCACTCAATTTCCTAACGTAAAAATTAGGTTCGAAACTTGTTTGAAACTGCCAGAAATTTTCGTCCAATTACTTCTTGAGTTACATGCACTGAAAACGGATTCACAACTTAACTGGTCGAATATTTCTAATAGTTTGAGACCAATCCTTAACTCTTGTGAGAAGAATCCTAGTGTGTAACTTATATAACTTGTATAATGAAAACAACCGCTTAACGTCTACAGATGACAAAGAACAGTATGGAAAGTTCTTGTGATTAGATGTTAGTATATTTGGTGGTAATGGGGTCATTCGGTATAATCAAATTTAATCTGAAGTTGTCAATATTGTTACAGATCTAATAAATTTAAGCATATGTTGAAATTATATTAATTGGCTTAAAAACAATGGAGATATTAATGCCTAAAGTTCGCTTTGCCTCAATCAGTGCAGCGGGTGAGATGACGACTAACTTTAGGTTGTCACGTAAGGATATCCTTACCTTTTCATAATCTTCTCTTCATCGATAAGAGGGGTACATCAACCAAGTAGTAAGTGTAGTTTGTATTTAAACATATTTTTTACATTGCCTTTGTGTCCTCATTATTCGGTATATTTTAATACGAATTTAACAGCTTCCATCAAGTAGGACGGAAGGACACAGAGGCTGAAGTAAGGACAGGTGACAACCCTAGTGGGGTCAATGTTTTTTATTTTCAACATAATTTTCGATATTTTGCGTTAAAAACAATATATTTTTTTGTAATTTATAATGTTTGAGAGTTGAAGTGACAAAAGCCTAAGGGAGATTCCACTCAGTAAAATATGTAAAAAAAAGTTCAAACAAAGTTCAAGTTCAAAGTTCATACATCTACTGGACCAACAAGATTTGATTCAAATTTTCATGGCCCTACCTAGCGAACAAGTCGTTTTTTTGTGGAAAAAATACCACCCTGTAGTTTTTTGCGTGTTTTATGTAATATTCAGATAAACCCATTAAAAATAGTACATTTGTGTCTCTTGACTTTTTTTAGTGTATCACTTCGTTTTCGAGAACGTCTCTGAACTCTATAAGAAAAAATAACAATAAATAGGAATTTATCCAAAAAAATATCGCAGATAATCATTAATCATCAATTTATAACTCAAAATAAAATCTAATAATTTTGCACTCATCGGTAGGGGGCGCTTGTTACAGCCTAGGTGACAAACTTTTTTGAACATCACATGGAAACTCTACAAAACAGTTTATAAATTAACTAAATCTTCCAATCCTACATCGGGTCCATGTAAAATTATTGATCTCAATTTACATCCTCCTCTTTCAATTATGATGATGAATATGGAATACGAGAGACCTCTAATCAGCACCTTTTAAATTGCAGCAAACGCGAGATTCCATTTGAGTGAAACACAGGGTCGACTTAAAGGGGAAAAGTAATGCAACTACAAAGCGAAACGCTAAGCATAAAGTAAGCAATTAAGTTTATAAAAAAATTATTACAATTTTATTAAATTCGTTATCACTTTAATGGGAGTGTTCAGTTGAACAGTTGTAGTCTGCTTTATAACAGTTATAATAATATACAATCCAACTTATATTGGATATGTTCACACTAATATATTGCTGAAAGGATCTGATGTGCTTCTGCCTTTTTCTGAATTTGAATTGGTGCATCCATTTCTCGCGTTTTTAGTTTCGATGGCAAAACTGCCTCGAAGATCAATTGTTAGTCATACATAGGTCAAAGCTTTTTTAATATCAAAGAAGAATATCTGAACATGTAAATTTGTGCAGATATTGTGTAAATTTTTTGCAAAATAAAATGGAACGAATCAAGTAGAATACATTTTAACTTGACCATTTGAACTGAATAGACTTGTGCCATTGAGAGATTATTAGAAAACTTCACAAAAATGATTTTCTCGTTTCAAAAAGAACCATTCAACAGAAACGGTTCTCCACATTTAGGAAGACCATTTGATCAACGTTAATCTACCTTGGAATTGGAAATCGATTATAATTGGCAATATGAGTGTCATAAAACGATAAACTGTATGTCTATTTGCTGTCTTGTCAACAACATCAATCATATTGATCCAGACTATCAATGCAGCCTTTATGGCAACAACAAGAACATGAAATAATGTTACAGACTTAACAAAGACGCAATTACTCGGGCAAATGGTATCCAGCTGCGTATTGAATGGTTTAGATGCTCATGCAATTTGAACAGATTTGTGCATGTAACTTTGTACAAATTATCTGAATTACGATGTTGTGTTTTCACGTTCAAGTCTAACTTGCGCAGTTTTAAGCATATCGCAAATTACAAGTCCTGCAACGAAAGCAATCAACGGCGGCGGTAAAACTACATCAAACAAATTAATCAGCACTCTCGAAAACACATGCGTTATATGTATGGTATATGCACAAATTGAATGTGTTAATACAAAGAAGGCGAAATCTAGTATAATAATGCTAATGTGTTACAATCATTACAGGGTTTATTTTGAACACCAGTGATGTTTTGGCATGCTCTCATACATGTACTGCTAACATCGCAAAAAGTTTGTAGAGTATTCTAGATTTGCCTTATCCATCCGATTTTACTTCATTAGATTTTCGTCTCTACTGTACCGTATAGAACAACTTTAAAAATTACCATGGTGAGTTCTTCACCTTTAAATAATCGGTCTTTAGGTGCGGGATAGAACAACTGTCAGATCATAAGATCTTCAGTTTTACACTGACTGATGAGACTTTATAAAACCGAAAACGAATGAAGCAGGACAAATGGTCAATATCAGAAAATTTTGTTTGTAACATTTGCGATGGTCTAGTAGCAACATATATGTTGCTATATACAAATAAACATAGACCCCCTTTCTTATATAAAAAATCTGTATTTTGCATATTTGTAGAAATAACTGACATACAGGGTATGTGAGACATAGCACGTATCTACATCTAGTGGTCACAGGCTACTCAATGCTGGACTTGAACGCGACCACAACAGAAAATGTTCCTTTATACTGTTAGTACTATTGCAAGCCTCGACCTGTGTCACCATCGACGATTGTAATATTTTCAATATATAATTACACCAGAAACTAATTGACGATATTTCAATGATTAAAGATCAAGTTACATTGGTACAATTTCTGTTTCTTTAAAAAATCTATTGACTTTTTCATTCCAACAGATTTTCAGATATTTAAATCAAATTTGGAATAGAAGGATCTCTCAGATTGTGAAAGAATTATTTTATCTACTTAAAAATTAATAACGTCAAAAAAAGTTTATGCAGCACAGTATTTTCTTCAATTTAAATTTATTTAGCGGCAGAGGTATAGAGAACATTAATGAAAGTTAGTACGCATTAAGTTTAATGCTTTTTTTTATAGAAATCCAATAATAAAACTATTTTTCCGCTTCATGGATTAAAGTCATGTTTTCCCCAATTTCAGACAGTAAAGCATTACATTCAAACTTCCATAAAATTTACTTTTAATCCATTTATCCAAACAAACGAACATTTGCAAACGCAATTTAAATCGTTACCATGATAACGGCAACTTAATAGCTGATATGTGTCAAATCAATACATAAAATAATTTTGATTACTAGTTAATTTTAGTTAGTTTGGGTCACATGTAGCGCAAAATAGTAGACAGGGGAAAGTAGGGCAAAATCAAGTAAATAATAAAGAGGAACTTTAAATGATGTGAACGCGTTTCTTGCCACTAGGTCGGTAATTTTATGTGATATGTACGGAGCACAAAATTAAAGACCTAGAGAGAAGTACAATGATAAAATGCCATACCAAGAAAGATGGAGATTTCATTATCATCAAGAGAATACAACTGAATCCAGATGAGTTTTGATGATGCGACGCCGTTGTTCATAAAAGAAACTTTAGGAAACTCACAGAAATCAAGGATGATTCAATCCAGTATACTTAGTAAAAGTGTACACCAGGTGGACCTTCTCCTTCATTAGTGTTCAGTTTTATTAGAAAACGGAAATAGATGTTATACCTATGCTTACTCTTATCCTCAGATCAGGCAAGCATTTACAAGGAAACTCACCACATTGTTATTTCAGATATGTAGGTGATGCATTCATTATATGACTCAATGGATACTGCATATAAAGGATTTATGAACCATATCAATGGAAGAAAAAATCCGATTGTACCTTAGGAAAGTGTTAACAGGAAGTCTACTCACACAGACATACACGTCTGCATAGTTCTATCACCATTCGGCTCAGAAATAAGGCATTGAAAATACTTGCTGCATATAGCATCGACCATTTGGCAGCCAGAACACTTGGGAAAAGATTGACATTATCTAGACCAGATTTTGGATGAAACAGATATTAAATAAGATCAATAACAAAGAAGACTGGCATCTCATGTTAATACTCTCTATAACACCTTAAAACTAAGATCCTGGTGTATACTGCATTCTCTACACATGAAGTAATGTAATGTAAAGTAATCAATGTAAAATACACATTGAAAAAACAGGGAGACGCGTTGGTACGAAGATGAAAAAACAAGATAGTAAGTCTACACAGAATGAATACATGGCAATCAGTGGAAGTGTATGAAACCTAAATTCCGAGAGAGAAAGAAAATCAGCAATAGAAACCCTAAAAAATGTTCCTAACTTCAGCCAATATAAAAGTTAGAACTATCTGCAATTTGGAGACCATTCTTACGTAAAAATTTAATACGGGATTATCATAGACCGGAAACTTCAAGCCCTTCACCAATACTTCTCATATAAACATGCTGAAGAAGGAACCGAATTTCTCTATGATTATTATTTAAACATTATGTTTTGTGTATTGAAATATGCAGAATTTGGTTTTGGCGGGTGTCTCTGGAAGGAACATTAATAAGTATGTGGCAGAGTAAATTAATGCATTAATATATCAATTTCAAATTTTTATACCAAATAGTAAGATAGAAATAATGCAACAGTGATGAAGTGTGTTAACATTAAATTTATGGCAAAGTGGTTAGTCTCATGGTCACATAATCAGGTGGTCTATTATACTTCCTAAATTGCGTTTGTAAATTTTTCAACCAACTCTGTATAATTTTTAGGCTGATCGTGCCATAACAATGACCCACATGTTCGTACGTTATGCTGAAAGCATTGGAAAAACTGTACACGATACAAAATATCTAGTGCCGGTTCTGCTCAAACTGAAGCAAGATATCTCGCCTAAGTCCACCAGGAATTATTATTCCCCAGCTTTGACTTATTTCCATAAAATTTCAAACTCCGTAAGTCAGCATTACGTTGCAATTAAGGAAGGCTTTGCCGGTTTGAATACACTGAAAACTTTCGGGAAACAAAGAATCATTTTCCGTCACTTTCTGGTACCTGCTCAGCATACGTGATTCAATTTATAAAGTTACATATAGCTTAGAGTTAGAAAAGTAATCCTAACTGGTAAATCTAACCTTAAAGTAGATTATTTACAGGGGAGAGCCTATAATTATTTTAAACAATTTGTAAAAGTTATTTAATTATTTGGTGTAATATTTCTTAATAAGTAATTTCAATGAGGCTCCAAATTGCAAGAGAAAGTTATAGACCGCCGTTGCTGAAATATTGTGAAAAAAACTGAAAATAGCAATTCTAGAAAATACCATCCAGCGTCATTATTTCTCAACAAAACAAGTTGAAATTTTTATAAAGCAATAAAAATATACAAGTAATCGATTTTTGTCGAAAGAAAATTTGTACGCTCGCTAGTTCGGTTATACAACAGTCAATTGTTTATGTAACACCCATAAAATTAAAGAAATTAAATAATTTCTATAAAAAAATCTAATTGTTCTTGACGTAAAACAAAAAGGAACAAACATTTTGACAGATTCGACATTTGCTAACTTTGTTTTTATTGTTGTAAGTCTCTCAGATGTATTGAAAAATTTTAAGGATGGAAATGGAGAATGGACTGATAAAATTATAAACATTAAAAATTTAGAAATGGTTTAACAAAATGGCGCAGTGTTCCAATATTTAAGTGTGTTAAGAATAAAAAGATTAAACCTAACCTTAAACTGTCTTGAATTTACTTTCCATGAAAATCGATTTCTCGTTTATTCTTATCTCTCTGTACCAAAGTTTAGCTCTTTCTGTTGAAACATAACGACGTTATATGCCATTTTTTAAAATAGTTATTTTCAGTTTTTTCACAATATTTTACCAGTCACAGCAAATATTTTGGATCTGTTTAATTTATCTCAATAGCCATGAAAAGGTACAACTTTTTTCTAATTTGAGCCACCCTGTATATTTACGGTTTCAGAAATGTCAATGGTGAATCATGAAAAAAGGACCCTTCTGTGTGTATGGTAAAATGCAAATATTTTTGTTTGCTAACATAGAAATCTTATTGCAAAACTGCATCTCTTCAAATAAAGTAGTGAAATATACGTTTTTATCTTAAAAAATTATTTGTTTTGAATTATGTTAGGTAGTTATTACTTCAGAAAACGTAATCTAATATTAATAATTCATAAAACATAGAAATTGAATGTATGTTTGTATCCAACGCCTCTTTTGGTTTGTGGATTCAGATTGTTACGAAAGTTGTTTCGGAATTATGAAAAAGCCGTTAGTTTACTACTTGGTATATAGTTTTTTTTACTGTTTTAGAAAGGTATTTTAAGCTAATATAAATCAAATCTCCTACAATTCCTATCAATGAAGTCATATGTATGTTCTTTGTAACATTTTTTTACTGTTTTAGAAAGGTATTTTAAGCTAATATAAATCAAATCTCCTGAAGAAGCAATCCTAAAAATGCAGAAATAGATCAGATCTCATCTATTGTGGTTGAATTTGCCGTGTTCTCACTGCCAAAAAGTGAAGTTAGATATTTATAGAGTGTTTCATTAAATAAAAATTAATTAAATTATTTTCTTTAGATAATTATTGATTAGAGCTTTGTCTGTGGAAATGTTCATTAGCATACCTGGATGTTTGGTATCAGAGAACATACATATGACTTCATTGATAGGAATTGTAGGAGATTTGATTTATATTAGCTTAAAATACCTTTCTAAAACAGTAAAAAAATGTTACAAAAGCTAATAATAAGGAATATATGGGTAGATATTGTGGGTGTAATTCAACGCAGGTTGGGGCTTTTGTCCACTGAGTAGTTAGTTTCACACAATATTATTAATACCTAAAAATATATAAAAATTTTTGGTATATAGTGCTGGCCATCAAAAATTAACTACCCAGGTTTTCTTTATCTGGATACGAAAACTAAAAGAGCGCTCAAATCCGTCAACTTTTGTTTTAAAAGGGACTAAATTTTATGGATGTATTTAAAGCCCAATTTTTATACCTAAGCGGAAGTGACTCTTCACCTTATAATGACAAATGGATAGTGATATCGTGTAAGAAAATTCGATTATCTTTTTAACGCCATCGAATTCTTTAATTCTGGATTAATAGTTTTTGAGAAATTAAAGGTGAAAAGTTTGGTTGAATCAAATTTACTTACCAGTAATTTTACTTTATTAGATGTTGAATAGGTTGACCACCATCTTCAGTAGTAGAAACATTGCACAACATATCTCTAACATTATAGAGCTCTTATAGGGTAATATATCATATGATTACGTAATATCATTAGTAATTGTCTACTATCTGTGTAGATTTTGATGATTTTGCCCGTTGTATTCCCACGGGCAATTTTTTTGCGGCTGCTAATACCGTTTGTACCACGGTGGCATGCCTACGGATATCAGATACATAGAATAGATTCCACATCCTGCTTCTTTTATTTTCTTTCCTGATGAGTACTGTATAGAGTCTGTCAAAAGCAAATTTGCCTGCAGAAGGGGCATATTCCTGACGACCTCATTCTACAGGTGACTCCTGACATCCCCACATCATACATCTGGTTTATTGCCTTAAGGCGCAACAAGGGTGTCAGGGCTATTTTTTTAGATAGATATCCAAAAGTGACAGACATAGCATTACTTCCATTGCTATGGTCTAACTATTACACAGTGCCAATTGATAAAGGTCATTCCCGCTTGGTAAAAGTTATATTATAGCAGTTATGTATATTAAAGTCAAGTTTACTGACATAACTCCATTAAAATACCGCATTAATATCACTTTGCAGAGATATACAATCATCGGAACATTGGATACGCTGGTAAAACTTCAGATTATCTGCAAATATCAAACAATTTGAATTTTGCATTGTTGTCATTTAAAAAAATAAGAATAGGAGAGGCTCCAAATTAGATCCTAGAGGAACACCTGAGTTTGATCTATACTCATCAGAGAAAAAATCACAGTACTTCACAATAAACTTACGTTCTTGAAGATATGTTACTATTAATGCACTCGGAGAATCCGCAACCTCTTATGCACAAAGTTTATTTGTTAATATGTCATGGTCAACCTTATTAAAGGCCTTGCTAAAATCAGAGTATATTGCATCCACTTGTACTCCCCGCTTAAAGGTCTTCAAAATGTAAAGGGTAAATGTTAGTAAATTAGTAGAAATCGAAGGTTTTGAAATAAATCCATGCTGTCTTGAACTAACGATACTACTAAAATGATTCCATAGCGAAGAATATAATATTTGTCAAAAAGTTTAGCAGGAGCAGACTGCAATAGATCTATAGTTCTCAATTTTTTATTTATCAGCTGATTTATGTATTGGACTGGTTATTGAAGTTTTCCACAACAAGAAATTTGTTTTACTGTTTTAGAAAGGTATTTTAAGCTAATATAAATCAAATCTCCTACAATTCCTATCAATGAAGTCATATGTATGTTCTCTGATACCAAACATCTAGGTATGCTAATGAACAATTTCACAGACAAAGCTCTATTCAATAATTATCTAAAGAAAATAATCTAATTTACTCACTCTGTAAAAATCTAACCTCACTTTTTTGGCAGTGGGAACACGACAAATTCAAGCACAATAGTTGAGATCTGACCTATTTCTGCATTTTTAGGATTGCTTCTTCAGTTGAATCAAATATTTAACTATAAAAATTATTATAAAAATTAAAATTATTTGAAGTTAAATATCGACATCTAATTTACTCACTCTATAAAAATCTAACTTCTTTAGATAATTATTGAATAGAGCTTTGTCTGTGGAATTCTTCATTAGCATACCTAGATGTTTGGTATCAGAGAACATACATATGACTTCATTGATAGGAATTGTAGGAGATTTGATTTATATTAGCTTAAAATACCTTTGTAAAACAATAAAAAAAAAATGTTACAAAAGCTAATAATAAGGAATATATGGGTAGATATTGTGGGTGTAATTCAACGCAGGTTGGGGCTTTTGTCCACTGAGTAGTTAGTTTCACACAATATTATTAATGCCTAAAAATATATAAAAGAAATTTGTTAGGTTTTAAAATTAAATTATATATAAATGAAATAGGCTTTTGGAGATAATAGGCATAATCCTTTAAAACATGCGGAGGCATTCTATCTGAACCTGCTGATCTGACTACGTGCGTATCTAACTTGCAACATTTGTACTTACTCGTACAAAAATAGTTAAACAAATGTACCTATCTGCCATTTGGGTTGCACTGTATATTTTTGTATTAAAGATTACATTCTTGATTCGTTCTGGGAATATGAGTTCCAAGAAATTGTGAAAGATATATTTTTTCGATACGAACCCCCGCCCTGTTATTCGCATTTTTAATGTAACATATGGCGTAACAAATGAACGCGATTCCCGAAGCGCACGATAAATTGACTAGTAGAAAATGCGGTTCAAAGCCGCGGGGCCGCTCCTCATCGGCTTTTTCCCTTTTGTTGAACGTGTGAATGAAATCAAATTGAAAATTTGTATAGAGTGCGTTCGGAAATATCAAAATTTCAACTCCGATTGACAGCAAGTCATTTGAAAAATCTCTGTTTCAGATATGTATCATTTATGCAAAATTTAAAATCGTATGTGTGTGTGAAGGAGTAGAAAGTTCAATTTTTTAAATTTTCAACGATATTTCGGGTTAAAGGTCTAAGTAACACCCACGTGGGACTGTGGGAACACGTGTGGGAACGTATGCGAGAGTAGATAATATCCCGCTGTAGAATTTAGTCCCAAGTTCATCTCGCTTATGCGTTGGTTAGAGTAGACCTTGCCATTTTCATATGCAATATTCAACAAATTCATAGCTGTTTTTAGAGGTAGTATAACAATACATATTAGAAAAAGTATCTCTTCATTGTGCCAAAGATACAGGGTTAACCACAGGGGTTAACTATGACCAAGTAGCTCCGTTGGATTTTCCCTCAACTCCAGAAAAATAAATAGGACATCGCATAGGGTGACCTGTACGCCACATATATTCCTTTATTTTATTACTATAAAACGTTTAAAACTAAAAATTTGTCATTAAAACTGAACCATAACCTAGAGTTTTGTATTGCTAGTTGTATACTTTTCAAACATTTTTGCAGAACACTTAAAACATCTCGGGATGTTACAGTATACAGGGTGTTAATAATTAAATGCCGATACTTAAGGGTGTGAATCATTTTAAGAAGAAAACTTAATATTAACATATGTCCTAAACCTCTTAATTTTTGAGCTACAGAGTGTTACAGTTTTAAGAAAAAATTTACTTTTTTATTATAATTTTCTTATCACTCCAGATATTCTTATGAAATTTTATACACACCAATTAATCATTAAGGAGCATTGTTTGATGTAAAAAATGTTTTAAAAACTTTGCCAATGACGTTCGTACGAGGTTTGAAGTAAACATTTTGGAAGAAAAAAATGGTACGCCACTGCTTTTTCTAAAAACTAAAATTATTTTTAAAATCTCCATTTATTTTACAGCAAATTTGGTCTCTGGACTGAGTCTCGTACGATGCACCATTTTCACGTAAAAAAATTAAAACCAAAAAAGTTTTTTCCCCAAGTTCATTGAGACTGCTTTTGATATTTTGTTGCCATTTTGTAGACACACACCATGCGTGAAAACACTTTTTTTAGGACAAAAATTAATTTTTTACTTTCACAAATGACATTCACGTAGGCATGATATTGAATATTTGAATAGAAAAAACGGTAAGCTCATTAAATGCCCTCTTAAAGCAAATGAAATAAAAATTAGTAGGTTGGGTAAAGTGTCATAATTTTTTATGCTTCTTTTCGCAATAAAGTTGACATTGCTTTTCCATTATTAAAAAATTATTATTAGAGTAGGAGGTAAAATTTCATAAAAAATGGAAAATTTTACAATCGGTGAATTAGCTGACATGCATTTTACTTATGGGGTTGCCGACGGAAATGCATACAAAGCCAGGAGGATACACCAAGAGCGGTATTCAAATCGCGTATTACCCGAACATTTTCTGGGATTCATAGACGTCTTCATGAAACCGGAAATTTAAAAGTAGACCACAGTGCTAAAGGAGTCCCTGAAATAGTAAGAACACCGGAACTTGAAGAAGAAATTTTACATGAAATTGAGGAGAACCCCGAAACTAGCACGAGGAAAATCGCGACAACATTTAATGTTTTACTATCGATTTAATTTAATGTTTCTTATCGAAAATTTGTTATATCCATATCACATTCAAAGAGTCCAGGCCATTACTCCATAGAGATTTCCCGTTGCGCATTAATTTCTGTTAGTGGTTTCTTCAAAAGCTGCTGGAAAATCCGTTATTTGGCAAGTACATTCTTTTTACCGATGAAGCTAGTTTCTCTCGAAACTCAATACGAAATTTCCATGATAACCATTTGTGGGCGGATGAAAACCCTTTTGCAATTGTTGAATCAAATCATCAAGAACAGTTTTCATTAAATGTTTGGCTATCGCGGCTAACTATCGCGATCGGTGGATAGGCCGCGGAGGAACGCAGCCATGGCCGCCCAGATCTCCCGACCTTAAGACTACTTAGACTACTTTTTCTACACTGTAAAAAATAATTACAGTAAAAATAGATGGCAATTTATTTACCATTCATTATTGCTGTGATTTTCTTATAGATTGTGATTTTACAATTAAACTGTAAAATTTCATTGTAAATTTATTTTGCGATGTAATTTTCCGTTTAGTAACTGTAATATTACTTTGTAATTTTACAATACAAAAATTTTTACAATGTAACTTATATAATTACTTATAAAAGTACAAAGTAACTTTACAATCAATTGTATAATTACATTGTAATAAAACATTTTTCACTATAACTACAATGTAATTTTTATTTATTGTACAGGATGGTCCAATTTGGACACTTAGGTACCTATAGAAGGTTTCTCCTATTTTCGGAAAAGACAGAAAAAAGTTAAGCAGCTGTTTCGGGCTCAATTTTCGAGAAAAGTTGAATTGAAAAACATTTCGATTTGTTTAAAAAATACCTATGTTTTTCAATTTTGGCCGTTCTCTATGATAACTGTGAAACTTTTCTACTTATAAATATATTTAGCGGCTTACGCTTTTTTATCACTTCTAGTTTTCCGTTATAACAAACTTTCATATTTTTTTAATGAAATATATGTGTTTTAATTTATTTTTATTCAACTTGTAATTTATTTCATTTTACGTGAATATTTTCGCAATATTTATTTACAAAAAGAATTTGCTAGTATATTTATAACTTAAAAATATTTTTATGTATACCTACGTATCAAGTACAAAACTTCATATCAAAAAATGTATAGGATGTTATTATTTTTTTTTACAAGTTTGTGTAAGCCACTAGATTCTACACAAAAAGCTGAATATTGTAATCTAATTAGAGAGTACAAATATTTTCAGAAATAAAAAAATATAGAATACCATAGAAAAAGCCTAAATTAACAAATGTACTGTATCAAAACGAATCAAGATATTGAATTGAAATATTAGTCATTCAACTTTTCACAAAAACTTTTTCCGTGACACTTGTACTATTGTTTTCTCTATCTTTTCCGCAAATAAAAGAAATCTCCTAAAAGTACCGAAACCCCTACAGTCAATTTTAAGAAAGTTACTTTAATGGCATCTTGTGTATAACACACGAAATCTCTAAGTGTTTTGACATAGATACCTAATAAATTTTCTGAATAGTAATTGCAGAATTAACAATTGTTACTTACCTTACGTAACAATCATGTCAGGCTTTTCTGTAAGTTTCTCAATAACATCACTGGATCAGGATGTTATTTTAAAAGAAAAATCTTCTCAACTAAATATTCGTTTTATTAAACATTTTTGCACAAATTGTGTGAAAAACATTTACAAAATCGTACTATTACTAACCGATTATATAAGTTCAGCTCAGTTAGCTAATCCGTAGTTACAGCTACCTATTATATCTTCAATAATTTAACTACCTTATTTTGTTTAATTTTTTGAAGTTAGAAAAACATGTAGGTACCCCTAAGTGGTACGCAACGAATATAACGAATATATTTTACTTTTTGATAGATTAGTAAAAACGTAGGTAATGGTTCATATTATTGTCGATTACAAAAATTGCTGCTGCTGCTTTCACAGCTCCAACATTAATTTTACTATTTTTTCTAGTATGTTGTGTAATTTTGAATAAGAGTTTATAATGTTAGAATAAATATAGTTAGATTATGAAAAATAAAATATTGAGGTCTTTCGATATTTTTTATTTAATTTGGTACCTGTACATTTAGGCCATTTTTACAAAACAGGACACTTAACGTTATACAAAACATATATAACAAAGTAAATCTATATATTGTATATATCAAATAATAAAGTTTCTTGTATATGTACATAAAAAAAATAAATATTTTATAATATTCAAACGAGATCTAATGTGTAATATAGGTACCTACAATTTAAATATAATTCTAACGTAGAAAATAATATATTGTTTATATGTAAGATGAACAGAGTTCAGTCTGCAGTTAGTATTTGATTTTTGTAGATGCAAAAATACCATTGTTCCTTTGCTTCAATAATTCTGTATAAAATACATACCTATTACGTTATCTCATATAGGTTATGTTATAAGCAACACAAGACAAAACTACTTATTGTAATAAAAGCACTCACTAGTCACTCTAGATTTGATTATTTTGCTAGTCACTACTCACTAAATTAATTATGTAAGTACTTAAGTCCTAGGTACACGCTGCATTTGTCGAAATAAAGCATGCTTTATTTAGATTATGTTGCAAGCAGCACTAGACAAAACTATTTATAGTACTAAAAACACTCACTTGTCACTCTAGATATGATTATATTGTTAGTCACTACTCACTAAATTAATTATGTAAGTACCTAGGTCCTAGGTACACGCTGCATTCATCGAAATGAAGCAAGAAATAATGAAGGCGTCACCACCCAACGCTCTCAACGGTTAGTCGCAGTGCGTTTTAAAATTAGTAGTATCTTCACACACAAGTTAAGCATATTTTTACAGTCAATTATATAGTAAATTTGGTATGTTCAGTAATTTTACAATGTAGAAGTGGATTTCACATTGCTAATTGTAAATGTATTACAATATATTCTATAAATGCACATATTACATTATAATTACATATTAAGTTTACGGTTTTGTTGTATATTGGCAGTTTTCTTGTAAAATTACAATCGTCAGTGTAATATCATCATTATTTTTAGAATTATTTTAAGACTATTACAAGGATATTTTTACAAAGTATATTTGTAAAGTTACTGGCCTTTTTTTCAGTGTAGGGTCATCTGAAAAGCTTAGTGTACGCAGTGCCGATTCAAGCCGAAGAAGAATTACGAAATCGTATAATAGTATGCTGCCAAACCATAAGAGACACCCCAGGAATTTTTGAAAATGTACGTCAGTCTATGCGAAGAAGAGTAGATGCTTGCATACGTGTGGGTGGAGGACACTTTCAACAACTACTGTAAATATGTAATTTGGGTTCTTTATTTTGTTTGTATTTTCTTGTCTTGTCGTTTCGTTTTATGTTTAAAATTTTGAATTTATCCTTTTACTAAATAAATCCCTATTTTTAAAATAAAATTTAAAAAAATCAGAGGCGTACCGTTTTTTTCTATCCAAACATTTAATATTATGCCTACGTGAAGGTTACTGGTTAAAGTAGAAAATTAATTTTTGTTCTAAAAAAGTGTTTCCACGCATGGTGGGTGTACAAAATGGCAACAAAATGTCAAAAGCAGTCTCAATGAACTTGGGGAAAAAACTTTTTTGGTTTTAATTTTTTTACGTGAAAATGGTGCGTCGTAGGAGAGTAAGTCTAGGGACCGAATTTGCTGTAAAATAAATGGAGATTTTAAAAATAATTTTAGTTTTTAGAAAAAGCAGTAGCGTACCATTTTTTTCTTCAAAAATGTTTAGTTCAAATCTCGTACGGACGTCATTGGCAAATATTTTAAAACATCAAACAATGCTCCTTAATGATTAATAGGTGTGTATAAAATTTCATAAAAATATCTGGAGTGATAAGAAAATTATAATAAAAAAGTAAATTTTTTCTCAAAACTGTAACACCCTGCAGCTCAAAAATTAAGAAGTTTAGGGCATATGTTGATATTAAGTTTTCTTCTTAAAATTACCGAAGGTCTCACACCCTTAAGTATCGGCATTCAATTAATTAACACCCTGTATAATAGTACTAATTATTTTATGCACACATTGTCGATTATTATTAGTGTAGTAGTAGCGCATTTACAAAAATGTCGTATTCAAATACTACTGTGATGGCGGATAACGTGCTGATTTATGGGAAGTGTAACAAGTGCATTTTATCGTATGGCACCGTAATACCAAATACGTTTTTCGAGTAGACAAGATCTTATATGTGAATAAAATCGAATTGTAAAATGATAGAGTGCTTTCGGAAATATTACAATTTCAACTCCGACTATACGTACTATTTATACAAAATTTAAAATCGTATATGTGTGAAGAAGTAGAAAGTATAATTTTTAAATTTCGTATCATAAACTTCGTAATCCAACGATATTTTGGGTAAAGATCTACGTAAACCAACACGGGACTACAGGAACAGGTGTGGGAGCATATGCGAGAGTAGATATTACTTATCCTGCTGTAGAATTTGGTTCCAAATTCATCTCGCTTCTGTTATCGCTTATAGTCCCGCGTTGGTTTGAGTGGACCTTTAAGGAAACCATTTTCATATGTAATATTTAACAAATTCATATCCGTTTTTAGAGGCAGTATAAAAATACTCTAAGCATGTTAGAAAAAATATATCTTCATTGTACCAGATATAGAAGATCAGAATTTTGAAAATCCTCTAGCTCAGTGTTTCTTGTCAAATGGTTTTATACAACTAATTCATGAGCCTACCAGAATAACGCCTACTTCTGCAACACTTATTGATCTTATTTTCGTTACTAATATAAATTTAGTTAAAACTGCTGGTACTATAAATGCCGATTTTGTCTCTGATCACCGAGCTATTTATTGTGAACTTCTTGCAAGTTACGTTCAATCACAACCAAAAATAATTGCTTACAGAGATTTTAACTCGTTTTGTCAAGCTTCATTTTTGTATGATTTGGATGATTTGATTTGCATGGGATTACTTGTTTTATGTGCCTGATATTGACTTAAAATTAGAATTTCTAAACAAACATATTTTAGATCTGTTTGATAAGCATGCCCCTTTAAAAATCTTTCGAATTACCAAGTGGTATGTACCTTGGATTACGAATTCTTTAGGCAAATGATGCCTGATAGAAATAAAGCATTAAGTAAGTTCAGGAATACCAAATGCGTTGATGACTGGAATTACTACAAAATCTTGCGTAACCTCACTGTTAGCGCTATTAGGCGAGAAAAAGGTGCATATTTATCCTATAGTAAAAATTCTAGGGATAACAAATCAATATGGAAGGCTATTAATCATTTAAATATTAGACCCAATAACGTTAATGAAATACCACCCAATTTGATGAATGCTACATCTATTAATGACTATTTTTTATCTGTATTTAATCCAGCTAAATGGTGTCAGTTGACTGAAACATATTTCAATTCTAATATTTTTAGAGATGGCATTTCTTTCAGTTTTAACTTAGCATCATATTATGATATTAAACATATTATATTGAATCTAAAGTCAAATGCATATGGATGTGACGGTATAAATGCAAAAATGTTAAAACTTTGTCTTCCTGTTATATATAAACATATTACACACATTATAAATTGTTGTTTGGAAAAAGGGTATTTTCCAGATAAGTGGAAATTGACTTTAGTAAAACCACTACCCAAAATAAAGGATCCTAAATCTTTCTCTGATTTGCGTCCAATCAGTTTAATACCCACTCTCTCTAAGATATTAGAAAAATTTATTTATTCTCAAATATACATGTATCTCACTGACAATGACATATTAAATCCATTACAGTCAGGTTTCAGAAAGGGTTATAGTACATGTTCTGTCTTACTTCATACATCTGCCAACATTTTGCATTCCCTTGACAATGGATGTGTTAGCGCATCGGTATTGTTGGACTTCTTTAAGGCGTTCGATACTTTGGATCACGCTTTATTGTGTTAAATTAAAATATTACGGGTTTGACGATTTGTCTATAAAGTTCTTCAATTCCTATCTTATTAATCGTTTTCAAAAAGTAATATTAGATGATAAGTGTTCGGAACTAGGCTCCATTACCTCAGGAATGCCTCAGGGATCTGTATTAGGTCCACTTTTATTTTTAATTTATACTGCAGACATATTTAACCATACAAAATTCACAAAATCTATTGCTTATGCAGATGATACTCAATTGTTTTATTCCTTCGATCCTAAAAACATAAAAATTGCTGAGAAGAATGTAAATAATAATTTAACTTCTATATCGAATTATGCAAGAGATAACAGCTTAAATCTTAATCCGAATAAATGTTCCGTAATATTTTTGTGCACTCAAAGAAGAAGACCATATATTTTTCATAATTTATGTTTGAGAATAGATGATAATATTCTTACAGCAGTTAATAATGCAAAAAATTTGGGGTTGTTATTTGATACTAAATTAAGATTTTATGATCATGTTTCAATGCTAATAAAAAAATGTTACTTTGTCCTGAGATTTCTTTATAAAAACGTAAATATTATAAATTATAAATTGAGAAAAAAACTTTGTTTTATCGAAATTAAATTATTGTAATACAGTATATTACTCATGTTTAGATGCAGTAACGAAGCATCGTCTTCAAAAAGTTCAAAACTCTTATCGTCGTTTCGTTCTTAGTTTAAAAAAATTTGATCATGTGTCTCAGGGTATAAATGAACTTGGTTGGTTGCGATTGGACAATTTATATAAATTCCATTTATCTTTAACTGTTCATCGTATTATGAATACCTCTTCTCCCCCTTATTTACGTAATACATTGCACCATCGTTATAATATACATAATATTAATTTGAGACACACCTCTTTACTTTCTTTGCCAAGGTTTCGTAGTACCTTATATACTAGATCATTTTCTTACAATGCAGTAAAGGTTTACAACAGCTTAAATAATGAATTTAAAAGTTTTAAAATACATCGTTTTCGGAAAGAAGTTAAGTCATATTACCTTTCAATCCAGTAGGTTTGTTTCATCTGGTGACTTTTAGTTTCATATATATTTTTTTTATTTTTATCATTTTTCGACACTAATTTTTATGTAGAATTTTCTGTATAGATATGTTTTGTATGTCTTCAAATTTATATTTTGTTAATTATTTACTTACAAATTTTATACCAAATTTTTAATATTTACCTAAATCTATACGTATATGTTTGTCAATGTAAGGTTAAGGGAGTAGCTTTTGCTAGACTTCGCCTTTTTATAATCATTGTGCTTTGATGTACAATTATTTTAAATAAAGACATATTATTATATACAGGGTTTACTATAATCAAGTATAAAAATTTTAACCATGTGCTTCGGGCGGCCTAGCTGTCAACTACCATGCGGTCGTTTTTACAGCTATGAAAACGATGAAAATAAACATTTTTATTAATAATATATAATATAATTAATAATTCAGTTAGCTACCGTATTTTTCATTTGTTCTTCGTTCCTTCGTTCCAAAACCACACTTTCACTAATTACAGGTTCGTCAGAATTACCCACTAACAGAATACAATCCGTGTTTAGTTAAATGAAGTGTCTAAGAAAATTGAAACTTAATGTAAGGAATATCTACTAATTGAAAACTTGGAATGCACCCGCGGCAGTTTTCAGTTATAAAATCTTGTACGATTGCTGTAGTTCCGTTGGACTTGCCCTCAAATCCAGAAAAATAAACAGGACATAGTATAAGGTGAACCATGTTATAGGAAAATAATTGTACCCGACATATATTCTTTTATTTAATTACTATAAAACGTTTAAAACTAAAAATTAGTCACTAAAACTGAACCATAACCTAGAATTTTGCAATGCTAGCTGCATACTTTCCAAATATCAAAGAACACTTGTCAAAGCTTAATATATGATTTTCTAAGGGTCAGGGATTTTTACAGAACACTGTAAACATCTCGGGATGTTACACTGTAAAATAGTACTAATTATATTATGCATACAGCGTCGATTATTGTTACTGTTATTAATATTAAATTTATCGGTGTGAAGTAGCTCATTTACAAACATGTTGTATTAAAATGCCGAGATGACGGATAATGTGCTGATTTATGGGAAGTGTAACAAGTGCATTTTATCGTATGGCACCGTAAATACCAAAGACGTTTTCCGAGTAGACAAAATCTTATATGTGAATAAAATCAAATTGAAAAATTGTACAGAGTGCGTTCAGAAATATCAAAATTTTAACTCCGATTGAGAGCAAGTCATTTGGAAAATCTCTGTTTCAGATATGTACTGTTTATGCAAAATTTGAAATCATATATGTGTGAACGAGTAGAAAGTTCAATTTTTTAAATTTTCCGTATCGTAACGGGTTAAAGAACTACGCAAACCAATGCGGGATTGCGGGCACAGGTGTGGGAACGTATACGAGAGTAGATATTATTCCGCTGTAGAATTTTGTCCCAAGTACATCTCGCTTCTGTGATCGCTTGTAGCTCCGGTTTGGTTGGACTGGACCTTTAAGGACGCCATTTTCATATGTAATGTTCAACAAATTCATAGCTGTTTTTAGAGGCAGTTTAAAAATACTTTAAGCACGTTAGAAAAAATATCTCTTCATTGTATCAAATATACAGAGTTAACTATGACTAAGTACAAAAATTTTAACCACGTGCTCAGGACGGCCTAAAAGACAATATAAACAATTATTTCGGAATTGCTCGATGTTTAAAAAATAGGCAAAACCTTCTTTTCCCACGGAAAATCGACGCCCATGACAATCATCGACCAAGATGGTTTAAATATGTTAACTATCATGCGGTCGTTGTTACAGCGTTGTCAAATGTAGAAACGACGAAAACAAAGACTTTTATTAATAATACTACCCAAGCTGCATTCGTTGTTCATTCCTTTGTTGTACACTGCGAAAACTACATTTTCACTTATTATTACAGGTCCGTTAGAATTACCCACTAACAGAATACACAATCTGTGTTCAGGAAAACCCATTTATTCTAAGAAAATTGAAACTTAATGTAGGGAATACACTTGAAATTCATAAGCGGCATTCTTTAATTATAAAATCTTATACGATTACCGTAGCTCCGTTGAATTTGCCTCCGACTCTAGAAAAAACAAACGGCACATACCATAGGGTGAACCATGTTGTAGGGAAATATCTGTACCTGACATAAATTTCTTTATTTAATTGCTATAAAACGTTTAAAACTAAAAATTAGTCACTAAAACTGAACCATAACCTAGAATTTTGCATTGCTAGTTGCATACTCTTCAAACATCTCGAGATGTTATAGTTTAAAATAGTACTAATTATATTATGCAAACATTGCCGATTATTGTTAATATTGTTGGTATTATTAGTACTAACAGAATTTAATTCCCTAAGAACACAAGAAGATTAAAAATTTATCGGCGTGAAGTACACCTTACAATAGTGGCCTAGAGATGGTGACTGGTGACTCAGATTCTGTCAAAAATAAAATATCGCATAATTAATTTTGTAGTACTTCGCTAAGTTTTCGCGTATTTTTTGTGTATTTACAAACAAGTCGTGTATATGACGGATAAGGTATGAGAAGAGTGTCAAGTGTATATTATCGTGTTGCAGAGTCCGAGTAGACAAAATACTATGTCGAATCCTTTCTGAACCACATTGAACAACTGCTGTAATGCCTTGGCGTTAAACATGTGACACTGTTTTTATGTATTTACGTGTGTTTTTTGTTAGTCTTTATGTTTTTTTCTTGACGGAGGGAATCACCTAGTTGTGGTCGTCGGGCCAAATACCTCACAACAAAGAGAACGGTCGAGGGAAGGAGAGGTTCGCAGCAAGCACTCAGCAAGTAAAAAATCTTCGTAATGACTAGTTTCAATGTAAACAAGTAATTCAACATTCTTGATTCTCCAGATACCATTCCTGGAAGTAATTATCAGTAAGGTAGGTGTTACTTCCTTGTGCTACCAAATCGTGTTTCTCAATAAGTCATTAAATAATCATCTACATTTTGTAAATAAATTTATTTCTTTCAAAGCGGCGTAACTCGATACACGTGGCAACGCAACGCACCTTTGGACTTATATGCGCAATATAGTTAACCTAGCGGCTGACCGACTTGCGTAGCCAGCGATAAATAGTAGTTAATCATATATAAGGTTTCTCCGGGTTATATAACAGTTTACTTCCTGATAAGTCATTTGGAATAAACAAAGCATACTTTTATCAAAACGCAAAAAATCTTAGTTTTCATAACTATTAAATAAATGTTTTCGTTACTTTTTCCATGTACATTCTTTAACAAAGATCAGGAATATAGTGTGAAATAAAAACAAATAATTTGCCCGTTTTTTATTATACACCTTCTTCAATAACGGTAAGTTTTATCTTGTTGAAGTTCACCGGTACCCTATGAGTAAGGTTTCTTACTTGATAATTAGGAAATTATTTTTTTTAATAACTTAATCAAAATATAGTTAGTTAAATATTAATTTGCAACAAAATTAACAATAAATATGAAAATTAATCCTTATTTGTCGTTTGGTACTACTGTCGGCTGGCAAGTAATGACATTTCAGATTTGTTCATTATGGTTTCGATAGAATGGTGGAGCCATTTATGCACTCCCAAAAGTTTATATATAATATTTTGTCTTACTCGTAGATCTGAGATGTGGTGTAATAGAGTCTCTAGTTTCGTCACCAGATCTAACACACATATTACTCTGGAAATGATGGAATATCGATATGTAGCATTTATTATAGCTAACACTTATTGTTTTAATTAAAATGTGTTAAAGTGTTTTTTTGACATTGGAGACAAAAATTAAAATTGACATGTATACTAAAATTGTGTATACTTCTCCCAAACGGATACTTCTCCATACCACTAAAATATTAACTTTTATTCACATACGTGTTAGCTCAAAGATTCAGACAATGAATATTTGAAGAACCCAAAGAAACAGATTTAAAGACTTCCGCCTCAAGTTGTAAATAATTAATATGTCTAACTTCGGAATCGAATTTAGGGTGATTTAATTTTGATTAAGGACTCTCCAGAAACTGAGTTCGATTCCTTCAAGTTGAGTTGGCCTCATTTAACAAAATGACGAATCTATTAACTACCTGAATCGACGTATCGTAAATATCCTAAACACTTAGTTGTATTGCTTGCCATAAATTTCTCTTGGTAGATATATTGCGGTAAGGTAAATCAATTCGTAAGTATATAGTACAGCTCTAATGACTCTCTATTAATTCTTTTTATTGCAATATTGGAATACGAACATTAAATTACCATTAATATTCTTTTTTTTGTAATTACTTTAAACTATTAAGTAAATTTAAAGTAGAAATATAATGAGGGCAATGATTTTTATCATGATATTCTGGAAAATAAACACACTTTTCTGATAACCATTTCAAATCTTTCTTGACAAAAAAATATCAACAATTACAGTATTGTATCACTATATGTATGTAACTATCTTTTGGTAATTTTGTGTTCTTTGTACCCTTCTCAAGTGGCACGCCTATGGAATATTGTTTCCTGTACTCAAATAGGTCCTATGCCTGCTGCGAATGAGTCACTATCTATTATTTTGGATCTTGGGTATAGAAACAATAACTTTATGCATAGTCAAGATCACTACGAGAGCATACATGAGTGTAGACATGTATCTCGCCTTGCTGTGTTTTGCTGAAAAAATCCTTTGACTTGTGTCCCAAATACCGACATCGAAGCGAGCGCTGGCAAGAGGAAGTGAGACATGTCGACTCTCGAGGCGAGACAAGCCTATTATCCTCCACAGTCTCGTGCTCGATTGATCTCGGCGAGAGTAGGCAGCATTACGCCCGTGTTCCAAATACCGTCACGATGCGAGAGCTGGTAAGAGGGAGTGAGACGTCTCGAGGCGAGATAAGTCCTTCATCCACACTCTTGTGCTCGACCGGTCTCGGACTGTTTCGGCGAGAGTGTAGAGGCGGCATAAAGTTGCTTAAAAAGTACTGAATGATCTAACACAGGGATCACCAATTAGTTTCATTGCGGGCCCGTTTTAAAAAAATATACATTTTTCGCGGTCCGTTTGGTGGATGATGAATAGCAACCAAGATTTATAATATCAATTAAAAAATAAAACGAAAAGAAATCGGAATATTTTTTGTTAAGGAAAGGTGCATCTAATTAAAAAATAACAAAATAAGTACCTAATATTAATGCGAAAAATGACAGTTTACTACCCCTGATCTATCATATCAAACGCTTTGGAAAAGTTAATATAGATAATAGCGACCTAACTATGCCTTGAAAAACCAGCTGAAAAAAGAAAAATAAGTCAAATTGATACTGGTATTAGTCCGTGCTTCTTTGGTACCTATTATCAAAATTCGAAAGAGACATTTTTTCTCACCAGAGAAGAAAATGGTTGCCACATAAATAAATAAATCTGAATAAAATATATTTTGAATAAACATTCAATCAAAACTAGTGCTCTAATGCAATCTTGCGGTTTATTGTGACTCATTCCTAAAATGATATTCAACCCGATACCGATACCATTGAGTAAAGAGTACGATACGATTAGTCTCAATGATCTTGTTTGTGAGGTTGTGTGCAGATTTTTCGAGAAGGGCTAAATTTTATTAGATGTAAAGACCATGGCAAAATCACCTGCAGTATGCGTATACAATATACAGGGTGTCTATAACTGCCGATACTTCAGGCTTGTACATCTAACCAAAAACAACAAACAAACTCTTATAAAAAAATTTCTAAACTGTGTAGTTACTACAAATATATTTCAAAAATAAAAATACAACTGTAATAAAATCTAAGGTTAAGTAAAAGCTCCTGTAACAATTTTTTTGTATTAGTATTAATGAAGTAAACAACAGATATTGCTAAGAAAATTCTTGAAACTGTAACTTACTGTAATGTACGATGATATTCTATCATTATAATCTATCACTTGCTGCTGTTAACCTAAAAGTATTATTAGTCGTAGTAGTATTATGTGTAGTGGGTCTCGTTTTTATATGTTTTCTTGATATTTAACCACGGCGTATTTATTTTTGCCGAATTTGGGCAAAAATCTGTGGCTGCAAGTACGGTAAACACTTCAAGAAAACCATTCACAGTAAGTGTATTTATAATTGAGGGGTACAGGAGAAAAACGGGTCAAGTTAATTTTCAAGGAAATTGGGATAGTGGCACCGTCTAATAGAATATAGTCCGAATTTTAATGTGAATGTATATTACTGGACAAAACCAGATTAAGTCGTGAGTTATTCTCTATAAAATATTACCCATACAAGGGAAAAACGTGCTAGGTCTGTGCGGTACAGAGCGATAACGAGCTAAGTCTAGTAAAATACGTGTTCATGGCATATGAGCCAGTCAGTATTTTTTATTGTTTTTTAATGTTTACAGTGAAGTAATGATTTGAGGCCAGTAGTTATTGTTGTCTTAGTTTTTTATCTAGTTTGCAATGGAAAGTGATTTAAGTGAGTGTGAAAGTGTTTTTAAAGGATCGTCTACAAAGAAGAGTGAAACATGGAAGACTCAGGGATGTCAATAAAAAATTAAAGGTACAAAGTCATGAAATTGGCAATTAATGTCACGGTAAACGCTTGCGGTGCTTTGAAAAGATTCCGGTGGAAGTAAAACATACAATTATACGTAATCTTAATCTTCTTAGTTCAATGGACTCAAGACTACTTATCAACACTGATTCACGATTTAGTAGGATATTATTTTAGGTGGTTTTAGGGGCTTTTCATTTTAACAGAAAAACTAATTTACATACTTCACAATCTGAGGATGAAATATTTCTATTCACCTATTCAATCCATTTTTAAGAAGTGCCCGTGTGGTCTTTCCAGTTTATTAGATTATAAGAGAAGCTAAGCTAATTTTTTCACTCATTACGATTTACAAAATGATTTAAGTTCATAACTATGTTAAATTTATAGTTTTTTTATTGGCTATGTAATGAATTTGAATAAAATAAATATATCTCCAAAATAATATTTTGATAAACAAGGGAAAAAACGAGCCAAATCAGCACAAGTTGCCAGTTTAAATTTTTTTTTCAGAAACTAATATTTTAACATATATTTTAACATCAGCTATATTTTTGCATCTCCAATAAGATTCTTTCAATATGTCGTTTTTCCTAAATCCCCTTTTACTTCTTGTTATGCAGCTGGAAAACTAAAATTTCTCTTATCTTATAACTTGAAAAATTGACATAGCTCGTTCTGCCCCTGGACCCCCTGGATTATTATGTACAAACAATTGACAATCCTGGTGTGGTGTTAGAGATCTTGTTAAAAGACCTGTTTGCTGTCATAATTCTGTTGCTGTTGATCAGAGAAAAGACATTGTTAAGTAAAATATGTTTTGCTTGGTACAATTTATCATCCACCAAATAAAGGAATTCATATTCTGGACACCCAGTATATGCAACCAGCATTCGACTTCCCCGATAAATTCAGTTTGTGAAGACACCTTAACCAGTAGTAAAATATAAGTAAACTCCACAAAAGTAATCTGTTAAATTTTTCCTCTTTTAAACTCTTTTCCGGCTTTCTCTGAACAATTATTACCACTATGCAAATGTTTTTCCCTCTCATATGTAGTCCTGCGGCCTCTTTGGCACAATAGCTAAAGCTATACCAAGAACTGGTTCTGGTCCAATAACGTTCCAAATAGCATTTCTGGTTTTACTTTGACCGGTTTATTTAAATAGTCCAAGTAACTCTGTGAATACTAAAAGAGGCAATTTCAGATAAAATTCAGAATATATTATTCATGTTCCATGCATTAGCTAGGCGCAGTATGTAGATAAGTTCTTGATTTAATATACCCCATCCAATGGCATCAGTTCTAGAAATTGAGTCAGAAATTCATGTTTAAATGTATAAAAATACACTAATATTTTTTACCTAAATACTTTTGTCTTTAATTATAAATAACAGATTAAATAACAGTTTTTATCGTCAGAAACATATTTATTAATATAATGTTGAATTTATACAATACAGGATATTTCAGAAATAACTGAGACTAAAATGTAATTTTTGTGAAAATAAAATAAAATTAAACAGAAAATTTAAAGCACGTCGCAACATTAACAGTCAAAACGTTTTCTTTTATATACCTTTTTTAAGTTATAAAATGCTGAAACATTATTTCTAAGTACGCCTATGCAGGTTTTTCTTGAAATATCAAACGTAGAATTTTCTTTTGATCGTTTTATCTCTTTTGTATTTTTTTGTTTAAATGCTCCATTCTGGAGAAAAACGGCAATTTGAAGTGATAATTCACTATCATTTTCAAGTGAAACTGAAATTTTGTGGATATATCATTACAATACCTTGGCAACTTAGCAAATCGTAATACTTACTGAATGAATATTTGCTAATTAAAACAAAATGGATAATTCTAAATGTTATAAAATGAGGAATACTTATGAAATGAAAAAATAATATGGCATTAAAATCTGTAATACAGTTCTCTTATCAACCAAAAAATACAAAAAATAATAGTCTCATTTAGTAATAGTAATAATGAACGATCAACATAATAACTTTTTACCTAAATAACGTTAAATAAAATAATTCATTAATTACTACTAATTTAACAAACGTTCTACTTACCCACCCTCCTCATTAACACATGTATGTACCCTTTTAAGTAGTGAAAACCTTATCTTTTGAAAGATATTTTCCTCTTGCATAAGTTAATCAGCTGCCATTACTATTCTCTCTTTGAGATGGTTAATGTCGTTTATTTCTGCAGCATAGACCATATCTTTCATATAACTCCAGAAAGAAACAATGGATTAAGGTCAGGAGATTGTGGTGGCTATTTAATAAGTACGTCTTGTCCTCGACCAATCGAACGATTGGGAAATAAATGGGTATTTAAATACTGCCGGATTTTTCTACTATAATGGGATGGAGCACCGTCAAGCTGCATCCAGATACCATCACGTACGATACAGGTAAATCTTGTAAACCATCTCAGAATTCATTTTGTAGAAAATTTAAAAATGATGCTGAATTTAAATTATTTGGTATGAAAAGGAGACCCAGACATTAACCCTGAATGTAAATTGATGGTGTGCTGCAATGGTTGCATGGGGATTCAAATCCGTCCATACGTGGCTGTTATGCATGTTTGTCAATCAATTTCTTGTAAAGCTTGCCTCATCCGTGAATAGAATTTTTCTTATGAAGTCCCTATCTGCATCATTCTGTGTTAACAACCAACGACTAAATTGCATCCTAGCAAAATCTTGGGGAAGAATATTTTGTACGGGTTGGATGTGATACGGGTGCAGAAGTTCAATTTTTGTACAATTTTCTATTTGTCGAGAAACAATCTTTGTGTTGGTGCTTGTTTCTTCTTCTACCAGTGCTAAGATTTGTTCCTTTTGTTAAGGGCTCGATCCAAATTTAAGAAAACCTTTCTTTTAGGAGCTCACTATTTTTTCCTGACATTCATCGGCCCGCTAAGACATTTGTAACCCATCAATACATGTCGTTTTTCTCCAAAACGGAGAATTTAAACAAAAAATTACAACAGAGATAAAATGATTAGAAGAAAATTCTATGTTTGATATTTCAAGAAAAAGTTGCATAGGCGTACTTAGAAATAATTGGAAGGGATAACGGGTACTGCATCCCTCAGTTACCACCATTCGCTCTTCGATTTTTTTCACCAAAATTACATGATAAGTATGCCGAAATAAGATAAAAGTAAGTGCAAAATTTCAAGTGTGTATCTTTGAAAACAGTGGAATTATTAACAAAAATAGTTTTTTAAAATGTAACTTTAACACCCTGTATATTGAAATAGGGACGGCCAAATAAAAAATGGCATAAGAAAAGTCGCATTATCTTTGTCCAAGGATTATGTGGTTAACGGAATGGCCTTCTATTTTGAGACACCCTGTATATGGTTATTGAGCATTTTTTTATTACACTTTCTGAATGATTTTGCAATTTTAGTGCGATCTGAAAAAAATTTAATTTTCAGACGTCTCTAAAGCCTTTTAAATTGGAGACTCATGTAAGCCTCTGTGTGACATCACTATCTTGTATTTTGAATACGGCGTCGTTACGATTGCCGTTTTTACTTCAATTGTGGAAAATTCAAATATTGTAGGTGTGGCAAAAAAACAATTAAACGTCTTACATTTTTTTGACCCAAAACAAATAAATAATGTGTGTTAATAAGATTTATAATAAAATCAGTTTAATAATAATTTGTACTTATGTAGAATTTATTATTGATTTTCAGTTTAGTTAAGTTTAAATTCTTAAGTATCTATGTACCTTTAAAACTAACATACCAACATACCTACATATTAAATAAACCTCATTAGTCTTTTTAATATCGAGTTTATGGATTACTTAATTTTTTATTTTATAAGGTAAAGCTACTGAAATTAGAATACAATTTAAATTAAATAATACGATATATAAACTAAACATCTACTTAATTATTTATACAGTTATTGTGTGAAATTGGGTTTTTCCTTTAGTTAGGAGACACATGTAAATTTATCTTTTAATTGAAACATAATCTTAAATAGAATAATTTTTTAGGCATTTTATATTTTCAAATAAAATTTTAAATAGTTGAAATTATAAATAATAAATTTGAAGGATTGTTTAGACATGCTGTATAATTAGTAACCAAACTATAAACTAACTAAAATTGATTGAGTCATAACATCATTAGTTATAACCACGTGAAAAAGTCTTAAAAATACACATAATATCACATAATGTCAAGTGGTGAAAAGAGCAACGTCACATCGGCGTTGCCACATCACGGCTAAATGTTTGTCTTTTTTCATAGACTATTATCCGCTAATACGTATATGTATGTACTATAAATCCAAGAAAATAAATGCTGAATTTTCTTATAACTGATTTTAACAAAGTATTAGCCATGCAAAATGTTTTGGTAAGTTTTACATTTCCTGAAGTCAATTTTCATTAAAATAATATAAATAAAGATATTTACCTGTTTGAATTTGCATTCCAAAATTTATAATTAAAACGGCACACCACATTTTATCAAATAAAAAAATCAGCATACTCAATAACGCCTGAATATACAAAATATAACCTTAAATATACATACACAGACACAAAGTTCGAAAGCCACTTCTTCCACGAGAACAACTCCAAAGCAATTGCAGATATCCCAAAGCAAGGTCTGGAGCACGTCTGGACGCGAGACTATTACTATTACGAAACAACGTAGGACTTACGTACGGTAGGTAAAGTTTACAGATTTATTCTAACTTTGGGATTCTGATTGTACTGCTGGTTGCATATTTACACTGCCATCGACTTTATCGAGATCCAGACGTACAAGTTATTAATACAATTATATACAATAATAATGACACTTTCTCAAATCAATTTTTCAAAAACTTTTCGTTAGATTGGTGAATGGAACAATGAAAAAATTATGTCAAAAGTTGAAAGTAGATTTCATTACAATACGTCAGCAGTTTAAAACAATTTACCAAATTCGTTTTAAAGAGTGTCATTATTATGGCAATAGATTGTACGTAGTCAAGCTTATTTATGATGTTATGATGTTTAATATTAGCGAAATTTTATCAACGTCGCATCCAGACGGTCAACGAGTTATTTTGTTTCGGAGCTGTATGAATCTATCAGTAACAGCTTGAAATGGAGTTTCATTAACGATTTCAATATATTTTTTCAGCGCAAATTTTTTTTAATCGCGTCTTCTTATTATATTAATTTTTCCCTATCTCCTCTTAAAATTAATTAACAAATGAACGAATCTCTCTGTAGGTACCTACATAAAACTCTTTTCTTAGAAAGAAAAACATTTCATTTTATTATTAATTTTGTAATATAATAAAATATATATTTCTTAGTTACTTAAGTACCTATCTACATTATTTTAAAAATACCATTGCATTTTTACACCTCTCATTTCAGCACTTATATATTCGTGATTTGAATTAAAATAGTCTATCATCATAATTACCATTGATAGATTAGAATATTAAAAGTATTTAGCTTTTTCTAAATGTTGTTTTAATTTAACACAGAAAGGCTCGAGTTCGAGGTGGACAAGTACCGAAAAGCTGTAGGAGGCCATGACGTTACGCCTCATGATCTTCAAATTTTCTTGTTTGACCATACATCATAAATGCTTCATAAAAAATAGGCAGTGTACTTTTAGATTTGACCAAATGATTCTATTAAAATGGTTTATTTCCACGTTATTAATAACCCCTATAAAGAAACGTAATTATTTCAGAAACATATAGCATTATTTAGATATCACATGATCGGTCGTTAATATATTTTCTTAGTATATTATGACGCATGACACTTCATTAAATATACCTACGATATATTTGAATTATATTAATTTTGTTAAAAAGGAAAACTAACGAATTTGGCGTTTGACACTCATATAAGTCTTAGAATAAATTTTAATAGATATCAGACAATTATTTGATATTACATTAGTGGAGTATATAGCCTGAAAATGTATGACACTTTGATGTAATAAGACCTTGTTGCATCGAGATGATACCCTAGATTTCATTTAATAGATAATATCTAATTTAAATAACAATAGCATGTTAAACACAATGAACATAAATCTCTTACATTTTAGGATGTGTTATTATTTTCATTTTAATTTGTAAAATCGATTCTTAATTGTATACAATATAGTTTTATAGCTGAAACAAATCATTATTACTTGAATACATTGTATTCAAGAGTAATATTTAGTATAATATTTATCTAATCAGTATTGTATACTTTTGTCTACTGGTTTTCAGTTTTTCTAATCGTATTCACCACGTTTAGATATGTATTAAATATTCAGTAGGTATATTTAATGAAGTGTGTTTTTTGAAATTTTGCATATCTCCATAATTTACCGTTCTGAACAACTTTTTTAAGTAACATTCTGCTGTATTTTCAGTAGAAAAGGAACTTTACCTGAAACGATAACAGTTTTCAATCGCTGCACTGAATATTTCAAATACGATTATTTCAAAAATGGTTACTCCTAACGACTTCAGCAAAGCATATCTTTGTCAAATATAACAAGTAGGAGAATCGATTGTTTTAATAGACAGATGGATACACTAAACAGCAAAAAAGTTCTGCCTTTTAAAAGAAACATACTGTGCCATAAGTGGCGCCATCTACTAGTGATGTCAAAATTAGTTAAAAATTCTTATTTGCCGTGCCAAAAAACATAATTGTGTCAATTTTCTTTTAATACTCCGACAGGTTTCAAAATTATTGAGATATTTTAAAATAAAATTCTAGCATTGAACGCCCCGTATTTTTGGAACCAGCAGCATTCGGATAAGGCATATTTGGCTCAATTAACTTTTTTTGGTCACCAGTATCTCCAGCTCCAAAATTTCCCAACCTTTCACAGACACCCTGTATAGTGAAAGCATTTTTTAAGTAAAAGGGTATCTATAAATACCTAAGTATTCATAATTTAGTCCTCCCTAAAAGTTGAAAATTGACTAGACGGTCACTATGTTTAGCACTAATTTTATGTTTTTTATTTCCGAAGAACCATTTCATCATGTATATATTTTTATAAAACATTACATTGTGGTTGTTCTGGGACTATATTTAATCCAAATTGATAAATATCAGATTATTAATTTTACTCCCTTTTATAGTTGTCTAACTTAAACTTTTACAATCTTAAAACATACAAGAAACAACACGTAGGCTGCAAAATCTTACACCACAAGTAAAAAATAAATTTAATAAGGTAGTAAAGGTGGGATTTGTTTAAAATACACACAATTTACTTTTAAAATACGGGCACGGGCGAACTAAACAGAGCCCAAACAGCATAGTAAATATGCGCCTTTCGCTGATGTCCAAAGGTAATCCTGATTCAGGTTTTTTTCACATGATTTGCAAGTTAAATTAACTGCACTTTACAAATTTTACATTTCCTTTTTAATAAATTTCATAAACTTATGTATTTATCCAGATAACATTATAAATTATATTTTAAATTAGGGAGACAATTCCCCAGTGCTCTGATGTATCAGCCGTCACTGCACTTGTATATGCATTTAATTAAATTTAAACATTAATCTACACATTGAAAATATTCAGCATTGCATTCATATATTATGAATACTTGAACACGAGTATTCAGATTCAAGTACTGTTTGAATGTTGTATTCTGGATTCAAGTAATCATGATACTTTTTCAACAGCGCACTTAATATTCTTGAATTAAATACTTTTCCTTTATTCATACCCAGTTTTTATGGGTTTTACAATTAGCACATAGTAATATGTTTTTGATAGCGATAGATTTCTAAGTTTTAGAAATAATCTCCTTGGTCTTTCTCAACATTACGTTGCCTTCAAAATATTTATCGAATGTTATAGCGTCTTATTTTTGAAACATACTTGTGTATTTTTTCTTTAGTTTAATTGGGTAATCTGCCATACTACCGAAAAAATAAAGATAAATTGAATAAACCCTTGCGCCCAAAAGAATCAGTCAAGGATTATTTTTGAAAGTAAGTTTGCCTATCCAAAAATCTCACACTGAACAAGCAGATCACTTCCGTACTTGTTGACGTTTAGAAAAACTCTCTGTTTTCGTTCAAAAATTGCAATTGTATTAAAAGTAAGTCAAGTTTGACAGTTTAAAATTTGTTTATCTGCTTCTATAGAGATGTTAAATGATTTTTATTTTATTGTTACTTACTTCTGCTTGATACAACTGTAGGCAATAATGAACAATATTTACTGAATAGTTCGACACACACAGATAAACAAATTTTAAACTGTCAAACTTGATTTATTTTGAACACAATTGTAATTTTTGAAAAAGAAAATAGATTTTTTTGAAACGTCTAAAAATACGGAAGTACGCGATAGCGATGTGATTTTTGTTATTATTTACTTATCTGCGTTTTTGTGTGAGATTTTTTGGTTAGGTAAACTTTGTTTAAAAAATAACCCTTGCCTGATCCCTTTGGCGCAAAGGTTCATTCAATTGATCTTTATTTTTTCAGTAGTGTGACAAAATAACCAATTGGAGTAAAGAAAAAATAAAATTCTGCGTAAAATAAACAGCTTCAGAGAATACTTGTGTATATTTGTCAAGCCTTTTTCTTCTTTATCTGTTACGTTTGGCAGTGGCGGGACAGGTTGGAAGTTGTTACTTTGAGTGGGCTGTCTGGAAAGGATTAGAAAGTAGAAGAGCTTAAAGAATGACAAACTAGATACGCGAGGGATGAAGTTCAAAGGGTAGACTCAGAAGATGGAACGGATCATGCTTTGAAAGATCTTAGAAAGATGTATGTAACCAACTAATGAATATAAGCCTCATGCGAAACGAAATTAAAAAGAAGCATATTGAAAAAGCCAGATTTACTGGACTGTATAGTTAAATTAAAAGTTATATTGCATATATATTTTGTAATTTTATAGAGTGGACTTTTAATGCTAGTTTTCTATCTTTAACCTTGAGTGACTTTTTTCAATTTCAATTTCTTTCTGTTAGAGTAAATAGTGCATCTTTGCTAGGACTTTGCACTCCTATAATACAGAGCGTCCCGAATATCCAAAGGGATATTGACAATCATATAGTTTTACTCCAAACTGCAAAACTATGTTACGAAATTGTATATCAAGATGCAATTAAAACAAAACAAAAACCCTTTTAACGTAATTTTAGTTTATAGGAATATTAATGAAGTAAACAATAGAAACTTTCCTGAAAATCCTACAAACTGTAACATACAACATTGCAAACCTATAATTTCTAACTTCAAATTAGTTGTGCATTGTACATGCTTGCTTCGTTTCGTTATTTTGTACCTAGTTTTTACTTGATGTTTTAATAACTATGAACTGCATGACATGTTAATTTACGGTAAAAGTTGACAAAATTCTGTGGCTTCGAGCTGTTGGATTTTGAACATTTTTTATAACTGTTTCAACCTTTATTGTGTGTTGTGGGAAAACCTCAAAGCCAACCATTTAAGATAAGTAAGTTTAGGGTGCTTCTGATTATTATGTAGAAATATCTGACATGGAAAGTCTCAAGCGTTGTCACATACACAAAACCTATTTGCTGTCAAAAAAAATTAATTATGTTTCGTTTGGTGCAATTTATCATACAGCAATATTTGAGACATTCATATTCCGGGCATTTCCGGACTTAACACAACCTAGATATAAGTAAGTAAGTAAGCATTTATTAATCCAAATACATATGTGACATTTACATAGAAAGTGTGGACACAAAACATAAAAAAAACAAATGAAAATACAAAAATAAAATGTTAATTACAATTCATAGATATATCGATAGAATAAACACCATGATGAGTTAAGAATTCCTTTACTGCTCTATAAAATGTATTGAGACTAACGAAATTTTTCAAAATTTCTTTTATTAATGTTATTTTACAGGATTCTCTATATTTTAGTCCAAAAGTAAAAAAGGAAAAGCTCTTTTTTAAAGAATGGAAACCTTATTCGTAAGAGAAGAGTTTCAACAAAATACTAGGCCATAGATAGATAAATTTCCCTATACAAGGTGATTTTCAAAACTTGAAAAATAAAAAGTTTTAACAGGATTCATGCCAGATATGTGATGTAAACGATTTAAGGCTAGTGCATCTAGCATCTTACCACAAACTTGATCTATATGAGCTTGCCAATTTAAGACATGGTTAATAAACACCCACCACCTTAAATTCAGTTATTTGTTTAACAGATTGATTTTTTATTTTTAGAAGTGAACTAGATACATAAGTCCATTTAACTGTATAAAATTGAATAACCAATTTTTGTCATAACCAAATCATTATTTTTAAAATAGCCTAAAATTGATGATATATTAGAGTTCAAGTTACTTATATTATCCTTTAATTATTCAACATTTAATACAACTGCAATATCATCAGAGAAAGCACAGTGAAAAATAGTTATTGATTTTCCTATATTATATACAATAATGGGCTCAACACGCTCTCTTGCGAGACTCCTCCAGCTTCAAAGCTTCATCAGATTTTTCATCATAAAAATCTGCATATTGTTTTTTTTTTTGTGAAAAGATATGATCTTAGTAAATCATTACATTTTCCACGTAATCCATAATAATTCAGTTTACTTAAAAGCTATTCATGGTTCACAATATCGAACGCTTTGGAAGCATCTATGAATAACGCAATTATTTTGTATGCCTTTTCTAACTGTTCATAAACACAATTTAGAATGATTTTTTCTAAAGCCATGTTGATTTGGAGACAGCATGGTGGTTTTAAGACCGGTGCTATCATTTGAAACATAGTGATTTCTCATTCTTCATGGCATTCTTTTACCTGCCGTAGTTGTTCTCGGGTTAGGTTCTGTGGGGATAGAGCCGCTATCGGTATCTATTGATGGTTATACGACTGCCACGGTCGGATCCGTTCCTCGAATAATAGTAGTCTTCCTAGTCGTTCCGTTGCCGCATCTGCAACTAGTCGCATCGGATGCCTCCAAACGCATCGCTGCACTTCACTGCTGGCATCTTCAGTGATGACTCAGCAAAAACTTCTCCGCGACGGAGCAGAGACTGATTCTGTTTCTGGCAGCGATCAGTTACCGAAGTCACGGCATAATAACTTGTAAAATCACTATGTTTCAAATTGGAGAGAGCTGTTTATTTTGTTCTATAATTTCTATTGTTTTATATGACAGTAATTTTTAAATGATTTTAGAAAAAACACAATAAATGAATAGGTCTATGTATTCTTCTAGATCAATATTATTTAGATGTTTCTTGATTTTCTTCCCAGATAGCAGTTTTTCTGTTATTGTTATTGACCCATGACCTAGTTTCGTTAACTTCTTCGATAACCCCTTTTAAGAATTTCTTTACGTGCCTCTGTCCAGAGGTTTCTTGCTATCAGCTTAGAGACTTATTCTTTGCTGACATAAGCGTCTTAACAACGTAGTTAGCTATGCTACAGCAGTGTTCACGCGTCTCTGGAGTTATAAATTAACTTATTCTAGCTAACTCTATTATCTCAAATGCCCTGATATCTAAATAATAATCACATTGCAACCTTGCTAAAGCAGTCAAACAATCTCTTATCACTAGGTGTAATCTTAGGAGTTGATTGATCTCATCTGTTTGACTGTGGAAGTAAATATTAATTCATTGATTTTTTGCTCTCCTTCCTAGTAATTCCGTTACGTAATGTTCAAGTTGTCATCATCAAAACTTTTTCTATTTTCGGAATAAACACATCCTGTTCCCATTTCCTAAAACGGTACCTAGAAAATGGCATATGATTTACAAATATGTAGAGAAAAATCTATTTCGTACTACAACTGAAGAGAAATAAATACGATATGGTAGTCCAACTAAATTTTTACAGAAGCACGTAGTATTGCAACTTGCAAAATCCTCAACAAATGCCCTGCCGCTCAATATCAATATTAAACTGACCGGAAGGCACGGCATCAGATTTATCTCAGTGTATCAAATTGACCAGCCCATAAACTTACCCTTTCAACGACGTCTCGGCGGTCGCAGGGCGCGTCCGAATTCGAGGGATTTGTCCCTATCTGAGGCGGACAGCGTGGACCGCTGATCAATCCTTTCCGGCATACACACAATACACAATGCTCCGGCGAATTGTTCCCGACAGCTCGGATTACGTTATACAGTCAGGGGCACGAATTAGAATCATTAGTGTTATATGTTATCAGGGAGAAATTGAATTAAAACCACGGCTCGCAAAATATGTTTAGTTTAATATAATTTTTTTTTTTTGGAGGGGTGTCACAGTTGAAGCAATCATCATTAGAGCCCGGCCCGTTTGCCGATGTAATAGCAATAATAGAGGCAGACATAAGAAAATAGATATATACAGTATGCGCCAAAAGTATGGAATAAATTCAATAAAAACGAAACAATTATTTTTTGGGAAAAATCCTCGAACAGGTCGATTTTTAATTTAAAAAATACATATTTTAGCGTAAAATGCGATTTTCAAATGTCATTTGTTTTCGAGTAATGACGTCATCGATTTTTTTTAAATGGCAACACCATATTTTTTTCCTTGATTCTGAAAGATCGTTTATTTCTCTATCAGACAGTACTAAAATTTTGCCCTCTTACAAAGTTTTCGAGTAAATGACGATTGAATGTTAGAAAACGTAAATTTTATCCATAAAAAAGTAACAATTCTGAGGTATGTAAAATAAAATACAATTGATTAAATTTTATACTTAAATTAAATGTTCGAATTGCCATCCACCAACTTCTTGACAATGCACAAGTGAAGAAATTCTTCTTGCACATTATGAATGATTTCTGGGGTAACTCTGTGTATTTCGTCCCGAATGCGATTTTGAAGTTCTTCTAAATTACGTGGTTTATTAATGTACACTTTTGACTTCAAGTATCCCCATAAAAAATAGTCAAGAGGTGCACCGTCTTGCTGAAACCATATGGTATCGTCAGGAATGCCAGGGTCAATATCGTTAGGAAAAATTACTGCAAGGGCTGGAACAAGGTCATTTTCTAGATATCTTTGTCCTGTAAGGGTTCCTTGAAAGAAGAAAGGCCCTACTATTCTGTCGTCAACTGTTCCAGCCCACACATTTAAGTTCTGAGGGTGTTGGGTATGTGCCTCTGCCATCCAATGGGGATTTTCCCGACTCCAATATCTGCAAGTTTGACGGTTTATTGTACCATTCAGACAAAATATGGCCTCATCTGAAAAAAGTATTTGCCGCTGTAAATTTCTATTTCCTTGACATAAATCCATTAGAATTTCGCAAAAGTGTAAGCGGCGATCGGGATCATCTTCATTGAGTTCCTGCACAAGTTGAATTTTGTAGGGATGATATTTTTCCTTCCTCAAGATACGTAGCACTGGGCTCTGACTAGTGGCATTGTTTAATGCAACCAATCGTGAAGAATTATGAGGATTATCCACCATACTTATCAAAATGTTCTGTTTCTGATTTTCATTAATGCTTGGACGTCCAGGTTTTGGAATATTTACAACATTACCAGTTTCTCTAAATTTAGACTCTACCTTACTGACTGTCGATTGGCTGATAGGGCGATCTGGATATTTTTCATTAAATAAATCGCAAACTTCCTGCTGAGTTCTAGTCATATTCCCGCATCCGATAAGAATTAAAATTTCAATTCTTTGAGTAACAGTTAAATGTGCCATAATACTTTAAATTGAATAATAATTTCTATGACGCTTACAATACAAAGTCGGAACTTAGCTATAAATCTCTAGTAATAGTAGTAATATAAGTATTATGGTTTAGTATCAACTAATTAGATGCCTATGTGAATTATGGGTGAAATATTTTACCAGTATGGAGAAGAAGAGAAATACTTTCAATTTACGCTTGATTTATTGTCGAGATCGTCTTCGTCCATACTGCTGCTGTGTGAGTTAGAAGTGTTATTGCGTTATCAATATATACATTATTAAAGCATGCAATATATGAGAGAAGTTAGTAAAATACAAAAATTAATAGGTATATAAACCATAATTTCAAGTAGGTAGTAGAATTTATTAAACAACAAATATATATTTAAGTAGAAAGTTGTATAACGCATACAACACATTTACATATTTTTTGAGAATTTTTGTGAAAATATTGATATTGTTGATATTGTAAGTACGTTGTACACATATTTAAAATATCTTGTACTACTAATTTGCACTGCACTGCAATATACAGGGTGTTCATAATTATTGCGACAAATTGATAGGAGTCGTGGAGAGCATCGCAAAAAAAAAAAAACACACACACACCGATTCAGTTAGTTTCAGTGACTGGTGTGCAAAACGTAAATAGCATTAATTTGGTGGTACAATGGAACATTATTCATATGTGGAACTTGCTGATATGCATAGGATTTACGGAGAAGCTAGTGGTAATGGGAGAAAAGCCGCGTGATTTTTGCTAGAATTCATGGATGTCTTCGTGTCAGTGACAGCGTCAGACATTCTGGGGGACAGGACGGCCCTTCGCCATGCGGACATGGTTCTGCACCATGTAGAGGCCAATCCGTCCACAAGCGTGCATGTCATTGCACATAACATGGGAGCGGCACGAAGTACTGTTTGGCGGGTTCTCCGGGATCAACAACTACACCCGCACCGTCTGTTACAAGTCCAAGCCATAGGTCTGGAGGACCATCTGCCGCGTCGCCGTTTTTGTCGTTGGTGGTTGCAGCAGGAGTTGAGACAACCACACTTTGGTATTTACGTTTTTTTTTTAATGACAAGGCCTCCCTGTTTTACAAGGGATCACCTTTTAATAACCGTAATAGTCACATTTGGAATGAAAATAACCCCCATGTCATAGCCCTCCGTAGAGATCAACATCAGTTTGTAATTAACATCTGGGCCGGCATTGAGGGCGAGCAGATCATCGGGCCATATTTTACATTTATATTTTATTTTACATTTTATGTATCTTGTACTGAAGTTATGGTAGTACTATAACACCCTGTATACGGACCTGTAATCTTGAGTCACCTTATGTTTCCTTTTCTTATTATAGCCAAACAAAATGGTGTCCGATAATTCAAGTAGAATTTCATTTTTATTTCACGTCGTCTTGACGTAGAGAATAATAAAAAGATGAACTACAGCAGGCGGGGATATGAAAGTACGACCACCTGAATTGTTTCAGAGAGCTATTAAGATAAGCGATTTACTTCAACAATCTGCAAAACAAAAAGCGTTCGTCCCTGGTTTTTATCTTTTTACGTGGAATTAATTATAATGATAATAACGAATGTTACTTCATAGCTATGATTATGCGTTTGATATTTGCATTCGTCGAAGTAAAAAATTTCAAAACAATTTGAGTCACATAATACAAGGTGTCCCGAAAATACGTGTACAACATTCAACCACAGGGGTTTTATCTCTTGCAAAATGTTCGCTGGATGAGTGGTTTCAACAATATATACAGGGTGATTTAGGTTTAACCTTGATAACTTCAGGAATCGATAGAATAGGTTAAAATAATGTTCATTTGTGATATAAACTTATTTCCTAAAACGCATCGTTTTCGAGAAAGAGGGCGTTGAAGTAGGAATTTTTTTTCTCGTTTTCCCCTCATAACTTTGACCTGATTAATTGCGAAACTTTTTCGTCTCCTGTTTTTTTTTCGACGTTTGGTCTTGTTTCTGAGATATTCAAAGAAATTGGTGACAGTGTAGCGCACCAGCCGCGTAAATTTCACCTAACGTTATAGCAACCCATGAAAACAAAACTCAGTGAGACGACAGCTCGTGGAACCAGTCTGGATCGGCTATATCGGTGTGGGTTCGAATCCCACTGTAGCACCATGGATGTTTGTGTTCGTCGAGAGATGCAATAAGTCTATAGGCTGCGGTGCTTCCGGGGACACTGTCGGATGGCTGACGTTTGTGAAAATCATTGTCAAAAGTATTATTTGCATAGTGTTCTTAGTGTTAAGAAAAAATGCCAATAACCTCAAACATAAATTTAGTAACAACTACTTATTACAAGATTTACAATAAACTTATCAGCTACTAAAAAAATTACAATAATTGTTCAAAGTGCATTCCTCCAACCTCAGTGCATTTTTGGCATCGACGAACTAGTGTATTAACCGCAGCTGCTATTTGAACAGGATTATTTTTTATGTCATCACAAGCATGTCTTATCCTTTGGATGAATTCCTCACGGGTATGTACTGATGTATCATACACAATTGCTTTTAGATGGCCCCAAACGAAATAATCCAGAGGATTCAGATCTGGCGAGCGCGGAGGCCAAGCCACTGGTCCTTCGCAAGGAATCCAAGGAATCCACATATTTGGGTGGTTGTTGGGCTGCCGTCCAATCCATCCACGAGGATAATTCTCATCCAACCACTGCCGTACTTGCCTTCCGTAATGTGCAGGGGCACCATCCAACTGCATCCAGTTCCCTTCGGGAGAGAGTTTTGCAGAAATTCATGAAATAAATCCCCAAACTGTTGCTGAAATGAAGATTGTCTGACACATCGAGGATTGACTTCACTCCAAACGTGAATGTTGTGGTAATTCACAATTCCAGCTTTTGTGAAATTAGATTTGTCGGTCCATGCAGAAATTGTGGATTAATTTTTGTTGAATCTAAAACCCATCTACAGAAATTTAAACGTTTTTCAGCATCTCCTGACAACAAACCTTGAACTGGTTGGAGATGGAAAGCCCTTCGATGATCTTGTTTGAGTGCTCTCAGTACTTTTGATTGAGATAAATGGAGTTGCCGAGCTGCTCGGTGTGTGCTTAAAGTTCTATCAATATCAAAAAGATTAAGAATTCGCTCATTATTTCTTGGCGGTACATTACGATTATGATCATTGTAGCGGCGCAAACCATATTCCGAAAATCGACGATGTACATCTACAAAAACTTGTGCATTTGGAATTCTTCTATTAGGGAAGTGTGTTCGGTACTCTCGAACTGACGCGTTGGAATTTCCGTCACAGAAACCATAAACATAATGTATATCGGCATATTCAGCATTTGTAAATGCTTTTGACATTTTTTCTTAGCACTAAAAATGCTCTTTAAATAATACCTTTGACAATGATTATCACAAACGTCAGTTTACATAAATCACTGAGTTTTGTTTTCATGGGTTGCTATAACATTAAATGAAATTTACCCGGCTGGTGTGCTACACTGTCACCAATTTCCTTAATATCTCAGAAACAAGACCAAACGTCAAAAAAAAAAACAGGAGACGAAAAAGTTTCGAAATTAATCAGGTCAAATTGGTGTGTAGATGCTTTATTGAAATAATTTTTTTTTGTAGTTTTGAAATAAAGTAAGAGGGGGGTAGCATACAAAATACACTTCTAAGAGGGGTAGGTAGTTCAAACTAAGAAGCTTATGTAAGATCATAAGGAGTGTTTATGTTCCGAATTTCACTTAAATCGGATAAGTGGTTCAAAAGTTATGAGGGAAAAACGAGAACAAAATTACTACTTCAACACCCTCTATCTCGGAAACGATGCGTTTTAGGAAATAAGTTAATATCACAAATGAACATTATTTTAACCTGTGTATCGATTTGTGAAGTTATCAAGATTACACCTGAATCACTCTGTATATAAAACAATGAGAAATTGCTCTAAGTAGGTATAGTTCTTTTCATACTTACAGTAGATATAATAAATGTTGAAGTCTGTCAACAAGTGTGACATGGAGAGTAGGGCAATACAATTTTTAAATGTCTGAAGAAAATAAATGTTATAACTGTTAATTTACTTCACAAACCATAATCCTGTTATCAAGTACAATCATCCAGATAAATTGAATACAAAATTAATGAAAAACAGAGTAGTATTAATCAATACATAACATATCTTTCAAGATATTCAATTTAAAAGTTGCTCCACTTTACCCCAGGCGGGTGGAGTCTTGACTCGTTCGTTGGACTGAGCTCTGTGTTGCTAATATGTAGGAATATTAAATATCAGCATTAGAGTAACAAAAATTAAAATATCTCCAAAATCAACAAATAGAAAAATATACAAATTAAACATGTATTAATGAAAATATCAAGTAAAAATAAAACAACAATTAAATAACTTTTCGACATATGAATAACAAACTCAGGATATAGCCTTCATTAGCAGCCACTGTCATCACCACTATCACTATTTCCAATATGGATTATAATTGGATTGATATGATCGACTTCAAGATCTAAATTCCGCATTTCTTGTTCTTCTTGTTGGACGTGACTTATACATTTTTGACAATTTTCCGCACTTTTGCTCCTTTATTCGATGAATCAATGCCATTTCATCCACAGAAAATTTTTTATATTGCCTGGCACTTCTCTGCACAATTTTCCATAAATTGGGTTTAGCTCGTTTTCATCAAATTGAAAATTGGAATTCTAGTAACCATTTCTGGAGTTCTGCTTTCCTTCATGATTGTCGTGGCATTTCTTCACATCTTCGACTGTGGTATGGAGCATTGTCCATAACGACAACAAATGGTGTTCAAAATTTTGAAGAATGCATTCAAACAATTTTTTCAAAAACTTCTGCATTAACCTCTTCGTGCTAGCGTCCGGTCTCTCTTGATTGAAATATCAGTTTACCGTTCACCAAAAATCCGCTATCACTTTCTATTTATGTCACTATCACACGACGACCTTTTCCAGATGGCATTGCTGCTAGTCGAGCATTTGTCACATTACAATCTTGCCTCACTTTTTTAACTGTATGTCTCTCGTTGACCCATGTTTCGTCCATGTAATAAATTTTTCTTCCTTGCTTTTCTTTAATTTTCTGTAGATAATCTGTTCTCCTTATAACTATATCATATTAGTCAAGCAGAAAACTTTTTCTATCAATCCTGTACTGAAAGTTCATGTTACGTAAAACTTTTATCGATGCTCTCAATAGCTTGCCATACTTTTTCTAACGTTGACAATTCATGTTTAAAGAAAAAGGTGCGAACGGTTCGTCGTATAGCATATTTAGCATTTTCATTTATTTCTATATTATCATCCACGCTGATTATCTCTGAAAACACTTGAAAACTTGCAATATGATATTTTTTCTTCAACGAAAACTTTTTTGCTTTGGAGTTGAGGGTTTCGGAATATTTACCATCATTCAATATCAAAACATAATCACAATTACGTTATAACTGAATACTTATTGTATACTAAAAATTATACACTTCACACAGTTCACTTTACAGTTCACACTTCAAATTCGCAGAAAAATATTTAGGTAGATCACTACCACAAAAAAAAAAATTAAAACAGGTTATAAAATTATTACAATGTACTGCACTTTCACTTATTCACAAATTCACTTTCCACGATTAATACCTTCAGTGCCAGTGACGGAAAAATCCGTCGGAGTCGCTATCACTCTGGTGCCGCTGACGGAATTTTCCATCGCTTCTCTGGTGTCATTTATTGTTGGATTATTAACGTTAGCACTGCATTTGACGAACGGTGATTTACATAGGCACAATGAAAAGGTTTTATAACATAGTTTTTTACGTACGGTTTATAATTTTTGCTTGTCTCTTTTTAGTTAAATTAATAAAATGATCAGTTGTAATATTAACCCAGTAAAGATATCATGTTTCAAAAAAATAAATGCGGACAAGCTAATTTTTTCAGAGTGAATGAAAGGCTGTCTTCAACCAAAAAACACTCTCGACACCTGTAGTTTTTTGCTATTTTGCTTTTATTTACTATACTTATTATGGTTCAGTAAAGATACAACAAAAGGCTGATGAGCTGGTGTTTGTAGATTTCTTCAAGCACTGTTTTCTGAGTCTCCATCCAAAAAAGCACAGTCCAACCCTTTCGTTGTTTTGCGCAATAAGGGTGGTTTATTATTAAAAGTTAATATATTAATATTATTATGTACAAGTTGGACAAAAAATTCCAAAAACAAAGTAAATAAGAAAGTACTTCTATTTCAAAATATGCAGAAGGGTCTCTAGTGTCATTTTTTGGTTGGAGACAGCCCTCCATCCACCCTGAAAAAATCAGTTTGTGTGCATGTATTTTTTTCACTATATGAGTACTTTGTGCAAGTACGGCAGTTTATACAGGCATTCGGAAAAGGGTTTAAGAGCTAAGTTTACATGGCTCGAATTTCCTGTCTTTTTTATTAGAATAAGACTGGAAAACTGGCAAGGCTGGTACTATATCAACCTCAAAAAGAGCCCGAATAATCCATTACCATACAGATGAAGGGTTCTTGCAATTTTCAGAACATAGTTGTTCGACGGAGACGAAAGCAACACTTGGTATCCAGATGAGGCAGATGATGCCGATGAGGTGAATAAGCAGGTTCTTGCAGGCGACAAAATAATTAAATTTACTCAACTTATCTTAGTTCAAAAGACACAGGATCTCAAATTGAAAGTTTTGAATTCAAAATTATTCAAATTTTTAGAATGTTTTCAATGAATTGCTTTGAAAAACAAATCCGTATTTTATTCCAAACGCTAAAAGGCGCTACAAAATGTACACGCGAATAAAAATTGGTCATAACATTTGTCTCACTTTATGTATCAATGTTTTAAAAGAAAATTAGCATCATACTAATTTTTTGTCGCTAAATTTAATCATTTTCTGTTTGTTGTAATTTAATTTTTATGACATCGTCGGTTTTAATATACCTAATACAAATTTTACATTTTATTTAGTATCACATAACTTACTAAATAAGTCGAAACTTGAAATTTAATATAAATAAAATAATTTTACATACTCTTATCTTCAAAATTAAATTAGATAAAACTGAAAAATAGCAAATAAATTGAAAACGGTTAAATTTAGCGATTTGAAATTAGTATGTACTTATATCATATTTGTGTACAAAAGCTAAGAGCATAATATTATTCTACTTTGATACATACAATGAGAAAAATGTTCCGCCACCAAGAGTACCTACATTTTGTAGGGGCTACTAGCGTTTAGAACAAAGTTAAATACAAATTCGTTTTTCTTGTCTTCGATAATCCCCGAATCCAAATTTTCAAAGTACTGAGAATACGCGACGTAAAATACTGGCGTATAGCTTTCAATTTAGTTACACGTGCAGTGCCACTGACGGAAAATGCCGTCGAAATTAAAATTACAGTCCAGTCAGCAAATTCGCTATTACAACTCATATAAACATAATTTAGACAGTTTTCAACTATCAAATTCCAAATTTTATAGAAAAAAAAACCACTAGCATGTACAACATGTTATCGAAACTGCCACCGGCAGCGAACCTGTTAAGGAAACACTTATTTCGGTTGGGTTTCGGTTCGGTTTCGGTTGGTCGGTCAGTGGTCGCGCGGTTTAAGGTGTCAGTGCTTGAATCGAGGTGACTAGATCGGTGTGGGTTAGCTCCCGGCTGCCGGTAGACCGTATATAAGCTATATTCGTAGAGAGGATTGGCACTCTCTCTGCGGGTATGGTAGGGTGGAAAAATGTTAGCTTGGGTCAATGTGGGAGATTGATTGATACCGGTTGTTATTTGACTACCCCCCTAATTAAAGAGGTTTTCCAGGTTTCCCTCATTCATGCACTGAATAGTGGTTAGGGCCTACCAACGTAACTCGTTCATGGGCGTAAATGCGGCCTGCTTAATAATAATATGCCGCCCCTCTCCCGCACAAGTCTCCGTCTTCTGGGCTAATCTTTGTGATTAGAATGAGGGGTAGATATATTACATTATATATTATTTCATATATATTTAAACACTAACCTATTTAAATCACCTATAAAACAATAAAAACAAACGAATTACCGAAATTAAGAAAGGGCGCGCGAAAATCCTACATCGGAGTTAATGTTACGGAATGTCAGCATGTACTGAGGTGCGCCCACATGCGAGAGAGATAGACTTACATTTGTAAAACAATGATGTACGTCTGTTTCATGCGGTGACACTTTTCCTTTAACAGTAGAAATATATCTACTAGTTAATTCTAATGTTATTCAATAAAACAATAAAACTGAATAAAAAGTGAGCTAAACATGGAACTTTTATTTGGCAATATTAGATTTCTTAGGTAAACATACAAATATACGATAAAATTTACACATTTTCCAATTATCAAAAAGTTTCTGAGCTAGATGTCACAACTATATTTACTGATTTACCAGATAATTCAACTGTCTATAATTTTTAGGTGGAGTATAATTTATTCACTTACGTTTGAAATATTAAGTTATATGCTGAAAAGAACTATACCTGCCTATTTTAAAAATATGTATGTGAGAAATAACAGTGGTTTTGCCGAATAAGTATGTTAATACTTTAAAAAATAAAATTGGACTCTATCTATGGCTTCAGTGTTATTAAAAAAGTTACCTGCATTTAAATTATTTACAGTCAATCTACCAAACCAATGGATCGAAAGCGGAAATGATTTACCTGTAAAATGAACACCATGTTCTCCAGATTTAAATTTGTGTGCCTTCTTCTTGTGAGGTGCCAGTAGTTTACAAGATTTCTAGAAACCCTCGCCATGATCTACATACAAGAATTGTAAATGCGAGCTTTTTAAAAACATGTCATAAAAATTGAGGGAGATTATATAAAGCTGCACCAATTGATTGAACTTAATAAAAGTGGCTTCATCATAACTACTGATGAAGAATCGAATACAAGTAGTAGTAACGAATGCTAATGCTAGTGTGTTTTTCTTATTATAATATATAAGTAAATTTTTGGTCTTTTATGTTGCTGTAATATAGCATATGAAGTATATGAGAAATATATTTTTCGTTATATATTTTTTCTCTTTATTACCCTACCCAATCCTAATCTCACCATCCTAGCAGAAAACGCTCCTACCTCCTTGTGACCCTTGCCGAGAAATAATAATTTAAAATTACATAATAACATCATGTACGAAAAATATGTATTTAGCATTTGTTTATTTTCCAGTAACATTTATATTCATTATTATATACTTAATTTTATTTTAAATTATTATTGGCGAAATTGATCGAATACTGGTATCTAACGTAAATACGGTCCTGTCTACGGTTCACCGGCTGGACGCGGAAGCAGTTTCTTATTCCGTTCTTTCATTTCTCTATTACGTACATTTGCTGATTAATACTTTGTTCTTAAGTGTTCTATTAGATTGTAAATATACAGTGTAGGCCACCAGGCCACCGCAAATTTTTCATTCAGGTTTTCTTCCTGTTGATGCAAAAACTAAAAAAAATGCACAGACTCAATCTTGAAATATTACGTTGCATTCCCGCAATTCTTGTGGATCATGTGATTCATGATTCATGCATAAATTTTTGTTTTTAAACGGCCATACGTGATATCTTTACATTATCATAATATTTAATACATTTGTCTTATTGCTTCAGTATTCAATTCAATTGTACAGACATCGACAGTTTTTTTGATTTATTTTCATAACCCCTTGTCACGTTTCTCATGTTATTTCCACCCTCTCTAAGGGTGAGCGCCTTACAGGTTGAGATAGGTAATACATCATTTTACTGTCAATACTGAATAAATTCTTTAAAAAACAAATTCTTGAATGTCCAAAGGATTAGATCGACCATTCCACTTTTTTTTTGGTAAAATAATCCGTGGATACTGAGATAATATATACCAAATATTTACTTAGTAATGAGAATCTCCAACTGATTTCAAAGTAGTATGAAATGATTAGGTAATGTACGAGAAAGAAGTCAAAAACAGAACGAGGGTTCAAGTTGGATATTTCATCATTTCAGTTTCTGGCCGGTTAGGAAATAATTTGTTTCTATAATTTTAGCTTTGAAATTTCAAGTACTTATATTAAAATAATTACCGACGTTTTCTGCTAATAAAGTTCCCCTTTGATTGAAAAAATAAATATTATTATGAAATTTATTTTATATACCTACATTTTAGCCTTTAGGTAAAAAGGGTTGTAAGTATAAAATTTAGTCTAGGTAACTTATTTACCACAAAAATGGTAATGTTGATAATTAATAATAATAATAATAATAATAATAATAATAATAATAATAATAATAATAATCATAATAATATTAATAATGATAATGATAATGACAATGACAATGATAACAATAATAATAATAATAATAATACTGTTTATTAAAATTCAACAGACAAAATTGTCCATAAATAAGATACAAAAAATTTAATAAATAATATAGACAAATAATAAAAGAGTAGGTACATACTTATTTATAAATAAATTAACAGTACCAACTAAAAAATACAAATAAAAAGAAAAACGAAAATACACGTAATAGGGAATGATATTTCAAGATTAAAATATTGAGTTAGTTAAAACTGCATCCTTCACATCCCGCAAAAAATATTAGCAAATACCTGTACCGTTATAATGTCTGCACATAGAAAGTAAAGGCGAATTGAAATAAAGATTGCTATGAGGAACGTTAAATTGAATGACTAGTTCTGGGAACATTAAACCATACTTGATCTAAGAATTTCGAGTTATCTATTTGCCCGAGAATAAGTTTGTATAGATAACTTGCGTTAGCAGTTTTTCTACGTATAAACAGAGACTGTATATCAAATTCTCTTAAAATAACTATAGTTTTGGACAGGCTATCTTTTGTATTTTATAATAAATATACAATTTAATATTAATGGGGACTCCAGGCAACATTATAATATCCAAGACGACTTCTAACAAAAATGATAAATGAGGATCAAGACTTTTTTTGGCAGGTTCGTTTAATAAACATATATTATAGTCATACACTATAAGAATCTTTTTCTTTGTAAAAGTCGCTTCGCATTTAGTAATATTTAATTTTAAGTTATTTATATTTTCAAGTTCACCATTTTATTCAGAATTAATCTGTACCGTTCGCTAGGTTTACTTGCAAAAGACCACCTCTCCTTATTTTCTTTAAATTTTCCTTGGGAATACCAGTTCTGAATTCATCCTAAATTGCCAATAACTAGGAAAAAACTCTCCCAATAAAAAGATAGACAACAACAACAAATTAGTGCAGTATATTCCATAAGACATGTTCTTCTTGTTATTGAAACTGATATCTTAACTAATAAAAAAAATGAAACATTTTCTTCTTCTCCTGTAAAATTTACTTTTCTTCAGTTATGGCGTTTAGGAGTTTCCAAAGATGTTATTAATTCTATACTTAAAAAGCACTCGTTATATACATACCATATCATATCAGTTCAAGATCCCTCATCCTATGATCCGGAACTGTGTTTGTTGATAGGCAAAGATGAACGAATGGAAGCTTTGATTTCAATATATGTTTTAAGTACTCATGCAGGCATGATTCGCAAAAAGACGCTAATTATGTTATGGACACGTTTCTGCAGATAAAAATACATATGCAATCAATGATCAACATTTTCAATACCAATTTAAAATTAATGTGTGGTCTGGAATAACTGGAATTTTGCCTGTCATTATTCAAGGTTAGCATTGAAAAGTATATTAAAACGCTTAGCCAGATTTATTAGAGAATTTACCTTTCGAGCTTTGGTGAGATATGTGGTTTATGTGCGAGGGTGGTCCACCACATTTTTCAATAAATGTTTGAAACCACTTAAATTAGCAGTATCCAAACAAATGATAGGTAGGCATCATGACTCCCTGTAAATTTTCCAACATGTTCACCAGACCAAAATTCGATCGATTACCTTAAGTGCGTAGTTGGATTTGCGACATTATCGTGTGCAAATTAATCCATATACACTACCATCGTGACACCAATGTTATGGGCCTGGTGGCCGAAAGTCCAACAGTTGACAGCTTGTTTAGCTCAGCCAAGTACAAAGCATTACCTACCTGAGCATAAATGGAGCTACACGGACGACACCCACCATAGCAATGGAGGTAATGTTATGTTTGCCACCTTTAGATATTTATCTAAAGGTAGTGGCCGCGACAACAATGGTTCACCTCAAAAATACTGGTATTATACCAGATGTAAAATGTACAGAAGTTACTAGTCGCCTGTGGAATGAGGAAGATGCTTTTTTTGCAGGCAGACACTGACAGTATTTTTTGCAAGTTTGTGTTTGAAAGATTCTACACGGTACTGATATGTAATGATGAGACCACCAATGTCGATATAATCAAAATTTTCACAGACGGATCAAAAAGGAAGATCCTTACATATCTGATATCAGTGGACAATGGATAGGCATCTTACCATGGTATAAACGAAATTAGCGAAATACACCGAGGAAAACCATCGGAATGTACACAGATAGTAGACAATCGCTACCGATCTTACGTAATCATAAAATAATAACTAGATCAGCATGATAGAGATGTGTCGTTCGCGAACGACCGGTTCGATTGAACCGGCTCCCACTCGCGAACGAAATGTACCGGCTCGCGGAATACAAATTAATCGGTTCCCGACTCCAGGCTCTCGGCAGTTCCGGCTCACTTACGATCCATGGTAGTTATGGGCACTTTTGCTTCTTGAAACGATTCAGTTGAATCGTTTGATAATATTATTAAAGCATTCGTTGCCTACAGGTATATTATTTTTTTATGTACAAAAAAAGTTATTGAGAAAGGTAGGTACTAAACAGAAATACAAATTTTTTGATGAACATAATAATTACATTCAAAAGTAAATTCAAATTGTGGGTACAATGCGAAATTTCATTAAATGTAAGAAAATATTCTTCGGAAGCAAAGTAAACCCAACGCATGTTAATATAGGTACTTTGGCAACATTTTGAAGTACATATAAATTCTTTAGTGTATGGAACGCAAACAAATCCCCAACAGTGGTGGTAGGTAAGTGAAATATTTCATATTAACTTATTGATACAATTATTTAAATTATTTAAGATTCATGCAGAGTGGAAGCAGAATGTAAAAAGGAAGAGCCGAAAACTTCAAAGGATCAAAAACTAGTAAAACCTGGATGCACATATTCAATATTTATACACAGTTTGCGTGGGTAATCAAAAATATATCATTAGGCATGTGATCTGTGCTACTGTGCTAATTATAATTTACTACGCTTTGGTGGAGTCAATGTTGCAATATATTATAATTATTGGAGGATAGTATAGGATGCAGCCTATCAGTGTTAATGTAATCCATTAGAAATTATTGTCAAAAACACATACCTACCTAATAAAAATAATATTTAAAAAAGATAAAATGTATTATTCATACCTACTCTTTATAAAATCTAAATTATTACCATTAATTGAAAAGTATTCATAAATTAATCATTAATAATATTCGATAATAAAATATATTTCTTTTTGTTTGTTAATATTTATTTAGGTATCACTATCATACTCAGAATAGCAATCTTAATTGTATAAAATTGTAATCCCACTTTGAACAAACTTTAGTTTTTTTTAGGATGTATTTACTGTCAAACTATTAATATTGTTTTTCAATTAATAAAATATCGAAATATCAAGTTGTCTGGGAGTTCAGTTGTGAAAGTGACAAAATTAAACTCATGCAAGATAATTTTAAATGTAATCTTTCATAAAATAGACACTACCCAAAGGTTCTAGGTAAAACGTGTCAATAAAATTGGCAGTGATTTAGAGATAGAAGTGTATACCCCACCTGAACTTAGAGGTGCATCAATAAGAATACTAAGGAATGATTTGATGCTAGAAAAATTGAAAAGAAAACTGTGAAAATAACAGAAATTTATTTTCCTCTAGTGAGAGGTAATGTTTTCGCATCGTTGGACAATTTTGCATCCCTTGCTTAAAACACACTCTTTTCACAGCTTGTTATATAATAGCTATTTATATAATAAATTCTGGAAAGAGTGTGTTTTAAGCAAGGGACGCAAAATGCGCCGATTGCTTAGAACACATATCGATTTAACAATAAATTCCATACAAGATTTTTTATGAATGCGAAGAATTTTATGTTTTTATGCTTTTATTTGTATTTTTAAATATGTTGAAAAGTGGACTTGCAATCTGCTTCTAAGGCATTGTTTATGCATTGTTTAAGGTGAAGGTTCTGTCAAGTTCAAACGTCGCGTGTCGCCATATTTCCTACAAAGTTTTGCAAAAAAATCGCCAAATATGAGTGATGATGACCAGACTCTGAATATTGAACAAGCTGCGCTATCCACGTTAGTACCCGAAAAAACGAAAAATGTATACGAAAACGAATTTGAAACCTGGGCCAAAGGAAAACATATTGAGAATTTTACTGAAAAGGTGTTACTAAACGTTTATCGAGCTTAGTGAGTGGATTTTTGCTGTGCTCTAGTTTATTCGCTGTTTTTAGTTAATGTGAGTATTTTCATTTGTTTATTTTCTCGCTGACTATTTGTATAATACTTTTATTGATGGTCTTAATGATAGTTATTCTCTACCGTTGAGTTGTTTGCGATTTATAAATAACTTTATAGTCATTGCTTGACACATCTATTTGTGATATATTTGCGATCTTGAGTTTATCTACTGGGCTTATCAGTCCATACTTTTTGTTGCCTCTAGGAGGCGAAGTACTGTGATATTTAAATTCCTCTTTTTAATCCTCTGTATACCTACCCGTGGCCCTCTGGTTTGTTTAATTGTGAGACACCCTGATAGGCCCCTGGGTGCAGAAGTTTTTGTAACCCCGTTTTAAATCAACCGCTTCCTACCAATAATGTCTTTATGTCTGAATTGTAATGCGGAATTGAAATCTAATTCTTCGTCTATTATTAATTGTGATGTCTGTCAGGGGCAACTGCATCTAAAATGCGTGGGTCTATCGGAATCAGACGTCAAGTTAACTAAAGCTAGGTCTAAAGCTATTAAAGTAGTATGTAACTCCTGTAATGTTAACTTAAGCTCTCATTTCCTCATTCCAAAATGAGCTGACCGCTTCAATCGCGAATTTGAAAACTGAATTTAATGCACAGCTTGCTAATTTGCGAACTATAATTGAACCAAGTTAAGAATCTTTCTTTGATTTCGAGGAAGTCGTGAATGAAGTTAGAGATCGTGAAAAAAAGGAAGCATAACCTCTTTATTTTTGGAGTCGTGGAATCTAACCCTGATAGTACCCGCAATGAAGCCGCTTTGCATGATTTGGAACGAACCCACAGCATATTGAATTGTATTGCACCGGACCATAGAAATGATGATTTGAAGTTACACCGTTTGGGACGTCATGTTCAGAATCGTTGCAGATCGTTGAAGATTTCTCTTCGCAATGAGGAAGAAGTTTTACTTTTCAGCCGAAATGCTAAGAAGCGTCATTTGACTGAGGATTTTAAAACGTCTTTGTTTCAGTTGATAGAACCCCACGCCAACTTAAACTCTATAAGCAGTTAAAAGATGAATTAGAAACACGTAAAGGTAATGGAGAAACAGGTCTGAGAATTCGATATTTTAACGGTGTGCCCAAAATCGCCAAGGATAATTTAAACTAGTTTAGAGTCCCAATTACAGTGTTTATTTATTTTATCAGAATGTCAATGGCATTCGTTCTAAAGTTGTAGATGTTTACGACATTTTGGCATTAACAGAAACATGGTTAACATCGGATATTGACAGTTGTGAAGTTTTCCCTAATAATTATGTGGTATTCCGCAATGATCGATGTGTGACGTCTACTGGCCTATCAAGGAATGGTGGAGTTCTACTTGCAGCTAGGAATCATTATAACTGTATAGAACTGGATTTGTCTCGTGTTGTTGCTGTTGTTCCAACCATCGACACTATTGGTGTTAAAATTAATATATGCAGTGGTAAGAATCTCCTTTTATTTGTAGTATTTATCCCTCCACATACTTCTGCTAATGAACTAGAACTATTTTTCGATACTGTTAGCTCCTTGGAATGTTTAATGAGTGATGTTGATGTGCTTTTTGTCGGAGACTTTAATGTACCTAATTTTGCTACAGACATACATACATTCTGGATTTTTTATTTTCTAATTTCGAGTGTACGGTTGCTAGATTGGAGTCTCCATTAGTTAAGGAAGATCGTCATCATCCCTCGCTTTTAGTTACCTTTAATAAGAAAGCATCAATTTGGTTTTAACAATCAAGATACTCCCTACAATTTTAAAAAAGCAAATTTTCCACTATTGTATGAACTCATTTTGAAAACAGATTGGACGTATCTTGCAGCCGTTGATGATGTTGAGAATATGATTTCAATGTTTTATGGTAAAATATACAGCTTATTCGAAGCGGCTATTCCTAAGTTTTCGTCATCGCATCAAATTCGGCGTTTTCGTTACCCAGTTTGGTTCACGGGCATGGTCATCAAATATATTTGCTCCAAGAATGCTGCATAGAAAAAGTATATTAGCTGCAAGACTGCTGAACACTACAATCTGTTTAGTCAATATCGTTCTAACTGTAAACGCCTCATCAATGAAGCCTATATAAACTTTATCAGTGATACTGAAAAATCTCTATCTAACAACCCGAAACAGTTCTGGAACTTCATTCACAAAAAGAAAGGGCAGGCACGCATTCCTCCTGTTGTGATTTACGATAATGTAGAGATTTCTAATTCCATTGAAATAGTAAATGCTTTTGGAAAATATTTTAATAGTGTTTTTATACACTCTCAGCCATTAGCGTCACCTAACTTTTTATACGACGGCAGTTTCAATGTACCTATCGTTTTGCCGGTTATTAGGCACAATGATGTTTTACAGATACCTACGCGATCTTAAGATTCCTTCACCATGGGTATAGATGGTATTCCAGGCTTTATCGTCAAGGACTGCGCCTATGTTTTGGTTGACCTATTGTGTATTCTTTTTAATTGTATATTAAAACACTCTACTTTTCCCTCTCTTTGGAAAAAGGCATATGTGTGTCCTATACTCAAAAAGGGCAATCGAAGCGACGTAACTAATTATAAAGCCATTGCTATGCAATTTTTCGAAAATCTTTGAAGCCACATTGTACAGTGAAATCTATCGGGTAACTAACCAGTTAATATCCATAAAACAACATGGATTTATGCACGGAAGATCAACTATTTCGAATTTTGCTTTTCTTTCACAGTATATTTCTGAAATTTTAGATGGTGGAGGCCAAGTCGATGTAATTTTTACTGACTTTCAAAAGGCTTTTGACCAAATTAATCACTACATATTACTGGAAAAGTTACATCACTTTGGTTTTTCTGATTCACTAACTACACTTTTGGAGTCATATCTAATGAACAGACAGTTTCAAGTCAGATACTCAAACTTTACATCTTGTTCATTTTATCCCTCGTCAGGGGTTCTCCAAGGTTCGAATTTGGGACCCCTGCTGTTTCTTTTCTTTATTAACGATCTTCCTGATATGGTATCTTGTGAATTCTTTGTCAAATTGGTACTTGCTTCAAGTTAATATTGATCAGGTGTCTCTATGGTGTAAACGCAATCAGTTATCCCTTAACTCATCTAAATGCAAGGCTATCTCTTTCCCGTAAGACCAATTTTGTACCTTATGATTATTCCATTAATGACTTCGTCATTAGCCGTGTTGAATCACTGAAAGATTTAGGAATTATCTTTGATAATAAACTCACTTTTGTTCCGCATATCAATAATGTAATATCGAGTGCTATCCAGACTTACGGTTTTATTTATCGTAATTGTAGGGACTTTAAGGATGTGTAAACTTTAAAGATGTTATTTTGTTCCCTCGTTCGCTCTAGGTTCAAGTATGGTTCCATAATATGGAATCCAATTTCTAAAATTTTTGGCATTTTTGAAAGATGGTGTTTATCCATCAATAGGATTTAATCATGCTGATCTCTTAAATCGCTTTGGATTCTAAACTCTTGAAGTACGACGTAATATTGCCTTGATTCGATATCTTTTTAGTATTCTGAATCATAAGATTGACTGTTCGGATATTTTAGGTAAAATATACTTTCGGGTATCACCTGGAAACTTGAGACATCAGACACTGTTTTATTGCAGTGTACCTCGAACCAACGTCCTAGCCAAATCTCCGTTATTTCTAATGTGTAGTATTTATAACAAACTCGCATCGGATTGTGATATCTTTAATGATAATATAAGTACAATTTGTAGCCATGTGCTTCGTAACTAGCTGTTCTAGGATATATTTTGCTTTTGTTTTTGTATTATGTATAATGTTCTTACTTACTCGATGTATTATTTAAAATTTTGTATCAGTTTATTCCTGTAATTGGGATTTTTCCTGTTGGAATAATAAATTACTATTACTATTACTATTACTATTACTATTACTATTACTATTACTATTACTATTACTATTACTATTACTATTACTATTACTATTACTATTACTATTACTATTACTATTACTATTACTATTACTATTACTATTACTATTACTATTACTATTACTATTAAAGGTATTAGCAAATTTATAAATCTGATTACAATTTTAAAAAGGAAAGCTTTCGGATACAGCTAAAAAAATCAAAAATATTTACGAAGCTGGAAATAGAACGCTTTATAAAACAATCCGAGTATAAAGAATTCCTGTTAGACAAAGTTGTATTAATCATTGGAGTATTTGAAGCATTACGAGGGAAGAAATCACATTTTTGACAGTAGATGCCATAAAACATTGTCAATTATTTATTAGTGTCAAAATTCCGAACACAAAAACTCATGTTTCA